>JAKFHU010001769.1:14872147-16123696 GCA_023783475.1 Daubentonia madagascariensis
ATAGAATCTTCCTAGCAGGGACCAAAATAGGAATTCAGATGAACCAAGCACTCTACAGGTTTAATTGGTTTTGGCCAATCAGAAGAAGGATCTGCATTTGAAATTTTCCTTCAGCAGAGAAGCAAGAAAAACACCATTGTAAACAGCACCCTTTCATGTTAAGGAGTAAACACGGTTACAATTCCCCTACTTCCGCCAGAGGCTTGAAAGGATTTTCTCGGTTCTTTACAGTGAGAACTTGGAGGAGTGCTGCCTTCCTACTTGTAACCTGTCACTTGTGGGGATAAAGTTGGAAATGAATGACATACCTGATTGGAAATTTTTCATTGACAATTTAACCATAGACGTTAGGAATTTTCCTTCCTCAGGTTTTCAACAAAGATGATAAAACAAATGTTTCAAAATATGTGCAAACATGTCTGAAAATTTATAATTACTGTTAGAATTCAATAAATCTTTCTCTAATGTTGAATAGTAAATTTTAAAATATCCATACTCGTTTTGATGACTTAATTGTCCCTTGGTGTTCGTCTGTGCTTGCAGAAGAAAATTAACAAATGGATTCTAGGGAAAGAGGCATATTGTGTCCTGAAGGAAAAATAATGATCAAAATTAGGGTACAACATATAAAGCTATATTTTTAAAAAAACTCTATTAAACCAGTAGAATTTACTGATAAGAACGATCTATAATTTTTGGAGGATCAAAGTGTTAGTGAAAAGCAGTGTAAGTTTACAGTTTCATCCAACTCCTCAATCTTTCTAGCAGTCCATTATACAATTTGAGTGAACAGCAATGCTTTGTTGTATTCCAAATTGCCTTTACTTTTAATAGTTTGTGTGGGGAGTGGTGGATATAAGATGTCATATTTATGAATAAAGTATAGGTACCAAGCCTATTTCTTGTGTTTGAAGGAAGTTGAATTTTCTTTTCTATTTAATTGGTTTAGTATGCTGTGTACAGTGTAAAGCAGAGGGGATATGTTTACACTACAGAAGTCCAACTCAGAAGCAATCTTAAAACAATTATTCCCATATATAATATAAAGTATAATTCTTAAGTGAGCAAGGTTAATTATATGTACAGAGCAGCTGGTTAATCTTAGGAGTGTTAGTTTTTTTTTTTGTTTTCTTTTGTTTTTCCTCATAGTTTAATCCTTAGCACCAGTAGCTACTGTCAGGCTATTAGCAGCCACAGCAGGTCAGTGAAGGAATGAGCCACGTCAAGGAGTTTTTGGGTTTGGGCCAGTATTCTTTAACACACTGTCATGATTGCTTTAGCATGACAAGATAGCATCTTAAAAAGATCTGGAGGTAAACATTTCTTGTTAAAGGCAAACTATCAATTCACTCAACCAGAAACATTTGTCAGGGGTTTTCTCAGAAGCTTGGTCTTGAATTTCTATTAAAAATGGAGTTAAATTCCCACACATCCACCTACAAAATAATCCCCTGGGTCCAGAACAGAGTCTATGACAGGTTAGATAAAATACAAATTTCTAGTTTGGATTTCCCTGATAGCTTCAGGATGAAAGAAAGCTCTGATGGTAGCAGACTAGAAAAAAATGTCCAATTGGGAGCTGAAAGTCATTTACTGTCAGCAAACCACCAAGGAGGGAAAAGAGAAAAAAAGAAGAAAAGAAAAGAAAAGAATTCTGGTGAGGTCTTGTTTGCAGCCAATTTCTCGTGTGTGTGATATATAGTAAACAAGTACCCCAAATTGATTTCCTTAAGGGAGAAAAATGTTCCTACCCAGTAGATTTTAAAAGTAATATCAGAAAAAAAGCAAAAGGAGATCATTACTATAAAATTTCCAATCACCTTATAAACACTCGTGTAAAAAGCAGTCGATAGCAGGGCTAACTTCTTTGTCATCTAAGCAACAAGCTGCTCCTGTTCCGTGAAATGGTATGAAATGAATGCCATGGCCTTTTTAGGCGGCACAGGGGATCTATTTATTGTGAGAAGAGATTTGCTGAATAACCGTAAAATGCAGTGATACTTTTGGAAGTCAGCTAACAGCTTTGATGTGGAGACGCTCAGAGCCCACCTGTCCGTGATATCTATTCCTCCTCAGGCATCTCATTTATTGGAAATCATTTTTCTCGTCATCATCAGCCAAAGTGTCTGTCCACTTGAAAAAAAGGAGTTTAAAAAAGCGACATTGACGTGACAAGCGCTAACTCCTGGCATGATAAAGATTGGGGACGTGGAAAATTGTCATTCAGTGTCCATTAATTTCACTGGGAAACATAAGAGAGAATGTGTTTCAGATTTTTCCCATTAGCACATGTCTACTCTGATTCTCTGTGTTCATGACAGGACAGGAAGGTGCAGTGTGAGATGAAAAGGTACATAGTCTTTTTGGTGGTGCATACCTTTATTCCTTTATTGACTAGGTTGGATGAGTTTATTCATGAATGTTATTTTAAATTAAATCTCTAATGCTTTTTATGTATCAGTTACAAACATTTGAGAATGCAATTTTCTGGAATTTTACTTTTACTCTAAGTTAAAATACAAATCAAACGTAATGTAGCATTTATCTTTATACCAAATATTTAAAGCAGAGATAATGAAATTCTGATGAAATATGCATAAAGTCACTGAAAGACACAAATATTAATGTATAAATTCATCTCCATGTTAGGCAAAGCAGTTTATAAAAAATGAAAAAAATGAGAATTTAACCGAAAGTGACAAAATCAATCTGAACCTCCTCCCTTTCTTTCTCCCCACCCCAGTTTTTATTCAACTGCTTATGTATATTCCATGACAAAATATGTAATTGAATTTTTTTTATTTCAGAATATTACAAGGATACAAATGCTTTGGTCACATACATTGCCTCTGCACTGACCAAGTCAAAGCTATAAGCGTGCTCATTGTGCAGACGGCATGCACTGCGCCCATTAGGTGTGAATTCACCCATCCCCTCCTCCACCCTCTCACCTGCCCAATCCCCGATGAGTGTTACTTCCATATGTGCACATAAGTTTGACTGATTAGTACCAATTTAATGGAGAGTACATGTGGTGTTTGTTTTTCCATCCTGTGATACTTCACTTAGAAGAATGGGCTGTAGCCCCTTCCGGGATAATACAAGAGGTATTAGTTCACTATTGTTTTTTGTGGCTGAGTAGTAATCCATGGTATACATATACCACATTTTATTAATCCACTCATGTACTGATGGGCACTTGGGTTGTTTCCATATCTTTGCAATTATGAATTGTGCTGCTATAAACATTTGAGTGCAGATGTCTTTTTTATAATTTTTTTTTCCTTTGGGTAAATAACCAGTTGTGGGATTGCTGGATCAAATGGTAGTTCTACTTTTAGTTCTTTGAGGTATCTCCATACTACTTTCCATAGAGGTTGTACTAATTTGCAGTCCCACCAGGGTGTATGAGTGTTCCTATCTCTGCATCCACACCAACATTTGTTGTTTTGGGACTTTTTGGTAAAAGCCATTCTCACTGGAGTTAAGTGATATCTCATTGTGGTTTTGATTTGGATTTGGATTTCCCTCATGATTACAGATGTTGAGCATTTTTTCATATGTTTGATGGCCGTTAGTCTATCTTCTTTTGAAAAGTTTCTGTTAATGTCCTTTGCCCACTTTTTAGTAGGGTTGTTTGACTTTTTCTTGCTGATTTGCCTGAGTTCCTTATAGAGTCTAGTTATCAGTCCTTTATCGGATATATAGCATGCAAATATTTTCTCCCATTCTGTAGGTTGTCTATTCGCTCTAATTTTTGAAGGAGTTTAGAAATACATATATTTTGGGCTTCAAGATGTGACTTTGGAATAAAAGAGTAAAGGAGACACAGGAAGCAGAGATCACGATTCAGAACATAATAGTGACATGGTAAGGGAAAGTATATTACCTTGAACATGTGTGACATTCAATAAAGCCAAGCATCAGCCACTGAACAGTGAAATGCTGACATTATCTAAAAGTATATAGATGTAAATTTTCTAGATCTCTGCACAAGCAGGTATTCTGTTATTTGAGCTCTGACTTAAATGGTGGACTTCCGTTTCCAGTAGCATGGTGGTCTACATATCCTGAATGTCCATCCCAATAAAACCAATACAGTGTTTGAAAATAAAATATTTCTTAAATCTTATATATTGCATTACTGAGGAGACATGATAGAAAAAAAACCCATTAGAGTCCCAAAGTGAATCAAAAGCAGAAACCCTGGAGTGTAAGTAATCTTCAAAGCCAGCTTGGGATTCTAATATGAGACTTCTGTATAAAACCAGAAGCCCCAAAGTGCTATATTTTGATCTTTCAAAACTCTGGAACTGGAGTTCTTACACGTTATGTAACGCATTGTGCCTCACCATGTGAGAAACACCACTGTCCAACACGCACAATTTCACATAGCCCTCGGAAGTAGTACTGTTAAATTTTCTGATGTATTTTGTACCCAGGAAAATAAAGTTTTGCTTTTAAACTGTTTTAGAACTTAGAAGGCATTTTGGCATACATATCTTCATTTAACCTCAAAACAACTCTGTGATGTTAAAATCTTTTATTACCCTGGTTAAGAGATTGGGGAACCTGTGGTCAGTGAGAACAGACTGATGCAGTACTTGGAACTAAACCTAGCTTTTTTTAATTCTGAAGCTTGTTTCCTGTCACAAACTGTCCAAACATAGTCTGTTAATATGATAAATTTCACCTTCTTTTTATTTTATTTTATTTTATTTTTTATTTTATTTTATTTTTTTTATTTTTTTTTATAATTTATTTTTTTAATCACAGGATTGGAAAATAAATTTCACCTTCTAAAGGATTCACCCTACATCTATGGAATAGTTCATGCCCTTGGAAAATTTGTTTCCATGCCTAATTGTTAAAAGCCTTATAAAAAGAAAAGTGCAACATTTTCTTCATTTTTTTCCCCTGATGATCCAACTTAGAATTGAGTACAGAACAGAACAGCAGAAAGCAATGATACCCACTTGTCATTCCAAACTTTCTGGGTTATTAAATATAATGGATCCAAATCATGCCTATGTGGATGGCTCAATAAATCAGTCCAAGAGGTGTTACAAAAGTTCCCATTCAGAATAATTTTTACTTGTAGTTTAATACCTATTCCTTATTCTTCATCAAATGCATTGGGTCATCTATGAGTCTGGAAAGGACTTTTAATTAACAATCTTAAAATGTGTTTTTGAAATTTGAACTTAATAAATAACTTAATGCTTTTAATCAGAAAACTTGACGATATATTCACAAACAAAAACAAAAAACCAGAGGAACCCTAATACTCAACTGTAAAGACAGTTCATGGCAAATATTAATAAAATCTTATGCCAAAGAAAAAAACAGAATTTAAGTTTTCATCTAAAGGAAAATTTTCAATGATGATGGTGATGATGATATTGATGAAGATATCTGTGTATTATTTATACATATCATGTATGCATTTGTATGTGTATCATATATATGTGTGTATAAATGAATGTGTATATATATATGTGTGTGTATAATATCACCCCTTATATGATTTGAGGGAATTATATTAAAATATTATTTTCCTTTGACATTTGAGACATTTTTGAAAAGGAAGAATGCAGAGAATAGATTATCACAAGGGCAAGCCCTAACACTATAACACTCAGAGGCTAGTAATGAAATGGAGGCCTAGCTCCAACAATCATAAGAGATTTGACAGGCAGCTCAGTAATCCAGCAGATGACAGTTTCATATGCTGGATGCTGGCAGATGATTAAGTGAAAAGAATTTTGAAGGTATATATGGGTGGGGTGAGTTCTTGCTTTTCATCTCTCTCTCTTTCTTTCATTTTAGTTTTTACCATTAAAAAAAGCCAGTGAGTTACAGTCTTGGCCTGGCCACTGACACAGTGCAAAGCTGACTGGGTGCATTTGGGTACCTTGCTCCACCTGCAGTAGGAAAACTTTTTCTACCTCTTCCTTCAAAGTCTTCCATCTCCTTGAGGCTCCTCATAAAATGAAAATTATAACAATACTCATAAATTACATAGTTATCACATGTCATAAATTCACACAACTCTTTCCAAACATTATGTCATCTGATTATCACAATAGCTATGAGATGCCAGATGGGCAGGTGCTTCCATGTAGATGGTTATACCAAAGTTTAGAGTGAAGACTGTTACTACCTGCTGTATTCAGGCCTGCAGTGATGCCACCTCTTCTGAATTCTTACCACACATGTTAGCCTATACCACTTTTTTGAACTTAGGTCTTTGGTGAGTACATTAAGATCTTTCTTATGGGTAATAATATAATAATAGTACATGTCATTATTATTTTACATCAAGCACTTTTTAAGAGCTTTACGTGTATTAATTCATTTAATCCACACAACAACCCTATGAAATAGGCAATGCGATTATCTAGATTTTACAGATGAGAAAACTTAAATAAAGAGCTTAAGCAACTTTCTCAAGGCCACATACGTAATAGGTGGTAGAGACTGGATGTGGTTCAAGGCAATCTGATTCCAAAACTGGTGCTTCAGTAGACTAGCCTTAGATTGCATAGTTTTAATGTAAATGTCTTTGGTCTTACTATTTCAGTTATAACTAAGATACTTCAGGTTTGATTATAGCAACAAGACAACTTTCAATTATTCAATAGAGTAATTGTGGAATTCTGTTTCAAAGCAATAAATCTCTGATGGTTCATGTAGATGCTTTCAGTGGTCTATGTCTGCCCTAAGCCCCATAATTCAGTTATGTATGACTGTTATAGAATACATTGAAGGCTAGATAATGGGAGTGAGGCTCACACAATAATCAAATTTCTTCCACCAATTATGTTTTCCCTATTGATCTAGTAGAATGACAAGTACCTCCAACAGAAGACTGGTAGAAATTGACCATGTTTATAGTTATCCCATATTTTACAAATCAATGCCACAGGGGTGGCGGTGGTTGTTATTTTGTTTATTTGACAAATTTGTTTTATTTTTCTATTTTACCTTTAGCTCACTTCCCCAAGAGCATTGCAAGTATAAAATGCTTTTGCTGTGAAACTAAAAGTGTTGTAACTTTTCCTGGAGAACCCCCACAGCTCCAGTAGTCTGAACTCAGCTAGGAGCTAGGTGGTTTCTTTATCTCTTCACTGGAGGACTAGAAAGGTGGGATAGTTCATCAGAACCACAATTAAAGTTTCACTCCTGGGTTTCAAAGGTCACTAGGCCAGTCACACCTCCTGCTAATATTTGTGAGATTAGCTCTCCAGCATGATGGGTCCTGGTTCTTGGGCTTTTTTCCCTCTACTATTAATAATCCCCACAGCCAATATGTTGAAATCACTTAGAAAGTGTCTGCACAATTCCGGGGGATGGGTTAATCAACATATATTCAAGAAGATCTTGAGATCCAACTCTGGGAATCTCACAGATCATTTGATTCAAAAAACTAGAAAAGACAATGCAAATGAACACATTTTAATGCTCTGGCTTATTCCACTGCAGGTATCTGCTCACTTAAACATTTTCTATGAAAGTGGAGAAATATGGCATAGTGGTTAAAACAGACTCCAGGGGTAGCCTGCCTGGATTTGCCTGATTCTTCCGTCAGTCTAGATTGTGTAGGGAAAGGAAATATTTTTTCTTCCCATCTTAGGTTCATGGCTGAGGCCCCTGTTGCAAAAGACACGTTAACAAGAGAAAAGCACATACATGTATGTAATGTTTTATGTGACTTGGGAGCCTTTATAAGGACATAAAGACCTAAAAGACAGGTAAACCTGTGTATTTTTAACCCTAGGTTTGATGAAGAAGTGGATAGTCATGGAGAAATATAATAAGAGAAAGGGGGTATGATCTTAACGATAAGAAATGGGGAGGGAGGTCATAGCAAGACCTGTTTGTTCAGATTTTTCTATGTTTCCTGTGATGTCAGAGATAAGAATGTCCCTTTCCTTTGGGTACAGGGAGGCACCTCTTGAATGAGAGTCTTATAACCTGTTTCAGGAAAGGGTCAGAAAATTCTTCCTAGGTTTTATGACCTACTTTAGGGGAGATGGGTGGGAGGAAGGTGAGAGTTACCTTCCTGCTTCTGCTATTTTCTCAAATGCCAAGGTGTCATATTTTAGGGTAGTGTGTCCTAAACCCCATCAACTGAATTTTAAAATACTTAAAATAGTGACTGGTATATAGCATGCCATGAAAGAGTTCCTGGTGTCATTGTTAACAACAAAGATGCTATTCTCTGGATCAGTGGTACTCGCAGTATATTCTACCTAAGAATGATATGAGGAGATTTTTAAATATATAAGATTACCTCAGATCTACCCAATGTGTATTTCTGGCAAACTGCAGTCCAAAAATTTATATTTTTAATGAATTGATGACATTCACTCAGGTGGTTCTGATGCAGTTGATTGAGAACAAAAATATGAGCATAATTGATGTTTATTTTTTCAATATAAATAGTGTAAGTTTTTAAAAGATCTGTGATTCAAATCTTCGTATATGTAAGACACTGCACTAAAACTGTATAAAGGTTTCACCCACAACTTATAAAATACTTCATTCGTATATATCTGCTTTGTTTTTCAGCTAGAACAGACACAGCAGTGTTCACATTCATTTCACAACAAAGTAGAGGATGTTTAACACTGTCCCAATTGGTCCTCCCACCCAACCCTTATAACCTCTGGGAGCACATGCAGACAACTGAAACAGGGAAATAATAAGCAATTTGTAAACATTAGCAGTAAAAAAAAAAAAAAGAGACAATAAGGAACTAGGCTGATATTTTGGGAATCCTAATGTAAAGATGAAGGGTGGGTATTTCTTTTAGCCTCCCCCAGTGTGGCTTTTGGAATAGTGACACTATGGGAAACTCCTGCTCAGGGAAGGAGTGAAGACTCAGTGACACCATGGAGAAGTGATGAGGTCTTGGAGCAAAGGAAGGAGCAATGCCAACAAGCAGCAAAGACCCTGATGCCATGCCAACATCAGTCTGAATCAGCGCGACAGCAGAATTGAGGGAAAAGGACATATCAAAATTTTAACCATTGCTAGAGAGAATGTGTCAAACAATAAGAAAGACTGAGTCCAGTTAGTTCTAGAACATTAGGCTAGGTTCTCTCAGTTCTGCTTATATGGATTCAGGCTACTCTTCCCTCACACGACATGGGCTGTACTCCCACAAAACGAAGACTGTAGCCTCAGTTTAGTCCCTGTGTGAAATGGAAGGAAACAAACCATCACCAGGGTAGTTTTTGAAGGCTTAAAGGGATAATATGTAAAAACACATGGAAAAGTACTTTGCACACGGTAAATGCTACATAATTACTAGTTTAAACATTATACCTATGAGATTTCCTATTAAAATTACTTTTATACCAGCAGTTATCAAAGTATGGCCTGAGGACTCCTGGGTATCTCAGAGAAGTTTTAGAGGTTTGGAAATCTCAAAAACATATTTTAAATATTTTTATTTGTGGTTAAAACAGACAAACCCATAACAGAATAGATATACAAATATGGTATATACATGCAATGGAATATTATTAAGACTTAAAAAAGAAGGAAATCCTCTCACATGCTACAAAGTGGATAAACTTTTAGAATATTATGCTAAGTAAAATAAGCCTGCCACAAAACGACAAATACTATATGATTCTACTTTTATAAGATACCTCGAGTATTCACATTCATAGACACAGAAAGTAGAATGATGATCAAAATCATTTTTATAACTATACTGAGTTAATCTGCTCAGGCTGGCATAGTAAAATACTGTAGCAGAGGAAAAGTTAATTTTTTCTCAATGCTCATAAGTTATTTGATGGAATGGACCCCCATAACAAAAGACAACTTCACAAGAAAAAAATAAATGGAATTTTATTAACATACATATTTTCATATATACATAAGATATATCCATGGAATAAGTAATTCTCAAAGACATGGCTTTGCGATTTAGCATCTTTGACAAAGAACAGTAAATTTTTGGAGCAGTGACAAGACAACTTTGGGGTGGCAAATTGGGACAAGGCAAATAAATGGCAGATAAAGCCTAGCTAGTAATTTAGATTCTTCCGGTGCCACCTGTAGGCCAATAAGGGTCCAAAGTTGTCTTTAGCAGTTAACCTTTGTTCTCCCTGGTAAGAAAGGAAGGTGGGATACCTTCTGTCATTGTAAATTTATGTACTGCTTTTAGGCTAATAGAGGGAGAGCAGAGAGTTTTACTGCATATGCTTCTTCTTAATTGCCTTCAACCCAACAATCCTTGTCAAAAGAGACATATTTTGCAGTGACGTGTTCTGGTCTCCCACAATATCATAGCCTGGGTGACTTTAAAACAGAAGATTACTTCACACAGTTCTGGAGGCTAGAAGTCTGAGATCAAGGTGCTGACCTATTTGGTTCCTGGTGAAGACTTTCTTCCTGGTTTGCAGGTAGACACCAGATTCTTGCAGATAGCCTGCAGATTCCTGCTATGTTACATGGCATGTCCTTGGTGTGAGCACGGAGGGAGGTGGGGAGGAATTGGAGCTCAGGTTTCTCTTATTAAAAAGCTACTAATCATGTCATGGGGGCCCCCACCATTATAAAGGCAGATATTAAAGTGATTTACAAAAATCTAAAACAATGCAGTATCTTTCCCTAATTATTTTCTTATTTTATAAATTACAGTATTTTTAATAAAAATTACGTTATTCATGTCAACATATATTAGATTCATTGTTTTTAACATAAATAAATGTATATTTAAAACAAATTTTCAGTTTTAAATTTAATGTGTGAAATATTGTTAAAAGTAATCATGTAAGCAAAATTTCTTTAAATCTATAATAATATTTAAGAGTGTAAAGGGAACCTGAGACCAAAACATTAAAGAACCATTACTTATACCAAATTCTTAGCAATTATCCTAGAACTTTTTGGTATAATCTTTAATATACTGCATTTTCATTGATTATTTTAGGTCAGAATGATATGATTTAAGTTAATGATGAAAATGAAAATAGTAAAGTTTTATGTAAAGTGAGCATTAGACTGAATGTCAGAAGACATAATTATTAATCCTAAATTTGCTGCAGAATAAGTTGCCAGGTCTAATACAGTTAAATTTGAATTTCAGATAAACATTGAATAATATTTTAGTGTAAAGTATGTCCCATGCAATATTAGAGATATACTTATTCTAAAAATAAATTCATTGTTTATCAGAAATTCAAATTTAACTGACATTCTGTATTTTATCTGGCAATCGTTTCTCTGATTACTCTGACCTTAACAATACTGCTTTACATCTACAGGTTTATTCTTTTCCTTATCTGGAAAATAACAAGTATGGACTTCCCTAGCAGACCTCTCGTCATTCTATGAATCAAATATCAATATGCCTAACCTTGGACTAAATGTCAGGGAAAATGAGAGAGATTTAAGTTATTAAAGCCTTTGAGAGGAAATATGTGCTTGGCACAATTGACTTGAAAAAGGAGAGTTTTGAGGAAATTTTTCAAGGGCAAAATTGGATCATTTTGGTTAGAAGAGTACTTCAATCCCAACGCTGTGCTAGGCAGTTACCTGGAGAATGAAAGAGATATTGCCTGGATCAGAGCTATTGTTTCACTTGAGTTTGATGGCCTGGGGCATGCTAATAAAGGAAATACTGCTAGATTGGGTGACCAAATGTCCTGGTTTGCTCTGGCAAGTTCCAGTTTAGATCTGTTGTGCTCATATCCTTCTCAGTTTAGCATTTGTCCCTCAAATAGAGACTAAAAATGATGGAAAGCCGTATTCCATCATGAATCATGACAGAGTCTTAAGGAAAGACCACCTTGCTGAGATCTAGCAGAAAGGAAATATATAGCCAACATTGTACCCCAACAGCTTCATATGTTAATCCCTATCTCTAGAAAAACCATTATAAATAATTATATGTGTAAACTTCCTACCTGTTCTTATTTTAATAAAAAATAAAAACATCAAATAATTTGTAACTAGGTAGAGGAATACAGAAGAAGACATTGTATCTCAGAAGAAAAAATGAGAGCAAAGGCTCCCAGGGAAACAGCACTCTGTCCTATGGAGAGTCTGTAGAATTTGTCATTTAGTTTACAGCAGGAACACTAGGTTTCCTATAATGCAACGATATTTCTGCTTTAGAAAAAATTGCCCCAAATTCTGTACAACTTTCATATAGCCTACCAAATATAATAATCTGATTCCAGATACTTATTATATAAATAAACTCAAAATATTATATAGATTTTGTTAAATTTAAGCATATAATTGGATTATATTATCTATAAATTTTATATATAATGATAGTAAAAGTGACACTATGTCTTACAAAATGGAAGTATTAGGAATATAGGGCTGAGAGCCACTTCATTCATAGCCAAAAAGAAGGAAAAATCAAATATCCTACACAGAGAAGCACGTACATGTGTCAGGCACTATTCTAATTACTCTACATATGTTAACTCATTTAATTCTCATAAGCACACTAGTGTTAAGTACTATGGTTTTTCTCAATTACGAGTGATGAAACTGAGGCCTGAATTTGTTTAGATGACTCTTGATTTGTACAGTGAATAGAATACTTTCTCCAGACATAATTAAAAAAAAACTAATGAATTGGTTTGATTAAATAAATATTTATTGTGCACTTACTATGTACTAGATAAAAGGGTAAACTTCAAAGGAACATTCAACCTTGGCAGCAATTTTGTAGCATTTCACATTTAATTTTTTTCTACTCTTCCCAATAAGTATTTTATACCTTCTCTTTTACCAAATCTCCATGTTCTTTCTTCCCTATGCCGTGTTCTACACATAACATTGCTCATACTTCATGGAGGCATAAAAACCATTGAGTAGGACTTTCTTATCACACCACCTACAGACCTATAAGCTTACATCCATCTGAATCCATCCTACCCATTCAATTAATTAGAATTTGTTGCATAACCACCCCAATTCTTAGTGACTTAAAACAACAATCATTTAGTAGCTGATAATTCTGTGACAAGTAGGGTTGGGCTCAGCTGGGCAGTTATTCTGCTGTTTCCTTCTGGGCTCAATCACATGACTGCACTAAGCTGCCTACTCAGTCACAGCTGGAAGGTCTAGAACACTGCTGTCTGATACCATAGCCATTAGTCACATATGACGATTGAGTACTTATGTGGACAGTGACAAGCTATAAGTGTAAAATATGCTTCAGACTTTGAAGACAATAAAAAATAGAGTAAAATATTGCAATATTTTAATGTTGATTATATATTGAAATATCAATATTTTGGATATATTAGCTTAAATAAAATATGATCTTAAATTAATTTCACTTGCATATTTTTTAAATTGAGGTAAAATATGCAAAACAGAGTATTTACCATCTTTGTTACTTTTGAGTGTGCTGTTCAGGGATGTTAAGTACAATCACATTGTTGTACAACCAATCTCTAGAACTCTTTTCATCTTGCAAAATTGAAACTCTACACCCATTAAACAAGAACTCCCATTTCTCCTTTCCTCAGTCTCTGGCAACTACCATTCTGCATTCTGTCTCTGTGAATCTGACTGCTGTAGATACCTCATATAAGCAGAATCATACAGTATTTGTCCTTTTGTTACTGGCTTATTTCACTTAGCATAATGTCCTCCAAGTTCATCCATGTTATAGCAGGTGTGGGAATTGAATTATTTTTAAAGGTTTAATAACATTACACTATATGTATATGTCAAATTTTATTTATCCATTTACCCATTCATGGGCACTTGGATCACTTGTACATTTTGGCTATTGAAAATAATGTTGCTATGAACATGAGTGTGCATGTATCTATATGAGTCCCTGCTCTCAATAATTTTAAATGTATACACAAAAATGAAATTGCTGGATCATGTTGTAATTATATTTTTATTTTTTGAGGAATTGCCGTTCTGTTTTCCTTAGTAGCTGTACTATTTCACATTCCCATCAACAGGGCATCAGTTTTCTGATTTCTTCACATCCTCACCCACACTTGTTAAATTTTTTTTGATAGTAGCCAGCCTAATGGGTGTGAGGTAGCTATCCTTCATTCCTAAGTGATAGTTTCACTAAAAAGAAATTCTCTACTAACTTTGCAGATATTATTTATTTGTTCAGGCTTCAGTTGCTGCTTCTAAGAATTTAGCTGTGAGTATAATTAATCATCCCTTATTAGCAAGTAAATCTATCATTTCTTTTTGACTGCTTTTAAGATTGTCCATCTGTCTTTAATGTTGAAGACTTGGATTCATGTGTCTAAATGTTTGCTGATCTATTGAAATGTGCTTATCAGACCAATAATGACCTCCAAACTACCAAATAAAATACATAAATCTCTGTTCCAAGTCTTTATACACATTTTAGTTTTGTTCAACAAAAATACTTTTATGTATTTGAAACATTCCTCCAATTTCTATGATTCCGTATTCTCATAGCTTTCCTTTTATCCAGCTGGTAATTCCTGGTCAGAATTTTTTTTTTTAATCCCTTGTTGTTACCTGATCTCTAGATATTTGATATTCCCAAGATTGACCCTAGCTTTCACTCTCTTCTCTCTCTACACCTTCTCCCTATGTGATCACATCCAAGTCCATGGATTTAAATATTAGCTATATGCTTATGATTCACAATTATGTAACTCTGACCCAAACTCTGTTTTAAGCTTCATATACATATCACAGATACCCTACATAGAGTGATCTTTGAAATTTATCAAGAATGTCACTAAAGACTATTCTCACGATCCCAACCTGTTTCTCAATCACTGTTTTCCATATAAATAAACATCATCTCTTTCTCTTTATCCCCTGTGCCTGAACTCTCAGGATATTCTACAAGTATAGTTTCCATTGTCACTGCATATTCTTAGTTGAATCCACTCTTATCTCTCAGTTGCTTGAGAGTGACACCTCCCATAAGGTCTCCCAGACTGGTCTTTCCATCTCACCTTCCTATAATCTATTCTAACTAGAAAAACCCTTTCAAAAATGTAAATCAGATCAAATTTCTACCCTTCTCAAAACCATCCAATGCACTTAGAATAAAATCCAAACAGCCTAAAGAGAGCCTATAAGACTTAGCGTGGTCTGGCCTTTGCCCACCTCTCTGACATTATTTGCTCCTGCTCTCTTCCTTGCTCAGTAGGGTGCAGCCATGTTTTTCTCCATGCAGTTCCTTGACCAGGCCAAGCTCATTTGGGCCTTGCAGTCTTTGGTACTTTTATGTCTACAATTGGGGCATTCTTTCTTGTTTCTTTTCAGCCTTACAGGTCTCAAATTCAATTGAGGTTAACCCTCAATTGGATCTTGAGTGGCACCATTCTCCCATCCCCAATCCTCATTCCTACAAGCATTTTATATTCTATGAGGGACTTATTGCTCTTTAATGCCATCTGTATATTTAATGTCTGTCTCCTTCAACAACAGTGTAAACTCCATGGGGACAGAGACCATGTTTACCCAGGATCTATCATGGTGACTTGTCATAAAAGATGGTCAATAACTATTTGCTGAATTAACTTTAATTAATTAAGGAATAAATGGTGATTAAAATATTTCCCAGCATTATTATGGTTTAATGGTAGAGACTGGCAATGAAAAAAAAATATTCTTCCAAATTATAATAAACTGTGAAAGATGATGTAGGATTGTATGTACATATATTACATATAATTTGTACATTCTGTAAGTATTTTTGACTCGGATTTTGTACTTATTTAATATTTAGAAAAGTGATTTTTCTAAAATAAAAGACCACATTTAATTAGATAATAGAGTCTATGTGTCAGAGACATCTGGCTCCTTTTAGATAAAGAGAGACTGGTAAAGTAGCTTCTGAATCTTCAAAAGAGATTTTATTCCAGAAGCACTTATCTGCCAAAATTGATTTGGTCTCTGCATTTACTACTTTGAGTCCCACTAGCTTAGTATAGCTGAAGGTCTTGGCAGGTTTTTATTAAAATTATTATTGTTATAGCTCATCTAAAACATTGCTACTAATTTTTGTTTGATTCTGCTATTCACCTGCATCCTCGTGTAACTTCTCTCTAGCACTTCCAGAACTTCTTGATATCTATAACTGTTCTTCTCACACTGACATCAAGCCTAACCTCTAGTTTTACCTTCAGAGGATCAAGTCAAAATAGTGCTGCTGGAATAGTTTGGAGAAAAAGGGCAGCTACATGGGCTCAAGTAGTCAGGGTTGACTTTCATAATTGGCTTCTCATCTTCATAAGCGTAGAACAATGAACCTGCTTCCGTCTCTTTAAGTTCAGGGCTTCTTACCTTAGTGGCACAAAAACAAAAGGGAATTATATGAAAGCAAAATCACAATCAAACCATTTACTGTACTAAAATGCATTAAGTTCTTCACATGTGAAGTCCTACAACAAACGAGATCCATTCCTTCAAAAAAATAATTATTGGGGTGTCACTTTCTTCCAAGCACTGTTCCAGCATTGAGAAGGCTGCAGTTAACTTGACAAACAGGAGTCTCTGCCCTCATGAAGAGGATATGCTAGCGTGAGGGAAGGACAATACACACACAAATGTATAATATATCTGAGATAAATTAATATCTGTTGAGTGCATAGATGAACCAGAAATTGCTCTAGATATTTGTATTGCATAATTTAAAAAAGATATCAAACAAATTCTATGAAAAAAATTAAGTGGATTAATAGGATAGAGAGTGATAATGAAAGATGGAAGAGGCCAGCTAAAACATTTAGATCCATGGTGAGAGAGGAATATCGAGTTGAGATTTGAATGGTCTTAAGGAAACAATCATGCAAAGATCTGGGGAAGAACAGACAGAGGACCAGTCCAAATGCACCAAGAAGTGAGCTTGGCTTGACCAAGAGACAGAACAAGTCGGTAAGTCTGAAACATAATGAACGAAAGGGAAAGTGGTAGGAGATGATTGTGTAGGTAGATGAGCTCATAATATTATAGCCCATGGTGCAAAATTTGGACTTCCTCACATTAGACAATCACAAATTAAATTTTTCATAAGGATGTTGGGCAAAGGTGACTAGCCATGACCAGTGCGCCCACTGTCTTTGCAAGTAGTTGTTTTATAAAGCGTTGTCCTAGATACTCTTGCCTCAAGTCAGAAACCCTGGCTGCATTCCTTGATATGTCATCCATCACAGTCAACAATATGCCTCCACAGGAAGAGGATTCTCCCCGTCTCACAGTTGACTTTCACTGTCCTGTTACAACCCCAGTGGGGCTTTGCAAAGTGAAATATCTGGAAGTTAGTGAATGGAAGAATCATTATTTTCCCAAAACTTAAAACAGGCTTTGATGAGAAGATAATTTTCATTTCGTATCAATAATATTTGGTTTAAGGAAAATGTTTTACTTCCTCTCAGACAGATTGGCAGAGAAACTATTTTGGTAAGCATACCTTCAGTCCATTAGGTCTTTGAAATGTTAATCAGTAATATCTAATTCAAGAAAGCATTTAATCAAATCATAAAATTTTGAATGTAAAAAAGACCTGGTGAGGTTCACACACTAATCTCCAAATATGATCCTCAATATATGTCTATTCTGCACATTTTGGTACCTCATATACCACTCAAGATAGCTCAATCATATTTTGATCATATTCTATTGTTAGAAAAATTGTATTTAATGAATAAAATTTTCCTGGAGATTTCCAATTTGTGTGGTCCTGATTTTATTCCTTGGAAAGATTTTTATGTTCCTTTGGCAGTCATGTGAGATCACTAGCATATCCTAACCTAATTCCAATTCCTCTCTAAATTGAACAAATAAAATTCTCTCAATTTCATTCTGTTCAAATTAATTACTTCTCAAGGATACAATCTAATTGATCAACATCTTCTTTAAAGTGTTATGTCCAGAAAACAAAAATATTTCTGATGTGCTTAAACCAGCACCAAATAAATATCATCACCTTTTTTCTGAACCCTCCATTCCTTCTCAAAAACTAACAACTAAGGTGTCTGATGCTCTAGGACTTTGTCTTAAAAGACTTTTCACATTAAACTCTAGTATTTTGAACTCACCAATGCCCTTCTTAAGGCCTATGGATCTTTCTTTTTATAATAATAATAGGTAATGGCAGACAAAAATCTATTGAGCTATTACTATGCATGCTGCACAATTACCTTCATGTGCAAACCCATTTAATGCTCACCCCTAAGAGGTGGATACTGTTTTATCTCCATTGTACTGATGGAGGCTTGGGTGAAAGAATAAATGAATGAATGAATGGTCTGACCATTCTCCCACCTTGTCTGGAGCCAGAAGTGGAGCCCGAATGTGATTTCCATTCTTGCAGAATCATTCTTTTAGTGAATGTGCCATAGGCTGACTCGATTAATGGAGGTTATTTCTCAAATAAGAAACCCTTAGATGCAGAAAACTTATTGAAAATAGTATCAAAAAATAAAGTTACAATGAAGGAAACAACATATATCTAATTGATTTCAAACTGAAGAGGGCTCACTTCCCTTAAAAATCCCTCCATGTAGGCAATGCCTTATTTCCTGCACACTCCAGCTGTACCTGCCCAAATCCACTGGGCACACAGGCAATCTCTCAGGAACTTGGACGAGGTAATTATAGGTAGCTGTCCATTCTTGTTGACTCACTCTGGTGTGCCAAACACCCTTTCAGTCAATCCGTGGAGTTTCTGGGAATTATCCCTGTCCTCTGTAATTTCCGTAAGGCAGCAGCCTACATATTCCCTTTTCTTAGCGCACAGAAGTTTTCCCTTCATTTGCCATCATGATTTAAGGACAGCACTGTCTAACTCCCAAATTTAATTTCAGACACATGTGCCTTGGATCAAATATCCCACTGGCCTTTGTCCAAACTTCCTTTTTTCACCTTGGATTTCCTGACTTAATTGCCTCCAACTCAGATAAAGCCAAATCCAAATTGTATGAAAAAACCATATCTTTAAGCCATTATGGAATGGCCTTCTGGTTTAAAACAATTGTGGAATATCAGTGGCAGTAAAATGATGAGATACAATATTCACTCCTAAAATAGTTTTCCTATTCAGCATTTTACTAGGTGTGAATATGTTTTAAATTCATTTTTCTTCTACTTGCCATCTTTGTCAGTTCCCCAGTAAATAGGTCTGTGTGGCAAGACCTGGACTGGAATTGTTGAAGGGTGACTAAATAACTCCCTTCATTATCCCAAGTGATCATGTGGAGAGAATGGTGACCAGCTGTTCTCCCTCTCTGATGAGACAAGAATAAGAGAAGAAGGCATAAATTGCAGCTGGAGGGAATTCAAATGATGTAAGGAGAAACTCTGGGGGTAGCAAGCATGGTTAAGCAGAGGAGGAGTTAGCAGAGCAGTTAATTCCTTCCCTGACAATGTGTCTGGAATGGTTCGTTGAGCTTTGTGTAAAGCAAGGAGTTCACCTAGATGACTTTGACAGAACTTTCTGGTTCCAAGATTACACCATCGTTCCTAATTGTGTATTTCAATTGGTGGCCTTCACAGTATACTTTAGGATGTAAATCATTTGCAAAAGTTAAATCAATGGGGACATTTAAAAAATTCACTAAAGGAGTCATATAATGTAGAGATTATGAAAATTGGGCTTTGGAATCAGGCAGACAGGAATCCAGGGTAGATATTTATTCATTTTCTGACCTCAGTCAAGTTACTTAATGTTTTTTGGCTTATTTCATAGTGGTGTTGTGATAACTAGATAAAATATCTATAAAGCACAAAGTACAAATAAATGAAAATATTATCATTTTAATCAACAGATCTTTGTGGATTTAGTAATGTTGCTTCAGAGCATATTAGGACTTTATATAGCATCTGTTGATTTTTACCACAACCTTTGGGATTGAGGGTTGGTATATTGTAGTTCTAGAAACTGAGGCTCGAAGAAGTTAGAGGGACTTGCCCAAGGTAACATGGCTAAGGAAGATGATTTAGAAACTCAAATTGAAGCTATGCCTTGCTTCTCCAGATCTAGAATCAACTATTTCTATTGTTTCATTGTTTATCACTCTTCATCTACTAAAACCTGTAAATGTACTGTGACAAAAAAATAACCATAAATACCATAACAGTGACCTTTTTTTAGGATAAGAAATAACCACCTAAAACAGACTGTTTTATGGACATCTTAATTTGTAGTTGAAAAAAAAAGCCTAACATTTGTTCGATAGTAATTTTTCAGTTGTAAAGTCTTTACCTAGACAGCTCCCATTTCTCTTTGAATATCTTATAGCATTTTATAATATTCCCAGCATCGCTCACATTGACCAACTGGTCCTGAGGCAACATCTTCTATTGGCCATATTTCTAGGACCGCATTCCTATGTGGGCATAAATCTATTTGAAGAGACAAAAGACACTACGGGGAATGAGAAGACCTGCTGAGTAGCTTCCCTAGGAATCAGATTCTCAAATATTTAGTTACATTATTAGAATAAATTAATTCTCATGCATGCCACTATCTACCTGCCCCTAAATTGAGGCCACTGTTTGCTGCTCTTTCCCACTTTGTGTTTTTTGAGAGTGAAAAAGTAATAGAAAATGTATGATAGCTTTCCTCAACACCTCAATTAGGATTCCTCATCTAAATGGCCAAATCTAGAAAATAATTCTAGTGACTACTATCCCATTTCATCCAAGATGATCAAATGTAGTGCCATTGTAGATGCATAGGAAGGAAGGCCACTCGTTAGACCAAATGGATGCCTCTTAAAACATGAGGGTTTAGTCCTCTTGTGGAGTTTTGTTTGGAAAGGCTGATGAGAGAAACTAGGTAGTTAGCCTTTCCTCACTAACCAGGCTCCCTAAAGCTCTCAGTCCTCCTATAAGGTGCTCTGGCTTCACTACCCACTGGCGGAATACAACTTGTGCCAAGAGTCCCTCATTATCTGCAGGCCTTGATACAACTGATAGCCTTTGTCTTTGTTTGAACACTAATTAGTAAAGTCAAATAGCAAAGTGAGCATGATAAAGCCTTGAGTCCTATAAATAAAAATGTTTGTATAAATTCAATCCACTCTGGATACATTACATTTTATGTGAATAAAACTGCACTAAATTTCATAAGGAACAGGAGGATTGTGATAATCCATCCAGTTTCTGTCCACCACCAGATTATTATTTAGCCAAGGTACAGAGATTTCAATTATGATATAGTTTGAAATAATAGAGGGGATAGAACACAATCAAATGCTATCAAGGATTACTATTATTTTAATTAATTAATAATTGTTAACTAACTATTGGATATCAATTTTCAAGATAAAACACAAGCTATGGATGTTCAAGTAGTAGGTCTCTGAAAAAGCCCATATTTTGGATAGAATATAGATATTACTAAAATCCTGATTCACAAGGATATCAATGTATTGTGGAGACAATACAACCAAGAATATAATATATATTTGTATATGTATGAACTCATATACAGTAATGGTGTATATATATAACATATATACGTTTTTTATATATAACTAAATGAATAAAAATATATGTCTCCAGTGAACTGTGGGAGGCAGGGTAGCTGAGCTGGAAATAGGTTAAAATTGACTTGGTTATTCTGGGCTCTGTTGGAAGTGCATCAAAGGAAGCTGTAATGGATGCCTGTCTCCCTAGTTTGGTTGCACAGTGACACAAGATCCAGTGATCTCATCTGGGCCTGTCTTTGTCCAGTCTGTCCAGACAGGAGGGTGAGTTGAAGGGGCAGCTACCAATAAAAGCATTGTAGATTCTTATGGATGACATCTTTACCCTGCTTGGAAAGTACTGTGATTAGATAAAACTAAATATACCATATGTTCCATGCATCTACAATGTGGCCAGAAGTACAAATGTTAGGTAACATCTGCAGACTCTACATAGAGCAGAAGCTCTAGGGAATCCTCTAAGAAGTTCAAGACGAAATCCCAACTCCTCTATCTAATAGTGATGTAACTGAGTTAGTCACTTAATTTCACCAAATCTCTGTTTTCTTACTGAGAAGTGTAAATAATCCGTAAACTTGCAGGGTTTGAGGGGAACATTAGAGTTTATACATAAACTCTAGAAGCCCAATAAGTGGTAGTTATTTTTTGGATAAAGGCTTAAACTTATTTCTCCCCCTAACTGTAATAAAATATATGTTTATAAAAGCATGCATCCATCATGATTTGGGTGTTTTTTTGCTTTTTGTTTGGAGTCATCTTTGTTTTTTTGCTCTCATTATAGGTGATGTTAAGTAAGGAGGGGATGTTTGGTACAACACAGAAGCAAACACAAAGTGTTCCCTACATCATCCTTCTGCCTGTTCTTTTGTTGAGTAGGAAGTATAAGACCAGGTGCTTTAAAAATATACATATTTAAATATATTTAAAAATATAAAAATATTAAAAAATATATAAAAAAATGTTTGCCCATAGATTGGTCAAAATCCTTTTTAATCCAAATGCCTACAGGATGCAGGTGGTATTGGCACAGCAACTTAATTTTGCTTGTGCTACATGGAACTGCCCTTCAGGCCCTATCCAAAGTCACTATAACTGAATAAGAAAGAAAGAGTATATAGGAAACTTCGGGGAGTTAAATTGGTAATAGACTGAAGGAGTGGAGAACATTGGTAATGGACTAGCGAGGGGAAGCACGGCATTGAGCCTGGCACATGTTGTGACTGAAAGTCATTCCCACCTGCAAGCTGACCATTCAACTGTTAGAACTTGTTCTTAGCATTGATTCATTTCCTGTTGGTCATAAGCCCAGTGCAGGGTCTCTTCATCTGGAACGCCTTTGGCAGCAAGTAGGGCAAAAATTAAACAAGTAAATAAAAAAGAGAAAGAAGGAGAAGCGAGTGCTGGACTAGTATAAAAAGAGTGTAGCCCTTTGCCCTGGAGATGTACTCTCTGAACTGCACCACCCACAAGGCAACAGTGTCCTGCTTGAAGAGAAAAGGCTCAGACATATCCAATCCCTCCTACCAACAGGAGGGAATAAATCACAAATAAATAAAGGGTATAAAATTTTTTTCCTAGTATATATTTTGAAACCTCTATATTTTTAACATGTTTGGAGGGATTATAGATGACCATGTGGCTTAAATGCATATGGTAGCAGGAAAAAGATGACCACATCAAGGATGTTAGACAAGAGTGGATACATTTTAGTAATAATAATAATAACAATAATATTGCTATGGATTGAAAAGCTATTGAGACAAAAACTCTGTATACATTTTCCCATTTAATTTCACAACAACCTTATTAGTTAAGTCACTTTAAACTTCTTTCACAGGAGAAGAAGAGAAGTGTTCTAGGTTGAATTTTATCTCCCCCCACCACCCCTCAAATTCATATATGGAAGACCTAACTTCCAGTATCTCACAATGTGAACTTATTTGGAAATAGGCTTGCTGCAGATACGATTAAGATGAAATCATAGTTGAGTATGATGGGCCCACAATCTAATATGATTGGTGTCCTTTTAAAAAAAAGGAAATTTGGGCAGAGACACAAAGATATACACAAGGGGAAATCCATTTGAAGATTAGAATTATGCTGCAACAAGCCAATAAACTACTAAAAGCTAGGAGAAGAGCCTGGAATAGATGCTGCCCTAGAGTCCTCAAAAGGAACATAGTCCTACCAACACCTTGATCTCAGAATTCCAGCTTCTAGAACTGTGAGACAATACATATCTGTTGTTTAAGCCACCCAGTTTGTGGTACCTTGCTATGGCACCCCTAGGAATCTAATACAAGGAGTTTGAGAGAGAGTAAATTCTTTTTCAAAACTTACACAGCCAGTCATTTGTGGAGTTGGGATTTAAACCCTGACCTATGACTCCAATCTGTTTACTTAATACTTCAGTGCATAGAAACACTGAAAAGGGTCCCTAATGATGTTTGGTACAATACACTTGATACCTGTTTTATGAATAACATCAATGCCAGTGATTCATCCCATTTCTTCTGCAACATCACTGTATACAGATATCTCCCTGCCTTCTAATGCAGATCATTCCAGTTTTGAGTAATCTATAATGTTAGAAGGCCATGGATCTTCCTCAAAGCTTGGCTCAAATCCTAATGCCTCTGCAAAATTTCCCTAAAATAACTACATCTCAAATTCAGAAGAACTAATAAATCCTTTATAATTTACTCAGTACAATTTTTTAAAATTCAGCCAATACAGTTCATTCCTTTGCTGCTTTCCTCTGATTTAATGAAGCAAGGCAACATAGTGGTTTTGAGTACTTGTTCTCAAAGTTTGGTTCCTGAACCTGCAATATCAGTGTCCCCTGGAGCTTGTTAGAAATGTAGGTTCTCAGCTCCAACCTGAAACCTACTGAATCAAAAATTCTTGATGAGATCCAACAATTGTGTTTTAACAATTCCCTCTTGAGAACCAATAGTTTAGACCACAGATTTAGTCATGTATTAAGAAGAAGGCTGGGTCTTTAAATACAGTCTTCTGACTGTGTCTGTTCTCACTCTATCATAATTTCTTCCATAATGACATATATCAGATAAGTCATATTAATTATGGGTAGACTATAAGAAATCAAAATATAATATATATAGGAGGTTAAAGCTTTCATAAATTAAAGCAATAAAACAGTATAAGTTGAGTGAAAAGATGTACCCTATGCCAGGCAAAAATGAACCAGTAGAGATCTATACCTACAAAAATAAAAATCATATTAGCTTATTAATATGAAAACAAAAAGCCACAAAAAATAACACCACATTGTTTAAAAATTATACTCCTCCAGCTAAAGTTTTATGGAGAAATTTTTCAGGAAAAAAAGATGAATCTCTAGCCTAGTTGGCCAGCATGTCTAAGAAAGTAAAAAATACGCTTTGAGATGTAGAAACCACACAACGGTACACACACATACAATTATTAAAAACCCACCCACACATATACAACGTTTTCTTGACAACATATTCTTATTCACTGCAAGCAAAGGAAAGAAAGAAATAAAGAAAGAAAAGAATAAAACCAAATACTGAAAAAAGGAAAAACCATAGTGTAAAATCCCAAATGTGCACTCAATACTCTCTGGATGCTTTATCAGCTTTCCCTGGCAAGAAAATTTTTCTACTTTCTCATTGACTCTTTGATCCTTTCCCTGCCTTCCTCAGACCCCTGACTTCCTTTGCTTCTTTCATTGTCTGCTGTTGACCCAATCTCACACTTCATGGAATAACATTCTCACGCCGCATGGGAACAATTGCATGCTTCCACACAGATTCAGAGTAGTCCTTCATCTCCATCCTACTCCCTCCACTACATTGTAATGGAAAACACTCATGCGTCCTGCCAGTGACCAAGTCTTTCACAAATGCCCTAGATCCCATCTCCAACGGTCTTCCCAGCCCTATTGATTGCTTTTCCTATCCTCCGTTTCTTCCACTTCTGCCTTACTTTTGTATCCTTCACAACACTTCTTGAAAGTGTTTTTAATTCTTACTTCCTACTTTCTTTTGCCCATTCTAATCTGCCTCCCTCTCTATTATAACTCGCTATATTCACAAATGACCTAGTTGGTGAATCAAATCTATACTTTTCAGTCATTACTTTTCCTTAATTTTGTGTTGTACATTGTCGGTTGCCTATACAGCTTCTCTTATTCCTTTCTTCCTTCCTAGCAGAATTCTAGTTAATCTAGGCACTAGCCCATCACCACCTAGCCAGGTGCCTTAGGAGATGCTGATCCCACTCTCAGCACCTTTGCAATTGGTCTAAAGAGTAATTCCACTTCTCTTGCTCATGCATTAATGAGCAGGTGTCTCAATTGTAAGCAATAGAACATAAGGAGATGTTTGTAGTTCTAAACACAAATAGAATCCACCCTTTTAAGGGACGTGAACTCATATACCTCTTTTCCACTGGCAAGAGAGAAGCCAGACATAAGATGAAATTTACACTGTGGACAGCAAAGCAAAGAGGTGGGAAATTGTGCTCCTTTACATGCTGGCTGAGATGCTAGATCAATAAACCACAGCATGTGATCCAATATAACTTACTATTTAAGCCAAACAACCTTAGTGCATCCAAAACATCCTTCTCAATAGCATTTGAGACTGTCTCTGTGACATTCCCTGATACTCCTCCTAACTCTTCGGCTACTTTTCCTCATTCTGCTTTTTGTAATCCTACTCATCTTTCTGACTCTAGATCTGGGTGGTCCTGAAGACTTATGTCCCACCCCTCAACAGTACTGGCCTGTTGTCATTTCCTTAAATTGGATGAAGTTTTGACTTCCTTAGTTTTTCCACACATGCTGATATTTTGCCAGGAGGATTCTTTCATGGTCTCTTTGCCTGCTTAGGCTTTATTCATTATTCAAGTCATGTCCTAAATATCATGTCCTCTGACTGGCTTTTATTTTACCCTTTAATCTACTTCAGAGTCCCTGCTATAGTTCTTCATAGGTTCCTCCGCTTTTGCTTTACAGCACTTGACCTGATTCATTTTCTTAATCTAGATAGTACCAGTAATAAAACTTTTCTAAATATAAGAAAGAATAAAAATTAGACACTATTACAGATAAATGTAGATGTGAATATTAAACAGCCTGATAAATCAAATATATTTACATCTGGAAACAAACATAGTGTATATTGCCTTATCTTGAAGCATGAAGAGGTGGTTTGATATCATGACAATAATATCAATAGTGCAAATGATGAGAAATGATAATATTAATTGAAACCCAATTAGTTATCTGTGAATTCAATAACATTTCTCATTAAAGAAAAGTAAGTCCTAGTCATGTATGCTTTCTAAGTTAATCTGGAGGTTTGATAAAATTCTTAATAACATGTCAACTATGTTCTTTAATATTTTTCAAGGTAACAATATAAATTTTCTCTTAAAATACTATTTGTAAACAATGTTTCTAAAATGATTCTCCAAAAGTAATGTTCTATAGTGTATCAGGTATACAATCTAAAATAGCCAGGAAAACATTGAAAATAAAGTACAATGAAGAACTTTTCAATCATTATTAAAAGGTATTATTAAAAAGGGCATTATAAAAAAAAGATAGCTAAAATTTGTGTGATGGCTGACCAGATTATTGACAGACATAGCAACACAACTGTTTGTATATGCAAGAAGTAGATAGATGGTATGTATATGTGTGTGGGTATGTATAGCATCATATGTATATAATTCATTAGAAAAATTATTTTCTAAAAATCACGTAGCAATTTATTTTTATGTATTTATGTAGTAAAATAAATGTTAAAAAGATTCAATATTTAAAGTGAAAAATAATAATTAGAAAAGAAATTATAGGTGACTATTTTAAAAATCATATAATATAGAATACCATTTGAAAATATTACCAAAGATCAAAATTAAAAATAAAGTCGTTGAGAGTTACTACAATTGTAGTGAAAGAAAACACCATGAAGTAAACTAAAACAAATTACAAATGGAGAAAATATTTAAAATGTATATATATAAGTATATATGACATAATTAAAGGCTATTCCAAACTGAGAGAGAAAAGACAACGTTCACCCGCCAACCTAGTTTCCTTCTACATTCCCAATTATGTGTTCTTAATCTTCACAGCTAGGCATTTATTCATCCTACATTGATAATTAAAGAGGCATATCACATAACAATGATAAGAACACAGGCTCTGGGGTCCAACAGACCTGAACTCTGCTCTTACTCTCATTCCTTATATTAATAGTTTTCTGAATTTGGGTAGGTTACTTAGCATCAGTGGTCCCACATTTGTAAAATAGAGAAGAAGCACCCATTTTATAGGATTATTGTAAGGAATAGAGGATTTACTGTGAGCTTTACTTTAATGCCCAGCACATAGTAAATGCCTAGTCAATATCAGCTATTTTAGTATACATGCGAACAGAAAAAAAATCAAAGAGAGCACTAGTATAAAGGAGAATAAGATTTGTATCTGTTAAATTTCTGGAGGAAAAAAAAATGAAGACCAAGTACCAAAATGTGATAGGACATAAAGGAAGCATAAAACCACATAATAAAAACCAAAGTAAGATGACAAAATTAAGACCAAATATATTGGATATGATGCTGAAGGTAAATATGTTAAACTCTCTCATACAAAATTCTCAGATTGAGTTTGAAATAATTAACGTGGCTACATGTTGTCTATAGAAATGACATGGAAAATGTGCCCTGTATATTGTTTATCATCAAAACCGGGATACAATAATGTGTGTGTGTGAAAGGAGCTCTTTTGGGAATGAATAAAGTGCAAAATGAAACCACCTCCAAATGTCAATCATGATGCTAGGTGGTTTTAAAACTACAGACATTGAATTGCCAGATCAATCTGACCATGCCAAAATTAATTAATTAAAAAAATTATCTTACCTTATTTATCAATTATACTGTTAAATATTTTCCTTTTTATGAACCAAGCCCCTGGATAACTCACTGTATGGAGAGTTCTAATAAGTTTGTTCCTGACAATTTTCACTTATTTTCAGAAGTGAAAATTGCAGGGTGAAATATTCAAGGGTTTCATTCACACTAGAGAAGTTAGTGTTAAAAATACACGAGTGTGGCAAGCTAACTGCCTCTTGTATCCTTTTGGCTTTCAAACAGTGAGGTTAAATAAGTCAAGCTATCTCGGTGCCGCAGCAAAGGTCAAAGAACTTAGAGACAACTGCATGGGGAGAAAAACTTTTAGTTAGCAGAGAGTTATAGTTAGATAAAAAGGGCTTTGAAATTTCCTTAGGGAAAATGCCTTTATTAGCAAGATCCCACACTCTGGAGTATATTTACTTTCCTTTGTAGTTCTTTTATTTTACACATAGCAACCCGTTATAAAATCTTTCTTAGGTGCCCTAATCTCTCTACATCTTCCTGTCACTCATTAAGCCTCTTCAAACTTTCATGGAATTATTTCAATTGAGATTTGCCATTGCTCCCTTTTCTTTCCAATGGCTTTTCCCCCAAATTCTGTATCTATTTGCTCATTCCTTCAAAATTTCATAATAAAGTCAAGACTCCTTATTGTGTCTCTTCTTTAGAGATACATTTTTTTCCTCTAACTGGGTAGAAAAGTCCCACATCCCCTTTTTTTTAAAGTTTCATTTTTTTTTCTGATTCATAATTTTCTCTAGCCACAGAATATTTTTCCTAATTGTTCAAATAGTGTTATATGGCACACTTTCAGGAAATGTGAATCAATATATCTCAAAATTAATTTTGATTTTCAAATAAATTTCCATTTTCATATTGTCAGACCTTTCTTTATTTCTCTTTTGGGGCCCTCACTTTTTGGGCAGATTTACTGAATAAATTAATAACTGATTCTTTGTGATATGAACTACTCAATATGTACTAGAGTAAAATAAACCTCTATAACTTTAAAACTTCAATATTTTCTTCTCTATGAAACTTTCATTATAAAAAACTATCTAGACTAAATGTGAAATCATATTTTCCCCCAATAAATGCTCTTTTTAATATTAAGGTGGAAAGTCAACATAAAAAGTGTATTAATTCCTCTTTCTTGAAATGCTTTTAGTAAATAGTTCTCTGTTCAAAAATGAGAAAACGTGGAATATTAATTCTAACTCCAGACTAAATCACTCACCAGTTAAGAGTATCTGTTTCTAAATTATTTTAATCATGTTGAAACTGCAAATAAAAATATGTGCAGTATTTTAAAGAATCACAAGCACTTTGAGATTTATTAAATGGGGGCACTTTGGCCATTTTTCCATTCAGCTGCTGCAACCATGAGAGTTATTGATGGATTAACGGTATGTGTAAGTGGCAGCGATGTAAGTAGGTGGAAAGTTTCAGAAGTCTGGAATGTGTAAGTTTTATGTCAAGTGACTTTGAAATGGAGAACTCTTGCAGTTCACTTATAGCAACATGAAATAGCTATTCACTTAGGTTCCAATTTTAGCCTCTATAATTGGTTCACTGAAAAACAATAATACACCAAAATTCTATTGGAGCAATTTTTATATAGCAACAAGGCTTGCTTTTATTACCTATGCATTTTGGTTAAAAAACAGAGTCAGGTAATTCCCAAAGAGGTTTGTATGTTTCCATTGAATTTTTTAATGTAATGAGTTTTCAACTTATAAGTGAAAGATAGAATAGAAGGTTAATTTTGAAATGGAAGAAGTTACAGGAACCAATAGACCACCTTTGCACTGCATTCCAGCAGACAATAATTTGCCACATTTGTTTGATGGAATCCAAGTGATTACTTCCAACGGTAGTTAATTAGCAGGGGATGCAATTTCAGTATGTTCTGAAATGCGAGTTGCTATTTAAATATTTCCCTCATTTTACCTCCAATCTCCAAAATCATGGCAGTTGGTCAATGAGGTAGACAGTGGGCTCTCATTGTTCCCTGCCATGCATGATGCTTTGTGGGACCACCTGGTATCTAGCAGAAAACCAGGTGGCTTTTTTGTTTTAGTAGCCCCGGTAGATAAAATTACATAAAAAGTGATATTTTTAAGAGGGCTCATGAAAGACAAATTTATAGGGATTCTGAATATGGCAAAAGCCATATTTGCAATAAAATATGTGTAAGTCACAGCACATAGTCTAGAATCTTTGATACACATTGCTCACAGCTTCATGTAGGAAACCTGAACAAGTTAATGTGTAGCAAACAGTGCTGTGGGAGGGCCATCTGTGTGAATAGCAGTTATCCAATCACCATGCCATCATTTTATCTGAACTATGGTTCTATTAATAATCGTTAAGTCTAGTTTGGCATTTTTTAAAAAAACAATATATTACCTTAATAAATCTTATTCTTGTTTGGGGACATATGGTGGATAAACTTTGGGAAAATACTCATGATCCTCTCTGTTGATGTTCAAATGCCTGTGTAGTCCCCTCCCTTGGAGTATGGGCACAACTTGTGGCTTGTTTCTAACTCATAGAACACAGCAAAAGTGATGGATGGATGGATGTAATTAGGCATACTTGATTATGCACATAACATTGCACCACCTGCATTCCGCAGTCTCTCTCCTTTGCTGGATTTGAAGAAGCAAGTGGACATTTTGGGAAAACCCACCCATGTGGCAAGGAACTGTGAGCACCTCTAGAAATTAGAGCAGCCTCTGGTTGACAGCGAGCAAGAACCCGGATCCCTCAGTCCTATACATTCAACGAACAGAATTCTGACAACAATTTGAGTAAACTTGAAAGTGGTTCCCTCCCCCAGGCAAGCCTCAGATGAGACCACGTGCAGGGCCAATGTCTCGACTATGGCAATGTAGAGGGCACAACTGAGCTCTTACAGGACACCTGACTCAGGAGCTGTGAGACAATGAACATGTGTTGTCTAAAATCATTGAATTGTGTCAATATTGTCACACAGTAATAATTAAGTGATAAGGAAGCCACATATTATGCCTTGATATTTGGTGTCTACTCTCTTTGGCTCTTATGTTAATCAAAAATCCAGAACAGTAGCATGACAGAAACTCAACAGAGGCTTCTCTTTTTAATTTAGTACAATATGGCTCTTACCAACACCACAATGAAATCTATTGTTTTTCAGAAGTCCACATTCAGAGACTATTTTTCTTATCCATTTCTCTAGTCAACAGGTATAAAGTCACAAAATAATAGCCAATGAGCCAAATTCAATTTGCAGATATACTTAGTGTGTGGACTACATGCTTTAAAAAAAATGATACCTTTAGCATGAAAAAAACAACTTTTCAGTGTTCATGCAAAGTCTGAAGTTCTGGAATATAATGAAACACCTGTCAACTCCATGGTTATACTCTCCATGGAAACAAGCAACAGAAGCTGAGAATTATCTACTCTCTTAAACCAGTGTACAGAATGTCCAATTCATCTCAGGCCAAACCATTTCACGTTGTCTTCCACACTGAGGCCAAGTACTGTAGTCATTTTCTATTTTTCAAGCCACCTATTTATTTTTACTATTGACCCATTTAACAAATTTACACAATTAGTTCATCCCTGTTCTAATCTTTCTAAGTGTTGAACTTAAGTTATATCACCAACAGGCACCATGATTGGGCTGTATTTATTTATTATTGTCCATTCCCTAGGATGTCAGTTATAGAGATATGGCATCTATGACTTTCACTAAAATAACCATTTTAAGGCACTTAAAAAGTTTAGTTTTAAGCCAAAATATATCCAAAATTGTGTGAGACAGTGCCTATTTACTGTAACATAACATACCCTTTTATTCATTGATGTGCCCTGGTCCAGATAATGAATTCTTCAGTCTACTGATTATGTATTGCCAAAGAAAGACCATGTATTAAATGACCAAAACCCCTCAGTATCACACAAATAAGTTGGTAAGATTAAGGTAGGAAGATTCAGTTGATCCAGCCTGGGCAAGAGGATGTTTGTTATGCTTAGTCATGGGTTCGCCGTTAAAGGTTGGCTGTGAGGCTGTTCTGATGTTGGCTGAACTCAATCAGATGCCCAGGGGTTTGCTGACTACTGGCTAATGTAAGATGGCCTTGGTTGATCTGTCTGGAGCAACTCAGCTCTATTCTCTGCAGGCTAGCCCAGGAATGTTCTCCTGGCCTTGACAGAGAAGCAAGAGTGAGCAAGCCTAATCACACAGTTCCTCTTCAAGTTTCTGCTTTGTCACATTTGCCAATATCTCATTGACCAAAAGAAGTCACATGGTTAAGCCCAGAGTCAGAAGTGGGGAGCAATAAAAGTTACTTTGCAAAAGGTATGGTTACAAAAGTAGTTGAAGAATGGGGGCTATTAATACAGTCAATCTGTCACAGATGTTACCCTATGTTTATCAGCTTTTCTAATTTGGGAATCATAATTTTAATTAAAATGTTCACAAGGAATCCACATGTCAAAGTAATTTTATGAAATATTCTGGCTTTAAAAAATGTTGGTGCTATCTAAAGCAAATGTAGTGATTAATTCAGAATGGCTGAATCCATATCACGTAGATTTTATGCCTTAGCTATATTTGCACTCTGAAAACTATAAATATTATGCAGTTTGTGTTTCCAATGATTATTTGAAATCCATACTCACTATTTATTAGCTGAAATTTATTAACCGAAAATGATTAAGAGATTTTCCACTGTCAGAATTCTATGCTGATTTACTCTTGTGTGATTCATTTGGCTCTTACCTGCTATAGTATACTAGCAATAAATTTTGTGTGTGTGTGTGTATGTTTATGTTTTAATGTGACAGACCTTTAAAAATGCTTAAAATTCTTACCTCATTTAAATATGCAAAAATTATAAAAAAAAATTCTAATGAACACAATTCCCCTGAGATGCTACAAAATAAACAGTTTTAATTTTGGAAAAAGGTACTTGTCTTATGCTCCTCTGGACAGTCCATGCAATGCATATTGTTATATTTAAGACGCCAAGAAGTCTTGCAAACAAACTTCATCAATTTTGTTAAAATTACTATTTCACTACTTCATTTTCACAAAGAATAATTTTTACTATAAACTTATTTATATCCTATAAATTTTGTGTTTTGCAGTAGACTATCTGGGAAAAAAATTCACTTCCACCATGAAATCTTCAGAAATTATATTTACACATGTGGCTTTCTCCAGTTCTCTGCTAAATATCTGCATATGGCTTCTAAATTCTACAGTCCTGCCTTCTTTTAATATTTACGTGGTCCTGAAATTCACTGACTCTGAATCTCTCTCTTTTTTTTCTTGCTATTTCTATGCTTTTCCCCACTGCATTGGAGTCCCATCTCAAAGGAACATACTCTGTACTTCTTTTCTCAATATTTTTATTACTTTTTTGTTGCTGTAGTTGGTTTACCTGTTGTATTCGTGTTAAATTATGAGTAGAGATAGAAGTGTTGACATCTTTATTTTGCAAATTAAAAGGTTGGATTTATATCCTGCTGACAATAGGCCATCTCACCTCTGCACAAAGACTGAAATGGTTTTGGTGGTGTAAGCAATGGTTTCTCATACTAATGCCAGTTCTACAGTGGAAGTATATGCTTCCTGATGAAGGAAATACTATATAATTGCTACTTTTTTTCTCTATCATACTTTGTACTATAGGTAGTCAACAAATACAAATTTTTCTCTAATCCTTCTTTTACAGAGGAGGAAGCTGAAGCTTATGTAAGTGAAACAATCTGCCTAAGTTACTATAACGAAAAAGTGACAGCTTAGATTTAAACCCAATTCATTCCAATTAACTAAATGAATAAATGAGATTATGAATAAAATGACAACGTATGGTAATAGAGGGCAACCATAATGTGCTGGAAAACAGCTTAGAGGCAAAAAAGTCTTGAAAGAGTGTACTGGAAGTTTGAGGCTTCATGTTAGAAAATGGACCTACTGTTAAGGTATGTATCATTCTTCAAGTAGTTTACAAAGCACCGTCAAATATACAGTGGAAAAAGTAAAGTGGGTATAAATTGTTTCATTAGAAAAATCAAGAGCCTTGCATTTCAAGATCTCATTGTTCCAACTCAAATGCATCAATACTATATCTACAATTAGATATTTATTAAGACCCTGACCTAGATAAAAATGTAAGGTATACAATTTTAAAAATATGATCATTGGTTTCATGAGGTGTGGCGCTATAGAGGGAAAGAAGATATATGTTGTTTAAAAGTTAAAAGAAAATAAATAGATGGCAACTACTTTGTCTAGGCAGAGAATGTGCCTAATTTAAATTTAATTTTTTAATTTTCAAATATGTGCCAGGAGTTTCTGTGGATTGGAAAGTGACAGAAGCTGATATGTTGATGTTATAATAATCATGCAATTGGTAGGGAAGTGGGTTGTGGCAATCTTCTTGCAATGCTGGGACCTGGGGCAGCAAAATACTTATTAATACTTGTAGTGGAGAAACCAGGCAGATACCATCTTACTAAGGGTTGAAACTTAATATTACCAGTTATGGGACAAATATGCCTCCTGACATGGTGTTGGGAAGAAAAGAACATCGACATCTATGGTGTTTCTTCCAAAAATGACTAATCTGAATCTATGTATGAGATAATAGCTGGAAAACCTAACTGAAAGGGAATTCTATAAAATAACTGGCCTATCTTCATCAAAAACATGAAAGTCAAGAAAGGAACACTGTTCTGATTCATGGCAGATAAAGAAGCATGACAAGTAAATGCAACGTATGATCCTGAATAGGATTTTGACCTGGAAATAAAAGGGTAAAAAGGAGGAAGTTTTGTTTGTTTGCTTTTTTTTTTTTTGCTATAAAGGATATAGCAAAAGAATTTTTTCCTTGGACAAGGAAAAAATGCTAATGGGATCTATGGCTTAGAAGGTGGTTGGTATTGTATCAGTGTTAATTTCCAAATTTTAATGAGTATACTGTGTTTACAAAGGATAGCATCCTTATTCTTAGGAAATGTGAACTGGAGTTATTAGTAGAAACAAGCATCATGTCAGTGACTTAGTCTCAAATGCACACTCACATACACAGACAAAATTATAAAGCAATAGTGATAAAAGATTAACAACTGGAAAATCTAGATGAGGTTATATTAGAGTTCTTTGTACTATTCTTGCAACAATCCATATGTTTGAAATTATTTCAGATAAAAATAAAAAGTGAAAAAACATTGATTACAAACATAAACTCATGAGGTATTTTATCTTTCTATTTTATCTTTCTATTTATTATTTATAATATTACATAATATATAATATATATTTTAATTTATACATTTTTTCTTCTAACTCTTCTCACTAAAAATGCCTAGAAAAAATGATCAACCCAGCAGCAATGAGCATCTCTAGTGTCCAGATTGTGGTATCAAAATATAATTTCTTACTAAAAATAATTGGTATTTGTTAAAGAAAAGACTGAGTCTAAGTTTGGGTCAGGAAATGTGTAAGATGAGCCTATCTTAACAGCATATTCATAAGGCAATTATAAGTTATTGTACCGTACCAGAGAGTGGATAAGGCAATTAAGGACTACCTGGATCATCTCTAAAAAGTCAACTTAGAGAGGCTTCCACTAGCAAAGCTGTGAAAATTTAAAAATTAAAAATATCAATAATTGCATCAGATTGAAACTTATGAAATATGTTTACTTCATGAATTCATAATAATATAATAAAATACTCAGTCACATTTAGCAAATGATGTAAAAAGACAACTGGTTATATTAAAAAGTTAAAAAGTCAAAGGAAAGTGTTACTGGCAAATTAAATTAAACAGTTGAATTTTTAAGATTAGTGACATTGACAGACCTCTAGCAAGAATTGGCAAAGAAAAAATTTGAGAAGTCAAAAATCACAAATATCATAAATGAAACAGGGGACATTACTAAAGAAATATGCAGACATCAAAATGATAGCAAAGAAAAACTTTGGATAATTCCATACACATAAATTTGACAACTTAGATGAAATGGACCAATTTCTTTTTTTTGTAAATTTTTTATTTCAGAGTAATACAGGGGTATAAATGCTTTGTACATAAATTGCCTTTGCACTGCCCTACAAACATGCCCATCCCCCAGATAGCATGAACTGCATCTGTTAGGTATGGATTTACCCACGCCCCCCTCCCCTCCCACCTGCCCAACACCCTATGAATGTTACTTCCCGTATGTACACATTAATGTTGATCAATTAGTACCAATTTAATGGTGAGTACATGTGGTGTTTGTTTTTCCATTCTTGTAATACTTCATTTAGAATGATGGGCTCCAGCTCTATCGAAGATAATACAAGAGGTAGATTATCATTTTTTTTTATGACTGAGTAGTACTCCATGGTCTGCATATACCACGTCTTATTAATCCACTCGTATATTGATGGGCACCCCGGTTGTTTCCACATCCTTGCAATTGTGAATTCCGCTGCTCTAAACATTCAAGTGTAGATGCCTTTTTTTCCTTTGGGTAGATACCCAGTAGTGGGATTGCTGGATCAATGGTAGTTCTACTTTTAGATCTTTGAGGTATCTCCATACTACTTTCCATAGAGATTGCACTAATTTGCAGTCCCACCAGTAGTGTATGAGCATTCCTACCTCTGTGCATCCATGCCAACATTTTTTTGTTTTGGGACTTTTTGATAAAAGACATTCTTACCAGAGTTAAGTGATATCTCATTGTGATTTTGATTTGCATTTCCTTGATGATTAGAGATGTTGAACATTTTTTTACATGTTTCTTGGCCATTCATTAGTCTTTTGAAAAGTTTCTGTTCATATCCTTTGCCCACTTTTTAATGGGGTTGTTTGATTTTTTTCTTGCTGATTTTACTGAGATCTATATAGATTCTAGTTATCAGCACTTTATCGGATGTATAGCATGCAAATATTTTCTCCCATTCTGTGGGTTGTCTATTCACCCTAGTGTTATTTCTTTAGCTGTGCAGAAGCTTTTTAATTTGAGCAGGTCCCATTTATTTATTTTTGTTATTTCTGTGATTGCTTTTGTGGCTTTCTTCATAAATTCTTTGCCTAGGCCAATGTCTATGAGGTATTTTTCAAAATTTTCTTCTAGAATTCTTATGGTTTCGTAAGTGTGACATAACACTATAAGTGTAACCATAACACTATGGTTTCATAGTGTTAAGGCTGTTATCCATCATGAGTTGATTTTTGTGAGAGGTGCGGATCCTGTTTCAGTCTTCTACACATGGCTATCCAATTTTCCCTGCACCATTTATTGATCCTGTCAATAGGCACAGAAAAAGCATTTGACAAAATCCAGCACCCTCTTATGATAAGAATACCTAACAAAATAGGCATAGATGAGACTTACCTCAAAATGATAAAAGCCAAATGATAAAAGCCATACAACAAACCCACAGCCAACATCATACTTAACAGGGAAAAATTGAAAGCATTCCCACTTAGAAGTGGCACCAGACAAGGTTGCCCTCTATCAGCACTTCTATTCAACATAGTGCTGGAAGTCCCAGCCAGAGCAATCAGACAGAAGAAGGAAATCAAGGGCATCCAAATAGGGGCAGAAAAGGTCAAACTATTGCTCTTTACTGACAATATGATCTTATATCTAGAAAACCCCAAAGATTCTTCCAAGAGACTACTGGAGTTGATAAATAAGTTCAGCAAAGTCTCAGGTTACAAAATCAATGTACACAAATCAGTAGCATTCCTATATGCCAACAACTGTCAAACTGAGAACCAAAGCAAAGACTCAATACCTTTCACAATAGCAACAAAGCAAATAAAATACCTAGGAATATATTTAGCTAAGGAGGTGAAGGATCTCTAGTGTGAGAACTACAAAACACTGAGGAAGGAAATAGCATAGGACATATGCAGATGGAAAACCACACCATGCTCATGGATTGGCAGAATCAACATTGTCAAAATGTCCATACTACCCAAAGTGATCTACAGATTCAATGCAGCCTTATTAAAATACTAACATAATTTTTCGGAGATCTAGAAAAAATAATTCTGTGCTTCATATGGAACCAGGGAAAACCCCGTATAGCTAATGCAAACTTAAGCAAAAAGAACAAATTGGGAGGCATCAATTTACCAGACTTCAAGCTATACTACAAGGCTATAGTAACCAAAACAGCATGATACTGGCACAAAAACACAGACATAGACCAATAGAACAGGACTGAGAACCCAGATATAAAACCATCCTCATATAGCCATCTGATTTTTAACAAAGCAGACAAAACATACACTGTGGAACAATTTCTTGAAAATCACAAACTACCACAACTCATCAAATATGAAATATATAACTTGAGTAACCCTATAACTATAAATGAAAATTGAATTTATTATTAGAAACCTCCTTCTCTCCCATCTAAAAAAAAAAAATCCGGGTCCAGTAGTTTCACTGGAGAATTCTATCATGTATTAACACCAGTTCTCATTCAGAAACTAGGAGAAAACATTTTATATCTAATCTATTACTCTGATAGCAAATCCAGACATAGACGGTACTGCAAAAAGAAGAAAACTGACCAATATCCCTCCCTAATATAGATGAAATATCCTTAGCAAATTTTTAACAAATAGAATTGTCAATATATAAAAATAATTATACACCAAGATCAAGTGGGATTTATATGAAGAAGTCAAGGCTGGTTCAAGATGACAAAAACAACCAATATAACCAACTATATTACCAGGCTAAGCAAGAAAAATCAGATGACCATATCAATCTATATAGAGAAGTCATTTGACAAAATTCAACATTCATTCATTACAAAACCTCTCAGGAAAATAGGAATAGAAGAGAACTCTTCAATCTGATAAGGAATATGTATGAAAAAACCTATGGCTCCCTTATACTTAATGGTGGAAGACTGAATGCTTCTCCCATAAGATTGAACACAAGGATGGATGTTTGCTCTCAACACTTCAATTCATTATAATGTTGGAAGTTCTAGACGGTGGAATAAGGAAAGAAAAAGGCCTACAGTTCAGAAAGGAAGAAATAAAACTGCTTTTATTTAAAGAGGATATGATTCTATGCAAAGAAAATCTCTACTTATCTACAAGAACAAAACAGAACAAAAATCTCTTACAAGTTGTGTTACTCTTCCCAGACAAAGGAGAGGGGCTGGAGATTGAGTTAATAACCAATGGTCAATTTTTTAAACAATCATGACTATGTAATGGAAACTCCTTTAAAAACAGCAGCAACAACGACAAACCTAAGTGGTGAGGTTTGGAGAGCTTACAGGTTGGTGAACACATTCAAGTGCTGGGAGGATGTGTCGTCACCACTCCATGGGGACAAAAGCTCCTGTGCTCAGGACCCTCCAGATTTCGCCCTCTGTACTTCTTTATCTAGCTATTCATTGTATCCTTTATGATAAGCTGGTGATAGTAAGTAAAGTGTTTTCCTGAGTTCTTTGAGCTGTTTCAGCAAAGCATTGAACATGAAGGGGAGTGTTTGTGAGAATCCCTCACGTTGTAGCCAAGTTGGACAGACACGTAGGTACCTTATGTATCCAGTACTTGAACTGGCATCTGAAGTGAGGGTGGTCATGTGGGACTGAGTTCTTATACTGAGTCTGGTGATAACTCTGGATAGTTAGGGTGAGAATTTAATTGAATTGTAGGACACACAGTTGTTGTCTGGAGAGTTGAAGAATTGGTTGTTCATGTACAAAAACCTACACACTTGGTGTCGAAACTATAATTAGTGAAAACAGTTTCAACTGACCTAGGAGTCAAACTTATGTCTTCTACTCCAAATTTATACTATTTCTACTACAACATTTTATTAAATATCTCCCAGAGTGAAAGGAGTTTTGAGTTTGATGGCAGTTTTGTGGCATCTTCCCATGATGGAGACTTGAGTATATGAACAAGGAGTTGAGTGATCTGCAGAGCTAGATTTCTTGGCTCATTGGAGGAAACAGGCCACTGAGATAATTAATTTCATGCTCACTTAGTCAGCTCTGATGCTTTTGTTGTGAAATTACTAAAAAAAAAGCCCAGTGAATCAGAACTATGACCAGTTTTGGTGTAGACTCATTGAATAAAAACTGATAAAAAGTGATGGTTCAAACAAATCCAAGGTTTAAAACATGGAGTATTTCCAATTTCAGCATATTCTCTCCTAGTTCTGGGTAACACTGATGAGGCCAATCATACCTATAGTCCAGACAACACAAGAAACACACACATACACTCCCAAAGTCACATAGTAAAGTCCATCTCATAAATTTCTTATATATCACTGCTGATACCATAGAAATATAAAAAGACTGGAATAAGTGAATATGCATGGGTACTAGGAGGAATTTGACAAAAAGTAAATGATTAAAATCTTTGAAATCCAGACACATCACAAATTTTAAATTTTAGATGTATTTATGTTGTGTTAGTCTCATAACACAAGGATTAATTTAACCTTACAAGGTGATTCGTTTCACAAATTGCCTGAAATACAAACTTGAGGTTATTAATTAAATTAGAAAAGAAAAAAAATGATTTTCTTGGTTCTTAAACAACCAGCATCTGTTGAGGTTTCATTTCTGCTGTCAGTCGAGTGCCAGGCATGGGGTAGAATGCAGAGAAGTGTGGGCCACCATCCCTGCCCCTAAGGATATTATAGCCTAGTTGAGAAGACAATGGCCACGTTCAAAAGACAGACTTGATTATTAAAAAACAGCAGCTTTTCAACAATAAATTTCATAGTATTGATAAAATGCACACTAGGAATTCGAAGAAAAAGTCCTCAGCAGGGAGTGGTGCTCTTGGTCTTGACAAGGAAGGTTTTAAGAAAAGATGAGTAGAAATAGTCTGGAAAGAGACACAAAAGAAAAAGTCAAGATGAGGTAATCAAGGAAGCCAAGAAGACAGTGACTAGCAGGAAAAGGGCAGCTTTTTGGAGATAAATCGAGAAGGGAAAAAATAGATAACCAAGAACTTGATTAAGGGGGGCTAGAAAGCCAGACAGGAAGGGTGAGTAAGGGGGAGATTTTTGAGCGAGGAAGTGACATGATAACGTTTGCTTTGAATAATTTGATGGAGAGACTGGAGCTAGAAAAGCAATTAGGAGATGATCAAAAATAAGTCACTAGGTAGGGAGCTAAGCTAAGATGTTAGTGTAGGGAATGGAAAAAATTATTCAAGCAGTGAAGTTATTTGAAGAAAAGCCAAGAATTGTCAGTGTAATAGAGCTTCAGAAAATGTATGCATCCAACATTTAGTCACCCTTGGGACTACTTAATAAAATATATATATACACACACACTTACACCCCCAATGATAGTAAAAAAGAAAATGTGCTTAACTCTTTGTATATTTCACCACCAATTTGCCCAAACCCAAGGAATTGGTTCTTATATTAAATGTACAAGAGTCAATGAAAAAAAAAAGGCCCCTTAATGGAAATCCAAGAAAGTATGATCAGTGGAAGCTTTGAATCACACAAAAACAGAACAAATTCAAAGTGCCAGTTTCTGGTTCAGTGGAGTGATTTGCAGTTTCCAGTTTAGGTCCTGTCCCTCTCATGTCTTAAATACTTTGCATGGACTACTCCCAGAGCAGAGAACTTTCTTTTTACCTTTGTCACCGACCTACTTCAGTTACCCTCTAATACTTGCTCAGATGATAACCTCTTCCTCCTGCCCACAGGTGAAGGAGGCACACTTCTCCTGCACTCCCAGTACACTACTCATTTACTCCTATCATAGCAATTCACGTTGCATTTTACTGTTGTATTTACTGGAAATCTCTCCATTACACTGTGAGCTTCTTTTTCTTAACCTGAACAAAATTATAAAAAAAGAAAAAAAAAGTAGAAAGTAAAATAAAACAAAACAAAAGCTGATTGCTGTTCTAGGTTATTTTCTAGAAGGAAAATAACCCCAGAAAGGAAGTCTGAGATGCAAGTAAAAAATTGTGACTAAAAAGATGCTTAGCTTGCATTTTTCTTGTAATTCCCACCCAAGTAACCTCTATATTCTCATACGGGCAAAGCATATATATTCTCTTAAGTGTTTGGCTACTTCCTAAATCTTTTGAGAAAACTCTGCTTGAACCCTGGTCAGGAATAAAACTCAACCAGCCTTTGAAGGGCCTTTTTTTTTTTTCATTCTGTCACAGTTTTCCAATAAATGTCCTTCACAAATTGAAACAGGAAAAAAAGCTTTGAAACACATTAGGGCCTGTGTACCTTCTCTGTTGATAGTCCTCATTTAGGTAAGGAGATTGGTGGCAGTAGATTCCATGGGACATGACACCGTCCCAGATCATGTCCTTTCATTCTTTAAGACTGGGTGATAGTATTCAGTTAAAATAAAATTACAATTTTGAAACTAGTAAAATAATAATCTCAGGTAAGTTGAGAGGTTAGCTAAGGATATGTTTTCTTCTTAAATTTTTAGAAAATCATTTTTAAAAGCCACCCAAAACCCCAAAGTTTAATACTTTTTAGAGACCCAGTCTGCTTGATCCAGAATCAGTGTCCTTTCCCTCCATTTTTTGAAATTCAAACATTGTTGCTCTTCACATTTTGGAAGCCAGAATTCAGGAAGCTCAGCTATCATTCTGGACTAAGGCCTTTGGAATATCACTCTTTTATCAAAATGACTTTGGAAAACTAACTTCCTTCTGTGTCTCCTGGAGAAAATCATAACTGATTCTCTGTGGTGGTTGTTGCTTTAACTCACTTCACTAATCTTGTTCTCTAGTTTTAGGTGACATGTATAGAACATCCAGGCAGCACAAACAGATGAGAATATGCAACAAGTAAACATGGTTTTATTTCACTGGAATAAAATGACATTTAAAGAAGGAATGCAGAATTTTTTGTGTTTTTCCTCAAAAAAAATTCAATAATTTATAATGCCTATTTTGGTCCTCAGCTCCAGGATAAGGTTGCCATACCTCCCAACTTTTTGTGGCTTTCCACAACAGTGGCTTATTTCTTATGCCCACTAGTGGATATGGGTTTTATGGGGTTCTTTTCCAATTCATTCTCACTTCAGGATTCAGGCTAAAGCAAAGGACCTTATCTGGGACATGCTGTTCTTGTGGCAAAGGAAAAAAAGACATAGAGCTGGTAAAAACACAGTACGAATGTTTGTAATTTTCCACAACATTCCATTGATCAAAGCAATTCACATGACCAGAGCTGCCAATGGGACAGAGGCATATATTGCTCCCCAGGAAGGCACTGCAACTTCGCACAGCAGTGCGTGGAGAGGAGCGACGCCCTAATGAAGAAAGTGAAAGACATACCTGGGAACAATAATACACTCCCACAATATCTATTGAAGTAATAATTATTTTTCCTGCCTCCTATTCACTTTTCTTTACCCTTTCTCCTCTTCTGTCTTCTGCTATTTTCATTTGTTTCCTTCTGACAGCAGACAATTATAAGAACACCATGTTTCAATGTTGCTCAAATATCAGTCATGTAAAACACAATTTTACAGGAAAATTATATGTATGGATTTCTGTCGTTGATGAAATTACTTTTATTATAATATTATTTAAATATTTACAGTATGAAGCTAGTATTAATATAATTTTCTTGTGCTTATATCTCTTTTATAACCATGAAAAAGAAATAAATTTATATGTTAAATACAGACTTACCTCATTTTCTTTCACTTCACTTTACTGTACTTCACTGATACCATGTTTTTTACAAACTGAAGATTTGTGGCAATATTGCATGGAGCAAGCTATTGGCACCATTTTTTCAACAGCATGTGTTCACTTTGTCTCTCTGTATGACATTTTGATAAGTCTTGCAATATTTCAAACTTTTTCATTATTATTATACCTGATGTGGTGATCATGATCAGTGATTCCTGATATTACTATTGTAATTGTTTTGAGGCACCACAAAACAAGCCCATAGAAGACAGTGAACTTAACTGATAAATGTGTGTGTTCTGACTGCTGCACCAGCCAGCCCTTTCTCCACATCTCTTCCTCTATTCAGGACTCCCTATTTCCTGAAACACAACAATATTGAAAGTAGGCTAATTAATAACCCTACAATGGCCTCTCAGTGTTCAAGTGAAAGGAAGAGTTTCATGCCTTTCACTTTAAATAAAAAACTATACGTGATTAAGCTTAGTTAGGAAAGCATGTAGAAAGCCCAGATACGTGAAAAGCTGGGCATTTTGTGCCAAACATTTAGCCAAGTTGTGAATGCAAAGGAGAAATTCTTGAAGGAAATTAAAAATGCTATTCCAGTGAGAACATGGATGATAAGAAAGTGAAACAGCCTTATTGTTGATGTGGAGAAAGTTTGAGGAGTCTGGATAGAAGATCAAACCAGCCACAACATTCCCGTGAAAAAAAGCCTAATCTACAGCAAGGCCCTAAATTTCTTCAATCCTATAAAAGCTTAGGCAGGTGAAAAAGCTGCAGAAGAAAAGTGTGAAGCTACCAGAAGTTGGTTCATGAAATATGAGGAAAAAAGCCATCTTGATACAAGAAAAGTACAAGGTGAAGCAGCAAGTGCTGATGTAGAAGCTGTAGCAAGTTATCCAAAAGATCCAGCTAAGATAATAAATGAAAGTAGCTGTACTAAACAATAGATTTTCAATGTAGACAAAATAGCCTTTTATTGTGAGAAGATGGCATCTAGGACTTTCATAGCCAGAGAGGAGAAATCAATGCCTGGCTACAAAGCTTCAAAGGACAAGCTAACTCTCTTATTAGGGGTTAATGCAGCTGGTGACTCTAAGTTGAAGCCAATGCTCATTGACCATTCCAAAAATCTTAGGGCCCTTAAGAATTATGCTAATTCTAGTCTGCGTGCACTTTATAAATGGAACAGCAAAGCTTGGATGACAGCACATCTGTTTACAGCATGATTTAATGAATATTTTAAGCCCACTGTTGAGATCAACCACTCAGAAGAAAGATCCCCTTCTAAATATTATTGCTCATTGATAATGCACCTGTTCACCCAAGAGATCTGATGGAGATGTGCAAAGATACGAATGTTGTTTTCATGCCTGCTAACACAACATCCATTCTGCAGTTATGGATCAAGAGTTATTATGACTTTCAATTCTTATTATCTAAGAAATGCATTTTGTAAGGCTTTAGCTGCTACAGATAATGATTCCTTGGATGAGTCTGGGCAAATTAAATTGAAAACTTTCTGGAAAGAAGTCACCATTCTAGATGTCATTAAGAACATTTATGGGAGGAGACCAAAATATCAACATTAAAAGGAGGTAGGAAGAATTTGATTCCAATCCTCGTGGTTGTGACTTTGAGAAGTTCAAGACTTCAGTGGAGGAAGCAACTGCAGATGTGGGGTAAATAACAAGCGAACTAGAATTGGAATTGTAGCCTGAAGATGTGAATGACTTGTTGTAATCTCATGTTAAAACATTCAGGGATGAGGAATTGCTTCTTATGGATGAGCAAAGAAAATGGTTTCTTGAGATGGAAACTACTCTTGGTGAAGATTATTTGAACATTGTTGAAATGACAGCAAAGCATTTAGAATACCATATAAACTCCATTTGGTAATGCAGGTGCAGGATTTGGGAAGAGTGACTCCAATTTTGAAAGAAGTTCTGTTGTGGGTAAAATGCTGCCAAACAGCATCACATGCTATAGAGAAATCTTTCTTGAAAGGATGAGTCAATCGATGTGACAAACTTCATTGTTGTCTTACTTGAAGAAACTGCCACTGTCACCCCAACCTTTAGCAACCACCATCTTGATCATTCAGCAGCCATCAGCATCAAGGCAAGACCCTCTGCCAGCAAAACAATTATGACTCCTGGAAGCTCAGATGTTCATTAGCAATTTTTAGCCATAAAGTACTTTTTAATTAAGATATATACTTTTAAAAGAAATAATGTTATTGCACACTTCATAGACTATAGTATAGTATAAACATAACTTTTATATGAAGTAGGAAACCAAAACTTTCTGGTGACTTGCTTTATTCTGGTATTTTCTTTATTACAGTGTTCTAGGACCAAAACTGCAATATCTCTGAGGTATGCCTATATATAAAAATTGCAAAACATTGAAATTTAATGTTAAAACATTAATTCATTGTACCTGATGATACTATTTTGCATAAACTACCCTGCCTTTCCAAAGCTAAATTATGAAAAGAAATGTTATCTGGACCAATTCAAAGGATAGTATTTTGACTGTGATAACGTTAATATAGAAAATATCTATGAGCATTAATATGTACAAAAATGACACTAATGCATCTAATTTATCTTTGTATCCCTCATGCCATTAACTTTATTAATGGGTGTCAACAGCAGGTTGAATAGCTACTTAAAAATCTTCCCACAGTAAAAAGCCGAGGTTCAGATGGTTGCACTGTAAATTCTATCAAATATTTAAAGAATAAGTAACAGTAAGCCTTCACAAATTCTTAAAGAAGATAGAGGAGGACAGCACACTACCCAATTCAACCTATGAGGCTAGCATTATCCTGATACCAAAGCACGACAAAAATGTAAGAGGAAAATAATATTGCCTACCAATATCCATCACAAATATATGTGCAAAAAATCCTTAACAAAATATTAGTGCACTAAATCCAGCTATCTATAAAAAGATTATATACCATGGCTTAATGGAGCTTCTTCCAGCAATGCAGGGTTGGTTTAACAACCAAAAATCAATTACTATTATATACCATATTAATAGAATAAAGGACAAAAACCATGTGATTATCTCAATAAATACTGAAAACACATTTTAAAAACTGCAACACCCATTCATGATAAAAACTCCCAACAAACTAGAACTAGAAGTGTGCTTCCTTATCCTGTAAAAGGGCATCTTTAAAAAATCCACAGGTAACATCAAAGTTAATATGAAAAGACAATATATTTTCCCAACTAATTGGAATAAGGTAAAGATCTCTGCTACTGCCAATTTACTCAGCATTGTACTGGAGGTTCTAATTGGTGAAATAAGGCAATAAGTAAGAGAGATAAGAAAGAGAGAGAGAGAGAGAGAGATACAGAGAATGACAGGAGAGAGAGAGAAAGAGAGAGAGAGAGACATTCAGATTGGAAAGGGACAAGTAAAATGTCCTTATGACACTGTTCTCTGAAAAAAATTTAAGGAATTCATGAGGATGGGTGTGGCTAGTAGGACTATAAATAAGTTTAGCAAATTGCAGGATACAAGATAAATGTGCAAAAATCATTTTTCCTTCTATATAGTAAGAATCAAATCTGAAAAGGAAATTATCAAAACAATTCTTATTATAATAGCATCAAAATAATAAAATTCTTAGTTATAATAGAAAAAATGCAGGACTTATGCACTGAAAATTACACACATGGCTGAGAGAAATTAAAGATGATGTAAAGACAAATAGAAAGATATTTCATTTGTGTGGATTAGAAGACTCGGTATTGTTCAATGAAGATTTCCTCTATACTTATCTATAAGTTCCTTTCATTTTATTTCAAAATCTCAGTAGTTTTTTTTAAATAAAAGTTGATATGTCGATCTTAAACTTTATATGGAAATTCAAAGAACACTTTTGGGAAAGAAAAAGTTAAGGAATGCACACTACTATCCAATTTAAAGATCTGCTATAAAGCCATAGTAATCAAGATAGGGTATTGGTACAAAGATAAGCAGGTAGAGTAATACAACACAATTGTGAGTTCAGCTGGTGTTGAGACAAATGTAAATCCTTACGCAAAAAGAAAAAGGAAGAGGAGAAGGAGAAGAAATGAAGGAGAGGGGCTTAGGATTTCAACTCATATCATATACAAAACATTAACTCAGAATTGATCAGATACTTAAATGCAAAAGCTAAAAACTATGAAACATCTAAAACAGAATGTCGGAGGAAATCATCATGAGCTTAGGTTCAACAATGAACACCAAGATATGGCAATGAACATAAAAGAAAAAAAATCAACAAATTTGACTTTATCAAAATTAAAAACTTTGCACCTCAAAAAATTAAGAAAATCCACAGACTAAGAGAAAACACTATAAGTCATATATCTGATAAAGGACTTGTATCCATAATCTCAAGGAGTCTCTCAATTCCATCATAAGAACATAAGCAACCCAATTATAATAAGCAAATACTTTGCGTAGACCTTTCACTAAAGACTTCACTATCAAAGTCTAGTAAGCACATGAAAAGTTCTCTAAACCATTAGAGAGATGCAATTTAAAACCACAGTGAGATATCACTACATACCAACTAGAATGGCTATAATCTAAGAGAGAGAGACAATACCAGGATTGGGCCAGAAGGTGGAAAAACTAAATCTTTCATACTTTGCTGACTGGAACGTAAAACAGTACAACTACCTTGGAAAACCATTTGGCAATTTCTTAAACACAGTGGTTAACATTTCCATAAGAACTATCTATTCCACTCCTAATAGTCTACCCAACAGAAAGAAAACGTTATGTTCCCCCCAAACCATATACATAAATGTTCACAGAGCATTATTTATAACAGCCCAAATTTGAAAACATTCCAAATTCCCACCAATCGGTAAATGGATAGACAAAATGTGGTAATATCCATACAAAGCAATATTACCATTTAAAAAAAGGAATGAACTACTGATACATACTATAATGTGGAAGAAACTTAAAATGTTATGCAAAGTGAAAGAAGGCAGACACAAAAGACTACATATTGTATAATTGCATTTATGTGAAATGCTCAGAAAATGCAAATTTATAAAAATGTATAGCAGATCAGATGTTTCATAGCATTGGTAGTAAGAGTAAGGACTAGATGTAAACAGGCACAAGAGATTTTGGGATTTATGTAAATGTTCTAAATTTCAACGATTGCTACATAATTATAAATTTGCTAAAAATCATTCAATTGGATAATTACAATGGAGACATTTTATGTTAGGTATATTATGTTTTAATAAAGCTGTTAAAGTATGAGTAATTTCAGAGAAGAGACAGTTTTGTGAGTGGTGGGTGAGAGTTTTGACACAGAAGATTAGTTAGAAATACATTGGACAATTCTAGGTAAAACAAGATTAAATGAAAGAGCCATGCATACACCAATGCACAGAGTTATTATAGAAATGGAAATGACCCAAGAGATCTTTGTCTTCCCACACTACTGGATTTTAAATTAAAACTCAGTAAAAGTAAATGAGTTTTCTATTTTCAAATGGCTAGTTGTTGGAAGAACCAAAACTAGATCCTAGGTCTGTTGAAACATCCAGCATTTATTATATGGATCATTTACTCAAGAACTGGTAAGAAATCAGCTGAAATTGTTAAAAGCAAAGTTTTCTCTATAAAAAACATTATTACTCTTTAGAACTGTCACAAAAAAAGCAAATGCTTTTGTATAAACTGTGTTAGAATGGGCCTTGAGTATACAGTGAGAAAGAAAATAAAACCAGCTAAAGGTGATTTTTGGAACTTTAAAAAATTTGAATGTATTTTTTCCAAAGGAAACATAATGAATATCAATTTGTCAAAAAAAAACCTATTAATAGTGGAAAGTATTCAGAATGTGAGTAATTTCCTTGAAATAATAGACAAGCCTTGAGTCTGGTAATGTTTGTTCCACCTAACAAATTAGGACTGGAAACCAGTGGGTGTGAGAGTGGGTGTGGGTGGGAACAACGTCAATGAGATCCATCAACTCAGATAATAAAAATTATAGAATTCAGTTCCATTCATTAATTTTAGAATGACGATTCGATTCATTTAGAGAAAACAATGTAAGTGAGGGTTCCAAAAGTCACAATTCCCCTAGGAATAAGATGAGCAACTTTTAGTTTATTTGCCCTGAATTAATACTGAATTACTGACTTATATTTTTGGAGGAAGAAAGGTGATGTACATTCAGCATCTGTGTGATTTCAAAGTGAGACTCCCAGCCTGTGAAGCACGAGATACACATAAAATGAATCCTAGAGATTTTTTCCCTGGGAAGCAGATGACATTTTAATAATTAACCTACCATCAAGTGACATCTACTATAATAAAAATAAATTTCTTATGAGGAAGACCAAGAGCCTAATATACAGTGCTATTATTATTCTATAAGCACCTATTTTGATGAAGGATGAATCTAGACATTGTTATTGCAATGTTAGATGATTGAGAGACATTGAATTAATTCAGATCTTCACCATAAATGTTCAGTGATTTTGATGATTAGAAACTGAGTTCCCCAGTCCCTTGGCTTCTATGGTAAAAATTCCATAGGATTAAGAGATTTGAAATACACGTACACCCACACATAAATACACATATATAGATATATGTGTGTGTGTGTGTGTGTGTGTGTGTGTGTGTATATACACATATATATATATTTTTTTCCCTGAGGACAGGGTATGGCTTTGTTGCCCTGGGTAGAGTGCAGTGGCATCATAATAGCTTATTGCAACTTCAAACTCCTGGGCTCAAATGATCCTCCTGCCTCAGCCTTCTGAGTCGCTGGGACTACAGGTACACACCACCACACCTGGGTGATCTTTCTATTTTTTGTAGAGACAGAAATTCACTATGTTGTTCAGGCTGTTCTGTAACTCATGACCTCAAGCAATTCTCCCGCTGTGACCTCGCAAAGTGCTAGGATTACAGGCATGAACCACCGTGCCTGGCCCTTGAAATATATTTTTGATAATATTAGTTCTCTGAAACCTCAGAGAAATTATTTAAAATCTTTGAAGCTTAGTTTCTCTAACTGTAAAATGGAGGGGCAGTTACCCTTGCAAATCCTGTCTCAGCAGATCCACATTAGTCTGTTTGGTCTCGGCTTCATTGTGGTAAAATAAAATAAAAAAAATAAAATAAAATAACCCTAACCTATCTATCCTGTCTGTGGTTTATTTTCCACTCACGTAAAATTTTATGTGGGTTGCTGGACCTCCTCCATCTTGTAGCTATACCATCTGGAACAAGTGGTCCCCAAGGTCACTGTATTAGGGCATGAGAGAGATAGGAAGGAGGTATACAACTCTTAAATGCCTCATCCTGGAAGTGACACACACCATTATTTCTCACTTCTCATTTGCAAGTAGTTATCACACAGCCCCAGAAAATTGCAATGGAAGCTGCAAATGTGGAGCTATTATAATAATTAACATTATTAATTAATAATAATTAACATTTATTGAACATTTACCATGTGCAAGATTAAATAAGTGCCTTATAGCCATTATTCCATGTAATCTACTCTGTAGTCCTCCCTGGAAAGTACTATCATGCTTCCATTTTAGAAATGAAGAAACAGCTTTAATTACTGTATGTTTTTGCCCAACATCACACAGTTAGTACGTGTTGAATGTGGTAATCAGATTCAGATCTACCTGCTTCCAAAACTTTCCTCCAAAACCACTGTGTTACACAGTATAGGGACATGTGAGACAAATTTAATTCTCATGATTCCAAATGCAGTGCTGTTTTTCTTGCTGATTTAACTTCCCCCATCATTCTTTGACCACTACCTAGGTCTTAAATCCAACTGCACTGGATCTAGGTTCAACAAACTGTTGTGGAGCTTAGGAGTAAGTGATTTCTCATAGAAAATTGTTAGTAGTTCTACCAGTACACCTATCCCTGCTGTCATTGACACATTACCTTACTTGTCCCAAAACCCATCAGCCCAAAGCATATCGTGGCAAGTGCAGTTCTATGCCCATTGCGGTAGCTGGATCACATCAAGCCTTGTAGGCTATAGTGGTGGTTATTGGGAAGACAGGAACTATAGTGACATATGGCATGTTGAAGTCAGAAAGGCGGAAAAGAGTGCACAAGGTGGAAAAGGTTATGTTAAAATCAAATTATTACCTGTCACCACACTTTTTCTTTGCCATTAGGTGGATTGTCCATAAACTAAGTGTTGTTTTTCAGCATAATTTTTAGCACATTGAGAGAACGATTGAGTCTTCACCAAACAGGTAGTTATACTTCACTTACTTCTTTGCTACTTGATGTGATAGACTTTGGACTTGTCTTTGAATAACTTTAACAATTATAAGAGCTGGTAACAATTTTTTCTCTGAGGAGTATTTCCAAAGTCTAGCAACTTTACATGAGTGCTTTTACTTCTATTTTTAAAGTTAAATGTTGTTGATGTTGTTTATGCTAATTGAAATTAATATTAGGTGATATTTCACTAATATAATGCTCTGGAGTTTTTTGGTTTTTCATTTCAAAATATTAAGGGGGTACAAATGTTTTTTGGGTTTTTTTTAACATGAATGCCTTTTAAAATTTTAACGTATTATGGGGGTACAAATGTTTTTGGTTACATGGATCACTTTCATAATGTTCGAGTCAAGGTTAAAAGTGTGCCCATCACCCAGGTAGTGTTCATTGTACCTGCTAGGTAAGTTTTCACCCATCCCCAATACCCCCTCCCCCCTGCTTGATTTCATTTAAGATTTACTTCCCTCTATGCACATGTGTGCCCATAAGTTAGTTTCGATTTAATAGTGAGTACATGTGGTGTTTGTTTTTCCATTCTTTAAATACTTCACTTAGGATAATGGTCTCCAGTTCCATCCCAATTGTTGCAAAAGGCATTAAGTCATCCTTCCTCATGGCTGAGTAGTATTAAATTAAAGAGCTTCTGCACAGCCAAGGAGATAATTAAGAGAGCAAAGAGACAACCTACAGAATGGGAGAAAATATTCTCAAGCTATACATCCGATAAAGGACTAATAACCAGAATCTACAAAGAACTCAAGCAAATCAGCTAGAAAAACCAAACAACCACATTAAATAGAGGGCAAAAGACATGAACAGAAGCTTCTCGAAAGAAGATAGACAAATGGCTGATAAACATATGAAAAAATGCTCAATGTCACTAATCATCTGGGAAATGCAAATCAAAACCACAATGAGATATCACCTTACCCAAGTCTGAATGGCTTTTATTAAAAAGTCCAAAAGCAATCGATGCTGGCATGGATGCAGAAGAGAAAGGAATTCTTGTACACTGTTGGTGGGACTGAAAATTAGTACAACCTGTATGGAAAACCGTATGGAGATACCTCAAAGAACTAAAAGTAGAACTATCATTTTATCCAACAACCCCACTACTGGGTATCTACCCAAAAGAAATGAATGCACTTTTGCATTCAAAATGCACTAGAATGTTTATTGCAACACAATTCACAATTGCAAAGATGTGGAATCAACCCAAATGCCCATCAATTCATGAGTGGATTAACAAAATGTGGTACATGGGTACCTTTTATAACGCTTAAGTAAGAACTTTTAGTGGGCCCATTACTGGAATAGTGTTCATTGTACCCGATAGGTAAGTTTTTACCCCACCCCTCCTTCTCCCTCACTCCTTCTTGATTTCCAATGACCTTTACATCTCTTTGTGCCCATGTGTGCCCATTGATTAGCTCCCAATTTTTAGAGAGTATGCCTGAGATACTTCGCTTAGGATAATGGTCTCCAGTTCCATTCAAGTTGCTGCAAAAGACATTATTTCATTCCTTTTTATGGCTGAGTAGTACTCCATGGTGTGTATATATGTATGTATATATAAGTATGTGTGGACACGTGTGTGTGTGTGTGTGTATATATATCTCACAATTTCTTTATCCACTCATGCATTGATGGGCACTTAGGTTGATTCCAAATCTTTATGATTGTGAATCATGCTTCTATAAACATTTGAGTGTGGGTGTCTTTTTGATAAAATTACTTCTTTTCCTTTTGGTAGATACCCAGTAGTTGCACTTCTGGGTCAAATGGTAAGTATATTTTTGAGAAATCTCCATACTGGTTTCCATAGAGGTTGTACTAATTTGCAATTCCACCAACAGCGTATAATCATTCCTTTCTCTCTGTATTCATGCCAGCATCTGTTGTTTTTTCACTTTTTGGTAATGGCCATTCTGACAGAGGCAAGGTGACATATCTCATTGTGGTTTTAATTTGCATTTCTCTGGTGATTAATGATGTTGAGCATTTCTTCATACGTTTATTGGCCATTTGTCTATCTTTTCTTGTAAAACTGCTCATGTCTTTTGCCCACTTTTTAATGGGGTTGTTCATTTTTTTCTTGCTGATTTGTTTGAATTCTTCATTCCCCATGAGAACTGGAACAAGACAAGTGTGTCCACTGTCACCACTTCTACTCAACATAGTCCCTGAAGTTCTAGCCAGAGCAATCAGGAAAGAGAAAGAAATAAAAGGTATCCAAATAGGGACAGAGGAGGTCAAACCATTTCTTTTTGCTGATGATATGATCTTGATTATAGAAAATCCCAAAGACTCCACAAAAAGACTCCTAGAATTGATAAATAAATTCAGCAAAGTCTCAGGTAACTAAATCAATGTTCACAAATCAGTAGCATTTTTATATACTCATAACAGTCAAGCTGAGAGTTAAATCAAAGACTCAATACCATTCACAATAGCTACAAAGAAAATTAAATGCTTAGTAATATATATTTCACCAAGGAAGTGAAAGATCTGTACAAGGAGAACTATGAAACACTGAGGAAAGAAATTGCAAATGGCACCAAAAAAATGGAAAAACATCTCATGCTCCTGGCTTGGTAGAATCAACATTGTTGAAATGTCCATACTGCCCACAGTGATTTACAGATTCAACACAATCCCCATCAACATACCAACGTCATATTTCACAGATCTAGGAAAAATAATCCTACCCTTCATTTGGAACCAAAAAAGAGCCCAAATAGCCAAAGCAAATCTTAAGTAAAAAGAACAAATCTGGAGGCATCACATTACCAGACTTAAAATTACACTACAAGACTATAGTGAGCAAAACAGCCTTGTACTGGTATAAAAGTAAAGTCATAACCAATGGAACAGAATAGAGAACCCAGACACAAAACCATCTACCTATAACCAACTGATAATCGACAAAGCAGACAACAACATACACTGGGGAAAGGAAGCCCTATTCAATAAATGTTGCTGGGAAAACTGGATAGCCACATGCAGAAGAATGAAACAGAACCTCTCTCTCTTGCCATATACAAAAATTAATTCAAGATGGATCAAAGACTTAAATGTAAGGCATGAAACCATAAAACTTGTAGAAGAAAATAAAGGAAAAAGCTCTTCTAGACATTGGTCTAGGCAAAGAGTTAATGACTAAGACCCCAAAGACAAATGAAGCAACAACAAAAATAAATAAATGGGATTTGATTAAATTAAAAAGCTTCTGCCCAGCAAAGGATGTAATCAACAAAGTAAATAGACAACCCACAAAAATTTGAAAAATATTTGCAAACTACACATCTGAAAAAGGACTAATATTCAGAATCTACAATACTCTGCTTTTAATGAAAATGTGGGTCAACAAAAGCATTTCAACAACACAATTGAAAAGCAAAGTGACATGGTATGTGATAGTACTTTATATGCACAACTGTATACTATATTCATTTCTTGACTAAAATTAGAGTATAAAATTTTTTTGCCATTTAACCTTTCAAAATGAGTCCTGGGTTCTGTTTTGCTTTTTCTTTTAGTATATAACAACTCATACTGAACCACTAAAATGATATCTACCTTCAGAGATTACCAAACAATGACATAGGCTTTGACAATGATATTTAACAAAATATTCTATTGCATTGAGATCATAATAGAGAAAGCATAAAGCATATTGGCAGTGATATTAAATAACCTACAATTCAGAAAGGTAAGCTGTAAATGACTAAAATATTTATTGCTATTATTTAATTGTAACTCATTTTTCCAAGCATTCAAAGCACAAGGTCCTTTATGTAAATAGCAAGAAGATGACAAAACAATATCAATTTACATAGCAGCTGGCACATTAAATAATTTGATGATCAGGTTGAGATCAAGTTTTCAATCAAATTCCACTAAAATGACAATTACTCTTCCTGGAATTCTGATTCTCACCTATCCTGAGAATCAAATGATACAATCTTGGGAATTAGTTGTGTCCTGAGTAATTAGATTGGTGTGTTTATATTCTGCAATAAAAACATTGGGAAAAAGAATGCTTTTGTAAAATTTTAAAATTATATTAAATTTGATTGAATAACAGAACCAATTCCTGAATTGTTGTTTCCATGTTTACAATTCATTTTAAACACTTTAAATTATTGAAGATATTTGCAGTTAGATGAATATATGTTTCTTATTGTCTAGCATTGATTTTGTTTCTCTTTCTTTCTACTTTTTGTAAACAAAATATATCTCTTTCCCTAGGCTCTAGTCGTAAATTAACATTTGAATCTAAATGACAGGTTGTACCTTTTCTTTCCCAGTACAATTTTTGTCACAAATGTGCTGTTTTTAATGGCAAAAATCATCTAATTAGACACAGTATTGTGGAAAAGGAATGAGTTAATTGAATTAGTATTAAAATACTTAGTAATTAATCACTTCTTGTAAAGCTATTATTCAGAGTTTAAAATTATTGCCAAAGCTCATTCCTATCTGTATGCTTTCTCAGTATTGCCCACATATTTTTAATATATCCTAGGTATGTCTTAAACACACACAAGTTTACAAAGTAATCATGAGCTCATTTAAGATTGCTGCAAGTCTACATAATTCATAATGTTACTAAATATTCCTTATGATCCTATATTGAAATAACTTTAATATAAAATGAATTAATAAGATATTGCAATGAGGACTCTGGAATAAAATATTACTACAAGTACTTGTTTGAAATCATGAATTTCCCTTGCAACTTGTTGGCTGCTAGCTGAACACCAGCTGCTTTTTACTCTTCGTATCTCTGACTTGTTTCTAGGATGATTTTGACCTTTAAATCCCAGAGCTTCCAGTGATTTTTTTTTATTCACCACGTTTTCCTGAAAAATCAACACCCATCTCACATTTTGCAATGCTTTCTCTCTAAATTGTGAGTTAACCTAGAAAAAGCTATTATCTAATGTGTACAGTCTTCTCTCCTTCCATTATTCAGAGGTCTATGGAAATAAGATAAATTACTGACGAATTAAAAAATCAAGAATAGAAGGTTGGCATGAAGATTTTTTTATTTAAATTAAAAAACTGTTTAAATTATGTTGTAGAAAAACTTTGATTGTGGTTGCACAAAGCAAGAAAACATATTGACATGTTGTGTACAAAGTTGTGATCCCATTTTTCATACATTCATTCATTCAATTACTAGGTCCACACTGGTGGGACCCAACCCTCAACCCTAACTGAGGGTCTGAAACCTCTTTGGACTGTTTTATAGATGTGTCTATACTCTCAAAGGTTCTTTATAAGTAGGCCTACAGTGGAATCCCAACAACCATACTATTAAGGCTACACAGCAGATGAGAGTCTGGTACACACCAGAGTTAAGAACCACTATTCCAGATGCCCTTCTAGGCATTGCAGATGCAAAGACCAATGAGGGACAGTTCCTGTAGAAGCTCCCAGTCTACAGCCATTATAAACCGCTAAGTAAAATTAGAATAATGACCATTTTTACATGTGGCATAATTAAACCGGGATTCCACTGTAGCCCTACTTATAAAGAACCTTTGAGAGTATAGACACATCTATAAAACAGTCCAAAGAGGTTTCAGACCCTCAGTTAGGGTTGAGGGTTGGGTCCCACCAGTGTGGACCTAGTAATTGAATGAATGAATGTATGAAAAATGGGATCACAACTTTGTACACAACATGTCAATATGTTTTCTTGCTTTGTGCAACCACAATCAAAGTTTTTCTACAACTGATGATAAGAATACATACCATAGTTGAAGGAATTTCTCCCCGAACAATTTTTACTTTTAAATTTCTTTTTCTTTCCACATTAAATCAATTTTTATTAAGAGCCTAATATATGCCAAATACTTTCACATGTCTATCACATTTAATTCTTATGACCACCTTGGAAAAGGTATCATTATCAGTGCCATTTGAACAAATAAAAAACCAAGGCACAGACAGATTTAGTGGCTTATTCAAAGCTCTTCAGACAATACATGCAGAAGCAAGGATTTGAATTCAGGCTTGTTTGATTTCAAGTCCAGATGTTTCCCCACTGTACTACAGTGCCTCTCCAAAAGGGTGAAGGAGACCTCTGCAACACACACAACAGCAGGTCCTGAGCGGCTGTCTCCTTGACTCCTGTCAGGCTGTACCAGAAAGATGAAGCCAGCCAGGGGGGAGGGGGGTGAGGAAGAAGGCCCCTTCCATGAGAGCAGCGATAGGACTGTCCCCCAGGGAACAGAAAAAAGTATAAGGGGGCGAGAGCTGGAATCCAGCCCAGGGCTTTCAATGGCTGCTCCTTCTCAGTGTGAGGGTGTGCTGATTCTGAGTTAAAAATCCAATATAAGCACAATTTAAGTCTTCCTTAGTATCTCTTATTGAATAATAATTATAATAATGTACATTTTAATGATGCACAATTTAAATACATTCATTTTATTGTATACACAAGAATATTGGTACTAACTGGAAATGATAGTAAGAGAAGTGATGTTTTCTCAATGAAAGTCATAGACTGTAGATTTAGAATCATTATTCAAAACCATATTTTTAAAATGTATTAGACTACAGCATATGGGTGGCAGACCCAGGTTTTATTCATCATTTTTTTGCAAGAACAATATAATGAGAGACACAAAGTAAACATCCAATAAATTTTTGTTGAATTAATGACTGGCTGAATGAATAATATAGTATCTCTAAAATGATGATTGGTTATTGCTTCACTTTGACTAAATTAATTTTGCTATTCTTTCAGTGAAAGCCAAGGAAACCTTTTAAGTATTATAAAAGGGGTTTTCTGAATAACTGCTTCAAAATATGACAGCCGTAATGGCTAACAGAAATAATTTTTTTCACATGCTAAGCAAACTCCCTCACCTCTTTAACAATCTGTGCAAAGTCAAATGCTATTGCTGCCAAGATGGGATTTTAAATTCTACAAATCTTGGATCCTTCCTCTTAGAATATATATATCTAAAACAAGATTCTTGAAACCAAGCAAAATGCTGCCAAGGCAATTACAATATTGCTTTCCAATTCCTGACTGTTTTAGAAGATAAATAACATTGGGAACCAAATTCTGTGAAGAATTAACTGTGGAATTAAGTGATAACAACAAAGATAATAGAGAATTTGAGCCAATTTGGAGAATTAACTAAATAATTTAGACTACAGTAATAGACAATTGAGAGGATTTCCAATACTCATGGTATTAGCTTTTGCCCTGATGTCAGCACATAAGTAAACAATGAAAAGTCTGAAACTCTAATTATCAGTGTCCAGATAGAAAGGAGATGAGAGAATTGATGTATCAGAATCAACTCCTGAGAAGAAAAATAGCTCACACTTATCTAATGCTGTTTGTACAGTGTTGCTATAATCTGAGCCCTGCTCTCAGAACTTTATGATATTGATCCTTTAATCCCCCCAACAGCCCTTTGAGGCAGGTACAACTACTAAACTTTTTCTTCCTAATGTTTTTATGAATGAGAAACAGACAGAAGTGCTAATTGTCAGAATCAGGATCTGAACCCAATCTTCCTGGTTCCAGTGCCTATGATCTTACCCACTGTACTAAAAAAACAAAATAAAAAACCCAGGTTTTTAAAAAATCCTATTTTGAGGAATATGTTTCCTACATGTTCCTTCACTAGTCTGTTCAGAAACGATAAATTAAATATTTCATGCTTCATTAATTTCCAGAAAATATTGCCATATTTTCAAACTCCTCTTCCTTCTATTATAATACTGGTTCCTCATTAAGGAAAGCCATCCCTAATCAACATTCATTTTCCCTCCAGAATAGAGTAACATTACTAGACCTACTTTTAATAAAGACCTACTTAAAACTGAAATATTTAAGGTACAGATGCATACAATAGGCTCAAAAATAAACTGTGATTCCATGACTCTGCAAAACACTTAACAGTTTCAGTAATACCTTTGGCATTGTGTTACTGGTGAGAATTTTTTTCAACTATGCTGTAAGTATATTTGGAATATATCCCTGTGTTATGGGGTGTTAGCTATGAGAGAAAAGTATATTTGGAATATATTCCTGTGTTATGGGGTGTTAGCTAAGAGAGAAAAGTGCTAAATGAAAGCAGAATTTTAATGGATCAGGTTGTGACTTCTGAAAAAAATAAACTGAATGTAATAGAAAACTGAGGTCCCTTGTCTTACTATCTTGGCTCTCTTTGAATAGCAGAATTTCAATTGTGTCCAGATACTCTTGTCATAAAAACCAGTGAGGATCTTTATACTCTTCTCAAGCTTTCTCAGACTGCCTGCTTGACCTAGTGAGCTGAATAACCTGTTCCCTTTCCTCTTTGGATTAACCAAGAGGTAAAATACCTGTGGCTTTATGAGCTTGGCATGATGTCTTGAACTTTGATAATTCTAGGCTTTATCCCAACACTAGCCTTAGATGTCTATTGATTCAGAGGAATTATTTTTCCTTTCTACTATCAAGACTGTAAAATCTTGAACACGTGATGTGACTTTGGCATCTCCCAACTGTAGTCAATAATAACCTCACCTGTAGGCTCAGTCTAGACAAATTTCTGAGCACTTGTGAACTTCGGATCATCTGCAACTCTGACATATGAATCCTGCCTTATGTGTCTTCTTTGGGCTGGATTTATACATTGAGGCTTTGGTTTCTGGGTTGAGTGCTCCACGGCCCCTCTGGGATGGAATTCATTCCTTGACCTCTGCACTGCTTGGCTTAACCCCTAAGGGTTATATGGCCTTTGCCACCTTGATTTCCTGTTTTTAATGCTTCTGGTCTCTTGAATCTGTGTGTGATTGGTTTAAGCTTCCAGAATAACGAACATAAATGCTTTCACTCTGATGTTTCTAGCCATGTCTCTTATCCACATAATCCGTGGCCACTGAGGGTTAACGCAATCTTTAAGTAAATAACGAGCCTGATTCCACACTTGATGTTTGATTGCTGACAGCTTTCAAGATCCATCACTGCCCTTTCCCTTCCACCCTATTTCAGCAAGCTCATAAGAAAACCCATCTTCTGTCTTTTGTGATGCCAGTGGGAAGATCAAGCCCCGCAAACCCCAGCTGATGTGTGGGAACCCTCAACTCAGCTTCATACCCTAGCCACCCTAAAACCCCAAGTCAGTCTCCTTTCCCTGCTCTCTCAAGCCATCATCAGACCAGCTTGGGATCCTGCCCTGCTCTCCAAAGAAAGCTTCATTATGCGAGTAATAAGCCTCTCTTACCTTCTTGGTGTGTATATGACATCATTAGGATTGACATCTGAAGTTTTGGGTGAGGGTTCATTCTGGTTTTTTGGATTGATCAAAAATATACTTCATTCTTCTTATGTCCTTTCTTATTTTTTTACTTCTCTATACAGCAGGTCCTTGAATAATATCATTTGGTTAAAAGTCATTCCATTATAAAGGTGATGACAAAAAGTTGATTAACAGCTAGAACTATTGTCCATGTGGAGTTTGCATGTTGCCATACCTGCATAGGTTTTCTCCAGATACTCCAGTTTCCTCCCACATCTCAAAGATTTGCACGTTAGGTTAATTGGCATGTCTAAATGATCCTAGTCTGAGTGTGTGTGTGTGTGTGTGTGTGCCCTGTGACAGAATGACATCCAGTCCAGGATATGTTCCCACCTTGTTAGGAACTGCTGGGAGAAGTTCCAGCCACTGGTGACTCTGAACTGGAATCAGCTGGTTGGAAAATAAATAAATGAATAAGTACAAATTATTGTAAAATAAAAATTCCATAAAGTGTATGATAATCATACAAATGTATGATAGTAAACGATGTGGTACAGAAGCACTCGGCAAGCCCACTATGTTTGTTATTGTTTGGTTTTGAACTATGTAGTGATAGGAGGTGCCCCTTGTAACTTTCTCTTGCTGACACCCAACCATTAAACTGTATGATCCAATGGTGTTTACTTGTTTTATTCTTTCTAAATTAATTCACATTTTTCATGTTTAATTTAGAAGGATTGGCTCCTTATTCAAATTTGTAGATATTTATTGTCATATTTAATACTCTAGGAATGTTATTTCACATGTTTATATCATTGTTATAGTAAAATGGTTTGTTATTCATTCATGAAGTGCTTTTGAGAACTATCTGGCATTAATAGACTTACTCTATTACTCTGCCTGATTCCTTGATACTATCATTTCTGAGTCTTTACTATTCTTTGAACTAAATGGCAGTTTCTGACCCATTTCTCATGCTTCATGGCTTTCTTTCCTCTACCTCTTGTGTTCTCTTAATCCCAGATTTGCCTGACAACATTTTTTCTTCTATGGCACTCACCAATGGACAACGTTCATTTTGCCAAACCCATCATCAATAATTTCACCTGATGTTCAGAATTCCTATCATGTACTATACCAAAGGGTTTTGTGTCTGGATTTTTGTTTCATTATTTATCCCCAACACACCATAAATCTGGGGGACATCAATCATTATAAGCAAGATCCATCCAACTAACCAGTTCCCAATACCTGGGCTTCCCTCATATATTTGGCTTTCATCTATGCTTTACTTTATTATCTTCTTCCTGTATCAGTCCTTGGATCTTATTTTAAGGCATAACTGCCTCATAACAGCAAAGTTCACATCCAACAACACACTCTCTGACCATTAAGTCTTGCCATTCTAAGAATCTCACACCATGATATTCATTAAACTTTCCAATTAAAGTACTGAGGCCACCAATCCATTGAATTTTCCTTCATCCTACTATCTTAGTGGAAGCTAAACAATGCCAATTTGATAACACACAGTTAGCAGACATTTTCTTGGTTCACATAGGAAATGAAATAGCTGTGCATAGTCTCTTTCAGCTTTCCTCTCTTCTGTCTAAATCTCGTCTTCATTACCATCTATACTTAGTTCATTTTCTATAATTCCAGAGAATGATATTATTCTTCCTGTCTCTGACTCTATCAATATCTTTGACCTCATCAATCCCTGACTCCTCTGGGATCTTGTTCCATCGGTGCTCAACCCCCTAGCCCTTCTATCTTCAACTTCTTCTTTATTCAAACCATCCGCTCCTGAGCCTGTAAATATCTGAAAGCCTAAATAGCTCACTCTGGAATCACATCACTCTATTACTCTCATGCTGTTATCCTCCTCTTCAAGCCATTCTAAACCACGATATTCAAAAGAGTCATCTGCAGTGGCTGTTTGTTCACCTCCCATCCAGTCCTCAATGACTTATCAGAATCTGCTAAAATTGTTTCCACACACATCACCAATAACCTTAATTCTCAAATTTTAAGGGATATTTCCTACTCATTTCCTCTTTAACATTTATCTTGTGATTAATTGACAACACCCTCCTTTTTCAATGCTATATTCTCTTTGATTCTGTGACCTGACTCTCTCCTGCCTCTCTTTATAGCTCTGAATATACCTTTTCTGTCTTTGCCATGAGCTCCTCTTCCTATGCCAATTGTACTTTTCTCACTTTATATGCTTTCCCAAAACAAAGACACCCAATTGTATAGTTTTGTGCAAATCATGCTCTTGTGTATTGCTTAAGCCATCTTTACACAACCACTTCAAACTCTACCGCATCCATTCACCTGAATTGCCTCAACTGCTATATGTTGACCACATCCCAATTTAATCTCCACTTAATCCTGTACTCTCCCTTTGAATTGGTCACTGTTAGGTCATCTCTCAACCTCTTAGCTGCCTTTCTCATTTTCCTTATACCTTCAGCCTCCACATCCAATTACTTACTACGTCCTACATATTCATATCAAATATATATGAAATAAATACATATTTTACATTATGTATAGGTATATTAAATAAATACACATGTTAATATATATTCCTCTGCCTTCATATCCATCTCCCTGCCCGTGTGAATGTCTCCAAAATCTCCAAACTGGATTATTGCACTAACTTCCCAACTAGTTTATCCTGCTTTCATTTCTGACTCCTTAGATCATGCCAGACACCAGGGTTCCGTGAATGCAAATCCAACTGTGACACTTCTACAATTTTCCAGTCACTCCACATTTTTTTTATGTAATAAAACAAAGTTCTTAAATACGGCTTGTTAGGCATTTTAAGGTTTGGACCTACTGATGCAGGCTTATTTCTTCCTATCCTCCTCTCTACCCTTTATACTCCAGGAACAATGTATCGTTTGTGTTTTCTCTATACCCCTCCACAACATATAAGGTTGCTATTGCTTGTGTTTGTCTCGGCCTCTGTGATCTTTCCTGTGCATAGGCCTCCTCCTCACCAATCCTCCCCGTGCCCCTGCCACCTGTCTGGAAAACGTCTACCCCTACTCATACTTGAAGATTCAGATTAGAGGTCACTCTTTCCAATGCCTCTGCTCTGACCCCCCTCGGCTGGCTTATGTTCCCTCTTCTGTATGCATTTCACTTACTTGTTTCTATAGTATGTTTTGTACTTACCATTACCATTAGACTGTGAAGTCCTTTAGAGCAAGGGCTATGTCTCATAAATCGTTGTAACTCCAGCACCTAGCAAAGTTCCTGACACATGGTCAATAAACTTTTATTTCATAGGGAGTCTTCAAGCCATAAAATGATTCACAGGAGAATTAATGGAGAAGTAACAAGGTCCAAGCACTCCTCGAGGAATCAGTGCTCTATGTGATGCTGGTGAGGTCACTTAACCTTTCTGCACCTCTATCTCTCAGTGGAGAAGTGACCATCTATGTCATAAGGTTCTTTCCTGCTCTATATTTCTGTGAAATGCAGAGTCTTTATGCTGCATTTGTGGTTTTGATTATAGAATTTTAACAACTCCCTTGAGATACTTTGCAGACACTACACATAGAGTAACTACAGTGAAGTTAAGCTATTGTGAATCAAGCCATTTATACTGATTAAGTTCCCAGAAAATAAATGTGAGTAAATGTAACTTGAACAAATACATTTTATTAGTAGCTTATAAAATTTATTGAAGAAATATGAATTTAGATCAAGATAGATAAATAGATATATAGATATTTTAGTCAACAAAGAATAAAACCTAATCAAATATCCACAGTTTTGTTTTTTTTTCCTTTTTGGTTAGGGGAGCATGAACAGTCCAGATAAGCTATATGCTAAGGTATTATTCATTAAGTCAAAAAATTTTTGAGAATCTACTGAGTGTTAAGATTTTTATTATGTGCAGTGAACAATCCAATCATCAATAACAATTATATCAAAATTATCAATTTAGTTATATTTCAATGCCACTAATGCTTATTTCCTCAGTATTGGGGGAACTTCCTTACTCATCTTTATATGTTCTTGGGAGAATGTAAGGTCTGGAAACTCACCACCAGAGTTAAGGTTCTGGCTCTGCCACTTCAGACCTGTGTGGCCCATGGCAAGATATTTGACTTTCCTGTGCTTTATATCTTCTTCTTTAAAATGGAGCTAAATATATGAGTACCTACACATAGATTATTAGGTCAAGTATATCAAATTAGTTAATACATGCAACATAAAAGCAAAAACGTGTAGAATTCAGTAAATTACAATAGCACGTAAAACAAAATGTGTTCAAAACTATTACTGTAGCAGATGCTCACTAAATATTTGTTGGATTAACACAAAATTGACAAGGTTAATAAATTATAAGAACCCAGTAGATAAGCCATATATGCAAAAATTCTAATGAAAGGTTAAAAAATATCTTCATGGAGCAGTGAATTATATTGTAAAGGTTCAAAGCTGGGAAATATTACTGACACTTTAATTTTTCCAAAGATGCACTGATATTCATTCAAAAAACATTTATGAAATATGAAATATATGATAGATATTGTGCTAGGTGCCAAAAATAGTGTGAACAAAACACATGATTCATGCCCTTATGGTGCTTACAGTTGGGAAGACACACATTGAATAAGTATTTGCATTTATGGAATACTAAGATGAGAAAGTTTGATGCCCTATAGAAGCACACAAAAATAGATCCAGTATGGAAGATAAGGAGAACATTGTGGAGGAAGTATTCCCCTTTTATAATGACTGGAGCTTATGCATCCTTCTGAGTTATGATTAAATGGGTTCCTATAGAATGTCTTTTGGGGGATTACTCCCACCACTGCATGAGAAAGTTACTAGGAATAGCTAATGCAACATTTTTTACAATGATAACAACCTAAATATTTACATCAAACTTTAAAACCGTGCTTTCATACACATTGTCTCATTTAAATTTCACAGTTACTAGTGACCTGCATATAAGTTTCCTCATTTTACAAAAATGGAAAGTAAAGCTGATTGGCCTGTGTAAAGTCACACAGCTAATGTTGCTGGAAATCATGTGACCAAACGTAGATCCTGAAGATGATGCAGTACAAAGCTCCTGGTTCTTTGTACTGATTGGGACACATCCTGCACAGTGCATATGAGAGAGAGCCATTCACTCAATAAACACTTCATTGATACCTATCAAACACCAGGCACTGACTTAGGTGTTGAGTATAAAGCACTGAACAATACAAGCAACAGGCTTGTTTTCATGAAGCTTATTTTCTAGATGGGAGAGGCAGAAAACAAACAAGGTGAATGAATAAAAAATATAGTATGTTAGTGGTGGCAAGGGCTAAGAAGAAAAATAGAGTAGTAAAGGGAGAATAAAGAGCATCAGTATTCAGTTTTAGAATGGGCAGAGATAGCCTTGCAGGGATTGTAACATTTGACTAAAGACTGTGGGAGAGGAGAGATACAGCCACACTGAGACCTCGGAGGAGGGCTTTCTAAGCAAAGGCAATTGCAGTACAAAAACCCTGGCCTTGTACAAAATAACCAGTGTGCCTGGAGTGGAAAACATGAGGGTGGAAGTAGTAGGAGAGGCAACAAGAGGCTAGAATTTATAGGGCTTTGTAGGCCATTATAAGGAATATGCCTTTTAGGTTGAGTGAGATGGGCAGTCACTGCAGGGTTTAGAGCAAAGGAAAATCAATATCTGGCTTACGTTATAAGAGGATCCCCTAGTCTGTTGTGTTGGGATGAGACTATTGGCAAAGGCAGATGCAGAAAGACCAGTGAGGAGGTCATTAAAATAATAGATGACAGTGAGTGTGCCCAATAAATAGGAGATGGTGAGATAGGATCAAATTCTGGATATATATTTAAGTTTAAGATGACAGGATATAGAATTGATTTAGGATTGGGTATGGGTGTAAAGGAAGAAAGGCATCAACAGGTACTGTAAGTTTAAAAGGGAACAAGTGCTATATCAAGATCATTTATTTTCCTGCTAGCCCTGTGAGTACGTGCTGCTGCTGTTTTATTGTTTTTATTGTTGTTTATCTGTTTATTAGTTATTTTGCATGAGTGGTTTGAGAAAGTGGAACTTCAAGAGTAAGATGAGTTAGGGTAATTAGTTGGGACTTGATATAAGTTCAAAGAAACTTTAGGAAGGGTATTTGTAGCAAACCTATAATAAAAATATCATTACAGAGGCCAGGGGTTTACTGCTTGTTTTGTTTTTCACCTTGAAAAGTATTTCTGTTACATAGGCAGAAATTAGAGGAAACGGCAGAATTAGGTTATATTTTCCATGGAATTTGGTTGACTGTAATCATACAAACAAAAATCATCTTTACACAGCAGCCTCTAAGAAATAATAACAGCTTGACTAACTGAAACTCTCCTTTGACATGTTATTTATTTTGAATACCATTTCACCTGGAATAAAAATTAAGTATTATGTTTACACAAAGGAATGCATGCTTATTAGTCTGCAATTTTCTCAAACATGGTGGTTGAGTCATTTTGAGAGCAAGCACCTTCATATGAATACTTGAAAAATGTATTTAAGGGGTAGCAAGGGTAGATATTAATGCTGAACAATGACAAGTATGACATAGGTGCTAGAGTTCATGCTGAGGGGTCACAGCACATGTTATTTCACAATGACTGCCTCAGTAGATGAGCTAACATAGCAAGCCGCTGCCGATGCCATAAATGATTGCCAATTTCATTTTACAGGAGTCTCACAGAAGAGTTGAACCAGAGAAAGTGATGATGATAGACGAAACTGAATATGTATGACTCATTCAGAGCTGGACATTAGCACAGATTCTGCATTGGAGAGCCCGGTTCAAACCCCAAGCTCACCATTTATTAGCTACGTGACCTTGAGCAGACCATTGAGCTGGTTTCTTCACTTTAAAAAATGAGAAAATTAACCTAGATTTATACTGGAGAATCATGTGAATCAAATGAGACAAGGAATGTGTAAAAATATCTTAAAGCCCTGCATAAATATTTGATGTTATTGAACAGATTTTCCCTTTGAAAGATTGAAAAAGGGAGAATTTAGCAATTATTTAAATTATTTAAATGATTTAGCAATCACTGAGTACCTTCCTTGGTTTCAGCATTGCCCACATGCTACTCCATTGAATTTAAACAACACTAAACTTATCTATGTATTATATCTGTCATCTATGTATCTGTCTATCCAACAACTCTGTGGCACATCTTGCCCAATATCATTGTGTATGTCAGAGTCAAGATCCAAACTTGGATCTGTCTTGCTCCCAAACCTGCATAATTCCTGCTATACCAAGTCACCCTCTGTGCATTTTACATGTAGCTACACTGTATCAGAAGTAACAGATTATATAATGGAATGATTTTCAAGTATTTGGTTGCCAAGTGCTATTGGGAAGCTCAATATTTGCTAGAAGTAGGGCTTCCCTTGTTAAAGCAGGCGTAGGACTTCCAAATTTACATCTCCGCTTGCTCCTCTTCCACTTCTCCCCTTGGGAGATTGTGTATCTTAGGTTTTGAAAAACACATTAATCTAGCTCACTCCCCTCATTTTTGCATGAGTGAAAAACAGGGAGTCTAAGTGATTTACCCCAAAATGCAAAATCTTTTAATGGCAAAACAAAAACGGGGAGCCCAGTTCAAGAAATTTTACTACCATATTCCCCCTGTACTCTTCTTACATTATTCCTACAGTGTTAATATTTGACAGGTCTCTATGAATAATATTCATTCTTATCACATTTCTGAGCCAGTTAAGAGATAAATAAAGGAGTTTGTTAAGAGATAAATAAAGGACTTTGTTATAAGAGATAAAAATATCAATCATACAATTGATGGAACGGCTGAAGAGCACAACGCATTGTGTGGCAACAAAAGGCAGCTCTCAGCATCAGGGCTTACCTTGTCACAGGTAGGATCCTTTCCCCCAAGGACAGACAGACCCTTTACCACTGAACTTGCTCCTGGGGCAAAAACTGACCAGATTACAAAGTCCAAAGAGGTCAAGTCCTACAGCTGAAGGGGTAGTGGTCTGAGTTCTGCCTACCCAGTTCTTTCTCCCTAACTCACCAGGTAACTTGTCCTTCCCTGGGAGCAGTGAATGAAGGGACAGAGAGAGTCCAGTGTTGCCTTAATATACGATCTTTGTTATGAAATGAAACATCAGGAGAATGGGCTTAGGGACACCACCTAATGGAATAACAGAGCTAATGAGAACGGCACATAGTAACATAGTTTTATGTTGTTCACAGTTCTGGTTTTAAATCTGATATTTTAATTGGACTATTAAGTATTATTACTCTCATGAATATACCCATGTGTTTCAGTACTTGTTAAATTTATAAATATTATGTATTTCTTGGTGGCTTCGTAATTTGTAGATGAAATTATTTGTTTCTTAAATGAATGTTATTGTAAGAGATATTATGTGAGGCAAAAGTAAATCTTAAACTACTATTTTTCTTGATCATCCTGAAAGAACAGAGTCTGTGATTTTCAGATCTTTAAAACAAGAGACATCCAAAGGACAGTGAGGAAATTGGAATCTCAATCAGTGAGCACATACAGGGCTTTTGAGAATCAAATAAAGAGACTGTGGAAAGAGAGGAATTGATAAAAGCACACTTGGAGGTAGCAAGGAGTAAGAAACACCCACCCTCCAGGTAATATTAATATTAAAGAGCTGTTGAAGATCCTCAGTATGATTTCATTATATCTGAATGTGTGATTACAAGAGGATTACTAGATCTGCATTTAAAATAACTGTTCAGTTTAATTCAAAAACAGGTTTAATGTTTGGGAGCATCAACGAAAAAGCATTCATTGAAAAGTCAAGACACTGCAGTAGTTAAGAAAACCATCTTATTATTAAAATTTTTAGATATGATTTGAATAGCAAGTCATTCCAAATAAAATTACAATAATTGTAATGTGAAAGTGAATACATAACTTAGCTTCAATCCCCTAAAAAAGAAAATTGCATATTTCTTTTTATTATTTTCCCTTTCCCTTTCAATACTGGATCTAGTTTTTGCCTTTGGGATGCAAATTACTTTGGTGAAAGACCTGTCTCTACTCATGTTGCTGTTGCCACTAACTTCAACTCATTCTCCAATTCTCCATTTCAATATCACTTCTGCAAGGAACTCTACCACTGTCTTCAAATGAGAATGAGTTCCCCCGTTGTGTTCCTTCATGGCATTCTAAGATGCTTTCTAAAACAGTGGTTGCGAGGGTCAGAGAGAGGAGAGGAAATGTGGAGATGTAGGTCAAAGAATATAAAGTAGCAAATATGTAGGATCAGCAAGTTAAAAGATGTAATGTACAAAATGAGGATTACAGTTAAAAGTAGTGTATAGTACTCAGTATTTTTGCTAAATGAGTGGACTACAGCTGCTCTTGCCACAGGAGGGAAAATGAGTAGTTATATGAGCTGATGGATATATTCATTGTTTTATTATAGTAACAATTTTACTATGTGTATATATATGCATTTTATGGCATCTTGTTGTATACCTTAAATATACACAATATGATTTATTTCAAAAAATATTTTTGTCTCTTTTCATACCATCCCTACCCTCCTAATTTTGTACTTATTAAATTTATAAATGTTATATATTTCTTGGTGGCTTCATAATTTGCAGATGAACTTACTTGTTTCTGAAATGAATGTTATTGTAGTGAGATAGTATGTAAATCTTAACACACTCTTTCTCTATCACTCTGAAAGAGCAGAATGGGTTGCTTTGGTCAATCAAATATATTTAATGAGTATCTATTACAGTAAGGCATTTTTCTAGATTCTTGATATACAATATTGAATAGCATAGACGAGATTCTTGCTTTTATATATTGTACATACTAGTGGGGATACTCCAAGTGTTCAGGAATCTTACTTACAAGCTTCTATTTTTCTCCACGGATATTTGCTAAACTTTTGTAATAGTCTTTGATATATTGTAGGTACTAATAAATATTTATTGAATAAATAAATCAAAATTATGAGGAATAACTAAATAAGTGTATCAGATATTGATAAACACTATGTAGAGAATTAATATTGGGTGAAGTAATTGATATTTACTGACCTATCCTAGATTAGCTGATCATGTATGAACTCTCTGAGGACTCGACATTGATACTGAGATATACATGATAGAAAGAAGCCAATTTTATATACTACTACCCAGGAACTGCCATCCTCAGAAGCCCCAACAATGGTGAGAGGCCTACAGATTGAGACACCAGAGAGACACAGAGAGGGAGAGAGAGAGGGAAGAAGAAAGAGGAGGAGAGAAAAGAACAGAACAGAACAGAAGAGAGGCACTAAGGCAAACCAAGATACCAAGCATGAGGCAAGAAGCCATTTGCAAGTGGCTCTTCAGCCACAGCTGTCACTATGTGGATCAAAAACGAACCACCTGAATTCCCGAGCCACAAAATTGAGAACAAAAACAAAATGGCTGTTTTAACTCATTATGGGCTGGAATTGTCCCACTACCACAGATCATTGAAGAATGTGTCTTTCCCAGACACTGCAGCGTCTACCAAGCTCAGTTACTGGCCCATATGAGATGAGAAAAAAATTGTAGAAAGAATAATTAAAGAATCATTGATCACTGACTGTATGATATTTGGCATGCTGTCCCTGTGAGCTTCATTGTATTTACATGTAAAATAAAGATTCTATATAACTTTCAGAGTGTTTAGGTAATATATGTAATATGTTTGATACTGTGCTTGTGCTTAGTAGTTATAGAAATAGTAGAATCTTTAAATAGTAGAATCATCAAACTTACTTTATTCATTGTTTTATCCACAGTGTCTAAAGCATCACCTATGATATAGGTTTTGATTAGTACATTTTTACAAATGAGGAAATGAATGCATAAAGTGAACTACCAGGCACTGTTCAGGTCAGAACTATGAAGAATAACAGGTTCAGTGCTCTGCGCCGCATGCTGCATGCACCTCCTGGGGCCTGAGGACCTGCCCACCTGGCACCTGCTGCCACTGGCAACAATACCTCCACAACCTGTGGAGCCACTGAGTGCTGTGAATGCCCCCTGGGATCCAAAGAATGGCCTATCTGGTATCCACTGCCAGCAATGATGCCAACCCTTGGCACGAGCAGAGTCACCCTGCCCAGTGTGCACCCATACAGGGCCAAAGAACCAGCCTATCCAGTGGACCCTGCCCTGAGCAAAGCCACACCACTACCTCCAGAAACACCCTCAGTCTAGGCCATTGTCACACAAGCAGACACCACTGACATTGACTATAGCCAAAGCAATCACATGGAGATTATGATACTGTACTAACCCAGAACCAAAGCCAAAGAACCAATCAACACTACAAAACACCATCTACATGAAAAAGGCTTTTCCTATGAAACCTATTCCATAGAATTGGAAGAGGTTACTGTTCCATCAGTTGCACAGATATCAAGATAGGGACACAAGAAACATGAAAAATCAAGGAAACATAACACCAGCAAAATTACATAATAATTCTCCACTTACAAACCCCAAACAATAGGAAATCTATGAAATGCATTAAAAAGAATTCAAATTAATGATATTAAGGAAACTTGGCATGATACAAGAGAATACAGCCAGTCAATTCAGCAAAATCAAGAAAATAACTTATAAACTAAAGGAGAAATTATATATATATATATATATTTTTATACACACACACTCACATTTATATACATGTAAAATACAAAAAGGACAGGCGACTTTGAGCTAAAGAATTCAATGAGTGAAATAAAAATAAACTGAAGAGCTTCAATAACTGACTTGATCAAAGAGAAGAACAAAATTCTGAACTTGAAGACAAGCCTGTTGAAACTTACTTCATTAACCCAGTCAGACAAAAAAAAAGAAAGAAAGAAAGAAAGAAAGGAAAAAGGAGGGAAGGAAGGAAGGAAGGAAGGAAGGAAGAAAGAGAATGAAAAGCCTGTAGGAATTATGAGACAATAAATACTCGAAAAAATTATCACATTATGATAATTCCAAAGGAGAGGAGATGGAAAAAGTCATAGAAAACCTATTTAATAAAATAACAGCTGAAAACTCCCCACATCTTGAAAGACATAAGGACATCCAGGTCCAGGAAGCTCAAAGAACCACAAATAGATTCAACCCATGAAGGTCCTCTCTGAAGTGCATTATAATCAAACTGTTAAAAGCCAATGACAAAAAGCGAATCCCAAAAACAGCAAGAGCAAAATGTGAAGTCACAGATAAAGGAATTACATTAGGCTAATAGAACATTTTTCAGCAGAAACATTACAAGCCAGGAGAACATCAAATGATATGTTCAAATTGTTGAAAGAAAAAAAAAAGGCTAACCAAGAATACTATACCTAGCAAAGTTATACTTCAGAAATGAAGGAGAAATAAAATTTTTCCCAGACAAGCAAAAACTGAGGAAATTTATCATCCCTAAACTGGCCTTGGAAGAAATGCTTAAGGGATCCTACACGTGTAAGTGTCAGGACAATAACTACCATCATGAAAAGACACACAGTTATAAAACTTGCTGGTGAAGCAGACACAAATTTGAGAAAGAGAAATGATTCAAAACTTATCACTACAGAAAACTATCAAACTGCAAAGATAAACAAGAGAGAAAGAAGGAACAAAAGCTATATTTAAAAAATGAAACAACAAAATGACAGGAGTAACTTCTCATCTATCAATAATAAGCTTGAATGTAAATTGTTTAAATTTCCCAATTAAAAGACATAGACAGGATGAGTGGTTAAAAAACCAAGATCCCCTATATCCTACATGTAAGCAAATTACTTCACCTATAAAGACACACATAGATTGTAAGTGAAGGGAGAGAAAAGATACTACAAGCAAATGTGAATCAAAAGTGAGCAGGAGTAGCCTTACTTATAAAAGATAAAATAGACTTTAAGTCAAAAATTGTAAAAGCAGAGAGAAGAAGCTCATTATATAATCACAAAAGGATCTATTCAACAAGAGGCTATAACAATTGAAAATATATTAATATATATACACCCAACACCAGAGCAACTAGATATATATAAAGCATATGTTATCAGATATAAAGGCAAAGATAAACTCCAACACAATAAGAGTTGGGAACATCAACCTCCCACTCTAAGAATTGGTCAGGTCATCTAGGCAGAAAATTAACAAACATTGGATTTAAACTGCACTCTAGACCAAATGGACCTAACATATAGATTTATAGACCATTTCAACCACAGCTGCTGAATGTACATTCTTCTCTTCAGCACACGGAACATTCTCCAGGCTAGATAGACCATGTGTTAGGTTACAAAACCTGTCTCAACAAATTGAAATTTTGATTAAAAACCTTTGTCAAATATCTTGTCTGACCACAATGAAATAAGACTAGAAATCAATAACAAGAAAAACACTGGAAACCGTACAAATACATGTAAATTAAATGTGCACCTGAACAACCAATAGGTCAATGAGGAAATTAAGAAAGAAATTATAAATTTCTTGAATCAAATAAAAATAAAAATTTGATCAGCCTTGGCAAGTGGGAAAAAATAAAAACAATTTAAAAAATAAAATTAAAATATACCAAATCTGTTAAGCTAAAGCAAAAGCAATATTAAGAGGGAAACTTATACTAATAACCTATATCAAAAAAGTAGAAATATTTTCAATAAACAACCTAATGAGGTACGTCAAGGAACTGGAAAAGCAAGAACAAACCACAGCCAAAATTAGTAGAAGGAGAGAAATAAATATCAGAGAAGAAAAAAAAAATTGAGACTAGGAAAATACAAAAGATCAACGAAATAAATAGTTGATTTTTTAAAAAAGATAAAAAAATCAACAAACCATTAGGTAGACTGAGAAAAGAGAAAGAAGGTATAAAGATAAATAAAATCAAAACTGAAAAAAAGAGACGTTATCACAGAACTACAAAGGATTTTTAGAGACTACTATGCACAACTATACACCAAGAAATTGGAAAACATAAAGTGGATAAATTCCTAAAAACATACAACCTATGAAGAACCAGAAAAAATAAAAAGCCTGAACAGACCAATAATGATTAATGAGATTGAATCAGTAATAAAAAGTTTCCCAACAAAGAACAGCCCAGGGCCCATGGCTTCACTGCCGAATTCTGCCAAACTTTTAATGAAGAATATCATTTCTTCTCAAACTATCCCAAAAAATTGCAGGTGAGGGAATTCCTCCATACTCATTCTATGTGGCCAGCATTATTCTGATAGAAAAAAACCGACCAAAAAATGAAGAAAAGTACAAGCCAATGTTCGTGATGGAAGTAGATGAAAAAATTTTCAACAATATACTAGCAAACCGAATTCAACAGCACATCAAAAAGGTTATACCCCAGGATCATGTGGGATTTATCCCAGGGAAGCAAGGATGGCTCAATGTAGGCAAATCAATAAACATGATATATCACATCAACGGAAGGAAGGAGAAAAAACATATGATCATCTCAATACACTTAAAAAAAAAAAGCATTTGATAAAATTCAACATCCCCTCCTGATAAAACCTCTCAACAAATTTGGTATAGAAAAAAATGTACCGCAACACAAATTGGCCACATATGACAAAACTACAGCTAACATCATACTAAATGAAAGCTTTTCCTATAAGAACTGGAATAAGGCAAGAAAACCCACTTGGAGCACTTATTCAACACAGTGCTAGAAATTCTAGTCAAAGCATTTTGGCAAGAGAAAGAAATAAAGGGTATCCAAATTGGAAAGGATGAAGTCAAATTGTGCCAGTTTGCAGACAACATGATCTTATTTACAGCAAAACCTAAAGATTCCACCAAAAAAACTCTTCAAACTGATAAACAAATTCAGTAAAGTTGCAGAATACAAAATCAACATACAAAAATTGGTAACTCTTCTATAATCCAATAATAACCTAAATGAAAAAGAAATCAATAAAGCAATCACATTTATAATAGCTTTAGAAAGATTCATACCTAGGAATAAATTTAGCCAAGGAGGTGAAAGATCTCTACAATAAAAAAATTAAATGCTGGTGAAAAAAATTTATGAGGGATGAGGATACAAAAAACTGAAAAGACATTCCATGTTCATGGATTGGAAGAATTAGTACTGTTATAAGGACCATACCACTCAAAGTTCAATGCAACATCTACAAAAATACCAATGACATTATTAACAGAAATAGAAAAAACAATCCTAAAGTTTTTATAAAACCACAAAATAACCCGTATAACCAAAAAAATCCTGAGTTAAAAAAACACCGCTGAAGGCATCACACTATTGATTTCAAAATACACTACCAAGCTATAGTAACCAAAACAACCTAGCCCTGACATAAAAACAGACATATAGACCAATAAAAGAGAATATAGGACCCAGAAATAAACCTACATATTTACAGCTACCTCATTTTTGACAGAGGTGCCAAGAACATACTTTGGGGAAAGGACAATGTCATTAATACATGGTGCTAGGAAAGCTGATATACATATGCCAAAGAATGACACTAGACCCCTATCTCTCACCATATACAACAATCAACTCGAAATGGATTAAAGATTTAAATGGGAGACCTGAAAATGTGAAACTACTAGAAGAAACACAGGGAAAATGCTTGAGGATATTAGTCTTGGCAAAGATCTAATGGTTAAGATCTCAAAAGCACAGGCAATAAAAGAAAAAATAGGTAAATGTGATTATATCAAATGAAAAATTTTTTGCACTGAAGAGGAAACTCTCCACGGAATGAGGAGACACCTGCAGAATAGGAAAAAAAATATTTGCCAACTATTCATCAGACAAGGGATTAATATTCAGAATATACAAAAAGCTCAATTAAGTTAACAGCAAGAAGACAAAGAATCCAATTAAAAAATGGGAAAGCGATCTGAATAGACATTTCTCAAAGAAGATATATAAATAGCCAAGAAGCATATGAAAAAAAATACTCAACATCACTAATAATCAGGGAAATAAAAATCAAAACCCCAATGAAATATCACCTCTTCTTTGTTAGAATGACTATTATAAAAACAAACAAACAAAATACTTATGAGAATCCAGAGAAAAGTGAGCTCTTACACACTGTTGGTAGGAATGTAAATTAGTACAGGAGTTACTGACAACAATACGGAGTTTTCTCAAAAGGCTAAAAATATTATGACCATGATTCAGCAATCCCACTACTGGGTATATATCCAAAGGACTGGAAATCAGTATGCCAAAGGGATATCTTCACTCCCATGTTTATTGTAGCACTACTCACAGCACCCAAAATATGGAATCTACCTGTCTTCATCAACAGATGAATCGATAAAGAACATGTGGTATATAAACACAGTGGGATACTATTCATCCATAAAACTGAAAAAAATCCTGCAATGTGCATACAACAATATGAATGAGCCTGAAGAACATTACCTTAAATGAAAGAAGCCAGGCACAGAAAGACAAATACTGCATGTTCTTACTCATATGTGGAAACTAAAAAAAAAAAACCTCATGAAAGTAGAGAGTAGAAGAATAGTAGTTACTAGAGGCTGGGAATGGTAGGTGGAGGTTGGTTAAGGGACACAAAATTACAGCTATTAATAGACAGGAAAAACAAATTTGGACTTACAACCATTCTTTTACTGCCTAGTGATCTATAGACCTGTAGGCTGACTGTAGTTGACAAGATTTTGTTGTATATTTTCAAATAGCTAGAAGAGAGGATTTAAAATGTTCCCAACACATAGAAATTATAAATGTTTGAGTTAATGGATATTCTAAATACCCCAATTTGATCATTATACATTTTATACATATATCAAAATATTACACTGTACCCCATAAATATGTGCAGTTATTATGTGTCAATTAAAGTAATGAAAAGAAAGAATAATGGTTATTTTTTTACTGGAGTCTAAACTCATGCCTATTTGCTCATTATGAATATAAGAACTAACATCATTCCTAACAAAGGAAACAACTTGAGGACAGACCAAAATGAGACAGACATGCGACATTATCGAGGGACTCCAGATGCTGTGACTGAGCTCAGGCATAGGATGTATGTGGAGAACGGCACGAGCAGTCAGATATGCTGAACTCAGATCAGGAAGGGCTGAATATGCCACAATAGTATGTTTGACCTTCATGTATAGGAAATAGAGACACAGTCATAATTTTACTCAGGGTTCTGACAGTCTTATGCTTGCATTTTAGGAAGATTATTTTAGATTGTTGTGAAGAATAGGTTGAAATCCTTGAGATGGGGCTGCAGCTATTACGGAGGAGAGGAAGGATACTGATCTGAACTTAAGCAGATGTTTGGTAAGAAAGTGAAAAGTATGAAAAAATAGAATAGAAGTAATTTATAGGCTCTAGTTGACTAATTTTATATGGAAGTTGAAGAAAATAGGGGAGTCAAGAGTAAATTGCAAATATTGATTTGTATGGACATCATAGTAATCAGATATTCCCTTCCACAATAGAACCTAACAAATAAACCCAAATTCTTGGTAACTAATGAAACCAACATTTATTTTTCTTGCTCATATAGCTGCGTATCTTGCAAGGGATTGGCTCAGGTCAGCTGGGGTTGGCTCTAGGCTGTAGCTTGAGCTCAGGTCTCTTTCATGTGTCATTCTCCTTGGACCAGAGGATATCTGGAGTATGTGTGTCTCTTTGAAAATGCAGGAGTCCAGGAGGAAAAGCACAGGCACACAACCCACACACTGTCATTTTCACTTGCATGCTATTAGCTAAAATAAGTAACATGGCCAAGCTAAACAGTAACAGGTGCAGCAACACATACTCAGGCTCAAACCAGAAGGCACAACCTAGTTAATTGACAAAGGACGTGGGCATGCAATTCTAAAATGGAAGTGGGTAGAGAAATTAGAAACAATGGCCCAAGTGACTACCCCAGTCACACTAGCATATCATGCAGGGATATCCATGGGTAGAGCCGAAGCAAGAAACATTAGGCATTTCTACACTGGGTCTCTTTCTTGTCACAAAGCTTCATTACACTCACTTCATAGTACTTTGAAGTCATTGCTTTATGGGGTCTCCTATACTGAGTTAGTTACTTGCTACATCACATTTGATTAATTTTTGGAACACTTCATGTAAAGAATGCTGCCATAAAAATATCAAGCCAATCTCCTTCAATACTGACAAAAGATGAACATTGGCAAATATAGATGGATATTAGGACCTCGTGGTCTCAGAGTTTGTTCCCTAATGATCTTTTCTTTAGGAAATCAATACCACTTAAGCTTCAAATGCCACTTGATTTTAGGAAATCAATAGCACTAAGGCCCAAATTTGGACGTACAACCGTTCTATTACTACCTGGAAATATGGCCAGTACAATGAGGAATGAGGAAAACAAGACTTTGCTAATGGTTCAGAGATGACAAAGGATAAATAGTCCAAGATAAACCTAACTCCTCTTCACTTCGTAATCCATGCAGTGACCTTCTTACTGGGCTCCTCAATCACCCAGCAAAGGTGGTTATATAAATATAACTGAAAGCCTGTCTAAACCAGTTGAAATTCATAACTAAGAGAAGAACACCCAGAGGTTCTTTGTTGAGCTTTTATAGTAGAAAGAATTATTGACTCCAAAAATGTTCATGTTCTAACCTCCAGAATGTCTGAATATGTTAGTTTACATGGCAATGGGGAATTAAGGTTGCAGATGGAATTAAGCTTACTAATCAGTTGACTTTAAGATAAAAAATTATCCTGTATTATTCAGATAAGTCCAATGTAATCATATGGTCCGTTATACAGAAGAGGGAAGTATAAGAAGAGGTCAGAGTCAGGGAGTGATTTGAGAATTCTATGTTGCTGGCTTTGAAGTTAGTGGAAGTGGCCACAATATAAGGAATGCAGCTGGTCTTTTGCAGTTGGAAAAGGCAAGAAACAGATTATCGCTTAGCACCTTCAGAAAAAATGCAGCCCTGCTGACACCTTGATTTTAGCCCAGTGAGACCCACTTTGGACGTCTTACTTGTAGATCTGAATGACAATACATTTGTGTTGTTTTAAGGCACTAAGTTTGTGGTAATTTGTTACAGCTGCAATAGGAAATGAATGTAGCCTCCAAATCTTTTGTTGATACCAAAAATACCAAACCCCCTTAAGGAGAAAGCTTTCCAACAGGGAATTAAAGTTATTGTATAGATAACTACCCCATAAAGCAATAAAATAAATACCATTCTGAAGAAGACACAGAAAATAAACTAATATGATTTTTCCCCTTTAAGTCACTTAATCACTTACCAGCTCTTCTTCCAGAATCTTCACAAAAATAATTGACCTCTAACACAAAAACAATAATAAAAATGGCATAGATTTATTGTATTAGGTCCTAGAAATCTGTCTTTCCTTTCTTCTGGTAGGGAGATAGGATTTACCACAGGAAAATTTTAATCTTCTTCAATTACAGTACAAACTTAATTTATTCTATGGGACTGTAAGCTACACATAGGTTAAAAATATATATATATATGACAATATATACATTAGAATATAAATAGATTTATAATTAATAATTATCATATAAATATTTTTATTTTATATATATATACACACACCTACATACACACATACTGCTTTTCAGCATCCATCACAGGACCCAGATGTATGCTTTATGCATAGTAGTAAAATTTGTACTTTGCTAACTCAAGAACATCAAAATTCTATCTCATTCCAATGTCAATGAGCTCGGATTGCCTGGCATTTTGTTTCTGCCTTTCTAAAGTCTAACAATGTGCCTAGCATGTAATTCTTGCCCCACAATTATTGTTCACCTAATTAATTAACATTAAATGCTGTTGAATTGACCCAATAGCACTTCACAACTAAAACTTCTCAACCAAGTCTGAGACAGAGCTTTTGTAAATCAGACTCTTCTTACAGATATATTTCAGGCATTATGGGTAAGGATAAGTAATATTAACATATTCACCATGTTAAATTGCTTTGATAATAAAAGACAATAACTAATAAAAGAAAAATATCAGTAGGCAAAATTTTAAGAACAAGGATGATTTTTTTTTTTAGAATATATTCAAATGGATTTGCAATGAGAGTGTACATTGAACATTTGGTTATTTTTAACTATTTTTCATTTCTATGCATTTCTTCTGCTGTGTTCTAGAATAACTTTTCACTAATATATTTTCCTATCTCTAGAACTATAAAATGTAAATTAATTTAATCAATATACTCAGTGTACTAGTTAGTTATAGATGTCATCAGGACATTTAAAATGAAAAATACTATAATTAAAAAAGTTAATATACTATAAGTTATATTCCAAGAGTGTTATTAAAGGAAATAAGAGCTGTTTAAAATAAACAGATTCTTTGGCAGCTGAATACATATGGGTTTCATCTTATATTACTACTTGGTTTAACTGAATTAAACTTTCCAAGTAAAATAATGATTTGGCTGATATAATGCCCCCCAAGTTCTCACTTGCTATTTCTAGTCCTTGAACATTTCAGGATCTACAAGACTTACAGGAATCTGACATCAAAATACTGTATGGCAAAAAGCAAGTAAAGGTGTCCTGGGAAACAGAGAAATTTGACTCAAATCTATGAATAATATTATTGTGACTTTAAACATTTGCATAAAATTAATGCAAACTAATTATTTTAGATTAAAGGAAATATTTCAGAAATTATTAGTGGGATGCTGTTCCACACTTTGTAAGTCTAGGGCCCATACACAATAAGATAAAAGTAGGACAAAAATATTTCAGAAAGAGAGACACTTTATTCTCTATGTTCATATCCAGTACATGAACAAACGAATCAAGGAATTCAGTAACAGGGACTCTTTACTGAGGTTGCAGCTGTCCAACACTCAGTCACTCACAATCACACACAGCAGGATGCAAACAGCTGGGGCTCAAGGAGGAGGGCACCAGATTTACCCACACAGAGGCCACCACGTAGGGACAAAAGGTGATATGTAGACATGTATGGTGGCTGAGACCTGTGAATGCATTAGAAGGTGTGGGACTATGTCAGCTGCAAAAGTGGCAGTGAAATGTGAAAAATATCTGAGACTAATGCTTTCAGAAAGTACTCACTTTGCTACTCATCAGATTTTGCTTTAAAAATGCAGAGCATGTTAGTTGAAAGACATTAAATTGGGATTCTGTAGGGGTGTGTGTGTCTTGACTCTTGGCTCTTGGCTGTATCATTTAGTAATTTGGGCAGATATTTTAACTTCTCTGAGTCTCATGAGAACACTGAAAACTAACTCTCAGAGTTGGGTTTTTCCAAAATCTGGAAAGATTTTTTAATTATAGAAGTGACCTAAGAAGCACAGCTGGTTTCCAATGGATATTTTGCCATCAAAAATGGAGTAAACCTGCCGGGCTAGAGGAAGGTCAGGAGACAGGTCATTTCTCCTCTACTTTTTGCCCTTGTCTCAGAGACTGAAGAACTGGGTATCCTTTTGAAGGAGGATACAGCACAGTATTCTTCCTTTCCATCAGTACCTCTCTTTCTAAAATTATTTAGTGACTTCTATTTGAGAAAAAAAAAAGCAGGGTAGGAAGAATAATTAAAGGAAAGAACTAATATTGGCTCATTGTATTCTTGAAATGTGCATTTCCAGAAAGGAAATTAGTGAAGCAAGAACCAAAAGCATTCTAAAGTAGTGAAAGCTGTGGTTTATACTTTTGAAATTTATATTCCTCTGTGTTACATAATGAGAAAATGGTTCCATTTTTATTCAGCAGGGCTGCTTTAAATAAATTTATTTTTGATGATGAATATGGGATTATCTTTGCATTTGACATTTCCTGCAGCTGTAAATCTAAAAAAAAAGATTCTACCCCAAATGCCATCAGCTAGTGAGTAAAGCTGAGGAGGAGACCTATGCTGTACCTCTCAGTCTGCAGGAAAAGTGCTTTTCAGATGTTAATGTGCCTATGGATCACTTGTAGATTCAACTAAAATACAGATTCTGGGGCGGAACCTAGCTGCTAAAAAGCTCCCAAGCCCTTGCTACTGGGGACTGCACTTTGAGTAGCAAGACAGCGAGCTGCACCAAATTATATGGACTCTGTCTTAGGATGAATAAAGAGTAAACAAAAAAGAGTAAGCACAACCAGAAGATGTCACAGGATAACTGACATAATAATAAAAAATACTTAACTTGCTTCAGTAAGAAAAAAAGATAGGAAGTTAGGAAGAAAGTAAAGAAAAGAAGGAAGGCAGGGAGGGAGGGAAAAAATAGAGGAAATTAGAGGGAAATCACATACAAAAGACTGGTGAAAAGTATAGTCTGGAAGAAATAAAAGACAAGACAATCCAAGGAAAAAGTTTACCTTCCTAAGGAATGCTTCATTAAAGAGTAGAACTTGCTAAGATTCTAATTCTGTGTAGTTGAAACTGCCTGGGTTTGAAATCCAGTTCAGCCACTAGATAGCCCTGTGACACTGGCCAATTACTTAACCATTCTGAGCTTCCATTTCCTTGCCTGAATAAAGGAGGTAAGGATGGCAACTTCTTTATTTGGTGTTCTGCGGATTTAAAATAAAGATTCCTAGAGACATTTAAAACAGTAACTGGAATAGTGAGTCAAGTGTCCACTCCTTTGCTCATAACTTTCAATGGTTTCCCATCTCTCTCAGTGCATAAAGCAAAGTCCCTCAAAAGGCCTCCAAGGCCCTATGTGACCCAGCCCATTGCTACCTCTCAGAACTTTTTCCCCTACTATGCTTACTCTTGCTCACTCTGCTGCTGCCACACCATCCCCCTTGCATGTCTCCACCCAAGCCCTTTATTCTGGTTCTTCCCTCTACCTGGTATGTGCTTCTCCCTTGCCTGCACAGCTCCACTGCTCATCTTCTCCGTTCTTTACACAAGTCGGATCTTTTCACTGATGGCCACTGCGTCTAAAATCACAATTGTCCACATATACCTAAATTTGTGGTCCTTCCCTCCTGGGCTTCCATGGCTCTCTGTGTCTTTAATACCTTTACATATTGAGAACTTCACGTATACTATGTCTGTAATTGTTGATTATCTGTCTCCTCGTTAACTAGAATTTAAGTTCTATGAGTTGGGACTTTGACTATTTGGGCTACTGCTATATGTCTGGCACCTAAAAAAGAACCTGAGACTAAATACATATTTGTTAAACAAAGAAATTTTATGCATAAAATCAGTAGTAAGATTTAATATAAGATTAATTTTGTGACACATTGAGATGCAAACACATACACCCATACCTACTCAAATACACTGTCATTTATTGGTGACCTAACACATGCCTCTCACTTTACTAGATGCTTTATACGCATTATTTTATTTAATTATAACAGTAATCCTGAGATAGAGTTTATTTTCCCCATATTTCAGGTTGTGTCCAATTCATAGAATTAGGCCTGTGTGTTTCAAGCACATTCAGCTCAACAGTAGGTCTTGCCTGATACATGTATTGCCCTTGATCTAAAAATGAGTTAATACATCCCCTCTATAAATTAAGTCATCCCAACCCATACAAATACACACCCAATTTAAAATGTGGGTTGCTTCATTCTTGGTATTGTCAAGCCAAGATCTTGACCTGAGATTGTGAGTTTGCTTCACAAATTACTTTCACTAGACATATCTAAAAAATTGTAAACTAAAACAAAAAGTTGGCTTAGTTTCAATTGTTTAGAAAGCATGTGCCTACTTTTTTAAAAAAGGAGTACATTGTAAACAGCAATTGACATTTTCATGTGAATTACCTAAAAGTAATAGTTTGATAGAAAGACATTTTCTTTTTTTATTTCTTTTTCTTCTTTTTAAATTAATTTTTAATTATTATGGGGACATAATAGTTGTATATTTTTATCTTTACATTTGATCCATCTTTTTCAGTTTATTAAAATTCTTGGAGCTCTTACTCTGATTTCATTTTGGCCCTTGCTCACGGACATGACAGGTTTAATGATCACATTTCAGTATTCCAAGAGCCTCCTGTTTAACAGAAGAGTGCTGTTCCTCTGGAATACTCTAGTCACCTCTCATCCACTAACCTTTCCCCTCAAAACATTCATCACCAGTGACACTGACTGATGAGCAGGATGATCCCTGACCTCCAATTTATTAATGTTGATGGTCTTGACACTCTTCCTAGTCCCCCAGGCTCCACACAGCTGCCTAATATCATCAGTGGATCCTTACTTCCCAGAAATACTTTCCATTTCCTCACTGTATGACACGTATTACTTGCTCTCCTATCAGGCATGGACTGTCATTTTTTTTTTTTTTTCACTTATTGCTTTTCAAAATTTTCAGACTCCCTCCAACTCCACTGACTTTTCTAGGTCATTCATCTAGTTACATATAGCTTGTCCCTCTTAGGGGGTCATTTTCTGAGAAAAGAGATATTCTGCCTGGTAGAGTATCTCATCAACCAGATGAGAAATTCTACATTGTTTACGAAGGGACAACTCAACCTAATCAGAGTCTTCCCTTCTTCAGTTTATGATAATAACAGTGTTCATATCCTCCCTTAATAATGCCTACTATTATTATTTCCATGCCCCTTTCTTAGAAGGGTCAACAGTTCATGCTGCTAATAAATATAGTACTACTATTAATAACTACCATTTATAGCTTGTTTACTATTTTTCAAAATAGAATGACTGAAGAAAGGAACAAACAATAATATTAATATGTATAATAATAAAAGGCACTTTTGAACACTTACCATGTGTCAGAAACTGTGATTAGTACAATACACATCTCATTTAATCTTTCCATAAATCCTTTGAGATAAATGTTATTATCATCCTTATATTACAAAGAGGAAAAATGAGACACAGTGAAATTCCCCAAGACCATATGGTTGGCTGTTGGTGAAACAAGGATTTGGATAGATGATTCCATAATTATTTTGGATTGACTAGCTTCATCTAACAAATCTGGTTGAAAAATGAAAAATAATGATGATGATGATGATAAAGAAATATTAATAATAAAAACTACTATCTCATGTGCCAGGCAATGTTCTATGCGCTTTGCATACAGAATGTTGCCTCTTTAAATTCTTACAACAAAAGAACAAGGTAGTTATTCTCATCCTTATTTTATAGATCAGGTGATTGAAAATTGAAGAGGTGATGAATTTTTCCTGGGACAATGGGAATAATTCTAAGCAGATCAGTTTGCCATCTGAGTGCTTGCTTTGGTGCTATGTGGGTGTCCAGAGCATGAATAATTTCAATGAATAAAACCTTTACCAGCAGTAGCAACTGGTGGGCATTTTGATCAAGGTCTCATTTCAGGTAGGAATATATTATAATTACCTCATCTTCCCCTTCAGTAGACTACAGATTTCTTGATTACAAGTGTTCTGTGTTATCCAAGAATGTAGTACATACGTTCTGTCAAGAAATAGTTATTGAATTAAATAGACTTAAAGAAGGGAAACTTAAAATGTTGAGGGCCTGACCAGGCTCCCAGGGCCAATGGGTAGATGAGCCAGAACTTTGTGCCCTGATTTGTGTTTTGATGCTTTTTCCATTATCACCCTTTGATGAATTTACAGATAGAGAACAATAGTAAAAAATATATAATGTGTTTATATGTGGTATATTCAACAGTTATTAAAGATCAGAAAATGATCTCTTAATTCCCATTCCAGTTTTTATTTCTTTACTGTTAATGTACAATTAACTATTGAACATGATGTTTATCCTTTATTCATAAAATACTTATCATTTTTCCACTTTTTTCTCTCCTACTTCAAAGACTTTTGTCACAACTCATTAGTCATGAAAAATATAAAAATGTATTCACATACTTGTAAAAAATCGCCTTTTTATGTTTAGGGCATAAAAGACATTAAATCTTAGATGTGTTTCCTAATTTTGAAAAGATACTTTTCCTTAAATATTTGTCTATTTGTAATGGATGAAATAAATGAGTTTTTCAAGTATTTCAAAGAGGCTTTTGTTCACTTGTCATCTCTGGTGCTCATATTGTGAACGAGGTTCTCTGATTGCTTTACATTCCTCAAGAGAATTTAATTATATCAGAGACACTGTTCTCCATCCAATGATGGAAGAAGGATAAATAAATAATGGGTATTCTATATCATCTTTACCTATTGTAAAGTGTAAATGCTTTGACTTAAATAAATGTTCAAAATAAAACTAAGAAAATATAAAGAAATTGATGTAGTCCTCAAAACAGAAATCCATGAATTAAAATAAAGAAAAATAGAATTAATAAATAAATGGAAATTGAGGCTTATGCTTTCAAGAAAATTTTAAAATATTAATACATGCTGTGATATAGATAAACTTCAAAAACTTTATGGTACGTAAAAGAAATCAGTCACAAAGGACCACATATTGTATCATTACATTTGTAAAAATTTTCCATATTGGAAAGTAGGGCAGTGATTGTATGGGGCGTTAATTGGGAACAAGGATTTATTGACGGCAACTGGCATGAGGAATCTTACTGAGGTGACGGCAAAGTTCTAAAACCAGTTTTGGATGACAATTAAAACTCAATAAATACACTAAAAATTGTTGAATTATACACTTGAAATGGGTAATCTTTATATCTAAATTACATCTAAATAAAGTCATTTTTAATGGAAAGTCTAAAAAATTTAACAAATAAAGATCTTCTAGTATTTAAATATTAGGATATTTAATACATTTATCAAACCTCATTTTCTTTGATTTTCCAGAAAATATTACTGTATGTATTTCTGATTTTAATATGTATATTTCTGACCTTAATGTTTTCATTTTACAGTAATTACAATCAATTGCATCATATAACAGCAATAGTTTTATAGGTCTTGATAACATTTCATATTTTATTCTTCCTTAAGAATTGCCTGAAGAATTAATCCATAGATTCAGTTTAACAACCTTACTCAAAGTCTACCTGCACATATATCAGCATGGATTCAGTATTTCATTTTCCTGATTACATGCCCATAGCTTGATATTCTCTCAGGGACAATTTGATTTCACATGTAACTTTTACCCGGTAGAATGGCATTGATCAACGATCATTATAAATCACACGAAGAACATTTGAATTAAATGTTACTTTGTCTTTAGAGATAATACAACATAGAACATCAATGAGCCTCAATTATTGTCATTAGGTATTTGTCTGGCACTATATGTATAAGGTCTTATGGATGGTGTAATGGCTAATACTCTTAGTACTGTACCAGAATGGATAGTCCAACTGAGGAGACAAACAAATACACAGAAAAGTATAATACAAGGTGAAAACTGATATGTGTAGGGTGTTTACTGTGAGATTTAGTAGTTGGTATCTTAGCCAGGATTGGGGTCAAGGAGGTTTCTCCTTAAAATGTATTACTTACAATAAGTAGTGAACAGTGCTTAGGAGCAAGCTAGGTCAGAAGGGATGGGGAACATTAATCCAAGCTGAGAAAAGCTGTATGTGGAGAAACTATGCAAGATAGAACTCAAATGACTGGATCAGAATACTGAGGAGTTAGTCCTTGGATATAGCAATAGAAAAGACCTTGTTACCCAGTTTCCAATGGGCCATGTCCAAGGACAATAATGGACCAAAAGAAAGAGTACAAGTAAGGAAGTGACTTATTGGATTAATTTAGATTAATATTTTAGCAAATTTTTACAGCAAAATATTACTCTCACTATAATTTAAAATGTTTTAAAAGATTTTTTACATAATATAGTAGAAATCATAGGTATTCAGGATGATTTCTGTACTTTTTATTTATATTTTACATGAGAGGACAAAAAAAAATCTGTGTTGGAATTTAAGAAAGGACATATAGTAGAAACAAAGAAAATCCAGACCAGATTAATTAATTTAATTATTCAGAAAATATCTATTGAGTTTGTTATATGCTAGATATTGTGTTTAAATGGGGCTCAGTGATGGACAATGTAGCTTTGTTTCCCATTCTCACTGAGCTCATGGTCTGATCTGTCAGAAAAAAGAAGCTTCGATGAGGTGTGTAGCAGATCCCCACAGGCAATGTCTCCTTTTGGGATGATTCAGTTTCCCGGAAGGAAGGCAAAATGGTCACAAATTCTAATATGTACAGCTACCATGATGACATTAATGCATAAAGTAATCCAGGTGCCAATATGCTTTCATTGTGAGGAAGACTAATGCACGTCTAGTGATATTGCTATTTGAAATATCATACCTGCCAAATAAAAAGTCAAATCAAAACATGCTCATTACCTAAGGTATAAATCCACCGGTATAATGTCATGTGAACACCACCGTAGGGAGGCTATAATGGAGGTTGCATGACTCTGGATCAGGAAGATTGGAGCACAGAAGTGTACAGAGTCTCCAACACTCACAATGATGGTAAATAATGATCATATTATCCAAAAGAAAAATGTGCAGTAGAGGAAATATGTTTATCAGCTTAAGAGTACAATCGAGAGAATAAGAGAAAAATAACCATCTATGTGAAGACAATAATCATGAAAGCAGTCACTAAACAAACAAAAAACTTTATACCCTGCTAGGTTCAAAACAATAGTATTTATAATAATGAGTAAGTGGAGAAAATCTAATTGTAAAAATAGTGACCTGGGATATTAAAACACGTGGAATCTTCCTGCTCAGATTGCCTTTAGCATAGTTGGGATGTTAGCAAAGCTTGTGTCAGTGGCCTCAGCATTTAGCTTCCACCACCTTGTTTCTCCTGAGACTGTTTGATTTTGTTTATTTGGTTTTTGTTTTTTCCCTATTGTCAGTAGAGTTTGCCCTGCACTTTTCTCTCATTCTTTATATCATTTTGTTCTCTCCTTATCTAAATTCCTGTCATGAAAGTTAAAGACTTATTTATTATTGATTAATAATGACTTATCTACTCAGAGGCAATTATATACTGAAGGGTATTACAGTATTAAGCTTAATATGGTAACATGTTAGGCAGCAGAGAGGAAAAGGAGGTAGATTTCTGGAGGTTGGTCTATATTATTGAACCCAAAATCATCATAGCATGCAAGTGGTTTTTCACAAAACTGGCCATCTTCACTTCTCTTTTTCTTTCTTCATTTTATAGATGAAAGAAGTGAGGCACAGAGAGATTCAATAAAGCTGAGAAACAAACTTGAGCAGTCTGGTTCCATTCCATGCACCCATGCCCTACTGGGGCCTCCCCAGCATTTCTTCTGAAAACATTATGTTGTTCACCATAGTTCAGATTTTCTCTCTTGTTCTGCTGCTTTGACTGCCAAAGGCAGTGTCTCCCTAGATACTTCCAACTCTAACATTCTACATCTGAAGTCAGAGGTCTTACATTTATATTTGTTACTGATAGAAGGGAATATTCAAAAGGAAATGTGGATCTCTTGAGAAAATTTACACAGTTTACGTATTGCTTGGGGCTGGTCTGATTCAGTTCAGGTCACAATCAATAACTTGTATTTTCCAGGAAATGACTAATAGCACAATAAAACCATGGCCATGAATTCTTCCAACGTTTTTTCATTTTGAGTACCCAATTATAGTTCATTGATTCCCCAATATTTATTTCACCTAAAAACTGCTGTCTAAAACTAATATGCATTCTAAATGAAAATTGTGGCATCATTTAAAATAAAAGGCATCAAATAGTGTCTCAAAGTCCAACCACTGATGCCAGTAAAGATAGAGACCAACTTTTAAACAAATCTATATATTTATTTATATATAGAAAATCATGAGGCAATAATAAGATCATGGAAATTTAAGTAATCACTAATTCCGTCTGGAATGCCTGCTTTTATCTAAGGCTTACTTTGTCTTTTCCAGTAAAATTATCTTTTTTTTTTTTGAGGTTTAAGTTCAAAATCAACTGTCTCTTTGTACTTTTTACTATCATTATAAAGTGTGCCTCATATGAATGATTTAATAATTGCCTTCATGTACATGTTGGCTTGTATTGATTAACCTTCAAGATGGAGGCTATTGTGTATATGGCAGATATTACCAGTGCTCACTGGAGTTTTGTCTTCTTCTGGGTTCTTAAGAGGATTGTGCATCCCTGATCTTGTTCAGTTAGGACTGGCTATGGGATTATTTTAGCCAGTGAGTTGAAGGTAGAAATAATATGAGTCATTTCTGGGGCCAGAGTATTTAATAGCAAGTGGGAGATTCTCAAGCTTTCTCTTCCCCTATTGTGGATGTCACGGGCAGTTATGTGGGGATGGAATTGGTATCTAGATGTCCCTGACTGACTGTGACATACAGAGTTTCCCTACCAATCTTCATTAGAAAAAGAGCAAGAGCATGATAAAAATCTTCATATTATTATTTTGTTGCTTTTCTTTCTTGCTTTATGTTTTTACATTTTATTTATTGCTTAGGTTACTGTGACAGATAATGGATTATATTCATTTTTTTATTCCACCATAATGCAACACTTACCTCAGTGCTTGCATATGTTAAGTTTTCAAGACATATTCTGAATTGAATTTTATTTCTCACATTTTGTCGTTGCTTCTTTATTATTAATTAGCCATATGATGTACTAAATTCTAGGGCAATTGTTTCATAAATTTTAAGAATATTATTAACATTCAAAGGATTTCTATTGAATGCCGTATACTATATCTTCATTTTTTTTAAATGTAAGTACATGGAGTTCTCAGACTGGGTGAGAATGTCACTTGTGCATTTATTACTATTTTTTTCTTATCAACTTATATTAAAGTGCACCCAATGCTTCAAGTTTTGTATTAGGATCCAGAATTATGACATTCTTTTCAGAAATAGAAAAAGAAAAAGGAGATTTATTTCAAATCAAAATAATCTTAAATGTTCATAGCATTTATTAAATCTTAAAATATTCCACAGTAAAATTCGACCTAATTTAATAAAACATAGCAAAGGCTGTACTCCAAAATTTTTTTTGAATCATGATTTGCTTTAAGGGGTAATCATATTGAGAAGGCTAAGGAAAACTCCATCCATGTGCATAAAAATTTAGGATGCATATGTGTACTCAATAATATAATCTTGATGAATTCTGGTAATCAAATACTCAAATGAGACCTCCATATGTTATATGTGGGAGGTATGGTCTCTCTAACTGAAGTACTGTGTATGATCACCAAATTCACAATCCCACAGGGATAACATTTATTATCATAAAATGTACTATAGCATTTGAAATCTGAGGTTGAACATTTACTACAACGTTTACGAGGAGACTATGAATCTCAAGTGAATTCATTGCATGAGAAAAGTGAATTTATTATCAAGGGCATGAAAAGAATCAGTCTTCTGAATGCTTAATACACTCTGTTAAAGCTTCTTAATAAACTGTTCACCTCATTCGCATGCTATTCCAAAGTCCACAATGCAGGACGTGTCTAACCTGTAAATTATAGTCCTTTTAAGGCCTTGCCAAAAAGGTAAATAATTCACATGTATTCATTATGGGAAAAAACCCACCAAAGAATAGCCAGTGTTATGACACTGATTTTTCTAAGCTATTTGGTAGGAATGGATTCTAATCCAGTCTAATGTAAAGGGCTTGCCTTTCAATATGCAATGTTCACCATAAACAAAGTGTTCTAAATCTTAAAAGAGCACAAAATATCACAGATAAAATGATGGGTCAAGTTGATAATTTTTCAAAGCATCTCGGAAGATACCACATACATTCTGGATGGTTCACAAATGCTAAATGAGTTATGACATGACGTGGTAGATTTAAAAAAACAACTGCCTAAAAACCTCACTGCAGAAAAGGTCAGTGAACTGAACTGGCATTATCATGAGATCTTTGATGGAATCTAATTAGCACCAAGTTCACATTCTGAAATCATTTTGTTGGACGGACCAGAGGCTAGAAAAGAAACAGATGATACTTGAGAAAAGTCCTTTTCCCCTTAATATATATGAATAATTTCCATTATGGATAATTAGGACTTCATACATGGAACAGTGAAAGAATAGACCAGAATGTATTTTCTTCCTTGAGAAGCACTATTTCAGCAGCAATGGAACAGACTGTTGAGGTCAGAAGGGTCCCAGAGCTAGACAGTGTTTGTGAAGCCAGGGAACACGTCTTAGCGTGGAAGAAATTCCCCATGGCCAAATGATAGAAACATAAGGAAATTATTCTGAGGAATATGAAACATGTTAAGCATTATTTACTTCTCATCATGAAACAGTTTAACCAGCTTTCATTTTACCACACATAGATTTTGGGGTGTACATTTTTTTGACAAATAACAACTGGGAAAACAGGTTGGAGTCAGGCAAGCCCTGGGGATGGCATAAGGTGAAATGGCCACCCAAGCTGTCGAGCTTGCCATTGAATTGATGCTGCTACCAAGTAAATGAAAACCAAAAGATGAGAGAAAAAGAAAAAAACAGTACATGGAAATTTGTAAACAGATTTTAAGGCGAACTATTTTGGCTTCAGAGTTAGAACCAAGCGTGCCTTTTCCTTCAGAAACTCGGATATCTAAAAAGGCAGAATGAAACAGAAGCCGGTGGCAGTACATCTGGAAAGAGTAAGGCGATGTTCACCCTTTTCTGATTTATGTGACCCACCCATACCAAACTTTCCAGCCAGCTGTTCTTATCTCCATAATAGTGGTCATGACAGTCTCTTACAATAATTATTTCACATGTCTTCTTCCCCCCTTACACAATGATCTTCTTTCAAAGGAGACTATATTTTCTCTTTGAATCCCCAGAACCTGGCACAATAACTAATCCACGATAGACCTTCAACTTGTGTTTATTCATCAAAATGGTTTAAATATATTTAATTAGTTGATTGCAGGGTCTTGACAGACAGTAATACAAATACAGGGAATGTTAGTTTCTTGTATCTTAAGGGCTCTCACACATTCTACGATTTGGTTCAAAGAAGGAAAAAAAGATCAATTAAATGAGAAATGAATGTAAATAAAGGAGACACTTTTTTAGAAAAGCAAATTCAAACAAATTATCATGAACAAAGGAGGATATATTTTTTTACAAGGGCCATTTTTCTACTAAAATTCTACTCAAAATCCTCATGTACCACCATGTGTAGATAAGAAACAAAACTTTTTCCAAAATTCTGAGAGCAAACACCAAAGAGGTCATTGTGAAATGAGTGGAAAAAAATTAGAAAAATACAATAGCCAGAGGGAGGCTAGTACTGGAAGTTCAACCAGAGTAATCAGTATGGCACCTACCTAGTGTGGTCGAGGTGGTCAAAAAGTAATAGAAAGGATGCCATTGCGTACTGTATAAGCTAGAACTTCAGAGAAACAAATTTTATAAAGTGTGAATGTGCACAAACAGGACTTATGTAAAGAATAGGTACACATTTGGGTCCATAGTTAGAAATGAGGATAAATAGATTTGAGAAATAAGGACAGAAATTCCTCAGATAAAAAGTGCAGAGTCAGAAATGTCTGGAAGCCAGTAATTCTGAAAACTAAGAGTAGATGACATAGTACCAGGGATAAGCAGAAACTCTACATCTGAAAGCAAAATGTGACCATGAGGCAAAGTATATCAAGCAACACACACGTTAGTGGCAGGTGGCTGTAGGTGGACCACCCAGCATCCAGGTGCATTATTCTGGAGAGATTTGATTTTTGCCTAAGTAAGGGTTTTTCTTGTTTTGTTTTGTTCTGTTGCTTTTGCTCCCAACCGCATGGTGCTAGAAAGTACCCTATGGTGGGGAAAGCATGACAAAAACTGATACTATTAATAGAACACATGGATTCAGGGAGTAATAAAGTGTAACATGTAAAAAGAAAGTTGTGAGGGAGATAACCAAAGTATTGGGGATGGAACAGCTAATTTTGCTTTCTTGCAACCCCACCTATCATCAGGAAAGAGATTTCTTTTTTTATATATATAACTCAGTTTTTATAACTCACAAAGTCATGAAAATTGGGTGATGAGAAACTAGACATAGTAACGATAGTTTAGAAGCCAGAAAGCATGTGGATGTGTGGTAAATGACTTATGATGGGTAAATGATAATACCACATTCCTTGGGCTTTGGAGTGGGTAGGGAAGGAAGCATCTAAAATAAGAGAAGGAGATCCAAGGGATGGTTGAAGGTGTTGGAGAAGCAGTGGAGCTATGTACATATCAATTATAGAGCTGGCCGTGTAAATAAGAGGTGCCTTGACCAAAGAAAGACAGAGACACTAGTCTAAAACATTCATTAAATCACTTATAAATTTTTATTTACCAGAAAATCCTACAGTAGTTCACTTTAAGTATACATTTTGCACATTACTTTTCCCAGTTTGGTTATCTGTTTTCCAACCACTCAAAATTAAAATTCAATTTGTCTTTCATGAGGAAATAGAGTTGCTATAGTCTGTAGCCAGATAAAATAAGAGCATTAATAACAGCTGGTGGACTTGTGAAAGAAAGAGTCCTTGGATGGCTTATGTTGGTACGAACACTTTGCCATATCCTTAGTGGCATTAATCTTCCAAATATTGCATCAACATTAAACCATGTACAATCGGCTAAACTTGAGAGAAAAGATGTCTATAATGCGTTTTAGAAGTTTTTTCATCTAAGATAGATTTATAAATTTCTGACACTTGAAAATGTACCTCTGGCAATTTGGATAATTCATTATGTACAAACCTTCATTCCTCGGCAACATCAGATGCATGAAGTGTCCAAACTTATGCACCTCCTCCTGGTTAGAACCTCCTCCACGCTGCATTACCCAAACATAAAGGAATTTATACGCAGAGGAAGCAGAAATCAGCTGAAGGTCCTGGCACTTATAAAATGCAAATAAAAGGGAATCATAAAATATACCCATATTTCTCCATGGAGCTATGCTTTGGCTAGAAAGGGGAAATGTCACGGTTGTTCAGATTTTGCTCCTCTTTTAATGTTAAATTATTAACATATGATTAAGGAAATTTTTAAAGAAAATTATCAGAAGTTATTTCAGATTTGGATTTTGATTTGCTAAGGCTGTGAAAAACAGGGGTGTGTACATTTACATTTCACGCTTTTGACTCTCTTCCTGACCTCAATTCCTCTGGAGTTAATATAGCCAAGTAAAGGAGTAAAGCAGGGTACTGTTTTGGAATATCATCCAAAGTATTTTTCTTTTTAAAAAAATGTATGTTTCCTCCTTGGAATTATCTTGCAATTAAGACTAGGCCAAAGGGACTAGGTTTATTGCCATAGATAAGAGGCAGGCAGACATTGCATATGCAGTAAAAAAAAAAAAAAAAAAGGAAAAGTTAATATTCAGCTTTGAACTTCACAGTAAACTAAATGCCCCAGGTTGAATTCTCTGGAAGTAGATGCTGAGACAGAGTTTAGCATGTGAGAAATTTATCAGGATTCACACCTGTAGCAGAGTACGAGGGTCAGGCTGAGGGAGCAGCGGAATTGCCCTGCAGGTGAGTGGCCTTAATGTCCCCTCGGTGGCTGTGTACAGGTTGAGGCTGCTGATGAAAGCTGAAGTGAGACTATAAATACTTCCTCGAAGGAGGATCTGAGGATGCATCTCTGAGTCCATACACTAGACTTTTATAAAACCTCAACTGCAAAGTTTCCAGCCATGCTTTCAAATAAAAGAAAGGAGATTTCTTGGACATCCTAAAGCTGGCTTTTCACTTATCAACCAAAACTTAGAGAATTCCAGAGTAAGCCCAACAGCTAGGAGCAATGCAGGCATAAGATTTCTTCTTATGTCTTTTATATTGTTGATGAAATGTAATATTATCTTTTAATTTCAGTTTTGGATTTCCTAGAATATAGAAATTAATGGAATGTTTGAATTCCTTGTACCTAATTATTCCCTAAATTTAACTGTTAATTCTAATCATTTTTGTATATTCTTTTAGATTTCCTATGTACACAATTATGTCATCTGTAAATAAGTTTCCTTTTTCCTTTTTATTATTTTTTATATTTCCTTTTATAGTTTGCTTGCTGCTATGGCTAGGACCATGGTAAAGTATTTAAAAGAAGTCATAATATTGAAATTTTTTGCCTTCTTCCCATCATGAGAAATAATGCACTGACTATTTCACCAGTACTTGTAATACTTTGTCAGTACATAAAAGTCATCATCCTACTGCCTTCTGACTTCCTCATTGCTGTGGGGAAGTCTACTGTTAGTCCACTTGTCATTGCTCTGTAAGAATACTACCCTTAAACCACTGTCTTTTTTTTTTTCTTTTGGTGATTTACAATTTCACTAGGATATGTGAAAGTGTAAATTTTTAAAATATATTGCTTTGGATTCATTGTGCTACCCAGACTTTAAGATTCTTGTCTTTTATAAAAAAAAATCCATGCTGGTCCTGGATTCTGTAAATATCTCTTTCCTCTCTGATATTTTCTTTACTGTGAACTCAAATATATGAGAATTTTTTATTCTATTTCTCCATCCTCATAAACTTTATCCATTTTCTTATATAATAAAGAGACAGCTGGATGGTTATTTGTTTGGATTAGATCACTACAGTTATTACTTCTTTATTCAAGTAAAGGTGGTTTTTTTGAGACTTCTGTTTTTACATAGTCAAATCATATATGAAGAAAGTAGACAGTCAATAGTATTGACACAGTTGAGGATTGGCTTATTAAGAAATCACAATAAAACACATTTTTTGACAATCAAACATATTATAATACAATGGATAAAACAAATATTTACTATTTTTTTTCAGAAATAGCGTGAATTTTTCATACTTAATCTAGTTCCTCATTTGGCAGTATATAGATAGATAGATGTTAGATATAGATAGACAGATAGATACAAGTTTATAACTCTACCACATCCTCAAGCTTCAGAGGCCTGTATCCAAGACCTGACATTTGTACTTAAGTATATCAAACTTAAACCTTCTTAAAAGAAAATTTCTGAATTATTCCCCAAACTGTGCTCCTTGGCACATAATCCTCATTTTACCATTGGCATAATTGTCCATCTAGTCACTCTGGTCAAAACCTTAGGAGCCATTTTTAATCCTTCTTTTCCCCCAACCCCTACAACATTCAGTCCACTCAAGATATGTTGGTTATATTCACAAAATAGCTCCTGAATTTACCATTCTCTCCATGTTCACTGTTCCTCATCTAGTCCAAATCACTATTATTACATTCCTGAACTTCTTCAATAAACTCTTTCTTGTTCTTTTTTGTTCCAATCTTATCCTATTCTAATACCTCTTTTAGGTAGCAGCCAGAGTGATCCTTAAAAAGGTAAATCGGATCAGATTTTGCAACTGCTTAAATGCTTCCATTGTTTTCTCACTCCAGTCAGAATAAAATTCAACACCTTTTCAGAATCCTTATGGCCCTATTTGTCCTCTGGAGCCCCAAATTGTGTCACTTTGTTCCTCACTGATGTCTTGTAATAGCACCTGATTTTTTGTTATACCTTGAAAATAGCAGTGCATTTCCTGCTGAGGCACTTTTAAATTTTCAATTCCCTTCCTCTCAACATTTTTCTTGCCACGAATATGTAAATGATGGGCCCTTTAGCATCAATTTTTAAGGATTTACTTAAAGAAGTCATGAGGACACAGCAAACAAATGGACTTTCACTGCCCAAACCTAGGAAATTTTAAGCATCAAAATACAATGGAAATAATGGATTATAAAATGTATGTGTTCAGAAAGAAAGAAAAAAAGAAAGAAGAAAAGCTCTTCTTTGTAGTGGAATGCTAACCAGTAAATACAGAAGAAATAGTGGAGTTAGAAAAGTTATCATTTTTTAATCATCAAGGTAATAACTAGTTACATCAAAAATCAGAGATGGATGCTAAAGGTTGTGGTTAAAGTTTGATAAACAATAGGATATTTACATAATTTCAATGTATTTTTCCACCAATCCCTTGTTCCTCACAAATGGTAAAAATAGTAATTTTAAAACGAAAAAACCTGGCAAACATCACCTTAATCAAGATATTAAAGTTAAAATTAAAAATGGACCAAACCTACACCATGTGCCTTTTTATAGGATGCACTAAGAAGGACACAGTACAAATTTGCGATATTCATAATCTGTCAGTATGCTTAAGCTGAATCTCATCATGAGGAAACATCAGACAAACTCAAAGTGAGGAACCTTTCACAAAAAACTGGGCTGTAGTCTTCAAAACTGTTAATTTAATTAAAACAAAGAAAGGCTAAGAAACTATTACAGACTAAAAGACATGAAACAGATATGACAAAAAGAGAACTACAAGTACCAAGATTGGTTCCTTGGCTGTGAAAAAATATGACTATACAGGACATTATTAGGAGAGTTAGTGAAAGTTTACTACAGAGCATGGATTTATCAAAATTAACTTTCCTGATTTTGATTTGTGTTTCATATTTATGTAAGAGAATGACCTTATTCTAGAAAAAACCATGCCATTGTGTTTTGGGATAAAGTGGCAATCAGGTACACAGTTTACTCTGAAATGGCCCAGATATATGTACATAGGGCTAATTGTGGTTTTTTAAAAGTTTGCTTTGGATTTAACTACCCAAATTTTGCCCCCCTTCGTTTGAATCACATTACCCATCTCCACCTTGGATCTCACCACTTTGTGGGTAGTCTTCTGATAACTCAATGAACCTAGTGCATGTTCTAAGAAAAATTTTTTTCCGTTATAAAATGATTGATATGCCAGAGAGGTAAATCAAAAAATGCTTATGTATTGGAGCCAAACATATGGCAACCACCTGAAAATAGGTCAAAAAAATAATCACAAGTTTGACTACTGCTATAATAACTTTAAAACTATTAGTATTACCTTCTGGCCTATAAAAATAATGAAGGTTGGGAAAACTCTACAGTAAATATTTTGATGGTTCTCATACAACTTTATAACCCTCTTCTGTTTATAACTTCAAAGAAACTGTTTTTGGGCTTTGTGATGTTTTTAATATTTTATCAGTTGTAAATGAAATTCAGCTTTTCTATTGAAATTGCTAAGAAGCTAGACTACAGATCTTTGGAAGTGGTATTCATTAAATACATTAAGTATTATGCAATGCTAAAGCTTTGATTTAAATGTATAATACAAAAACTGGTAGTTAAAAGATGGACTTATTGGGGAGTAAATTTTTTTTGTTGTTAAAGTTGTTGGGGAAATACATAATGAGATTAAGAAGAAAACTACCTATTCAATCTCATATTAATTTGCCTATTAAAACATATGTTATAAGACATGAAATAATATTTATTTAATAAAGACGTTAATTATCACCAACTATATGATAAGCAATGAGCTATACGCTGGTTGTTGTGGATACTCTTATTCCCACTTTCAAACAGATCATAAACGAATGCACAATTAAACAAGGAGCAGAAGATTATGTCTGGCAGAGGGTTCAGTGAGAACAAGTACCTGAGGGCACTATCTGACTTGGCATATCTGGGGCTCTCTAAGTAGTTCACCCTGGCTGAAGAAAAGATTGTACTCTGGGGCCTCAAGGAAGATGAGATGCTTTATCCTTATCCTTAAAAAGTATCCCCATTTTCTATCATAAAATTAAGAATTTTAAGAAAATTAGACAAATCGGAAAATACAGAGCACCATTTGTTTGCATGATAATGTTTATGCACTAGGAGAGAAGAAATAGAACCACATTTCTGTTCATCAAATATATATGCTATTTTTCAAATTTTTCAGATTTGGCAAAATATAACACGTGGTTCTCTAAACTCTTTCCTTTCTTAATTTTTAAAGCTAGACTTTTTTTTTTCATGGAAATTCAATCCTTATGCTCTTCATTCCTTTCCACTCAACTCATCAAAAAGTGGTTCTACATAAGATATTTGACATTCAGTGTAAATTTGATTCTTTTTCTTCCCTAAAACATAGGAAGCTGTATTTTGCCAATGGTAAACAAATCAAAATATTCAGCTTCACATTGAATTAATCGAGTAGTGTATGCTTGTGTGCCTGTGTGTAGATGCTACTTTTGGCAAAACAGATCTCTCCTCTGTTCTAAAAACGTTATTGACAGGATAACAAGTGAATTGAAGAATAAAGAAAGAAACAATACACATACATTCAGCATAAAAAAAAAGTCATCCTTATAAAGAAGTCAAGAGAACAATTAGTTTACAACACATATAATATAATTACTGGATTCACTCCAAAATTCTATTTCTTCCAGTGGTTAACTTGTATTCATTGGTATTAAATATTTTACATATTAATTTTCAGGAAAAATAACATCAAATATTCCTGGAAACATAGTCATTTGTTTTAATCATATTAGCTATTTCTTAATTTTCAAATAATCTTGAGAATGAAGAACAATTATTTACATTATATAAATGAGAAATTTAAGGCATTGAAAGTTTAAGTGCCTCCATCAGTTGCACGCCTATAATTAAGTGACTGACACAGGATTCATGACCAGATCTCATGGATTGCGAAGTATAGGAATTTTAGAATACCTTATACTTTTTCCTTCCAATTGGCTTATAGAACTCTATTATCTTCTAATTCATTTAAAGTGAGCAAATTGATTTGATCTGGCTCAATATAAATTGAACCTTGGTTCGCTTATATTAGAAACATGTCAAAGATCACCTATTGGTAAAATTTTATGATTCTGTATGTGATTGTAAGTAGTTCATGATAGCATCAAAAGGATTTACATTTAAGAACTAGTATTCAAAGTCCTGGCTTTCGCATTTAAACATTACTTTTCTTGCCAAAGATTAACATCTTGAAGTTTAAAAAATCTATTATTACATTGATTAACAACACAATAAAGATTATAAATGCTAAACTATATTAAACGGGCATTTCTGATAAAGAGCCAAGGGAGTTCCTTGGTAAATATTCCTTATCTAGAAGTTTCCATGAAAATTATTTGAAAGGTATTTTCCATATGTAATTCTTATTAAAATGTGGTTAAATAACTAGACAGAGAACAGAGAAGTCATATTGCTATTAGAACTTAACTTAGGTCTAAAAGCTACTTTTGGATTTTTGTTGCAGAAACTTAAAGAATATGTATGTTTATTGATTAGAAAATATGAGGGAAAATCATTCCCTGTTAAAATTAATACTAAGTTGAATAAATATATAGATGATTGTTTTGCTAATTTGTCACAAAAACATGGATTTTTTTTCCCAAAAATAAGATGTTAGTTTTATTTTATATTAGAAAAGAAGAAAAAGATTTAAGTCTCAACTGACAAGATATTTCACTGGTGATGATGATCATGCAGTCACTGATGTGTATACATATACCATGAATATGTGACAGTGTTTAAAACTAAAAGAATACTGGGTTGGAATACTAATGTAGGGTAAACAAATAGATTCCTATAAAGGATGAATCAGACTCACCATTCGGCACATCAGTCTGACACAAATGTTAGCACCTGCTGCTGGATGAAAACATTTATCCTTATGGATGAATAATGTATTAGGTAAAATTTACAAAGATGTAGCTTTCAGTTCAAGTTTAGAAAGATTGTTTAAGGAAACAAAACTATTCTCAAACAAAAAATAAGCCCTTGAGGGGCATACATCTCACTTCCCAGAATAGCTGTGTTTTTTGTTATCTCCATATCCCTATTATATTACCAATTGCAATGTATGTTAATGATTGTTACTTCCAAATCTCTTTAAGACATCTGTTCTCTTCCAAAGGGATGACCGTGTTTTATTGAATTCTGTATCCTAGTGTGATTCAAGTCTCACGGAAGGTCATGGCCATATAATGGTTTTGTAAATTAATCAAAGAATTATAGCAATTTGATAAATTATAATGATTTCTTCTTCTTTCTGTCATACTTTGTGAGATTAATTTCAATAGTCTTTGTCTGGAAGTTAGAAAAAAATTTTCTCTTTGGATGTGATGCAAGATTAGATAGACAGAAAGTATTCTGGAATGTCAGAGTAAGGAGTTCTAAAAATCAACTCTTCCATAAAAGCAAGAACATTGGCAAAAATGTGAAAATCAACATTTTTGGAATTCTGAAAATGAACAAAAGGAATGAAATAAACCAAAGACTGTCTATTCAATAAAAATAGGTAAGTCTTAGTTACAGCAGCAAGACTTGTGTCATTTTAACTTTCCCTATCCTGATTTCCTGTCCTTAGGTCTGCATTAGGCTGGAAAACCAAAAATCGTGCAAATACAGTCACTATACAAACCAACAGCCAGCAGCTGTTGAAGGAGAAGCAACGGGTATGGAACTCCCCAAACGTCCCAGCCTCAGAGAATTGTCACAATTTGATCCATTGGGCAGTTCCCTGAAAGGCTCCATTTTCAGGGGTTCTTTATATTTAAACTAAATTGGAGCTTACTCTGTCTCAATAGCCTTATCTTTAGGGTGTTTGTTGAAAATAATCCAAGGCAGTTATTTAACATCACAAATACCTGAGGTAGCAATATCAGTTGGGGCTAATGGGAGGCAGATGAAAATATTTGAAGGGAAAAACTGGGGTATGTTATGTTTACATGGGACTTTCAAAAGCTCTGACATACTCTTGAGAATATAGAAGGCCATAGGTAATGTGTGGTTGTGGGAATACCCAGGCAAGATCTGAGAATACCCAGGAAATATCTGAGAATACCCTAATATCTTACCTATGGTTGATCTTGAGGCTCTGCACAAACAAAAGTTAAGGCTGAGGCAGAGTTGTAAACTTTCTGTGGAGCTTTGAAAACATGCCAACTACACACACAGGGCATATTAGCAAAGTCTGGGAGACATATTAATTCAAGGCACTTAAGGAAATCTCTATTCAATTATCAGTTTACCACTAAGCTAACAAAGCAGAGACTTCGGTGACTGCATGCTGAGCAATGAGTGTGTGTGTGTGTGTGTGTGTGTGTATAGTGATAAATAATACAGACTTTACAGAATTATTCCAGAAAAGTCAGTAAACAAACAGTAATCTCAATAACAACAGGCAACTGTAACAAACCCAGGGTCCTCCTTTCCAGAGCTGCTACATTATATTACTTAAAATTATGATATAAAAAGTATGAAACATGCCAAGAAAGAGGAAAGTATGGACCAATAACAGGAGGAAATGCCATCAATACAAAAGGCCCTGAGGAAGCCCAAACATTGGGTTTACCAAAGACTTGAAATCAGCTATAATAAATATGTTTAAAAATTAAAGGAAACAATATCTAAAAACTTAAAGGAGAGAATAAGAATGTTGTCTCACCAAACAGAGAATATCAATATAAAGATGGAAACACGTTGCAAACTCTGGAGTTGAAATTACAATAAAATAATAAAAATACACTCTTTAGGCTTAACAACAGATTCGAACTGACAGAAGAATCAGTGACCTTGAAGACAGCTTAATTTAGATTGTCCAGTATGAGAAAAAGGAAGAAAAAAAAAATAAGGAAAAATAAACAGAGCCTCAGAGACTTGTGAGATACCCCTGAGATGTCAACATACACATAGTGGAATCCTCATAGAGATGGAGAGAGAGAAAGGGGAAAAATATATTTGAAAAAATGATGGCTAAAACTTTGTAATTTATTGAAAAACTTAAACTGCAGTCAGGAAACTCAGTGAACTACAATTGGATAACCATAAAAATATGCAGACCTAAACATATCACAATTAAAGTATCAAAAGCCAAAGGCATAGAAGTAATCTTGAAAGCCACAAGAGAAAAGAAATTCACAGAATACAAGGGTCCTCAAGAATATTAACAGCTGACTTTTCCTTAGAAATTATGGAGGCCACAAGGCATCGGGATGACACATTCAAGAAAAAACACATTCTTCTGACACACTGAAAGAAAAAAAAGACTGTAAAGCAAGAATATCATATCCATCAAAACTGTCTTTCGAAAGACAAAGAAGGAACCTCTGTTTTTTTGTCCACCATGTAAGAAGCCTGGAAATTGACCCTCCATCCTAACAAAAAGTAAAAAGCTAAATAAACCCTGAAAACTCAAAAATTACTCTTAGATCTGTTAGAAAACTGAGGTCACAGGGAAAACTCTTGCCCCCAAATTAGAGAGACAGACAGGCAAATACAAAGAATCAACAAGCTACTAGAGCAGAAATCCATGAACAGAAATTTCTGTTGGAACCCGTGCAGACACCTGAAATAAAAATTGATGAATTGCTAGAGTCTCAGTGTAGACAAGTCTTGGAGATAAAAACTCCATGGGGACCCAGTCATCATGGGTCCAAACTTTTGTGAGTTTTACCTCCTGGAGCTCTCCTAGGCTCTCACAGTGAATATCAGAGAAAAATCCCATTTTGGTTTTGGAAAGGGGAGAGTAAAAAGGAACTATTTGGGAATAAGACAAAGCATTCAGTTCTTCTTAACAAGATCTTCCCTAAGTAGAAACTATTTAGCCCAAGCCTAACCTACTGAAATTTTATCAGAGCCTAAGAGATCTATGGGAAGGGAAACACCCAATTCCAATCAGCTCTAGTCGTCTACATGGGGGAAGGGAAATACCCAACTCCAGCTCACTCTAGCCAACTTGTCCCACCTATGGTGGGGAAGGGAGTGAGAAGCAATTGTGAAGTTTATATTCCAGGCATAGGTGCAATAAAAGACTAAGACCTAATCATAAGACTACAGAATGCTTCTTCTCCCCTCATCTTATCACCACATTTCTAAAGTCCTATTTATAACAGTACATTTTACTCAGTACATCATGTCCAGCCATCAAGAAAAATATTACAGGCATGCTTAAAGGCAAAAAAACACAGTTTAAAGAGACAGAGAAAAAATCAAAACCAGACTCAGATATGGCAGGGAATTTGGAACTATCAGACTTGGAATTTAAAACAATTTCAAACAACTATGATTAATATACTAAGGGCTCAAAAGGTTAAAACAGACAGTGTGCAAGAACAGATGGGAAATATAAATAGAGAGATGAAAATTTCAAGAAAGAAACAAGAAAAAAATGCTGAAGATCAAAAACACTGTAATGAAAATGAATAATGCCTTTGATGGGCTTATTAGTTGACTGGACACAGCTGAGGAAAGATTCTCTGAGCTTGAGGACATCTTAATAGGAACTGCCAAACTGAAAAGCAAAGAGAAAAAAAGAGATGGGGAAAACAGGACAGAACATCCAAAAACCGTGGGACAACTACCAAAACCGTAACATATTTATAACGGGAATACCAGGAGGAGAAGGAAGACAGAAAGGAACAGAAGCAATATTTAAAGCAACAATTACTGAGAATTTCCCCAAATTTGTGTCTGACAACAAACCACAGATCCAGGAAGTTCAGAGAACACCAAGCAAAACAAATGTCAAAAAAATGTACAGCTAGAGCTGGGCGCAGAGGCTCACACCTGTAATCCCAGCACTTTGGGAGGCCAAGGTAGGAGGATCACTTGAGGCCAGAAGGTTGAGACCAGCCTGAGCACCATGGCTAGACCCCATCTCTACAACAAATAGAAAAATTAGCTGGGCATGGTGGCATGCTCATGTAGTCCCAGCTACTCGGGAGGCTGAGGCAGGAGGATCGCTCAGGCTCGGGAGTTGGAGGTTGCAGCGAGCTATGAAGAGCCCACTGCTCTCTAGCCCGGGGAACAGAGTGAGACACTGTCTCAAAAAATATATATATGGCTAGGCTAATCACATTTGAACTACAGAAAAGCAAAGATAAAGAAAAACTCCTGAAAGAAGCCAGGCAGCAGATAGGAATTACATCTGACATGTCTTAGAAACTATGCAAGCAGGAAGAGAATGGAGTGAAATATTTAAAGTGTCGAGAGAAAAAACCCACCAACCTAGAATTTTGTACCATGAAAAGTGGTCTTTCAATAGTGAAGGATATATTAATATTAAGACTTAGACAACAGAAGTTGAATGTGTTGTCAGTATACCTGCCATGCAAGAAATGTTAAAAGCAGTTCTTTAGAGAGAACTATGATATAGTTCAGAAATTCAGGTCCACATAAAGAAAGGAAGAACAATAGAAAAAGATTAATTGGAGGTAACATTTTTAAAAATAATTTTTTATTCTTAACTGATCTAACAGCTAACAGATTGTTCAGAATAATAATAGCAATGTGCGTCTCCTAAGTGTGGGACATTTGAATATGAACTGTAGTTTCAATGTTAAACTTCCTGATTTTAATAAGTGAACTGTGGTTATGAAAAAGTCTTAGTTCATTCAGGCTACTGCAACAAAATATCATAATCTGGGTTGCTTATAAACAACAGAAATTCACTTCCAACAGTCCTGGACCCTGGGAAGTTCAGGATCAAAGCACTAGCAGATTCGGCGTCTGGCCAACTTTCTGATTCATAGATAGTGCTTTTTGGTTATGTCCTCACATGGAAGAAGAGCAAAGGAGCTCCCTACAATGTAAGGACACTAATCCCATTCACGAGGGCTCTACTTCTATGACCTAATCACCTCCCCAAATCCCCACCTCCAAACGTGAATTTTAGCAGGGCACAAACATTCGGTCTAGTCCAGAGTTCCCCTTCCCAGAAGATATTCACTTAACTATTAAGGGGTAATGGGGTACAATTTCTCCAGTTTAATTTCAGTTGTTTAGATACACACACACAAAGGGTTTACAATATGCATTTTTAAACTGTCAAAATCTACTGTCAAATAATATCATACCACTTCGTATATAATAGAAAACTTAATGGTATACATTGACTTCCCTCTTTTAACCTTTGTACTAATGTTTTCACACATTTTAGTTCTACGTATCTTGTAAACTGTACGATTCATTGGTACTACTTTTGCTTTACATAGTCAATTTTAAAGGTAGTAAAATTCAAAAGAAAATATTTTATATGCACCATCACATTTATTATCTTGGTGATCTTTTATCTGTGAAGATCTGAGTTTCCATCATGCAGCATTTTCTCTCAGCCTGAAGAATTCCATTTTCCGTTTTTCATAGTGTACATCAGCTAGCGATAATATCCTTTGATTTTTCATGTCTGAAAAGGCCTTCATATTACTTTAACTTATCAGGTATATTTTGTTGGATATAAAAATATAGGTTGATGTTTATTTTCTTTCAGTACTTTAATAAGTTACTGGCTTCCATTTATTCCAGTGAAAGATTAAACATAATTCTTATCACCATTGTCCTATGTAATGCCTCACATATCTGGCTACTTTTAAGATTTTTCTCTTTATCACTGGTTTTTAGCAATTTGATTATATTATGCCTTAATGTGGTTTTCTTGAGTTTATTCTGCTTGATACTTACTGAGCTTCTTGGATCTCAGAGTTTATAGTTATCTTCAAATTTGGAAATAAATTCAGCCATTATTTTTTCAAATATAATAACTATTCGGTACCCCCCAACTCCCCCATTTTCCCCTGGCACATGAATTACATGTACATTGAACTACACAATATTTTGCCACAGGTTGCTAGATTCCATTCACTATTCTCCATTGTGTTCTCTCTTTTTTCCTCTCTCTCTAAATAAAGTTTCAAATTTGTTGTCTCCATGTTTACCAACATTTTCTTTAGCACTATTTTATCTGCTTCTAAGTCCATTCTATGAATTATTAAAAAGAAATCAGATATTGTATTTTCAGCTCTAGAAGTCACATTTGCTAATTTTTATAGTTTAAATTTTTCTTCATGCTATGTGTTTGCCATTGAATCCTTGAATATATTTATAATAACCGTTTAAAATCTTTCCTTGTAGTTCCACTTACTCTGCCCTTTCAAGCTCTGTTTCTATGACTGTTTTTTTTCCTGGCTATGCTTCACACATTCTTAATTCTTTTCTGGTTTAGTGTTTATTGATCAGAAGCTGGGCATTGTGTTATGTTTTTTAATATAAGTGTTGTGTTGTTCCTTTAAAGCATATTGGAAGTATTTTGATACTTAAGTTCCTTGCAAATCAGCTTGCTTTTTGTAACATTTGATTTTAAACTCCATTAAGATGCTTTTAGTATAGCTTTTACTCTATTGCTGGTTTAGACTTACTACTAAGGTGTGACCTTCTGGGATCTCTACTGAATTCCTTGGGTGCTACTGACTTCCCTATATTATGGCTTGTTGGAATTCAAATGTCTCCCAGCCCTGTATATTCTGGAAATTTTTAGCTAATAATTCCTTTGTAGCTTTTGTTGGTTTGTTTTGCCTGTTCTTATGGAGTTTCTCTATGCATGTGCAGTTTTAGTATTCAGACAGACACTCAAGGGGACCATGCAAGATTTCTGGAACTTTTTCTCTGAATATCCCCTTCATCTCCAATGCTTAGTCCCAAAAATTTCAACCTTGTTAGTTTCCTTGAATTGTTTTCTTCCTCAGCTCAGTGAAATTCCTTTTCACTATCTGCATGGTTCTCACCTCTGGTATGGAAAGAGGCTCCAGGAAAAAAAATTAAACTTATTTATTTCTTTCCCTTCTCTCAGAGTTCCAAGTTTTGCACTGACCATTGTATGTTACCTATTAAATAAAAGTAGGTTTTCATATAATTTTTACAGTTTTTGTGTACTTTACAGTGGAAGCATGAAATCTAGTTGTGGTTACTTCAACATAAGTGCAAGTAGAAGCTGCTATGTAGACAAATAAAAATAAGATTGTATGAACTGATTTAGTGTATTTGGTACTCTGAGCATGAATACTATGGTATTTCATGTGTAGACAATGACTCTAAGCATTTTCCACAAGACCACTCAATCTTTATTGCCAAATATTTGGCTTCTGTTTGATATTTTAAATTCAAAATACTTCTTTTTAACGTATCACAAATGCCCTTCCTCTTTCACCACCTTCGAATTTTGGTTAATGTCACATTTATTTGTGAATGTAGAACATGTTTTTAAATAGAAGTTGGTTCATATTTGTTTAAAAATTAATTTATTTTTTAATAAAAAGCATTTTTGATTCCAATAAAAAATAAAGCGTAGTATTTCCAGCTAAGAAGAACATATGAAATTTTGAAGATTGTCTATTTTCTGGACTGGCATGGTGATTATGCAGATTGTATTAATTTTCTTGGTATTTCCCAGCTTCATGTGTGTCATGACTGGCTATGGAATTCTTGTATCCAAAACAATTTAACAAATGTTCTTCCCTTAGTTTAAATTGATTTAGTGAGTCCTTGAGTTAAAGGGTGAGGGGAGAATGGAAAGTAAGTTATTAAATTTCCCAAGTTCCAAATGTAATCCCGATCATTGTAATTCTTCGTTGTATGCTAGGTCATTGTGGCACATCTTGATATGTTGAAAGGTTAGTATCTCTGTGAATTTCAAGCTGTTATCAAAACAGTCCCTTTCCTTTTACTGCACATGAACGGTAGTGTTACATGTATACTATATTTTAGACTTTATCAAATTATCTAGAAACATTATAGGTCCCTGAAGTTCTCAAGCCCATGTGCCTAAATGTGTTCTGTATTCCTTCACGGTGTAATGTAAAGAAGATCAGTTTGAATTTCTACTTTTTTAAAAAAAATCTACCAATATCCACTTAGCTGGACTAATTAAGAATCCTAACTGGTTAGCTTAGATAGCCTTTCTAAATATCAGTCATGTTTTCTAGGTGTTGTAGTTGGTGAAATACTTAATAACCAACCTCAGAATGTGACCATTTTTGAAAATAGGGTCTTTATGTAATCAGTTAAGGATCTTGGGATTAATTATCCTGGATTTAGGGTGGGCCTAAATCCAATGATTGGCATTTTTATATTTTATTTTATATTATTTTATGTTATTTTATTTAATTAATTAATTAATTATTTTTTTTTTGAGACAGAGTCTCTCTCTGTTGCCCAGGCTAGAGAGCCGTGGCATCAGCCTAGCTCACAGCAACCTCAAACTCCTGGGCTCAAGTGATCCTCCTGCTGCAGCCTCCCGAATAGCTGGGACTACAGGCATGTGCCACCACGCCCGGCTAATTTTTCTATTTTTAGTAGAGACCCGGTCTTGCTCTTGCTCAGGCTGGTCTCAAACTCCTGACTGCAAGCAATCCTCCCGGCTAGGCCTCCCAGAGTGCTAGGATTATAGGCATGAGCCATTGCACCCAGCCTTGGTGTTTTTATAAGTAGAGGAGAGAACAGAGAAGGTCACACGGAGAAGGCCATTTGAAGATGCAGCAGAGATTGGACTTATTTGGCCACAAGCCCAGGAATGCCTGGTATCACCAGTAGCTGGAAAAGGCAAGTAAGTATTCTTCTCTGGAGCCTTCAGGAAAAGCATGGCCCTGCTGATACCTTGATTTTGGATTTGCAGTCTGCATAACTCTAAGTGTTTTAAGACACCCAGTTTTGGGTATTTGTTATGGAAACCATAGGAAACTAATACAGGCTATGCTTTTTTAAAAAATCTTAAATCACATGCCTCCTATTAACTTAAACATCTCTAAAAATCACTTACAAAACATACTCTTGATGACAAAATATAGAACGAATATAAATATACCAAAGATAGAATTGACACAAACAATAGAATACATTGTCCACTTAAACCACATATTTTGATGTTGGGTTTTGGTCAGGTGTTTTATGTCTGGCTGATTCTACGGCTCCGGTGACTATAGTAAACTACGAAGGTGTTGTGATTGCTAGCCAGTTATCTTTAGCTCTGTTCTTCCCCAACATGATTTGTTATCAGACTTCCAATTCCAGACAGCTTCACAAGGAAATTTTTCTGTATGTGCATCTTATGTATGAGAGAGAAGCTGGTCTACTTTTCCCATCTTTCTAAGAATAAAGAACTCTGTAATTGACCCAATCAACATTGGAAATTACTATATCAAATATTATGGCTAAGTGTGTCCTTATATGATACTAACTGAAGAAGAAACTAGACTTTAGTACCACCTTATTATCTGCAATGAAGTGACCACTCTCTGGTAGGATTCCATTACTTAAATTGTGATCTCCACAAGAAAATAATCAGTATTCCCTCCAACAAAGGGTTCTGTGGTGATAAATATGTGGTTAAATAAATTTAAATATGTTTCTTTAAGAAATCCTCCTCTTTAAGAAACTAGTATGTATTTTGAAACTTCAAGAAGAAAAAAACACAGTATTTCTCAAACTTATTTGCCCTTTTAACAGTTTTCATAGAATATAGTAAGTCCAAGTACAAGTTCTCTGGAGAGCACAGTTTGGAAGCAGCACTTTTACAACTTGGTGGTATTTATTACGGGCTTTTATAGTAATCATGACATAACATTTGCTACTACATACAATTTTCTTACTTTTTCATAGTACTTGTATAATACTAATTATTACATAATATTTTCTTAATTCCAGGCACTGTTCTAGACATTTTATTTTTATTAAGTCATTTAATCTTCTCAACAACCTTGTTAGATAGGCAATATAAATATCCCCATTTAACACAGTTCAATCACATGTCCAGTGTAACATAGCTTGTTAGTGTTAGAGCAGGAATTTGGAACTTAGGCCATCTAGCTACCGAGTTTGTGAATTTAACCTGCAATAAGAATTTATGGGCAAATATTGAAGCTTGATAAAGGTAAGAATAAACAAAGAAGGTAAATCAGTGTTTCTTAACTAGTTTTGATCATGGACTCATTTGGGAATTCAAAGAAAACCACAGAATCTATTCTCATAACAACATAAATATATATATACAAAGACATGTTTATACTATTTCTGGGGCATTAACAATCTCCTAAATCATACAGTAGACACCAGGTTGAGAAATCACTGATTTAACTACCTTTGTATGATGTATGGCTAAATTAATGGGTGCCACATCAAAAAGAAATATAAAATATAGATTAGTGTGTAGTAGAAGAAAAAGAAACTTTTCAGGTTGAGGTCTGGGAAAGAAAACTATTCTGTACCATACAATGGACTGGTATGTTATTCAGACTTATTTTTTTGCTCATTTGTTTGCTTTGACAATTTTTATTTCTTTTTCCATTAATTTTCTTAGAAATTCTTTGGAAAAATGATAATTCTTATTATGAATCAAAATAATTTTTGGTGATCTGGCAGAATAGGACAGACCTCTGGTTCATTCATTTACTCTGATTTAATTTTCTATAAGGTATATATCTTTTTCTATTTCAGTTTTACTCAAGTTATTAATTTCTTCTTATAGGAAAAAATGTAAGTTAAAATTCTAATGTAGTTTCCAAATTAAAACAGTAAAATAAGATAAAGTTAAGATAAAATTAAATAGGTTTTTATTTCAATATCCAATCAAGACAGCATAAATGTAATTTTTATAATTTAAATGAATATATTAGTAGAATAGGACTTGACTATACCAAAAATATACAATTCATTTATGATAGAATATTTGATATTTTCAAAATAAGGATTGAAATATGGATTACTTGAATGCAGCCTGGCATAATGAAATGACATGAAAATTGGAGGAAGATAGACCTGGGTTAAAATCATTTATCAATTCAACAAATATCCCTTGCGTATGTTTTAGGTAATTTAAGTCTTATGCTGCTAAGGGTAGAGATTGCATCTTCTTCTATATCCTTTAAGTACTATAGCCTTTAAGATACTGCATTCTAATAATTTACCACTTATGGTTTGTATTATCAGGAGCACTTCTCTTTCTTTATTTGAATAGGAACAATAATTTACCCTGGCCTAATGATCTCTTATAATTACTTGTTTAATATAAATAACATGGCAATGCATAGACAGCAACACATTGGAGTCTATCACAATGCTATGGCTCAATAAATATCTGTTGACTGATTGTATATATGAAGAAGTAAATAGTTAACATTCTGAGAGTTAAAAAACATAAAATATGTTATAGCATATGCCAGAGCCCCGTGCATAGTAATTACTGAAAATATATTTCTTCTTTTTCTTCTTTTACTTTCTATATAATCTCACAATGCCCAGGAAGTCTCAAGTTAACAATAGGATTTCATGTGCATGACGCTTCATAAACTTGAGGGTAATGAACACCTTTGGGTAAACAATGTATTTTTCTGAATGTCTCTTCAGTGTTTGCTTTACTGTTATATGCAATATTCTCAAATTATATGTTTATTTGTAAAAATACAATGATTTATCAAAACACCACTCTATAAAGAAACTTATTTTAGTGCCGTGGGCGCTTACCATACAGGGAAGACCAAGTTCTTCTCAAAAACAACAATATTTTAGAGGAGACAAAAACAAGCTTAGTCCTCATAAATACTACCAAAGGAAAAATATAAGCAAAGATGGCTTCATAGTACCAAAATGAAAGCCAGAACAAAGGACATGTCTGGAACCAGATGGACTTAGTTTGAGATTTATGGAGATAAAATAACTTTTCTCCCATTAAATGTGGTATCCATTTATTGAGCAACTGGTATAGTACAAGGTGTTCTACATATGATATTTTATTTTATCCCTACAATAACCCAGAGTAGATTTATCCTTTTATAAATTATAAAATTAAAACTGAAAGAGGTTAAATAATTTTCTCAAGATTACATGTTTTAAAATAACATAGCCAAGATTTCACCTTCACCTCCATAACCATGCCACAGCCATCAGCTTAGGTAGAAATCTCAACTACAAATCATATGCTTTTAGTTAAGTATAAGTGAAAACCTCACCTCTAGCTAGATTAACCAGAAGAAGAAAAGAAAGGACTCCAATAAGCTCTATCAGAAATGAAGAAGGAGAAATTACAACTGATACCACAGAAATACAAAATATCATCTCTGAATCCTATAAAAATCTCTATGCACACAAACTTGAAAACATGGAGGAAATGGACAAATTCTTAGAAACACACAGCCTCCCTAGGCTCAACCCGGAAGATGTAGATTTTCTGAACAGACCAATATCAAGTACCAAAATTGAAGCAGTAATAAAAAACCCTCCTAAAAAGAAAAGTCCTGGACCAGACAGTTTCACACCAGAATTCTACCAGACCTACAAAGAATATCTGCTGCCTATCCTGCAGAAATTATTCCACAACATTGAGAAGGAAAGAATCCTCCCCAATACATTTTACGAAGCCAACATCACCCTGATGCCAAAGCCAGGTAAGGACCCAACAAGAAAAGAAAACTAGAGACCAATATCCCTTACGAATATAGATGCAAAAATTCTCAATAAAATACTAGCAAATCGAATTCAGCAGCTCATCAAAAAAATAATCCATCACGACCGAGTGGAGTTCATCCCAGAGAGGCAGGGATGGTTCAACATATGCAAATCTATAAACGTAATCCATCACATAAACAAAAGCAAAAACAAAACCCATATGATCCTCTCAATAGATGCAGAAAAAGCATTTGACAAAAGTCAGCACCCTTTTATGATAAGAACGCTTAACAAAATAAGCATGGATGGAATTTACCTCAAAATGATAAAAGCCATATATGACAAACCCACAGCCAACATCATACTGAACAGGGAAAAACTGAAAGCATTTCCATTTAGAACTGGCACCAGACAAGAATGCCCTCTATCACTGCTTCCATTCAACATAGTCCTGGAAGTCCTAGCCAGAGCAATCAGACAAGAAAAGGAAATCAGGGGCATCCAAATGGGACCAGAAGAGGTCAAAATATCACTCTTTGCAAATGATATGATCTTATATCTAGAAAACCCCAAAGACTCTGCCATGAGATTACTGGAATTGATAAATAAGTTCAGCAAAGTCTCAGGATACAAAATCAACGTAAACAAATCAGTAGCATTCATATACACCAACAGTCAAACTGAGAATCAAATCAAAGACTCGATAGCTTTCACAATAGCAAGAAAGAAAATAAAATACCTAGGAATATATTTAACTAAGGAGGTGAAAGATCTCTACAGGGAGAACTATGAAACACGGAAGAAGGAAATAGCAGAGGATGCAAACAGATGGAAAACTATACCATGATCATGGATCGGCAGAATCAACATTGTTAAAATGTCTATACTACCCAAAGTGATTGACAGATTCAATGTAATCCCTATGAAAATACCAACAGCATTTTTCACAGATGTAGAAAAATTAATTCTACATCTTGTATGGGACCAGAGAAGACCTTGTATAGCCAAAGCAACCTTAAGCAAAAAGAACAAACTGGGAGTCATCAATCTACCAGACTTCAAGCTATACTACAAGGCTATAGTAACCAAAACAGCATAGTACTGGCACAAGAACAGAGACATAGATCAATGGAACCATACTGAGAACCCAGACATAAAACCATCTTCATATAGCCATCTGATTTTTGACAAAGAGGTAAAAAACATACAGTGGGGAAAAGAATCCCTATTCAATTAATGGTGCTGGGAAAATTGGATAGCCAGATGTAGGAGACTGAAACAGGATCTGCACTGCTCACCTCTCACAAAAATCAACTCACGATGGATAACAGACTTAAAGCTAAGACATGAAACCATAAGAATTCTAGAAGAAAATGTTGGAAAAACTCTTACAGACATTGGCCTAGCAAAGAATTTATGACGAAAACCCCAAAAGCAATGTCAGCAACAGCAAGAATAAATAATTGAGACCTGACCAAATTAAGAAGCTTCTGCACAGCCATGGAAACTATTGCTAGAGTCAATAGACAACCTACAGAATGGGAGAAAATTTTTGCATGCTATACATCCAACAAAGGACTATTAACTAGAATCTATACAGAACTCAGGAAAATTAGCAAGAAAAAATCAAACAATCCCATTAAAAAATGGGCAAAGGACATGCATAGAAACTTCTCAAAAGGAGATAGACTAACTGCTAAGAAACATATGAAAAAACACCAACGTATCTAGTCATCAGGGAAATGCAAATCAAAACCACATTGAGATACCACTTAACTCCAGTGAGAATGGCTTACATCAAAAAGTCCCAAAACAACAAATGTTGGCATGGATGCAGAGAGATAGGAACACTTATACATCGCTGGTGGGACTGTAGACTAGTACAACCTCTATGGAAAGGAGTCTGGAGTTACCTCAAAGAACTGAAAGTAGAACTACCATTTGATCCAGTTATCCCACTACTTGGTATTTATCCAAAGGAAAAAAAGACATTCTATAAAAATGACATCTGCACTCGAATGTTTATAGCAGCACAATTCACAATTGCAGAGATGTGGAAACAACCCAAGTGCCCATCAATACATGAGTGGATTAAAAAAATGTGGTATATGTGTACCATGGAGTACTACTCAACCAGAAAAAACAACAGTGAACTAACTCCTGTTGTATTATCCTGGATGGAGCTGGAGCCCATTATTCTAAGCTAAGTATCTCAAGAATGGAAAAACAAGCACCACATGTACTCACCATCGAGTTGATACTAACTGATCAACTTACATGTGCACATATGGATTAACACATTAATTGATCAACTTTCACGTACACATATGGAAGTAATATTCATGTGGTGTCAGGAAGGTGGGAGGGGGGAGGAAGGGATGGGTAAAATCACACATAAGGGGTGCAGAGTGCACTTCTCTGGGAGATGGGGACGCTTGAAGCTGTGACTCGGGCAGAGTAAAGACAATACTTGTAACCTAAATGTCTGTACCCCAGTAATATTCTGAAATTTAAAAAAAAAGTAATAGTGAAAACCCGACTCAAAGTAATATACACATTAGAGAATTAATTGTTTTAAAAACTGGGATTCTGGAATTTGGGCAGCCTGCAGGCTTGGTAACAGCAATGGCTCAGTGATGTCATCCAGGCCCAGTATCTTCCTTCTTTGCTCAGTTGCCCAAGATGTGTTTTTTTTAATAATATATTTTATTTTTAGAACAATTTTAGGTTCACAGAAAAACTAAGAGGAATGTATAGATTTCCCACATATGCCCTGCCTCCACAAATGCATACCCTTACCTGTCCCACACCAGAGCTGTACATTTGTTATAATTCATTAACTTTTTTTGACACATCATAATCACCCAAAGTCTATTGCTTAAATTAGGGTTCACTCGTGGGTGTTGTATATTCTATGAGATTGGAAAAATGCATAATGACATATATCCACTATGATAGTTTTATAAAGAGCATTTTCACTGACCTAAAAATCCTCTTTACTCCACCCCTTATCCTATGCTCCACCTTCAATCTCTGGTAACTGTTCCAGATTAGCTTCTGAAAAGAGGACACACATACTTAGTAACATGTATTCAAGTTTCCTTCTTGGTTTTTCACAGCTTGATAACACGTTTCTTTTCTGCACTGAATAATATTGCATTGTCTGGATGTAACACGGTTTATTTATCCATTCACCTACTGAATGACATCTTGGTTGCTTCCAAGTTTTGGAAATTATAAATAAAGCTTCTATAAACATCTGTGTGTAGGTTTTTGTTTGGACTTAAGTTTTCAGTTCCTTTGGGTAGAAAACAAGGAGGGCAATTGCTGGGTTGTACGGTAAGAGTGTGCTTAGTTTTGTAAGAAAATGCCAAACTGTTTTGCGAGGTAGCCATACCATTTTGCGTTCCCACAGCAATAAATGCCAGTTCCTCTTGCTCCACGTCCTCACCAGCATTTGATGTCATCATCGTTCTGTATTTTGGTCATTCTAATCTGTATGTAATGGTATATCATTGTTTTAATTTGCATTTTCCTTATGACATATGATGTAGAGCATATTTTCATGTGCTTATCTGACATCTGTTTATCTTCTTTGGATGAGATGTCTGTTAAGGTCTTTGGCCCATTTGTTGATTGTGTTGTTTATTTTCTTATTGTTGAATTTTAAGAGTTCTTTGTATATTCTGGATAAAAGTACTTTATCAGATGTGTCTTTTGCAAATGTTTTTCCCAGTCATTGTCTTGTCTTTTTATTCTCTTGAAAGTATCTTTTACAAAGAAGAAATTTTTAATTTTAGCAAGGTTCAACTTATCAATTTTTTCTTTCATGAATCATGCCTTTGGTATTTTATCTAAAAAGTCATTGCCACACCCAAGCTCATTTAGAATTTTCCTATGTTATCTTCTAGTAGTTTCATAGTTTTGCATTTTATATTTATGTCTATGATCCATTTTAAGTTAATTTTTGTGAAAGGTGTAAAGACTGTGACTAGATTAGATTCTAAGGTCCTTTTTTTCTTTTTTTGTGGATGTCCAATTGTGCCGTCACCATTGTTGAAAAGACTATCTTTCCTCAGTTGTATTGCCTTTGCTCTTTTATAAATGATTAGTGGACATGCAGTTGACCCTTGAACAATGCAGGGGTTAGGGGGGCTGATCCCAACATAGTCAAAAATCCATTTATAACTTTTGACTCCCCAAAACTTAATGACTAATAGCTTATTGTTGACCAGAAGACTTACCAACAATCTAAACAGTCTATTATGACATATTTTATATGTTTTATGTATTATACACTGTATTCTTACAATAAAGAAAGCTAGAGAAAGAAAGTGTCATTAAGAAAATCATAAGAGAAAATATATGTACTATTCATTAAATGGAAGTGGATCACAATAAAAGTCTTCATCTTCATCCTCTTCACGTTGAGTAGGCTGAGGAGGAAGAAGAAGAGGAGAGGTTGGTCTTTCTGTCTCACGATTGGCAGAGATGAAAGAAAAATCTGTGTATAAGTGGACCCTCACAGTTCACACCTGTGTTGTTCAAGGGTTAACTGTATTTATGTGGGCATATTTCTGGGATCTATATTTCGTTCCATTGATCTATTTGTCTTTTCTTTCACAAATACCAGACTCTCTTGATTATTGGTTTTTTTCTGTTTGTGTTTGTAGGATGGTTGACAGCAGCAACCAGGGTGAAGGGTTCTCAAAGAAAGAGAAAGAGAGAGAGAGAGAAAGAGAGAGAGAATGTTTCTAAAACCATCCAATAAAAGTCTTCCATCTTTTACTGCTTGAATTACCCCTGAATAAATTTTCATGGCCAAGGACATCAAGGTGGCTGATTGTCTCAACTCAAGAAACAGGAAATAAATACTGGAAACGTGGATGTGGAAGACTTTCAATTTCAAGTGGCACATCAAAAGTCTGAATAAATCTAGATCTCTCTGCCTGTATCAACAGTTGCAGAACTCATAAATTTAATCACATGCTTGGAAAGGAAGTGAAATGAAGGAAATGATAAGCTTATTATGCGAATGAAGGAAAGGATAACTTTGAACACTCTAGGAGGACTGAAATTTTGAATAAAAATTGGGAAAGTAGAGATTGTAAGCACATTATTTAATTTACTCATTCCTGAGACAATATTTCCTCTAGGTTAAGTATAAGAGTTTCAATAAGGCAGAGTACAAACGAGCTGGATGTCATAAAAATATACATTCAGAAATGTCTGTGCTCCAGTTCTGACAATGCCATTTCCTAAGTGCATTATTTTGTACAAGTAATCACTTATCTCCTGCTCTGTTTCATCATCTTTAAAAGGGTAATAATAATAAATAATAGCTGCTTTGCTAGATAGATAGAATGGACAATATTTGATAGCACAACAAAGTGACTATAATCAACAATAAGTTAGGGCATACTTTAAAATAACTAAAAAAGTGGAATTGGAATGTTGCTAACACAAAGAAGTGATAAATGCCTGAGGTATTGGATACTCCAATTACCCTGATTTGATTAATTCACATTGTATGCCTGTATCAAAACATTACATGTGCCCTATAAAGATATAAACTATTAGGGACCTACAATAATTTTTAAAAAAATTATCAACCCAAACCACAGTGAGCTGAGTCAACATCCAGTAAAAAAGGGGAGGCTTTTAAATGTTTATTAACTCATAAACCAGTATCAAGGCAGAACATCTTGCTTTGGGGAGGGAGGAGGCTGGATTTGACATCTCATATTAATTCACAAATGCTTTAACTCTGCTCAACAACAGCTGAGTTTGGTGCTCTCCTGTCACACACCACATATTTCCATCAAAAGATAAAATCCCACCTAAGAGTCTCGGGAGTTATTCACCCTAGAAATGCATGGGTACTGTTACAATCAATCAGGTAACATAATGAATACCCTGTATGAGGACTAAGTCGTGCAGATGTTTGCAAAGGGACTATTTTTTAGCAAAATTCTGTTAAGACATTCATGCAATTCACAAATACAGTGTAGCCACATCATCTGCCATCCTATAGGAAGCCAGAAATGTGGCTTTAGCAAAGGTGGCTTTGCAAGCTGGGTTTGATGCTTCTACGTGGCATAGTAGGATTACCACAGCATGAGGAGTTGGGCACTGGACGAGAGACTTTGGAGTCATGTGACAATCTCACCTGCAACATGGACAGCACAGTTGTTGCCCTACCAACTTCAGAGGGTCCCGATGGGAGGGTCAAACTTCTTAGTACAAGACGAGCAAGCTGTGACCATCCCTGTCAGCTAGAAAATGGTGTCAGGCAAGTGACTAAAATGCAGAAATAAGGCAAGTCCTTGTGGAGAAAAATTTTGTTTCCTGCTTTTAGAAAAATGTATAACCCCCCCAAAAAAAATCATTCCGAAATTGTGAAACATTATGATAAGTAAAAAGAAATTGGCAAATGATAAGGAAATATTCCAAATTAAAATATTTTTCAATTAAAAAAAATAATAGCTGCTTTGCGCTGTTGCAAAAATGATTGGAGACAATGTGTCAGTAATTCTCAGTAAAATGACTGACATTTGTAAACTCAGTGAATGCTAGCTATTAATTTGGTTTAGATCAATTAAGTGTTAGACTTCCTAAGATTTTATGCAAGTTTATTCTGCAAAGCCATCTATCTGCCTGTTATTTCTACCTGATATTCTGTCTAAATTACCCCTACTCAGTGTCATTGTTTCTATCTGTGAAGAATTAAAAGAGGAGTGATAGGAATAAGGATAAACAACAAATTGTTTTGGCATTCTTATAAACAGACTTTCATGTTTGATTTGCTTTTCTGTTCCAGGAATTTGTTTATTTGCTCAAAGACAAAAAGTAAAAGCTACTAAGGGCTGCATGCCATGCAATCAGAGGGAAACTTGGCACGGCTTTGAAACTTTATGATCAAAGCAGTGGAGATATACGTTAGGGGTACCCAAGAATCTTTGGTTTCATGAAGAGGTAATGATGAGTTACATATGATGTTAAAGGGTTTAAATTTAAAGGCACAATATAGCATGGACTAAAGAAAAATCTAACCTTAACATGTCCAAAGGTACCTGATGGCTCTTATTTGTCATTATATGAGGTTATTACCATTACTGACCTTCAACTACAATCAGCTTTACATATATAGTGAAGAGTTGAGTAATTTAGAATCCTTGCTGTAAGACAGACCTTTTGAAATCACACATTCCTGAGTCTTCTCTGCTTCTCCCACCTCTTATCACCTAGACAAGCTGTGTAACATTTGTGAGAATCCATCTCCTCATCTGATATATTGGTATAATGACATAAATCTCAGGATTTTTGAAAGCATTAAACATACATAAAGCATGTGTGGCACATAGTAGGTGCTCAATAGTCACATAGTTTACTTTTAATATGTTATTTGTTTATATATACCACTTGTTATAAAAGAGACTTAAGACAGTTAAATCTGTCTTAAACAATACATGCTTATATAGCACACATTTTAAAAAGAAAAGGATGGAAGAGTTGGAGCACAAAAAGGAGACAGGAATAATGCAAATATAAAAATGTAAAACCTAAATTTCCTTCATATTTTCTAAGGCTGGGCCAGTTTCAAATTTGTCTCTAAAGTTTCTAGTATGAACGGTCAAAAGGGAAACATGATCTGTACAATAATTCACGGATTCCAGTATATAAAATAAAACAACTAGTCAGTAAAAGCAAAACTCTTCATTTATTACTCAGGCTCCTACTTGTGAAGCTGCTGGGGAGGTGAGGGGAGGGGGACAACTGGCTGCACCCTTCAAAGGATGGCCTAGCAGCTCTGTCCACACAGCGTCCTCTGTCTGAGTCTTGGTGCCCACTCTTCCTGCCTGGCTGATGGGCAGTGTACTCCTGATTTTGGTTTCCCTATACTCTGCCCACATCTTGGTCACTAGTCCTGCATTCATAAGCTTCCACTAGGTTATGACGAGGTAAAAACTACACCCACATTTCAGTGTCTTGTACCTAGTTTTTCACTTACGTTTCATGGAGGCCACTGCAACACAAGTTACAGCTCTGCCCCACCTGTCTTCTCATCCTGGGCCCAGACTGAAGAGGCAGTCCCTATTTGGAATATTCCACTTTTGAGGAACAGAGAGAGAACAAGAGAGCTGCCAGAAACAAGCAGTGGTCTTAAAGCTTCCATTCAGAACTGTCACCTCCCCTCTCACGTCATGGATGTGTCAGGGTGTGGCCCACCCTGACAATGGGGCAGGAAAATGTGCTCCTCCCACAAGAAGGCCTCTCAAGGAACAGGACCTGGGGTATGGTGGGAGGGTGCGCATAGGAAAGAGGGTGGTGGATGTACAATCCCCTTATAAGAAAGGGTGTTGCCAATCAGTGTGAATGGTAATATCACCTGCAACCTTTTTAAACTCTCCTCGGTCTCTCATAGTCAGTCACTTGCTGTCTTCTAGCATTCTGACTTTTACCTTGTTTATAGGAGAAATTAAATAGGAACTCCAATTGGAGGACAATTTTCAAAGGGGGTTGGACCACAAACCTAGAGGAATGTATAAGATTAATAGGAAAGAAAAGTCATTTGAGTTCTGTGGTCAATGTGTACACCTGAGGTCCCCAATCTCCAGGCCACAGACCAGTCAGTGGCCTGTTAGGAACCTGGCCGCACAGCAAGAGTTGAACGGAGGCTGAGCCTGAGCCAGGAGCTGCATCTGTGTTTACAGCCGCTCCCCATCGCTCACATCACCACCTGAGCTCTGCCTCCTGTCAGATCAGTGGAGGCATTAGATTCTCATAGGAGCACAAACCCTACTGTAAACTAGGCATGTGAGAGATCTAGGTTGCCCGCTCCTTATAAGAATCTAATGCCTGATGATCTGAGGTGCAGCTGAGGTGGTGATGCTAGTGCTGGGGAGCGGCTGCAAATACAAATTATCATTAGCAGAGAGGTTTGACTGTACAATAAATGTAAGGCACTTGAATCATCCTGAAACCATACCCCCGACCCCATGGAAAAATTGTCTTCCATGAAACCGGTCCCTGGTGCTAAAAAGGTTGGGGACTGCAGTTCTATACAATTCATTTTGATCTTTGTTAATCTGAAGGTAAAAAATCATATTTCTGGTTGCTGGTGAGTTGATTGTTTTATAAATATATTTGCCATATATATATTATGTATATATATTCATTTTCTTCTGTATCATCATATCCTCAGCCCAATATTCCACAGACATGTTTTTCCTAAAATAACAGCCAATGCCTATATTGTCATTACTATACACATATAAGGCAGGTTGTGTCCTAAGAATGTTCTAAATCCTTAATATATGTCATTAATTATCACAACAACCCTAAGAGTAGGTACAAGTATAAGTCTCATTCTATAGACAAGAAAACAAAAATGTAGAGTGGTTGAGAGAATTGTTATCAAACGTTTTATTTATTTGAAACTTACATGTTTCAAAATAATGTTCAAAATAAATGTTTATGTTTCAAATAAATACTACATGTTTGTTTTATAATTTTGTTAATATTGTTAATATTATTTTTACAAAGAATTAAAAAACATGATGCTCTTTGATATGATTCTAAAAATCAAGGTCATATAAATAATCTCATAGTTTTAGTACATTATTAAATTTCTAAAAATAAAAATATAATTAATCCAGAATTTATTTTTAAACATAGTATGATTTAGGGACTTAATTTTACTTTTAATAAAAAAGTTGGCCACATTTCCATATATGATTTACTGAATAATATTTTTATTAGTTTGACTACCATCTTTATTATATAATTCCTTTTTTCATGCTTCAATGTTTTCTTGCACATCCCATTAATCTGAGTGCACGTTTCTCTGCTACTACATTATTTAAATTTTTGTCACATTTTATCGTGTCTCTATAACAGGCAAATCTTTTTAACCTTTTTCTTAACTTTTCTTCCATATTCATAGGTCCAGATTAATTTTTAAAAATTAATTAAATATAATATAAAACAAAATATTTTTCAATTTTGTTGAATGTATAAATTATTTTGAGGATATGAAATTTTTCCTGTGCAAGAACATTATCTCTCCATTTCCTTCCTATTAAATAGTATATATGTTGATTAAGGTGGTGTACTTTTTCATAGTGTGCATGTGTTATGAAATTATTTCTTAGTTTTTAATTTTCCCTTTTATCTTTTATGCATCAGACCTTGTCAATTTGATGTTCTAAAATTTCTGTTAATTTATAACAAAGACAATGTAGTATTAAAACATATCTGAATTCTGCCATTGTTTTACAAATATTACTTTTAGTTAAAAATTTTAGCCACTTCAGAAAATTATGATTTGAACTTCTACATTCTAATTAATTATGCTTACTTCTTTCTTTGCAACAGCAATGTCAAAAAATTCAACTAATTTTAGCTGATTATAGTCTCCCTTCTATTTCTTTATTTTACTTGATTAGCATGCTTCTAGTACTTTAACATTAAGTATCATTCTGGTCCTTAATTTAAGACATTTTTATTCTTTTTTTAAATGTCAATAGATTTAGGGGTACAAGTGGTTTTTGGTTACATGAATGAATTATATACAGATAATGTCTGGTTTTATAGTGTACATATATAGTGTACACTTCACTGGATAGGTAGTTTTTCTTTAATAATGTGAGGGAAATATATATATATATCTTTATTGTACATAAATTTATTTGATTAAAAAGGAGTACTTAATTTTATGAAAGCCTTTGAATTTATTAAAAAGTTATATATTCCTTTTGTTTTCATTCTGCCTAGAACATGCATGCTTTTGATTGTTGGATTACAGGTCAACTCAAGATAATTTTCTTTCATTATATCATTGATTATTATTTTCTTTCCATTTGGTTTCTTGCATTCTCTTTGAACTGATATTTCTCCCCATGCAGGCGTAGATAAAGATCTCCAACCTCATCTAGACTGGACAAGTTTGTGGAGGCCAAGATAGACTAGACACACTGAATGAAAGAATCACATTCCTACCAAGGAGGATTCCCATTTGACGGTGGGCTCGTGAAGTATGGTGAATTATGGTGAGAGAAGCGGCGGGATCAATATGTAGTGAGAAAACATAATCAGATATTTTCACATCTATGTCCCTAATAGTGCCCACATTGCAGATATTATATAGCAAACAAATGCTTGTTGTTCCAGAGCATGTTAATTCCTGAGAGAGTTGGAAGCCACATATCTAATACACACATTGTTTCTAATAACAGACTTCAGCTGAACTCAGTAAGTCCATGAACCTCATTGGGAGATATTTCTGAATTCTTTTGGTTATTAGAACTGGAAGATCTCAGCTCTTATCTGGTAGTCTTTGTGTCATGTGGTTTCAAAACCAATAAGAGGCTTCTCTACCCATGCAGAATGTGTCAATTTCTGAACAATTTGTGTGTGTGTATATGTGTGTGTGTGTGTATATATGATAGAATCACTTTATTGAGAATAGAGGAGTGCAATCAAGTGTGTGGATTATAATTTTATTCTAAGTCCATGTCTCACAAAGTCGTTTGAACACCTAGCTCTCTTCACTCCCCCTTCCTACTCCTCATTCTGTTCACTGTTATTCTTCATCTAATATATCTAGTAATGTTTCTTATGCTGCTGAATGGCTTCAAAATGCAGCTCTTGCTCCCTACTCTATTCACTATTGCCACTTGTCTTCTCACTATTTCTACCATAATTCATATCCTTAGCTTATAATAGATGTTTTTCTATTCTATGACTGGTTCTTTGCTCATTTCCCAAAGAATATTCTGAAACTTCTTGAACTTTATATGTTGTTCTCAAGAAATTTAAGATTTTTTTTTCTGGGGGAGTGTGAGAGAAAACAAAATGACAGCTTATAATCAGAAGTCTTTCTTTTTCATAACAATAAATTGATTTTCCAGGAACAGCTTAGGCACCTTGTCAGTATCTGCCATATGGAAGTATTTTATGAACGTCTTCTGTACTCATGGTATCTGCTATTTCTGAATACCTGCTATAAATACTGGTGCTTTTCCTTTGTTTCAGAATCTGAACTTTTATGTCTCAGTCCCCACTTGTGAATCCCTATTTTATTGCAGGATTTTTCACAGTAGGCCCAGATCTTCATGCAAGTAGAAGATATACTAGTCCACCCAGCATATTCTAGTATTCCAAAGTGGGTTTACCAAATAAGTTCCATTCTCTTTTAAAATATTTTACTTTGTGTTTGTTTGCCTTCTCTGTTTAAGGAAACTTGTCTACCCTTGAAGTCATTCCTGCCTTCCAGAACTATTCTAAAGTTTATATATATATATATTTTTTTCATTGATAGTCTGTCTAAACAAACAAAGGTTAATATGGGATGTTGCTCTGCCAGAGCCATGTTTAATCTGATGATAACATTGCTTTACTCTTGGAAAAACATAGACTTTAAAGAACACTTTTATGGAAATGATCTCATTTTATCTTTACAAGAGCACAGCAAGTTGTGCTTTGTTTTATAGGGGAAAATCTAAGTAAGGCTCAAAGAAACTAAATTACTTTCCCATAGTTAGACTGCAAGTAGGTGCAACAACTGGGGTTTTCCCTTAGGCTTTTTGTCTCTCATTACTAAATAATTTAATTCCCAAACTAGACTCTCGGACACTAGGCATTGTCTTGGAGGGTTCATATATTTGTTATTTGAAACTAGTATTTTTTTTAATCAACTCATCCTTCCCCTCACAAACTGGATTATTCTCTTATATTATGAATATTCTCCTAGAAACCTGGGAGATTTTACTCAGCCCTTAACCCTTCCCTCCACATACACACATACATACTTATCAAGTCCTAATGATTCTCCTCCTAAATATTTTTTGAATGTATCTCCTTACATAATACCCTCACTTCCATTACATTACATTACTTCCTCGTTCTGAATTTTGTAACTCCTCACAGGAATCACTACATTATATTCCCAAGTGGTCCTCTTCTCTCCAGAGATTTCCTGCCACCTACAGAGCATGGCCAAATAAATACAAGACCCGCTATACTAAAATAGATACAAGACCCACTATGAACAGACCCCTTTCCACCTCAGAGGTTCATCATTTGACACTCTGTGCCTCATATTCTGTGCTGCAGAAACCATGAATTGTCTGTAAGCTGTCTCTCATCTCTGTCCTTTCTGTATATTGCTCCTTCTGTTGGCAACAGTTTCTTCGTCTTTTTCACATACCACATTCCATTTTATTCATGTATGCAACTCTCACTAACACCTCCAATTATTGTGGAAGGGACCCCTTCTTGGTGTTACTACAGTGCCACAATACAATGTGCATACATCTATTGCTATACTTACATCATTATTTTTAAAAATTCATATTATTTTTAATTGGTTGATGTTATGTTTTTATTTCTTTATTGGATAATTAAATATTTATGTCAGATATCTTGTCTGTTTACATGCTCTCTGCCCCAATTAAACCATAAGCTTTTTAAGGGGATTATTTTCACAAAGGAGATTCCTTGTGGAGATAATGTACAACCACATATTTATTTACTATTTACCTACCTCATTATGTAATATATAAATAGAAACCACGAACATTAGTACACACACATATCCTTTTAAATGCACATATATATGGACATGTATATATGTAAAAATGCACGCATACATACATGACACATATATACAAATATACATGTGTGTCTATAATATATATATTTGAGTGTTCTCTTTTTCTCTCCTGCCAGTAAAAGATTCTGTTGTTCTTTGAATTTAATGTTTGGAATATAAAGACTTGTAGAAATACTTTATACAAAATTCAACATTTGATTCTAAAACCCAAACCCTACTCTAAGGAATGTGTTTGTGTGCACCAGTGGAAATGTTTGAGTTGATCACAAGTTTGAAAGGAGGATGTAGAGGGTACTGCATTTGTATCTCAGCTATTCCCTGTTTAGGATAATGTCTTGGTATCAAGGTCACGTTGTCCACAAAGGTGACATGTTTTTACTGTCATCTTCCTCACAGTGTTATACATCTTATAAGAGTGTAAGTGAACCTAAGAAGCCTATAAAGGCCAAATCATTACCCAAACATCTGTAATTCATAGAGTCTGCACATCGAGAGAAGTGAACACTTATAAGAAAAATGCAACTCATTTCCAATATTGTACATAATTGTTTTATACTGTACACAGACATATTAATTAAAGGGTTTTTAAAGCATAGATTAAATAAATAACAATGATTCAAATAGTTAATATTATGCAAAGATATTTTCTGGATTGCTAATTAAGGGGTTAAAGTAATATCTTGGAAAATGTGTTGGACTTTTGGGTGGGCTATGAACACATTATTTTTTTTCCCATTTAAAATAAGGCATACAGGCTCCAACTATCAGAAATAGTGCTAATGAATATCTTTTGGGGAAATAATTAGATTTAGTAAATCAGGGGAAAATGCATACACATAATCATGGTCACACATTAATACACATATATGTGTATATATACATATATGTATTTGTATGTGTTTGTGTGTGTGTGTATATATATATATATATATATATATATATACACCAGCCACATGAGCCAGAGCAATATCACAATCCTATTGCTTTGCTAGTATTTTCCTGATTATAAGATAATGATTAATTTCACTGAAGGTTTCAATACTTATTAAGTGGACCTACATTAGAATATTTTTCTATTCTAATGTTATGTTAATAGAATATTATATATATTTTAATCTTATATTTTTACATGTGTGTATCAATTTAAAATTTTTTTCTCAGTCTCTTGTAACTGCCTCCTCCTCTGATAAAATCATTTCTTCTCTAATTTTATTTTATCTGTCTAATACACCGTCTTTTTGAGGTTATTTTAAGTGTATGGAGTGAAATTCTATGTTTAAGAGAATGAGAGATTTGGTGCACCTTTTCGTCTTTTATGTAAGTGGTTGGGACCTGCAAGGCCTTTCTGCTTTCTGCAAGGCCAGCATTCTGCATATCAAATGTCACTTCCCCCAAGTCAAGATTCTAACTCAATCTAAATGCCAAATGCCTCATCTACTAATTAATGGCATCTGCAGATTCCAAGCCTAGAATTTCCTTTGATTTATTTCACGTTCAGGCTTAAACTGTTCTTTAGGGAAGTAAGTATCTTCATTTCATCAGTCCTAATAAAGCTCAATTTATTCAAATCCCTTGCAAGAACTTGAACATCTCACATTTAAAACATAGTGATTATTTCTAATCCTTTTTAAGCAAATTACTGCAACCATCATACTGTTGACATCTAGAGGAGGATATTCAGAGTTAGGGAATTCTTTCTTCCTAGCTTGAAAGTATCACAGTGTAATGAACCTAGCTCTAGATCAGCAGTTCTCCTACTCATCATATAAACAGAATCACCTGAAAGGCGTATTAAGACACAGACTGCTGAACCCCACCCTCAGAGTTTCAGAGTCTCAGATTCAGTAGGTCTAGGGTGGAGCCCAAAATTTGTACTTCTAACAAATTCCCAGGTAATGCTGATCCTGCTGGTGCCAGAACTGCACTTTGAGAACTATTTTTCTAGATCCAAAACCTGACACTCTTGCTTCTTACTCTTAACCCCTTATTAAACATATGACTTTAAGTTTGTCTCTTATTCTCCCTGAGATTCAAGTTTCTCATCAGCCTCTGTAACATAGTCTAATGTTTGTAAGGGCCACACACCTGCTAGGCAGCTGAGCTATGAGAGAGGGAACAAACAGACGGACAATGGTCAGATTATATGTAACAGTAGAACTCTGACCCAAAACCTCTGCAGCAGCCAGCCAGGAAGCCAAACCACAGCCTCCAAAGCAATTGGCTCATAATGTCAGGACTTTGACAACAATGTCCAGCTTTCTTAATTTGCCCCTGCTTCCACCTCAGGAGCAACCAGAGAAAGTCAACTATGTTCCTCAAACCAATCACATTTCTAGTTAGCACAGTTCCAGCTTTCTCATGTAAATGATTTCCAATCAGGGCACACCTGAAGCCTTCCTTTTGTTTTCACTATAAAATTTTCCCATTTCCCTGCCTGCCTTTGAATCTCTGCTAAATATAAGTGATTGTGCTGACTCTACTGCTATGGAAAGCTATGAATATTTATGAATATTATGGAAAGCCATTTAGCTTCTGTTTTTTCACATTTAAGTGGTCTTCATTTGTTCCTACAGCTAGCACTGGACCAAAACATCTAAGTTTAATAGTATTTCTACCTCATCACAGCTACCACCAGCAAAGATAATAATGTAAGAGCTGCATTTTTTCCTATGATGTTTCTCAGTTTTACAAAGAAGCCACAGATAACCATAGATATTATTACTAATTTATTTTTAAAAACTTTTAATACCTTTTCTTATATCTGAGATAGCATTTATTTCCTGGGGAAAATATAGATAACTTGTTGTTAAGGAGATCACGTTTTAGTGTGAAAAATATGTATCTTACAACAACAGAGGTGGTGTTGTAAAATACCTATAAAGGACATATTACCCAGACTTGTAGGGGAACAAGAGGATCATTCAAAGTGGATGAAGTATAAAGTGATTACTAGTAGGATACTGTACTGCAGGTGTAGGATTCTAAGGAGAGTGGACATTACATAAATTATAGTGATAAATCAGCCCAACAAGAAAATTCCAGGCTCTAATGGCTTCACTTGTATCTTCTGCCAAACATTTCAAGAAGAAATTATACTGGTTCTATACAAATTATTCCAAAAAATTAAAGAGATAGGAATACTTTCCAACTCGTTCTACAGTGGCAGCATTTCTTTTATACCAAAATCATATAAATATGTTACAAGGAAAGAAAACTATAGACATAAGAGAAAACATTTCTTGTGAATGAACATATGTGCAAAAGTTCCTAACACAATCTCAGTAAATTAAATCCAAAAATACACAAAAATAACGTCAAGATCAAGTGAAGTTTGTCTCAGGAATGCAAGACTAACTTAACATTCACAAATCAATTAATGTAATTCATCCTATTAACATACTAAAAAAGGAAAAAAAGAAAATATGTGATCATTTCCATACACTCTAAAAGCCATTTGATAAATCTAACATCCATTCCTGGTAAAAATTCTTAGCAAACTAGGAGTAGAATGGAATTACTTCAGTGTGAAAAAGAGACTTTACAATAATTCTACAGTTTACATCCTAATTAATAGTGAAATATTTATTGCTTCCCCCCCTCCCCCTAATATCAGGAATAAGGAAAGAAAGACTGCTCTGGAGCTTGCCTTCCTCATTGTACTGGAAGTTCTAGCCTGTGCATTGAAACTCTATGTTGGAAAGAAAGAATGAAAATTATCTTTATTTGCAGATGACATGGTCATCTAACAAATACGCTAATAAAACTAAGATAAGAGTGTACTAAGTTAGCAGCATACAAGATAAATATATTTTGTATCTATTGTAAAAATCTATTGTAGTTCTATATGCCAGCATCAAACAATCAGAAATCAAAATCACCAGCAACAAATAATCATTGATTAAAATAAAATGTGCCGTTTAAAAGAACATCACAATATAAAATGCTGTTTAAAACAGCATCAAAAAATGATGTGCAAGAACTGTAGACTGAAAATTGCAAAACATTGCTGAGAAAAAGTAAAGAAACCTTAAATAATTTATAATATATCACATTCATAGATTGTAAGGCAGTAGTATTTAGACAACACTTCTCTTCAAATTGATCTATAGATTTAATACTATCTCAGTCAAAATCCCAGGAGGCTTTTTCATAGAAATTGATAAACTTTTTCATAGACATTTATAGAAATTGATAAAATTCATATGGAAATGTATAAAATCTGGAATCACCAAAATACTCAGAAAAAAACAAATGTGGAAACTTACATTACATGATATCAAAACTAATATTAAACTACAGAAATCAGACAGTGTGGTATTCACACTAAGTTAAACAAATAGGCAAATAAAACACAGTAGAGATTCCAAACATAGTCCCATATATGGTCAATTGATTTTCCACAAATGTGTAAAGGGATATGTATTAAATATTTACAGGCAAAGAAATGGACTTTTATTTGAATCTCACACTATCTACTATAATTAATGGATTATAGATTTAAATTTAAAAGTTAGAAAACTTAGGAGTAAATTTTGTGAACTTGTTTTAAATGAAGATTTCTTGTATATGACAACCAAATCATGACTGATGAAAGAATACATTGTACTATATTAACATTAAGAACTTCTGCTCTTTGAAGGAAACTGGTAAAAGAATGAAAAGACAAGCCAGTGACTGGGAGAAAATATTTGCAAAGCATATATCTGATAATAAATTTGTAATCAGATTATAAAAGAACAAAAAAACTGATTATATTTAAATAAACATCCCCCAAAATGTACAAACGAATTAAATATGTACTTTCCAATGACACCTAGAGCCAAAGAATATTTATTTGTGTCAAATAAGCATATGATATACTCAGCATTATTAGTCATTAGGGAAATGTAAAATAAAACCCTAATGAGATACCACTACACATCTATTAAAATGGCTTAAATTTTTAAGCCTAAATTCACCATGTGTTTGTTGGTAAGGGTATAAAGCAACAGAAACTCTTCCATACTGCTGGGGGGTATGTAAAATAGCCAATCCCTTTGGAAAACAATTTGGCACTTTACTAAATGTTAAACATGGACTTACCATATGACCCAGCTATTTCACTCCTAGGTGTCTACACTAGAGAAATGAAAGCATATATCTACATAAAAATCTGTATAAGAATATTTATAGCAGATTTATTCATTCTTGTCAAAAGCTGGAATTATTTATGGTGTCTTTCATAGATAAATGGGTAAACAAATTGTGCTACATCCATGGAAAGGAATACTGCTCAGTAATAAAAAGGAACAATCCACTAAAACACACAGCATAGATGAAACAATTATACTGAGTCAAAGAAGTCAGAGAGAAAAAGGTGCATAATATATTACTTGATTTATATAAAATTCTAGAAATGCAAAGTAATCTGTAGTGACAAAAAAGTATATCAGTTGTTGTCTGGAGATGGGGTAAATTGGAGGCAGGGAGGGAGGGTAGAAGGAATGACACAGGGGCCTGAGAAAACTTTCCGGGTAATTGATTTTTTTGTTTCTTGACTGTATTAATGTTTTTTTTTCTCTGTAGATATATGTCAAGACATCAAATTGTACATTTCAAATATGTGCAGTTTATTTTATATGATATATCTCAATAAAACTACTAAAAATAACCAAAAATAAAAAACTAAATGTGAATAGCGGAGCCAAGAGACTCTTTCAAATTATTTGTTTAGTCTTGTTTTGAAACACTAGAGCATGTTTTCAACGCTATGAAAATTTCTTGCTACACTTGTGTAACTTTGTTTCACAGAATCATTGCTTATAGCCAATCATCTGTGATGTGGTGGGAGCATTCACAGGGAACTTTCTACACTTACTCTGTACCTCACATCCCTTTGCCCACAGAGAAGAGAACAAGAGAATGAGAGAACAGAATTAAATATTTGAAATGTATATAATAAATTTTATATACATATACCCCATGAGTCATATATATATATTTATAGTACACATACACATATATTTTTGTAGTGTGGAAATCAAGTAGTTGTGCAAAAATCAGCTTGCTATTTTATAAACTCATGGAAAAATGCATACCGAATACAAAGGTATCACGTAGTAACTCATGTTTAATAGGATAAAAAATAATTACTCTGATACTTACAGAATATAACTATATCTATTTACCATAAAACTCCATACAACGTTTCCTTCTCTAAAATAGTAGCTGTCATTAAAACACACATAGTGCTGTGGAAATGCCCTGCTGTTAATTAAGCAGTATGTTTCTCACCATAGAAGCCAATGAATACCATGTAGCATTCAGATTTTCCCAAAGTTGTTATTAAAAGTTTTATCATGCAGTTTAGGCAGTATAAAGACAGCAAATAAAGCCCTTCATTCCTCCCTTTCCAGCATGATTCTAATAGGCCAATGAAAAGTTGTTTTAATTAAAAGTCAGACTGTGTGAATAAACAGAATATCTTATATCCTCTCCTTTCTACACTGGGACATGAAATGCGCTTGTCTCTGTGAGAGTCAGGTGTTTCATATTTATCCTTTTAAAATATGACAAAGGATGCAAGTTGAAACTGGGCATCTTTCATGGAAAGAGAAGATGCAAAATGGTGAGTGTGGGAAGAGGGGTTGGGGGAGGCAAGAAAATGTGCCATCTCTAAAATGATGCATCTCAAGTCAATGCGCCTTTCTGACAGATATGGAAATAGATGTATCAAGAAAGGAAGTGACTCCCAAGATTGCAGAGTAAATTAGAGGAGAGTGAGAAATGTAATCTGTTACTTCTTGGAAGGCATCTAACTCAGGCTAGCAGAGATTTCCTCACACTAGGACTTCCAGGATTTTCTACGCATGTTAATTAAAGAAAAAAAAGTGTAAGAATCAGATGTTAGCCAACAAGTATACTTGCCTCCTATAATAGGCTTTGACTTTTTCAGGCAAATTCCCTGTGACAAACTCAGCAAATTTGTTCTAGTTGCGAATAATGCACTTTCAACTCCACTCAACAAGTGGTGATTCTTAAGAAGTGCCATTAGGCAGGAGTTAAATCAAGGTTTCTCAACCTCAGCACTATTGATGTTTAGAGCTGGATGATTTTTTGTTGAGGGCTGTCCTGTGCATTGCAGGATGTTTAGGAGCATCCCTGGTCTCTACCCACTACATGTCAGTGGCCCCCACTTCACTTGTGACAACCAAAAATCTCTCCAAACATTGCCAAATAGCCCCTGAGAAGGCAAAATTGCCCCCCTGTGAGAATTAATGAGGGAGGTAAACCATCACTAAGTATTTATTTCTGACATTGCCTATTAAATTTAAGCTTAAAAATACTTTACTTATTCTAAGATCTGTCATTTATCATCAATTTTTAAATGACTTTTTCTTTGCTCTGTTTTATTTTATATCTTATCCATATATAATTGGCTTATTGAAGAATCTCAATTTTAAGTAAAAACCAAATGCTTACTTTTTCTGATCATTGTTATGTTATATTGATTACTTCTTTCCTGAAGAGGAATGGGTCATTTAATGAAAACTCAAGCATATTCCACAGGTTTTTGGTCAATTTTTATTTTAATACTGGTTTATATTCATCCAGTTTCCTCCCCATATCAGATCCTAAGCTCTTCCCCATTGTCCACAGTTCAGGTCATCTATGGCTCTAGTTGCATGAAAGGTGCACGTGTTTGGAGCTTCATCTCCTTGCAGATACACTCCCCAGAGGGAGGCAAAAACAGTTCCTGACTTGACTTGGAAAAGAGATATCCACTCCCTGGTTGTCATCATGTGTGTAAAAGAGATAGAATGTACCTTCTCGTGAGTGTATTAATTTCAACAAGTGTTCACAAACTCCACTAGCCTTTGTGGGTCCCTGACTTCCCTTGGATGATTAAGCCTCATTTGCTCCCAAATGCCAGCTCACAGTCTTGCTCAGTAGTCACATGATTTGTGTATTCTCAGCCCTTGTTGCCTTGTAGCAAATCCGTGGTTCACGTTTTCATCTAATGTGATGGTCCTCATGGTCCTTAACTTCAGAGCTTGATGGCATATGATTAATGCCTCTTCTTAGAATGCAGAAATTAGAGGGATGGCCCTAACCCCTCTGTTAGGTTGCCTCATGTCCACCCAAGCATCTTTCCCATGACTCTCTTTCTTGTCCTCAGAAACATTGGGCAATCTTCCAGGTCAGTGAGTTAGCAAATTTTAGATAGGAGATAATTACAATCTTCTATTGGGCAATTTTGCACACTCCTAACATAAGAAGTGAGTTTCTCCCCATATTCTGTCTTCTAATTTTTTTGGTGGGCATTTTGATAACTTTTATTAGGAGTCTATATATACAGATCTTTTAAAAGTCATAGAATCCCTGTTGTTATCACTGTGACTGGCATATCTCACATGATATTACAATTGATTATTTTTCTAATCTGTCTTTCACAATATTTTATGAATTTCATGAGGGTATTTGATCCTTCAGCACCAAACACAATTTCTGAAACATAGTATGTCAGTAATTATTGAACAAATGAATACATGAATAATGATTGATACCGTCTGTATATACGTATGTTTCTTGTCTGTCTCTTAGGTTTTGTTTATATTTCTAATTCTCACACCAGTATCACTGTGATTTTACTAATTTAGTTTTACAGTTTGTTTGATAGCTCATTTCCATTTAGGACTCTATTTTAATATCAATTGCATTCTAATTTTTCCTGCTCTTTAGTTTTCCAAGTGATATATTGAATTACATTTATCAAGTTATAAAAGTAAACAAAAATAACAACAACAAAAAAGCAGAAGATATTTTGATAATACGTGCTCGTGACATCTACCGAGTCCTTACTATGGCCAGGGCCTTGCGCTAAGCACGTTGTGTTTGTTACCTCATTTAATTTCCACACGAATTTGGAATAAATACTATTATATGCATGTTTTACTGATGATCAAAGCTACAAAACTCATACATGGTAAAGACAGAATTTGAGCCCATGTTCTTAAATAGCAAAACATATAGCTTTAACCACTATGATATGCATTTTGAGTGGATTTACATTTATAAAATAATCTGTGAATAAATGACCTGTTTGTAATGTCAGTTCTCTCATCAAGGTACATGGGATTTATCTGCATTTCTTCAATTCTCGTTTTTAATCTCATTATCTCTTTGTAGAATACTGTTCCTTCACATAAATGCTACATAGTCCTGCTCCCGAATGCCAGCTCGCAGTCTTGCTCAGGAGTCACATGATTTGTGACTACATAGTCATTGTTGAATTTACTTCCTTGTGTTTTTGATTGCCATTGTGGATGAGATCTATTTTTTGCTACATTTGCTATTTTGTAATTTAGTGCTGCACAGGAAAGATATTCATTTTGACATTTATATTTTGCATTATGTCTTCTTAATAAAGCAGCATTAATTGTAAAAATTCTCAACTTGAGTAGGTATTCAAGCATACTTTATGAAAATAATAGTAATTTTAACCAATCTCAGTAGTAATTATTCATAATGGTTATATATGATAAGATATATTTTGATTCACATATTTGTAAAAGCTCAAAATAAGGAATGGGTTTTGTATTTTTATCAAGTAATTTTTTTAGTGTTTATCTTTACCTAGAATTCATGGACTACATTGTATTGATATATTTGTATAAATCCCGATATTAAAGTTAAACTGATATTTTTTCTTAAACTATTAGTCTTTTGTTTCCATTTATTAAATGTGAAAAATGAAGAAAACACACACCATGCAAACAAAACAAATGAACAGCTACAAAAACTACTGATTCCCAACCCTTAGAGAAGCACTGCTAATATTTTTGTGTATCTCTTCTCCTTTATGCATATTGTTCTCCTTTTTATTATTATTTTATACACTTATTGATTACTATTTTATATAAAGTATATCTTATACTGTTAGTAACATATGTCTCTAAATTTTAATTGTGTCCTCTTTGTAGAAGATATGATCCAGTTGGTGGGGGGTATGGGGAAGATAGGGAGGTAAAATAAGGAGCAAATATAATAAAAATTAAATTGTATGTTAGGAGGAGATAGTGTTACATAACACAACTGGAACAGGAATAAGGGGCTAATCAGTACTGAAATTGGTATTTCAATTTTCATTAGGTGGCTAAGTGTAGGCATTGGAGCAGGGACTTGAAGAAAAGAGGAAGTAAGGCCTACCCACAGGGAGAGAAGAACTTTCAAAGCAGAGGTGCCGCAGATGCCCTGAGATGGGGATGTGCCAGGGGTGTGAAGAACATCGAGGAGGCCAGTGTGGTTGCAGATGAGAGTGGGAGGGAAACGACAGGGCCAGTGAGCACAGGAAGGCTCAAATCACATAGGCCTTCTAAGTCGATGCAAGTACTCCAAGGACAACCTTTCATGCTGGTGGAAATGGGGATTCACTGGAGAATTTTAATCAGAAATATGATAGATGCTCAACTCACACATTTCTGATGGAAAGAGTCTTAGCAGGGAATTATTGGGTCAATGGTGTGAACATTTCTGAGGTTATTTCACATATAATTCAAAATTAATTTCCAGTCAGATTGTATAATAATGAATACCCTCCAAACAGCACAAACGATGCTCTATTTTGAGGGTTGGGGGCAAGATGCTGACTACAAGAAGCTTGCACACACCGCTGTCATGGAGAGCATTGAAGGGTGCGAGTGGATAACCACCTTTAGATCAATCATCTAAGAGAGAAGATTGGGGGTCAAGATAGAGGCGACAGGAGGCATCCAAAGTGAAGGAGAAGGAGAGAGGCCACCTGCTCTGTGGTTTGGAGGTACACAGGGAGGATGAGTGCACACGTGGGGAAGGCACAGAGGAGAGAATCCCAGTGCTCCACACTTCCCCCACGATCATTGCTACCCAAGCCTCAGGAGGCCCCTCCACTGCAGAAAGTCACAGGACTGACATGGGGAGCTATGTGGAGACTGTGCAGCAGCATTTTTCCATAGAGAGGGTACAGCAGCGACCCAGTGGCTCACAAATCCTGGGCGCTGTGGCTGGTGTCATTCTAAAATCCTATGCCCAGAGCGCTGCCTCTACCCAGAGGTCAGATCTGTTGCTGCTGCCTCCCCATCACCCCCACCAGTCTGGGGATTGGGAGGGAGCAGGGAGACTAGGCACTCTGGTGAGTCCTGTGAGCAGGAGACCCACACTCCCACTGCCTTTGGAGGACCTGGGCAGCCTACAGTCACCACCACCTGTTGACGTGGCAGGGCTGCGCTCAAGCCCAGGGCCTGGCCATAAAACAGAGCCAACTGAGGATCCAAATGCGCAACTCTCAGGCCTGAGCTGGCCCACAATCACTGCTGCCCATAGGCATGGGGGGGGCTGCACTTAGGCAATAAGTGCTGACAAACACCTCTGCCTGCAGATCCATCCAGCAGCAGCAGGAGCTCACAATCACTGCCACCTGTGGGCATGGGCAGAGCTGCACTCAAGCAGGTGCAAGGCAATAAGCGCTGCTGACTGTGGATCTGAGCAGGCAGCCCTCAAGCCAACATAGGCCATCAATTGCTGCCACCAGAGGGCATGAGTGGTACTACGCTTAAGCCACATGGGGCAATAAAATGCCACCACCTGCGGATCTGAGTGGGGCCACTCCCAAGCCAGCATGGACAATCACCACCACCCACAGGTGTGGGCAGTGCTGTGCTCAAGCCGGAATAGGCTGACAAACACCACTGGCTGCAGATCTGACTGGACCAGCTCTCAAGCCAGCTCAGGCTGACAGTCGCCACTGCTGACAGAACTAGGTGGAGCATTCACTCACTCCACAATGTGGGGACTGCCAATCACAACCACAGGGGAACGATGAGGCAGGAGATACAGGAGAGCAACAGTGTTAAATGCTCACAGTGTATCCACTCCTCATGGGCTGGGTCAATCCTCCACCCTAGGACACAAGTGCACAATCCAGGGATCTCTCCTTCTTTGCAATAAGTAGGAGAGTTCCCAGCAGAGGAGAACAGGTGCACTGAAATTTTAACTATCTTGAGCTGAGAGCAGAGATTTCAGATGAGAAGGAATCAGAATGAGTGCTCTGGCAACATGAAAAAAAAAATGTTCCAGCACTCCCAAAGAATCATAATACCTCCACAGCAAAGGGCCCCAACCTAAAAGAAATGTTGAAATATCAGAGATGGAATTCACAATATAAATAAATAAGATGATAATAGATAAATAAATATATTTATATAAATATATTTGTATATAAATATAAATATATATTTATATATAAATATATTTATATATAATAAATAAATATGTTTTTTATATATAAAACAATAGATAAATAAGATGAATAGGATTGAAGAGAAAGTTAAAAACCAACACAAAGAAGCCGAAAGAAAAGGTTTCAGGACATGAATAAAAAAATGAAAAACTTGTTAAAAACATAGACGATAAAAAAAGATATAAAAGAACTAAAAGAAATAAAAGAGTCATTTAGGGAATTTCAAAATATAGCAGAAAGTTTCAACCACAAGCTAGAACAAGCAGAAGAAAGAATTTCAGAGCTTGAAGACAAGGCTTTTGACTAACCCGGTCAGCCAAAGATGCAGAAAAAAGAATGAAGAAGAATGAGCCATCGCTCAGAGAAGTATGGGAATATGTAATGGGGGCCAACACAAGAATTATGGGTATTCCTGAGGGAGAAGAAGTAAAAGCAAAAAGCACAGAAAATATATAGGAGGAAATTATTGAGGAAAATGGCAAGAGATTCAGATATCTAGATACAAGATAGTCATTGAACACCAGGAAGATTCATAGCAAATAGGACATATCAAAGACATATAGTCATCAACCTGGAAAGAAGTAAAAATGAAGGTGAAAATTCTACCAGCTGCAAGACAAAAGCAAGTAACATACAAAGGAAAATCCATCAGGCTAAAAGCAGATTTCTCAGCAGAGACTTTACAAGCCAAAAGAGACGGGAGCTCCATTTTTAGTCTTCATAAACAGAACAATTGCTGGCCAAGAATTTTATATCATGCAAAACTATGTTTCATGAATAATGGAGAGATACAGACTTTTCCAGACAAGCAAACACTAAGGGAATTTGTGACTATAAGACCTGCCCTACAGGAAATACTCAAAAATACATTATATATAAAACAGCACAATAAATACCCACCTGTGTAAAAACACCCAAAAGTTAAAGCTCACAGCTTTAATAAAACAATAACACAAGAAATAAAACAAAACAAGGTCTCATCCAACATGGTGAATAGAATAGAACAGTAGCCCATATATCAATACTACAGTGTACATGAACAGTCTGAATGCCCCACTTAAAAGACAGATTGGCTGAATGGATGAAAAAAAAAACATACTCCAAGTATATGCTTTCTCCAAGAAACACATGTAACTCATGAGGATTTTCACAGAACCAAGGTAAAGTGATGGAAAAAATATTCCACCCAAATGGAAACCAAAATTGAGCAGGTGTAGCCATTCTCAATCAAATAAAATAGACTTTAAATCAATCATAGTCAAAAAAGGAAAAGATGGTTATTTTATAGTGGTAAAGTGAGTGATTCAACAAGAAGACACAATAATCCTAAATATATATGCACCTACCACAGAAGCCTCCAGATTCACAAAAAATATTGTACTAGAACTAAGCAAAGAAATAGTCACCGTAATTTCCAGGGACTTCAACAGTTCCCTGACTGAACTGGACAGATCACTGAAGCGGAAAATCAGTCACGAAACAATAGACTTAAAAGGGACTCTAGAAAAAATGGACCTAATAGACATTTACAGAACGTTCTACCCAAAAACTACTAATATACACTCTTCTCATAAGCAAATGGCATATTTTACAAGACTGATCATATCTTAGGCCACTAAACAAGTCTCAGCAAATTTAAAATTTGAAATCATACTGTGTACCTTCTCAGACAACAGTGGAATAAAACTAGAAATCAGTTCCAAGGGAAACAATCAATTCTACACAAAGTCATGGAAATGAAACAACCTGCTGCTGAATGATCCTTGGGTCAATGCTGAAATTAAAATAGAAATCAAAAGATTCCTTGAACTGAAGAACAAAGGAAACACAATCTTTCAAAACCTTTGGAATATAAGGAAAGTGGACCTATGGTTAAAATTCATATCCTTAAATGCCTAATGAAAAACACAGAAAGATCACAAATTATCAACCTAATGTCATATCTCAAAGGATTAGAATAAGAAGAGCAAACTAAACCCAAAGCTGGCAGAAAAACAAAAAAACAAAAAACAAACCAATAAATAAACAAACCAAAAACAAAAACAAAAACAAAAACAAAGCTCAGAGCGGAAGTAAATGAAATTGAAACCAAAGAAACAGTAAAAAGGATCAATGAAACACGATGTTGGTTCTTCAAAAATATAAAAAAATTTGATAGAACACTAGGCCAATTAACCAGAAATAGAAGAGAAAGTACTCAAAAGAGCTCAATCAGAAATGAAAAAGGAGATGTTACAACTGACACAACGGTAATACAAAATATCCATAAATAATAACAAAACCTCTATGCACACAAACTAGAAAATGTAGAGGAGATAAATTCCTGGAAACACACAACCTCCCAAGCATGAATCAGGAAGAAATAGAACTCCTGAACAGACCAATAATGAGCAGGTGAGATTGAAGCAGTAATAAAAAATCTCCCAACAAAAAGAAGTCCTGGACCAGATGGATTCATAGCCAAATCTGACCAGACCTGCAAAGAAGGACCGGTACCTATCTTACAGAAATTATTCCATAACACTGAGAACGAGGCTATCCTCCTTATTTCATTCTATGAAGCTGGCATAATCTTAATACCAAAGCCAGGAAAGGACACAACAAAAAAAGAAAACTACCGACCAATATGTCTTATGAACACAGATGCAAAAATCCTCAACAAAATCATAGAAAACCAAATCCAACAGCACATCAAAAAGATAATTCACTATGATCAAGTGGTTTTAATATCAGGGATGCAAGAATGCTTTAATATACACAAATCAATAATCATGATTCACCACATAAACAGAAGCAAAACCAAAGACCATATGATCATCTCGATAGATGCAGGAAAAGCATTCAATAAAATCTGGAACCCTCTCATGATAAAAACCCTCAACAAACCAGGCATAGAAGGAACATACTTCAAATTATAAAAGCCATATATGACAGACCCAGAGCCAACATCATATTGATTGGGGAAAAGTTGAAATCATTCCCCTAAGAACTGGAAAAAGATAAGGGTGCCTACTGTCACTACTTCTATTCAACATAGTATAGGAAGTCCTAGCCAGGGCAATCAGGCAAGAAAAAGAAATAAAGTGTATCTAAATCAGAAAAGAGAAAGTCAAACTATTCCTATTTACTGATGATATGATCTTGTATCTAGAAAACCCTAAAGACTCCTCCAAAAGGCTCCTAGGATTGATAAATAAACTCAGCAAAGTCTCGGGTTACAAAACCAATATAAAATATCAGTAGCAATTCAATATACCAATAACAGTCAAGTTGAGAGTCAAATCAAGGACTCAACACCACTTACAATGCTGCAAAGAAAATAAAATACCTGGGAATATAGTCATCATAGGAGGTGAAAGATCTCTGGGAACTACAAATACTGAAGGAAAAAAATCATAGATGACACAAACAAATAGGAAAATATCCCAAGCTCATGGATTGGTAGAATCAACATTACTAAAATGTCCATACTGCCCAAAGTGATTACGTATTTAATGCAATTTACATCAAAATACCAATGTCATTCTTCACAGATTTAGAAAAAAATAACTCTATGCTTCATTTGCAACTGAAAAAGAGCCCAAATAGCCAAACCAATCTCAAGCAAAAAGAGCAAATCTGAAGGCATCACATTACCTGACTTCAAATTATACTACAAGGCTATAGTAACCAAAAGAGAGTGGTACTGGTATAAATGTAGAGACATAGATCAATGGAACAGAATAGAGAACCCAGAAATCAAATCATCTACCTACCACCAACTGATCTTTGAGAAGCAGATAACAACATATACTCAGGAAAGGAAACCTTATTCATTAAATGGTGCCCTGAAAACTGGATAGCCACACACAGAAGAATGAAACAGGACCCCTGTCTTTCACCATATACAAAAATTAATTCAAGGTGGACAGAAGACTTAAATGTAAGGCATAAAACTATAAAAATTGTAGAAGGAAACATAGGAAAAACTTTTGTAGACATCAGCCTAGGCAAAGAATTTATGACTAAGTCCCCAAAGGCAAATATAGCAACAACAAAAATCAATAAATGGGACTAAATTAAATTTAAAAGCTTCTGCCCAGCAAAGGAAATAATCAACAGAGTTAATATAATAGACAACCTTCAGAATGGGAGAAAATATTCGCAAACTATACATCTGATAAAGGGCTATTATCCGGAATCTACAAAGAGCTCAAACAAATCAGCAAGTAAAAAACAAAGAACCCCATTAAAAATGGGCAAAAGACATGAACAGAAGTTTTTCAAAAGACGATACACAAATGGCCAACAAATACATGAAAAAATGCTCAACATTACTAATCATCTGGGAAATGCAAATTAAAACCAGAATGAGATACCACCTTACCCCTGTCAGAATGACCATTAGTAAAAAGTCAAAAAACAATAGGTGCTGGTGTGTACAAAGGTAGATAGGAATGCTTATACACTTTTGATGGGACTGCAAATTAGTACAACCTCTCTGGGAAACAGTATGGATAGTCCTCAAAGAAATAAATGTTGACTTACCATTTGATCCAGCAATCCCACTATTGCATATCTACCCAAAGGAAAAGAAATAATTTTATCAAAAAGATTGCAAAAGATGCAATCTAATGTTTATCACAGCACAATTCACAATTGCAAGGATGTAGAATCACCCTAAGTGCTATCAATTCATGAGTAAAGAAAATGTGATATATGCATACCATGAAATATTACTCAGCTACAAAAAGTGGTGAACTAATGTCTTTTGCAGCAACTTGGATGGAATTAGAGACCAAATGAAGTATCTCAGGAATGGAAATCAAACAGCACCTACACTCTCTAATAATTGTGAGCTCAATTATGGGCACACATGGCACAAAGAGATGTAAAGGACATTGGAAACCAAGAAGGGAGGAGGGTGGGAGGGAGTGAGGGGGAAAACTTACCTGTTGGGTATAATGAACATTATTCTGGTGTGGACACACTAAAAGCCCCAACTTAATCCTTATACAAGATATATGGATTATATGGATACAAGGTATTTGTTCATACCCCCTTAATATTTAGAAATTTTAAAAAATGCTCTATTTTATCACACTGTCATCAGCATTGGGTGGTGTTTTTCAGATTCCTGTGGCTATCATCCACGTAAGAAAAGAACTTCACATCAATCTAGTACATAAATATATATGTCAATGTGTCTATAGGTGTAGACATAGATGTGGATATAGATACGGATATGAAATAAAAGCTTCCAGTTACTCATAATAAGGGCAATGCTTTCTTATGTTTTCTACACCATTTTTTCCTTTATTAAAAAAACCTATTCTGAAGCCATTATTAATTTTACAACACACTTTTGAGGTTATATTTGTTAGCCAACTCTTTTTGATATTAGAGGGTATCTTAATCCTTTGTGTAAATTCTTTGTATATTCATGATATTAACCATCTATAATATTTGCCTGTTAATGTAGTTGATATTGGCTTATGACAGTTCAGATATTTTATTTGCATAAAACAAAATCTATCAATTCTTTCTTGCATTACTTTTAATTATTAAAATTTTGAGCATTTAGAAGTCAGAAAAATATTCAACTTTAAAAATGTTTTATGGGATGTCTATTTACATGCAATTCTTTAATCCATAGATTATGCTTTGCTACATGCTTTGAAGTGAGGCCCTAACTTAAATTTTACACAAAAATAGAGGTCCACTTGTGATGGTTCTTTTCCAGGTCTTTTTCAGGAGTCTTTGCAATTCATTTATTACCATGGTTAATCATCTACAATTTGCAAACTAGCTCAATAAAGTAACCCTATAGAATATTTTTATACTATGTAGTTTCATAGTGGTTTTTAATATATTTAATAAAATAGGCTTTGAATACACTCAAAACTTGTTAAGATGGTAAATTTTATGTCCTGTGTATTTTAAAACAATTTTAAAAATGGGGAAAAAAGGAAATAAAATAGGCTTTAGAATCAGACAAAATTGGGTTCAAATCCTTGCTCTTTAACTTTCTAGATATGGGACCTCAGGTAGGTTACTTAATGTCTCTGAGTCTCATTTTCTTTAGTTTAAAAATTAAGATGACAATTTAACTACATAATATGTTCAAAATATTTAGGATAATGCTTGATGCAAGGTGAATACTTAGTCAATTGCAATCAGAAATTTACAGTTTGTTAAAGTTGTTATTAGATAGAAGATGATGTTTACATAATATGTTTTTCTTACATGAAGTAATTTTACGAGTGCACTGTTATTTTTATTGTCTTTAATATTCTCTACATAAAAGCATGCTACTTGCAAATGTTAAAAATGATAACTCCTTCCCCGATGTCTATTTATTATCTTCTTGCATTCTTAAAAATTACTCCCAAAATATAAAATTATAATTGTAATTTTGTTTCTAACTTTAATTGGGATATCTGTAAAGTAAAATTTTGCAAGTAAAATTTTGACTTTTCATGTTAAGAAGATGGTTGCTTCTTTGTCGGTTTTGTAAGAGTTGTCATTAGGGGGGCATTAATTTTATGGAATTCCCACTGTGCTCTTATTAATAAATCCTGTCGAAATAAGCTTGAAAATATTTCATTTATATTTTTAATTTATATCCATAAATATTATTTTATATTTTTCCTTTCATACTTCCACTGTCAGTTGTAAATGTGCTTGATAAAATAAATTATGCAACAACCCATGATGTTTTGTTCTGGGAAACAGTATTTGTAGAGCATTTCAATTAAACTTTTTAAACAAAAATTTAAAACAAAACACACCCATAAATTTTCTAAGTCTACAATATTTTAGACATACGTTCTGATAATTTTAGACATACGTTCTGATAACTTCACATTTACATGTTTATTCTATGTTCATTGACCCATGCAGGTTTTTAAAACATTTTTGACTGAATTTTAGTAAGTTATATTTTTTATCCCATAAAATATCCATAAACATTTTTTAAAAACATATATTTGTGCAAATTATTATCCCATACAAACCTAGTCCTTAGCCTCCCATAATTTTATGTCTGTAGTTCTAAATTTTAGTAATTGATTTCTTTGTTTATTGAACTCCCTGCTTTTTTGTTTTACATGGTTAATACTTTCAAAGACCTAGCCCTTTTGTTGTATTTTCCATTTCTACTTCATTTTTCAAATTCTTACATTTTGTTTTATATGATATTAATTGTATTTATTTTGCTTTCTTGTGATTCTGTTTATTGCTTTTCTAAATCTATGAACTAAACTTTTTTAAAAAATTATTTTCTGCTTAAATGCTAAATAATAAAAATAACATAGCCAAAAATCTTGCTTTGGCCATGACCAAAACATTGTTTTCTCAAGATTTTGTGACTGTAATTCTTACTCCTCTTTTGTTAAATAACAGAAGTGTTGCTATTGTGTGTCTAATTTGTTCTTGTTTTGCTAAAAAGGGTGATGGGGATATACATCCTAGTACTTGAGGCTTTATATGTTCCTTTTTTTTTTCACTCAAAACACAAACACTTTCGGAGTCTATCTTGTTATGAACAGGTAGAAGATGCTTCAAGTAGAGCCTGATTTGTAGATTTGGACATAACACTATTTCAGGAGACAGGAAATAACTGAATGCTTATTACATTATCATTAAAAAGGTATTACATTAAAATTGAAGGAAAACAAGACTTTAGATGGAAAATAATAAATCTATAATTACAGATCATTTTAATATTAAGAGATATATGTGTATGTGCATCTGTGTTTATACATATAAATATATACAAATATATATTTGCATATATACAGGTATGATCTTTCATCTAAGATTATATTTCACCAAAAATTTGTTGATACATAATCTCTATAACAAAATCAATTGAGGGTTGAATTTTATGCCTTGGCAGCTGTGGGTCCTTGAAAACATTATTTAACATCTCTGAGCCAAGGTTTGCTTATTCTTCTTCATTAAATGATAAAAATAACCTATGTCTCATATGATTCAATAAGGGAATATGTTTTAAGGCCTAGCATAGTGCCTGGTTCATAGTTTTTGCATAATAAATACTAAAGTATCTGACACGGCATCTATCTCCATTGCCACCCCATCTTTATCACCCCCCCGCCAACATGCTCCCCACCACCCAAGCTCTAGTTTTCTTACACAGCTGGGATTATTCTTGAATGAAACAAGAGAGCGCTTCTTGGCTTGATAAATATTCTACACTCCAAGTACCCGTAGCCTCCCTTATTCTGCCTGTTAACATTTTCCATTTCAGGATTATGTCCAAGGGCAGATCTTGTATTGGAAGAATCATTGGCTTTTGTAAAGTCAACCTGTTGCGTTTGATTGTCCAAAAGGCTCAATTCTTTACAGAGGAAAAGGCTAAAAAGTTGGAAACTGATAGACTGTGATTCAAATGTCAGCTTCGTGAACTCGGCCAAGTTATTTAATGCAAATTTTGTATACTTATTTTCAAAAGACAGTAATTGCACTCAATACCCAGTGAGCCTGTGAATTGACTGAGACAATACAGGCAGGAGTTCCAGGCGTAGGTGGTGATGTAAAACAATGACTGATCCACCTTTGCTTTCTCCCTTCCTCCCTCCTTCCTTCCTCCCTCCCTCCCTCCTTTCATTCCATTCTCCCTTCCTTTGTGCCTGTCATCTCCACTTTATTATACAAAATCAGCTTTGAAAAATGTTAATATAAATAAAATTGAATAGCTCTCCTTGTAGACAAATGTCAAACACGGAGTTCAAATTTACAAATATAGGAAGTTGTGATTTCTTAAGTGATTGTTCTGTATTCCTTAGATTTTAATCTTACAATATCATAAAACAATTTATCTACTGCTAATTATTATAGCACATACAATTATATTTCCAAAAAGTTGTGTGTGTATTTTTTATTTAGCGTCAACTCAGTGCTTAGTTCACATATAATGCTGTGATATACAAATTGCTTAATTATAAATTTATTTTAATTGTTGGGGTTAATGTTTAGCAAATGAGAAAATATTTTTAAACTGTTAACTGTTGAGATAATTACTATATAAATGATTTAAATTAGGAATGAATGAGTTTTGGGTTCTTTCAACTTATTTCTTAGTTAAACATAAGAAAACTTAAATTTCTACTTTTTGTATGGTAAACATGGCTACTTTGGAATACTCGAGTAATTTTAGTCAGCCTGAGCAACACAGAACTTTTAAAATATGCATTCTATTATTGATAGGAATATTCCTTAGAACCAATATGTCTAGTCAATTTCTATCATGTACCTGCATGCACGTAGGAGAGAGAGTTGGAAACAGAGACAGATATGGAAATTCAAATGCACAGAAATGAGAGAGATAAGTGAGTCCTCGAGAAGCGAAAGACACACATACAGAGAGAACAATTTAAACCGTAAGGAATTTAGCCCACCATTCCAATGAGTGAAGTCTGGGAGTGACTACGAGATGCAAAATGGTGCTTCCTGTTCATTCAATCTATCTCACTGCCTTTGTGCTTCCCATGGCATCATCATCTGACCATGTTGATTTTGGTTTTACTGGGACCACGCCACATAAATATAGATTTCTGGAACTAGAAATGTTTAAAAAGGAAAGTGAGGTACTCTCGGCAGTGCTTAGAAACATACAAAGTTGTATACCAGAGCTTCCAAGATATTCCAGTGCTTGATGGATGTAACACAAAGAAACTGGCTGTACTCAGCATAACCTCTGCCATTCTAGTCAATTTTAAGAGCCTGCAATAAAAATATTATTGCATTTATTTTAAGTGTTAACTTCTGTTCCTCTATTTCTTACAAATTTACATCACAGTGTCTATGTTTTGTGATTTCTTATATATAGTGTTTTTTCTCTTTAGAGTTTTCTGCCAGTATTCATCACCACAAAACTCCATTTTGGTCTCAAAATCTATTTTATCTCTTCTCTAATGTTTTATTAACTTTCTTTGCAGGGTACCTTTGAAATCTCACATATGTTTCAGCCATTTTACATTTCCTAAAACATTTAAACTCCTGATTAAATAAATATCTGTTCAAAAGACCATAAAATACTTTAATAAAGTACATAAACACTCGGAAACACATACAGCTCTTATAAACACTTTATGTATTGTATTAAGTTTAAAATTGGTGACACATGTTTAATGTCACATTTGAAAAAATTCAATGCTTCATGTAAGTAAATAAATTTCAGAAACACACTTTTTACAATGGAGCATTACCTGTCACCTGATAGTAACAGCATTTATAAATTACTGGGTACAGTTTGCATATGATTACTCACTGAGTGCCTAATATTTGGAAAACTTTGATAGAGTTCACCACTAACTTATCATAAAATAATTTAGCAAACCGGAAATAAATAGAAAAGTCTTTTTAATGGTATGTATGCTTCAGTATGATATTTTGGAAGAAGTCCCATTAAAATTATGCACAAAGCAAGTGTGGTTGCTATGATCCTTACTACTGAACATTTACCAGAATCCCCTAAACTGTGCAAAAGTTTGTATAACAATTATAAAAGAGCAGATGAAATTATCATTTATTTTCAAAAATAAGATTTAATTCATAAAAAAATCCAAGAATATCTACAAATTATTAAACATAATAAGCTAATATAATAAGAATGCTGGGGCAAATCAGTACCAATCATGGTGTTCTTATACACCATTAATAGCTGATGAAAATATGAATAAATTCTAACACATAATAGGAAGCACTATCATGAGGTAACTAAGTAAAATTTTTTTAAAAGTACAAGAATTTTACATATAAATTTTAAATCTTTATTAACTTAAATTGAGATTTAGAAAAAGGTAAGATAGCCTAATGTCCTGAATAACAAGACTCAGTACCATGAAGATGACAGATAACACTAAATTAATTTGTTAAGTCAATATAATTTAAATTGAAATTCCACTAGGGTTTACTGTGGATTTTAGCAAGTTAATCCTAAAATTCCTATGGAATGGTAAAAGACTAAGAATGTCTAAGGTGTATTTGAAGAAGAACAAAGTTGGACAATTGGTCCTCTCATTTATCAAAACTCTTTTAGAAGTATGTGAATTAAGAACACATGATATAGGCATAATAATAGACAAATGTGTCACTGGAATAGACTAGAAAACCCAGAATTAGAGCCACAAAAAAAAAAAAAGTATATAAGGGTAGAAGTCATATTACAGCCAAACGGGGAAAAAATATACTGCTCACTAAATGCTGAAAGGAACATTGATTTTCTTTATGAAAAAATAGATTTATACATCATACCATGGACAAAAATAAATTCCACATATATTGAAAGTGTAAATATTAAAATCAAACTATTAAACTTTTAGAATTACATGTAGCTTTTTGGTAGCAGTAGAATGAATTATTTCCCAGAAACTGCGAACAAGTCATAAAATTTAGACTGATACATAAAATAAATAACTCCTAACAAAAAGACAAAATACACAAATTTAAAAGATAAATCACAGGCTTTGAGAAGATATTTGCAATGTATATTAGACAAAGATTTAGTTTCTAAAAAAATTACACATCCCTACGTATTATTTTTTAAGACAAACACCCCCTCCCACACACACACAAAATGGGTTAAGCACATATAGATAATTCACTAAATAACAGAATTGAATGAATCAAAATTGTGTAAAGGTACATAACTTCACTAATAATTATAGAAAGGCAAATACAGACAACAAAAAACTCACTCATCAGATTTACAAAATTTCAACAATCTAATGAAACCAAGGCAAAAAATAGTTTGGAGAAAGTGTCATAAATTAATAAATTATGAAAGGACATGACCTATAACCCAGCTATTCCATTTTTGAATAATCACTAAGAGAAAGTATCACATATCTACATTTATTAATTTCCTAAGGCTGCTGTAACAAATTACAACAAACTGGTTGGCTTAAAATGACAAAAATTTATTCTCTCACAGTTCTGGAGGCCAGAAGTCTGAAATCAAGGTTAGTTCCTTGTGGATAGTCTGAGTGAGATGCTGTTCCATGCATCTCCTCTACTTTCTGGTGGCTGTGGGAAATTTGTGGTGTTCCTTGGTTTACAGTCACATCACTTGAATCTTTGCCTTTCTCTTTGTGAGGTATTGTCCTCTGCATTGCCTGTATGTCTGAATTCCCGTCTTCTTATAAGGACAGTCATTAGATTGGGGCCTGCCCTAATCCATTATGGCCTCATCTTAACTTGATTATGCCTACAAAAACATTATTTCCAAACAAAGTCATATTCTCACATTCCGTGTGAACACTATTTAACCCAGTATACTACAAAAGGATAAATGTATAACAAGAAAGTATATCACAGCACTGTTTGTCAACAACAAAAATATCCATTATTGTAGCAGTGGATAATAAATAATGGTATAGGCATACAATGGAGGTTATACAGCTGTTAAAACCAATGACTAGACCTATGAATATCAAAGTTGATAAACCTTAAGAACATATTGAGTGAAGAAAAGAAAGTTGTAGGATATGTGACAGTTCAATATCTTATTTGTAAGAATGATACATGCACAAAACACAACATAGTTTTTGATACATATAAAATAAGATATACAAATAGGCAGGGTTACCTGTACATCAAGTTTAGGATAGTGGTTATCTACAAGGAGGAAAGGTAGAGAATGAGATCAGGATTAAACAAATGCTTCTAATATATATGTAATATTTTTCATTATGTAAAGGAGAGGAGGTTTGGAACAAATGTGGGAAAATGTTAACATTTGATACAGTTGAATGGTGAGTATAGAGCAGAGTTTCAACCTCTGCACTACTGGTATTTTGGGCAATATTCATTTTGTATGGATTTGTCTCGAGCATTGTGGAATATATAGATGTTTAGCAGCCTCCCTGGCCTTTGTCCACTAGCTGCCGGTAGCAAACCTATCCCCCACCCCCAGTTGTGATAACCAAAAATGTTGCCAAACATTTTTGCTCTGTGGAGAAATCAACTCTGGTTGAAGACCACAGGTATAGAATATTCATTATATTCTTCTCTTTGTTATTCTGTATATTTGAAATATGTTATGATATATTGTGATAAAATATTAAAATATACATGTTTATTTCTTGCCTGCTAAGTTTTAATAGGAAAATAAAGAAAATTGTCAACATGTAAACATAAATATATAATAAAATTTTCCATGTTGTAAATTGGAGATACAGAGATATAAAGACTTCAGCAACTGAGATAAGTTGCAATTAATTTTGTCTGAGTTGTTTTGTTTAAAATAGGCTGTATCAAAGAGAGGATATGTCATATTCACCTTAAAGGATTTTGCAAGTTTGAAAAATGGTAGAAAAGCATTATAAATAGAAGAAACAGCAAGGAAGCAGGAACTACGTAATGATTTTATGGAATGGTGAGTTTTTCTGTGAAACTGAAACACAGTCTCAAATTTTCATGCCTTCAATGGCAGTAGCATAGATGTGTGGAGCAAATGGCTGTAAGAAATGTTAGAAATGTAGGGCCTATGACATTGGAGAGGGCACCTAGCAGACCAAGCAAAACAAGTCTTAGGGCAGATTCAGTCCACAGTTTTAATGACCCCTGTTTTAGAATATATGGAGGGGACTAACTAGATATGTGCTGGCAAGGAATGATTGATGTCATTGAAAAATAGAAATCATTAAAATTAATATTCCTGTAGAATGTTGACACATTAAAAATTAGCTTGAGAGATATACAATGCAACGATTTGAAGTATTAATAAAATTGATATATTAATTCTCCACAAATTAGTTTACAGATTAAATGCAATCAAACATACAATACCAGCAGGATTCTTTAGAAATTAGCAAGATGATTCTAAAACTCCATATGAAAATACAAAGTATCAGACTGTCCAAAGCAATCTTGTGATAGAACAAAGTTGGAGCTCTTATACTATGTTTTTGAGAGTTGCTGCAAAGCTACATAATCATGAAGTGTAGTAGTGGTGTAAGTATTATCAAACAGATCAGTGGAACAGAATAGATAAGACCAGCGACAGTCCCAAACTTATCTGGTCCTTTGATGTTTTACAAAACTTTCGATGTTATCTGATTTTTATTAGTATTTGTCTTTTCCATAAGTATTGGAATAAATGGATACTATAACTTGACATTTACATCACAGCACATACAAAAATAATTCAAGATGTACTATAGATCTAAACATAAAAGCTAAAACCTTAAAGTTTTTAGAGGAAAACATCAGAGAATTTCTTCGTGATTTGGGGATATGAAAAGGTTTCTTAGACTGGAAACAAAAGCAATAATAACAAAAGAACAAATTGATAAATTAAACTTCATCAAAAATTAAAAATAAATTTTAAAATATTTGCTCAGGAAATGACACCATTAAGAAAAATAACAGGAATGTCACAGATTTAGAGAAAATATTGGCAGAATATTTATCTTACCAAGGACTAGTATCCAGGATATTTACATAACTTCTACACAGGAATAAAAAGACAAACCATTTAAAAAATGAACAGAAAATTTGGAAACTCCCAAAATACATGTATAAGAATAGCCAGTGGACACTTTAAAATATATCTGTCATTTAAATCTGAGAAATAACAATTAAAACCACAATGAGAAACCCATCAACTAGAACAATGCCAAATCTTGGTAGTAAGTGGATCAATTGATATTCTTACATATGGTTCATGGACATGCAAAATGTTACAACCATTTTAGAAATATGCTTGGTAATTTTATTTTATTTATTAATTTTTTGTCCAAAAATGTGTTCTCTATTACAGAAAGTTCTGAAGAGGGGCTCCTTGTTCTTGCAACACAATGAATATTTTGTGTATCATTCAATAACGTCCCAGCAGCAGTAGTGTTGCATTTAATGTGTTATTTTAATGCTGAAGGTCATGCGAATTATAAAATCATGTACCAACTCTTGGTGTGTATTTTAGTTTTCATATATTCTAATGGGTGCCCCAAGATATGAACAATTAGAAATAGAATTAAAAATTCTCTGGGTAAATAGTCATATGTCATATCTGTGTTATTATTTTTATCTATATACCATGAAGAATTGTTGTTAGGTACAATACACATAGTCTTTGTTATCTTTAGATAGATAGAGCATATTAACTCCTCACTTAGCAATGCTTGCCTTTCAGTAGAATGAAATTCTATAAAGGCAAAAATTGTGTCTCATTCACGTTTGTTTCCCCAGTGCCCAGAATCATATCTGATACGTGAGAGAAATTCAATGAATATTTGTTGAATGAAGGAATATGACGGTCAGAGCACAATATTTGCAAGGCTATACATGTTTATGAGTATACTGTTTGTGTCTTCATAAAAATTGACATCTTAACAGGCCATGTGACTTGCTGAGTATCTACATTTAATATATTATTATTTTGTAAGAAATTAAAAGGTATATTTTTTAAAAATCTGGGTAGATTTGTTTATGTGCTTCAGAATTTTACTTCAAATATTCCATAAAGCATCAATTCGTATTTGTGTCTTTTAATAATGCATGCTGAATTACCATTTGGAGACACAAAGGCTTATATAAATGCTGGGTGAATTTTATGTGTACACATTTCCCATTCAAATGATTTTCATAGCTTATGGGGCCTTCAGTTAGATGCAATCACTCTTTACGTTTCATGACAGTGGAATGAGATCTGAAAGAGATGCATTTTTCCCCACCAATTCATTTCTCTCACTGTAGTTCAGCACTGTATGCCTTCAATACGTTGAGAACTGCATTTTGCTATTGCTGCTTTTTCTTTACACCTGTTATTTTCCACACTAGTATTAGAAATCAAAATCTTTGACTCTTACATTAGTTTTTTTTAATTGAGTGTTTTTCCCTTGGACAATTAAGGTAATTTGTATACATTAGGTTTTCTTTGACAATTGCTACTAATGCAGCTGAGTGGTGATTATATGGCATTTTCCAAAATTAGATCTCTACATATCCTTTGTCACTTTTTGACAATTATGAACATATAGTGATTGAACATCACTTTTAAGAAGTCAACTTCTGATTCTGTGAGTGAGATTTACTCCTCCTTTGCCTGATCAGGAAAGGTTTTTGGTCGAGAGGCAAGACAGGAAATGTCTGCTTTCGTGTTTTCAGATTTAGAAAACATATATCTGACTTGAGAGGTGCCCAATAACGAGCCACAAATAGCTCTTGTAGTTAGAAGGAAAGAGGAATTTAATCACAGTGTTTTTCATAATTACATTTCAAAAATGAAGATATAAAAATACTATGTTTCCAATAATATAAGTAAAGCACACTCATTATAAAAAATATAGGGGAAAATAAAATGGCATAAAAAAGGAGGAAAGACAGGCCCAGGTAAATCCATTCTAAACATTTTGGTATATATCATCCCAGTTATCTACAAATTTAAAAGACAAAGTATAATGTTCTTGTATTTACTATGCTGTAATCTGAATATATTGTTTTTTACTTAGCAATAATCTCAAGTGATTAAATGTTTATTTGCAATGTGATTTTTAACGACTTTTTAATATTCCACCAGTTAGACCCAGAATGTTTTACCAAACCTAATTACTTATCATTGGACACTTCAGCTCTTTCCAATTGTAATCACTGTCCCTGTCTTTATTTCCATATCTGATAGCCTTTTTATAGGGTATTTTGGAGTTAAAATGACACTTTCCATTAGCTTAAAATATTAACAGGAATAGCTGATAAATATTATTATTTTTACACATAATGGAATAAGCTGTGGTATGACTCTGGTTCTGATCCAAATTAATTACATGAACTTGAGTGAGTTCAATTCTTTAGTTGATCTGTCAGAAACATTCAACACAGCAGAACTCTATTTCTTCATTGGCTGTCCAGAACCTCATATTCTTGGTTTTTCTTCTACATTGTTGGTTATTAGTTCCTCAGAGATTGATGCTTGAATATATCTGGTTTAATTTCTAAATGCGTGCCACAGTGATGACATCCAGTTTCACAGCTTCAATATCATCTATCTGTGTACCTATCCTTACCTACTGCTCTCTATTTATATCATAAATATATAATATTTATATTATATGTAAATATACACACATACATATATATACACACATAGACATATATATAATCTGTCTTTCCAAAATACTTATCATCTATCTATCTATCCCAGAGCTCTCTCTTGAGTTCCAAATTCATACTTCCACCTGCTTACTAAAATTTCTCCTTTGAATATCTAATAGGCAAGTTACCATCATGTACAATTGAGTTCCTAATTTTTTCTTCACACACTTGTTCTGGTCCAGTTCTTTTCAATCTCGTGAATAGTTAAACCATAGGTCAAAATTTGGGTCTACTCTTGACTCTCCTCTTTCAAATTTAACATTTAATATACCTACAAACCTTGTGACTCTGCATTTGAATGATATCTCAACACTTCTGCTACTAACATCTTTGCCTAAACTATAAACATCTCTGTCCTTGGTTACCGGAATCCCCTCTTGCTGTTCTTGCTTTTTAGAACAATTTCTCCCAGACATCGTGTAGCTCACACATTGACATCCTCACCTTCTCACTTTTCCAACGAACCTATGTGCGAAATCTAGTAATCCCTATCCACTGCCTCATTCATTTTTCTCGCTAGCACCAATCACATTTTACCGTGCTCTATATTTTAAACATTTTATATTGTTATTTTCTCTATCCACACAAGAATATAAGTTCTCTGACGATAGGAATAAAGATCCCTGTTTTACTGATCACTAGGCACAAAATAGGGCTAAATAACTGTGAACATTTTTCTAATCCAAAATATTCTTTGTTGTTTGCTAATATTATCCTTTGCCTACAGTCTAGAATGTGGACAAGTTGGGTATTAATAATAGGCTTTATATAAGGTTTTAAATACTATATGCTTATAAGAAAACAAGAAAACACCCATATTCCCACATTTACGATTCATGACCCCTCTTTCTCAGGAGAAAAACAAAATGATTAAAGGTGTTTTGGCCACTGATCTTATGTTTGTTAATTTTTGTTAAGCTTCCTAGCTCCCTTGACTAAAATTTTCGTCTTCCTTCCGGTCCTAATTCAATTTTCTGACCAGTTGGACGGGATTTGTCTTAACACTCACATTTCCCTGTCAAGGCAAATGCGGTCTGCTCAAACATACGGTCTCTTTCAGACAACATTTTAACTTTAATTTATTCTGCACACCCCTATGACTTGCCAATCTCTGGGGAGCTTGAATGCCTGCACTGGGGGCAGATCTGATGAAGGCCTTCTTGGACTCAACAGCTGATGGGTGAATTGCTTCCCCCTCTTTCACAGACAGCAACATTAATCTAAATTGAAAATTCATCACCGGCATTTATGGTTCTGAATGGTAGCATATGGTGTTAATCTGGAGGAATTTTACCTTTATTATTACTTTGTAGGCCAGTGACCTAAATATTGTTAAAGTGAGAGTACCTCACTTTTGACTACTAATCTTATGATGGCTCTTCTGTATGAGAACAGAAAGGCAGAGTTTCATTCTGGGTTTTCATTCTGGGCATCGCCATAGTAGAACATTTCTATCGCAAGTTTACCTTTAAGAGAAAGGAGGATAAGAAGTTTTAAGATACACACAAGGACTTTCAAGCTCTATTAGTGACCCATGGTTCTTTTTTCCCCCATAATGGTACCATTCACTAAGATAAACAGACAGAATGAAGATACATAACAAGCTCATCTTATGAAATTATATACAAGACATAATACTTTTTGAAATATCACCATTCTATATTTTATTGGCACATTTTGATACAGGAAACAACCAAATATACTCTAAACTGTGTGAATCAATTAGTGATCAATCTAGGTGACAAATATGAACTAAAAGGTATATTTATAAAAAACATTTCTGAAGATAATTCCCTAAAATTTGTTAAGCTATAACATAATCTTTGGAATGAATGAAAATTTTCCTAATAAACCTACTTTAAGGCAATGCATTCATACAAATGTACATATTCTGGCATGTTTAATAATTTCACAGTAATAAAGAGTCACTCCTGAATGTATTGGAAAAGAATATTCAAGTTGTCTTTTCAGAATCAATACGCTTGTTACAACAATAAAAGCTAATATTTGTGAGCACTTTTCATGTACCAGACAATATGCTAACTTTGTGATAAGCATCACTCATTTCTTCTTTCAACAAATATGCATTGAATGCTTGCTCTGTGTCAAGTACTGTTCTAGGAACTTGAGATACATCAATAAATAAACAAACAAAAAAAAGTCCCTGCTAGCATAGAGCATTATGGTGAGAGAAACTTGCAAAAACCAACAGACATAGACTATAATAGACTAAGTAAATTACAATATTGTTATGAGTTGAATTGTGTACCACTGAAATTCCTATGTTAAAACCCTAAGCCCCTTCACCTCAGAATGTGACCTAATTTGGGTGTAGGGTCTTTAGAAAGGTAATCCAACTAAAATGAAGTCATTAGGATAGGTTGTAATCCAATATGACTGCTGTCCTTTTAAAAGGGGGAAATTTGGAGATAGACACATATGCAGAGAAAATGCCATGTGAAAGTGAAGTCAGAAATCTGAGATGCATCTATAAGCCAAGGAACATCAAAGACTGCCAGAAAATCACCAGAAGCTAGGTAAGAGGCATGGAGCAAATTTTCTTTTACAACCCTCAGAAAGAACCAACTGTACCAACAACTTGATCTTGGACTTCTAGCCTCCAAAACAGAAACAATAAATTTATGTTTTTAAGCCACCCACTTATGGTACTTTGATAAGGTAACCCAGTAAGCTAATACAAGCATATAAGATGGTCTGAGAGAATGCCTTTAGATATAGCCATCAATAATTCCTTTTTTTACTCATGGATGCATGCCAGTCTTCCCATAATGAGATGGAATTTTTTACCTTTGTGTCTGAACTAGTTATGGGACTTGCTTTGAGCAATACTGTGAGGTGAATGTGAGGCTATGTCAGTATTAGGACTAGGTTATGGAAGACCTGACAGTGTCTACTTTGGCTCTCTGGGAAACCAGCTGCCATACTTTAAACTGGAATCCTAGACTAGACTTCTGGAGGAAGTATGGCTACATGAAGGAGAATTTATGCATCCCAAATGCAGCCAGTACAAAACGACATATAGGCCAGCAATGAATGGGGTCTTGCACATTCCAATCCCCAGTTGACCCCCACCTGAATGTATAAGCAACTTGGACTAATGCCACATGGAGCAGAATAACTGAACAGCTGAGCCATAACTCAGCCACACAATCATGGAAAATGATACACCATTGTTGCTTTAAGCTTCTAAATTTTGGAATAATTTTTTACATATCAATAGATTATTTACCATAGAATGATAAGTTCCAGGAAGACAATAAAGAACAGTAGAGTGAAGGAATTGAATAAGAGTGTGTTTACATGCGGTAGCAATGGTGGGGGAGGGGAGCATGCTACCCTGCAATCCTCACTTAATCCCCACAGTAATTAATGAGGTAGATATAATAGCCCATCTTCCAGCAAGCAAATGAGACTTACAGAAATTAAGCAATGTGTCAAAGGTTACATAATGGAGTCTGGCTTCAAATTCAGGGCATCTGTCTAAAGCACTCTATCAAATAGATTATTGGCAGTGAGAGGAGAGTGGGAGATCATCGGTGGTGGTGAAGTATCATCAGAGTGAATTTTGCTCTCTCGTATAACAGTCTAGAAAAATATTTTTAAAAGAAAGACTTCAAAGAAGCTGTGATCATTAATTTTATGTATCAACTTGACTGAGCCATGGGGTGCCCAGACTATTTGGTAAAGCATTGTTCTGGGTACCTCTTTGAAGCTGTTTTTGAATGGGATTAACATTTGAATCAGTAGACTGAGTAAAGCAGACTGCCTTCCCTAGTGCAAGTGGACCTCACCCAATTAGTTGAAAGTCTGAATTAAAAAAAAAAAAAAGAAAGAAAGATGGCTCCTCCTGCAAATAAGAGGAAACTCCTCCTGCCTGACTGCCTTCAAGGTAGGGTATTGTTTTTTCCTGCCCTCAGACTTGTACTAAAACATAGGCTCTTTCTGGATCTCGAGCTTACCAGCCTCTGGCCTGGAACTACACCATCAGTTCTCCTGTGTCTCCAGCTTGTTGGCTACAGACCTTGAGATTTGTCAGCCTCTGTAATTGTGAGAGACAATTCTTTATAGTAAATCTTTCTGGATATATATGCATCCTATTTGTTCTTTTTCTCTAGAGAACCCTCATTAATATAGAAGTTATTCTCCCTTCCCTCTCTCTGTTTGTGTGTGTGTGTGTGATGCATGAATATGGCATCTGGGATTCAGAGAGAAATGTTAGAAACTCAGTCTAAGACACCTTTACTTAAGATTATTAAAAAATAAAAAGGAATAAATTTATGGGAGGGGCTGACTAATAGGGATATGCCAGAATACACTAAAAACCTGCACTTTTTAAATCAAAATTGAGTTTTCCATCTAGATTGCTTTATATTTTAAATGATTTTAAAATAGCATATTCATGGAAAATTAGAAAAAAATAGCAGCAAGAGAAATGAACTATATATAAGCATGCACGTTAGAAAATTAGCATTTTAAGTGACATTTGTTCTTTCATAACAGGATAGTTGAATTTGTAAGCAAGACTGCATGAGAAAAAATAAATTTTATGGGAAAATAAATGGAGATTGTTTAGGGAGTTTCACATTCTTAAAAAGAAATGCATATGTCTTATCTTTAACTCTATATTGTTACGGTATGCCAAAATAATAATTTGATTAAGCAAAATTCAACCAATAAATAAATTATTTCTTTTTTGCTTTAATCTTCCAGATATTGTCAGTCTCTGCTATCATCTTTTACCTGACCTTGTAATTTTGATTTTTGCACTATTCACAATCACCAAAGATAAATAAAAGTGAAACTTCATTAAAGTTATAAAAAAGAAAAAAAATAAAAAAGTAATACTAGCAGACTAACAGAACAATAAGCTCAAAAATACCTCTGTTCCTTTTTTCCTCATAGAATAACAAAATTATAACTTCCATATTCCAGGGATCCAGATTTTGATTGTACTGCAACTAGTAATAGTCTGTGTAATACAAATAATGTTTTCTTCTTAATCAAATTCCAATTATCCTATTTGCTTTATGAAAACTCACACTGCAGGAGAACTGCCTCTACTTATGTTTTGCAGCATTTCCTTTGAAAGGGAAGCAATTTTTCTTCATACATTTTTAAACAGAATCAGAAAATATATGGTTTGTGGTTTTCAGCTAGTATAGTTTTCATAAATTGTATCTTATGGAGGGGGGAAAGAAAAACCCAGACACTTTATAATTGTATTTTCTTCTTGATGAAAAATTTTGTTAGTTTTGTGATAAAAGAAAGGTATATGGGTGATGAAATAAGATAGATTCATCCCAGCTTCATTCATGATATGCTGTATGACTATGGTCAGATTACATTAACTTTATGAAGCTACATTTTTCTCTCTTTCAATAATAATAATAATAACAAAAACAATGACAATAATAATTCTTAATTAGTAAGGTTTTGTGATGGTTAAAAGTAATATATGAGAAGTAACTTAGTCCACCTTGAGTGTGCTGATAACATCAGTTGTTGTCCATGATGTTGCTGCTTTTTTCCTATTATTACCATTATTACTATTCTTTAGAAAAGAAGGGAAAGCTCATGTATTTTAATTATCTCTATAGGGAAGAAAAAGGAACGCTACTCCTCCCTAAGGGATCTGTAATGTCACAGCTGTCACGTGGAAATACAGATCCATGATAGAAGCACTGGTAGGCTGGATTCTAAAATCCATACCTTTATAATTGTAAAGATAATTTCCCTCTCTAAGAACAAATATTGATATAAAATTAGAAATACTATTTTAATTTTTTCATGTAGCCTGTAAGCAATTGGGCCATAATAATCCTAATTTCATGAATTTACCCTGGGAAGTCATTTATCTTTTCCTAACTTTAGTTTTTCCATTTGAAAAGTAGAAAATTATGTTACTTATATTAATATTGACATTGTAAGACTGCTATAAGCAACTCATAAGATTGTATATTTACAAATAGATACACATACACATATATGCACATACATATATACATATATGCAATTTACAAATTGTAAAAATAGTAATACAAATAATGATGATCAAATATTATAGCAATTAACCACAATATTTCTTATTCATATGTAATATTCAAAACATGAGTGCTAAATAAGTTTAATAAGTTTAAGTTTAGTCAGCTTTAAAATTATTATTCTTACGAGATATAAACATACAGGCTTTCTTCATAGCATGACTTTTCCATAACATTGTTATCAGGCAATACTCTTATCTTTGCATTATGATTACAGATACTTATATTTCAGTCCATTATAAAATTATGTTTCAATCCACATAAATTTTTTGTGGCAGCTGTTAATTTACCTTGTGTACTCAGCCATGTGTGTAGAGACTGTGACATTTTTTCAGCAAGGAAATTTTTGTAGTCATGAGCAGTGATAGCTTCTAAAAATGGCACTGCTATGACATTGTTACTAGCCAGATACTAACCCTTACCACATGGAAAGTTTAAACATGACCAAAGATTTTATCATTAGTTACTGTCTTACTGGGGAGAGCCAGATTTGAGAAAAGTATATAAAAATTCTGACACCCATCTAAATAAATTATACATATATGAGCAAATGTGGAAGCCATTTGCTCTAGTACAAAAATCATGATAACCACATCCAGACAGAATTTGAAAACTCTAACCAAAAATCTGCCATGTATTATACTTGATCTTTTTTTTCCCCCTAAGGATTGTTAGCAAAGGATATTGCTTCTGTATTTGCATGTAATTTATTAGCCCCCAAAAATCTGTACCTCAGAAAGTCTCCTTTGGACGAAGCTCTCTTAGCAATTTAGTTTGACCTAAGTAATCCTGGGAGGTATTATAAAGATACCAAAAGTAAGCTTGTAGACACTTGGAACAGTTCCTAATCATAGTTAAGAACTGAATAAATTATAATTTTTGTTATTATTAATAAACTATACCACAAAGACTAGAAAGGCAAATTTTCTCATTTCTACCAGGTCCTGCTGCTTTTTAAAAACATAAACAGAAACCAAGGCTCAATTTTCTTATCTGCAGGTTGAAACTATTTTCTCCTTGATATTTCTCCTTGGTGCTTTCTCCATGCATCTATTGTAACTTTTTTTCACCTATTCTTATTCTTCTAACCTTATGGTCCCTATATTTGCTATTCTTATTTGGTGGCATATCTGTCTTCCCCACATCCTTGGTGGTTTTACAGTGAGATGAACCAATAGTGCTTGTCAAAAAATAAAGGTAGTTTTGTAAATCAACGAACTGATTTGTGTTTTCCATTCAGGTCACTTGTGATTATTTGCCCTAGTTTGGATTGGGATTAGGCTAATTCAAATCCTGTTTTCAATGTTTGATTTTACATTTTCTCTTATAAGGCTCACAACATGCTGGTGAAGGAGGTGTGGTTTCACTCACCTGAGGCTTAGTAAGCATGCTTAATATTCATAGCAAAGGTGCAGGGTTGGGATATGTGAGAGCCAAGATTCTTTCTGTTAGCATTCTTTCTATTTAAACTTATGCTGTTTCTATTGACATTTACATTGCCAAAAAAACTTTGAATGATCTTAAAAGATCTATACTTAACATCTGAATATAAGACCACATCTATCCTACGTGGATAGTATGGCATGTATTAATAGTTTAAGAGAGATCTGGGTGATGTTATCATTCTTCTGGAAGATGAATTACAACGTTCCCCACCAAACACACACACATAAATACTCTTACTATCTAGTGGTTTTGGGCCAAAATTAGACAGTTATCCTACTCCAGGGTGCATCACAGCCCTGGTTGCGTGTTTGAAGATAAGATTTAGAAAACACCTGTTGTCTGTGTTTTATGACACCCTGCCTAGCAGGTTCACCATTGTGACCTCTGTGCATAGCAAACTGACTAAGAACATAGCAAGGGCTCAATAAATATGTGTTGAATAAATTTGTTGAATGGTCTTTGATTAATATAAAAATTTGTTAAAGAAATGTCCGATCTATGGCGTTAGGTGTCTGTGACATAGAGATGAGATTTATTTATTTAATCATTCATTTGATTCAATAATTATTGACTGATACCTTCATGTTTCAGTTTCCATGTGGTCATGTATGTTATTGTCTGTGTCTCCTTTATTCTCTTAGAATTATCTAGTTCATTGTTACCTAGAAGTCTGTGTCATATTTATGATTTTCACATTATCAAAATATTTTTCTTTAAATCAATTTCCTTTTTTTCTTTCCTTTTTTAATTCAGTAGTATTAGTCTGATGTTAAAAGATAATATCCATGAAGGCACAAGTTTGATGCGATAGCTATATTTTTTCTAATACATACAATTTAAATAAACATATTATTGATATAAAATCATTCATTTAACACTTCAAACTATGACAAAAAAAGCTATTTGGTTTAAGATCACAGTCTGGGAAACACTGGTCTAGATTGATGCTATTAATTAGAAGTTAAGACACGGAAGACAGTGGTGAACTGGCATAATTAAGGTTAAAAAAATGGTTCATGGCAACACACAGTAAAACAGAGACTTTCTCTTAGGAATAAGATAATGCTGCATATATCTCATTTTAAATTAGAAGCATTATCAGTACACACTACAATAAAGGTTTCATTTCTCTCATAGTGCAGCACACTATTTTTTGCAACCATTTTAGAAACCATTGCAATCTCTAGGGACTTTCTTGAATTTATACTATAATATGTCATACTATTAATATACTAGTAATATATATTACTATAAAATAAATTCTCAGTAGTTTCTTTTTTTAATTTGTAGGGATATGGACCCAGTCACATTTACCAATGTGGCTATATTTAAATCCCAGCTCTGTCACTTACCTGATTTTTAGTATTAGGAAAGTTATTTCATTTCCCTGGTCTTCTGTGTCCTCATCTATATAAATATGCACAATAAAGTTTATTTTAAAAATGGTATAATACTACCTATTTAGAGGCACACTTACGGTCATTAAATGAAATCATTTACTCTGAGCATTTCAATAATACCTTGCACATAGTAATTGGGTGTGTTGATTATTAAAATTATTATGACTGTTAGAAAATTTGATGAATTTCGTAGAAGATTCGATGACCTTCTTCCTTTAAAAAAATATATAGTTGCACACAAAGTCAAAATTTTGAATACAAATATCAGAGGTTTTTTCATACTTTTTGAAACCTGAAATTTGTAGCTTAAGGGAACCTATTGATACTTTTAAGGATTCAAGTAACAGAGAAAAGAATTGTACTATTTCTAATAGCATTTGTTGAAAACAAATTGGTCATCAATTTTCTAATCAACCCAGCAAATACAAGAAAATTTGGAAAAAAAAATTGTATTATACCAAGAAGAGGAAATGTTACTATAGTAATCTTAATTATATAAGATTATATAAGCCTACTTTTAAAATACAGGTTACAAAGATATGACTGGTATAAAGTAGTCTATTAATTTGGATTATTAAGAACAGAATTATGGAACATCCTGGAAGTAAAGATTACTAACAAAAGAACATATAGCATTTCAGTGCATTTAGGGATGTGTTGGATGGAGAAAATCTAGTTATCTGAAGTTCTACTCCTGTCCTTGCTTGTTTACAGTATTATTGCATGAGAAGCTGGAGAGAAAAAATAGGTAGAGAGGATGTGAGTGATTGGATTTTGAAGCCAATAGGGGTCTAAGAACGAACATTTATAGATATAGCACTACAGTGATAACAGACAGGAGAGAAAAATCATAGAGGATGACGATGACAAAGTTGGAAAAAATGCAAACAAAAGTGAAAGAAGGCATATAAAGAAAAGAAAGAAGAAAAGGAGGCCAAGTCTAGACTAATAACATTCTGAGGACAGAGGAATGCAGGTATTAAGAGAAATAGGAGAAGGTTTGGAAAAACTATTTAGTGGGAAAAGAAGAACAGACCAAGAACAAAAAAAAAATAGAGAAAGTTTTCAGTGTACTCCACCAAACCACAAGAAATTTATAAACAAAAAGGAAATGGATTTTAAACGGAAGCAGAAGTCAACAGGATCATCATTCTGTATCATACGTTAGAGCATAAACATGAGCATGTGGGCTTTAGCCAGACCATTGGATGCATAGGACTGGACTGGAACTGGGAGCCAGTGCATGGAAGGGCCAAATGAGAAAGCAAAAAGTTATGTATAAACCTAAAAGGAGACTAATAATATAAGCAAATCCAAATTTATGAATTTATTTAAATATTAAAAGAAGAAAGTGTAAGATTACTAATAAATTTTAAAATTCATCTCAGAAAACAGCAGACCATGCAGATGACTTCAAATACACCCAGTGTTTAAAATAAAATAGAAAACATGGGTCAAACCATAGAATACAGCATTATCTCCTTTCTCATATTGTTAGCACATGTGTTTTTCCTACTTCCCATTAACGATACAGTAATACCTTCTCAACCACAGATTTCCCTTCAGATGGGGAAGGCATATTAGTTTGAAATTTTTTTGGCAAATGTGAGAATTTTGTTTCCCTTATACTTAAGACGTGGGCTTTTCCTCATGGGAATAATTAAGAAAACAAGAATGTGGAAATTGGAACTAGATGAGGCAGCTAAATAGCAGACATACATGAATGAAGGCTTTTGCCATTCTTGATGGAAGAATAAAGGAAGCAAGAGAGAGTAAACCCAGCTTTGAAATCCACGGTCCCATGTGCTAAGCTAGAGGGGGCAAGAGGGACTGAACAGGTGATGCTTTTGTCCTGTGTCTGTGAGACCACAATACTAAGATACAGCAGATTAAGATTCTTAAGCACAACATCCAGAATCATTAGACTTCTGGATGGACAACTAGATTAAATAATATCATCAACAAAGCTCAGTTACTTACAAGCAACTCATCATAACTGTAGGATAAGGAAATCCTATAATTGTCATCAAAGGAAGAAAACTTGAAATGAATAGTATACAACTTATTGATTAAAAGATACAAAATATAATTGATATTCTCTTTACTTACTGTACCATTTAATATCATGGAGTAAGTTAAATAGATCAAGGACTTGGCTGGACAATTTTTAAAAATTTATTTTTGTTTTATAATAACATCCTTTTATAAAAGAGGAGCTTTAGATTCACAGTAAATTCGAAAGGAAGGTACAGAGATATCCCATATGCCCCCTGGTCATGCGTATGCACAGCCTCCCCCTTCAACATCCCCCAGCAGAGTGGTATATTTGCTACAATTGATGAATCTATAGTAACACAACATTATCACCTAAAGGCCATACTTTATATTAGGGTTCATTCTTGGTGTATGTTCTAAGAGTTTGTAAAAATGTATGATGGCATGTAGCCACAATTACAGTATCATACAGAGTAGTTTTACTGCCCTAAAAATCCTCTGTGCTCCACCTATTCATCCCTCCTTCCCCGCTAACCCCTGGCAACCACTAATCCTTATACAGTCTCCATATTTTAGAGGCTAGGCAACTTTAATACATCATCTCTTAATTTTAAAAAACCACAAGCACAAGGTAACTTAAGCTTTGAAAAATTAAATGATATATTAAAACTGTACATTTTACAAGTGATAAACTCACAAGTGACAATAACTATTATCTTTAATTAAGGTGCTTGGTACTAGGACAAATTGATTATTTATATCACCTCATTTAACCTTTATATGAACCTTGTAAGAGAGGTATTATCGTTCCTATTTTAAAGATGAAGAAATTGAGGCTCAAAGATGCTAAGTAACTTGGAAAGATCACTCAACCAGTAAATGGTAAAGTTTGTATTTAAACCTATGCCAAGAAAAGATGTAATCCTATCATTTATGTTTTAGTTATTATTATACATTAGTCAGATTTCTATCAGAAAAGCAGAATCACTGTGAGTGACAGAGTATAAAGGGTTTATTTTAGGGACTAGGGTAGGACTTACACAATTGTGGAGGCTGGTTAAGAAGTCTATGCAAGAGCATGGCCTTTGCAATTGGTGTTGGGTGGGCCTGAATGACCCATAGGTTAGCTGGGGCAGCAGATGGGTTGGGGATCTCAAGTGGAGGGGAACAAAGACCTTAAGAAACCCAAGAAAGCAAACAGAAACCCACATTTGTCTCTTATATTTGCCCCCATTGATGGTGCAGGTGACCTGAAGGAGAATCTGGTGCCTTTCACCATGGAGCTAATCACACACCTGGCCCAGGACTTGGAGAACTTGAAGAGAGAGCCCTGGTGAGATTGGGAGGATCTGTAGGCCAGAAGGCTTCCCCCACCTAACCAGGTGAGCCAGCACATCAGTGGAGACGTGTAGGATGCCATGGTGCCTAGCACCCTACATCTGCCTTCCAAGTACCAGACTGTCTCTTCCTTCATCCCTTTCCCAAGCTCAAGAAAATCTCTCTTGTACCATCTCTCACTTAGAACCACACAGAAAAGAGAATGCTGGGAAAAGTAGTTTAGTTGTGCTAAGTCATGTCACCAGAGAGATCTAGTGGCAACATACCACACAATCACACACACATGCACACACACCTGTGTGTGTTCACTTTGGACATCAGTCTTATTGATTTTTTCCACATTAGTTACAAATTTTTTCAACCTTTACCTTCTTCAACTTTCTCATTTCTCTTATCATAGTGATTTTCAGTAACTCTGTGATTGGAGTAGGATTCCTAAATGCAGTATTTTCTTAGAAAAGAAAAGTAGCCCTAATAATAGTATTTTAAAGAACATTTTAGCAATCAAGACACAATAATTATTATTAAATTGCCCAAAACAGATCTCTAGCTGAAATAATAAATGAAATTGTTATGCAGTTTTACCTAACAGATCCTGGATGTGAAAATGCATCATATTCTGCACTGACAAGCCCAATCAATCTGTAGTGGCTGTTGAAAGTGCTGCCTCAAGACAACTTCTGAGGAGCACACGAGCTCAGTGGGCTTGAAGGCCTTGATTAATTACCAATGTGTTTCAAGGATTCTAATCTAGGAGTACCAACACATATGCCACACAATCGATATTACAGTCATAGTTTAAAAAACCATCATTACACATATATATCAACCATCACCATCTCATGCTCTGTTTAGTAGTAATATAAAATACCACAGGGGCTTTACCACTCTGATTGTTTTATGTGGTCTATAACGGAGTGTAATAAAAATCTTCTTTCCTGTGATCTGAATACTCTGCTTCTATTATTATACAGATTAAAACCTATTTTTTTTTTTTAGCCACAAATTACATTAAATCCCCAAGATTGTGATTGTGTGTTCTGGTTGCAAACAAGGACTTCATCTTCCTCTACTTACACAGTTGAATTTCTGAAGCAAAACAAAGGACTTCTTATATTAACCTTGTAAGAGAGATGCAATTGTTCCCATTTTATAGATAAAGAAATTGGGGCTCATAAATGCTGAATAATTTGTAAGGATCACACAACCAGTAAATGGCAAAATGTGCATTTAAACAAACACATGCCAACAAAAGTTTGCATTTTATATGTTTCCACATGTTTGTTTTGACCCATTGTTTCAGCCTGTTGACAAACATTGTGAGTATCACAGTTGTCATCTGGCTATTTATTAGACAGTCTATTTGTCTGTTAGACCTACTAGAATGGGTTTTTGCTTTCCTAGTAAAATTGTTTTGACTATTTCTCTGTAGCTGTAAGAACATCATTCTCTAGTCTTGTTTTCCCACTTCTTGGTTGACCTCTTATAGTTCCTTCTTAAAAATACTTACAAAATTTAAGTAAATTTTTATTAATATCCACTTTCTCAAGGTTCAAAATCAACATTATATTCTGACATATCACTTTATATATAAATCTCTGAAGGGTAAGGTCTTCTGTCTTTCTCTTTTGTTCTTTAAATGCATATCCTTCTTTCTTAAGTTAATTATATACATTCTCTTTTAAATAAGAAAATTGTGCAATGACTAATTAACACCAAACACTTTGTAATCAGTCCTTGATCTATATAATTAGAGCATTAATTCTATTCATCACATAAGTTTGTTGTAAAAATAAAAGCATAAAATAATTTATATAGGCACTAAATGTAATATCTGGCAGGCAGAAAATGTTCAATTTAAGTTATTACTAATTTTACTCTGTATTACTATTCATGTGGCTTGATTGTTCTTCAGATTCCTCTCTTGATTTTTGTTCAGGTCCTAGAATTCATCTCTTAGATAATGACCTTTCGCTTCTTGCTCCTTCCCTTTCTTCTGCCCTCAGACTAGACTAGAGTGGGTAGGATATCAGAAAACAGGAAATGTATAGGGTGGTCAGTGGGCTTGAAGGGAGACAAGGCATTTCTGCACCCAGTGATTTTGAAAGGGGGTGATACTAACCCCCTACCAGGCTGTGTGAAATGAGTGGAGACCTTTTGGTCATTACAATGCCTGAGATTGCTACTGTTACCTTAAACCAACAGCCAGAAGTGCTAAACGTTTTGCTCTGAACAGGATATTTGGCCCTAAAGGCTATAATACTCAAACGAAATCAATGCAATGAGTGACACACCAGAAGAACCATGGGGCTAAACTGGTGGGGATATGGAGAAACAAGAACGGAGGAGCCCGTAAGCTATAGTTATACACAGTCTGGAAGCATTTTACGTGGATTTGAAATATCTTATAATATAATATAATAGAAAAAGATATATGCCCAATTTGAAATTTTGTGATGCCTCCCAAATCTTCAAAACTCATCAAGAATCACAAAATTTCCAAGCTTACAGTTTAAGTAAATTATATGTTGTACTTTAATATTGTTAAAAGGATACGTTATATCTGTTATATGCTAACTATCTTATATATGTTAACTAATTTAATCCTTAAAATACTTCTCTGATGTAAATCCTTACTGGTATTATTTGAACCACACAATTTATTTACCTGTATTGGAACTTCTGCAAATGGTTTGGTGGCTCAAGTTCTGCACTTACATTATTTCCTATTATCATAATTTAAAATCTTCTTAAAATATTCTTTAACAGTGCCATGCAAAAGCTAGTGATAATGCAATAAAATGCACTAAGAAATCAATAACCTGCAAAGGAAGTTAAACGAGATAAAAATTCCACAAATAAGACCAAACAATCTCTGTATTATGCCATACACTTAATAGTTAGTATTCTGAGAAATATTGGTGATAATTCTGAGGAAACATAAAAGCATTGTCAAAGCAACTACATCTTTAATTTTGCAAAAATAATCATACAACTGGGCAAGCATAATGAGAAGATGCTGACTGCAAGTTCAATTCTACTGAAATGTGCTTCTAACTCAAGTTACCATCTGTACTAAGGCATGAAGTATTCTTGATGATCTTAAAGGAGATGGTATATTTACATATAAATATTTTTGCAAACATTTATTGCACTTAGAAAGTATATCCATATGCAAATATATGCTACAACGTTTGTAGATGCATGTAATCTGGAAGACATCCTCCCTTATTTATGTTTAGTCAATGAGAAAAGTAGCCTTGAATCTTTTCATTCTGCTATTGTATTACAAATTTATGAGTCAGGTAAGCTTCTCCATTCTACCACTGTAAAACTCTGAGCTGCAAATCTCTGAGATATGTTTTCTCAAATATACAAATCTCCAAAGTTGACTGAAGAGTAAATGAGATAATGTGTATTAAGTACTTAGGACAGCACAGATTCTCAACCTTCGGCACTTCATCATCAAAATAATAACACTACTATAGCACTTACGACAGGCCAGCCATTGTTCCAAATATCTTAAATACATCAACTCATTTAATTCACAAAATACTTCTCTCATGTAAATACTATACCTTCACTCCCATTTTACAGATCAGGACATTAAACAACAAAAAGGTTAAGCAGCTTTTGTAAGTTCCCATAACTAGAAAGTGGCTAAATTGGGATTTGAACCTCAACAATCCAGTTTTAAAAGCCTGTATGATTCTTAGTGCTTGCCATTGACAAACATCAGCTCTTGACTTAATCCCAAGGCACTTACAAGCAGATTATTGCTTGAGGCTAAATTTTCCCTTATTATATATTAGTTGTCCATCCAGCATTCAAAATAAGACTATATTAGATATCCAGTGATGACACTGATGAGTGATTGTCAGCAAATCAGTCACTAGTTTGAGTTTGGGATGATTTCCCATCCAGATGCATGCTCCAAAGATAACTATTGCTTTGGTAAATCCTAGCTGATGAAGAATCAAAGACCAGAAACAATGTGATGGAATAAGCTCTAACAAGAGATATTGAAAAGGAGAATGATATTCCTCCAATGATGGTAGTGGGGGTGGGGTAGGATTGTAGTGGGAGATGGTTTTAGGACCATCACAATCCTAAGAAAATTTTAAGACAGCTAAGGAAAAATTAAGACATAATCAATATTATGCCCGGAAACTAATTGGCATTTTAATGGAGAGTCTTTTTTTCTCTAGTTAAAGAATATTAAAGCATATAACAGCTGGCCCAGAGCCGAATGCACTTGAACACCCCATGCTGTCAGGAATGATAGGGTTGTTGTTTCTACCTGGGGTAGAGCTGACCAGGAAAATGAAATCTCTTAACCACTTTGCTTTTTAAATAGCATTTTGGGGATTAGACAAAGAGTGAACTCACTAAACCACCTTGTTTTTGTTTTACTTAAACAGAAATGCTCATTCCAAACTCTAATTAAAGTTTGTTGTTTACACCAGCCTTTAATGTGGTAGGTGCAGCCGTGGAGTGCAGGATCCTAAAGTCTAGGGGAGCCACTACCGTTGCTCAGAGAGAGGAGGACAATGGAAAGCAAAAATGTTCATTTGTTTCTGCCTGGTGGTAAATATTTGAAATCATACAATTTATATTCCAGAAAGTCATTAAATATGGAATAAATTTATATAAGTTTGACCTAGTTCAGACTTGGAGTTGCTGTAAACAATTCTTATTCTTTTCCAAAACCTACTAATATCCCCCTGGCATAATCCTATAAAAATTCTTGGAATCTTTTATTTCCTTATTGGACTATGACCATACATTATGGAAGTAAGCACAACATCCCTGAAAACGATCTAGGGATTAATGGGGATGGAGTGGTGGGGAGGGGGAATAGAGCTCCTGATAGCAGAAGAGCCATAATCTTTTTCTTAACTCCTGACCTCCCTAGCCACCAAACTCATAAGATTGACAGTGTGATGAATGAGAGGCATCTGAATCGAAATCTTGATTTGGCTTCATCTCTTGCTAATTCTAGGACCTTTAGAAAGTTTTTTAATGTGTCTGTGGTTATGTTATGACATAGAAGTCTTAGAGGATAGAATGCTATAACATGTACAAAGCCCTTAGAAAAAAATTATTATGCATCCCTTATGATTTAGCTCAAATCTGCCTCTTCTAGACTCCTGCCACCTGGCCATTGGCCTTTCCACTTCTGCTCCACCAATTGTTTGTGTTGCATAATTAACAAAAGAGCAAACACTATGCTATGGTCTAAGAGTCTCTTCTAAGAAGGGGACAACATCACATATTTGTTTTACTTTGGTGAAATAAAAAAAAAATATGCCCCACACTCTAATAAAAAGACATTATGCTAACAATTTAGACAAGGGATCAGCCAACCAGGGCTCTCAGGCCAAATCCAGCTACCTGATTTGGTCAATAAAGTTTCATTTGAAAATAGCTATGACCATTCATGTACACATTGTCTATGGCTGCTTTAGTGCTACAACAGCAGAGTTGAGTAGTTGCAACAAAGACCATATAATCCACAAACCTTAAAGTATTAATAGTTATCCTCATGCCCATTACAGGAAAAGTTTGCTGGTTTGCTGACTCTACTCTATGAGTGTATATAGGGTGGGCCTAATAACTTATGTGAATCTTTAATTCCCTCAATTGGCTTCAGTTTCATTCTATGGCTGTCAGGTGGATTCTAAGGTTTGTAGTTTAAGAAAGCAATGTTTGGGGTTTTTTGTTTGTTTCTTTCTTTTTTCCGATAGCCTGACTCTTAAACACAAAGTAGCTCCTTCATCTGGTGCAATTGAGGGAATAGCAACCTGTCCTTACATAGGAAGAAAATTGACTATTGGATGTATTGATAGATGGTTTGTTAGTCTACAGTGTGCCATTTCTCTGAGGAAAGATGATAATTTCAATGCAAAAGTGATTTTCACTTTAAACCTTGGTGTTTCAACTTCACCCATGCCCCCTACCAGCTATTTGACTGACTTGAACGTACAATACAGGATGTCACTAAATAACTTCAGCTTTTTCTTTAGATGTTTTGCAGAATTTCTTTTAGGGTTCTGCTCTGTCACCCCATCACAACACTATATGTGCACTCAATTCAGTCTTCTACAAGCATGCTGGCTCACATAGGTATCTCTAAGCCTTTGTGTTCCTTGTTCCTCTTGTTTGGTGTAGCAGATACTACTGGTTGTCTCTCAATATCCACCCTTCCCTTCTTTCACGAAAATAGCATTTTTCCCAGAGCACATGCCTGCACAGATTTCCTTTTGGCTTGGCATAGTCAAGTGATTAGGTTCTGCCTAATGGAATGTAAGGGACAGTGGTATATGCAAGTTTTGGGTTATGACCACATAGGGAGACATTGTCCTTCTTGCTCCAGTTTATATTCCCCTATTCTGCTGCCTACATTGTGAATGCAATGATCAAATATCTTGAACAGTACAGAAATATTCTGGGAATACTTGGGAAATAAAATAGACTCCAAGTTGCTGACATCAGGAAGCTGCCAAACTAGGCATAACAGTTCTATGCAAGAGACATGTGCTTCTGTCTTCTTGACACCACTTTATTTGGGAGTCTCTCCTTTATGCAGCAATACTTATTTGCTGATGGAAATGCAGTCACTACCCTCATAGAGTGTATGCTCAAGGAGTTGAGGTAACTATTTATCAACTTACTGTACCAATGAGTGTATAATTTAAATTTGAATATATTCAGGAATCTTTATCTTTTGGAGGCATTTTTATTTTACAAAAGAAAATAAAAAATCCTTTTCTGAAGTAATGACATGGAAAGTTCTAGGATTTAATACTTATTCCTCTGATACTTTGCACTTGCTGTTTCTTCTACCTGGTAAGCTCTTCTCCTATACATGGCACATAGAACTGTAGCACAGGAGTTTCCCCCTGACTTCCTTTAGGTCTCTGCACAAATATCACATGATTGGAGAGGACTTCCTGATGTTGTTATGTAAAAGCATCCCCACAACATTGTTAACCAGCTGAAACACTCTATATTCATGTATTTACTTAATGCCTGCCCCTCCACATTCACATCCTACAAAATACACTACGGGCAAGTACATACTGCATCTGCTTTATTGTATTAAGTGCTCTTTCTCTGGAGTGAAGAAAAATACGTGGTAAGAAGTGACCCTTGATAAAGTTTTGCTGAATGATTGAATGAATCAATGAATACATCTCAAGAAGACCAGAACCCCTGTAATTATAGACTAATATTATGGGAGTAGTCACTGAGGTAAGCCTTAAGAGGTAGATCCAGCCAGTCCATGAACGGCTTTGTCAATCATAAGAATAGTTTTGTCATTCTCCCAAGATCAGTGGAAGCATTGAAGGGTTTTCAAGGGACCAGAATGCTCCACGATCAAATAAGGGAATGTGAAGAGACCATTTTCTCTGCAGTATGGAAAGTAGAGAGAAGTCAGAGTTTGTTAAGGGGGAGCTGTGGTGAACTATTTTAGTCATTTAGGGGAGAGACTGTGGTCAAATGGGTTTAATGGAACAGCAAGGCTATGCTTTGGGAATAGGGCTGGTCATTTTCCAAGTTGCTCTCACTTCCTCTGCATTGCTTTGTCTGGGCTCTGTGTCCCAGTGCCTTGGTCAGACTGGGCTGCTATAACAAATTACCATTGGCTGGGTGGCGTATAAACAGAAGAAACTCATTTCTCACAGTTCTGGAGGCTGGAAGTCTGACATCAGGGTCCTTCTAGTGAGGACTCTCTTCAGGGTTGCAGATTGCTGACTTCTCACTGTATCCTCACATGGAGAAAGGGGTAGAAAGCCCTCTGGGGCCTTTTTTATAAGGACACTAATTCTGTTCATGAGGACAGAGTCCCAATTCCCAAAGACCTCCAAATACCATCACATTGGGAATTAGGTTTCAAACAGAAGAATTTGGAGGGGGGCACAAACATTCCCTCTATGTCACCCAGGATCCCTCGCTGTATTCTCCAATGGGGAGCAGTAGAAAGAGACTTGAGGGTGAGAGCAAGGGAGAATGAAGGTACCAAACCCAACTTCACCTGCTGACAGTTTCAAATGCAGTGGCTGAGTGTCCTCCAAGGTTCCAGCTCTCACCTCCCTAAGCCCCTCTTCCCACGGTCTCAACTACCACGAGGTGGTGGCCCACCATGGATCTAGCTCCCATAGGGTGTCCTCGGCTTCTAATGGTACATGCCTTTCATTCCCGCCCACTGTAAGGCTGATAACTGCTTATTGCAGTTGGTAATCTCTGGGTGACCTCTTAGTCCCCCGTTTGGTTTCTCAGCATGCCATCATTAGATTAACCAATTACCTCTATTACATTACGTATTTTTGAAAAACTGAGAGTATTTCTGTTTTACTAACTGAACACTGACAATACGTTCTTTATTCTGCCACATAGATACCTTTGTTAAAAAAAAAATGTATTATAGAAAAGGCTATTTTTTTTTTCACATAGCAACAATTTCTTCCAGGAAGAAAACAGTACTTTAAAAATGGTGATTAGCATAGCAACCTTCTTAGAAACAAAGTTTATATCATTTTATCTTCTTTTTTCCAGGTACCAGCTCTGAGTTTGCATTGCTTATAGCTCAGAGCACAGAGGAAATGTTAGGAATACTATGGCATTGTGCATACGGAAGCTTGGAAGTAAAAATTCTAATCGTTGACTTTCTTTTGCTGTCATCTCTCCAAATAAAATGGACAACATGGCCTTTTTATGTTTTTCTATTTTCTATTAAAAATGGTAGATCTTATTACACCATATTTCTGCTGCAAATTAGCTTAATAGCAGTTAGCAGAGTCTATCGCTGGTGTGGCCCAGCTGCTGTTGTTTTTATTGCGGTATTCCAGTGCCTCGGGGTAATTACCTTAGAGACCTCAAATGCATTCTCACATGTAAAACCCATTCTTTCACGTTCAGTGTTTTGAAGTATGTATCCTCAGCATTTGTTTTACTTTCTCATATTTATTCATTCACCATGATCATTTCTAAATCAGCTTTAGATGTTCTCGTACAAGCTTCAAGCACATCCAAGGGCACACAAAATGAACTCCTTGTTTGTCAGAGCCCAAGAGGTATTTAACACTTTGGCAGGACTTTGGGGCTGTGTAGGAGCCATGAGTGATGATTCTAGCTCCTGCCTTTGCATGCATTAACTGCTAGGCGCCTCTGAATAATTGCCTAAGAATATTGGTTAACACGTCAAGTGAAAATGTATGTGGCGGTGCCTGTCTTCATCGTCCCAGGAGAACATCTGTCCACTGCCCAAATCCACTAAACAATTTGGCTTTCATCTGTGTGACTGGCAGCCTGTCCCAGTGAGACCCTATGCCACAAAACAGAGATGGGGGACGTTTGGGCTTGAGTTGTGTTGGCAGGTTTTGTTGAAACACTTGGAGAGTAATTTTACAAAATTTGCCCGCTGGTGATATTAGCCTTTTATTTTTGTGAAAGTCAAGGGGAAATAAAAAACACACACAACTTTTTCTGTGCGTAGAAATTGCTTTGGAAAGTCGCTCTTTGGGTATATTCAGGTTATTCTGTAAATGTGTGTTGAGCTTCTCCACGACGAAACTTGAATCCTACTCCAGATTTTGGACAGGGGCAGAATCAGTTAAAAAAAAAAAAAATATATATATATATATAAATTTCTTGTAGTAAAGTATACAGACTAATCTTAGGAAGAAAGTCATTGTTGTCTGCAGGAAGAAGAAGAAAATGTACAGAAAAATTCAACAAATTCAAAAATATCATAGTACAATTGACTAAAAACAAATCAAATCAGGGACAAATTGTTTGACCAGACGTGACACTGCAAATCACTGGTAACATATTTTGCAATCCAAGGAGCCATTTTTTTGTTGTTGTGTTTTGTATATACCAAGTTATATGTGGATGTGCTGTAATAATAATCGTGAGGCTATCGGCCCCCTTCTAAGATACACATGCTGCCAAGAATTGCCTGTATTGCTGGAGTTGACATAAGGACTTTCAAATATTCACCACTGGGGTCATCCACCAACGTTTTCTACTAACATTAGAGGCTTCTTCTATATCACACATTTTCCTGCTTATCTCCCTTCATTAATAGTTTATTCTGAACTTTAAGTCACTGTGTATTTAGGAACTCTGAAAGGAGCAAGGAAGGTACAGATTACCAGAGAAGCTTTTGTGTCATCCTCTGCTGAAATTTAGAGCCTTCAGCCCAAATTTCTGTGGTTTTCCACGTGACTCTCTGATTCCCAAGACTGTCAAAGGTGGTTTGGTCTGTTTAGCATAGGACATAAGTTTCTGTTGCTGACACGGATTACCTGTTGGAGCTTCCAACTTCTTTAAGGAGTGGGTCCTTTCTCCTCATGAGATTACATATCTGGTCTTAGTGTAAATAAGTAGTGGCTCAAAACACCCCTAAATTACAGACAAGGAAGTCATGTAAAATCGTGGAGAATGCTATTCCATTTACATGTAATATCTGAAAGGTTTTACAAGGAAAATATTTACACGCATTTCTCCCATTTAAGGAAGTACTTTGACAAGGATTCTGAATAAACTGTAAGGTACATAAACTTGAATCTGGGTATATTATAAAATGTTATTATATGCATCTGAGATTTTTTATGCATATGTTAATATATAAATATATAATGTATATTATATACATATAAATAAATAGGATCAGTCTCCCAATTTTCATATTTGCACCTGTTTTATTAGTGTTTTTATACAATTGCATTCATTATACAAATTTAGCACAAACACATGACATCCATTACTCCCACCACCTCAGCAAGTGTCTGTTCCATATACCCCATATATTATAAAACTCATTGGAAATGCATTTTCTACCCTCATTCCCTCTGCATCCTTATACACACTCACTCATGGGCCCCTTACGATATGAGTTCCACCCCTGCCACTTTCCCAGAACTGCTGCTTTATTGTGATAAAATATGATTACAACCCTAGACATTCTCATCATTTTTAACCTCACTCTAGCATTCATTAATTGAACCATACCTTTTCTTTGCAAACTTACTCCTCCCTTACTGCTCATTTTTGCACCTCCCACTGTAAATCTTTCCTTAGGTTCTATCTGAGCTCTCTTTCCTTATCTGCCTCTAAATTTTCTTCTTCTAAAATCTCATTCCCCTGGGTTCTTTGACTTCTTCCACATTGACAGCTCCCCATTAGCTTCTCTGCCAAGCAGCCGCCCCCCATGTCCAGCCTGCTGCTGATCCTCCCCTCCTAAAAGTCCTGCTGGCATCCTTAACTCATCATATCTAAAACCAAACTCGTCTTCCTCCTAACACCCAGAATAGCTCCTTTGCCTGACCTTTATTTCTGTGAATGTCATGATTTTTCTGTCACAAAAGTTTGCAACCTTGGAGGTAACAACGGTTCCTCCTCTTCACTTAGTCCACCCAGGTGACTGAGAGCCAAGACCTGAGGCTGCTGCTGAGTCTCTGGAATTCACACCATGCCTGCACCCCTGCTGCCTCAATCCGGGTCCAGGCACTTATTACCTCTCCTGTGGGTTATTCCAGCAGTTTTCTAACAGCTTTCTCTCCTTACCCATAGACTCTTAATTCTCCCAAATGTCATACTTAACACTTATAGCTTAATTCAGGGATGCTCAAATAATTAGAATGACTTTCACCAATCTCTAAATCATCTTATAATCTCTTGCCATGAAGTATTTTATAGTCATACCTTAAAGTTTCCTCATATGTATGCTCTGTATTTGTGCTAAATTGGACTATTCACTGAACCTCAAAAATACTCTTTGCCCTGTTCCTGCCTTATTCATGCTGTTTGTTCCACTTAGCAAGCCACACTCCTTATCCTGTGTGTCAAATATTACCCATCATTCAAGGATCAACTCATTTGCCACATCTTTATGAAGCCTTTTAAATGTCCACAGTCCAGTAGGGACCAGTCATTTCTTGAAATGCCAGGAGATTTAATACATTTGTCTTATAATCCTACAACATTTTGCAGTTAATTGCATAGTTAACCTATTTACCCATCTGAATTGATATTCAGCAAGTTTGAAACCTCACAGTATTCACTTTTATATGATTAGCAGTGTTGGGCATAAATCCCACTTCTTGAGTCATTATTAAACAAAGGAGAAAAATACCTGATACAAATGCCCAAATGATTACCATTTTGATAATTTTATTTTTAGTTTTTAAGTTTACTTACATACATAATAATTAAATATATGACAAATTTTTAAACTTAAAAACAGGATGTACTCATGTCATGTGACATGTAACAAATGTATTAGATATGAACCATGTAATCTGGCCATTTGATTTTTTTCTCACTTCTCTGGCTAAATAAATTGAAAGTAATCAGTTGTTCATACAGAAGACATGTAGGAAGACAGAGGTAATAAATATGTAGAATAACACTGGGAAATATTCACCCTCATGTCTCATAAAAATGATCTAATTAACACTTGGCCCAGATGGCTATGATTGTCATGTCTGGAGACAGAATAGGGTATTGGATTGAATGAAACTTTGGACTTCTTCTAAGCTCTAGAGTTCCACAGAAAAGTATTAATTGGTGAAAGCTATCACATTTTCTTTAAATTGGGTAGATTGCTGACAATGGGAATTGAAATAATTATTTAAATATTAAAATTATATTCATTATTGAGCACATGAAAAAATAGTAACTGAAGAATATGGTGGTATGGTTAACATGTGGCCCACAGGATGCTAAAGTGACTGGCCAAGTTTTTCAATAAATTAAAAAGTAGGTGACAATAAGTTATACTCTTTTTTCAATTTTTTTTTATTTCAGAATATTATGGGGGTACAAACACTTTGGTCACAAATATTGCCTATGCACTGCCCAAGTCAGAACTACAATCGTGAACGTCCCCCAGACAAAAGTTGTATTCTTTAGAAATGGTGGGAGAGTAGATATTGAGTGTTCTTTCCATAAAAATGATAACTATGTGAGGTGGTGATGCATTTTTTAATTACCTAAGTTTAACCAATCCATTATATATATAGTGTGTGTGTATATATATAACATATATATGTAATATTACATATATATATAAAATATATATAACACATATATTTTTTTCAAGATATTATGTTTTACATGATAAATATATAAATTTTTAGATGTCAATTTTAAAAATACAAAAATTTTTGGAAAAAAGGAGTTGGGGATACCAGGCAAAATAACAAAGGTTTGATTGCATTAGTGTTTCACTTTCAACTTATTACTTTGGTGTTATGCAGATATAGCCAAAGGTTGACATATGTTACCTAAATTCTATCAATACTGTGTTGCATTTTTCTGGGTATTGTCAAAGAGTATCAGAGCTGGACACTAGTTAAAGCAATAAATACAAGAATATGTATACTACTGCTATTGGATGGAGTATTTTGTACATGCCTGTCAGGTACAGTGGTCTGAGATGTAGTTCATGTCCAATGTTTACTTATTGATTTTCTGTCTAGATGAAAGTGGGGGTATTAAAGTTTCACATTATTATTGTTTTGCTGTTTATCTCTTCTCTCACATCCCTTAATATTTGCTTTATATATTTAGGTACTCCAATGTTGGGTGCATAAATTAATATATTTCAAATTGTTATATCTTGACCCCCTTATTATTATATTAATATAATGACTTTCTTTGTCTCTTTCTACAGTTTTTGACTTAAAATCTATTTTGTCTGATATAAGTGTAGCTACCTCTACTTTCTTTTGGTTTTTAATTTGCATGAAATATATTTTTTTATCCCTTCACTTTAAGTCTAAGTGTGTTCTTAAAAAAGAAGTGAGTCTTTTGAAAGCAGAATATAGTTGGGTCTTATTTTTTATTTATTCAGCCACTCTATATTATTTGATTGAAAAATTTAATCCATTTATATTTAGCTTTATTATGGTAATCATTTCACAATGTCAACATATATTAAAACATCATTTTATACACTTTGAATATGCATATTTTCCATTTTTCAATTATGCCACAGTAAAACTAAAAAATACAAGAAATAAATAAATAAAATGGCCAAGGCAGATTTTATCTAGTAACTTTTGTAAAAAGGAAGAAGAGACTCCAGTATAGAACCGAGCTCAATTCCCAATACAATAAGACAAGTGGGGATTTATATAGACAAGGAGTAGGGATTGGGAAGGTGGGTGAGGTGGTCAGTGAACAAATAATTACTAAAAAATATTTAAAGGATAGCATAACACACCATAATCAAGTGGTATTTATCCTGGGGATGCAAGGATGATTCCACGTATGCAAATCAATAACTGAGACACATCACGTTAGCAGAATGAAGGGCAAAAATGATATAATCATCTCAATAGATGCAGAAAAGCATTTGATAAAATTTAACATGACTTCTTGATAAAAACTCTCAAAAAGTAAGCACAGAAGGAACATACCTCAACATAATAAAGGCCATACATGACAAACCCACAGCTAACATCTGAAAGCCTTTCCTCTAAGAACTGGACCAAGACAAGGATATACACTTTCACAATTGTTATTCAACATAGTCCTAAGAGTTCTAGGCAGGGCAATTAGGCAAAAGAATAAAATAAAAGGCATCCAAATTGAAAAAGAGGAAGTTAAATTTTCCCTTTTTGAAGACAACATGAGCTTATAGGTAGGAAAACCTAAAGTCTCTACCAAAAAATTCTTAAAACTTATAAATGAATCTCAATAATGAGCTGGCTGAAAAAGAAATAAAGTAATCCCACTTATAATAGCTAAAAATATATAAAATATCTAGGAATAAATTTAACCAAGGAGGTGAAATATCTCTACAAGGAAAACTACAAGACACTGATGAAAGAAATTGAAAAGGACACAAACAAATGGAAATATATCTCATGCTCATGAATTGTAAAAATTAATATTGTTAAAATGACCATACTATTCAAAGCAATCTACAGTTTCAATGCAATCGCTATCAAAATACCAATGACATTCCTCACAGATACAGAAAAAACAGTCCTAAAATTAACATAGAACCACAAATGACCCCACATAGCTTCAACATACTAACCAAAAAGAACAGAGCTGGAGGCATCACACTACCTGACTTCAAAATATACTACAAAGCCATGGTCACCAAAACATTATGGTATTGGTATAAAAACAGACACATAAACCAATAGGACAGAATAGAGAACCCAGAAATAATTACACATATTTACAGCCAACTGATTTTGACAAAGGATCCAAGAATATACATTGGGAAAAGGGCACCTCTTGAAAAATGATACTAAGAAAACTGAATATCCACATGCAGAAGAAAGAAACTAGAAACCCCTGTCTCTTATCATATACAAAAATTAACTCAAAATGGATTAAAGACATAAATGTAAAACCAAAAACTATAAAATTACTAGAAGAAACATGGGGGAAATGCTTCAGAATATTATTGGTCTAGGAAAAGATTTTATGGGTAATGCTTCAAAAACAGACAAGAAAAACAAATATAGACAAATGAGACTATAGTAAACTAAAAAGCTTTTGTATAGCAAAGGAAATAATGAACAGAGTGAAGAGACAACCTGTAGAATGGGAGAAAGTATTTGCAAACTAGTCATCCAACAAGATACTAATACCCAGAATATAAAAAGAACTCAAACAACTCATAGCAAAAACACAAATAATCTAACTAAAAAGTGGGCAAAGGAACTAAATAGACATTTCTCAAAAGAAGACAAATACTCAATAAACCTATTAAAAACTCTCAACATTACTAATCATCAAGGAAATGTAAATAAAACCCACAATGAGATATAATTTCACCCCAGTTAGAATGACTATTATCAAAAAGAAAAAAAAATAACAAATGCTGGTGAGGATACAAACAAAGGAAACTCTATATGCTGCTGGTGAGATTGAAAATTAATACAGCCACTATGGAAACAGTATGGAGATTCCTCCAAGAACTAAAAGTTGACCTACCATTCGATCCAGCAATCCTACTACTGGATATTCACCCGAAGAGAAATAAGTTGTTTTATCAAAAAGACACCTGCACACAAATGTTTACTGCAGCACAATTCACAATTGCAAAGATGTGGCATCAACCCAAGAGCTTATCAATTCATGAATGGATTAAGAAAATGTGGTATATTTATACCATGGAATACTACTCAGCCATAACTAATGATGAACTAATGCCTTCTGCAAAAATTTGGATGGAACTGGAGACCATTATCCTAAGTGAATTATCTAAAGAATGGAAAAACAAATACCATATGTACTCGCTTATTAAATTGGAACTCACTGATGAGCACACATGTGCACAGAGGGAAGTGGAACTCAGTGGACATCAAGCAGGGGGGAAAGGCGAGGAGGGGATGGGCAAAAACCTACCTATCAGGTATAATGAACACTACCTGTGTGATGGGCACACTAACAGTCCTGACTCGAGCATTACAAAAGAGATCCATGTAACCAAAACCTTTGTACTCCCATAATATTTTGAAATATATCTACAAAAAAGAGACATTTAAAAAGAAAGGGGAACAAGGGATACAGCAGTGCCATAGGACTCCTTTTTGTACTTATCATCTCCAGATATAATCAGAGATGAGAATAACGCCTCACAATTTTAAATGCCAGATCATGATCATGATATTTTATGAAGTAAAATAAAAGAAGCAGTGTCTTTGGAAAGATTCCACCTTGTATTAGTTTTCTATTGTTGGTGTAACAAGCCACCACAAACTTAGCAACATAAAATGTCAATAACACAAATTTACTATCTCATAATTCTCTGGGTCGGAAGTCTGGCACGGGTCTCACTGGGCTAAAATCCGGTGTCAGGAGGGTGACATTCCTCTCTGGGGCTCTAGGGGAGAATCCGTTTTCTTGCATTTTCCAACTTTGAGAGGCAGCCTTGAATCATGGCCCCCTGCCTTTATCTTCAAAGCCAGCAGTAGTGCGTGGAGTCTCACGCAACATTACTCTGACCTGTTTCCACCAGCACATTTCTTTCTCTAAATCTTCTCTTCTACTTTTAAGGACCCAGTGGTTACATTGAGGACACCCAGGTAATCCAGGATAATTTCCCTATTTTATGGTCAGTCGATTAGGAACCTTAATTCTCCATTGCCATGTAATGCAAGATATCCGCAGGTTCCAGGAATTAGAACTCGGGTACATTTAGAGGCCGTTATTCTCTGTACCACCCAACAATTGGAGCTGAGTCTAAATATGTGCGCATGTGCAGAACAAATACGTGAAATTTCAAAATCGTTATTATTTTATATAATAAGATAAACAAGATGTACATGTTCTCCTATAGCGAACTACAAATCTCATTTACTATATTCCCTCATACGCAGAATGCGAAAATAACTAAAAAATAAGCCATCTCTTGGAGCTGATAATCTCACGGCAAAAAGCATTATCAGGAGACAAGGGTAACTATTTCAAAAATAAAAAAATACAAAAGCTACTATCCTGCTTATGAATGCCTAGCCTTTTTATGTTACACTTTCTCTCCTTCATATTGAAATGAATTGGTTTAATTGTAACATTTAATTAGCATAATCTTTTTGTTTTTCTGCTTCAACTCTAAAACCAGTTTAAGAGATCCACTACCTGGTACTTTTCATTCTTGAGGAAGGTTGCCCTTGGCAATTTCCTTGCCCTCTTCCCACCTGAGGCTACTCTCAAATCTGCCTGTCCACAGACTCTTGTTTTAAGGGTGGCAGAGTTTTGTGCCATGGTTTGATCCTTCCTGTGGGCACCTTTCTGCTTTGACTCCTTAGTGGAGAACTTCAACACGTTATAGTATCCTCTGCCTCATCTTTGACTGAGGATAGCTGTGATTACTATCACAGATTAGGTGAAGTAATACATTAAAAATGCTGAGGACAGAGCATATCATAAACTAAGCATGTGGTATGCGATGCTTATATTTAATATTCTTTTCTTCCTGTTCCTCTTTGAACTCGGGGTATACTTGTTATGTCTGGCATTTGACTCTCAACTCCCTCTGATCAGCTTTATCTTGGACTGGCTCCTACCTTTTGCCGTTCTGAACTGCCTTGGTAGTGAGGGCCCTTGGGAACCCCAACTTTGGCACCAGTTGCTTGCCTCTTATCTGAGCTGGTTTATATATCTCCCCCTTCTTCACAGGGGATGGGAGGATTCGGAACTATTTGGAGTTCAGCTGCTTCATAAATCACACACCATTTCAGCTTATTCAATATTTTTATGAATAATTGTGGAGACAAAGAAAAGAAGGGGCATTTGTATTACTTAGGGAGCTTAGGGGTGTCTGTGTTGTTGGCAGTTACATTGCATTCAGGGAGAGTCAGCTCTGCTCTGGTATGTCTGCCAGATCTGGACAAAAGATGTCTGTCATTCCCATCCAGACGAAAGAACATCAATATCAACAATACGTGCGGATTCAGAGTTATCCGAAGCCAGGGCATTCTGTCTTTTCAGCCAAGTTTGAGAGAGCAGAGGGTGTCGACTATGCCAAACATGTGGGACACACAAACATTCTCTACAAGTCCCACCTCCAACCTGCTGCAATCTGCCCTCAGCCTGAACTTTAGACCAGAGTTATGCAGAAGTGTTCCTGTGCGAGCTCCTGTTACGCTTCCTGGCATCAGTGTCCAACCACCGAGCACAGTGCAGCAGGCACAGTTTTTCTGGGTTCCAAAGGAAGAGGTTTGCGGTTAGGAATGTTTGACTATCTCAAATCCTGATCCTGCCACTTAAATAGACGAGTGACCTCTGGAAAACTACCCTGTGCCCCAGTTTCCTCATTAGAGAAAACAGAATTTTTAGGGTTATTGTGAAGAACAAGTGTGGTAAGTCATACAAAATCCCTAGGACAGCTCCCTTGTAAGTGGGAACTGCCACTCTCTCTTCTGACTCAGTGAAGGACCTATGTGATCCTACTTAACGCAACTCAATGCAATCCAGAACTCCCCTGTCCAGACAAAGTGGGTGGAGTGGCAGAAAGGGAGTTGGTGAGAGTTGCTGGAGACCTCATACTCTCTACGCTGGTCCCTTTCTCCAATTTACTACTCAGACCTCAGGACTCTCCACAATGACACAGAGGAAATTACCTGAAATTCATTTGCGCTACTGTGAAAAGATTACTAGAAACCTAAACGAGACTTCTATAGACTTGATTAAAGGGGGAAAAAAAAAAAAAAGACTCTAACTGCAATTTCATTCACTCCTCAAACTTTTCTTAATATTTACCACAGCCAGGCACCCTGTTAGGTACTCCCTGATACAGAAATTAAGGCATGGTCTTTTAAAGCCTGGTGGGGACCTCATACCTATAAACAGAGAGCTAGGTTATGATGACTGCGACAATGACTTGTGTGTAAAAAGCTTCACGAGCATAAAGAAAGGAGGGTCTTCCCTTATTTTCAGTGAAGCCAAAAAGACTGGGTGGAAGAGAGGAATTTATATATTCTAAGGAATATGAAAATCAAATCACCTGGGCAGTCACTTACTTGCCTACTTTTTGCGCTTACTACTTCTGTTAATGTTAAGACTGTCTTTGGCTGTTTTGTAGCCAGCAGAAGCACCAGCGTATCTTATAGAGTCAAAATGGGTATGATCAGTCACAACGCTGGCTGTAGAAGAATTTCCCTAATTTCTGTGAAAAGAAAGTTTAAGCCATGCTATAAGGTTGTGAAAGTGGATTGGTGGCTTGTCTTGAAGCTCCATTTGTTTAGAAATCACACATTTTATTTAGACTGTATGTTTATTTGGGGTGAATTTGGGGCACTGCTGAAGGTGCCACAATTCTATTAGACCTTCACTACATCTTGGCATAAGTCTCTTATTATGCAAATTGAGAATTAGCAGTAAAAACTAGATATTTCAGCTTCAAGAAGCAAATTAGGGAAAAAGCTGAATAACAGCTCCCGCTTGGCTAAATTTTTGTTTCTCAGTAATTAATAATTATATTTTATATGGTTTCCTTTAAAACACTAAATTTCACACGCTTTTTGTTAAAGGCTGCTAATTATCCTGGTGATTAGGATAGGAAGTTTTTTATAAGTTTGTTATGAGTTTGTAACTTAATAAATATTTTTTGTATGTGATGTCATTACATCTTTCTCACATAATTGCTATATTGATATTATTGCTTCCATTTTGCAGATTGAGGTTCCGAGCAGTTAATTTTTGTATCCAGAGATATATAGTTGAGAAATTTGGAGGTAGGTTTTGAAGCTAGGCTTTCTGGGTCCAAATTTTCTGTCCTTTCCCTTAAAACAATTGAATTGAATTTTATGAAGAAGTAAAACTACTGAATTCAGGAGTTATACAATATTATGAAGTCTAACATTCTAATTTCACATACAAGGAGAAAAAGAGTTTAAATGACCAATGTCATAAGACTGCTCGGTATCAGAAGCAGAAAGAGAACTTCTATCTCCTGCCTTCTCTGTAACATGGAATTGCCCAGTTCTTTCTAGGCATGAAGTTGATAAATAGTCAAGACATATTTCCCTTTCCACAAATTTTATGCCACTTGATTTCCTCTGTATATTAGTTAGCAACTCTTTAGGTAACAGAATTCTGGAGCCAAATCAAGTTTGCCATTAATTATTTCTTTGAATTTATAAGAAAATCAAGATTATAGTGTTTAACTAGGAGATATGAAAAATGTCTTCTCTTGTTGTCTAAATCATAAATATCCTCATTTAATTGTCTGCATTTAAAGGACATTTGGACTAGAAACCACAATTGGAAACCTGTGGTCCAGGAGAGGTTAGCCTGTTTATTAAAAATATCAGTGTGTATTCAGAGTTCCAAAACTTGAGTTCTAAGGAGGCCTAGTAGTCTGCAGCTGGGAGTGGAAGGGCAAAAGGTGAATTGTATTTTTTAAGCTTGTCACTTTGAAAACTCCCTGATTCAAAACTCAATGCATTTCCTGGTTTGTCAACTTCACAGCAGCAGTGGAGCGGGAGAAGCAAAGGCATCTTTGGAAGTAACTACACGTAGCAGTACTTAATCTCTTCCCAGGCTTGTGAGAACTTGTTTATCTGGCAGGCTTTTCCAAGTACTCTCTACTTTTTGGACAATGGAGTTGGCAATCTGGAGACTGAAGCTTCATAATAGAGAGGCTTTGGGAGAGAAGCTTCCTTTTAAATGGATCTAAATGGATGAGTATTAAATGACTTCCCTGCAAAAATGTTCAGTAGTTATTGAGTATATTCAGGTTCCATTCTGATCTCATTCTTTGAACACTTGAACACTTTTTCACTGGGTATTATGCTACAGTTTTATGGTAAGTTAAATGATAACATCATGTGCATTGAAGTTATTCTCAAAATGGCTACTACAGCATTGCTTATATGATACTGAATAGTTGGTCATAGTGAATGTCATCTCTATTTTCCCACCATTTTTAAAAATTTCAGAATATTACAGGGGTACAAACTATTTGATTTGGTTACATAAATTGCTTTTGTACCGTGCCCATCCCCCAGATAGTGTGCATTGTACCCATTAGGTGTGATTTTATTGATCCCCTCCTCCCCCCTCCCACCTGTTTGATTTCTGATGAATGGTATTTCCATATGTGCACATAGATTTTGATCTATTAGTTCCAATTTAATGGTGAGTACATGTGGTGTTTGTTTCTCCATTGATGTGATACTTCGCTTAGAAGAATGGTCTCCAGCCCCGTCCGGGATAATACAAGAGGTATTAGTTCACAATTTTTTATGCCTGAGTAGTATTCCATAGTGTACATATACCACGTTTTATTAATCCACTCATGTATTGATGGGCACTTAGGTTGTTTCCACATCTTTGCAATTGTAAATTGTGCTTCTATAAACATTTGAGTGCAGGTACAGGTGTCTTTTTCATAGAATGTCTTTGTTTTCTTTGGGTAAATATCTAGTAGTGGGATAACTGGATCAAATGGTAGTTCTACGTTTAGTTTGTTGAGGTATCTCCATACTGCTTTCCATAGAGGTTGTACTAGTTCACAGTCCCACCAGCAGTATATGAGTGTTCCTATCTCTCTGCATCCACGCCATCATTTATTGTTTTGGGACTTTTTGTTAAAAGCCATTCTCACTAGAGTTAAGTGGTATCTCATTGTGGTTTTGATTTGCATTTCCCTGATGATTAGAGATGTTGAGCATTTTTTCATATGTTTATTTCCCACTATTTTTGAAATAGCACATGGTACATAACTGGAAAAGTTTATGTGGCTAACCTGTGTTCTGGATACAGTTGCATCATAACTGAACTCTGTTGTGATTTTAGTCAAAGCTCTTGACTTCAGAAATACATGATAAAAGCCTATATCAAAGTCATTGCTGTTTGCAAGGAGTGGAAACATATGTTAAGAAGAAAATAATAAGGCCTCTTTTGTTAGAATAAAGGAGAAAGTTACAGAAAAGTTGCGTTAAGTTTAGCTGGGCTTCCTGCAGATTGATCACTTGAGAATTTAAAGATCAGGAAATAAGACTACTTACAAATTAAGATTCATATGGCTACAAAGATTTTGGATGCCCAAGTACTATGGCTAGAATAAAATAAGAGTTTCTCTGATTTAACATATCAAGAAATATAAAGATAATTCAATTATAGATAGGTCAGTTCAAAACTTAAAAAATCACCATAGAGCAAGGCTCTTTTCTTGTTTCCACTCTACTCACTGCAGTATCTAGGCTGCGGTCCTTTGGTTTATCCCCTCATGGTTGCAAGATGGCTGCTGCAGCTCTAGACATTGTATCCTTACTTAATACCATCCAAGGACAAGAAAAGCATTTTCTTTTCTTATGTCTATTTTTGAACAGACAGAAGACATTTGGGTTTATTGGCCATTACTGGGCCACATGCCCACTTTCTAGCTACCAGGGAAGTTGGGGAAGTGCATATTTGGCATTATCAGCCTATAGAGTAAGAAGCTGCTCTACCAGAGTAAGAAATTAGGTGGGAGATATGTACTTGGAAAATCAACAAAGTCTGCCATTGCTTTGCTTTTTCTCAGAGGCAACTCAGGTATTACCTGTAGTTCTTTCTGTTTTCATGAACTTTTCATCAGTTTGTTGTATTTGCTGGCAACATGACTGTAGAATTTAACATTTGTCTCTTAGTGCTACAATTTCAAATTTCTGAAATTTTTGACAAATGAAACTTAAGGAACCAACCCAATTATTCAAGCAAACTACACAAGCTTAGTGATAAGTAATTTACTAGGCTAAGTCGAACTGGTTGAGGATGGGGTAGGTAGTATGGTCAGATGTTCCAGTATGAATTCAGCTGGAGTTGTGAATGGGGATGTCCAATATTCTGTGAATGTAGATTCCCAAGGCATGCAGATGTGCTTCCTCTTCTAGTACGCTGGTGATTTCGTAGCATATGGTTCTAGTTCTCAACTACTCCATTTGCTTATTTATTAAAATCAGCATCAGTCAGTCAAAATAACCCTTAGTCTATCAATCAAATATTGTTCTTCTAGGTATGAATATACTTACAAATTTCATTAAATAATGGAAATGAATATACTTTGAAAAGTTTAAAAGAGATCTTGCTACAATTTTAAGTTAATTTCATTGCATAATTAAAAACTTATTCAATTATCCTATAAATTTTCTATAGTAAAGTACAAGTTCCAGCATATTTTCTATAATATATGGCATAATCACAGAAAATATACAAGATTTGCTCCTTCTACATTGTTTAGAATATAGATGTTAGTTATTAATGAGCAAGCATCAATGTCTATTATATTTATTTGCATATCTCCAAGAATTCAATCTGGTCTACATTGGTAATATAATAAATAATGATCACAATAATGGACTCATTATATTTTATACTTAAAAGTTAGAGTTTTATTTCAAGATATTAGGAAGAAATGATCTAGTGACTTTGAAATATATTAAATTCTTCCTGGTTTGAAATTTCTGAATTGTTTGCTGATTCATTGCTAAATTTAAACAGCTTCATTCTGATGTGAATATTATCAACTAAACCTCACTCTTGAGGAAACCATGTACACCATAAAAGAAGTTCTTAGAGAATGTAAAATAATTAGGGGAAATGTCAAAATAAAATTCTGGAATCTATTAAAGTATATTCGTAGATAAAGTCATCAAGTACCTCAAGATTTAGAACTGTATGCTAGCCATTTGTATCACCAAACCCTAGCACAGTATATTCAATCCATATTGTTGAGGTGACCTGAGATATCCCATGTTTTATACATTAAATCCACTATTCACCACCTCTGCCAAGATACAGTGCTAGACTATGTTTGGGCTACAAATAGTAAGGTAATGTTTCTGCTCTCAATGACCTTTCAAGTTGGGTAAAATGATGCATTATGAAAGAATAAAAATATGACCCCATATCAAGGCTGTCTGTAAGAAGAACCACATTTGTGGTGCATAAAATAAACACTAAGACTGCCAGAGGAATTATTTTCTCATTCTTTGAAGGACCCAGAGAGGTATAAGAATTCAGTTTGTCTATTTACTATGCCAAAAAAAAGTTATAGTAGGACATTGTAAGGTTATGCAAAGTCACATAAAAAAGAAAGAGTGGCAGAGTTGGTACTGTATTTCTAAACTTTTCTCTCATTCTTCTATCTTCTATCTATCCATCCATCCATCTATTATTATTTGTCATTCTTTTTATTGAACTACAATATGTCTGTCTATTTATCTATCTATCCTTTCATTTTTTATCCCTATTTGGTGATGTGTTGACTATAATCAACCTTGCAACCAGAAAAATTCACATATTTGGGTACATAAAACTCACATTGCTGTAGAGTCAATAACAACTCTGAATTCTACTCATCCACCTGCATAAGAATCATCCCCCCAAGTAGAATAACTTGAGTAGAGTAGCATTTTGATTGGAACCATTTTTTCCAATAGCTTTGAGTCTCTTCTTACGTATCCTTAAAAGCAAAAGAGAGTAAATAATCAAGAGATAACAGGTTCTAACCTAAAGTAACCCACTGAAAGCCTGAAATTTCTTTAAATTCTTTTTTTAAAGAAATCAAAACAAATTTTATAATATATACCACATATATCTGTTTATTGCAATGTAAAAATCACATTGTGACAAAAAAAGCTCATGTTTATCTTACGGCTTTAGATACCATCTTCCCATTAATGAATATCATCCTCCTTCCCACCCATTCTGTAGATGTGGGAACTATGTAGAGAACTCCTTGGTAAGAGGGAATGTTAACATTCTCCTCCTTAGTCTGACAGATGGACTCCTACATGATATGACCCTTCTCTGGTTATATCTCCTGCCCATCCCTTCCATCATCATTGAAATATCTACTCCAGCCTCAAACAACCTCCAGAACTCTGCTCTCTCCATGTGTTTGTTCACACCCTAGTCACTCGCCAAATGTCCTCACTCATTTCACTGTTTCGTCTCCTATTCATCCGCTTATTTTCTTCTTCTGGAAGCCTCTCCCCAACCACTGTGTCTACCCTTGCCATTATATTTATCCATCACATGTTAATCATCCACTTATGAGTCTTTTCTTCCACTGGCTCCATAATCCATCTGCATGTCTCCCATGTGTCCCAGAAGAGTGCCTGGAATGTAGTAGATCCTCGGTAAATATTGGTTGGCATCAACTTCATTGAGCATGGTAGAACTCACCTGAAACTTTCCAAAGACAGTGTTGAGAAGAGAAAAATAATGTTTTCTTTTTTTTTTTAAGTATTCTGAAATTGGGGAAGGAAGTATATAAATGTGGGTCAAGGTCTGGCAAACAGATTAGAAGGTATTGCCTATTGTTCAGGAATGGGTTAATCCAGGCCAGTACTCAGGTGGCAATAGTGGGAGTGAAACGGAAGAAGCAATTTTGAGAGGTAAACCTTGGTGAGTGAGAGAGAGGCAGAAAGAGGAGTGTAAGATGCCCCTGAAGTTTCCAAACTGAAGAATATGAATGCAAGTGGAGGGTCCTTATTTGTGTTAAAAAGACTTTGATTTGTCACCTTGGAGGGCAAAGGCGAATATGTAGGCTGCTGCGAGGGAAGCAGTAACGCACAGAAACTAAAGAAACCAGGTCGGTCGCTTCAGCTCTTGTGGGAAACATGAAGGCTTCTTGCTAAGCTGAGCGCCTCTGCCATCGCCATCGGGGAGAGTCAACTTGCAGATGAACCTTGTAGTGACAGCAGGAGAGAAAACAGGTGTGGAATCCTGGGTAGAGTCCCACTATGCACCATGACACAGCCCTTAAGAGCCGGTGAAGATGAGTCTGAGCTTGGGGGTGGAACCCACAACAGTCGCTAGTCACACCCACACTCCCTAGCTCTACGAGAAGTATCATTTCCAAGTACAAAGGTCCTATTCTTAATGCCATAGCATCTGTAAAATCTCAATATCAATTTCTCTTTGTTTCAATGCCAATTTTGTTTAAGACCAACTTAGTTGTATACTCATCAATATTGCCTGTGTCCTGTATACATGCCATAATTCCAGGCTATTCCAGTAACAGGGAGCTCACCCAACTAGCCTAACAATTTGCGTAACTGACTGAACCCCCAAAATAATTTCCTTTTTGGCCAATAATTTTCTTCACTAGAAACTAAATTGGCTGAGGCAAGAACCTGCTATCTCCCGTGGGCTTCTCCTGAATGGCAACTTTTGCCTATTACACATTAGGACGTCAGCCTCTGCTAACAATCTCCTGTGGGCCCCTCTCTAACCTGCATTCTGATCATGTCTTCTTCCCTCCTGGACTTATTAACTGAACACTTTCAGCTGGGGTTTTTCTTCAATAAGTTGGTGCCAGAGCTGTCCTAGAGCTGAGGCTGGACAGTCCCTAAATATACGGAGTGAGAGAAAAACAGTCATAAGTACTCTTTGGAAAGACTTACATTCATTCATTCACTTCCCTGTTCATTCATTCATTCATTTATTTATACATTTATTCATTCTCTAACTCATGCATTCCTCCTTCCTAGTTAATATTTCTTGACTATTATTTAAGTCCCAGCCATTGTATTCACAATGTTTCCCAGATTTTTTTTTTATTTCAAAACATTACAGGGGTACAAATGTTTTTGATTACATGGACCACTTTTGTAATGCTTGAGTCAGGGCTATGAGTGTGCCCATCACACAGACAAGGTTCATTGTACCTATTAGGTAGGTTTTCACCCATACCCTCCTCTCCACCCTGCATGATTTCCACTGAGTTTTACTTCCTTCTGTGCACATGTGTGCTCATCGGTTATTTCCAATTTAATAGTGAGTACATGTGGTGTTTGTTTTTCCATTCTTTAGATAATTCACTTAGGATAATGGTCCCCAGTTCCATCCAAAGTGTTGTGAAAGGCATTAATTCATCCTTATTTATGACTAAGTAGTATGGTATGATATATATATTTACCACATTTTGTTAATCCACTTATAAATTGGTGTTCACTTGGGTTGATTCCACATCTTCACAATTGTGAATTGTGCTGCAATAAACATTCGAGTGCAGGTGCCTTTTAGATAAAATGACTTATTTTCCTTTGAGTAAATGTCCAGTAGTGGGATCGCTGCATCAAATGATAGGTCTGCTTTTAGTTCTTTGAGGAATCTCCATACTGTTTTCCATGGAGATTGTACTAATTTGCAGTCCTACCAACAGTGTATAAGCTTTCTTTCTGTCTGCATCCACACCAGCATCTATTGTTTTGGGACTTTTTAATAAAAGCCATTCTAACTGGGGTAAGGTGATATCTCATTGTGGTTTTAATTTGCATTTCCCTGATGATTAGTGACATTGAGCATATTTTCATGTTTCTTGGCCATTTGTCTATCTTCTTTTGGAAAGCTTCGGTTCATGTCTTTTGCTCACTTTTTAATGGGGCTGTTTGGTTTTTTCCTTGCTGATTTGCTTGAGTTCTTTGCAGATTCTGGTTTTTAGCCCTTTATTGGATGTATAGCTTGTGAATAATTTCTCCCATTCTGTCAGTTGTCTATTTGCTCTGTTGACTATTTCCTTAGCTGTGCAGAAGCTTTTTAATTTAATCAAGTCCCATTGATTTATTTTTGTTGTTTCTGTGATTGCCATTGAGGTCTGTTTCATAAATTCTTTGTGTAAGCCGATATCCAGAGGAGTTTTTCCTACATTTTCTTCTACAAATTTTATGATTTCATGCCTTATATTTAAGTCTTTTATCCATCTTGAATTAGTTTTTGTGAGTAATGAGAGATATGGACCCTGTTTCATTCTTCTGAATGTGGATATCTAATTTTCCCAGCACTATTTATTGAATAGGGATTCTTTTCCCCAGTGTATATTGTTGTCTGCTTTGTCAAAGATCAGTTGGCTGTATGTGGGTGGTTTTGTATCTGGGTTCTCTGTTCTGTTCCATTGGTCTGTGTCTCTATTTTTATGCCAGTACCATGCTGTTTTGGTTACTATGGCCTTGTAGTATGGTTTGAAGTCTGATAATGTGATGCCTCCAGATTTGTTCTTTTTGCTTAGATTGCTTTGGCTATTTGAGCTCTTTTCTGGTTCCAGATGAAGTATAGAATTATTTTTCTTACATCTGTGAAATATGACATTGGTATTTTGATGGGGATTGCATCGAATCTGTAAATCACTGTGGGTGATATGGACATTTTAACAACGTTGATTCTGTCAATCCGTGAGCATGATATATTTTTCCATTTGTTTGTTTCATCTTCAATATCTTTCCTCAGTGTTTTGTAGTTCTCTTTGTAGAGATCTCCCCACCTTTGTTAAGTATATTCCTAGGTATTTTGTTTTCTTTGGAGCTATTGTGAATGGTATTGAATCTTTGATTTGACTCTCAGCTATACAGTTACTGGTGTGTAGGAAAGCTACTGATTTGTGTACATTGATTTTGTAGCCTGAGACACTGGTGAATTTATTTATCAATTCCAGGAGTCTCTTGGTGGAGTCTCTGGGGTTTCCTAGATATAACATCATATTGTTGGCAAAAAGCAATAGTTTGACCTCCTTTTTCCCAATTTGGATACCCTTTATTTCTTTCTCCTGCCTGATTGCTCTGGCTGTGCCTTCCAGGACTGTGTTTAATTGAGGTGGTGACAGTGGATAGAATTGAAGGAGCTTCAGGAGCAGAATGAGATTAATATGTAAAGAAGATAGGAATAAAGGAAACAGACAAAGTAGTACCCAAGCTATGGTCTGTGGAGGACAACCTGAATCAATATTCCCTGGGATGCTTTTTAAAAATTCAGATTCTTGAGCTCTCTCATCCCACATCAACTGATTCAGAATCAGTAGGATAAAGACCTAGAAATCTTCACTTTTATATCCACAGCCAAATGTTCTTACACACATTAAAATGTGTGAACCAGGCCATGGAGTATTACTCAGCAATAAGGAACAACAGTGAATTAACACATCTGGTATTATCCTGGTCGGAGCTAGAACCCATTCTTCGAAGCGAAGTGTCACAGGATTGGAAAAACAAGCATCACTGGTACTCACCATCAAACTGGTACTAACTGATGAACACTTACATTACACAGGGCAATAACATTCATCAGAGGGCGGGCGGGCGGGAGGGGGGTGGAAGGGATGGGAAAAACTCTCACTGAATGGATGTGGGGAGCACAGTTTGGGAGACGACCACGATTGTGGCTCTGACACGGGCAGAACAGGGGCAATGTGTATGGCCAAAATGTTGTACCCCCATGATATTCTGAAATTAAAAAAAAAAAAAAATGTGTGAACCACTGCAATACAGAAAGGTTGAGTGTTTATTTTTAAATATTCCTTAGGAAGACTCTGATGTGATTACAGGTTAAGGAGAAATTTGGGAATAAAAGATGAGCTCAGCAATAATTTGTCATACATTGTTTAATCTTTAAAAAAACACATACTGTTGAAGTGTCTAAGCCTAAGAAGAATCATGAAGATCATGCAGTTTTGGAGAAATATAGACCAAGAATGGTTCCTCTTATTATATATATGACATGAAGTGATTTGATTAATGCCATAGAATTCTGATTTCTCATAATTTTGTTCCCAAATAAAAGTGAGATGATCCCAAGGAATTTATTAATATTTTACCATCTTGTGTAGAGAAGAATTACCAAATTACTGTTGACACATCCTTTGCATTTTAACACTAATTTTATGAAAAAAAAGTTTACTTATAAATAATGTAAATGCATACATTGAAAATATTTTGGAATCTATGCCTAAATTTGCAAGGATGAAAGTTTCATTTGGCACAGGGAAAAGGATGGAAAACATTGGCATTGTATTTGTTTTCTAGCCATCACATAAGCAGATATCATTCTGGCATAACTTGTTACTGTTTGAGGTGAACTCAGCTTAAGCTTGTTGATTTAATTTAAGAAAAGAAAAGGAAAAAACCAACACTGATTGAGCACTACTCTAGTTCCTGAGGATAAAATGCTGGTTGAATCACGGCCCCTGCCTTCTAAAAGCAGACAGATGAATAGGCACATAAAATATAATTGCTAAATAATATGATGGGGTACCATAGGGACTCTTAGGATGAGGTGGAGTTAGCCATGGGAAACTTCTTGGAGAATGTGATAGCTAATCCAAGGTTTGAGAAACCAGTAGATATTAACCAGGAACATTGGGTATGTGTGTGTCTGCTGGGAAGGAAAGAATCAGTGACAGTGTGAAGTAGACTATTTCTACAATATTCTATCTCTGCTGTTCACTTCTCTCTAATGTAGCTTAACTGACCCTAAATTCATAGACTGATCCAACTTGTAAACTGGTCACCAAAAATCAAAACAAAAACAAAAGTGAACACAAAAACAACCACAAAACATGTTTTTCTGGTTCCAAACCACCCTCATTTTGAGAACTCCCTGTTTATGAAGTCTTCTGTCCTCAGTTCTGCCTAATCCTCTGAACCTTGCCTATGCTCCCAGTATCTATGTGAGCCACCTGTGTGATTGCTTAGTTTTTGGATCCTCTCTGGAACCTTGTCTACTTCTGTTTTTGGTTTTATTCATGAGTCTTCCCTGCAGTCATATCTAGTTTTTACCTTCTGAATTCTGCCTTACCTTGGTGGTTTATGTGTGTCATCATTCAAAATTTGGCTTTTTCTGAGTTAGCAATGAAAGTAAAAGATTTATTTTTTCCCCAGGCATGTTGTTGGATGAGTTCACTCGTATTTCTTCTACTTCAAGTCAGTCTGTACCAGGCTTCATCTGATGACTTCATTCTGCAAGTGAGCCAAATACATAATTGAGTAGGTATAACCACTGAGTTGCTAAGACTCCAGGGGTTGACATTTCTTTGTTTGGGGAAATGAGAAAATAAGTGCACTATTGAAATATAATGCACAGGATTAACAACATATACGTGGTCTGTTAAATCTGCTTTTTTCTCTTAGAATCAAAATCAAACACATCAAAATGGCAGTCTCAACTTCTTGAATGAGGTTGCATATAAAGAAATAAAAACAGTAAAGGTATGTTAATCATTAATTGAACTCATCAATTCTTTGAATTATCAGGGAAAGTACTCCTTTGTGGTCCTTTGTCCGTAACTCAACCACCCAGCTGCTGCCTGAAAGTAAAAATCCTACACTGCCAAAATGAATTTCTATTTTAGAATTTAAGGGCAGTATCCCCCTCTTCTTCTTCTGGTAACAGCATCCTTTCTACTCTCAACCTCTGACTCTGGGATGTGGATGGACTTACCTTATTCTCATTTTTAGCGGCTGGTTCATGGATGAATGTATGACCCAATTTTGGCTAATAAGAGTCATACCTAGGAATTTTATTTGAATTTTTAATACAGATCCGCTTCTTTGTTGTAAACTTGGAGTTGGGGTTGAGTATGCTGTTGGCATCTGTTTTAACCGAGAATGAACAGGGCCAACCAGGAGGGAAACAGAGATGAGGTCTGAGAGATAGGGTGTCCTGATAATTTCTTTGAGCCCATGATTCTAGCCTTTCTTTGAAGGCAAAGCTTCCTGAGATTTTTCGAGAGTGTGAAACATCGATTCTGCTTTAGGTTTCTGTTGCGTTTTTTGAGCCAGTTTGATTTAGATCTTTTGAAAATGAAACTAAAAGAGTTTTGCTTAAAGTACTGGAGAAAACCTACTCAGTCCTGTCTTTTCCCAGACCTCTTATCTTGATCTTAATCCCCAATCCTATTGTCTTATGTTGATGTGTGTGATGCTCTGTTAGTTTGTTATAAAGAATAGTGATATTTGCAGAAGTGTGCCTTCCCCAGTAAATTCTCACAACTTGGAAGTTAAGGACTACGCACAGTAATCCACCCTCATACATGCATAACTTGAATAAAATAGACACTCTTCAAGGATTTCTTCAACTATAATAAATTAATTTATTGGGACTCAAAACTCAAGATTAAATTTCTGCTTCTAACTTGATGAGAATCACTGCGGCTTAATTCTGCGTTTCTTGTTAATTTTACTTACAGAAGGTCAGGGCTGTGATATGAGGCTTTTTCTTTATGATGGAGATGAGTTTATCAAAGTGGAGCTATAATGTCATTTTGAGAAACACTAAAACCAAGTCATCAGAATTAGGAAGTACCTGGAGTCAAGATCAATTTTCAAGAACAGGAACATAAAATCAGAACTCAATCTGTGTTAATGTGAAGAGACTTAGGAGCTCATTCAGAGTGATAACTAATGAATAATATAGCTCTCATTTATGGGGAACTTTCTCTGGGCCAGCCACTTATATGTGTTATTTATAATTCCCACAGTAACACAGCAAGATGGTTATTATCAATTCTACTTTGCAATTGAGAAAATTGAAGCTCAGAAATGTGTCATTTAACTTGTGCTGCATAACAAACCACCCCAAAAATTAATGGCTTAAAACAACATGCTTCTCTTATGTGCAAGCTTTTTGAGGGTCCAATGAGTAGCTCTTCCAGTCTCGGTTATTTCTCGTCTGGTGCTAGGAGCTAGGTGGTCTACAATGGCTTCACTCATATGTCTAGGTGATGGTGGGCTTTTGGTTAGGGACTCTCAGCCGTCCACCATGTGACTGCTCTGAAAGGCTAGCTTGGGCTCAGTCGTGTTGTGGACTCAAGTTTTCAAGCACAGCAAAAGAGGGAAAACCCCAATAATCAAGCATTTTTCAAGTCTCTGCTTGCATTAAATTTTGTAATGTAAAGTTTTCTCATTTCAAATTTCTAATTGGCCAAAGCAAGTCATGGGGCCATGCCCAGATTTGAGAGGTAGAGAAATAGAGACATATAACATGGTATTCGGTATTCTACATTCTGTGATTCTGTGTCTCTCTGTCACACACACACAAACACACACACAATAGCTAAGGGCAGTGTTGTAATTCTTCACAGAGAGTGAATCTCCTCATATTTTCTCTTCCCAGCAGGGCTCCTTCGTATGTCACATCTATGTTTATGTCTCCTCTGATCAAATGAGACCTTTTATGTCTGGATCACTTATTGGATACATAGTCATTGATGAATACCTTATCTGTGGTGGTGTTCAGTACCAAAAGTCCCACACAGGAATGTCCAAACTTAAGCTGTAAGCCTAACTGGATATAAGACAATAGGGAGATGTAGAGTCTATGGCAATGTGATGAATCTGCCCATTTAAAAGTATCAAAGTTTGAATTAAAGCCAACACTGTGCTGCCCAAAACAAATCTGTCGTAGTGCCAGAGATGGCCCTGAACTACCCGGTTGTGAGCTCTAACATATAAACACATACCCACCTTTACCTGGAATTGGCAACAATCCAACAGAAACAGTTCCCCCAGAGTCTTGTCTTTCCACAACTGAAATCGGGGTGGGTGGAAAAGTTTTCAAAAGGGTTTTTGGTAGTGGTGAGATAGCCAGTGTATCTACTTCTTCACAGGGCATGGCATTTGGTACATCCAGCAGAGGGACTGTGTCCAGGAGCCTGAGCAGGTGCTCACACTGCATAAGACATTATTCTCCATCTGGAGGTGAGGGGTTAGGTGTCCTGAATACTGCCAGGTAGAGGAAATGCCCACAGAAAAAGACCTGAAGGTTTAGTTTGTCAGCAGTCAAAGGGCAATGGAAAGCTGTGTATTTTTTCTCTAAAACTGTGAGAAAACCAAGCATTTAATACCATCGTTCCAACTTCAAACCAATCAAACATTGGCAGTTTGGGATTGTTTTATTTTGAAGCTTTAGCTTATCTCCATGGGATAAAAGCCTTTCCAAACTGGCTTTAACTAAAAATGTCATCAATCCCAGCTGCTCACTGGTTAGCAGAAAGAGTGGTAACAGAAGGCCCCTTTTGATAGTCCTCTTCCATAATATCATTATCCAAATTTGCATGGCAAAGATGTGGGAGCTATTTATATGTTGATTATTACAGTGCTGCAGTTTATATTTTTCCCAGCACAGTTGAAAATTATATTTAGAAAGGCTGACATCATCTTTAAATATATATTATAGCTCTCATTTGATGGAGATGAGCTATTGAAATATATGCCACCTACTCAACTTCTCAGAAAAAATGGCATAGATGTTTCACACATGGTTATATATAAACGTGTACACTGGCATGGAACTGAACTGGCAGCTATAAGACTTTGAAGGAGTTTTGTGGGCTCTGGTTTTTGCCTTCTCAGTTTGCTCTTTATTTAAAAAGGAGGACAGGAATGTGATTTAGTTGTAAGAATAGGGTTTTGCAGCCAGCAAGTAGGAGTTCTGAATTCTAGCTCTGCTACATAGTAGCTATGTGATCTTGAAAAAAATACTTATGCAGTATAAACATCAATATTTCCCAACTATAAAATGTTACCATGAATGCTCACTTGAGAGATATTTGAAATAAATTTTGCAATATAGTTAATGATTAACATTATGAAGCATGTTCCCAACAATAGAATGTATGTTTTATATAGATTGTTTGGTTAATTTTATATGTCAGCTTGACTGGGCCACGGGTTGCAAATATCTTGGGTTGTTTCAGTGAGGGTATTTTTGAATGAGGTTAACATTTAAATAAGTAGGCTGAGTAAAGCAGATTGCCCTCCCGAATGTGGGTGGGCCTCATCCAATTAGTTGCAGGCCTAACTAGAGCAAAATGGCTGACAGTCTCCCATGTAAGAGAGAATACTTTCTTCCTGATTGCTTTAGATACTGAAACATCAGCATTTTTCCCCTGTCTTTGGACTTGAACTGAAACATAGGCTCTTCCTGGGTCACAAGCCTGCCAGCCTTTGGGTGGGAATTACACCATCACTTCTCCTGGTTCTCAGGCCTTCAGACTCCAACCAGGACTAAACCATTTGCTCTCTTGGGTCCCCAGTTTGCTGACTCAACCTGCAGATCTTGGGACATGCCAGCCTTTATACACACGTGAGCCAATTCCTTATTATAAATGTTTCTCTCTCTCTCTTCCCCCCATATACATGGGGAGAGATATATATATCCCTATTTATCCATATATATGAGATAGATATATGGATATATAGGGGTGTGTGTGTGTGTGTATGTGTGTGTATATACATATGTATATATACATCATATATCTCCATCTTTTATTGGTTCTGTTTCTGTGAAGAACTCTTATACATAGATTTATTTTTTATGTGTCTATTTTCTAACAATAACTTATTAAGATAAAAGATACTGCTTTTTTAAGTAAAATGTTCCCCATTTTACTTACTCTATTTAACAACTGAGGAAACTGAGGCTTCCAGAAGCAAAATAATGTATTTTAAAGTCATAGGTATCACATGGTCAAGGCAGGATTTGAAATCTGGAAATTTGATATTATATTTTACTCACATAACTAATGCCTTATATTGTCTAGAGGTTACATGTTAGACAAAGTTAGCTGCTGTCCCAGCCCTGAGAAGATTCTGGAAACTGAGCTCACAGTAAAACACAACCAAGTGCACTATGAGATACCAGCCCACTGCAGGACAATGTGTGGGTAGGATCTCATGGCATTGTGGTGGAGCATAGAGCAAGCCATGAAAACCGTAAGCACAATTCTATGGAGTATATTTGGATCTGGGAAAGATTTTGATTTCCCTGTCCCATCAAACTCCACCCATCATCTCTCTTGAACCTGGAATCCTACTGATGAGTCCAGTGAGATTTATGTTCACAATTCTGCTGTACATCTGAGTAACCATGGCCCTAGAAGGTTTTCCATAGTTCAAATGGCATCAAAAATGTTTTCATTCTATAAGAAAGAAAATTTAAAGTAGAATTTTCTATTTCAGCTTTTAAGTGTTAGAGTTCACAATTTCACCAATAGGACTTCATGGTTTAGACTGATTAAAAATTCACATTTTTTGATATAATAGGCCAGGTTTCACTCTTCAGATGAGATGAATCAGATATTCAAAATAAATGTACCTTTTTGAAGGACTATAGTACCACCATATTCAATAACTTAAGGCCTCTAAATGACACTTTGATGTTGTATTTTGCCAAACTTCACTATTATAAGAATTCTTCGAAAATCATTTACCCCACAAATGGAAATAAAAATACAGCTGCAAGTGCTAAGAGGAGAGAGATGTCATTTTGTTTTTTATAGGCTAGTTGGCAAAAATTCAACTTTCATAAGCACATATGCCTGTCTCAAGCTTTTAAGGAGTCAGTTTTATGTTTCATACCATTCTTTCTTCTGGCTTAGCAAGTCTCAATTTGAGCCAAGATCAGTTTTTATATGAAGCTCATAGGTAATCTATTTTATATAATATTTGCATAAGCATAACTGTTTCCACACATTTCATCCCCACTACCCCCAAGGACTGTGTTGCATCGTTGGACTAATGGGTTTGAAATCTCAATGTGTCATACCCTTGTTCAACTAAAAGGTTCTGTATCATTAAAACAAAATGTTTCATACTGGTATCCATAGTTCTCTATAATCTGACCTCACTTTCCTTCATACTTATGAGAATAATATCTTTTTTAAAAAAAGAGTTATTTTTCATTTTCTTTTTCTTTTGACTCCCAGAAAACAATACCTCAAAGAGAGGTTTGAGGGGGTCCATAAATAATAATTCTGTTTTGACCTTTCTAGTTCAGAGACAATTAAGAATTAAAATATAAGAACCACACTTTCAGATCAAAGTGTCAACTTTATTACGAAAAATGTAGATACGGAGAAAAACATGGCTTGTAACTCTATCTTGTAGGCTCTTCAAAGTTCCTCTCTCTCTTGCTCTGTTTTTGTCTCCCAAAACTGTAGACCCCCTTTCAGGAGGAGATCTTTTTCCTGATTACCTCACCATACCTGGAAAAGCAGACCAGAATTTGTTCTTTCAGCAAGGAGCTGACCTGAAAGAAGATGGGTGTTTTTCTCATTATATCTCTGCATTAGTTTTCCATTGCCACATAAGAAATTACCACAAACTTAGTGATTTAAAGCCACACCTATTTATTAGCTTGAAATCCTGTAAGCCAAAAGACCACACATAGCATAACTGGATTTGCTACTTAAGGTGACAGGCTGAAATCAAGTTGTTGGACAGAGTGGGTTTTGATCTGGAGCCTTTGGGAAAAAATTCACTTCCAAATTCATTCTTGTTATTGGAAGAATTCAGTTCCTTGTGGTTGTGGGACTGAGGTCCCCATTTTCTTTCTCTGGCTGTGAGACAGGCGTCACTCTCACTAGTGGCTATTCTCAGTTGTTGCCACATAGCCCCCCTCCATCATTTTCAAGATGTCTACAATACATCAAATGTGTCTGTGCTTCAAATCTCTGACTTACTGTCTCTCACTTCTAGACCCAATTTTTATTGTCTTTTTGTTAAGAACAGCTTTAGATTTATGACATTATTGTGAATATAGTATGAAGAGTTGCCGTATACCATACACCCAGTCTCCTCAATTATTGATATCTTTCATTAGTGTAGTATATTTGTCACAATTAATGAACCAATTTTGATATATTGTTATTAGCTAGACTCCCTATTTAACCAGATTTCTTGTTTTTCTCTAATGTCTTTTTTCTGTTCCAGATTCCTTCTGTTATGCCATATTGTATTTAGTAATCATGTCTTTTTAGATTCCTCTTGGTTATAACAGTTTCTCGGATTTCCTCATTTTGATGACCTTGACAGTTTTGAGCATCAATAATCAGGTAGCATGTCCCTCAGCTGGGATTTGTCTAATGTTTTTCTCATGATGAGACTGGGGTAATGTGTTTATAGATGGAAGAACACAGAAGTAAAGTGTCACTATCATCAAATTATATCAAGGATACGTATTATCAATATGACTTATCACTACTGATATTAAACTTGGTCACCTGGCTTGAGGTGGTGTTTATTAGCAGTTAGTCTTCACTCCTGCCATTTCCATATTGTACTCATTGGTAGTAAGGCAGAACATAAAGTGCACGCTTACGGGACAAAAAGTTGTGCTTTGTCTCTTATATGGTAGAGTGTGAACATAAACTTTTTGGAATTCTTATGCATGAGATATTTGTCTCTTATCTTTCATTTATTTATTTTTTCAATTGTTCATTTATACCTGTATGGACTTATGAATATTTATTTTACACTTTGGGTTATAATCCAACATTGACTTATTTACTCTGTAAATCAGATTGTACCAGCTTTAGCCATTGTGAGCTCCTTCAGTTGGCTTCTGTGTCCCATTGATATACCCGCATCATTCCATCATCTTTTTTTCTTTTTTGGCACTTCCCTACCTTCTGACACTACAAGGTGCTCCAGGCTCATTGTGCATGTTTCCTACCCATTTTCTAGAATTAACCATTTCTCCAAGGATCCCTGACTTCTTCTATTGGAGAATAGTGTTAGAAACCAATATCTAATATTGGGGCACTAGGAGTGATCATTGCTAACATGGTGTCCATGCTTCTAGGCCCTCTCAGCTGACACAGCAAGGAGACATACACACAGAGCAAGGAGGTACACACACACATACATGCACATATACACATATACTAACTGGTATACAGACACATATCTATCAATATTCCTACATGTAATGTAAACATCTATATCTGTGTTAATCTAAACATGAGTTAATCCTGATGTTTCTGACTCTAATCGTTACCACGTGGGTAGTTTTAGCCTTTTCTCCTTGCTTATCTGTAAATTTGTGCTCCAACAGTGAGAAGCCTGGCTCCTGTCATCTATTTACTTAATTTTTCAAGTTCAGCATCCATATGCAGTATCAGAAGTGTTAACTAGAAGCCCTGTAAAAAACGACTTGAAGAACTAGAGTAAAGGCCGTAGCACTTCTGTTGCATTTAGACTTACAGACTCCTCCCATTTCCAAAGTTTCCTAGATCACTAACTTTCCTCCCTTAACGCTTCCGCGAGGTTGTTTCATGCATGTCGCATACAGTCAGATTGTTTCGCCACATTCTGTATTCTGTCATGGCATGCCCGACCTCCTAAATATTTTTTTTTTTCAATTTGCATCCATTAAGGTTCATTCTTTGTACTGTAAAGACTTATGGGTTTTGACAAAGGCATAGTGTCAAGTATCCACCATTGTAATACCACATCAAATTGTTTCGCCACTCATAAAAAAAACCCAAAAAACTGTGTTTTACCTATTCCACCTTCCACACCCATCCCAGACTTTTGGCCATCACCAAATTTTACCATCACTAACGTTTTGCATTTTCCAGAATGTCATATAACCAGAATCGTACAATCTGCATCTTTTCAGACTGGCTTCTTTTGCTAAGCAATGTGCATTTAATACTCATCCATATCTTTTGGTGGCGTGATAACTCATTTCTTTTCATCTTTGAGTAATATTCAATTGTATGCATATGCCATGGTTTGTTTATCTATTCATCTATTGAAAGACATCTTAGTTGTTCTCAGTTTTGGGCAATTGTGAATAAATCTGCTACAAACATTCACTTCTGGATTTTTGTGTAGACAGAAATTTTCAGAGCAGCTGGGTAACTAATTACCTAGGAGCACGATTTTTTGAATATATGATAATGCTATGTTTAGTTTTGTACAATACAGCCAAATTGTTTTCCAAAGGGGCTGTACCATTTTGTATTTCTCCTATCAATGAATGAGAGTTCCTGTTGCTCCACACCCTTGACAACAGTTGGTATTTTCAGTGCTTTGGATTTTAGTCATTCTAATAGATTTGTAGGGATTACATTGTTCTAATTTGAAATTACCTAACAACAAATGAGGCTGAACAGCTCTTCAAATGCTTATTTGATATATTTATATCTATAACAATAATATGGCAAGTACATTTTAATTGGATTTAAAGTGTCCTAATATATATTTCTTAATTGAATTGTTTGTACATTACTTAATTGGGTTGTTTTCTTATTTTTGAGTTGAAGTGTTTTTTTTTTTTTGTATTTTGAATACAATGCTTTATCAGATTCATGTTTTGTAGATATTTTGTCCTGATCTGTCACTTGTCTTTTTATTTTCTTAACAGTGTCTTTCACATAGCAGTAATTTTTAATTCTAATAAAGTTCAGCTTATTTTATTTCATGGATAATGTTATTGGAGTTATATTTTAAAAGCTCACCATGAAACCTCTAGTCATGTAGAGTTTTCCTGTTTATTGCAAGCACTTTTAGAGTTTTGCTTTTACATGTAGGTCTATGATCTATTTTAAGATAATTTTTGTTTAAGGTGTTGAGTTCTGTGTACAGGTGCATGTTTTTGCATATGGACTTTCAATTGCTCCAGCACCCATTTTTACCATTAAACTGACTTTGTCAAAGAACATTTTACTATATTCATGTAGGTTTACTTCTGTGCTCTCCATTTTGTTCCATTAATGTGTTTGTCTCTTCTTGTACCAATACTATACGATTTTGATGACTACAGTCTTAAATAAATGTTGAAATTGGGTAGTGTGAGTCCTTTGACTTTGTCCTTTATCAGCATTATGTTGGCTTCTAGGCCATTTGCCTTTCATGTAAACTGTAAAATCAGTTTGCCAATATATACAAAATAGCTTAGTGGGATTTGGTTGTTATTGCATTAAATCTATAGATCAGTTTTGGAAATATGGACATATGAACAATATTTTTTTCTAAACCATAATCACAAAATTCTCTCCATTTATTTAGTTCCTTAAAAAAGTTAATCACCATTTTGCAATTTTCTGCTTGTTAGTTCTACACATACTGTATAAGACTTATACATATTTCATTTGGGGGGCTGCAAGTATACATTGTATTTTTTTATTTCATGTTCTAATTGTTTATTGCTGGTATATGGGAAAGTATAATACTTTTGTATATTAACATAATATCCTATGAGCTTGCTATACTATATTCCAGGAATATTTGGTCAATTTTTTGAAAATTTTTTTTACATTTTCAATTATGTCATCTGCATATAGAGTAGTTTTATTTTTCTCCATTCAAATAGGAATATATTTTATTTTATTTTGCTTTCTAACTGTACTAGTTAGGACTTCCAGTATAATGTTGAATAGGAGTGGTAAAAGAGGACATCCTTGCCTCACCCCTGATCTTAGCAGGAAAGAAGCTAGTTTAACACCATTAAGTATGATGTCAGCTGTAGGTATTTTATAGATATTCTTTATCAAGTTGAGAATGTTCCCCTCTGTTATGGTCTAAAGTGTCTCCATAACAAAAAATTATATGTTGAAGTCCTAACCCATAGTACCTAAGAATGTGATTCTTAAGAATGTGATTATATTTGGAAATTGAGCCTTTAAACTGGTGATTAAGTTAAAGTGAGTCTGTTAAGGTAAGTCTTAATCCAATCTCCCTGGTATACTTATGAGTAAAGAAAATTGAACACACAGAGAGACACAAGGGGTGCATGTCATGTGAGGATACAGTGAAAAATTGGCCATCTGCAAGCCAAGGAGAGAGGCCTCAGGAGAAACCAAATCTTTTGACATCTTGATTTTGCACTTCCTGCCTTAGGTGAAAATGAAGACACCAGAGAAAAGGTGATATTTATTATAAAGTGTCAAAGAACTTGGCTGAATTGTGTTCTAATATTTTCTTGGAAAGTAAACCTTGTGGGGGATGGCCCTGGATATTTAGCTGAGGATATTTCTAAGCAAAGTGTTGACGGTGCAGCCTGGCTTCTCCTTACTGCTTATCATAAAGTGCAAGAGAAGAGAGAGAAATCAAAGAAGGCATTGTTAAGCAAAAAGGAAACACAGCTTAAAGATTTGGAAAATATTCAGCTTATCCATTTCAAAAGATGAGAAAGTATGTTCTGGAGAGCACACCATGGGTGTGGTTGGAAAATCATTTGATAAATATATTATGGGTGTGACTTATGTATCTAATCAGCCATCTCAGCAGAAGCCAAGAATCATGATGGGGTTTTACTACCAGAAACACTTCCAGCTTGGACTAACAAGGACAGGGATGGGGAAAATGAAGGAAGTCTGTTGGACTCAAGGATTCTATGTGATGAAAAAAATAGAGCTATTTGGATGTGAAATTCTATTATCCATCAAGAAAATGGAAGAATAACCATGAAGGCAATTCTCAGATTGGCAGGGCTGCCACTCTCTCCATAGGTTTGGTGGGTGAGGCTGTCTCCTCCTCACTTCCAGAAGGTGGGATACTCCCCGGTTTCAGTGGGCCAGGCTGCTGCTGCTCAGTGTCTCAGTGACAGGGATGCCACCCAGTAATTTGGGAGTAAGCCTCTTGTCTTGGGATTAAGGGGCAGCACTGCCACCTCAATAGACCTTGAAGGAGAGGCTGCCACCCTCATGGACCCAGAAGACAAAACATCAAGCCACAGCACTATTGTTAGAGACCTAAAATCTAATGAAATTTCCTCTGTTAGATTATCTATCCTATACTTTTCCCACCATTGCATTTTGGAAGTACATAACTTGTCTCGTTTCACAGCTAGAGAGGAATTTTGCCTCACAACGAATCATACTTCAATCTTACCTCCAAATCTCTGCTAAGTCATTCAGTCAGTGGTATGTGGTTATGTTAGCCCTTGATTTAGATGATATTTAGATGAGATTTGGAATTTAGAGCTGGTGCTGGAATGGATTAATATTTTTGGACTGTCGGGATGGGGTATATGTATTTTTCATGTGAGAAAGACATGAATTTGGAGGGTACTGGGGGTGGAATGTTATGGACTAAATTGTGCTTCCTAAAATTAATATTTTGAAGTCCCAGCCCCCAATATCTCAGAATGTAACCACATTTGGAGATAAATTACTTAAAGAGACGATTAAGTTAAAATGAGTCTGTTAGTGTGGAGGCCTAATCCAGTATGACTGGTGTCCTTTTAAGAAAAGAAAGAGACAGCAGTGACACACATGCATAGAGAAAAGGCCATGTGAGAACACAGCACAAAAAGTTCACCATCTGCAAGCCAAGAAGAGAGGTCTCAAGAGAAAAAATCTGCTCACATCTTAACCTTGGACGTCTAACCTCCAGAACTGTGAAAAAACAAATTTTTGTTGTTTCAGTCATTCAGTCTGTGGTATTTCAGTCATTCAGTCTGTGGTCCCGAAAATATTAACATTATGATAGCCATAGCAAACTAATATATCAGCTTCCGAGGCTGAACCACCTTCTCATTTTCAGCAGACCAGGCTGCTACTGAAGGTCTCAGAGGTGAGGTTGCCACCTAGGGCCTCAGGGTATAGTTGATATAATTTCTTTCTTTCTTAAATGCATGGGAGAATTCACCAGTGAACCTATCTGAGCCTGGTGCTTTCTATTTTGGAATGTTGTTAATTACTGATTCAATGTCTTTAAGAGGAATAGGCCAATATGGATTACCTATTTCTTTTTGTGTGAGTTTTGGTTCACTGTGTTTTTCAAGGAATTCATCCATTTATTGAGGTTATCAAATTTATAAGCATAGATTTGTTTATAATATTTCTTTATTATCTCTTTGATGTGCTTGGTATCAGTAAAGATGACCTCTCTTTTATTTCTGGTATTAAAAATTTGTGCCTTCTCTCTTTTTTCTTGGTTAGCCTGGCTTGTGCTTATCAACTTTATTGATATTATTAAATAATCAGCTTTTAGGATTTTTAAAAATTTTCTCTGTTATTGTCCAACTTTCAGTTTCATAGATTTCTTCTTTAAGTTTTATTATTTTTTTCTTCTGCTTGTTTTTGCCTTAAATGCTTTTCTTTATCTAGTTTCCTAAGATGTAAACTTAGGTTATTTATTTTAGATATTTATTGTTTTCTAACTTATACATTTAATTCTATACATTTCCCTCTAACCACTGTTTTCACTGGATGCCATAAATTTTGATGAATTGTTTTGAAATTTTCATTTAGTTAAAAATATGCTTTTATTTCACTTGAGATTTCTTCTTTGAACCATGCTAGTAGGAGTGTGTTTTTAAATTTGCAAATATTTGGTAATATACATATGCATAATAAACATATGGGTATGTTTTAGGTATCTCTTTGTTATTGATTTCTAGTATAATCACTAGAGGCCTGAGAACATGCTTTGCATTATTTATGTTCCTTTTAATATATTTTGATTGGGGGGACAGAATGTAGTTTATCTTGGTGAATGTTCCATTTGAATTTAAGAAGAATGTATATTCTGTTATTGTTGGTGGATTATTCTATAAATGCCAATTAAATCAAGTAGATAGATAGTACTATTGATGTCAACAATATTCTTGTTGATTTTCTGACTGCTTGACCTACAAATTTTTGATAGGAGAATGTTGAAGTCTCCAACTAAGCTAGTAGATTTGTTTATTTCTTCTTTCATGTTTATACATTTTTGCTTCAGATATTTCAACATTCATTTTTTAATTACATAGATGGTCAATTTTTTTATTTCTTTTTGGAGAATTTACCCCTTTTTTGTTAGAGTGCCCCTTTGTATTCTGGAAAATATTCCTTGATCTAATTTGTCTGATATTAATATACTTACTCCAACTTTCTTTATTGTTAGCATGCTATATTTTCATATATTTTTCTCATTCCATTTACTTTTGAACTATCAGGTGGTTTTTTATAGACAACATATAGCTGGTTGGTTGGTTGTTGGTTTGCTTTTATCCACTCTGAAAATGTTTATCTTTTAATTGATGTATGTAGACCATTCATATTTAAAGTGATTATTGATATATTAGGATTAATATCAGCCATGCTTGTAAATGTTTTCCATTCCTTCCTAATGACTTCTCTTTATGCCTCTTCTGTTTTTAGTTCAACATTTTATATGATTCCATTCTCTTAGTGTATCAGTTATACCTCTTTAAAAATAATGTTGGTAGCTGCCCTAGAGTTTACGATATACACTTTTTAATAATATAGGTCTACATTCAAATAACACTATTCTGCCACATGTGGAGTGCAGGCACCACTTAACGGAGAATCCAAATTACTCATCATTCCTGCCACTCATTTCATTTATTCATATTCTATGATCATCTAATACACTGACAGTACCATTACCTTAGATAAACAACTTTCTTTAGATTAATAAAGAATGAGGAGGATAAAATTTTTATTTAACCTTCATTTATTCCTTTTGCAATGCTCTCCTTTTCTTATGCAGATTCAAGTTTCTTCTTTTTTTAATTTCAAAATATTACAGGGGTGTAAAAGTTTTTGGTTATGTGGATCACTTTTGTAATGCATGAGTCAGGGCTTTAAGTGTGCTCATAACCCAGACAGTGTTCGTTGTACCTCTTAGGTAGGTTTTTTCCATCACCTACTTCCCCCTCACCCCTGCTTGATTTCCATCAGTTTAACTTCCCTCTGTGCCCATGTGTGCTAATCAGTTAGTTTCAATTTAATAGTGAGTACATGTAGTATTTGTTTTCAATTCTTTAGATACTTCACTTAGGATAATGGTCTCCAGTTCCATCCAAATTGTTGCAAAAGGCATTAAATTATTCTTTTTCATGGCTGAGTAGTATTCCATGGTATATACATACCATATTTTGTTAATCCACCGATGTGTTGATGGACATTTGGGTTGATTCTACATATATAAAATTATGAATTGTGCTACAATAAACACTCAAGTACAGGTGTCTTTTTGATAAAATGACTTCTTTTCCTTTAGGTAAGTACCCAGCAGTGTGATTGCTGGATCAAATGGTGGGTCTGCTTTTAGTTCTTTGAGGAATCTCCATACGATTTTCCAAAGAGGTTATACTAATTTGTAGTCCCACCAACACTGTTTGAGCATTCCTTTCTCTCTGCATCTATGCCAACATCTATTGTTTTTGGACTTTTTATTATAATAAAAGCCATTCTGACTGGGCTAAGGTGATATCTCATTGCAGTTTTAATTTGAATTTCCAAGATGATTAGTGACATTGAGCTTTTCTTCATATGTTTATTGGCCATTTGTCTGTCTCCTTTTGAGAAGCTTCTGTTCGTGTCTTAAGCCCACTTTTTAATGTGATTGCTTGATTTTTTCATGCTGATTTGCTTGAGTTTTTGTAGATTCTGGTTATTAGCCCTTTATCAGATGTATAGCTGATGAATATTTTCTCCCATTATGTAGGTTGTCTATTTACTCTGTTGATTATTTCCTTGGGTGTGTAGAAACTTTTTAATTTAATCAAGTCCCATTGATTTATTTTTGTTGTTTCTGTGATTGCCATTGGATCTTCTTCATAAATTCTTTGCCTAGGCCAATATCCAGAAGAGTTTTTTCAACATTTTCTTCTAGAATTATTATGGTTCTGTGCCTTACATTTAAGTTCTTTATCCATCTTGAATTAGTTTTTGTGAGTGGTGAGAGATATGGACCCTGTTTCATACTTCTAATTGTGGCTGTCCAATTTTCCTAGCACCATTTATTGAATAGGGCTTCTTTTCCCCAGTGTATATTGTTGTCTGCTTTGTCAAAGATCAGTTGGCTGTATGTGAATGGTGTTATATCTGGGTTCTCTGTTCTGTTCCATTGGTCTGTGTCTCTGTTTTTGTGCTAAGCCATGCTGTTTTGGTTACTATAGCCTTGTAATATAGTATGAAGTCAGGTAATGTGATGCCTCTTGATTAGTTCCCTTTGCTTAAGATTGTTTTGGCTATTCAGGCTCTTTTCTGGTTTCAAATGAAGCATAGAATTATGTACTCTAGATCTGTGAAATATGATGTGGGTATTTTGATGGGGATTGCATTGAATCTGCAAATTACTTTGGGTAGTATGGACATTTTAACAATGTTGATTCTACCAATACATGAGCATTATGTGTCTTTCCATTTGTTTGTGTCATCTGCGATTTCTTTCCTCAGTGTTTCATAGTTCTCTTTGTAGAGATCTTTCACCCTTGGTTAAGTAAATTCCTAGATATTTTGTTTTCTTTGTCACTATTGTGAATGGTATTGACTATTTGATTTGACTCTCAGCTCGACTGTTATTTGCATATAGGAGTACCTTGATTTTGTAACCTGAGACATTCCTGAATTTATTTAGCAATTCCAGGTGTCTCTTCATGTAATCTTTGGGGGTTTCTAGATATAAGATCATATGACCAGCAAAAAGTGATAGTTTGACATCCTCTTTCCTGATTTGGATACCCTTAATTTCTTTCTCTTGCCTGATTGCTCTGGCTAGGACTTCCAGCACTATGTTGAATAGAAGTGGTGACAGTGGGCATCCTTGTCTTGTTCTCATTAAAATGCTTTCAATTTCTCCCCATTCAGTACAATGCTGGCTGTGGGTTGGTCATATATGGCTTTTATAATTGTGAGATATGTTTCTTTTACGCCTAGTTTCTTTGAGGGTTTTTATCATGTGAGGGTGCCAAATTTTGTAGAATACTTTTTCTACATCTATTGAGATGATCATATGATCTTTGTTTTTGTTCCTGTTTATGTGGTGAATCACATTTATTGATTTATGTATGCTGAACCATCCTTGCATCACTGGTATGAAGCCCATTTGGTCATGGTGTCTTATTTATTGATATGCTGCTGAATTTGGTTTGCTAGCATTTTATTGAGGATTTTTGCATCTATATTCATGAGGGATATTGGTCCATAGTTTTATTTTTTTGTTGTGTCCTTTCCTGGCTTTGATATTAAGGTGATACTAGCTTTGTACAATGAGTTGGGGAGGCTTCCCTCCTTCTTGATGTTATGGAATAATTTCTGCACTGCGGTTACCAACTCTTCTTTTTAGGTCTGATAAAATTCAGCCATGAATCTTTCTCATCTGGGATTTTATTTGTTGGAAGATTTTTTATTGCTGCTTCAATCTCATTGTTCCATATTTGTCTGTTCAGGAGTTCTAATTCTTCCTGATTAAGTCTTGGGAAGTTATGTGTTTCCAGGAATTTGTCCATTTCCTCTACATTTTAGAGTTTATGTGCATAGAGATTTGCAGAGTATTCACAGATGATATTTTGTATTTCTGTTGTATCAGTTGTAATATCTCCTTTTTCATTTCTGATTGAGATTTTTTGGGTCCTTTCTCTTCTGTTCCTGGTTAATCTAGCAACAGGTCTATCCATTTTGTTTATCTTTTCAAAGAACCAATTTTTTGTTTTGTTGATCTTCTGTATTATTTTCTTGTTTTCAATTTCATTTAGCTCTGTTCTGATCTTAGTTATTTCTTTTCTTCTGCTGGCTTTGGGTTTGGTTTGTTCTTCCTTTTCAAGTTCCTTGAGTCATATCATTAGATTGTTAGTTTGTGATCTTTCTGTCTTTTTGATGTAGGCATTTAAGGCTATGAATTTTCCCCTTAGGACTGCTTTTGCTGAATCCCATAGATTTTGATAGCTTGTGTCCCCTTTGTCATTCTGTTCATGGAATCTTTTAATTTCCATCTTAATTTCATTATTGATCCAATAATCTTTCAGCAACAGGTTGTTTAATTTCCATCACTTTGTATAGAATTGAGTGTTTCTCTTGGAGGTGATTTCTAGTCTTATTCCACTGTGGTCTAAGAAGATACATGGTATGATTTCTATGTTTGAATTTTGTTGAACCATGTTTTGTGGCCTAAAATATGATCAATCTTGGAGAATATTCCATGTTCTGATAAGAATGTGTATTCATTTGATTTGGGGTAAAATGTTCTATAAATGTCTGTTAGGCCCATTTGTTCTATAGTCCCATTTAAGTCCAGTGCTTATGTACTTTCTAATTGCATGATCTGTTCCATTCTGTCAGTGGGGTGTTGAAGTGTCTGGCAATTACCATGTTGGTGTTTATCTCTTTCCTTAGATGTAGTTGGCTTTGGTTTATTAATGTGGGTGCTCCTGTGTTAGGTTCATAAATATTTAGGGTTGTTATGTCTTCTTGTTGAATTGTTCCCTTTACCATTATGTAATGACCATGTTTGTCTTTCTTTACTAATGTTGATTTAAAGTCAATTTATCTGACATGAGAATGGCTACACCTGCTTTCTTTTGGTTTCCATTTGCATGGAATATTTTTTTCCATCCCTTCACCTTCAGTCTGCATGAGTCCTTGTGGGTTAGATGTGTTTCCAGGAGACAGGAGATACTCGCCTTGTATTTATTATTCATTCAGCCAGCCTGTGTCTCTTGAATGGGGAATTCAAAGCAATCACATTGATTGATAGAATTGATAGATGTTATTATGATTGTATTCATTCAATCCTGGGAGCAGTTTGCTTGATTACCTCTGGTACTATTATTTTATATGACTCGAACTTTAGCTGGGTTTAAACTGTTGCACTGACATGTGGAATTCTGGTGTAAATCAGTTGAGATTTCTGCGAGGGTTGTCTTGACATTCCCTCAGGTTCTTTCAGTGTTACTTTGCTCAGATTCTGATGCAGTTCCTGTGTTACTCTTGTGATGGAGTCTCCCAGGGTTACTTGAATTCTTGTACTACTCGGTCTTTACTCAATCTGACTAGCATAGACCAGGGTTCCCTTCTCAATTATTCCCTCAAATAGGTTTTCCATCCCTTATGTTTTCTTCCTCACCCTCATGGATGTCTATGGTTCTTATATTTGGCCATTTTACATAATCCCAGATTTCTTGTAGGATCTGTTTATTCCTCTTAATTCTCTGTTCTTTATTTTTGACTCACTGAGTTAATTAGAAAGAGTTACCTCCAAGCTTTGAGATTCTTTCTTCTGCATGGTCTAGTATATTCTTAAAATTTTCCACTGTGTTTTGTATTTCCTTAAATTAATTTTTTATTTCCAGGAGCTCCATTTTTTTTTTTTAATATGTCAATCTCTTTAGTGAATTTTTCATTCATTTCCTGAATTGTTTTTCTGGTTTGTTTTACTTGGTTTTCCATTTTCTCTTGGATTTTGTTGAGCTCCCTTACCATACATATTTGGAATTCTTTAACTGTCATTTCAATATTTTCATTTTGGTTGTTTTCCATTGCTAGAGAGCTGGTGTTCCCTTTTGGGGGTGTCCTTTTGCTCTATTTTTTCATCATACTAGAGTTCTTTCACTGATTCCTTCTCATCCAGAGCAGCTGTTGCTTCTTATTTTTGGATTATCTTTCCTTTGCATGGGGCTTCCCACACACACACACACACACACACTCGTATGGGTGTGTTTGTAGCATATGTTGGGTAAGAACCTTTGGCTTTGCTCGTGGGTGCTTTGATGGCAATCTGGGTTCTGGATGGATGCCTTAATTGTGAATATCCTTAGTGTGGTGGTATTTTTGGTTTCTAGTTTGTAGGCTGTAGCAGTTGTGAGCTATGTCAGTAGGGAGATTCCCTGTCTCTTTTTGATGAGGGAGGATGTCAGTCTTTGAAATCCTTTCTCTTTCCCCAGCCCTGTGGTCTTTTCAACAGTGTGAATTGTATTTGCACACCCAGTTTAATCCCTGAGATAGTAGGTTGTGCTCATGGGTGAGAATCAACCACACCCTGTATAATTCAGTCAGTAAATGCCATATATGGCATGCAAATTGACCTCCCTGTCAGTGGGTGGCACTTTCCAGGCGGAATAAGCTGAAATGTTGTTTTTGGGACCTGTGATGGACTCTAGTCCCTCAGGAGAAGCACTTGAATGCCCTAGGTGTTGGGTGAGCCCTGGAACTTCCATGTGAGTCCTTAATTTCTGCCACAGCAGAGGCCATTGGGGGTGTGTGGCTGGGTGGGGCTGGTTTGGGTAAGCCTGCCCTCAGGCTCCACAAAAGCTGGCAAGGTAGCTGTTTTGGCAGGGGTCAATTGTCTGCTCCCAGCTTCTGGGGAAAACAGCCAGGGAGGGGCTGAAGTGGCCCCACTCAACTGGAAATTCTGCTTGTGGAAGCAGGACTGTCTGGGATTCACAATCTGGCTGTCAAGAGTGGGTTTCACTATTCTTCCTCCTCCCCTGCTTAGTGGTTTCCCTCCAGTGGCTGCTGGCAGGCAGGAGCCCAAACTAGCTGAGTTTTTCCACAATTGTGCTGTGGACTAACAAGCTTCCCTGCCCAGGATCCTGGCCTGGGCTGAGAGTGCAGCCTACCTTTGGCAGAAGGGGTTCTCCACCAGTGTGCTAAGGCTAGGACCCACACTGCACTCTCCTCTCAGTTCTGCCTACATGGGCTACCTTGCCTTCCAAGATTAGTTCACAAATCTTCCCTCCGTGCCCCTGAGCACCAGTATTGAGACCTGGCATTACAGGATCTGGCCTGTGGGCCTATCCCTGGGCCCCCAAAAATCAATCCCTGACCAGACCAAGGAGAAGCGTGCTGGTCCCGAGTTGCTTATGAGGTGCTCAAGCAGGTTTGATGTCCCTCTGTTTCAGGGTATGCCCTGCTCTGTTGGAGCCAAAATGCAAGCAATACCATGGAGGGCCGGTGAGCAGGGAGCTAACAATCCAAGCACCCCTCAGTCCACTGCAGGACATTAAGAAGAATGGTTTGAGCCCCACTCTCAGTGGAAGCCTCAGTGTAGTGGCTCAATTGTCTCTCTCAACAGCTGCAAGGGGAGCGGAATGGGAGGAAAAGAGTCTGGATGGAGGAAAGCTAGCACTTCTGGTCATCTCTGTCCTTCCCTCTAGAAGGCAGCTGCCCAGAATGTCCAGGCTCTGGAGTCACACAGATTCCTCAAGACCCACTGGACCCCTGTGGCTCCCGAAGTCTGGGCTGGAGTTGGGAAATGTTTGTGTGGTAATGAGTAACATGAAACCTGGAGTTGAAGCCCCCTGGAGAGGACAAAGTTGCACAGTGGGTAGTGAAGCAATATGGTGCCTGCCATCCCGGCTTGGGTCTGTGGTGATGGGAAGCACGCCGGGGGGCTGGGAGCCTGGTGATTTGTCCACAAGAAGCTCTCAGTTCACTGATGGCAGCAGTTTTTGGGCTTGTGGGGGTAGGAAGTCTCTCCAGCAGCTCGGGAACCTACTGACTGTCAGAGATGTGGGGGAGGGAGAAAGAAATCATTCCACCTACCTTTTCCACTGGAATCCAAGCCTCTTGGGGGTTACTTTCTGCTGATATCTTGCTCCTTCTTGTTCTGCTCAGCAACTTCTTCCCGTGAGGCCTCTTGTGGGTTCTGGCACCCTTCCCTCAGAATTATACCTGATCCATATTTGTTTGTTTGTTTGTTTTTTCTCATTCTATAAAAATTTTCCTTCTTACTGAGACACTCTGGCAGCTGTTGTCTCTGGTCAGCCATCTTGAATCCTACTCCTGGATGTGTTTTTCTAACTTTTTAAAATTGAGACCCACTTACACTCTTCTCAGAATATGGTTCCAGGTCTGAAGAACCATGGTCTAGGGGGAGGAGAAAAGGCATACTCTCAAGTAGCTGTAACCGGGCCAGCACTCCAGAGTTGCAGGCCTGAGAAGTTCACGGTTGAACCCAAGGGCCATGCTTTGTCTCAGATCCTGCACTCTCCTCCCTTCCGTTCCTAGCATAAGGGGGGTTTCTGGCACTGCCCCCTCTTCCCAGGGGCAAGGCCTACCACTCAAGTTTCTGAGCTCTATAATTTTTCTTCTGCCTAAAGAAAATCTTTGTTTCTTGTAGAGCAGATCTGATAGTGAAAAATACCCTCAGATTTTACTTGAAAAGTCTTATTTTTTCTTTACTTTTGACATATAAATTTGCTTGATACAGAATTCTAAGTTGAAGTTTTGATTTTTTGTTTCAACTCCATAAATTATGTTACTCCTTTCTTTTTTGTTTGCATGGTTTCTGATGATAAATCTATTGTAATTCTTGTCCTTGTTTGTCTATATGTAAGATTCCATTCCTTCCTCTGGAAACTTTTAAGATTTTCTCTTTGTCTTTGCCTTTGTGCAGTTTGAATATGATATACTTAGATATAGTTATTGTTGTTGCTTCTATTCATTCTGATTAATGTTCTCTGCTATTCCTGGATCTGTAGTTTGGTGTCTGCCATTAATTTTAGAAAGGTCTTAGCTCTATTATTTCAAATATTGATTCTATTCCATTCTCTCTTTTCTCCTCCTGATATTCTAATTACACATGTGCTATATCTTTTGAAACCATATCACAGTCTCTGGCTGTTTTGTTTTTGTTTGTTTGTTTTGTTTTTTCTTTCTGTATTTTACCTTGAGAACTTTCTGTTGACCTATATTTAAGCTTGCTAATTTTTCCCTTGGTCATATTGCATCTACTGTTAAACCCATCAAAGACATTCTGAATTTATTTACGGTATTTTTGTTTTCTAACATTTTCTTCTGATTTTTTTCTTAGCATTTCCGTCTCTCTGCTTATATTATCCATATGTTATTAATGTTGTCTACTTTTTCCATTGAAGGCTTTAATATATGAATCAAAGTTATTTTAAATTCCCTGTGTGAAAACTTTGCATCAAAGCTGATTATAATTATAATGCCTGGTTTGTTTCTTATGGCTATATTTTATTGCCTTTTGACATGTCTTGCCTTTTTTTTTTTTTTTTTGTTGAAAGCTAGGCATATTGTGTTGAAAGCAACTGGAAAAAATAGAGCTGTAGTGTAAAAATTTATGTTAATCTGGTTAGTAGTTGGAGTTTGTTTAATGATTGGTGCAAAATAGTTAATAGAGTCTCAAATCCCTTTAGTTTGCTTTTATCTCTTCTCTTGACTTTGGGCTTCACTAAGCACTCCACCTTAGAGACAGTTTATTTTTTTTCAATTTTTTAAGTTGTAATTCTCTTACTCTTTGTAGATGTAGAGGACTGCTAGCTCAGAGACGGATGTGGTCAGTGGCTTATGTTTTGAAAAGCATTGATCTCATCACCTTATCCCAAGACATCTCCTCTCCACCTGCTCTCCTCATTGCTGCTTTTTTCTAGAAAATCTCAAATTCTTGCTTTTCCTGTATCACACTTGCTTTTTTAAATTGCTATGTAACAAACTATCACTAATTTAGTAGCTTAAAACCACACACATTTATTATTTCACAATTTCTGTGAGTAAGGAATCCAGGCATGGCTTATCTTAGGGTCTCACAAGACTGTAATCAAAGTTTTCATCTGCAATTGAGGTCCTCTTTCAAACTCATTATGGTTCTTGGCCAAATTCAGCTCTGTGAAGTTGCAGTACTGATACCCTTAGCTCCTAGTGGGCATCCACAGTTCTCTACTGTGTGTCCCCTCTCCATTGGCAATGGCAATATACTTTGTTTTTCCAAAGCCAGCAAGAGGGAGTCTCTTGCTCCAGTCAGCTAAGATGGAATCTTATATAATGTGCTATACACACAGGAGTGACATTCTATCATCTTTTTCGTATAATGTTGTGTAACGTAACTTAAGGTGGTGACATTCCATTACCTTTGCCATATTCATTGGTTAGAAATAAGTCACTACACTAAACAGGAGGAGATAACCCAAATTCATGAATACTTAGAGGTGGGAAATCAATATTGGTGACCTTAGGATTTGAATGACACATACCGGACTTGCCTCAGATTCTTTGCATTGGCTTTTTTCCTCCCTATAGACTTGCTTCATTTCATTCAGGTCTCTGTTCAGATGTCACATTCTCAAAGAGTTCTCCCCAAACCCTGTTTCTTAAAACAACCACCCCCATTAGAGTCATTACCATTCTGTTACTTTATTTCTTTTTTGGAGCATTAGTAATTCTCTGACATTATATGATTATTTGTTCAAAATCTGTTTTCCCTTTTAGAATGTAAGCTGATTTCCAATATGTAAGAAATGGAACCACCATAGAATATATGCTCAAAAATATGTGTTGAATGATTCAGTTAAAAAAAATAGTTGTCAGGAATTATCACCAAATCCTGTCTAATTTGATCCATGCATCTTATCACTAGATTATAAACAATGCCAGTTGCTTTTGACATTTAATCTTGTCTCTGTTGTGAATTTGCAAGTAGAAACAGTGTGGTAGAGTAGAAATAGCACAGAATTTAGAACAGTACAGGTGGAACTCAAACTCAGACTGTTATTCACTACCTTTGTGACCTAAGATGTTAATTCCTCTGATTTCTAATTAAACTATCAGAGAAAATAATGAATAGCTTCTATCAGGCATGTTTGAGTTTGAATAATAGACCCACTATTTACTAGTGTAACTTTGAATTAGTTCTTCAAGCTTTTAGAGGCTCAGTGACTTCATCTGTAAAATGGAGATTATAATAACTTCTCCCACATATAGTGACTGTGAGGTTAAATGAATGGATGCATAAGAAGCGCCCACTCTGGTGACGGGTGTATTATTTCTACTCAGTAAAAGTTGTCTTTTATTAATATGAAAATGTTTATATATAGATATAACATAAATTATTATATTATCAACATAGAGTCCATGGTATACATGTTAAATATGTTAAATAATATTCGGTGTCTTCTTATTGCTTTTATTTGGAAATAACATAGAGCTAGATATAAGAATAGTAGTAGTAATAACTGCTATTTATAGGAGAATTTTATTAAAGGCCTAAACAATTATATGAATAATAGTGACATTTTACATGCAGCTAACTACTCTGGAGAACTTTGAAAAAATTACATCAGTTACCATCTATGAGTTTTAAACTATGGAGAGTTGCTGTTCAATGAATATAAGGTTTCAGTTGTGCTTATAGTTAACAATAATGTATAGTACACCTGAAAAATCCAGAGGGCAGATCTCACATTATGTATTTTTTTACTGTGATAAAAAAGGTACGTATAAATAACATTTTAATATTTTCCAAAAATCTGCTCTTACTACATCACAAATGATGTGTTACTATGTAAAGTTGAGTTAAATCACAAATCAAAATAGATAATTTTTTTACTATCAAGCCATATAAAGAACTCTTACAATTACCATTACAGAGAAATATTTTCTTTTTCTTGAATATCTAATTACATAGAGTCTGTAAAATTTTCCATACCTTAAAATAATAATTAATTTAAAACCTAATATAGTGATATAGATGGAATGATAAATGATAAAAACAAGCAAAACAAAACAAAAAGAGAAAAAATAGTTAATAAGTGGAGAAAGTTAGATAGAATTAAAAAATAACCATTTACACCCTCAAATAAAGTAATTAATTTAGGCTACCATCATCAATTGATGAACCTCTTAGATGAGAATTGATGGTGAACTTTATAATGCAATCATCAGGCAGTCACAACCAGAGTCTGCTGATAACCTTAAGGAACCCCAAAAGTTAGATAAATAGGTGTACATGTATGTTGGTGTCATCTGACACTTATAACCTATTATTTTAAAAAACAAAACAAAATATGCAGTCAATCAAGATTCTATAAATAACTTTTATTCTGTGAGACAACTGACAAGTGTCTTTAATAAATCAATGACATGAAAAAAAAGTCATAGCAGATGAACCCAACCAATCTTAATAGTAAACTTTGTTCAAATCCTGATATGACAAAACCAACTGTACAAGTACATTTTAATATACTTTAGGAAATGTGAATATGATAAAGATGGGATGAATATTATATAGATATGAAGAATATTGCTAATTTTACTAGTTACGATAATGTGATTTGTAAGAAAATGCTCATTTTAAAAATATTCTTAGTGAACTATAGCTTTAAAATGACAAAATGTTTGCAATTAACTTTAAAATATTTAAGCACAGAGAATAAAAGAAAAGAAAAAAGCAATAAATGAAACAAACATGACAAAATCTTAATAATTATTGAGTCTGGTTAGATGTGGGAATACTTTGTATTAGTTTATTCTCAGGTATGTTCAGATATTTTCACTCAAATTAAAAAGAAAAACAAAAATAAAAACCCCTATATCTCTGGAATGTGGACTTTCCACTAGGTTTTTCTGTTCTTAGGGACCATTTATCTGAAAATGGAGGATCCAGATGCTTTCCTAGCTCTGAGTCAAGACTAGGTACACTATCCTCCTCATATGCTTGTAATTTTTCAGGCTTTTTGTTTCATCTCAGAAATTATACAATGGACATTACCCAGCTCTTGCTTCATCCTAATCTTAGTTTCTGACTATTGTGAGTTGTCATGACAGTGTCACAGTGCATAAAACTAAAGTCCTGAGTTCTGGTCCTGGTACACCTTCACGTGCAAAAGCATGGACAGTGATAATCAAGAAAGAATTTATTGAAGATCAAGAAGGGGAGAACAATGTTTATTTTTAAAGAGTAAGGCTTTGTTCTTCCAGGTCAAAGAACAACACCAGAAAAATAGCCCAAAGGACTTTGTGTGCTCAATATACCTTAGGGATAACCAAGAGACTAACCTGCTTATTTATTCTAATAATTAAAATATAGTTAATGTAATATAACTAATACTTTTGAGTTCAGTTTATACTAGGCACTGGGATGAGCCCTTACATTCATTATGTCATTTATTGTAATAACCACACAAGATGGTCTTTAATAATGTTCATATTTCACAATGCTTAATTAACTCATACAAGTAAAATAACTACAAAGTGAAGGAGTCAGGATTTGACTCCAGTCTGACTCCACAGCTTGCAATCTGCTAAAAAATAGAGAAAATAAAATTTTCTGGGCCTCTATTAAGCTAGAAACGTTTTTTAAAGAGGAAGGACCTTTTTTTTTCATGTATTTAATCACTGTTGACTCATTGTCTGTTATGTGTCAGATCCTGTGCCAGGATTAGGAGTATAGTGATAAATACAACCTGGTACCAGCATTTGGGGAGCTCAAAATCTAGTTGATGAGACACATAATTTCATAATCAGAATCAAAATTGAGGTGTACAAACCACTTGTTTTGTGTCTTTCAAAGTTTGCCTGCAAGTCAGACTTCAGAATAAGGGCAAAAATGGAGGTTCAGGAAAGGTGCACTAATGGAAAACCTAAACAAGTGTGCCTGAAATAGAATTGGGGGAGACATTTTAGAGGAGAGGAACTGAGTAAGAAAAATTGGTAGGACTTCAGCAGGTTAGATAGTGACAGAAATAAATGAAAGGCTTGCAGAGGTCAGATTGCAGAGGACCAGGAGGTGAGGTGTGTTTCTGAAGATGGCTGGAGGTCTAATAGGGTTGGTTTTCCCAGGACCTCCTGTCACCCTCACTTTTCTAAGGAAGAGGACATAGTCAACCACACGTATTAGCAAAAGGTGGTTACTGTGCATAAAATTTTTCTAGAATCTTTTTGATCAGTGCCCAATCTTGAGTATAAATTTGGTGGTAAACTGCTAAGGACAACATATTTTTAAAACAATTCTAACTTTTTCTTTTCCAGTTGGGTGTTAAATGTCTATGTACTTGGACTCTATTTTTGTCTTGGAATTTGAAGGGAAGTAAAAATGATCGCATGGCTTTATAAGTGAGTAGTCCCTTCAGAATGCCACCTGAGCCCCTTGGCAAGCACAGTGGCTGTCTGTGGTGCCAGCCCTGGCTGTGGCAGATGGAGGAACTAATAGTAATTGCTGTTTCCAACCCTTTTGGAAGTTTCCAAGCTGTCTTTGGCATCTGCTCCATGCATGCTCCACTGGCAGCTAGGGAGTACGGGATTTTGAAGATACTATTAACATTTTTTGCCAATTAGGAAATGTGTGATCAAATAATTGCCCTAAACTATTCAAGATGGCCCACCTCAGAGAGCTGGAATGAAGCAATGGAAGGCTGCCTATACGCCACCTTAGGAGTATAGTCTAGTGTATGATATGGTGTTAAGTGAAAAATTCAAATTATGAAAGACTCTTAGGTGTTTGTCCACATGACTTAGAAAAAAAATCTGCTTATTTGATCATCCTTTATTTAACTCAGGCTCCTGGCAAAATAATCTATTTTCTCCGTATATACCCTGGTATGCCCTACTTCAGGGCCCATAATGATTCTCTTTCCTCCATAGCAGAAGCCTGTTCCTTTCATCTTAACCTTTTAAAATGTTATTTGTTTCATATACACCTGGATTAATTTCTGATTTTATCATTTTACAGTTGAGTGACCTTGGGCAAGTCTATTAACCTTTTTACGCCCCGGCTTCCTCATCTTTAAAATGGAGATAACTGTACCTAACACTTAGAATCAGTGTAAGGAGTAAAGAAAATAATGTCCATGAAGCACTTAGCCTGTAACAAGTGCTTAGTAATTTCCACCTACTATTTTAATATACATTATCATAATATTAATAGCCCACTCTAATGGAGTCATTCTTATAGAGTAATTTCTGATTAGAGAAGTTATCTTCTACTTACTCTGTATTCCTACTGCAACGTACCTACACCCTGCTCATGGAGTATGGCACTTCTTACCTTAGGTTTCAGTTAATACACACAAGTTTGGCCAACCCTGTAACTTTGGGAAGTCAGTGTCCGTATTTGATTCACCTGTATATCCACATTTCCTAGAATGGTGATATGTATAGGGGAATTCCTTAAAAACATTTGTTCCATGGATATTTGATCTCCTTTACATTTTGAAAGCGACAAGCAAATAACATTTCCATGTAAGTTAGAATGTCTCCGTGGGCCACCAGCTACTCTCACGTGGATGGCCCTCTAAGCCTCCTGGCCTCCTTAACTCCAGCCCTGGCCCCTCTATCCATGTTGTCAGTGTGACTTTCCTACCGTTATTCACTTGCTTTAGAGCCTTTGATGGCATTCCATGGTTAGTCTAACAGTCCCTTTAGCGTTGCCGTAGAAAAAAACTTCACAACCCTCTGGTTTCTAGTTCCTCCTTTCTAGCTTCATCCCCCCACTGCTCTCCTCACTTCATGCCATGTGTGGTACTTACACTGGGCTACTTTAAATATAAAAATTTCCAAACTCTTTCTCACCCCTGTTTTGTGCACTTTTTCTCTTTGTCTAGAGTACATTTCTTAACCAATGTCCACTCACCTATTTCACTGTGACTCATATTTTAGAATTCAGTTTAAATGTAACTTGTGTCACCTCACTCAGAAAGCTTTCCAGTCTCACCCTATTTTGTTTTTTCTCTGTCCTCTGTGCTGCCTTGGTGCCCTGTGTGTATCTCTATGGTAGCACTTAGAGCACAGTATTATGATGTATTATCTCACATATTGGTCTCACGTTTCAGGCGTGAAATCCCTGAGCACAGAGGCTCATGATCATTGTATTCACTTCTGTCGATTACCTTCAGGAAGGCCCAAGACCACCAAAGATCTAGAACCTACCTCACTACCTCCCACCCTCATCCCTACGCATTCCCTGCCTCACATTCAGTTAACAAGAAACTACATGAACTTTCCTTCAGATACCAACTTCTCCACATTTTCATACATTTGCTCAACCTTCCTGTGTAGCCCTTTCTGACCTTATTTCTCTGATCACTATTTTACTTATTACTGAGATTTATCTCAGAGGGCATTTTCTTCTAGAAAGCTCTTATGAACACTAAGTTTGGATTAGATGCCCTTCTAGGTTCTCTGACACATTTAACATATGTGGCTTCTGCTGCCCCATGAGTAGATTCACTTTTTCTCAACAAATATCTGGCACTAATGATATTTTAGACCAGATAATTCTCTGTTGTGGGGGCTGTTCTATTACAGTATGCTTAGTAAGATCCCTAAACTCTATGCACCAGATGCCAATAGCATGTGCCCTTGTCTCTGTGGTGACAAGAAAAAGTGTCTCCAGATATTTCTGAGTATCACCTACAGGGAAAAATCTTCCTTAGTTGAGAACCACTACTCTAGACCCTAAGATTAGAACTTACAGTTTATCTATCTGCTTACAGCAATGGATGGTTATTTGACCTGGTTCAACCAAGACTACTTTTTTGTGTTGTTATTACTGATAAAAGGGACAGAATTAGAACATAAGAAATGAATTCTATTTACCATTTGTGTCATATTCTCTTATTGCAAAGAGGATTTTTCAGATCATAAACAATACAAAATAAAACAAAAAATATTTTATGTTTGCTGACAAATCACAAGGCAGTAACCAAAACTTATTATAACATTGTTATTACAAGTTATAGACAGTAAAAAACTGAAGATTGGTAATATAATGTCAACTTAAGAAAGTTGCCAAAGAGTTGAGGATGGGGACAAGTTACTACTTATTTAATGCTTTTAGCATTTCGTTCTCAGTCACATCAATATTAATTATTCTTTTAATCATAAATCACACTGTGAATTACATCTCTTTCCTTCACAGCCTGGTTATAGGGATAATCCTTTTTCAATTTAACTCAGAATAACTGAGGTTTATGCAATTCAACACACTTTATAAACCTCTCTGTGCGTAACTCTTGCAGAAAGTTTTAGGACTTTGCACCTACATTCAAGGTACTTTTGTTCTGGTGGTTGCCTGAATTCTAAAGAAAGACTGCAGTTAGAGAAACAAAATCTTGTTGGTTGTCGAGGTTTCTCAAGGGATAGACTGTGTTTGAATGAGTAGGAATCTTTCAGGTCGAGAAGTGATGAGATTCAGGACATGGTATCCCAAAGTATAGCACCTTGAGGAAAGAACAAAAGCAAGAATGTCACTCTTACCTTCCCTTCACCTTTCTCCCCTAAAGCGGGCCATAAAAGAATTCTCTAACATTTTTCTAAAGCAGGCCATAAGACTCTCATTCCAAAGGTGTCCTCCCTATACCCAGAAGAAAGGAATGTCACACAGAGATGCCAGGGAAAATCTGAACAAACAAGCCTTGCTAAGTTCCCTTCAGGTCATTACCATTAGATCATACCCTGTTGTCTTCCAGTCATACTTCTGCACAATTATCTATACAATACGCAGTTGTCCCTATTTCTTTAGGTTTTCATTTCTGAAAGCTCGTGTGTCACATAAAACCTATGTTAAGTAAATTTTTTCTCTTGTTAATCTGCCTTTTGTTATAGGATTCTCAGCCATGAACCCATCAATGGATGAGAAAAAGATATTACTTCTTCCCTAGACAAGGCAATAAGAAGGTAGCATAGGATGGCACCAGAATGCAAATCACTTCTTCCTACAAGAATCACAGCAATGTAGAAAATTTAAATTCTGTCTCAAGGTTCTTACTGCTTTGAGGACTGGAAATGAATTCACATTTGGTGGACCAGGAGAGGTTCACTGACTACGCTTTGAATAACTCTGTTGTAGGCACAAAGAGCAGTATTTATGGACTCGAGTTACAATATAATTTTAGCATGCTTATTCTATCAGAACTTTTTGAGAGTTTAACTACCTTATAACATTGACTATGATGAAGAAGGTATACAATGAATTATGGAAAAAAAAAAAAAAACCTTTCCTTTCTATAGTAAGTTTCTTCTGTGTCCTGGTATTTTTTCTTAAGTCCATATTTGGGTGAGGGATATTTGAGTTCCCTCCATACTATATCTTCCAAACTTTTTTGTAAAGCTAAAATTATTCAATAATAAAATGCTATTTTAAAAAAAAGACTTCATAAGCAGAAAAGGTAGCCTGAACAAAAGAAGAAGAACAGCAGTGGAGGAATATTAGGCTAAGCAAAACAACGAACAATTGGAAGGGGTTTGCGTTCCCTGTGTTTTTGCAATTATAGATCTCTATCCTTAGCCCCTAGTGATCCCTTTCTAACCATGTGTACCCTTGCTCTCACTTCCTCCTATAACTAATTACCCTTTTTTATGTGAATTTCAGCATGCCATATTTTATACTTAATAACCTTGCATCAGAAGAAATGGGAAGTCAAAAAAGCTGGAATTTATTGCCAGGTGTTCTGGAAAGCATAGGGGGCATTTATAGTGAACCCACAAAATTCCTCAATACCCTGAAGAATCCACAACCCACACTTTCAGGAATCCAATAAGTTTCAGCTGAGAAGACTATAAATGCCACAGAACAAAGGCCATACCCGGATCAAGCTCTTTCACTGGACAGTCAGGAGACAGAAAGTTGACTTTCAGGAGTAGCCATAATTGGCCTTCTCATTTAGCACCTTGTTAACATAAATTGAGGAAGTTCACACCTCTAATCTCTTGTTACTAATGTCAGCCTGCTAGAATCTGGACTCAATGAGATGAGGTTAGCTTGCTGGCAAAGCTTATTTTTTCTAACCAAGAGGAAGGGAATTTAAATGTTTCAGTTGAGAGACATGGAATCTGACATGGAAGATATCCTAAATCTGTGGGATGGCTTCCAACCTAGAGGTTAAACTCATAAGATCACTAAAGTCATCACTCAGAGTTCCCATGATTTCAGCCTCGTCTTCTTTTTAAATGCCATTTTCATTCTTTCTTGTCTTATACCTTGTCCTAGAGCCAAGCTGCTTAACATGATGGAACCAAATAGAGCCCATGCTTTTCTCCTCTCTCCTGTGCTCACAACGTACCCATGCCCTCAAGTATCACTTCCGCCTGTCATCAAAAGTCCACTTCCCACCACTCCTTTAAAATCCTGTTCAAATTCATCCTATTTCAAAAACGTCTAAAAGATTTAAATTTCAATTTCTCCTTGAAGTCTTCTTTACTTCTTCAAATATCACTGTTTATTCCCATTGGTGATTGCTGTCTTTATTATAACAAAATTTGACACCTTATTATTTAATATATGTGATCTTATTTCCTAAGCTTTGTCATTTAATTTTTCTTAGTCAGCAAAATTACACGCTTCTTGCAGACAGCTATTTCAAACTTCTCAATTTTAACGGTTCCTAAGACAGTGCCAATGTTAGTGATGGCACTGTCAAAAAGAAAGTCACCTTTTGTAAAGCTTCCTGTTGGGAGATTGTTTACCTTGACTGATAAACATTAAGATAGCAATTATAAGTAAATATTGTTTAAGCCAGAAATAAACCTCTCTTTAAAAATGCCAGCATTTGAGACTTTAGAGGACAGTGGAAGGGTTATCCGAAAACAGATGACCAAAGACTTCAGGATTAAGCTAGCAGAATAAAGCTGATGAATGGAATTTCCCTTCCCTAGCTTAGAATTTAATTTATATATATATATATATATACACACATATATACATATTCACATATATACATATGAAAGGTAAAAAATATTGCCATCAGGAACCAAATATAGAAAATATAACCATCTAATGATTCAGAAATTAGAAGTCTTGAAATGAAATAGGTATTTCTGTAATAATTTAAAGTATGTGCACATCTTGGCATAGCTGTTGCCCTTAGAAGACTTACTAATAAGCTGACAGATCCTGAGACTTTTCACCATCACCTCAACATTTTGAAAGAAGCAAACTAAGGGAATATCCTTAAATTCCTTTCATTCTTACTGGTAAGTAGTGGATACAGTTGCTGAAAATCCTGGTAAAAGAAGGAAACACAAGTCTCCAGAGCTACTCTGAAATGGGAGAATAATCCAAAACCCAGTGATAAGTATGACATGAGAATGGATTATAATTCACAACTAGGAGAACTGAAACTTGGTAAAGGACACTAAAACAAGCATGAAAAATAGAGCAAGTAATGTAAAAACTTTGCACATCCACCATTCTGGAGTTCCCCATGTCACTATGCAACAGAGGAGTAGACAGAACAGCAAATACCTAACCCTCTAACCAGTCTTTAGTAAGGAAAATAAATGAGTCCTGGATAAGTAAGGAAGTGATTCAGTATTCAAGTCACTTTCAGTATAGCAAAGACAGTTAAAGATCTAGACAGAGCTGCCCAGGAGTAAGCAAAATTACAAAAGCAAATGGCATAGCAAATATACAAACTTAACTAAGAAAAAAGTGGGAGGAATAGCAAAAACATAGCAGTTCAAACGCAAATCAAATATTAAAGGAAAAATAAACAGAGACATAAGACAATTCTTCATAAGTGTTACATTCTATGACAAATATTATTACTATATGAATTCAATAAAGCAAAGTCTCAAAGTCATGAAGATAAACTAACAACAAAAGATAAAAAGATAACCAACCTTATGAAGAAAACATCATTAATCAAATTAATTAATAAATTGGAATCAGCAAGAAATCAAACGTAGTCAACTGAAAAATCAAATTACAACAGGAAAAAAAGGCTTCAGACAATAAAAAATAATGTAAGCAAGGAAAGCTAAAAAGATTAAACCAATTATATAGATAAGAAAAATTTATATACTTGAAATAGAGAAATACTCACAAAGCAACAAAAGAACATTTCCCTAAAATGAATACAGACCTACATTTGTTGGCATTAAGAATAGACAATATTTCAGTAAAATGTGTTATAGAACAGCCAGCACCAATGTGTATCATGTTTAGGTTGTTGAACTTCAAGTACAAAGAAAATTTTCTTTAAGCATTTGAACAGAAAAAGCAAGCTATCCATATTACCCATAGGTAGATATAACCAGTAATAAACATTGATAGATATAACCAGGCTGGCTTCAGACTTCCCTCCACAGGAACCATTAATGCTGAAAGACAATGGGTCTTTGTCTAGAAAGATTTGAGGGAAAGAAACTGTATAGTAATATGTATTTCAAAACATCATGTTGTACACCACTAATATATACAATTTTTGTTTGTCAATTAAAGAATGAATCAATAACAATTATATAACAAGAATATTATATATATTTTAACCCATCAAGTCAATGAAAAACATTTTATATACTTTTTTTCTAATTTAGACTATTAGCAACTATAAGATGTAAGCCTTGAGTGATTATAGTAGATGGCAAAACAATTTACATATACAAATACTTATAGACATTTTGAAAGTAACTGTGAGGTGTTAGTGATTTTTTATTATCAGATAACTTTTAATCAGACAAGGGAAATAAATATTAAAATAAAATGTAAGATAACAAAATGTTCTAATAACATGGTGATTTAAGAAAGGTAAAAGTTGATGGATTTGGGTGGTCTCGCCATTCTTAAACTCAAAGTCACAGGATGGCTCTTAAATGTGGTGATGAAGGATGAGTGAGACATGTAATTGTAGTGATGGAGAGAGGCAGTTCAAGCAGGGGGAACACAAGCAAAGGCATGAAGTTGGAAGTTGTCTGGTGTATTCTGGATAGTGTAAGTCATGTTAGGATGGTATAGGTGGCTAGGACAGGAGAAGGTAATGATGGAAGAGTGGGTTGACACACATTTGTGAAAAGCCTTGTGCACCTCTTATATTTTATCCACTAAGCAGCATTAAGCCACAGAAGCTTTTAGAAATGAAAGTGAATTTTAGAGTGTCTAGTTTATAACTCACTACCTAGAAGGATTAATATAGCAATAGCTTCTGTACTATCTTAAATGCTTTGAATTTAAATTCTGCTATTGCCCTAGTTTTTTTCCTTCTTTTAAGAAAAAAGAAATGCATGACTTTCAAAGGATGTTCTGAAATAATTTTTAGCACTAATATACATATATTTAAAAATGTACCGAGTGTGAGATCATAGTCTTGGAGTAGAATCAGTAAATACCCAATGTCACTTCTGTATTTACAGTACCATGCTATAATCATTAATGTTTGGCAGGACAAACTGAAGTTCCATAAATAAAAATACTATCAGAATTAGTAAGATAAGGAAATCAATGCACTGATCCAGACAGATTGTCAAAATGGTTAGAAACTATAAGGCTAAGTTCCAGAAATTTAAAAAATTCAATTATGCAAAACATCATATTCTCTAAGTATTGTAGTTTTCTGAATTCTGTTCTAGTGAGTAAAGCACTGTGAAAGATTGCCTCCTTTTTTTGTCATGGCTGAGAATATCAACTGTATTAATCATTTTTAAATTCTGTAAAAATGGACAAGTTTTTTTCTCAATGATTTGATAGCTAGCACAGTATGTTGAAAAGAACGTTGATAAAATCTCAGAACATAATTATTAGCTGTGTAATCTTGGCTATCAGAGTTAAACTCTGGGACTGTGAGTTTCCTTATCTGTAAAAAGGAACAATACTAAGTAGTGCCCATGGTTATGGTAAACATTAAGTAAGTTAATGTATAGAAAGGGTCAACAAAGGCATATTATATGTACAGAATAAATATTAATCAGTTACATTTCTCCTTCATCACTGGTATTTGAATCAAGAAATCTGATTTGTTTTTATGATTTAAGTTCAAAATGTTATATTATACAGGCACTTAAGCAATTAGGGCCCTTGTCTGTAATACAACTCATGTTTTTTCCAGCACTGAAACCTGTGAGATAAATATTGTGTAAAGTTTTTGTCAAGAGCATTTATAGGGTGCAATGGAGTGAAATCATCCAACACTTCCACCCAAATGGTTATAAAATCTGGTCTGCAGGATGCCTGAGAATAAACACTTCACTTCCCAGAGTTGTACTCGGGCAACCTTTACTCTTGTTTTGTCCATTGCACGATGGACAATGTTATTCATATATAGCAAATTCACACACCCAGATGAAATTCTTATGTGACCCACATGAACAGACTTAATCAGGTCAACTTAATCTCTGGCTGAAGCTCGTGCATCCCAAATGTTGCAATTTATTCTCTTTGGGAGAGAGTTATTTTGGAAAAGGTCTCATCCAGAAGCTAATTAAGAAATGGCAGGACTTCCATTTTTCATTTACATTTCTTTCCCCTTGCTTTCTTTAAAGAGTCTGTAAAGTGATAAGCCAAACATGGAATGGCAAGTAGTAGGAAGTGAGTTTGATTGTCATTCTTAATTTTCTCAAATCCTCTCTATCATTTAGAATAACTGGTAACATATTAAAAATTTGAAGTATGAGTAGAAGAGTATTGTTCTTTCTTGAAATATTACTGATTTATCAAATAGGTTAAAAAAATTATCACCTTATAATCCACATGTGAGAATATTGATTTTAAATTTCAGCCAGGCTATATTTTGCAGGCCAGTTAAGAAACAATCATAGTTGAAGAACAACAAATAATGTAGAAGACTGTCTAAGTTGTATATTTTTTAATTACTAGTTTTCTGGCATTCCTGCTAAATAGGGTTCTCATGAAAGATCATTTATTCCTTCACTAGTTGGTATTGGAATCCATTTAAGCAACTGCGATACGGATTTAGATTCCACTGAACTGTCACACTGATTCAAATGTCTTGGTCTTATTTGGAAGATGCTCAAAATGAAGACTGAATGTGAAGATATTCTAAGTGGAAAAACCACTGTATTAGAAGTATTATGAATTTTCTTGTTACATTTTCTCTAAAATTAACCTTTGGCTCAAGGGTTACAGGGGAACAGTATCATTTCAAGTTTATTTAGATCTATGGATTCAATAGGGTTATATAACAACTTATTTCAAAAGTAAAATATCACCTGCAAAGATCAACTGTATTCCCTTGCCAAACAAAATTCCATTAACTAACTTAAATTGGACTTAATAACAATCACATAAACTAATTAGTTTCAATTTATAACTCCATTAGGATTATTATTCATCACGGCATTGCCAGATAGGGCTGTGCGTCTTCAGACTTTCAACAGATTAAATAAATATAACCTGGGGTGCTAATTATACAACGGTGATGCAGACTCTCCAAGATTACTTCCCTTAATACAGACAGAATTTTTGTAAAATGGATTTTTTTTCCAGAAGATGTCCTTGGCCCAAGCTGTGTATTTTCTCATTTTATATTTTAAAAGAGTATGTATCTCTAACATATGATTGGATCTACAGTATCCTGTGGGCTTTGGTGATAATCATTCCTTTCCATGCAAATCCAGACAATCTTTATTTTTGCATCCTCTGCAAAGTACATGGCTTTCCAAGTGCTCTACTCTTGTGTAGTTTTATAATTCATTGTGATTCCTAGAAGGAAATTAGATGATCCCATAGTTCATGCCCTAATCCTGGAATTTTACCAGTATTAATGTCCCTGAGGTTGGTTCTGAGCCCCTTCTTTTTTTCTTTTCAAAAATTCTACAGCATTTGCCTGCATGATCTCGTGCTCATAGTACTGTCTATGTGTTTATGCTTCCCAAATCCATAACTACAGCCAGGACCTCTTCCAGAAACTCCTGATTGACATCTCTAATTTGATATGGTTAAAATGAAACTCTCAATTCTGCTCATCGAGGGCACCAACAGTGAAGCCAGATGACGTGAGTTAGTAGCCCAAATAGGAAAAACATCTGGCACTAAGTAAACTCTTAATACATGAAAATCATTTGGTATCATTTTTGAGGAGCTGTGATGTCTAATGCAAACTTCCAGGTTCTATTCACCAAGAACCTGGTGAAAAAATACAGACAGTTGTAACTAAACATAGCTCCCTAGTGATACCGAAAATCTCTTTTTACTGTGTCCTCAGGTTTCTTTCAAGTTGCCCTGTTTTTGCTTTCACATCATTTAGTCTGGATGCAACTTCCTTGTTCAACACCCTTCTTACTACTCAGATTTCTTATTCCCTGTCTGCATTTACCTAAGTCCAGAGCCAACATTGAATACCAGGCTATTCCTAAGGACTAAATATTATATCCCTAAGAAGAGGTGCTCTCACCACTATGTTCTAGAATCGGGGTAAACAAAATATGGACTACCACCACTGGCTAATTTTATAAAAAAAGTTTTGTTGAATATAGTTACATCCATTCATTTGTGTTGTGTCTGTGTATATTTTCACACCACAAAGGCAGATTTGAGTAGCTGCAAAACATATGGCCGATAAATCAAACATGTTTTTTATCTGCCCCTTTACAGAAAAAGTTTACTAGTCCCTGCTGTAGAAATTTCCGTACTCATTAGAACCTGTACCATAGCAGTTGGCATCATAGTTTCAAAAAAGTATCAGTTTAGTTTCAGTGAAATATATTATAATTGAATGTCAATTCCTCAAATTTTTATTACTTTTGTAATTTGATTTTTAAAGTTCTTTGATTCTACAGTTGTATAAGAACTATAAACATGAGGGGTTTATGCATTTTTGTTTGAAAATGCAAGTATTATAAATAGTTTAAGAACAGACTAGAAATATGGGAGCTTTTGCTTTTCTTTAACAGAGTCCTATGACCTTAAGTTTGAGAAACCATACACTACCTAATTATATAAAAATTCTGGCCCTTTTGGTTATAAGCTGGCACTGGGCTTCATCTCTACTCTGGCCGTATAGCAGCTACTCCAACTATCTGAGATGAAGGACTGGTTTTTATTCCCCCAATGCATCAAGCTGATATTCCTTTAGAAAATAAATAAAATAATTGTTAGTAAAATGGTCCCAAACTTGGATGTTGCAATGATGTAAAATTGCTACAAAGGTTTCTAAATGTGTACTTTCAATTTCTGTACTCACCTCATGGTGGGACAGTAAAACAAGTGGATGAGCACCAGTTGGTGAACCACACTAGCACAACACTGCAGTTTATATATAAAATATGGAAGTCATTGAAAAGAGAAGAGAGGAGGGACTGTCCTTAAATTTAAGGATCATCTGGATTCTTAGAGTGAACTGAAGAGTGAATAAATTCCTCCCCCCTCCTTATAGAAAATCCTTAGGACCCTTAAATCTACATTGCATAGAGTCTAGGTTTGGGCACTGAGGACCATGCCTCTTCAGCAATGCTTTTAAAAACATTCTGCTGACTACTACATTTATTTACTCATCTTTGAATTTAACAAATAGTTATTGAATAGGTAAGATGTTCCAGAAACTGCTCTAGTTACTTAGAGCCTGGAGCAAGACAAAAATCCCTGTTCTCATACAGTACACATTATAGTAAGGGAAAATGGAAAATAAACAAATATACAAGCAAGAAAAAATTGATAGTAGTGGTTTACGTTATGCAGTGAATTAAAATAATGTGATTCGATAGATAGTGACAGAGCTTTTCTTTGGGTAGCCAAGGAAGCCCTCACTGAAAAGTTGCCCTTTAGGCTGAAATGTGAATGATAAGAAGGAAACAGTCATGATTAGAGAAAAGCATTCCAGAGAGAAAAAAACCAGGAAGTTGAAAGTTCTCAATGTGATAATAACTTTGAGGAGTTAAAAGAGCAGAAGAAAGGCCTTTGTGGCTGAATTGCTATAGGTGACAAGGACAGTGATAAAAAGTAAAATCATAGAGGTTATCTGGAGACAGATAATATGGAGTTCTACATGCTAGTAAAAGGAAATTGGATTTTACTAAATAGTCAATGAAGAGAATTTTATTGGATTTGAACAATCTGACATGTTTTAAAAATATCAACCTACAGAATGGGAGAAAATATTTGCATGCTACACCTCTGATAAAGGGTTGATAACCAGAATCTATACAGAACTTAGGAAAATCAACAAGAAAAAATCAAACAACCCCATTAAAAAATAGGTAAAGGACATGAACAGAAACTTTTCCAAAGAAGACAGAATAATGGCCAGCAAACATATAAAAAAGTGCTCAACTTCTTTAATCATCAGGGAAATGCAGATCAAAACCACAATGAGATATCACTTAACTCCAGTGAGATTGGCTCATATTAAAAAATCCCCAAACAACAAATGTTGGCGGGGATGTGGACAGATAGGAACACTCATACACTGCTGGTGGGACTGCAAATTAGTACAACCTCTATGGAAAATAATATGGAGATACCTCAAAGAATTAAAAGTAGAATTACCACTTGACCCAGCAATCCCACTACTGGGTATTTACCCAAAGCAAAAAAAGACATTTTATAATAAAGACATCTGCTCATGAATGTTTATAGCAGCACAATTCACAATCGCAAAGTTATGGAAACAACCCAGGTGCCCGTCAATACACGAGTGGATTAATAAAATGTGGTATATGTATACCATGGAGTATTACTCAGCAATAAGGAACAATAGTGAATTAACACATCTGGTATTATCCTGGTCGGAGCTAGAACCCATTCTTCGAAGCAAAGTGTCACAGGAATGGAAAAACAAGCACCACTGGTACTCACCATCAAATTGGTACTAACTGATCAACACTTACATCACACAGGGCAATAATATTCATCACGGGGAGGGCAGGAGGGAGGGGGGTGGAGGGGCTGGGAAAAACTCTCACTGAATGGATGTGGGGAGCACAGTTTGGGAGATGACCACGATTGTAGCTCTGACATGGGCAGTGCATGGGCAATATATATAACCAAAGTGTTGTACCGCCATAATATTCTCAAATAAAAAAAAAATATATCAACCTAGCATCTCTGTGGAGAGTAGATAGCTAGCTGCTCTGAGTGAAAGTAGTACATACCAGAGAAACCTAGGACTTCAGTCATGATATTGATAATGAAAAAAATATATGGATATTTTGGATGTGGTTTAGGAGTAGATCTACTTATTGAGCATGAAGAAAAGAAGGAGAGATGAGGTTGTTTATTTTATTTTATTTTTTATTTGTACAAATTTATGGGGTACATGTGAAATTTTGTTGCATGTATTATATCACATGTATATTTGTATTTGTTGCATAGTGATCAAGTACCAGTACTTAGGGTGTCCATCCCCAGAATACAATGCATTTTTAACTGTAGTCAATATACTTCTCTATCATACGTTAAATTTATTCCTCTAATTAAATGTATGTTTGTACCCTTTAACCCGCTTATCCCCTCTCCCCCCCCATACCACTCACCCGTCCCAGTTTCTGTTCTCGATCTTTCTGCTCTGTACTTCCATGTAATCAGATTTTTAGCTCCCACGTATAAGTAAGAAGATGCCATATTTCCTTTTTGTGCCTGGCTAATTTCACTAAAGATAATGGCCTCCAAGTCCATCCGTGTGGCTGCAAATGGGATGATTTCATCCTTTTTTATGGCCAAATATCATTCCATTGTGAATATGTGCCACATTTTCTTCCACTGATGGACACTTAGGTTGAATCCATATCTTTGCTATTGTGAATAGTGCTGCAATAAACATGCAAGTGCAGACATTGATTTAATATTTTGATTTCTTTTCCTTTGAGTAGATACACAGATTGCTGGATTGAATGGTATTTTTAGTTTTCTGAGAAGTCTCCATACTGTTTTTCATAGTGGCTGTGCTAGTCTACATTCCAACCAACAGTGTTTAAGAGTTCCCTTTTCTCTACAACCTTGCCAACATCTGGTATTTTTTGTGTTTTAATTAATAGCCATTCTGACTGGGATAGGATGATGTCTCATTATGGGTTTGATTTGCATTTCTCTGATGCTTAGTGATGTTGAGCATTTTTTCATATACCTGTTGGACATTTATGTCTTCTTGTGAGAAATGTCTTTTCATGTTCTTTGCCCACTTTTTTATAGGATTATGTGGTTGATTTTCTTGTTGAATTGTTTTGAGTTCTTTGTATATTCTGGATATTAGGCCCCTGTCAGATAATTAATTTGCAAGTATTTTCCCTCATTCAACAGGTTGCATCTTCAATCTGTTGGTTATTTCTTTTGCTTTGCTGAAGCTTTTTAACTTCATTAAATCCCATTTGTTTATTATTTTTGTTTTTACTACCTGTGCTTTTGAGGACTTAGTCACAAATTTTTTGCCTAGATGAATGTGATTTTGAGGACTTAGTCATAGATTTTTTGCCTTGGTGAATGTGCTGAAGTGTTTTCTTCTAGTAGTTTTATAGTTTGGGGTCTTAAGTTTAAGTTTCTAATTGACTTTGAGTTGATTTTGTATGTGGTGAGAGAGAAGATCATTCTCCTGCATGTGGCTATCCAATTTTCCCAGCACCATTTATTAAAGAGGGTGTCCTTTCCCCAGTGTAAGTTGTTGTTGGCTTTGTAAAAGAGCAGTTGAATCTAAATACGTGGTTTTATTGCTGGGTCTTCTATTGTGGTTCCATTGGTCTATGAGTATATTTTGATACCAATACCATGCTGTTTTGGATACTGTAGCCTTGTAATATATTGTGAAGTCAAGTAATGTGATGTTTTCAGCTTTGTTCTTTTTGCCCAGGATTTCTTTTGCTATCTGGCCTTTTTTTGGTTCTATATGAATTTCAAGATTGTTTTTTCTAAATCTATGAGGGATGATCTTGGTATTTTTATAGGGATTGCATTGACTGTAGATTGTGGCAGTATAGTCATTTTAACAATATTGATTCTTCTGATCCATAAACATGGGATGTTTCAATTTATTTGTGTTCTATTCAATGTCCTTTATCAGTGTTATATAGTTTTCCTTATAGAGATCTTTCACCTTCTTGGTTAATTTAATCCCTATTATTTTTTAGCTATTGCAAATGAGATTGCCTTCCTGATTTCTTTCTTGGCTAGATCATTATTGGTATATAGAAATGCTACTGATTTTTGCACATTGATTCTGTAACCTGCAAATTTACTGAATTTATTTATCAAATCTAAGAGTTTGTTGGTGGATTCTTTAGGTAATTCTAGGTATTAGATCATATCATCAGCAAAGAGCAACAATTTTACTTCCCTATTTCCAGTTTAGATGTCTTTTATTTCTTTCTCTTGCCTGATTACTCTGGCTAGGATTTCAAATACTATGTTGAATAGAGGTGGTGAAAGTGTCCATGCTTGTCTTATGGCAGTTCTTAGAGGAAAGGCTTTCAACTTTTCCCCATTCAGTATGATGTTAAATGCATTTGTCATATATGGCCTTTATTATTTTGAGGTATGTGATGTATCACGTTTATCAATGTGCATATGTTGAACCATCTTTGCATCCCTGGCACAAATCTCATTTGATCATGATATATTATCTTTTTGATATGCTGTTGAATTCAGTTTGAAAGTATTTTGTTGAGGATTTTTGCATATATGTTCATCAAGGATATTGGCCTGAAGTTTTCTATTTTTGTTACATCCTTGTCTGGTTTTGATATCAGAGTGATGCACACATCATAGAATGAATTAAGGACAACTCTCTCTTCTTCAATTTTTTTGGAATAGTGTCAGAAGATTTGGTATTAGTTCTTCTTTGTATGTTTGGTAGAATTCAGTTGCGAATCCATCCAGTCTTGGGCTTTCCTTTGTTGAGAGGTTTTTTATTACTTATTCAACCTTGCTACTCATTATTGGTCTATTTGGGTTTTCTTTCTTCCTTATAAGGTCATAGTAACATGTATGTTGCCAGGAAATTATCCATTTTACTAGGTTTTTCTGTTTGGCAATGTATGGTTCATAATAGTCTGATGATCTTTTGTATTTCTGTAGTATCAGTTGTAATGTCTCCATTTTCATTTCTGATTTTATTTAACTGGGTCTTCTCTCTTCCTTTCTTGGTTAGTCTAGCTAGAAGAAACAACTTTTCATTTGTTGATCCTTCATATTGTTGTAGTAGTATCTTTTTCATTTAGTTGTGTTCTGATCCTTTTTATTTCTTTTATTATGCTAAATTTGGGTTTGGTTTGTTTTTCTTTTCTAGCTCCTTGAGGTGTACTATTAGATTATTAATTTGTAATCTTTCTACTTTTTGATGTAGACAATTATTGCTATAAATTTCTCTGTTAGTACTGTGTGCTAAATCACACATGTTTTGGTATGTTATGTATCTATTTTCATTTGTTTAAATAAATTTTATGATTTCCCTCTTAATTTCTTCATTCTCCCAGTGATCATTTAAGAGCATATTTAATTTCCATGTATTTGTATAGCTTCCAGAGTTCCTGTTGGTAATGAGTTCTAGTTTAATTCCATTGTGGCCTGAGAAGACACTTGATATGATTTTTTTTTTAATTTGTTGAGAGTTGTTTTGTAGCCTAACATATTGGCTATCCTGAAGAATGTTCCATGTGCTGTTGAACAGAATATATATTCTGAAGTGGTTGGATAGAATGTTCTGTAAGTGTCTGTTAGGCCCATTTGTTCTAAAGCACAGTTTAAATTAAAAGTTTCTTTGTTGATGTGATTTTTAGTCTATATGATCTATCTAATGCTGAGAGTGGGGTGTTGAAGTTCCCCACTATTATTGTATTGGAGTCTATCTCTCTCTATGTCTATTAATATTTACTTTGTGTATCTGGATATTCCAGTGTTGGGTGCATATGTGTTAATATTATTATATCCTTTTTCTGGATTGATTCCTTTATCACTATATAATGACCTTCTTTACTTTTTTTTTTAGTCTTTTTGACTTCTAGTTTGTCTTATTTGATATAAATATGGCTATTGCTGCTTGATTTTAGTTTTCATTTGTGAGGAATATCTTTTTCCATCCCTTTATTTTCAGTCTTTGTGTTTCTTTACTGCTATGGTGAGTTTCTTGTAAGCAGCATATAGTTAGATCATTTTTTAAAAGTCATTCAGCCATTCTATATCTTTTAAGTGCATAATTTAATCCATTTGTGTTTAAGATTATTTTTGATATGTGAGGCTTTGTTCCTGTTGTATTATCAATTGTTTTCTGATTCTTTTATATATTCTTTCTTTCTTTCTTTTTCTCCTATTTGTCATTGTGGTTTGGTGGATTTCTGTAGTGGTAACATTTGAGTTCTTTGTCTTCTTCCTTTGTGTAATTATGTTACCAGTAGTTTTATACTTTCATGTGTTTTTATGATGGCAAATGTCCTTTCATCTCTATGTTTAGGACTCCCTCAAGCATCTTTTGTAAGGCTGATCTAGTGGCAAATAATTCCATCAGTATTTTCTTGCCTGGGAAAGACAAGCATTCATTTATGAAGTTTAATTACCCTGGATAGAGTGTTTTTTGTTAACAGTTCTTTTCTTTCAGTATTTTGAATATAATCATCCCACTCTCTTCTGGCCTCTAAGGTTTCTACTGAGACATCCAATGTTAGTCTGATCAGGTTGAATAGGGACTTATTTTTTTTTTTTTTACTGTTATTAGGATTTGCTCTTTGTCTTTGACTTTAGACCATCTGATTATAATGTGCCATGGAGATGACCATTTTCCATTGTATCTGCCTAGGGTTCATTGAGCTTCCTGTTTCTGAATATCTGATCTCTTGCTAGACTTGGGAAGTTTTCATCTATTATTTCATTAAATATATTTTCTAATCCTTTCATTTCTTCTTTGCCCACTGAGATTTGTATATTTTGTCAATTTATATTGTTCCAAATATCACAAAGTCTTTGCTCATTTTTTAAGTTATTTTTCCTTTATTTTTGTCAGACTGTGTTATTTCAAAAACCTGTCATCATGTTCTGAATTTTTTTCCTTCTGCTTGATATAGTCTGTTGTTGAAGCTTTCAAATGTACTTTGTATTTCCTTCAATCAATTCTTCAGTTCTTGAAGTTCTATTTTTTTTAAAAAAAAAATCTATCTCTTTGGTAAATTTTTTATTCACATTCTGAATTATTTTTTTAAAATTTCTTTGTATTGTTTTTCAAAATTCTCTTGTATGTTGTTATGCTTATGTAAAATCAGAATTTTCAACTTTTGATCCAAGATTTTATTAATTTCTTTTTTATTGTTATCTATTGTTGGAGAATTTTATTACTTTGGTGGTGTTATATTTCCTTGCTTTTTCATGTTTCTTATGTTTTTATGTTGACATATTATTATCTGTTGTAATAGTTGCTTCTTCCAATTTCTTGAAATTGCTTTTGAACAGTAGAATTTTTCCCTGAAGTTGTACATATGTTGTTGGTTGAATATCACACATTGGCTTTGATTTGAGGTGCCTGATGTGGCATGATCTCTGTATGATTTCTTCAGCAGTACACAGCATCACTGGTATCTGTGATTGATTTCCTTGGTGGCTTAGGGTAAAGTTATTAGTGGAGGCTGTGGTGAAGTTTTGCTGGGGACTAGGATGCCAGGTGGGCCAGTGTTCAGACCCCAGTGGTGGCAGTGGTGGTCTGAGTGTGCCTGTTCTTGGACCTCAGAGCATCTTTCATTGGGCACCAGTGTTCATGGGTCCTGGAGGGCTGATTCCTGGGCCTTCAGTTGGCTTGCATGGATGTTGTATTAGCAGCCTAGGGCTAGGTATGTGGACTGTTTCTCAGGTCCCTGGGCAACTGGTGAGGTGTGGATGATAAAAGTAGTGGTGGTGCAGCAACTCATTGGAACCCAAGAGTTTGTGCTGGTGTTGGTAGCAGCTGTAACAGGTTGGGCAGGCCAGTCTCCTGGCCCACTAGTGCTATGGGCAGGTGTATGTCAGCTACGGTGGTGTCAATAGGCTGGGTTGATCCAACCTCAGACCCCAGCAGGAGTGATCACATGCCAAATGTGGTAGACTGGCCTGGGCAATTTCCAGGCCCCTGGGTGGCATGCTCCAGTAGTAAGGGGTTAGGACCAGGCCAGCAGACTTGACCTCAGGTCCTCTGGTAGTACATTCAGGTGCTAGCTGTGATTGGCAGAGACATGGTGGTCCCCAGGTCACTGGTGTGTTGCTCAGGAATGGGCTATGGTGGCTGTACTGTAGGCCTGCCACTGGGGAGGGTGATGTCTCTCTCAGCTGCAGCAACATGGGCAAGAGCTGTGGGTAGTCCAATCTGATCATGTCTTGGTCTCATCACAGTCTATAGCAGTGGCACTGAGATTTGTTCTAGGGATGTGTGGAAGTGCCTGGTCTCTCCTCTCCCTTTTTGTCCTGGCAGTGGCTGTGGCAGTGTCAGCCCCAGCCATGCCTGAGGGCAGGATGCAGACTTAGGTGGCTAAACTCTCAGAATCAACAATAGCTTAACAGAATAGTTCTGCTCTGCTTCAAGAAGAATCAAACCATTAACATTTCCAAATAGAAATGAGTTGGTAAATAGGCAAGATAGTTCTTTCTAATGTGTACCACTCGCAAATTGGTCACTGAAACAACTGAATTCTCAATACCTATGTGGAGTAGCATCTCATTAATACTTCCACTTTACAAAGATGAAAGTATTGCCACAACAGAGGTAAATTATAATGTTAAAAATGATGGATTCTATGTAACACACTGTCCAAAGGTATTTTTCCTGAGCATTTTGATATTTGTTATTTGTCTCAATTCTTCTAACTTTTAATTTCTCAATTATGTCCTTATGCTATGACTGCTGAAAACTGGTTCATGTGCTTTCATTTCACCACTGTAATAACAACTTAATTGACAACTGTAGATTATGTTTACTGAAAACTGCAGCAGATACCTCTGGCACCCATATCAGACCCGTGGCTGCCTCTGAGTACAGCTGCAGCAGGAACAAATTGTTGTTTCCTAGGAGCTCTGACTCATAGGGCCCTTACAGCATTTACCTCAAGCACGTACCCTACATCTTTTTGCTTTCTGCCTTGGAGGTTCTACATAAAGACGCCTACGTTGCCTGCTCAGTTCACTAAAACCACATGCACAAGTATAGCTGGAATTGTTAGGGGTAAGTCCCAAACCTTAACCAATGGAGAATGGGAATTGGTGCGTGAACGAGCCAGCCTTCTGCACATTAGGTCACCCCATCGGGGGCCATCCCATAGATTCCCTAGGCTTTCCCATCCAGAGTCTCAGCCACCTTGACACCCTGTTGCCACAGTGGCCAAAATTTTATAATGCATCCTTGCCTTAGATTTTCTTCCTTCTGTCTTATTTTCTCATTCTCCCTGGTACCTACATTTTTCCCTCTGGATCCACCTTCCACGTGAGCTACATGAATATAAGTCATTGCTTGAAAACAATGCAAAATAAGACTATTAGCTGTATATGATAAATAGTTTGTAAAAGATTTTACCTTTATTTTCTCTAATTCTCACTACCATCTGAAAGTTATGCCTTGCTCTCTCCCTGTTACACGTTAAGAATATTAGGATTCAGAGAAATTAAGCAACTTGTTCAAAGTCCCATAGCTAGTAGGCATGGATGTCAGTATTTGTATTCCAAATCCATGTGTATTACTACAACAGAGTACAGTTTTTGGTCTTCACTCTAGCCTTGCAAAAACATGTATTTAATTCACTTTTTGGCTGGGCATTTCAGCAAAAGCTTTCCTACTCTGGCCTGGCTCTGCACTTTATCCCCGGTGTTCACTCTTGATTTATTCTTCCTTGGGATGTCCGTAATCCCTGACCAGGGTGGCTTATACTCTCAGAGAAGCCCCTGCCACTCCTATAAGACATGGTTTAGATCCTGGGGCAATCACTACCTAGGGATCAAGACAAAGCTTGCCTTTACAGGTGATGATGCCTGGTTTGCATTTTTGGCTCTGGTGAGCATCAGATTGGTTCCTATAAATATTACAAGCAAACCTTTTTATATCTCAATTTAGACTTGTTTTTAAAATTCAATTTAACATATGAGTTATGTTAGTTTATTATACTGACTTAACAATGTCAAGATATAATATTTAGAAACCCTAATCAGTGGTACATTATGATTACATATGCATAGTCCCTCTTCCCCTGAAATAATAAGAAATGGGCACTGTACAATTTACATTCTTTAAGTACTTCCTGATGGTTAACTTAAACTACGTACAGTTTTCTATCTATTTAACGATAAGAAATCATATGTTTTTTTAATTTCCGTGAACCAAATAAGTTTCTCACCACAATTAGTAGCTAGGAGAAACTACAGTATATTGAGTCCTTACTATGAATTAAGCACTTTTCATGCATGTGGCAGGAATTGTAGATTGGTTAAACCAACACTGAACACTTATTCCTAAACTCATTTTCCTTTCTCCACTATAGAGGCTGGAAATGTAAACATATTCCCACTTTCCATTGCAGAATGACCATGTGACATAACATAATTCTGTCCAATGATGCCTAAGTGGACATCTATTAGTGAGGAGCTTCCAGAGAGATTTTTCCTATTCCTCATGAAAGGGATGGAAGAGGCTGCCATGATCCACCATCCCCTTTTTTTCTGGTTTTGAATATGGATTTGATGCCTGGAACTGTGGCAGCCATAATGTGGCCGTGAGGAAATGACCAAGACAGTCTCATTTGTTTTCATCAAAAGGATAGTTATAAAATGATTCTTGTAAATTTACAACAGTATGAGGCACTGAAAGGAACATAAAATAAGAGACAGCATGACTCCTGTTGTAAAAGCACTCCATGTGATTTTAGAGGTATAAAAAGAGAATAGGAAAGAGATTATAATCAAAATTGTACAATTATTTGGTACTATCATAGTTTCAAAGGCAATCATATGACAAAAAGAGAAGATTTAGAGGTCTTTCCAGTGCAAGGCACAGAGAGCTGGTATCATGATCTTAGGGCCCACTAATAGATGTGTTGATTTGGGGAAACATCTTTCCGATCACTACCCTCTCCTCCTCAGGAAGAGATCTTTAGCTCTTATTCCACCACCCAAGGAACAGCCCAGACAGACTTTGCATTGCAGATCAATATCATGGAGCCATAAAGAGGGAGGGACTCTGAATTCATGAAATGAATAACACTCTTATTCCCTCCAATTGCTAAAAGCTCATAGAGGAACAATATTTTCACCCAAATTGTCTGGCTTTCATTGTACATATTAGAGCCAGACATGTAGTAAACCAGATGTAATTTGAGACTTGTGGAATTTATTTCTCAGCCAAGCAAGAAGCTGAATTAATAGCCTTTTACTTTTACTTTTTTTGAAATGAGAAAGCTGAAGATTGTCCAGCATATTCCTACCAGATGGCATGCTCCATTGCCTAGAGTTTCATTCCCTGCTGTGGATTGCCTACAACTTGGTCTCCCCAAAGGTGAAGAGGAAAAACATGTACCTACCTATTTGTATGGTAATCAAAGCAGGAGAAATAAGAAAGCTCAATACGCCTACCTCCAGCTGCAGTTCAACTTGACCTAACTGTGCGATTGTTTCAGATTCTGGTAAAATAAGACATGTGTCTTCTTAAAATTTAAAAGCAGAGAGTATTAATCAAGTTGGCTATGACAAATAAAGTGAATGGATGTTTAACGGCTAATGACCTAAATATGATAAAATGTGTTGATATTTATGAGGCCTCTGAGCGATGATAGAAAAGAAGAACTTACTCTGTTGATCAAAACCAACTGAACAAATACTCTTGTTTTAAAGACATTGTTTAAATTGTAAGCAACAATTTGAGACTCATATTTTCAGATGAGATTGCTTAAAATTACTGAAAGTTATATTTAGGTCAGTTTAGAATAAAATCACATTTTACAGTTTAAATAAAAGTGGTCCAGGAAAGTGAGGATTTAACAGTAAGTTAGAAAAGAGAATATTTATGCAACGACTTGAAACTGAATTCTATCAATTCTATCTTCCCCTGATAACTAATCATTACAAGTAGCAGATTTATGATAAACTTTTCAAAAAATATCAGGAAATACTATAAGGAAGAGTTTTCAAAAACAGCTGGTAATATTTTTAGGATGACAAAGCTCTGTTAATCCCAGAATTGATCCACTTTTGTATCTATTTTTGGGAAAGAAAATGGCCATGTACCAGTGTATAAACTATCATCAAAGTAGAGCCAGTACCTTTTCAATTTTCTACCTGTTCTCACATTGCTCATTAAAATGACTAAGGACCATTCTTAATTTATTTTACCTTGTCTTGAAGTGTGTACAGATGTCAGCCCTCAAAGAGAAAGCACTGGGTGCTGTAATTTTTGACACAAGTAATATATGGCTAGCATTTTATAAGCCACATCCACATACATCATGTTTTTTGAGCTATATAATGTTTCTTCCCAATTTTAGGTCTGTGTGTTAACTTTCTCAAGTTTCAAAATTCATGGAGATCATTTCTTGTTGGTCTTTGGGTTATCTGATTGACCTTGGCTGTCATAGGTCAAAAAGTTCTGGCTTCCTTACAGCCCTGGTGGAAGATGTCCATCTAGAATTAACCTCTCCTACTAATACATAAAACAGAAAGCAATGATTCCAGCAGAAATTATACAGACTTATGTCAGGATACAGGGGTGGATTCTGGGAAGTGAAAAAGAAAAAGAAAAAAAAAGAAAATCCACATTTATCTACTTCAAGACAAAATCAGGATTCAAACCGTGGTCTTCTTACTTGACTATTTCTATCCGTAAATCCCACACTCCTCTAACACTGAACGTTGGCTTCTAAGAGTTAGGTCCTTTGTGTTTGACATCCTTATATGAGTATCTCCATTTTTTTCCTTCTATTTTATATAATTTCAAAAACTTATTTCAGGTCCTGGTTTACTATGTTAGAAATATCGCATTTATAGGATGAGTGTTCTGTGGGCTCCCTTATTGTTATATAAATATTGCCTTGAATATAATTTTTCATATGTTCTCCTGTCTTTCCAAATTGCCTTATCACATCTGCCAGTTGTTCAGGGAATACATTCTGGAGCACTGTCATATCATCACTATTAAAATTGTATGTTTTAAGTCTTTTTTGGGGAAAGTGATTCAACGATTACTTTTTTAAAAAAAATTACAGCCAAAATTCACTTGTTTCAGTAATGTCTTGGTATGGACATTAAATTAAAACTCATTTCAATTTGTTTTGCGCTGTGGGAGTACATATAATTTACAGTAATATTTATGGGAAAAAAGGAAGTGTTAGGTGTTAAACTGCATAGGAAATAGAAACATCATGATTTATAGCTTGAGGGGAAAGCATTGGTGTCATCGAACACAACTCCCTCAGTCATAAATAGATTAAAAAACCCAAAGTCACCTCTTCCTATACTAGCTCTGTATTTATTTTACCTTGTGGTCTCTAAATAAACTCTCTAATGGCAAAGTGATAAAACTTTGAAAGTATTCTTTTCTTTTTGACATAGATCTTGACTTTCTCTTACTGGCCTGCTAAAGACAAGATATATACTATGTGTTCATGCAATTGTACTCCTCAGTCAGGGGCTCCGATTACTCTTTTTCCCCACAATTCATCCCATCCCATGTTCCCCACTCAGTGCACCTTATATCCAGGTGGATACTCCTCATGTGAACTTTGACTATTTACTTCTCTGACCCACCACAAGAGCGAGAAGTAACCTCATTTGAACAAAACTACAATAAAAGGAAATCTTCTGAAAAGAAAAAAAAAATCAAATACTGGTTTTTCAGTAGATTTGAGTGCACCCAATCTTTTGTATATCAAATACGATGAAAACCACCTTGTGAAATATTCTGAATGATCCACACTGTTCTAGAAATTGTGCAATTATGTTTCCTCCCTTTGGCTTTCTCAGTTAACAGACGGAAAATCTCTTACTCTCCCACACGCTTGGCTATTAAACTTTCAATACACTGCCAAAAAAATCTTGTCAAACAAATAACCAGACATACCACAGAAAGCAGATTCTAGAATGGTGAAGTAAAATCTAATCATGCTAACAGGTATAATGTTAGAATGGTAATACTGCAAGTTTCTGTGGAATATTCCATGCTTAGCAAGCCTTAAATAGTTTGAGTTATTTAAATATTTTTCCTGAATCTGAATCACACCTTATAAAAATCCATGGACTTTCATTCATTTCCTCGAATATACACCCTCATGAACAAACGGCCCGCTGGTTATAGTGTAAGTTGATTATAAGTTGACTTGATTTGATTTCCTTTAACTTCTGGTGGAGAAAGCAGAGGACATTCTTTCTTTCTTTCTTCTTTTTTGTTGTTTTTTTCTTTCTATTTCTTTTCTTTTTTAAATGTTTTGTGCATGGCATAGAAAGACAAAGATTAAGTATATACAAGTAACCAAATAAGAGGAAGAGGAAGGAGGAAGAAGAAGGAAAAGAATTATACATAAAAATGTTTTTATTTTATATTAATCAGAAAAATTTGCTTGCATCAAAATGAAAATCAAAATACCATTTATAATATAAAATTCATAAAGTTCCACACTTTAAAAAAAATACAAGATGCAATTCTGGCAACAGCCCTGGCTCCTTCTTACCCAACATTAGCTAAGTCATGGAGTCTCTTATTGAACTTAATTACTGCCTGCAAACTAGGGGCTTGCTTGCTTTCAACCCTGAAATTCCACTATACTATTATGTCAAAGGGATTACATTTTTTCCATAATTTTAAAAATTGAAAGATATATTATACATACAAAGGGGTTTCTAAAATGCACACACACACATGCATGCACACATGTATACAGTTTAATGAGTAGGTAGGTTAAAGTGAGCACATGGATAATACCACTGAATTTTTATAAAAAGGAATTTTGCCAGTACATTGGAAGTCACAGTGCCTGAACCCAGATATTCCCCACTTCCTCTCTTCTCCACGTGGCTATTGTTCTGATATTTGTACTACAGTCTTCTGGATTTATTGTTTTTCTTTGCAATTTTCTCATTTATGTATGCATTCTAAAAAAGACATAGTTTAGTTTTTCTGCAGTTGGGATTTATATAAATAGGATTATGCTGTGTGTATTCTTTTGTGACATGTTTCTTTCACCCCACATGTTGAAATTCATCCATGTTGATGTGTGCATTTGCGTTTCATTTTCATTGTCATACAATACCAGGGGTGGGGAACCTGTGGCCTTCTGGATCTTTGAGTGTGTCCTTTTGCCTGAATGGAAATTTTACAGACCAAATCCTTTTAGTAAGTGTGAAGTGCTTTTTCAACATGGTTTATTTGGCTTTTCTGCTTTGCATGACCATTTTCAAGTTTGGAAATACCATAAACAATGATATTTTGATCAGTGTTATACGTGCATCCTGATGTAAATGTGTACACATTTTTTTTCTAAAACAGGCATCTTGGAGGATGCCAAAATAATTCTAAAACATTTAAATTTATACCTCTACAAGAGGGTATGAGGGTTCTTGCTCTTCTCACTTGCTGGAAGTTTTCACATTTTCAATCTTTGCTAGTTTGGTCATGAGGTTTTAATTGCACACCCTGATTGCTAATAAGGTTGCTCAATTTCTCTGCAACAAGTATCACTATCATATATCCAATGTCATCAGATATTCATTGGCTATATGAATTTTCACTACTGTGAAGTGATTCTTTAGGTTTTCTGCTAATTTTCTGTTAACTTGTTTGTCTTTTTTGTATTGATATATGAGTTCTTTCTATATCAGGAATATTAATTCTACAATATAAAATGCTATTGCCAGAATGAAATGTAATATCTTAATATCTTTGCTACAAAACTTTATAACAAATTCCTCAGACTTCTGTAATAGTTTCTCTTCTTAACTGTGAAGGTCCTCCTTAGACTGTAGCAATCTATTTTTCCAGACTGAAATTATCTTCTATTATGTTCCTATAAAAACACCATTTTTTTCCAAAATAAATTATCTTTTACTTTTTCTAAAGAACACTTTACTAAGTCCTCATCTGTAGAAAGTCAACCAATCCATCAAGACATATCTTGATTATGACCTCTTCCAAAATTCTACTGTTGATTCTCATTTAGAGATGAATTTTTTCTTATTTTCCCATTTTTGCAAATTTGTTTTGTTCTGGGATATAAAGGAACCCTAACTTTTTGTTTGTATCCACTAAAATGTCAGAATTGGTGATTCTATTATTTATTTATTTATTTTAATCTTAACGAAATGATGTGGTAGAAAGTATAATAAAGCACATTTTATAGATGACAAAGCTGAAACTCGGACCAAGCATGTAACCTGTGCAAGGAGAAAAAGGACTGTAGTTATGGTAAAGACAAAGTTCAAACTCCTTTTTACCTGATACCAATGATCATGCCTTCCCCACTGCTCATTCCCACTGAGAGGAGCCTTACTATGCCTTTCAATGTATTTATTTATATAGAAAGAGTTATAGCAATGGCATTGTAGCCAGAAAGCTTGGTATAGGCGGTCGAACAGTGGTACCCCCCAAAAATGTCTGGATTCTAACCCTGAGACTATATGAATGTGATCATATTTGAAAAAAGGGTTTTAGCAGATGTGATCACATTAAGGACTTTCAGATGAAATCATCCTGGACTATCTGGTGGGCCCTAAATCCAATGGCATGTGACCTTGTAAGAAACAGAAGAAAAGAAGACAGACTGGAAAGGAGAAGGCCGTGTGAAGACAAGACAGACTGGAATGATGTAGCCACGAGGAGTGCCGAGAACTGCCAGAATCTAGAAGAAGCAAGAAAGGATTTTCCCCTACAGCCTCCAGGAGTGTAGCTCTGCTGACACCTTGATTTCAGACTTCTGGATTAAAGAGCTGTGGGAGAATACATTTCTGTTATTTTAAACTACCCAGTTTATAGTAATTTGTTATGGCAACCCTAGAAAACTAATATACCTGGGTTTGCAACATAGTTTACAAACTTCTTGGCCAGGTTACCTAGATCAAAATATCATAGCTCTGTGGCCTCAGTGTCTTTATCTATTAAATAGGGATAAAAGGAACAATCTAGTTTTTTTTAATTAAATGATTTAATAAATGCAAAGTAAGCCCTCAATAATCTATAATTTTACAGATTTATTATTTTACCAATTAAACTTTAAACACTTTAAAAACAGGATCTAAAATATATTTATCTTTATATTCTGATAGAACAGCCTAGAACAGTTATCATTCAAAATATTTACCAAATTGAAATAGGGAACATCAAGGATCCACCAACCAATTAAATTGCTCCATAACCGTGCTAGGAATACAGGTTATTAAGAAAATAAGCATTATCTGGAATTAGACCAAACTTTAGTCATTACTTAAACTTCTAAGAAAACAACTTTCTGACATTTCAATAATGTAATGCTTTTAGAAAATATAGGATATTAAATGTTAAGGAGGCTTTATAATTTCACCAAATGCAAAATTTATTTTTTTTAATTTTTTTGAAAAATAACTAAAATTAAATATGATTGCTTCCCTCTAATTGCTTTTGTTGTTTCAAGATTATCGGTCTTTGACAAAACAAACTCAACATTTTTTATCAATATCACTTATTAGCTACTAACAAAGTGTGTTGGGTATAGCTGCCCTTCTCTCTAAGAGTGAACTTGAGACCAAGAATTGTTTTCACAAACCAGCCAGAAGCAGCTTTGGTTTGGAGGGCTGTTATCATAGTGTGGATTACATCATCTGTTCATCTTGGCTTGCCTTCACAGTGTCTAGGTGTTTCTGAGGTATCTCTTTGGCTAGAGTTTCTTGTTTCACCTATTACAATACCTTCTTACCTGTGAGTCTGCCACTGTTTTTCTGGGCTCCACCCAAGGAATTTGTATCCACAGCTTTCTTGGCTGGTAAACAAGAAACGTGGGAGAAAATTATATCTGGCAAGAGTCTACCAGCCTGGACAAAGGGAGCTGCCTAACTGGATTAATAACTTCTGCTTCTGTAAGTATTTCAATGAAAGCAAATTATATAACTAATTATTTCAAAAATATGTCAGTTTCTCTGTTTTATAATTATATCATTACAAACAGAAAAGTACATATCAAGAAAGTATCAAGATATTTAGTCTAGTATTGGATTACATGAGCATGTCTAGAGGTAAAATCTGAATTCAAATTTTGACTCCCTCATTAGTTGTGAGAATGTGGGCAAGTTACATGACATCTCTGTTATAAGTTTACTTTGTCTGTAAAATGGGTCAATAAGAGGCCCCAAAACAGAGTTGTGATACAGATTCAAGGAGTTGATGCCTTTCTGTTATATAAATAGGTACTCAATAAATGTTAACTCTTATTTCAATAAATATTCATCTTGAAGGAAAGCTTAGAAGAGGCAGAATTTGTATTCATTGGCTCCAGAACAGATAAAGTTATCCTTTCCAGCAATGATTAACTACACTTTTTCAAAATGGTTCACTTTAACATGAGTTCAGCTAGAGCTCATAGATGGAGTATCAAGGACTGAATTTTTCCCCAACCCCACACATTTACATGTTGAAGCCTTAATCCCCAATGTGACTATATTTGGGGACAGGGACTTTAAAAGAAGTAATAAAGTTAAGTGAGCTAATAGGAGTGGGGCCCTAATCCAATATGACTGGTGTCCTTAGAAGAAGAAGAAGAGAAACCAGAGATGCCTGTGCACGGAGAAAAGGCCATGTGAAGACACAGCAAGAAGTCAGCCATCTACAACTAAGGAGAGAGGCTTCAGAAGAAACCAAACCTGCCAGTACCTAGATCTTGGACTTCGAGCCTTCAAAACTGTGAGAAAACAAATTTGTTGTTTCAGCCACACAGTCTGTGGGATTTTGTTATGGCAGCCGTAGCAGACTAATAGATGAGATCTCTAAGAAGTCAAACAAACAGCACATCTTTTTCTCACCAAGGTTTGGAACCAATTTTAATGTAATACAAAGAAGTTAGCCACTTCATAAAGACAAGGGTGGTGCACTCTAAGCTCCCTATTCCCTAAGTATCACCTTGGAATGACACTCCCAAGGAAAGATTGAGTTTGTAGAGCAGACCCAAATGCCAAGTTGATGTCTCCTGGGAAGGAATAAGCAAGGGACCAAAGCCACTACCCATGACCACATCACACTCAGAGTTTTCAATAGATTTGTTCACCACAAATGGGAAACATGGACCAATAGCTGATACTCACCAACACCTCTTAGCACCTCAGTAAAGGCCTGGGGTGTTCAGGGAAGCACCTGAATTAATGAATAGCACACATTGGAAAAGGGCTTCCTGACTCACACTGGGGTGGTTATACAGGGGCATCCAATGTGACTTTCTAAGGGTATTTTCACAAAATTGCTTCTCTTTTGTGGGGCAGGGGTGGAGGAGATTTTTGCAATTCAAAATTTATTAAAACAAATGTTTTATCTAACTAATGGGCTAAAAGACGTTTGAAATACAATGATAGATCATGAGCTTCTAGATGTAAGCCTTTGGCCCTGATTAAAAGAAGGGCTCTCAATTCAGACATCTGGGGTTTGAATTCTGGCTTTGCCCATCATTAGTTGTGTGACCTACAAGTTATTTAACCTCTCCCAACATGAGTTGTTCTCATATATGAAATGGTGAAAATAGCAGCTACCTTAAAGAATGATGCAAAGTTTAAGTGAGTAAATAAATACATTACTTAGAATAATGACTAGCACACAATAAGCACTCAATGTTTATTAATAAAATTGTTCTTAAAACTTCTCTTTTTTCGTTGTCATCTACACAGCGACTTGAATGTAGCAGATGTTGAAAAAAGTTTAATGGCGATATAAACCAAAAAACTTTGTCAAATACGTCAATATTACATTTCACGGGGTTACTATTATATGAGCATAATAGAAGAAATCTACAACTGTGCAAACCTCCACAAATGTAAGCAATCTGTAACTCAAATTTCCTTTAGATAGAAAGGAAATTACTAAACAAAAATGAAAATAAAATCTTTCAACAAGCCATTTAGAGTTGATTTATCAAAAACATATTGAAAAGTATTTAATAGAGCTTATGGTCAATGTACCTAAATGGTTGTAGTCATCATAGTCAACCCAGTTTCAAAAAGACTCATCCCTTTATGGATGCATGAACTTCCTTTGGAGAAACAATTCCAATGAAATCACCATTTTTAAACTGTGAAAGAGATTTACAAATGTAAGACAGAAGGAAGAAATTAACATGGACTGTATGCCAACCTTGTGCTGGGAACTGCATTAAGTACTTTAGATATTCAATCTTATTTAATCCTTACCTCCACCCTGTGAGGCAGGTATAATTATCTTTTTTCTTTTCTTTTTAACAGATGAGGAAATTGATGCTCAAATGATTATGTGAATTTTCAAGATCCTGGTTGGAGCTAGAACCCATTCTTCGAAGCGAAGTGTCACAGGATTGGAAAAACAAGCACCACTGGTACTCACCATCAAATTGGTACTAACTGATCAACACCTACATCACACAGGGCAATAATATTCATGGGGGGGGCAGGCGGGAGGGGGTTGGAGGGGATGGGAAAACTCTCACTGAATGGATGCGGGGAGCACAGTTTGGGGGATGACCACGATTGTAGCTCTGACATGGGCAGTGCATGGGCAATATATATAGCCAAAGTGTTGTACCCCCATAATATTCTGAAATAAAAAAAAAAAGATCAGGTAACTAATAAGGGAAGGAGCTGGAATTGGTAATTGACACACATTTATTTAACTACAAATATCTTGCTGTTAGCAATATTGAAGATAGGTATGAGGAGAGATAGGAAGAGAAAAGTGTTACTAGAACATAAAGTGAATTTTCTGCTTCAGTAAAACTGTGCCTAAACATGTAATGATACTTTACTAAACATGGAAGTGGCATAATTAGGAGAATAAAGAATCATAAATGAGAATTCATGTGCACCTGCATGTATTATTTTATGATTTTTAATATTACTCCATAAGAAATTTCATCAGCTGGAATTTAAAATATGATGGTAGTTGAGTAGTCACATAAAGGTTAACACATAATAATTTGAATTCTCCTCAATGGTATACTCCCTTGAACCTGTACTGCTATAATTTAAAGGGAATTCAGCATCTAAACTGCTACCTGGCAAATAACCATGCTGGTGTGCTTTGGAGCTTGAAAGGCAGGTAGCTTGAGTTGCCAAAAATGCTTTTAAAAGAAAGGGTAAAAATAAAATGTGGTTGAATATATTACATCCAATATATAATTTCTAGATGCAGTTATACAAGTTATATAAATATTTTAATAGTGTGTCCATGTACTGTAAGGAATACAGAGGGAAAATAGCTAATTTCTATCGAGCAAACTTAACCTCAAAAACAGCTCCCTACCTTCTAATGTTAACCATATATTAGATTCTCATGACTAGTTTTTAAAACTTCTTACTGTTATTTTTAATGTGCCCCTTTCTGATAAACACTGTGCTGTTGTTAAACAATTTTGCCTGTAGAAAACTTGCTAGAAAAAATGTATGATAGGAAGACCTCTGTGATTTCCACCTTTTGGGAGTCATAACCCTGCATGCATAATCCCCCTCACTTGAGTGTATGCATGGCCTGTGACTTGACCCTAATCGATAGAATATGGCAAAGATAAGGAGATGTACGTGAGTCTGTGCACGTGATTACAACATATGCGTTAAAATGCCCGTATGTGAAAGACTCCCTGACCTACCAGCTTTGAGAAAATGTTGGGCTATTTTGGGAAGGCTCACATGGCAAGAAATTGATGGAGGCCTCCGGCCAGCAGATAGCAAGAAACAAAGGTCCTCAGTCCAACAACTTGCTAAGAACTGTATGATGCCAATAGTGACTTGAGCTTGCAAAAGTAAATCTTCCTCCAGTCAAGCTCAGATGAGACTACAGCCCTTGCTTTCACATTGATTACACTTTCTGAGAACCTGAAGCAGAGTCCTGCTTAGGAAAACCAGTATTTTAAAACCACAGAAATTGTGAAATAATAAATGTGTATAGTTTTAAGTCACAAAGGTTGTGGTGATATTACAATGCAGTAATAGATAACTAATACATATCGCACATGCATTTGTTCCTGATTTCAGATTTTTCATCATCAGTTATTTACTGAACACCTATCATATGCCAAGATTTGTCCTAGAATAGACACATGATTACTGGCCTCAAGAATGTTTATTATTTTGGGAAAAAAGAGATGTGTATAACTCAAAGAGTAAAGCACAAAATCTCACAAGATTATTATAATGATCAAATGGGATAATGTGCATGAAAAGATTTAGTGGTATGCCTGACACATTGTAGCTGTTAATGTAATTAAAGACAATGATTTTCTTTAAAATTAAATGTTGTGCTACTTGTTCTTTCGACAAAGGGTTAAGAGAGGGGAGCTTGCTGACAGCTGTGGAAATATAAAAGTTCTCATAGAAGGAGTGAGGCTTGAGTGGACTTTGCCTGGTAAAAAATGGTACTGTGATAGTAGGTAAATTTTAAATCCTTTAATCATAGAAAACCTGCATTTGAGTAGTAAAAGGAGGAGAAGAAGGACTAACAATAGCAATAAAAATACTGGTTTTTATATGGTGAAGGAGAAAGAATAAATAGTTGATTTTTAAATGGCTGAAGGACTTGATCATAAGCCAGAAGTAATCCTACTAATTTAAAAAAAAAAATTTGCTTTTTAAAATTTTGTTTGATAGATTTGAGGGGCACAAGTATCTTTTTGTTCCGTGGATAAATTATGTAGTGGTGAAGTCTAGGCTTTTAATGTACCTATTACCTGAATGGTGTACATTGCACTCAATAGGTAATTCTTCATCCTATACCCCCTTCCCACCCTCCCCCTTCTGAATCTCCAGCGTCCATTAAGTCACTCTGTGTGACTATGCATACCTATTGTTTAGCTTCCACTTATAAATGAGAACATGCAGTATTTGTTTTTATTTCCTGGGTTACTTCACCTATGATAATGGCCACCAGTTGCATCGAAGTTGCTGCAAAAAACATTATTTCATTCTTTTTTATGGCTGAGTAGTATTTTATGGCGTGTGTGCGTGTGTGTGTGAGTACACATATATATGCATGTACACATTATATATATATATTTTTTTATGCAAACACCACATTTTCTTTATCTACTCATTAGTTGATGGGCACTTAGGTGGTTCCATATCTTTGCAGTTGTGAGTTGTGCTATGATAAACATACAAGTTCAGATGTCTTTTTTATCAAATGACTTCTTTTCCTTTGGTAAATCCCCAGTAGTGAGATTGCTGGATCAAATGATACATCTACATTTAGTTATTTGAGAAAACTCCATACTGTTTTCCATAGAGGTTGTACGAATTTACATTCCCACCAACAGTGTATAAGCATTTCCTTTTCACTGCATCCATTGTTTATTGACTTTTTAATAATGGCCATTCTGACAGGGGTAAGGTAATATCTTGTTGTGGTTTTAATTCATGTTTCCCTGATGATTAGTGATGTTGAACATTTTTTCATGTTTCTTGGCCATTTGTTTCTCTTCTTTTGAAAAATATCTGTTTGTGTCTTTTGCCTACTTTTTAATGGGGTTATTTGTTTATTTCCTCCTGATTTGTTTGAGTTCCTTTTAGATTCTGAATATTAGTAATTTCTCAGATATACAGTTTGTGAATACTTTCTCTCATTCTATAGGTTGTCTGTTTATTCTGTTGATTATTTCCTTTGTTGTGAGAGCCTTTCAGTCTAATTAAGTGCCATTTATTTATTTTTGTTTTTGTTGCGTTTGCTTTTGGGAGTCTTAGTCATAAATTCTTTGCCAAGACCAATGTTGAGGATGGTTTTTCCTAGGTTTTCTTGTAATATGTGGTATGGCTTCAGTACTTACATCTAAGCCTTTAATCCACCTTGAGTTTTGTATATAGTGACAGCTAGAGATCCAGTTTCATTCTTCTGTATGAGGCTATCCAATTTTCCCAGTACCATTTATTGAAGAGGATGTCCTTTCCCCAGTGTATGTTTTTGTTTGCTTTGGCAAAGATCAGTGAGGTGTACATATTTGGATTTATTTTCTGGATTCTCTATTCTGTTCTATGTGTCTATTTTATACCAGCACCATGCTGTTTTGTTTATTATTGCTTTGCAGTACAATTTGAAGTCAGGTAATGTAATGCCTCCAGACTTGTTCTTTTTGCTTAGGATTGATTTCACTATTCGTGCTCTTTTTTTTGTTCCATATGAATTTCAGGATTGTTTTTTCTAATTCTGTGAAAAATGACATTGGTATTTTGATAGGAATTGCATTGAATCTGTTGGTTTCTTTGGGCAATATGGCTATTTTAACAATATTGATTCTGCCAATTCATGAGCATGGGATTTTTTTCATTTGTTTGTGTCACCTACAATTTCTTTCATCAGTGTTTTGTAGTTCTTTTAGAGATCTTTCACCTCCTTTGTTAAGTATATTCCTAGGTTTTTTGGGTTTTTTTGTTTTTGTTTTTTGTTTTTTTTGGCAGCTATTTTAAATGGGATTGAGTTCTTTGATTCTCAGCCTGGTTGTTATTATTGTATAGAACTACTACTGATTTGTGTATGTTGATTTTGTAACCTGAGACTTTACTGAATTCATTTATCAATTCTAGGAGTCTTTTGGAGGAGTCTTTAGGGTTTTCTAGGTATAAGATCATATCATTAGCAAACAGAAATAGTTTGATTTTCTCTTTTCCAATTTGGATGCCCTTTATTTCTTTCTCTTGCCTGATTTCTCTGGCTAGGAATTCCAGTAATATGTTGAATAGAAGTGGTGACAGTGGGCATCCTTCTCTTTTTCCAGTTTTAAGGGGGAATGCTTTCAACTTTACCACATTCAGTATGATGTTGGCTTGGGTTTGTCATATATGGCTTTTATTATTCTGAGATATGTTGTTCTATGTTCTATGGTGAAGGTTTTTATCATGAAGGGATGTTAGGTTTTATTGAATGCTCTTTCTGCATCTATTGAGATGATCATATGGTTTCTCTTTTTAATTCTGTTTATGTGGTGAATCACATTTATTGACTTGTGAATGTTGATCCATCCTTGTATCCCTCAGATTAAACCCAGTTGATCATGGTGAATCATCTTTTTGATATGCTTTTGGGTTCGGTTTTGCTAGTATTTTGTTGAGGATTTTTGCATCTATATCAAGGATATTGGTCTATAGTTTTCCTTTTTTTGTTGTGTACTTTCCTGGCTTAGGTATCAGGGTGACACTGGCTTCACAGAATGAGTAGGGAAGATTCTCTTATTAATCTTTTGGAACAGTTTCAATAGAATTGGTATCAGTTCTCCTTTGTAGGTCTGATAGAATTCAGCTGTGAATTCATCTGGTCCTAGGCTTTTATTAGTAGGGAGATATTTTTATTACTGATTCAATCTCACTACTCATTATTGGTATGTTCAGGAGTCTATTTCTTCCTGATTTAAGCTTGGAGGTTGTATGTTTCCAGGAATTTATCCATTCCTCTTGATTTTCTAGTTGGTATGCATAAAGTAGTTCATAGTAGTCTCTGATTATCTTTTGTATTTCTATGATATCAGTTGTAATGTCTCCTTTTTCATCTCTTTCATCTCTGATTGAGATTATTTAAATCCTCTCTCTTCTTTTCTTGGTTAATATAGCTTGTGGTCTACCAATTTTGTTTATCTTCTCAAAGAACCAACTCTTCATTTCATTAATCCTTTTTTTATTCATTTGTTTCAATTTTATTTAGAGCTGTTCTGATATTTGATGTTTCTTGTGGCCTACTGGTTAAAAAACAGCTTCTTAAGAAGTGTAATGTTCCCAACACAAAGATAAGGTAGATGTTTGAGGTGACGGCTATTCCAATTACCCTGATTTGATCATTACACATTGCACTCATGTATCAAAATATCACATGCTCCCCAAAACATGTACAATTATGACATATCAATAAAAAACCTTCTTGAATCATTATAACTTGAGAAGAATCAATTCTCTTTGAATATTTTCCAAAAAGCATTTAAACAAACTAGAAAATATTCAGTTTTGAATTATGTTCATCTGACCTAAAACATTGTAGTTATGAATTGTCTTTGAAATTGCAGCTGTGCAGTGCTGTAGCTGCTACCAGACATATTTGAGCTTAGGAAATCTATTATCATTTCATTGGTTATTATGATTTATATTTGAAATTTCAACAATGGTATTCAGCTGTAGCTACTACCTGATACAATTATGCTTGACAAATCTGTTGCCAAGTAAATCTGAATGTACTGCTCAGTGGCATATTCTAATGAATATCACCTTGCTTCTTAACGAGAATGGTTAATTTTGCCTATTAATGAATGCTTAAAAATAACACAATGCTTTATTTAGAAAAGGGCCAGATTATAGCAAGAGGTTTGTTATTTAAATTAGCCATTGAAATTTTCATAGGCCCACACACTTCAATGAAATTAGAGCTATCCAGGAGAAATCAGGAAGGATTCAAACATGCTATAATTCAAACACAAAACAAAACAAAATCATATTACTAGAGTAATCATTACTGTAATTTATCATCCAAACTGGGACACTTGTGAGTTTCATGTTGTTTCATGAGGCAACATACAGATGAAATCCTGAGTGTACTTACAGAATTCATGGCTGTCACAAGCACAGTGGGATGGATGTATGATCACCTTCTTCTTATAATACCTTAAGTGTTAATGATTATCATATTAGTCCTATTGTGGGCCATTAGTGATTTATTTCTTTTGATATTAAATTGCCTTATAGGCATATCAGTGGTAATTCTGAAATGAAATAATGGAAATGTTACAGTTGGTGATTTTCTAGCTTATTGGTATTAATAATAACACTTTATGTCTGTTTAGTTCTTTGTAGGTAATATTTTTAAAGAAAACTGCCATGAGCTCACTACATATGACAATACTTCTATGATCCATTTGATAAATGCTCATTCAGTACCTTCTATGTGCCTGGCATTGTTGTAGTTGCTGGGTATACATTGAACACAAGACAGGTGAGTTCCCCCTCTCTGAAGTTTATATTCCAATGGAAAATTAGAAATTGATTTCACTAGAACAAAGCTAACCAACTAACACCAATATTGAAACATGTATCCAAGACTTTTTCATGCCCTATGCTAACCAACTGAGTAATAACCGAGTTATTACTGCCACTTAAGAGATACAAAAACTAATCCTCAAATTGACCAAGCAGAGCTGTGACTCAAATCTGTAACACAATAGATAAAAAAGCATGTCACAAATGGGAACCAAGTTGAATACTGAAACTTAAAGGTGTCTTAGATATTGTGGAGAGACTGACAGCTAATCACCAATATCCATATTTTCATTTCCTTCCTAAGGACATAGAGAAATGATGAGTCCAGCCTCCCTTTCAGTTAGATTTGGTTATGTGAAATGAAACCCAGATAATAGAAATTGAGTAGAAGTGGTGAATGCCATTTTCAGACCAGGCTCATTAAAACTTCCTATGTGGTGAAACTCAACAACTTTACTTCATCCGGATAGAATTGAAATAATGTCCACCAGGCAAGTTCCCAGATGACTACTTGGGAAAGACCATCCCACCATCCGGTTGACTTGCCCCATAATCTCATGGAATTGAGAAACAAACTTCTATTGTATTTGAGCCAATGTACATTTTGGAGTCGATCGTTCACAATAGTTCATGTATCATGAGTAAAACAGAAATCTTCTGCAAATGCCCTGCAATTGTACAACCATTCCTCTCTATTATTTCACATTATTAATCATGCCACTTTTTTCTTTGTAGTCTAGATAGAGCTCAGAATCCTTCAAAATCCAGTACCATGGAAAGCCAATGCCAATTTGAATAGGATAATGATACAAAGTGAAACCTAGTTGCCACTTTCTTAACACTCTCTAATTTACAGATAATGAAATAGAGGCACGGAATTATAAAATTTGACCTAAATTATCTGGGACATGAAGCTAGACATAGATATCATAGATATCAGGGTTGTATCTCTGTCACAGCAGGCTGGAAAATATCATACCAATTTTTTGTTTGAAATTTTGGATGAGCCTTTAGTTTAAAATATGTTGGAATGTTTTCTAATCTGTATTCTGAACTCACTAAAGACAAATTTATATTTTATGTTTTTGTTTTTTGTCAAAGATAGGAAGTAAGTCACATTTTACTAAAATTAAGATCTGCTTTCAGCAGGACCTAAGTGTAACAAATATAGCTTGAAATAATGGAGGGTGCAAGAGCTAAGGTAAGTTTTGCTATATGAAGATTCATTTTATGAAGATCCATTCAAAATTATTTGTAGTGATAGAACTTGATTTCAGTTACATTACTGAAAGCTAGATACAATCATAAATATAAGCTTAACAATAAATTGGCACATAATAAATATTCTATATATCATAACTTTTATATTTGGCATTATCATTGTGCTATTTTTTCAAGAAAATATATAGTAGTGGTTAAGAGAATGGACTGTGCCATAATACTACTTGGGTTCAAATTTTTATTCTACCATTATTAACTCTCTGATATTGACCAAGTCATGAACTCTCTGTGGTGTAGTTTCCTCTACTGCAACAACAGAAAATCGAAAAAAACAATACATCAAGGTATTAAGAGAATTAAACAGAAACTATGTGTGAATTGCTTCTAACAAAGTTTGGCATGCAGAGACAATTCAATGAATGCTAGCTTTTTTCAACACAGGGGACACGAAGAGGATTTCTTTTTCAAAAGTCTTCTGGAATAATGGAAAATTAACTATAATTTGTCACATGCCTTTCAGCTAGCAAAAACAACCACCAAGCAAATTTACTAAAATTAAATAAATGATTGAATTGCTTTACGATTAATACTTTGTAATTAATGATAATAAATGCTTTTGTTATTAATAGGGGAGACCCAGAATTCAAGAGACTTATGTTCTATGTAGAAGTTTCTCACCAAAGGGAAAAGCGGATATTGAATGTATGAAGAGGACCTGAGTTTGGTATTGTTATAAAGCCCTTATTTAAAACCTACTCTTCCCGTTCCTCACCGAAACTTTGAAGACAGGGGTGATTTCTATCTACCTGGTCATAGTACCTTAAGTGATTGACATACTTTTGTCTTGCATTAGTAGCATATAAATATGTATTGAATTAATACATGGATTTATGGTTATGAACAGGTCATTAAATCTATCCAAGCCTTTGTTTTCTTGTCTATCAAATGGGAATATTAGCACCCAACCTGTCCACATATTATGTGGAATGATCTGGATAAGTGATATAGACACCTGGCTCTAGTAGCCAATTGAAAAATGCATGGCTGTTAAGACTCTACACTAGACATTGGACTGTGTGATACTTTATAATTATTTAATTTAAGTCTCACAGTTACTTCATGAGTTTGATATTTTTCTCAGTTAAAACTATTTTGTTTGCTGGGAAATAAAAGCAATTTGTGCTAACCTAGAATTTATTATATGAACACAGACCTGTACCATGGCAACATATGCCAAGGGCAGACACACACACAAAATGATTGGAACTAGGGCACAGGAAGTCATCCAGAACCCAAGCAATCCAGCAATTCTAGTCTCTCTGAATCTTTCATAACCACTTCTCACAGTGTCTATTTGATTCATTTCTCTCTGTAGATGGCTTTCTCTGTTTTCCTGTGCACATGGCAAAAGATGGCTGCCTTATACCCACCCTTCAAGCCAGCCCACCAGTCAAACCAAACTAAGTTTAGTGTCTCAGATGAAATTCCAACCTTTCAGGAGTAAATGGATTGGACTAGCTTGGAACAGGAGAGGTACTCTATGTTCCCTGAGAAGGAAAGGTCAAAATGTACAAACACAGGTACCGAGTTCCAAACATAATGTTGGATGTGGTAAAATGCATAGTTCCAGGAGAAATTAGATCATTGTGGGCTAGAGGTTACTCCATAAGTATTTATTATCATATTATATGAATATTATAATATTTCTTTAAAAAATAAGACAAATGAAGTTAAGGAGTCTAAGTAACTTGCTCAATGTCTCAAAATAAATGAAAACTGGAATCTAAATTCAGTTTTTCTGACTCTGACATGTACTTTTTTCCCTGACATTGCCTCCCATTAAATAATGCTGGGACCTCTGATCTCAACTTTTCTGTATTAATCTCTAAGGTACCTTTAAACTTTCTGTCTTACTCTGGCCAATGCCCAGTTCTGATGTCTATGATGCTGTAAACATTCTGAAGTCTACATTTTCATTTTCTTTTTATTTTTTCAAATCTTTTCTTCTTCCTCTTGCACCCACAGAGCTAAAAGGCACTTACTTTACAGAACGTAGGCCCAAGATGAAAACAGTTTTAAGAAAAAAACTCTTGAAAATTTATACATTCTATAATAAAGACATCTGTACTCGAATGTTTATAGCAGCACAATTCACAATTGCAAAGACGTGGAAACAACCCAAGTGCCCATCAATACATGAGTGCATTAATAAAATGTTATATATGTATGCCATGGAGTATTGAAGTATATTTTGAGCACAGCTGTCTCTGAAACTGAATGCACAGTGTTTTGGCATTTTCTCCCCATTCCTAAAGACATGAAAATAAAGTTTTAAAAAGTGGTATTGATCCAGAAGGCATTCCTCTAATAATAAAAATAAATAAATAAAAAGAATTTTTTCAAGTAGAAAGTAACATCTATTTTGGTATTTAAAGTGCCATGTTGTAAACATATAGCAAAACATCATATTGTACCCATAAATGTATACAATTATTGTCAATTAAAAATAAATTCTTTTAAAAAGTATTCACTAACGAGTTGGTAGGAAAATTCTATCCTCCTGGCATGGGCTTTGAGCTAATATTTTCAACCAGGCTATTTTAGGATGATTACAATATGATTTTTGTGATGAAATGAATAACTTCAGATAACATATCACTGAGGTCAGTTCAAAGGCTGTGATTAAACCTTTGAAAGGAGAACTTGAAGTTCAAATTAATCTTACTTTTTCTTGTCTTTTTCTTAGCTGACTGCATGCAAGTGGAAAGGAAGATATTAATCAAAAAACTTATCTAGACAGAAAAAACTTTCTTATAATTTTTCAAACTGGATAAAAAGAAGAAAAAAGTAAAATATTGGCAACACAGCAGTTTGGAAACTTTGCTAAGACTTTGAAATTTGAATGTGAACTGTAGTAGAACATTTAGGGACAGAATAAAGTAAGTGGGTTTCGTTGTATTTAGTCTGGCCTCCTAAATGTAACATGATGGAACTTGTGACCTAGCAATATTTTCTTAGGTATATTCACTGGGGAAGGTAAACACAATTACAGCTGTTCAGACTTTATGCAAATCAAATTGGTGTTGTGGACAATTAATCTTTTGAAACATTAAGAAACCTCTGCAATTCCTCATTTCATAAAAAGTAAGAGAAAGGCAACATAAATTAAATTTTAGTCAGTAGTCCAGAAGTCTACTTAATTGACAGTGTAAGACAAAGCCTCACAAAATTTTTATTACATTGGGGCAACCCCTAATTCACAACAGCTTGTATAGTCCTGAGTGTGCATAATCTCATCCTAATTCTTACCTATTTAGGAAAGGAATAAATTGGGCTTTATCCTACTGCTCTTTTAGGCTTAAATTTGAACGAGATAACTTATCAAAGGGTTGAGATTTTTTAAAAATAAAATGATACTATGACATAGTCTTCACTCATTCATGCAGAATGCCTTATGCTACTTGTAACCCTAACAAGGAAAAAAGCATTTGACCACAAAAGGTACCATAATTCAAGTGGATTTGAGGAACTGGAAACAGGGCTAGCAGCTATGGAGTTGGAAAACTCAATAAACATTGTGAAAAAAAGTTTCTTACCATCAAAGAAAGAAATTAAATTTTGTTTTATAATGGTGACCACTTATACTCAAGCTAGCTGCGTTAAGTGTTGGGTTTGATATAAATCTAGGCTGAAGGAATTGTCCAAGTTAGGGTGGGAAAAGGACCTATGATATTTATGACATTTTTATTGAAAGTCAGTGCTGTGAGTTTCTTATATGGAGGTGATTCTCTTATAAAATTCAGAGATACACAGCTTGTTACATGCAACTCTCAATTATGTGCTTGCACATAGCAGAGAAAAGCTAATTACCTTTACCATATGCTTCCTCCCTTTTTCCTCGGGAGTCTGTCATGTTTTGCCTTTGCCCTCTTCTTGTGCACTGCTTTGCATTTTATTTTAATTGCCACCTTACTATCAAATGAAAGGGAAATATTGTTGTAGGGGCGGGTGGAAATTATAGGGTTTTCAACATTCCCCAGATGGGCTGGCTGCCTGACTTAGGGACCATGTTTTCCAGAATGTAACTTTGATGGTCGTGGCCCAGTTTCTAAAATCTATGGAAAACAACACCACATGTGGCTTAGAAAAGATGGCTTTGTGCAATAGCTCTGGAGTAGGAGAGGGAGCTCTGGCTGCTGAGTGCTTGGCCTGTGTGGCCATGTCATATAATCTCTGTCAGCCTCAACTCTAAAATAAATTCCATGGACTGGTTAACCTCTAATGCCTCTTTTAGTTATAACTTACATTTTTCATCTATAATTTAGATGAGGTTCTACCTTCTTTACAAGACTTCTCTCCTCCCCTCACTCCCAAGACTGACTTAGGCACATTCCTCTACTGAAACACGTTATTGTAATTTCTGTTTACTTATGGATATTTCCATAGATCATAGATCTGTATCCTATAGACAGAGACTCTGCCTTATTCATCATTGGAAGATCAGTTCTTTGTGTAGTGTCCAGCCCATGGAGGGCACTCAGTAGTAATTTTGTTGAATTATAACAAACAAACAGGAAAAAATGAATGACTTAGTGGCACTAATCATTCAAACAACTTCAAACAACAGTGAACCTAATTTTTTTTTTTGACCTCCTGAGTCCAATATTAACAAGCCTAAAATGTAAGAGAATAACCGCTCTCATTTCACACAGGATATGAATAATAGCTAAAATGATTTTGTGCTTAGTGCAGGCACCATGAATGAAATTATCTCATTTAATATGCACAAAAATGCTCTGATGCAGCTATAATTAATATCATCATTTTACAGACAAGAAAACTGAGTTTTAGAGTTTTGTAACCTGTTCAAAGTCTCACAGCTAGTGAGCAGTAAAGCCTGATTTGTGGCCAATTTGGCACCAAAACCATTGTTTGACCACTATGTAATTCTGCCTCTAGGCCCCAAGCTCTACAGCCAAAAAGTGTCTGAGCTAGGACTCCAATCCTAAACTTCCTCCTCTACTTCCAGCACTTTCTGCCAATCTTCATGAAAGCAGGAGCTGCTCTTAACTAACTATAATTAGAATTATCTGCCAACAGGTTTTTGAAAGGGGACTGCTGAAGTTAATTCAGTAAAATTTGCCCTTGTTGCTTGTGAGTTAACGAACTGTGGGAGGCACAAAATCTACAAATTTCCTCTTAGTCAATTTCATTCACAAATAACAATAGAGCGCCACTACCTACAAAAGGATGTGCAGTAACCAGGTGGCTGATATAATTGTGATGTTTCCTTTTTATCAAAAAAGAAAGTACAAGTACGAAATGAGATTAGGTGAGATGTTTCCAGGTTGCAAAGTAAGGTGGATAATACGATAACAGCTAAGGACACATCTTAAAGGAGGAATGGGGTGTTAATTGGGAGAAATACAGGACATATATATTTGTGTGTTTGTGGTAATTGTATAGTATGGAAACTGACAAACTATATGTACATAGTATTTGTATTATATACGTATATATACCATTTATGTGTAGGTATATCTAAAGAGTGCTTGGAATGAGGTCATTGTTTATTCTTTCACTTTGTGTGAAATCACCATGAACATCTGTTTTCACACCTTACAAATTAGATGCCTTGGATAATGTCATGACATGACCTTTTCCTATTTTTTTCCTGATTATGTAGCTCCCTCTCCCCGACTGATAAATACTTTTTGTGTTTTGATTCTTCATTCTCCGTGAAGATGGTTTCATCAGCTCTTGGCAAGGTATGTGTATTCTTTTATGGTAGACTTGACTTCTTTACAATATTTTTCACTGAATTTGGAAACAAGGGCCTTTTAAGTCCTGCTGTGAATATAAAACTTTTCTGCTGTATAATGCCTATGGTGTTGGAAATGGTAACATTTCGCCCAAATGTTTTTATTAAAAGTGTCTTTTGTTCAACCACTGATAGCAAAATAGTGCAAGAATAAAAAAGAAAAAAAAACTCCTTTCCATTTAGACTTATTAAATATTCAAGTGATTCCTCAAATATACTCAGCCTTGCTGTGGCTTCATTAAAGTGCAGCTTCATTGCATTTTACGATGGAACACTGATACAATATGCTTCCTGCAGTGGCTACCCACAAGCAAACAGATTGCTGCATTCCTCACCAGCCAAAGCTCAAAAGTAGCCCAAAGTCAAGAGCATTATAGTAATCAAGGCCGCAGGTTAGAGGCATGGATAATGAAGGTAAAATCCACATCAGTGAAAAAAGAGGCCACAACTTCCTCATCAAGTGCAGATGGAAATAACAAACAGCTATTCCTAGTCAAGGCTTAGTGGCCCTTATTCAAGAAGTCACTTCTAAAGATCTGCTTCAGAAAGCCCACATGTCCATCAGGAGGTTGTGTTCACCGGGGACAGTATTTGAAATCATTAGAAATGACCATTTGTAAGACTATGCTAAAAAAAATAAAAATAAATGCCCACCATGAAAAAATAAATGAAAAACAAATTACAACGTAAAGAAATTAAGGACATTTATGAATTATGATGGCAATTGCTAGAAGTATATAAGCATGGGGACCCAGATGAGAATAATGCATAACAAACTGTAAAACCTTTAACAGTGAGTTCCATTATTTGAGTAATTTCCGTGTCAGGCGTTTCCCAAAGCCTTTTATTTGTACTATCTTATGTTATTCTGCAAACAATGAAGATATGCAGATATTTGTACACATTTATACATAGGAAAACAAAGCCAATACCAAAAAATGAGTGATGCACCTAAATATCATATAGCTAGATAAGCATATAAAACTGTGTTCTGTAGAACTCCAAATAATTTTCACTATGCTACATTACTTTCTCATGATAAATGGTGTTTGATCAGATGACAGAATTATACACACTCTGTCTTCTTTATTTTTTCTAATTTTAGTAGATTCATTTAAATTAGATTTTTAAATTTGCTTTGGGGTATACAAAAAAAAAAATGCCATATTTGTGCCTAGCTGCAAAAGCTCAGCCTTACTTTGCAGAGCTTTCTCTACTAAAATCACATTCTGAGTTATGCTGGAGCTGACTTTTACAAACCTGCACACAAGCCCATAGTTAACAGTTAGCCTAGAAGATTCAATTTTGAAGTGAAATGTGGATTATACCATTTGAGATGGGATTTTGAATCTACATGGGAACATGTGATATTTTCTTCCACAAAGTCTTTTGTAAAAATTGATGCTAACATTAGTATCATTTCTTCTCAAGTTCTCAGGAGTCACCATAATTATGTGGGGAGGGTCTATCTGCTCATACACATAATCCCGTAAAATAGTCTTCAGACCCAAAGGTCTTGAAAGTGTCAACCCAAATAAATGACTTAGGCAAAAATCTCAACCAATGGAGGTTTATTAAGCCAAGATTTTGAAGATGTGCCAGGGCAAACCAGAATGCAGACAAGCTATGGCTGTTTTTCCGAAGAGGAGGTTCAGAAAAACTTCAGCATTTTAAAGGCATACAGGGAGAAGGAAAAAATAGGGTGGGGCGGGGAGCTGATGGGGTAGGGATTACATTCTTCTGAGGCCCAAGAAGTCTACATTTTACATGAAATAAGGGAACAAAGGAAGCATCATTTATGTAGCTGTCCCTGGGTAGGTGAATGAATGTCTGATTCTGTCTTGTCTCCAGTTCTGTTACCTGGAAGGTGAACTTGTATTTCATTATTAGTGTGGTCTTGAATGGGCTTTAATTTTAGGTGCTAGACATAGGTATAATTTGCATGTCCTTACTTATGGGACGTTAGCAAGAAATTTCCTTAAGGAATGATCTGTGGGGCCTCTTCTTCATAGGTGCCTAAGACTTTTACCTTCTCTTTTGCAAGAAGTTGAGGGGGTGTCCCTGAGACTTTGATTTTCTTTTAACAAAGATATCAGTTATAAAGCCACTCAAAGTAACTTTAACTCTGCATCCTCCCATCTCACTGGCCTCACACAGCTTCTCTAGAGGGAACCACCCTTAATTTTAGATTGTAGTCAGCTTTTTATTCATTCCTATATTCCAGAAATATTTATTGTGTCCTATTCATTACTGGATACTCTTCTAGACCCTAAGAAAGGAAGGCCCAATCATTATCATTCCTAGGCTGATGGAATCTCAGAGGAGACAGTCAAACAGGTGATTACAATATGATTACAGATATGTGACTCCTACAAGATTAGTCTGTTAGCAAATGTTAATAATATTAGTTCTAAAATAAGAGAAGCAAACTTATGAAGAGCAGTCTTGGGCCTTCCAAACTACTGCCTAATAGAACACAAGCAGTTAGAAGTGTTTTGTTTCTCTTCATAGTCAATTAGTCATTGCCTAGGCTGCCACTGAAAATTCAGTAAATCAGTTTTAGTGAAGTCTGTAAAGAAAAAGTCAATCCATTCAGGCTGCATGCTCTCAACATACTTGGTTTATTAAATATTTTTTTGCAAAATACCACTGATTATCTTTGCAATATGTTAATCTACCTCAGCAGCTCTTTTATGTAGGATCTTCTTAAAGATACTCACGGCCAACTAGAGAAAACTACTAGGAAGCACAAAAGACCTGAGATGATTAAGAATATGAGCTGAAATTTAAAGGGACTGTAAGGCTTATTTGCCTAACCTATTTTTAATTTCCTTAAGTATTCCCTCTCTTAGTCTAAGAAAGAAAAATGTGATATTCTGTGGGTGTATGTTTGTGTGTGCATTCGCAGGTGGGTGAGCAGGTTTACCTCCGCATTGTTAGGCATTCTTTGAGTTCAGCATTTAAGGAAGAAGATTTGGCAGGAGGCACCCATCTCTCAGACAGACAGAAGGGCAAATACATAAATGCTATTTGTGACCTCTATCCCCAAGGAGCTTACAGTTGAGTGGATACATTAGAAATGAATATCATAAGGGAGTGTAAAATAATAAGCCTAATGGACTGTTTGATAGAAGCTTAAGAGAGGAGAGAGTAGGTCAGTCTGGGTTATCCGGTAAAGTTTTATGAATGATATGGTGTAAAAAACTAAATTCAGAAGTTAAGCCCCAAGGCCGTAGTTTGTCAGGGCAGAGCGAAAGAAGAAAGATCTTCTTCCTAGCTTTCAATTCAGTGATTTGACCCTTTCCTATGTGCTCCAGAGTAAAACAATGATGAAAATTCATTCTTCCTCACCAAAATACTATCACCTAAAATTACAGATTTTTAGATTTGGAAGTAACTTCTATTAAAGATGTATATCAAGTAAAAAATTAGACATGATATCTCACAGAGAAAATTAGCGTGTTTAGGATTTTTTTGGTCCTTTCAAGCTATCTTTTTTATTGACAAATATAAAGGCAAATTTATGTCATGCTATTTGTTATTTCATAGCATTATACATGCATAGTCCAATTAATAGAAAAATGTTTTTGAATAATATAAACTTCATGGGTTTTAGGCGGTTTTGTTTGCTTCTTTAATGTCACTAGATGAAAATATTCTTTTCTAAATTTTAATAATGATTTTAAATTTTTATTCATAATCTTAGTGTGAGATGTAGAACAAAAACGGATAATAATTGAAAATTCCAGGTAATATAGATAGATGATATACGTATAGGCATAGGTGTAATAGATATGTATAGAGCTAGAGCTAGAGCTATAGAGCTGGAGCTATAGATGTGTGGAGAGAAAGGGAGAGAGCACGCAAGCGCACACGGGAGAGAGGGAGAGAGATCGCACTAACATTTACATTGCACTTACTAACTGCAGGGCAATATTCTGAGTGTATTATATGGATCAATTCCTTAATTCTCCTAACAATTCTGAGAAATAAGTACCATTATTCCCCTAGCTTTACAGCTGAAGATATAAAAGCAAAGATGGGTATATTAGTTTCCTTTTGCTCCTGCAACAAATAATCACATAGTGAGTGGTTTAAAACTGCAGAAATTTATTCTTACAGTCTGGAGGCCAGAAGTCCAAAATCATTATCACTGGAACACATCAAGCTTTCATCAGAATTGCACCCCCTCCAGGCTCTGGGGATGCAATCATTTCTCGCCTTTTCCAGCTTGTGGTAGGTCTTCTGACATTCCTTGCTTTGTGGCTTCATCACGCCAATGTCTGCCTCCATCTCCACATTGCTTTCTCCTCTGTGTGTGTGTCCTTTCCTCGTCTGTCCGTATCAAATGCCCCCTGCCTTTCCCTAACTCTTGTAAGAGTAAGGACTCTTGTGATTACACTTACTGCCCAGCTGAAATTAACGGATTATCTGTTCGACTCCAGATTGTTAAACCACATCAGCAAAGACACTTTTTCCTTATTAGGTGACATTTACAGGATCCAGGAATTAGGAACTGAATATCTTTGCATGATCTTTTAGTCAGGCTTCTCCAACAGGCTGGGTCTTTTATCACACAGCTCGAAATCTGCGCAGCCTCTCAGATACACAGTGCAGAGGTTCCTTACAGCAATGATTCCTACCACTGACCGCTGCCGATTGCTGAGTTTTAGAATATACTGAGTGTAAGCTGATTCTAGAATAATGGAATGTTTTAGCTTTATGACACATTAGACTTAAACTTTATCCACTTTATTTGAGTTTTGGCTTCTTTTTAACTTACTCTTACCTTAGAGTAATTAGTTTTTCATTATATTTTAAAAACTTTATTTCAATGATTACACTCAAAATATAACTGGTACAAAAACCATTCTGATGGTGGCTGTGAACAGCAGGTATCAGAGCCTGTCCACAGGAATTCAGCCCAAATTTGTGATAGTTGGGGCCAGACTATGTCATATGAATCTATTACTCAAAAAACAACGTTTGAGTCTCTCTATGACACCACTACAGAGTAATACAAAGTCATCAGGATTTGTTTCAGTATTTGAAACTTTTTCTCAAAGGAACCTGTTTGATTCTAACAGCAAACTCTTTCTTGTCCCTTTATAAATAATTATTTCATATGATTTAAACATTTTCTCAATTTCCTATTTATCATAATAATGTGAGGAAAGCTAACAAAATAATGTGTTTATCAAAATAATCCAATAATTGCACATAAATTAATCACTGTCATAGGAGTTATTTTTGTGTTATGATATTTAAAATACTATTTGAGGATATTTTAATATTGATTTTCCCTAAGTCTAGTGAAAGCACCTTACAGACCAGACACTTTATCAACCCGTTGCAATAGAGGAGTATTACAAAGGATCTACTGTTGAAGTTATTTAAATTCCTTAGTGACAGTGCTGCAATGAAAATTACTCAGAGTGCAAACTTAGTTAATTTTATGCTGTGTAGGCAGTTTGATATTAATTATAAGGTATGGCATAACTACCACTTTCTGGATGAATTGCATAATTAACTGAATACTAATTTACATATATTATAAATCTATTTTTTCAAAATGTTAAAATTTTTGAATATTATGGATATAAGAATATAATATTATGTATTATAGATAATATATTATATATATTGCTATTTAATCCATATTATAGTCTTATCCCCTTCTAGTAATCTTCAATGAAGATTTGAATACGAGTTGGAGAAAACTTGTCATGAACATACCATGAGCTGAGTAGCAGCATGGAATCATGCAAATAGGATGGACTAGAGTTCTAAATGTAAGATGGATTTTCTGTCTCTACATCAATTACTGGGTGTGGAATCTTAGGCACCTTTGCTGACTTCCCTTAGACTCAGTTTCCCCATCTATCAAACGCTAAGACTATGGATACCTATCTCATGAGGTTGTTCTGTTAGTTGGAATGGAATAGGACACACTTTATAGACTGCATGGCACCTTCAAGTCTTTTCTGTCCTTACTGTTAATGCATCATAGTCTTGTTTGTGGGGGTACCTTTGCATATGTGGAAGCCTCTAACCTAAACCTGATGAAACTGCTGCTGGAATAGGATGCCCAAGGTCCATCCTCTCTCCCCACCCATTGTGCTGACCCCACTCCTACATCTGGCACCTGCATAGAAACCCCAGGATTAGAGGAAGCAAAACTACAAACACACACAATATCATCTATACCTAAAAATGAATGCTACAATTCCTCCCTCTCTCTCCATAGAACATATATGGGACTTGGGCTCTCCTACCATTTCAGGGGCCAGGGCAAAGCACAAATGGAGGTCCACATATCCTATGTTTAAATAGTTATAACATGAGCTGATATTCCATTAAAAATATCTTTCCTCCTATATTGATACACATGCTTTCTAAATTACCTAGAAGGTCAGATTCAAACTGGAAATTTTCAGACTTTGTATAGTTCTAGCTTCTGGCCCCTTACCCTCAGCATGTTCTCCTCCTTTTCGCGTCTCCAAGCTCATCCATCCCATGATAGGTTATGCACATACTCAAGGACATCCCAACCAACACACCAAAGCTTTGTCCATACCTCACAGCAAAAAAGCCCACTCCACTTGACCACTTCTGTGACCTAGGGGTGCGTGTATCGGCAGAATGGGCTTCCCTTAAGAATGATCTGTAAAGAGGCTCAGGCAGACCGTGGGAGAGGGGACAAAGCTTCTGGAGCTTGGAATTCCAGAGTTCCAGCTTCTTGAAGCATATTGTAGGAGGAGAGTTTTGCCTATGAAACAGACATGTGTTCTTAACTGCTTCAACTCCTCACCTCATGAGAAAGATATTAGCTAGAGAAGAGTCAAAGTAGGTTTTTTTTAATAAACACTACTCTAAAGAGAAAAGGAGTTTACCAATCTTAACATAGTTTTTCTGATGCAATATTGTTACAGTTGAGAGTTATTGTGTAGATCCAGGCAAATTTTCTTGTTCAGTTGCTCCTAGTGAGTAAAATCATTCATTTGATCAGCCCTTCATAGAAAAGGGAAATTTTAAAGGGAAACTAGAGAGAACTCTTGATTTTCAACATTCATAGCAGGTGATGCATTTGGGTAAATATTAGTCTGCTAGGGCTGCCATAACTGAATACCACAGACTGAGTGGCTTAAACAACAGAAATTAATTTTTCATAGTTATGAAGGCTGGAAGTCCAAGACTGAGGTGCTGGCAGGGTTGGTTTTTTCTGAGACCTCACTCCCTGGCTTGCCATCTCCTTGTTATACCCTCACATGGCCTTTTCTCTGTACACGTGCACTCCTAATATCTCTTCCTCTTCTTATAGGGAAATCAGTGTTATTGTATAAGGTTCCTACCCTTATGACCTCATTTAACCTTAATTGCCTCCTGAAAGGCCCTAACTCCAAATTCAGTGACATTGAGAATTAGGGCTTCAACATAGTATTTTAGGGACAGGGAGGCAAAGTCCAGTCCATAACAGTAAGTCATATGGGATCCTATCAATCAGTAATTACTTTTTAAATATCAGATAAAAGGCATGTTCTAGGTGCCCTGGAGTATACAAAGACTAAAGGACATTAGCTTCACCCTCTTACTTCCCTACACACACACCCCGACACATTGCAAGTTGAACTATCATAGAGCTTGTGGTAACAAACAAAAAAGTTGGTCCAAGTTTTCTTGCCTTCACAATAATGTTTTCTTGTAAAGTTAGCCTAAATTGAACATCCCATGTGCCCCATAACCCATAAGGGAGAAAAATCAAACATACTGCATGCCCTCAATTAAGAGAAGCCAGTAAGGGACTATCATATACCAGAGTCTTTAATTATACTATTTAATCAATTCTCAATGCAGCTATATACAGGTGGTATATTCTCCCTATTTGATAAATGAGGGATCTGGGGTTAAGTAAGTTGTCCAGGAATATTTAAAGCCAAAACCAATGTGTCTTAATCTGTTTGGGCTGTTTCAACAAAATACCATAGACTGGGTTTCTTATAAGCAACAGAAATTTATATCTCACAGTTCTGGAGTCTGAGAAGTTCACGATCAAGGTGCTGGCAGATTCTATGTCTGATGAGGGCCTATTTCCTGGTCCATAGATGATGTCTTCTGGCTGTGTCCTTACATGGTGGAAAGGGAAAGTTAGCTCTGTGGAGTCTCTTTTATAAGGGCATTAAGCCCATTCATGAGAGAGGAGCCTTTACAACCTAATCACCTCCCAAAGGGCCTGTCCTCCTAATACCATCACATTGGGGGTTAGAATTTCATCTGAATTTGGGGAGGGGGTGCAAATATTCAGACCATAGCCCTGTGTGACGTGACCATTTTATCTTCTGGAGGCAGCGCCAATGCAAGCAGACTGAGATCTGCCTCTCTACCCAGCTTAGTTTCCTGAGGAAAAGTGGAGATAATATATTGCACTATACAATTTAGATTGTCACTAATTCTTTAAATCAATAATTGCAGAAGTATTCCCCCAAACCTGGACATCTCTGTATTTCTGAATTCACAATGGCAAAAACTTTGAAAAAGAGCATTTTGATATAAATTTAAGGTAATGTTTGTCTTTTAGCCATATGATTCCATAAAAGGGGATTTATTAGAAAGTATTTGATCATATTTTCCTTGGTTTATTTTTTTATTTTCACTAATTCCTGCTACACCATGATTCTTGGTGAAAATATAAAATCTTCCTTGAAGGAAATAAAGAAAATTGAAGTCCTAATGAGGATGATCACAATAATTAACAAGTGAGGAACCCTACCAAACAAAAATTGCTTGAGTGGAGAATATGACTTTGTTCTTTTCTGGCATTATTCTGATCACAATATCCTATTATTTCTGATTGGTAAGAAACAGGGAGCAACTTACCTCTGCTCTTAACAATCTTTCTGTTCTTTGGAAGCTGGTCACAGAAGCACGCCTTGGCTGCAGGGACATCCCTTTTCATAGCCTCTGTCTTCCCCTGTGGCTCTAGATGCAGTTTTATTGACCAAGTCGGAGTTGCTTCTGGGCCTGAGTTGTTGGAGGAGGCTGCTATTCTGATTTGTCAGAATATCTTTCTCCCTGAAAGCTATTTTCCTTTGACTAGCCTTCAACTTTCATTTGTGAGCTAGGAAAAATGGAAGTGAAAATTTCTTTGGATTATTTTCATATCCTAGAAACATAAATCAAGTCAAATATGCTAAAATATAACTTTTATTTGATTCTCTGTGGTTAAAATTATGCAATTATAAGTAATCACATAAACTATTGTGTAAACAAATTTGGAATAATTTACTAAATACAACTGCTCCTTTAAAGATACATTTAATAATAGAAAACTATATGTTTTGTGTGTATTAATTTTATGAATATTATTACTAGTTATAATATTAATTTAACAGGATATTATGACATCAAAAAACTTTTTACTACTTTGTTGTCTAACAATTTGTGTTTCTTATTTTTCCTATTTTTATAGTACCTGAGCATCATGGTAATTTTTACAGAAATGATTAAGAAATCCAAGCATTCTTTAAATAATAGGAATGATAGGAAGTTGAATTAAACTAATAGTGGGAATTATATTAAATAGATCCAATATGGACATGCTTCATAGATTTTTAGAGTATGTTAAGTTATCATAATGAATAAACTCTTTAAATTTTATTAAGTAGATCATTTAAATGGGAGGTGGGTTGAATTTGCAGAGCATGGGGACGGGGGCGGAATATAAATAGTGTGGTATGTAGTGTGGAAACAATGGTGCCAGAGTACTAGTCACTAAAGTTGCATAGATGGCATAGATAACAGAACCTGCTAGTCATTTTTCTAGAAAGATTTTTCAAGCCTAATGAAAGAGTAATATTCAAATGAGATTAAGGTGAGTAATCATAGGCCCCAAGCTTAGTTCAAGCTAAGCCTGAACCAAGACAGACTGTGTGGCTCAATATCCCTTACCTTATGGGTTGCTGGATAGTGATTCAATCTCCCCCTCCCACAACACTTTGAATTTCATCTTATCTAAAGCACTCTTTGTATCTGTGGCATAGATAGCTAGAGCAGTGAATTGGGTAATTTTGGTGTTTCTGGGCACCAAGACTTCACGAGCGTCGGGTTGCTCCAAAAATTCACAAGAAAAAAAATGGCTTGTGAACGTTAGAATTTGCATAACTTTTTGTGTCGGAGAGGGGTGGTGCTGGGGTGTTGCGGCCCTGCCTAAGGACCCACAAGTTTATAATTTTGATTTTTCTCTTCCTGGATGGAGAATGATTATCTGGGATTTGGGCTGTTATGTTAATGGCCAGGGTTTGATGTAGAAGGCCGGTGAGAACTTTGTTGAATATGTGTGAGTGGGTGAGGGGTGCTGCCAAACCCCACAAGCTCATGTGTGTAGCTTCCTTCTCATGTGGTTACACACACAGATTTATAACATAAAGTATAAAATATGGACTTCACTCTCAGATAGACCTGAATTCACAACCCAGACACATTGAAAATTATTGTACATTTTCTTGTGTCCTTTGATAGGTGAATGGGAAAACAAACTGTGGTATATTGATACAGAGGAATATTATTTGGCTCTAAAAAGAAATGAGCTATCAAGCCATGAAAAGACCCAGAGGAACCTTAAATGCATATTGCTAAGGGAAAGAAGCCAATGTGAAAAGGCTGCATCTGTATGATGCTAACTATATGACATTTTAGAAAAGGCAAGACTATGGAAACAACAAAAAGATCAGTGTTTGTTCAGGGTGTCTGGGGAGAGTGGATGGATAGGTGAGTCAGGGGATTTTAAGAGCAATGAAACTATTCTGTATGACATTGTAATGGTTGATATATGTCATTATACATTTGTCAAAACCTAGAGAATGTACAACAACAAGAGGGAACCTTAATATAAACTACAAACTTCAGCTAATCACAATGTATCTATGTGGGCTGACCAATTATAACAAATATACCACACTACTGCAATATGTTAATAATAGGGAAAATGGGTATTTGTAAGGGGGTATATGGGAACTCTCTGTACTTTCTGCTCATTTTTCTGTAAACTTAAAACTGCTTTAAAATATAAAGTCTATTAATTCAAAGAATAAAATCAACATCCTTCTGATAGGATAAGCAATAGAATGTGTTGTTGACGGTCATATGTCCCTTCATAAGGAGAAATCAATCCGAAAGAGCACAAAGATGACAGATCTCCCCAAAAAGCAGTTGTGAGGGACAGAAAGATTGATCTGCAGCATTCCAGTAGCTGATTCCAGTTGTTCCTGACGTGTAAATTTATTCTTGACCTTCTTGTAGTTTTATGGTTCAACCCTTACTTAAGTTCTGGGAGTCAGCTTACTACTCCCCTACTCTCAATTTTCCTCCTAAAATCATTAAAATAAAGTTTCTTTTACCTATATCTAAGAGTGTGACTACTGCCAGGGACCTGCGGAGTGACTTGAACTTAGCACCCTGCTTCTCTCTCTCTCTCCTTGCATTCAAAGATTCAGATAGGCAGTTGTGCCTCATTCTGCCAGCCTTTACCCTTTTGTTCATTAGATTAATTAATTTTTAATCCTGCCACAGCCCCAGGTAGAAAAACTGAAGACAGTACATCTTTAACAATTGAGTGCTCATGAAATCACATAAAACAAAACATGAGAGAATTTGGGGGGAGAGAAAAGGGTAGGAAAGGTTAAAAAAATATATTAAACAGCTGCCTGGATCTAGTCTGGGAAACGTGTGGCTGGAAAGGGAAGCTGCTACCAAGATTTGGAAGTCACTCTACTTGCACACGAACGCCCCAGGACTTTTTTTTTTAAACATTAGCTGGAAAAAGTCATTTCACTTTTCTATGTTCTATGCCTAAAACACTCCCAATGCCTGGTTCCAGTATCTCCACTAAATTCCTTCTAAATTTAGGATTTGGATAATTTGGTTTTCCCCAGGATTGTCAAACTTTGATGTTACCAGTATTGATGTTTGAAAAATGCTAGGTGTCTGCAAAAGATAACGCATACATACTGCAAGGTATTGCCTGCTGGTTTCAAAAGTTTAAGGTTCTGGGATATATTGATAGGGTTCATAGACTCTATTCTGCATATACGTAGAAAAATGCACACAACATATTTCTAATCTTGAAATCTCCTTGACTGTCCTCTTCAGGTATTAAATCAACTGACCATGGAATATCTGCATTTCTTCTTTTGTCTTATATTTTTAAATGATTATCTCCACATTAGAGGGTTCTCAAACGTAACAAAAAGGAGATAAGTTGCATGGATTTGAAAGCATTTTATATTACTTATGCAGTTGCAAGGAATTATCTTTCTTCATTATTCATCTTCTCATATATTTTTCCAACTGTATTATTATGTAGATTTCCCCAGCATATAATTAGTATAACCTCAACCCCAATGTTCAGAAAAATTTGCAACCAAAAAATAATATTTTGATTTCTTAGTAATACTTTGATGTGCACAGTTGTGTAAGTGCATAGAACCAGAATTCATTATTTTCAGAAGGAAGTAATTTTAAAATATAATTTACAAAAATAATACATAAGGAACATCACACTACAACATATGTGTTTTGGAAAAATTCTGAAATACCCATTTTCAGATGAATAATGATTAAAAATTGACCAGAGTATCATAGTTTCTTCACAGCACTTCCAACCATCTTCACATAAATTTACTCATTTGTTCGTCACAACAGGGCTTTTCTCCCCTTCTGTTTTATGCATGAAAGAACAATGAAGCTCAGGAAGGTAAATGACCAAAGTGCCCAGAAGCCAGACCAACAAGCTGGGTTGTGTTGTTGCTTGGACTTGAACCCCCGTGTTCTATTCTTACTCTCACTGCATAGTCTACTGGCCCACAAGAACGCTGACGCATTCATTTAGCAAGTGTTTGTTGGATATACAATATAGGCCAGGTGCTGAGGACTTCACTGCAATATGGCAAACCTTATCCTTTTCAACACAGTATTTCCAATCTAATGAATAAAGGAGTGACACACAGAACTGCCATATAACCCAGCAATTCCACCTCTGGGTAGACACCCAAAAGAGTTCAAAGCACAGACCCAAACAGGTATTTTTATAAAAATGTTCACAGCAGCATTATTCACAGCAGCCAAAAGGCAGAAACAACCCAAATGTCCGTCAATCTATGAATGGATAAACAAAATGTGTGATATACATACAATATTATTAGGCCTTAGAAAGAAAGAGAATTCTGATGCATGCCACACATGCATGAACCTTGAAGATGTTATTCTAACTGAAACAAGCCAGCCACAAAAGACAAATATACTATTCCACTTACATGAGATTCCTCAAGTACTCAAATTCATAGAGACAAAAAGTACAATGGTTGCCAGAGACTGGGGAAGAGGAAAGTGGGGTTGGTGTTTAATGAGTATGGAGTTTCAATTTGGGAAGACGAAAAGAGCTCAGGAGATTGGTTTCATAACAGTGTGAATATACTTCATACCGCTTCTTGGTTTAAACCATATATTTTATATTATGTATATTTTACTACAGTAAAAAATAAATATAACAAAACATGGCATGTACTATACTAAACATGTTATACATATTACCTCACTTAGTCCTAATAATGACAACCCTAAGCGAACAGTATCATTACTTTCCCCACATTACACATGTGCAACTAAGATTCAAAATTGTGTTGAGTATCACTCAGCTAATTAGCAGCACAGCTAGGATGTGAATACTATAGTATTTAACTCCAAAACTGGGGACATATAAATCACCATGCTCTACCGTTTATTGAGAACACTCTGAAGCTGTTATACCATTGTTTTCTGGCTTCCAGTATTTTGGTTGGGAGGCCATCTGACAGGCTTTCGGCTTTGGTTTTAGTTTTTGATCCTCCTTTGAAAGAAATGTGTCTCTTTTCTCTTCTTTTTCCTGTATTTTCGATCGTCAACAAATTTGCTATGATGTATCTAGTCACGATTTATCTTTGTATTTATACTGCATGGAGTTTGCAGAACTTTGTGAGTCAATGTCTGTGTGTCCTTTGTAAGTTTTGCAAAATCTTGGATATTATCTTTTCAAAAATTGCTCTGCTATATAGTCTCTCACTTTTTATTTTATCAATAACTTTAATGTTAGATTGTTTCACTATGACTCACAAATCAGTATTCACTTTTCTCTACTTTCTATATTTTTCTTCTATGCCTCAATATCTGGTGGTGGTTGTTTGTTTTTGTTTTTTATTTAATTGATCTATTTTTCAGTTCATTAATCTTGTGGCCTTTTCTTCAGCTAAGGCAAATGTGTTCAATTGACTTTTTAATTTTCATCATTTTTTCATATCTAGAATTTGGTTTTATTATCTTTACAGATTTAATTTTTCTAATGAAATTCTGTATTTTTCTTTTATTGTCATAAGCTTATTAATCAGTTATTTTCAACTCTGCACCTGATATTTAAATAAGTCTACTTTTATTTCCTGTTTATTCTTTGTTTCAGTTTTCCATTTTGTCTCTTTGTATGCCTGTATGTGTTCGTCAACCTCGGACACTGTTTATGAAAAATTGAAGAAATGATTTGAGGTACTGGATGATATAACATCCTCCAAAGAAGATTTGTTTTTGTTTCTGGGAGGCAGTTGAGATGGGGCAGATCATTTTCATCCAGCCTGGAACTGAGCTGATTTGAAGCTGTGCTAATCTTCATGAGGATACCTCTGTTTCTGGTTTCAACTTACTTTTAGCATATCCCAGCTGAAAACCTGGGGTATTTGTCAAACTCCTACCCCTTGGGAATTCCTAAATTCTGGGGTTTAGCTACAAGTTGCTGTAAAATTCCTAGAAGATGTGTTAACATTCTCAGCCATTTAGCGTCTGCTCATAAATCAGCAAATGTCTTGAGGTAAAAAACTTCATAAAATATTGTGCTCCCTCGTCATGCTTTTCTTCATTTTCTGTCTTTTTTCCTGAGACCTCAGTCCCTAATTGGCTCGCTGTCTTGGTGGCTAACTTACACTTAAAACAGTTGTTTTTCCCCAACTTTTTGGTAGTTCTCAGTGAGAAAGTTAGTATGATATACGCTAGTCAACCTAAGTACAACACTGCTTGTTATTTAGAGCTTTCAGAATACAGATGGCCCTGGACTTACAAGGCTTTAACTTTGATTTTTGACTTTAGCAGTGTGTTTATCCAGATGTAACCCCATTATAAGTCAAGGAGCATCTGGACTTAAGATGGCTTGACTTGCAATTTTTCGACTGTATGACGGGTTTATTGGGGTATTAAGTGCATTTTCAACTTATGATATTTTGACTTGTTTTGGGTTTATCAGGACATAACCCAATCATAAGTTGAGAAGCATCTGTATAGTGTCCGAGAGTTGGAAGTCATGAGGTATTCTTTGGTATATTCCTTTTCTATGGCATATTCATATAGATTATAGGAGATGCATTCCTTTCCATCAGAGTGCACTTGTGTATGCCTTTTTACTATCTTATCCTATAAGGGCTTTACTGAACAACTATAAACTACATGTTAAAAGGTTAAAGTATAGAAATGAAGAGATGCTGTTTTTGTTAGGGTCAATTATTAAATATATATTTACAATGCATATATGTTTCCATGTATATAAATAAACATACATGCGTATATACATATTTTAGCTAGATAGAAAGATAGACATTCATGGTTATAGTCTGATATTGTTCATTAATAAATAGCCACTATTCACTCACACATCTGCATTCTCAAGGGACTCCTGTCATGAAATAGAACAACCGAGAAATTAATAGAACAGATAAGACACTCTAGATCAAAAAACCTTTAGTTCATTATTCATTTGGCTGCAGCAATAATCAATGGAGATCAATATGCCTAAATATTAACCATAAGTTCTTCATAGTCTTAGGTTGCCTTCCCATACCTGGAAGCTAGAGATTGGATCCCACTTGCTCCTACTTCCAAATTGGTCATCGACACTTTTGCTTGAGTCTACTTTGCTTGGAAAAATCCCTAGCATTGTCTATTGATTTCACTGGGCTCAAGAGAGGTAGGAGGAGCCAGACAGCAGATACTATTTTACTGTGCCCACACCTTTTGTATGGCTCTATTTTTCAGTTAAAATGAACCTTATTTTAATCTGCTCCCACTGCCATAACTAAATACCACAGATTTGGAGGCTGAAACAACAGAAAATTATCTTGTCAAGGTTTTGGAGGCTGGAAGTCTGTGATCAGGGTGCCAGCACGGTCAGTGTCTGGTGAGGGCTTTCTTCCTGGCTCGCACGCAACTGCCTTCTTACTGTGCGCTCATACGGCAGTGAGAGGGAGCAAGTTCTCTCATGTCTGCTCTCATAAGTGCACTAATCCCATCATTAGGATCCCACTCTCATCATCTCATCTAACCCTAATCACCTCCCACAGGCCCCATCTCCAAATACCATCACATTGGGGGTTGGAGATCCAACGTATGAATTTTGGGAGGATTTTCAGTCCATAAGAAACCTCAAGTTTTTGATCCCAACAACCTGATATTAAAACAGGATAACATTTTATTATAGCTATATAGATATTTCTGTCAATCTTCATCCCACATGTGAGTTCCACCAAATTGCCTTAATCAAAACCTTGAGATTTGTGTGTCAGCATGGCTGATAACAGAAAGCAGGCAAAGACCAAATACATTAACCAAAAATAATAAAAAAGAAAGCAAATTTCAAATACTCCCTATACTGATTACCCACTCTTTATATTACAAAGCCCAAACTGTTCCACTTGGCACATAAGATTCTCTAAAGTGCTTTCCTTATTTTCACCTTAGTGTCAAATTAAAATTTTCAAAAAATTTCAAGATTTGTTTAATTTTGCAAAGCACCTAGAACCAGAAAACACATAGGAACACAAATTTTCTGGATTCTAAATTTTTTTTTAATTTCAGATAAGCACAGAAACACTTACCAAGTTCCTCAAAGGACTTACAAAACCATCCCTTAAGAAATTTGCATACCAGGCAATATCCATATTCTAAATACTCTCAAGTGAAACATAATTTTCATATTTATTTACAGAAAGACAGATGTTAAAGTTTAGGTTTTCAAGAATTATTCACTAATGGCTACTTAGTATGAATACTTTATGTGGTTAGTTGATCACTTGTGAAGGATATATCTATATATTTTTCATGAAATACTTTTTTGGATTGCCAATTTCTTTTGTTTATTGATGGTTGATATTTTTCCAGTAGCAGGAAAGAATCACAGAGGCATTTAAATGTATTTATTATAAATCCAAGAGTTGTTTCTTCCTTCTAGTTGACAGTTAAAGAGGAAAGTACTTCTCTTGACTCAGACAGATAAACCCTCCTTACCCCCAAAAACAGACACATACAGGGCAACCATGCATGTTTTCCTTTTGTTTAGAATTTTAGTTTGATCATTAGTCAGATGTCAAGAAGCAACCTTAGAGGAAAATCCCTTTCTTTGACTGGGATAGTGTCCTGAAAAGCCACTATCATGTGTGTGCTCATAGACACTGTATTTGAAAATAAACTTTCAATTACATGGGTCCTGTTTTGGTATCAGGCATCTTATTAGGGAAATGGGATAACATACTTCAGTGAGTCATATAAATGCATTAAGAGAGGTGAATATAAGCTTGGGGTTGGGAACCAACCAATTTTATAGGGATGAAATTGATATTTCTTGAGATCAAGTTGTTATTAGTGCCACAATAACAATAGGAACACATAATATGCCAATTGTCCCTTGACTTAAAAAATACATGTACATCATTACCTGAATAGCATTTTGTTTTATGTACCTGACCTATGGAGTAGGTAGGGCAAACCCAGAAACAAAGACACAAGCACTTGTCTGAGATCCCAAAATTAAAATTATAAATATAGCGCATCAGATGTGCTTTCTTTTTTATATTTATTCTTTAAAACTGACAGATAAAATTATATGCATTTCCCACGTATAGCATGATGTTTTGAAGCATGTATGCATTGTGAAATAACCAATTCTAGCCAATCAACATACACATCACCTTACATGTTCATCATTTTTGTGGTGGGAAGACTGCATCAGAGCATCAGATTTAGAATTTAAAACAAGCTTTCCATTTATTTTTCAAGAAATTTCTAATTTGTGTTTCGTGACCACTTACTAAATGTAAAGCAGTGAATTTGGTGCTAGGGGAATAGTAATGGCCAAGAATCAGTCTCAAATTCTTGGGGCTTCAAAGTCCAGTGAGAGAGACCAAAATTGAGCAAATGTTTATGCCACAGTTAGGTAAGATCTTTCACAGTGGAATTCACAGCATTTTCTACAATGCTAAATGGAAATACACTAGAACTAATCTGGAAGCAAGGGTGTTTTTCCTAGGATGGTTGAAGGATCATCTATAGATAGTCTTGTAGAAGCAAAGGAGTAATGGCGTCTCAGATGGAAAGTACAGAAAGTTCTAGGGCACAGGGGAAGATAGGCCATGGCCTGTCAATTCATAGAGTAGAAGAAATTTATATGACCAAATTATAGAACGTGTGTTTTGATATGCTATGTTAGTGGGGAGGGGTCAGCATGGCTAAAATCATAAAGTTTCCTCCATTTTTACATCTTCAAAATGGAGATTATAGTGGATATGCTGAAGCACTGCTCAGACATGCTACTCAGGAACAAAGCACAGATTCACCCAACTGCTAGAAGTATCAGTGGCTTCAGCTCTCTGTTGACTCCTTTTCGGGGAATTGTCCTCAGCTGAAAAGTACCTCCTCACCCATGCTCAAGCCTCCACGCAATTCCTAGTCTAAATGAGAAAATAAAGTCCAGGTCCTCTTGTGTCTATTTTGGTCAACTCTGAAAGGCCATCTCTGTTCCAGAAGTCCCTGTAGAATCAGCTGGGGCCACCGTTGTGAGTCTGTGCAACTTTCTTTGTCCCCCTGCCCCATCCTGCTGTCTCCATTCCCACACAGGTGATGAGCTGTAGTGCATCTGAGCACAACTCTCTGTCTCAGAGTCTGTTTCTCAAGTGCCTTACCACATTTCCCAGGGCTGTTAGGAGTACATATAGAAATAATAAATGTGAAAGAAAATTTCCTCTAAATGAGATCACTATATAAACGCTAATTATAACTGTGATGTAAAACAGCCACTAATTGTAATTAGCTATAGAGGCGACTTAAGAACAATGGCTGAGATGTCAAAGACTAGACATAGGGTCTTAAGTCCAAAGTTTTGAGCTAAATTTACAACATTTTATTAATGTTTTAACTAATGAAAATTAGCGAAATAATATTTGCACATAGTTAGAAAAAAACTCTATGGAAAAACATGATAAAAAGCAATGACTTCCTACCTATCCCCCATCACTGTCACAACCACTATACACCCATCACCCACTCAACATCCCATTTCTTAGCCACAATCATTCTTAACAATTTTTTTTTTGTGTTTGTTCTCCTGAGGCTTCCTTCTTTCCTTCCTACTGCTAAATTAATATTCTTTACTACCCTTTTTAGATTATCTGTTTAATACATTGTCTTTTAACTTCTAGTTTCCAAAGTTGGGGATTGAACTCATACAACCTTCCATCTCCCTTTCCACTCCCTCCAAAATTGACTGTTAAAATTTTATTATTTTAGTGAAATTAGTACCTTTAGATTATAGTTTCAAACTTCTATCTCTTGTTTTATAAAACTAGGCAAAAATCTCTTGACTGGATACAAAGTTAGATAAAGATGTTAGCAAACTTCTCTTCCTTCTTCCTCTTTCTTCCTTCTATGTCTTACATCCATTCACTGTACCTTTATGTCTCAATTGGGGAAGTCTGATAATGCCTGCTTACAAAACTTCAGTCCTTTATCCTAGGAAAACCAATAGGTTTTAAATTTTTGTGACGCTCTCAACATTGTGCTACAAAACCCAGGGTAATGCTAGAGTTACATTTGCTTAACTGCAGGTTCAGTCTAATAAACTTAATGCCACTGCAAGAAATACATCCTTGGTATTAGATCAATTATATCTCCCTTTTCTTACCCTCATTGATTGCTCCAAATCATCACACATATTTTGAGTGTGTATCTCTACTACTCTTTATAAAACTTCACTTTTCTGTTTCACGCTACTATTTGCTTTTGGCTCTGGCATGGGTATGCCCTATAACAGCTACTTCAGCCCCAGATTTAATGAGTATTCCTTAGTAGACACTTCTCTTATGTATACCTATTCTATGGTTTCTCTACCATGGCATTATTCATACTTTGGGCCACATAATTTGGTGTTTGGGAGACTTTCCTGTGCATTACAGCATGTTGAGCATCATCCCTGGCCTACTACCACTAGATGACAGGAACATCCTTCATCCCCCAGTTATGACAACCAAAAATGTTGCCAGACATTGCCAAATGTCATCTGGAGTTTTAACATCACCTCCAACTGAGAACCACAGATCTATACAAATTACTGATATAACCTAATTTATATTATGCATATTTTTAGAGACTGACAAGCCTAAAGAAGCTTCCCTTTGGTGAGCTGCTTCGTCTTGCCTAATCTGGACTGGCTCACAGGGAATCAAATGAAAGCCATTGTTCCTCTATAGGTCTTGTAGTGATCGGTGTCTTTCTCTTTTAGAAAGATTTACAGGCAGGCTTACATAATTGCCAACAACTCCAGCATACTGCTGTGTGTTTTGCCACCTAAGAAAACTGAGCTGATGGGGTAAAAATCATTAGCAGGACCTGCTTTCTCACAAAAAGCCTTCACATTGAAATGATTGTAGTCATGGGTACATGATTTCATCTTTGTGACTCTTATTAAGAATTAAAATGCTGATTATGAGCATCAACTAACAATCAACAAGAAGAAGGGTGTTTAATGTAAAGTCAAGGCAGAATTTGATTTTGTTTTTTTCGTTTTTCAGTAAGGGAAATAACAATTCCAGGATTTAATGGTCCTGGTTGTACTAAGAGTCCCACTCCCCAACCAGCTTTTAAGGAATTACAGAAGAGAAATCTGGATTGCATTTTAAGAATAGGATATTCAACATAATGCCCCTAAGTTCAAACCAGTAGGTTAAGTTGAATCCATTTTCCCAAATTTTAATTCCTCTATCAAGAGAAAAGAGTACACTGGAAATCTGTAGAAGTCAGGTAACATTTTTTTAGCTTCTTCTAGGTCTAGATGCTCAGTAGGAACTTTTAATTTATCTAATTCTTTTAATATTTACAGTGTTTATTTCCTCCCGCCACCACTGCCCTCTCAGAGAGGTTAAGTAACTTATCCAAGGTCTTATGGCTAGTAGCTAATAGCTCTGTGGTTCAAATCCAATTCTCTCTGTTATTAGAGCACACTCCTTCTTGTCTGCTATCCCACCTTCAGTGACAACGGATCACTTTCCTTAGGAAGGAGATAATCTTTCATGCTGCATTTGGGTGTAGTGCAGTACATCTGATGTGGAGGAAGTACTTGTTTCTCTCTGATTATCTATAGAGAGTCATACTTTATATACTTTTGCTGAGAGGAACAGGACATAAAGTTTCCTAACACTAATAAACTGCTACTACATTGATTGCTGAGCCTTAATAAGTCCATTCATGAACCATATTTATGAGGCATGGAATAATATCATTTCCTGCTATAGTGCATAAAATGTGAAGGAAATTCATAAACTCATAGATTCCAAAGTATTAATATTATCATCTATTTCCTGCCTGTCTCCTATATGCCAGACTTTATGCTAAGTATTTGGGGTACAAAGTTATAGAAGCATATTCTCTCTTTGTATTAGTTATGAGGGCTGCTGTAAAAAATAACCATAAATGTGGTGACTTAAAACAATAGAAATTTATTCTATCACAGTTCTGAAGACCAGAAATCAAGTTATTAGCAGCACCATGCTCACTCTGAAGGTTATAGGGGAAATGTCCCTCCTTGCCTCTTTGAGCTTCTGGTAGGTCCAGCCATTCCTTGGCTTGTGGCTGAATCACTCTAATATCTGCTTCTGTCTTCACATGGCCATCCCCTCTGTGTCTTTTCCCCTTGTTTGTTATAAGGATATGTGTCATTGAGTATAGGGCCCACCCAGATAATCCAGGATGATCTTATCTTGAGATCCCTAACTTAATTACATCTGCAAAGACCCTTTTTCCAAATAACATCACATTCAGAAAGTCTGGGGTTTAGAGCATGGCATACTTTTGGGGGTCACCAGTCAACCCACTACAATCTCTTACCTGGAATAGTTTACAATTTATCATGGGAAATTGACAAGCAAACAAACATGTGGTAAAATTATATATATCCTGTGGAAGAAGTCTATACAGGGAGTAGTGGATTCAGTCAAAAGACTGAAAAGTCAAAAGTCACACAAAAGAATAAAACATGTACCTTCTGGAGGGAATTCAAGAAAAGCTTCACAAAGAAGGTAATTCTTGAACTTGATTTTGAAACAGAAGAATGAATATATAAGAGAGAGAAAAAAAAACTAGTTTGAATTTATTAAGCAGAAGTAATATATTGTATTCTGTTGCCTGCAGATGTATTTTGTTTGGCCCATACCATATTTGCCTATGCAATGTTTAAAAATTTACTGAATTAGTTGTCAACATTGTGATCCTGGAACATTTTACACTATAATCTGGATTTCCTGCTTTGTTTGAAAAAGTGGAAGATCTAGCAATATTGGACCTGTATTAATGTATGACGAAAATCAGCTGGAACAGAGTGGAAGTATTCCTTTTGGATGAGACCTGTGCTTTCTAGTGTTAAAATATCCCAGGACAGATGCAGTGGCTCATGTCTGTAATCCTAGATCTTTGCGAAACCAAGGTGGGAGGATAACTTGAGGCCAGGAGTTTAAGATCAGCCTGAACAACATAGCAGCCACATCTCTAAAAAAATAAAAAATAAAAAAATTAGCCAGGCATGGTGGCACACACCTGTAGTCCCAGCTACATGGAAGCCTGAGGAGGGAGGAACACTTGAGGCCAGGAATTTGAGGGTACAGTAAACTATGATCATACCACTGCACTCCAGCCTGAGCAACAAGAAGAGAGTCTGTCCAAAAAAAAAAAAAAAAGCCCTGCAACTCCAAATCCCTCTCATTTATGACATAATTAGGCCAAGTGCCAAGTGCCATTTGTTATTGTTACTGTTGTAGTCGTGCTATTTTCTGTAAGGTAGAATTAAAAAGAAAGACAGTATTAATTTTACCTATGTCTCTGTGAAAAGATGCTAAGTCAGGGGTGGGGAACCTGCAAACTTAAGGCCACATGTAGCCTTCTAGGTCCTCAAGTGCAGCATTTTGACTGAATCCAAATTTTACAGAACCCATCCTTTTATTTTTATTAGTACATTTTTGTTTGTCTTTTATATTTTTATTTTATTTTTAAAATGAATGTATTTAAAATACCAAAGAATAAGATAAGTTTCAACAAAATAATCCTCCCAGGTTGACTGGCACAATTAGAATATTAGTAAGCCATAAGGGCTAAATTGGTGGCTGCTATACTTACAATTTAGTTCTAACTTCCCCCGCCTGACTAGTGGCACCATCGAAAGAGGCTGGTTGGTGAGAGTTTATGGGGGTTGAGGACACCAGTCGGTTAACAGCTTTTGATAACGGTGCACTGTAGATGTTCCCCTGGTATTAATGCAGCCTGTGAATTATATAATGTCACATAACTTTTCATCTATTTCTTCCCCAACATTTATTGTTGATATTTTTTAATAGAGCACAATTTGATTGTCATTTATCTTTGCTAAATTTCCTCTTACATTTTTCAGTCCAGGAATCCAGCCTGTTGAGATCATTCTGCATTCTCCAAAATGTGAGCTATCCTTCCCAGATTTACAGCAGCAGCAAATTTGTCTTTATACAAGGCATTAACGAAGATGTTGCAGGATGAAGCCCGCTATAGAACACTGAAAGCCCAAGTTCCCTTTTCTCGGATCAACGTGGGTCTCAAAATCAACTACATTTAGTATTCTTCAGTATCGTCATCTAATGCTGCATTATTCTTCCTGTTTCCTAAGGTAGCTCGAGAAACTTTGTCAAATTCTGGGATGAAGACAGAATGAGACTGAAAGTGAAAGAGAGGAAGTTAGGAAGAGAAAGAGACAACAATTGATTAAATAATCCATTAACATTATCAAAATAAAAATGAGGTTCATTTGATATAGTTTATTTTTAATAAAAGTATTTTGATTTCTGTGATCTTCTCTTCATTGTTGAGTCTTCAAAAATTATCCAGTTAGCATTTTTTCCTAGAAATTTGTGGAAATCATGAATTCTTTTCCTAATTTAATTTGTAAAATTCATACTTACTTTCTTTGAGAAATTTGAGAAAATACTTATATAAAACCAGCCTTTAACCACCTTTAACAATTTTGTAAAATTCTGCTTAATGGGGTTTAGTAGCTTTTATAGGAGAAATACAAATCAAGTTTATAATAAACAAATAAATATTTATTAGATGCAGATTTTGTCAGAGTGTTGGAAAACTGTTCAAACTCTAATAGATATTACAAACAGTAGCTGTGTTTACTTGTTCAAAAATATGTGGGAAGTCTACCTATTGCAGGATCTGATAGAACCTAAAATTTAATTTTTGCACTTAATTTATTTTATGTCACAAGCATTAATTTTTAATTGAATTAGAAAAATAGTAAATTTGTGGAAGACTGGAGGGTGGAACAGACAGATCCAAAAATAAAAATGTTGATATTATCTCTGTAACATTATGGAAAAGTAAGGTGTTTTCAAACATCAGAAATTTTCTTCATTGATTCTGATGGCTCAGACTTTGGACTTTGACTTCAGTTCTAACCATGCTACTGCCACTTACTAGACATATAAAATTTGGCACATTTCTTAAATTTGTCAGGCCTTTTGTATTATGAGATAATAATCCTTTATATAATACATTTTAAAAAGTTAAAGGAAGGTGGTAGATTTAAGGCACTTTTCACAGTGCTCAACACATAAAGCTATCTCAATATACGTTTACACTTCATAATTACTTTCATAATGAATAAGACTCCGACTTCTCCTCAAGTTGCATATAAGCAATTCAACTATTAATTATAAATGAGCTAGAATAGAATGTAAAACTATAATGTGTATTTTTCTTTGTGCATATCTCTATGTACTCCTTAAACAACTTTGGATCACCCTGCCTAATTCAAGCCATATTTGACAGAGGACAGAGAAAAATTAGGTTATGGGGGGCCTTATAAATTTTATAACAGCATAAGGGTTGTTTTTGGAGTAGGAGTTTTTACAATAAAAAAAAAATATTCCGAAGGAACAATGGGATGTGTTCTGAGGTTTGACTCCAAAGACACCAAGCTTCCTTAATTCAGTCCCCTGACCAGAAACTCCATAAAGTAGTTTCTGTAACTTCTTTTCCACAGAGCTCAGAACAGTCTGTAACTGTGCTTATGGGAAATGAAAACGAGACCAAGGTTCAAATGAGAAAAATATAGTGAAACAGGAGAAATGAAAGACTTGAACCATTGTGCTTTATCTATATTTTATAATACAGAGGTTTAAATCATTGAGATTTTTCTGACTATCAGGGTTTCATACCAGTAGCTGAAAGAAACATTGGCATCAAAAGTAAAACATGGTGGCCATATTAAAAATGAGAAAAACTACGGTTATTTCATTCTTAAGAAAATATGTCATCAGGCTTGATTTCGCCTCTCAACTCTGAAATATGGAATGAAAAAGAAAACCCATGAAAGAAACTATACTTAGGCTTATTTTGTTTTGAAATGATCATTTTTAGGAAAAAAAAACCAAGAAAAATGCCATATTCTTCCCTATTAGCAAATTGGAAAGCCTTTGAGAATTTTCTGAGAAATTTCTGTAAGTCTGTGCAATAGTACTCTGAATAATACTTGCAAACTATACTCACTTAGATGACAGTTTAGCCTGGCAAAATATGATCTTTTCATTATCAGAATAAGTGGGTTTGATTGCTGGCTATACCACCTCCTAACTATGTCATTTTAGAGAAATAATCTTTCTAAGGCTCAATGTCATCATCTGTAGAAAGGTGACAACAATTGTAAAGATTAAACGTAAGGAATGTAGTACTTAGCACAGTGCCTGATACATACAGTGTCAATAATAAAAATAAAAACAATAATATCAAATGCATATTAATAATATAGAATCATTTTATGATGTATTATATTAATATAATGATATAATTATATTATGCTGATTAATAATTATAATTATATATTTTATACTTTTATAGTATAATTATAATATTATAATATTATTATTATTTTATCATTGTTTTTGTTATTTTAAGCCAGAGTGCCTATTTCTAAATCATGCCTACCCTGCACCTTATTAGTAATGGCATCTTAAACAAGTGATAATCACTTTTTGATTTGGAGTTTTCATCTGTAAAATGGGACTAATAATAGCACCTACCTCTTAGAATTATTGTAAGGATTAAATGAGTTAGAGTATGAAAAATGTTCACATATAATGGCCTGGCACATAGCAAGTACTCTGTAAGAGTCAGTGAGTATTATTATTGATCTTGTTGTCATTACAGAATATTATTATTTGAGTTTTTCACCTTTTCCTACCAAATTGGAGTCTGCAAAGGAGAGCACTAGTGGATAAAGAAGGTGAACAGATATTATCCTATACCTACATATAAGTGAATATTTTTTTATTTTCTCTTATAGAAAGAGAGAGCTATTTTCTGCATCCAGGGCTCTGCCATGAATTTCCCTCTGACTAGAGGCTATGTTTTAACTCCTCTCTTCTCTTGGCACTCTATACTGATCAACAACTTACACTAGAAAGCCTCTCCTGAACCTCGCCCAAGAGTGTACCCCCACTGTACTCCTATGGTGTACTGTATTTTATTCCCCATATTACACCACCACATTGACTGCTTAATTGTCTGTTTAATTACCACCTTTATTTGCAAAATAACAACCTCTTTGAAGGTAGGGTTCATATTTATTTGTTCCTCATTGTATCCTCAGTGGTGTGAGGATATAATGCCTAATCCCATTGCTTGGTATGCCATAATATATTGCCTTGGTATTTATTTGTTAAATGAACAAATAGAGGAATATACATGGGCTAACATGTAACATTGGCATGGTTTGGGGCAAAAAGTGCGAATTGAGGTCCACATTAACAAATATCCAAACATTTAAAATTTATATGACTTTAACAAGTATTAAAAGAAATATCTATTCTCTTACTTTGGTATGCTTAAGGCTATGATTTTTTATATCCTATAATTTAGCAAAATATTAAAGATAAATGAATTACATTATTGCAAGTGTCTAAGTGTTCTACTGATTGGAGAAATTTAGAAGAATAATTTGAAAATAGTGGAAATATATATAATAGCTCATATTTTTATTTCAATAAAATTACTAATTATGTTACTATAATCAAGATATTCACATAGTGTGTTCACCTAATTATAATCATTTAATTAAAATAAAATGCCATTGTATTCAAATTGTTCCCAATCTAAATATATATTCACGAAAAATAAAACTTACCTTGAAAGTGAAAAAAATTGATTATTTTGCGTGTTTCAAAAGATACTTTTCTTCTAAAACACTAAATGTCTATAAAATTAAAAGACTACAGACAAAGGATAATAAATTAATAGTAATTAATAAGTTAAATTAAGATGACATTTGATTTAATTTTTAATTTTAAATAATTTACAGTATTATTTTATATTATATTACACCAAAAATATATGCAATATAAAGATAGTATTACTACATTATGTATTATATATGTATACATAAGTATGCATGAATCATACATTGGAACTCTAGGATATACAAGATATTGGACATATTTTGATATGCAAGAATATATCATACTTATGCTATCTCAAATAAAGAATTTGACAAGTTAGCCAAGTTGTCTTTGCTTTTATTTAAGCACTGCACTGTCAAATTCTCCCTGAACTCCAAAGTAGCATTCCCTGACATCAGAAATGGAAAACCACAAACATTTACAGAATTCAGATGCACTTGTCTTTTGTTTCAAGGACATAGGCACAGAGGAGTGGAGAAATATTTCTCTGGGGCCTGAACAGTGTCAGTCATGAGAGCACATGTTTAAGTTTACTGGGTTGTGCTGTACTAGTGCTGAACGCTGGATCCTGAGTCTCAGAAGCATCCATGAGTTCTTTAATAAATTTATTTACTTTTTTCTTTTGTGATACGTGGGGTCCTCTAAAGCAAGGGACTCAGGGAAAAGACTCTTCTTGCCTGGGTCTGAGGGTGCTACTAAATCTTCATCATTGTGCATATTTTGGCATGAATGCCTAATCCTAAACAAAAGTGGGCCCCTTGAAGTTGGAGGCAGATTTTCATCACTTTTATCAAGCAACAAGAACAGTGCCTAGGATAAGAACTCACTTAAAGCAAATGTTTTAACAAATGAATGAATAATCAAATGGATAGGTTAATGTCACTGTAGTAAGCTCCTTCTAACTTCTACAGAGGCTTAAAAAGTTTTCTTCTAGAGCTTTAAAATTCCAATGCTTCTTTCCTTTCTTTCTTGTTTTCCCATTATTATAACTGACAGCATTGGCTTTCAAGAGTAAAAATTTGATTCTTATCCATCTTCACTCGTTATTAACAAGAAAATAATTATTTTCTTGGTTTGAGCTAGTATATCATTCACATTCTATATCCATCCATAAATACTAAAACATTCACCTTGATCAATATATATCTGTCTATATGTTATATTGCATGGAAACCTGTGTATTATTTTATAGAAAATATTGTTTTTGTTTTATGTTGACTGCTCAAACATGTGCTGCAAGTTTGCCAGATGGCTTGCAATTTTAATCTATTTTGAAATGAAGGCTGGCATTACTGCACTATCTGTCTTAACCATATTTCAAAGTTTTCTCAAAAAGATCAGTGATTTTCTGTGAATATATATGTGAAGCGCGCACACACACACACACACAAATCCCTACCATGAAGAAGTACCAGGAATGCTCACCATGAAAAGCTTTTGCGCGTATGTCTGTTCATGACCTATATTATCAACAGAGCTTCCCAAGAGAATTAAATGAAACCATCCATTTTTTTTTCTACTTTTAGAAAAGTTTTCTTCTTCTTAGATATTCAAAAAGAATAGTTGTCAAAAGTCCCTTTGCAAGTTCACCTAATGTATTGTTTCCACATGGGTTAAACTTACCGCTCACTGCTGACTTGAAGAGAAGAGGATATATAGTTGCCAAAGTTTTCAATAAAAGGCAGTTTTATTCAGTTTTACTGTGAAGATACTTAGGGAACATTCTTATTCAAAATATTCTAAAGGATTACTTCATGAACACCGTAGTTTAACTTTAGAGAATCCTCCCCAATAATAAAATTGAGATATTTAATGTCTGTGCCTGTGATGAAATTTTAAGGCAAATTCTTTATCTTCATTTTACAGGAAAATTTAAAGACTTCTACATCTTTCTGTGTGGTCACAGGCAACAAAACTAGACCAAAATAAACAGCATCAAAGTCTATTACATGTGTTGCCTACTAAGTGAAAACACTTTACTTTTTAGCTCATCACCCTTGATATTTTGTATCTGATGATCCAAACACAACTACATATATTATACAAAAAACAGTCAAGGTATACACACACTCGTGAATGTGGTACTGTTACGGAAGCCAAAAGGGGTCCGGCCTAGGTCCAGGTACTAGCCACACAGATAGCCATTTATTGAGACAAGGTGGATCACCAAGGGAATCAGCCTCAAATCCATCTCTCCCAAGAGAGGAAATTAACAAGGGGTTATGTGCACTGGGACAGGTTAGTGAGGGATGTTGAGTCTTGGCATCAGGAAGTCTGCCCAAGGCCCTTCGGAATTTCAACTCCTTTGGCAGAAAGTCCACCATTTCTGGAAAACAACTGAAAAAGGTCAAGTAGTTAAGTGAGAGGATTGTTTAAAAAATGTATAGAGGTCATTGAAATTTGTTCATAGAGCCAGTTACAATACCCACTTGCCATTAAAATACAAACAAAAAAAATTGGTCAGTAGTTATGGCCAAAAGACGTGTTGTGCATTCACATCTCTCTCTCTGTGTGTCTCTCTCTCTCTCCTTTAACTCAACAAGTAATTGAGTGCTAATCACATGCCAAGTGTTGTTTTAGATTTCAAATGCTGGGGTTTGGGTAGGAAACAAGAAAACAAAAATAAACAGGGTCTCTGACATAATGGAACTTATATTTAAAGACAGACAAGCTGGACTATTAACTAGTAAGCAAATTTATAGGTAAGATAAATTTAGAGAACAGTAGGTGTTAGGAAGAAAATGCAAAAAATAGAGGGACGAAAAGTTCCTTGAGGGAGGTGTGGATGTCAGGTGGGTAGACAGGGAGAGCCTGTCTTTGAAGCAAGAAGGAAAGGGATGTTCAGCTTCCTGTCTAAACCTGATCCCTCTACCTGTTCTCTGGATCTTATGCAGCTTCTGGGAAATCTTCCTCCGTTGATTTATTATTTCTCTGAATGATGTCTTCAACTCCTCCTCTCTACTAGGCATCTATTATTTCAAGCCTCTCTTTTCCCTCCTCTGGAAACATCAGCCATTCTACTGAGAACAATTCCTCCACCATCTCTAATTGTTTCCATGGCATTCTAAGTTATATTTGTCCCACCCTCTGGCCTCATGGTGGTGCCCATTACAGGGCTGGTCAATTATATTTTACAATCCTTTAGTCATAGTTAATGGCCCAGAGATGGACAGGTAAGCTCAGTCTGGTCAAAGTTCTTCTCTAATATTGGATGTGCTGATGCTGAGACAGAGAATTTTTCTTAGCTATATGGAATGGGAAACAACTTCATTTGGATTGCTAGAGTCCCTGAGCCAGCCCCATTCCTGGATATCATCAATTGCTGGGTCAGCATTTATTTTTTCATTTTCTTTAATTATTTGATATGAATCACTGTCACCTACAACCACGAGAGTCCTGAATATGGCCCACGCTGCTGGCTTCTTCTTTCCGTTATGTGGTTATGCTCAAGCCTCTCCTGTTAAAAACAAAACAAATTATCTTTTCCAATACCATGTCCTCATTTAGGTACTATTTCTCTCTCTCTCTCTTTCTCTCTCTCTCTCTCAATCTCTCCCTCTCCCTTTTTATCTTCTTTTTCACTAACTTCTTAATAAAGTTGTATATCCTTAATGTCTGTATTTCTTTACTTTATCATTTGATTTCCTTATTTTATTAACTAGTCATATTTCAGTCTGACTTCTGTTCCCACTGCACAACTCTGAAATTATTCCTAACAAAATCACTACTAATGACCTTCTTGCAAAATCGAATGAACCCAGATCAGATCTTGTTCTATCTGACCTGAAATACAAAAATACTCTCTGTCATTGCTTGACAAACCCTCAGTCTTGCTGTGGTATTCCACCTATTTCTCATGACTCTCCCCTTATCTCTGCTATTGTTCACCATTTTATTGATATATTGATGTTTCCTGTGGCATTCTCTTGGGATCCCTTCTCTTGTGCTTCCTTCTCTTCTCTCTAGACCATCCTGGTATTTCCAGGGCTCCAATTGCTGCATATTCCTAATGACCCTAAAATCAACATTTTCTGCCACAAATCTGACTTCAAAGATCCAGACACATATATAAATTATCCTTTCAGACACTTTCTATAGTTCAACAGGACCTCAAAGGCAATATTTGCAAAACTGAGCCCATCATATTCTTTCTGAACCTCATTTCACCCCTTGAGTTCCCTATCTCATTAAAGAGCATCCCAAGCCACTTGTGTTCCAAGCCAGATACTGGCATTTAGAGGAGATTAAACTTGCAGGGCTGTTCTGAGAATGAAATAACATATAGAAATTACATAACACACTGCCTGGCTTAAAACACTTAACAACAAGCAGGCATGAAAAATATGTTCTGAAGGAATAAAAAGATTCCTAATAAATAAGGCACCTTTTTTATTGCCACTCTTAGTATAAATATCCATTTTGAGGATAAAACCCAGTTTAAGACATTGTGACATACATAACACTCAACTTTCAAATCAGACGAATAGGATCAAGGGAACTCTACCTCATTTATTTAATCTTTCATTTTAATAAAATTATCTCCACTTTCTCAGCATAAAACCCTTCCTACATCCTAACACAGGCTGTAGGTGTCCCTGAAAAATCCCTGCTCATCCTTCAACTTGCATGCTAAACATGGCCTTCTCAGAGGATCCTCCGGGCATTGATTACTCCCCACTGAAGCCTCCCCCAGTGTCTTGTGCATTTCTTTGCAAGAACATTTATCACTTTGTACAGCTATTATTTGTTTATGAGTTGGTCTCTCCTGTAGACTTTGAACTTCTTTATTTTGAGGGCTCTTTTTTTAACCACCACTACATCTCTAAGTATAAATTGATGAGAACTTTCTGTGAAACATACACATTTTACATGGACTATAAAATCCTCCCTTCCCTAATTACAAACTTGTGAGCTGTGAAGCATTCCCAAAAAGGAAAGTGACTATAGCTCTCAAAGAGATGCCTTCCTTGTATTTCACAGCCATGTAGTAAAGCAACATTTTTTTGACCTTACCTTCTCCTATACAAGAAATACATGCAAATATGGTGCATTTAACAAGTGGCTCTTCACTTCAAATACCTGCAAAATAGTTGTACTTGAGATTGGCCTTACCATCTTCTCAGACGTAGAAAGTTTTTTGGGAAGAACGTTTGCTTATCTCAGCTGTCTTTGATTTACTCTGTAGCTTGACTTTCAAGTGGAATCTTCTGATTTGAGTTCATTTCATGACTAATGCTGTAAGATGCTGATTGCTTGAATTAAAGCCTCTTTGCTCCTCAAGCCATTCACACGCAATCCCTAACAAAAGAACAAAACAATGTCAGCTTTCCAAGATTCAAAAGCACTCTGTACAGTGTTCCCGGACAGGCTAAATAAGAAATGACTGAATGCAGTAGTAGGAAGGTGCTTAACCCTAGTCAGCTTCCATAAAGGGTGTTTTCTAAATCTTCATTCAGACTTTTGAACCTGATTTTAAAATTATCAAAATATGAGATTCAAGGGATCCAGCCTACCTTAAAGCTCAATGATGATAAATATCTTTTTAAAAATGTATGTACGTTTCCTATAGCTGCCATAAAAATTACCATACATTTAGTGTTTTAGCATCAACACAAATGTATTATGTCATAGTTCTAGAGGTCAGAGTCCAGCAAGGGTCTCATTGGGCTGAAATCAAGATGTGGAAAGTGCTGTATTCTTTACCCGAGGCTCTAGGGGAGAATCCATTTTCTTGCCTTTTCTACCTTCCAGAGTCCACTGACTTTCTTTCTCTCGTGGAACCTTCCTCCGTCTTCAAAGCCAGTAATTTTGGTCTGAGTCTTTCTCATGGGTCAAGTTCTTTCTCACACTGCTGTCTCTCTGATTCTCTCTTCTGCTTCCATCTCTCACTTAAAGGTCTCTTGTGATCACATCAGGCTAAAACAGACAATCCAGGATAATCTCCCCATATCAGCATCAACATACTAGTAAACTTGATTTAATCTGTAACGTTATTTTCCTTTGCCGCATAACCTCACAAATTCTGGGGATTATGGAGTATTAGTATATCTTGTATATTGCATGGGACATGCTTATACTAAAAAAAAAAATTGTTGTTCATCTGAAATTCAAATTCAATTGGGTGGGTGTTTTGTATTTTTATTTGTTAAATCTGCAGTCCTATCAGGAATGAGTGTAAGTAATCTTGGACTCTGATCCAGACAAAGAAACACTACAGGACCTAAAATAGTTACTTTCCTACTTTTGATACTTATTAAACTCTTATATTTAAAAGTAAAATTCATGACTCTAATCCTACAGGAATTGTTAAGTAAAATATCTTTTAGATGGAATAATATGTGTCAGTTAAAATGTTATTTTATTAATTCCCTTATTTGGTAGAAAAAATTCATCTGATTTAATGTAATGAGAAAGCAGGATACAAAATTATATACAAAGTATAATTATAGTAACATAAACATAATAGTTTAGGCCCATAAAGATGCTGGAAAGAAATATTCCAAAATTTCAAGAGAAGTTTGTCTTTCTTGGCAGGAGTGGGGGTGATTGTTTTAAATTTTCTTTTCCTTTATACATTCAAATTGTACATATTTATGGGATATATGTGATATTTTGTTACATGCATAGAATGCATGTAGTGATCAAATCAGGGAAATCAGGATACTCATCATCTTTTTTGTATTTTTTTCTTTACTTTCTTTCAGGTATCGTTTTCAATATATAAAAATATAATTAGATGATAATTAGATGTGATATGAGCAGAAAATTGGTAATGTTTATCCTGCTTCTCAAAGGGATATTACTTTTATGACAGAGGTAGTTAGACTACATTGTATCAAAAAAAGGGAAAATTAGCATATATACCATTTATTTACCATTTGTGAACAGAAAACATTATGTATTGTATATTGTCATTTTGCAAAATTTTTACCTATTCTGTCCAGAAGTAAACAGTCAAAATGTAGAGTCTGTTTCTCTTAAACTAAATATATTCAAATGCCTATTGGTTTAATAACACTTGGGAAAACACATCATGTTGTGGGTATTTAAAGTTGTGATATAATCATGCAGATAACAGTGGCAGGAATCACTGTCACACAACTTCAATGCCTTTGCTAATTAGCAACGTTTGTGAGAACCTGGTCATTTCCAGCAACTTGCTCTTTTGATTAATGTCTTGAAAGTAAAGCCAGCTGTTAATTACGTTAACAACCAATTCCTTGGGAATCATCATAATCCATTTTAATGGATTGACATTATTAATCAAACCCAGAGACCTGAAGTGTCACAAATTTGAAAAGTCAGCTTTGCTGTGCATCGGGGTATAAGATACGTGAGAAAACAAAGAATAACAGAAGAATTGTCTTCATTTGTTTTTTTTAATCAAGAAAGTAGATTTTTTTCTAATTATGTGAGCAGTCCTTTGATTAGACTATTCAGCTAAGCCTCCTTATATGATGCAAAACAGCCAGCTACAGAGTAGAAAAAGTAATTCAAAATTAGTTTTTTGGCATATTGCTGAAAAAGAATCAAGATGTTAGACAGAATTCGGTGAGAAACATAAAACAAACAAAACCTGACATTGTGGGCATAAATTCAAGAGAAAGGTCATTGAAAGAGGAAAGAAACTAAAAGAGACTCAGAAAAAAGGACGCAGGAGAACTTTGTTTCTTTCTTACCTCACCTTCTGTCATTTGCTCCGTTTAGCCACTTGCTTTTTGTAAGTGCATCAAAGGCCAAATGACATTCAAACCACTGATAACATGGACAATGTCACGTGCGTTAGTTCCTTGCTCTGGAGTTACAGGCTTTAATGATGATAAATATTTTGACACATTTGAAAAAGACTCAAGTGAAAGAGAATTATTAATAATATGTCCCATTCTGCATTTCCAGTGAACAGATCTACACCAATAGCTTTCAGTCATTCATTCCTTCCTTCTTTCATTCATTCACTAATCCAGTGCTGATTATTGGGTTCCTGCTTTGTGAAAGCTACTGTTGTAAGTCCTGCAGGTACAGAAATGGGATGAAAGACGAGGCCCCGCCCTCACGGAGCTTACGGTGTGTTGAGAAGAGGATAGCAAACACATCAGTAAGTGAATACACACATCACTCAGGTAACTCTAATTTGGTAGTAAGAACGGTAAAGAAAATTTAAAAATGACAGTATGACAGCGGGTCGGGAAGGGAGGGTTAATTTAGATGGGATAAACAAGGGAAGATTCCCTGAGAATATGATATTTACAAATAAACCTGAGTAACTGGAAGGAATCAGCTAGACAAAGTTCTGGGTAAACAAAATTCTGGGAAGAAGGTGCTAGTGCAAAGCCTCTAATGCAGGAAAGCATTGAGTGCATTTGAGGGACTATAACAGAGAGACATGTGGGCTTGGCACTTAGTGAACCATGAAGTGGAGAGTTATGAAATTGGAGCTGTAGATAGGTAAGGACCAGATCTCAAAGGGCATTATAGACCATAGGAAGGGTTTATTCAGATTGTACTGGAAAGCGATTGGCAGAGTGGTGAGCAGGTCAGTGGCAGAATCTGAATTAATGCAATCCCAAGGGCAAAGATCTTTCACATGGATAATGGCAGAGACAATCGACAGTATATACACAGGAATACGTTCTGAAATTAAATCATATATTTTCCCCGTCTTCCTTTTTCAACAAAACACAGATAACACTTAACAAAAAGGAGTTTGGCTTTGAATTAACAGGCATATAATTTCTCTAATAGTCTTTTCTCTGTGAAACTGATTGATTATTCAAAAATGTCTCCTCAATTACAGATACCTAGACTTATGTTGTGATAATCATCTGTCCTAAGCAGATTGTCTCTGAAGCAAAAAGAAAGTTTTTTGGTAGTATATTCAGGGCTCTCAGCACAGATGGGGTGTTAGAATATGGTGAAGACCAGGGTCATTCACATATTAGGCAAAACTGTGCCTGAGGTTGTACTATAATCTGATTTTCTATCTACCACTGCATCCTCGAGGAGTTTAGCCTCCAACCTTACTCTCTCTGCATCCCTTGCTTAAGATTCAAAGGCCTATGATGAGTGTCTGACAGCCTGTTAGAAAGAGCCCCAGTGGGCTAAAAAAAAATAACTTCCCCTGAAATCCTTGAACACATGAACAGATTGGCATCTGGAAATATAGAATGACTTGCTCTAGATACTTGAGTTAATTCCAGGCAGGAACATAACTAGAACCCAAGTTCTCTATCTTTTATATCATGTATATCATGTACTTTCTATTACACCATGAGTTCTATTCCTTTATATTTATGGAAACCACCTGTCAGAGCTTTTCCCAGGCACTTTGCTCTTCCTTATTAATGTGACAAATGAGGCAAATGGCCACCTTAGCCTATGTCTACTTATAAAGATTTAAACAGGCAAAAAAGCCTAACTTTTGTAGCTCTCAAGAACTTATGAAAGGATTTTATATAATATACACATGCATGAATATAGATATATTCGATGCTATATATAAATTAGAATTTTTGTAATTTTCATTGACTTTGTTATGATCATTGTTTTATAGAAAAATAAATAAAATGATAAGAATCTCAGAAAAATTGTGAAAAAAAAGTATTGAGCCCAATCAAGAAATAATGTGCTGTTATACTTGACATATAGTTGTTCTTCCCTGGTTAGAACAAAAGTAGACCTCAGTGTCGTATTTGAATAATATGTAAGTATTGGGGCAAGTTTTTCTTCAATGCTACTGGTGTGGTCTAAGTGAGAGGTAGACCAGTGTCTTGCTTTTTCAGAAAAACCAGAATGACTGGGATGTAGGAGTCTTTGCTGCTAATTTGAGCCAAATTCTAGCAACCTATGGATCTAGGAGAAAATATTGGATAGCTCTAACTCTTTAGATATCCTCTATAAAATGAGGCAGTTTTAGGGAAGTCTTTACAAAGTCCTTCTTTGTTTCTATAATTCTATGATGTTTCATATGTGGAAAGAGCCACTGATTGTCAAGCTAGTCCTAATTGGGGCACCAACTAGTGACTTTGTGCACAACTTCTTCCTCTCTGAGCTCCAGCCTTTTTATCTATACACATAAAGGACTCTGTCTTGCAATTTCCCCTTGTAGATTAAAAATTCAATTTGATGACTATGAAAAAGATAAGGCTTTACTCACTATGTTGTTTTCCTAATGGCAAGATGGCTAATTGCTATATCTGCTTTCCCAGACTTCTTGTTCATTTAACATGTGGGTTTATAGGGTGAGTAGCTGGGGTTTGCACAATGCATTGTGATATAAGAAAAGATGTCACGCACATGATACTGTATAGACAGCATAAAAAAGATAGATATATATTTTTACTAGGTTTGAAAAAATAGCCTGAAAAGATATTGAACCTATAATTATTCACATGATGTCTTAACCAATTCACAATTCCTGAATATGGTGCTTAAGATACATACTAATACATTTCTAATCGTATAGCATTATCTAAGGATAAAAAGATATATGGATCTTCTCTACTTGTAATAATGATAAATACATTTTGTTACAGATTTTGGAACTACAGAAAAATAGAAAATGTAACTTGTCTCTAGTTCTATCATCTGTAGGAGTCCTGTATTATATTCTGTTTTGTATTTTTATATTTGTATATCCTTTGGATTATAATATAAATGTTTAGTATTATATTCAGTAAAATAAGGTAATTCTTTTCAGTATATCAACATTGTTTTTAATATCTCTTTAAATATCTTTCACAGCATTAAAAAACTAATATGTACACTATGAATTTTTTTCTAATTTCTATGATTCTAAATTATTTTCCATTATTTTATATTTTAGCATTGTCATATTGTATTGTATACAACTTATTTATGTATCAAATATTACCAAGCACTTTCTAGCATTCTATGTGCCTGGCAGAATGCTAGGTTCTAGGAGACCCAAAGGCAGGGACTATGTACTCAGCTAGGGAACTTAGCTATGTACTCACCTTAGCTAGGGAAAAAACATACAAAGAATTTAACAGGTATCATTGTAGAAAAATAATAATAAAGGCCTAGGAGAATAGAAAATAGAAAGGACTTAAATCTATCTAAACATGTTTGAGGAAGGCAGCAAAGGAGTAAAGTTAGAATTCCATCTGAAATAGAAAGTAGGAGTTTAGCAGACCAAATATGTGGAAAAAGCATGTATATGCAAATACATAATGGAAATTCCACCATGACCAGAAAGATATCTAGAAATTCCCAGATCAGCTGAACCAAGGGTTTAGTGACTTGTAATGAGCCAATGTAATAAGCTAGGGCCAACCAGACAGCCATACACACCACGGGACTACACTCCGCTTTAAAATGAGAAAACTGAGTGATATATAGAACAATTAACTCAGTAACATGTAGATAGTGGTGAAGCTGGAGCATTAACTCGGTGTTACCTGAATCCATTGCAGTGTTCTTACTAATGTGCTTTGCCAGAGCTCCACAATGCTTCCCTGTCTGCCATAGCACAGCATCGAAGAAGTGTAAGAATAGAAGTGGCAAACCCGTGCTTTGTAAAGGTTTCTCTATTAGGAAGGAAATATTTGTTTCTTCCTCTGGCAATCTCCCTTGCCTCTTATATTGTAGCATCCTGGAACTACAATAAAGAGAACCCATTTGATTTATATTTAGCTGAATTTACTTCCCAGAACATGTCTAGAGAGAGTTCCCTGCAATTGTTTAAAGCTTTGTTTTTTGACCACAGGCCAAGACAAGTGCTTTTCTCACCAGCTTCCCTCATTTATCATTTTTTCACTGGGTCGTCAGATACCCTCATTTCTCCTGTGACATTCACTTATTTATACTAATGCTAATATTTATGTAGTCGCTTTATCCGTGGATATCACAGAATATTTAAATGATATTGACCAAGTGCCGAATGTCATCATTCCAGGACAAAGCCTGAGCCTTACCTGTGGATGTCAACTAGTACAGGAGCCACTGGAAAGTGCATTAACATTTCAGTGGCACAGCTTGAATGTTAGATAGGCAGGAGATAGGGGATGTGGGTGATCTGGGTTACTGTTTTGAAACTTTCTACTAATGATCTATTGATCAGAGACCAGGCTATGTGGATAAAGCTTTTCAAATCTCTCTAAAGTTAACCTCAACTCAGAGTTTTCTTACTCTTTCTCTGTTAAACCAGCTGGATTTTTTCAAAGGCACTTGGAGTATTTGATACACTTTGTGGGACCTGTAGCTTATTGTAGATATAGACATATGAATAATCTGGAAAATGCCCAAGAGAAGACAATGGGAGTAATTAAAGGGTTGGGAAGTATGTCATAAAAGAAAACTAGAGAATCCATGGAGAAGTGAAGAGGAAAAGGTAATTAATAAATCTTTATGTTCTGGAAGAGATGTTGTACAGGTGGAGGCCATGAATTTGTTTTCTTCCTTCCCATTTAGACCAAGGGAAAAGAGGTTGCACTAATACTGAATATGGGGAATTAAGGTGCTATATGTAAGCATATCCATATATGTGTGTGTGCATATATATATATAATTAATATAGCCATATGTGCATATATATCAAGCAAAGATTATAATAAAAGCACAAAGGAAGAATGTTATAGAATCTCCTTTCTGAAATTTATTTTTAACATGGTAATGTATTATATTTAATTTATACTACATCATGTGTATGACTCAAGAACATAAGGACTATGGAGACAGAGATAAATAAGCCATCCAGCAGTTTGTAGAAAAAAGTAGAAGAGAATATGTAGTTACTATACCCCATGTAATAGTGCTAAAATAGAGATAACTAGAAGAGAAGATGGCAGCACTGATATGTCCAGTATGTAATTGGAAACTAGAGGTTAGAATCAATGTCTAGAGATAAATATGTGGGAATATTCAGGTTATAGGTGATATTTTGAAGAAATAAGAATGAGTGAAATCTCCAAAGAATACTCAACAAATACTAAATCTTGTTTTAGTGAAATTAATCATATGGTCAGACACTGGATTATCTGTTTGTGATTATAGAAAGAAGTTTATTTTTTCCAGTTAACCCATATATGCAAATATTATAGATATGTATTGTATTTTAATGTATGTTTTCTTGTTTTTTGTGTGCAATAGTAGGTATTAAGATACAAGGAAAAAATAGCATTGGTAATTCCAAGTAGGGCAATACAAACTTGTACATTGGACAGCCAGACAGCATAGGCTGAGGTCCTTCTAAAGTTGAGACTGTGTAAGAGGGAAAATGGTGATAAAGAGTATAAAGCACAATTCCTTTTCTTCTAAAAGCTGAATCCACCTAAGAGATAAAACAAACATAAAATACAAAGTGGTGAGAAATAGATTGTTTGAACACATGGCATCAGAATTCAGATGGTGGAGGGGTCTTTTTTATTTGTATGGTTTAAAAAAAATGAGACATCTCTCTTTCAAATATTGGGAAAGGTTTTGTAACGACAGAGTGAGATCTTCTGTTAGAGAGCATGAGGAGGACTTTGCCTTTGCTTTTCAGATGAAAAAGCGGGGTAGGAAATTTTAAGTTAGAGGTTAAAAAAATGGATAGAAAATTATAAATAAACTATCTTAATAAAAAGAAAAGTGAAGTAATAAGATGGTCATTGTTAACATTTGCATGCTTAAAGTCAATTTAAAATTATCTCTGTTCATAAACCCTTTCTCTGTCTTCCAACTAGGAAAAATAAGTATTCCCAGTGTAACTTTCTGTTGGCAGTGGCAGATTAGGGAATGCAGATTAAACATCCTGTTAAGGACAGGGCAAGGTGGCACATGCCTGTAATCCCAGCATTCTGGGAGGCTAAGGTGGGAGGATCACTTGAGGCCAGGAGCTCTAAACCAGCCTGGGCCACATAGCAAGACCCTGTTTTTACAAAAACTAAGAAAAAAAAATAGTTGAATATGGTGAGGTGAGCCTGTAGTTCCAGCTACTCAGGAGGCTGAGGCAAGAGGATTGCTTGAGCCCAGGAGTTCGAGGTTACAGTGAGCTATGATCATACCACTGCAACAGACTGAGACCCCTATTTAAAAAATATATAGGAAAATAAGGTTTTTTTTCTGCTCAAAGGAATCAGGAAGTTAAAAATGTTGTAAGAATGACAGGGCCAGGGTTTAGGAGAAGATGGTGGCAGGCTTGTTCTAGTGGTACCTGCCAGTTACAGAAGATACTGCTGGGAGCCAGAGAAGTTAAAAAGAGGTTTTGAGAGTCTCATGATCTAAGGCATCTAAAATGTGGAGTCCAAGGTTTACTAGAGGTAGGGGTATGATAAAACACTTAGACATCAGGTTGGGATCCTGAAGGACTACATACTTAAAGAAGGGGTAAGTGAACTGGATGTACAAAAACCCTGGCATGGATGGAACCAGCTTCAACACATATTAATCCCTAAAATTGGACTTATGTCTTAAGGGCTCACAAGTACCCCAGCCTCCCAGCAGAAGCAAGTGTACATGTTCTCTGGAAAAATATAACATTACCCCAAGTTTCAAATTATCTGTACAACTTGTTTACATACAATGCCCATCGGTCAAAAAATCACCAGGCACACAAGAAAACAGGCAACATAAACCCTAGAAAAACACAGACAGGGACTCCAGATAATGGAGTTATTTGACATAGGTGTTAAAGTACCTATGCCTAGTACATTTAAGGTGATAAAAGTTAAGATTGAGAATTTGGGTGTAGAACTGGAAATTATTTAGACAATTATAAACCAAATAAAAATCCTGGAACTGAAAAATACAACCTCAAAAACTAATGATTGAATGGATTGGCTTGACAGAGGAAGATGATAGGTCAGATGAAAATTCAAAAATGATGGAGAAATGCAAAAGAAGGAAGAGAAGACAATGAATAAAGTGAGAAGAAATAACATGTGTAATTGGAGTCCTAGAAGGAGAGGGGACAAAAATATGTAAGGGAATAATGGCAGAAAAATGTACAACCTTTCAAAGGCATCAAATCATAGCATCAAAAGATGTCTATAGAGCTTCTGATTCCAGATTCAATATAAGTACATTGTAACATAGTCATTTCACAAACTACAACAAAAAAATATAGACAATTTACTAAAAGAACTGACCACTCTTAAGAGTTGGAGAAAAGGAAGACTGTGTTGAGGTCTCAGAACTTGAGGAACAACACAATGGAATTTCTGCACTGCAGCTGCAGATATTGTGGGAGGTGCCGTCTTTATTCACAACTCTGCAATAACGAGGCAATGTACCCTCTCCCAATACACTCAGGGGAGGAATTTGTAGAGGAATGAGTTGTCTAAAGAGGTTTTCAACCTCTGTGTATGAATTCCTGAGCAGATCTCTGAGTGACTCAAATACGAAAATGACAAAAAACAACACAGCAAAAGACTTGAGAACCAAACACTGGTCTGAAACACCACACAAGATTCAGATAAGCCTCTGAGAAACACAAATGTAGCAGACCAAATTAGCGTTGCAAAGGCTTTGAAACCTAAATTGACATTTGGACCACAAAAGTAGACAATGTGTGCATTCTGGACCTAAACAGGTTCACTGACTGCTAAACAGAATACAAAATAGGATGTAAAGTCTCATAACATACTACGTATAATGTACAGCATAAAATCCAAAATTACTCATCATACCAGGAGCCATTATAATATCAATATCAATGAAAAATCGATCAATAGATGCCAACACTGAGATGACACAAATGTTGAAATTATCTGACAAGGATTTTAAAGCAATGTTATCAACTCAATGTTTGTGTCCCCAAAACTTATAGGTTTAAGCAGTAACTAACACCTAATATGATGGTATTTGGAAATGGGACATTTGGGAGGCACTTAGGGTTGGAGGATAAGGATGGGTCCCTCCTATGACAGAATTGGTGCCCTTTTTAAAGAGACACCAGGGAGCTTGTTCTCTCTTTCTTTCTCTCTGCCTTATGTAAATACAGTCAGAAAGCGGCTGTCTATAAGGTAGAAAGAGAGCCCTCATCAGAACTCAGCCATTATGGCACCCTGATCTCGAATTTACAGCCTCCAGAATCATGAAAAATAAATTTTTGTTGTTTAATCCATTTGGTCTATGGTATTTTGCTATGGTAGCCCAAGCTGATGAAGACAAGCAGCTATCATAGAATTGCTCCAGCAAGCAATTACAAACCTTCTTGAAATAAATTTTTTAAAAAATAGATAATCTCAGTTTAGAAATATATGATATAACATAGAACATGACGACAATTTTGAACTGAAAAATACAATAACAACAACTAGCCCCTCCCCCCACCCTCACCAGCTGTGTTCAATAACAGAATGGAGATGCCAGAAAGAAACATCAGTGAACTGGAAGAAGAATCAGAATAAATTGTCCAATCTGAGAAATAGAGAGAAGGCAGATAGAAGCAAAAAAGAACAGAAACCTTGGAGACCACAAAGGTCACAAGAACGATAATAAAAGATTTAACATTTATGTGATCAAAGGCCCAAAAGGAAAGGAGAAAGTATAGGATTGAAAAAGTATGTGTGATCCTCACATAAAGAGAAACACATAGAATAACAGAACAGAATGGATTCCAGAAATAGAACACACATATTAAGTCAATTGATTTTTGTCAAAAATAATACCAAAGTCACTTAATGAAGAAATAAAAATCTTTCCAATAAATGATGCTGGAACTATATATCCATATTTTTTCAAACTAATAACCTTAACCCTTACCACACACAATATGAAAAGATTAATTTGAAATGAAACATAGACTTAAACACAAAATCTGAAACTATAAAAGTTCTATAAGAAAACATCAAAGGAAATATTTGTGATCATGTGGTCATGTGGTAAGCAAAGTGATTTTTTTTGTTTTGTTTTGTTTTTAAGGTAGAGATTCAAAAGCAGTAACTATAAAGAAAAACTTGGTCAATATATTTCATAAATTTTTTTAAAATTCTGCTTTAATATATGTAACCTAAATGTATCCCTGTAATATTTTGAAATAAAAAATAAATAAATTTTTTAAAATTCTGCTTTTTAATAAAACAGTATGAAGAAGATGAAAGGACAAGCTGATGAGCCTTATACTGGGAGAAAATATCTGTAAAACATTTTTCTAAGAAAATAAATTATCCAGATTATAGAAACAATTCATAATAAAAAGACAAACCACCCAATTTTTAAAATGGGCAAAAAATATAAACCCTCTACCCAAGAAGAAACACAAATGGCTAATAAGCACATTAAAAAGTACTCAAAAACATTAGTTATCAAAGAAATGGAAATTAAAAACCACAGAATAGATCAATACATTCACAAAAATGCCTAAAATTAAAAAGACTGATGATAGCAAGTTTTGGCAAGGATGTGGAGCAACTGAAATTATTATGCATTGCAAGGGGAGTATATAATATGAAAACACTTTGGAGAACCTAAGAACTACTTTGGATTTTTTTTATAAATTTAAACATACAATTTCCAAATGACACAAATTTCCCTCTTAGATATCTATCAATAGAAATGAAAACATATGTGGACAAAAATATCTATACAAAGTTCATGGCAGCTTCAGTCATAATAGTTCCAAACTGGAAACAATTCAATTGTCCATCAATAGGTGAATAGATAAGTAATCTGTGGCTTTCATTTGATCAAATTATTAAGCAACAAAAAAGGGAATGATATGTATGAATCTCACAAACTTTATGATGGGTGAATGCAGAAATATGCAAAAAGTACACACTGTATTTTCTCATGCATATGAAATTCTAAAAGAGGTAAAACTAATCTATAGTGGCAGAAAGCAGATCTGTGTTTGCTTCATCTGTAATGAGATTATGGAGATTGATATAAAGGGGTACAAGAAATTTTGGGCGGTGGTAAAATGTATATCTTGACTGTGGTAGTGGATACAATAGCCCATATTTTTCAAAATTCATCAACTTGTACACTTAAATGAATACATTTTATTGACTATAAATTATATCTCAACCAAATTATATGTGTATATTTGTGCATATATGACTAAATATGACTTGATATATGTGTATATATGTATATTTTGGTGTGTGTATGTAGTCTCCCAGAAAAAAAGAGAATGGAAAAGTTTTATCGATGTGCCTAAAGAAAGGTTTTTGTAGGAACATAATTTTACTAGAATGTCCACTACCTCAATGCATCACCCAAAATAAGAAAACTAAAACATGCCCTCAGAATTAGATATATTAAAAATCATAAAAATAATGATTGCATTACATTATGCTCCTTACACATTCATTGTCCTCCATATTTTTTAATCTTAAAACAAACTATTAGATGTAGTAAGGAATATATTGTTTAGAGGCCCAATTGATAGAGTGAATTTTTATTTTCTAAGGGAAGCAATTTTCTCCTGTTGTGACAATTTTGTAAAGCTGAATTATTATTTTAAGATGCTTTTAAAATTCAAATATATTTGTGTGCGTTATAGACATATATGGAAATGATATATTTCATTTTCTTCTGCAGCCAGAAAGATGGTTATCAATGCTAATATCCTTTTGCTAAAAAAAAATCAGGATGAGCTCCTGGATTTCATAAAGTGGTTGCTTCACTATTAACATGATTGTGGTATTATTTAACAAGCACATTTTTTACATCTTAATTGGCTATTAAATATGGGAGGGGGAAAGGAACTGCAAATTTGGCATAAATGATATTTGAAAATTGTGTCCTTTAGTGGCAATTAATTATTTCAGTCCTTGATAATTTTCCCAGGTCTCTAGAGAGAGATGGGGAAAAGTCTATTTCCTTTATTTTTTTAACATCTGTGTTTGGGTTAATGTTCTTCCTAAGTGAAATTGTGTTGCTGATTTCACAATCCCCAAAGTTTTCAACTTTTTTTAAAAAAAGTAACTTGCATTTCAAAGATAATTTGAGATTTCCAGGTCATTAAATTTCCCCCATGTTTCCTTTTGCATAAATGTAGTAAACACCCTGAGAAGAACAAAGAACAAATGCAAAATATGTAGACAAAATTAGGCACCATTTTTAGTTTGTAGCTAGCAATGGCATATACTCCACAACTCACATTTTTACTTCAAACAGATTTATTAACAAAATTTGAAGGGCTTAATAATTTTCAAAGAAAAATATTGCCTCTGGGAGTCAAGGACTTTTTGTGTTGTAAGCCAAAACTGTCTTCTGTGTTCCAGATACCTCTCAACTTTCTGGTGGGAATTCTGTGACATGCCTTTTTTATTAAGGTTAAGAATTATTGGATCAAATGTGGATGTAAACCCTAATTTTTTAAAAAAATAATTAACAATACATACTTGAAAACATTTATTTTATTTCCCAAGTACTATTTGTTCTTCATCTGAACAGTTTTAAATTTCATGTAGTTCTTCAAAGAGTACATTCTATGCTGGCCAGCAATCCTGGTAGTGTACCCATTGAGTTAAGCCAGTGATCCAGTGTTTAGCAAATACAGAATTCTTTGTTTTCCCTTTCTCCCACTGACTCAGAAAATCATAACAAAAGGTAAAATAATAATAATTTCATCCTTCCTCAACACACATTTTCTTCTTACCTAACCCAGTCCTATCGCAAATGTCACAAATCTTAACATATGTTGAATACCTTGGCCTTTTCCTAATTAAAGGCGGCTGCCCAATTCCCAAGGCAGTGCAAAAACCCTTCAGGTCCTAAAAAGAAATGAATTCCAAATCGAAAAGCTAGTAAATAAGTCAGTTTGGGGCCCAAAGCAATTATCATTACAAGGAAGTATCTTGTTAAAAGTGTATGTTCAGTTGGCTAGTTTTGGTCTTCCAGTAATTGGGAGGCAGACAGATAGCAATTTGATCCCAAAAATATACAAAAGCAATTTCTCCATATTGTAATGACTTTTATGTAAAAGTATTCAGGCTAGAAATGCCTAAAGAGCAACAGTGTTTGTCACTGGCCAAAAATCTGTGGATAATGAACAATTTTATTTTAAACTGAGTATAAATAATTCTAATTATATATTATAAAATGTATCACCAGGCATTTTAACTGGTCATATAACACAATTCTATTCAGGATCTGACTCTTTATTTGATGCAAAGCATTGTGCTTAATTTCAGAAGGGAGAGGATTATCAAAGTGGTTAAAATACAGGGAACTTGAAATTTGCAAGGGAGAGACAAAATCCCAGAAAATAAGGTGTAAGAGGAATTCTGTAAACGAAGTGCATATATAAGGAGGAGAAACCACAGCATATGGACCTGGGGAGCAGGAGAGGTAATGAGGAAAGATTTCATGGAGAATGTGACGTTTCAGATGGTCTTTGCAAGACAATATTATTTCCATAGGCAAAATTGGGGCAAGAAAGCTTTCTAGGAAGAAGAAAGAGCCTAGAGATGGAAGAACGTGGGGGTATGTTATGAAAGCATAAACCATACGGTTTCAATGCAGGAGAGAAAATGAATAAGGTAAAAATAGACAATGTGTCTTCACTCAATCTGTGACAAATATGTGAAATTTCTCATTTTCAAGATATGGGCAGCCAGTAAAGTATTTTCAGCAGGGAGCAGTCATAGGAATATATCTATGTGGAGAGTAGGAGATTGAAGGTGGTAGGGGCAGAGGTAGGAAAGCTGTGAATCACTAGAGGTAACTGAAGCAAGAGAACTAGAGGAAGTGAACGCAAGATTCACTCTGATGCCCTTGCAATAGAGGAAAGGGAATAATGTGAATTATTGAAATTCATATTTCAATTACGTGAAAGGCATAATATGAAAAACTGACAAAATGCTTAAAAAGGGTAAAAGAGAGAGAAGGTTGAAATCACTACGACTCAAGGATTAAGACCTAAAAATATGGCAATATGATTTGGATAAAAACAAGTATAGGGAATTCAGTCAGGGATACATTTTACATGAAGTGGCAGTACGGGTAAATGAACAAGAATTTACCTCTCTCCCGCAGCATCGGCCATTACTGCTATAAAGACAAAAAATGTCTGAATTATATCTGTTCACTCAAAAAGTATCCATTCTAAAAAAGAGAGTAATTGAAAAATTTTGAATGCCTTGTGATATTTACTTAAAGCAATAAAAATACAGCTAATATATATTTAGGACCTTTTATATACCAGAAACCATTGTCTATTATATAATAATTTATGCCTCACAATTATATTATCTTCATTTGATAGATAAAAGATCAGGCATAGAGGGGTTGGAAAAAAATCACCCAAGGGCACAAAGCTAGTATATATTATATAACAAGCTTGGCCGAAATCAATGTCTATTTGTTTCCAGAACACATGCTTTTAGTCTGCATTATGCCATCTAAATTGCTACTGGAGCCCAAGGGACAACTGTTGGTAAAACGACGACAAGAACCCACCTTAGAAGACACTGACTATGTAGCTGAGTCTTGAAGGATGAAATGGAGGTGGCGAGATTTAAGACAGAGGGAGAAAGTGTCAGGGGAGGAGTGGATTTCCAGGCAGTGGGAGCAGCCTGTGCAAAGGCCTGGGGGTGAGAAGAAAGGCACATTTGGGAAATAGCAATTCATCAAGAACCTTATTATACTGTCATAAGAAGTATCTCTGGGGAAGTGGGCACTGTTATGTCACACTGTCATTAACTCTTTGAAAATATCAAAAAGTTATTAAATTCAATCTCAATTAAGCAGAGGCTTCGATTGCCCATATTGCATCTCCAAAAATATTATTTGTTAATAAGAAAAGAAGAATGACAAGCATACCACTCTCTTCAGTCCGTCTCTTGGGCTGGGGCACCAATGAGCCCCAATATCTCATCTGTTAAGGGAGGTTTGATGAGAACTTCTCAGAGATCTATCAACAAAGAAGAAAAAAAATTCCATTTCTTTGATGTATTGCTTTTTTTTTAAAAAAAAAGACCTGTGAAGCTCAGGTAGGGAACTATTTAAAGAGAAATATGGAGTCCATGGCCTCCTGTGTTATCAGGGTTATTTTGGACCGGAGATGGTAATGGTCGGTTTGTGGTCTGTGATACTGTGTCCTCAAGAGAGGCAACAGGAGATAGTGGTTTAAAACACTGACTCTGACAAACACTGCTTGGGTTTGGATCCTGGTGCCTGTGTGACCTTTGGCAAATGTATTTGTTATCTATTGCCATGTAACAAATTATCCCAAACTTAGCAGCTTAAAACAACAAACATTTATCACACACCACTTCTGAAGGTCAGGCATCTAGGAGAGGCGTAGCTAGCTGGTTTTGGCTCAGGATCTCTTGTGATACTGGAGTCATCTGGAGAGGCCTGAGAATCTGGGTTCACAGCTGTGGCTGTTGGCAGGAGGTTTCAGTTCCTCACTGTGTGGGTTTTTTCCTAGAGCTGCTCGTGGATATAGTACCTGGCTTTCCCTGATGCAAGGGATCTGAAAGACAGAATGAGACAGAGAGAGAGAGACAGAGAAAGAGAGAGAGAGTACATACCCAAGACAGAAGTCACTGTATTTTTACAACTTAGTCTTAAGGGGGACATCCACCACATCTGCCATATACCATTAATTAGAAATTCATCCTTAAGTCCACCCCAAACTCAGGGAGAGGAATTAAGCTCAACCTCTTGAGGAGAGGAGTATCAAAGAATCTGTGAACGTACCTTTCAACTATCACTGAAAAATTATTTAATCTCTCAGTGCATGTTTCCCCATCTTTAAAATGGAGAGATCAATAGTACCTATAATACCTGGTTTGCATTAGTCAGAGTTCTCCAGAGAAACAGAACCAATAGATCTGCATTTTTCTTTGTATTACCCTTCCTTTTAATGTGACTTTAGGGGCAGTCAGAAAACTACCATCCCCTCACCCTAAAAGCAAAATACCTTCTGCATTCATCAATGGTAATATCAAATGTTAACTATATTTATGCTTTTCTGTATTTATCATTACCTTTTCCAGGTGATGTCCTTGTAAAATGGAAATTTCTCTATAAAAATTTTCCTTATAAAATTCATTAAATTATTTTAGTGAATGGCCACTATATTAAAGTATTTCAATGAATAAGCCTGACAGCCTGGGAGGGAAACATATTAGGTCAGGTTCACTATAGTGTGTGTCAGCTTCATTGGGTTATTTTTCTCCTTCATAAAATCACGGGGACTTTCAGAGAGGGAAAGCAGAAATGATACCGGGATATAGAAAATAAGGAAGCGGGACACAAAACCTGTCAACTTATTTCCCCCAAATTAACTATCAGAAAGTGTGGAGAAAAGACAAAGTGATGTAGACAAAAGGAATACTTGCAGCTTAGCTCATGTTTTTTAACAACTGCTCTGAAGTCTTCCTCTCAGAAAGGTTTTTGTGGGACCAATTAATGCAACATGAAGGATCTACTCTGGCAGCTTCCCACCACACACACAGCTGTTTCTGAATGTCTTGGTTCTGGTCTCTGAAGAAGATATAATCAAGAGATTGTTCCTCCAAATACATAAAATCTCCCCAAATCACAAAGTGCAGGTCCCTCTTGCTTTTGGCAGGCAGTAAGATGTTTTAGCTTTCAAGCTACAATTGCATCTTCAAAGTAAATATCCAGGTTATTGTGGGATGGCAGTAAAACAAAGACATACTTTCCATGGATTGTTTTCAATAAGGTCTTCATATACATGAGGAAAATGCATCAACATATTAGCCTCCATTTTCTTCTCTGGCTCTTTATTGAAGGGAAAAGAACAATAATAAAATTGGGTGGAGGGAAGAAAATGGATCTTTGAGTAGAAAGCAAAGTTATCTTCTGGGTCTTAAGAGTAATGTCAGAATATTATTTTATATTTTTTCTTAGGGTACCATGTCATTTGAAAAAAGCAAGGCCATGTGGGAAACAGAGAGCCAAGAAAAAGAATTGAGTATAATGCTTGGTATATAACAGGTGTTCAGTAATTGTCAGTTGATGAAATTGTTAACAAATGAAAGATGAAGCCATGTTAATTCACCATTTGCATAAATCAGACTTTCCCTAGATCTTCGTCTCTTCTCAGATCCAAGCTCTACATCTGAGGTTATCTTTGAAAAACTGCTAGCCTAAATGATACTAATCTCAGAAAGGCATGATGGTTTAGTTGGGGAAAGACAAGATGGTTCTACAATCCTGGTTCTTAATTGTGGTTTGCATCATAATCAGGTAAAGGACTTTTTAAAACACAGATTGCTAGGCCCCACTCTCAGAGTTTCTGATTCATTAGGTCTGGAAGGGGGCCTGATAATTTGAACTGCTGATGAATTCTCAGGAGATGCCAGTGTTGCTGGTCCAGAGACCACACTTGAAGAATCACTGTTGTAAGGGAAGAAACAATGATCTGAAAGTTCCTAGAGGTGTTTTGTTGTTGTTGTTGTTTTTTCCTTTTAAGAAGGTTCTATTTTGGATATTCCACACTTTGAAAAGTACTTGAATATAATAGACTATATAAATCTACTAAATAGTTTTGTATAATCTTTTACAATTAACCATATTTTTCATATATATTATTAGATTTGCTTTCTTTAAATGTTAAAATATTTATTCACTTAAAAATAACAATGAAAATAACTATATTTTCCCAACCAATACATATTTTGTAAGAGTAGTAGCATTGCTTTACCTTTCTGCAAATGTCTTTAATGTCTCAATCATATCTGCTTGTATTTTTTTTTTTGGTTTATTTTTTTTATTCCAGAATATTATGGGGCAAAAACATTGAGGTTACATACATTGTCTGTTTTCAAAATAGCTTAATGAATTACAAAGGGCAATAATTACTAGAATGATATTTTCAATAGATAATTAAAAGTTAAACTCACATGCCATAAAAGTAAACATCTTGAAGACAGTGATCATGTCCTATTTAAATTAATATCCTTAAAATGTAATAGTGCAAAGAAAATATACACAGTGTTCAAGAAATGTTTAATCAGTTAGTTAGTTTTGCACAAGGACTTTACTTGTAAGCAGTTAAACCAGGGATCAAATAGCTATATGATTCCAAATTCAATGTTCTTTCCAATTCTCCACAATACTTTCATAGCAGAGTATCTCTGCCCCTAGTTTCCCTTCTGTATGTATATAGAGGGGTAGATCTACAACAACAAAGAATCAGTCATGAAGTGGTAAGCTGTTTAAACACAGGGGCAATGGTATCTTCATTTCCTGTTTCACGGGATGATGCCTAACATGTAGTAGACACATCACCCATGTCTGTGCGATTGACTTGTGTGTTTACGTTCACCCTTAACTACAAAACCGTGACTGTATGTGTCTGCTATCGCAGAATTGCTACTAGGCCTCAGGCTTGGGGAATAAGGTTCAGGGAAACCACAAGCCATGGAGAAGAGCCACCTGGGGTTTGGGCCATATGGCTCTGGCTTCTTCCCCATGAAGGAAGCAGCCTCCTCAGACCAAAAAGCTTAGGATGGGTGACTGCCAATTCTGTTAACTGGCAGCTCCAGCCTCTAACCCTTGAGCTTGTTCTGCTATGCTTCCAAGTCCTCAAATGTGTTCCAATCAAGGGAATGCTGCTGAATTGAAATAGATTTCCCCATAACTGCAAAGAAGCAAGACAAGACTTAACTTCGACTTCTAAGCAGAGTCCCAGAGGGAGCATGCCTAATTAGACCAAGGATCAAACTCTTTCGTGCCCTGCCAAAGAGGCCCATTGAATTTCTGTGGGCTGATGGCCGCAGAATGTGTTTTCTGCTCGTGGTGGCCTGGCTTCCCAGAGAAAAAAGCATAATGCAAATTATCTTATCCAAAGGATTTATAATGTTAGAAGATGTTTCCAAAGTCAGTGATGGACTAAACTTTTTGCATTTCTTGTATTTTCATAAAAAGAAACAGCTCTCATAAATGGCCCATTAATCACATCTATTCATTTCATTTACTTATTTGAATAATTATATGCTAAATAAAAGTTTAGGCTTTTTTAAAATTTACTTTCATAAAATCTAAGCCGTTTGTCTTTGTTAACCACACTATTAATATGAGCAACAATTACTATATAAAGCTGAGTCTGATGAAAATATTTTAAAACTAAGAACCAGATTATGCTTCTTTAAAGAACTCACCTTAAGTAGCTATAAATTATTTTTTTAAAAAAACAGCTAGACATATAACTGTATAAATATGTTTCTCTTGGTGATCTCAGTAACTAAGGAGTATATTTACAAATCAAACGAACACACTTGAACACTCTGTATTCGTATTGTCAAACATCATACAATGGGGCTGGGATGCTCATCTTTATGTTCCATCAAACAAAAAATGCCAGTTGCCCCCAGAGAAAGGCCTGAGCTCCCCTGCAAGTCTCCTAGGGGCAGGTGCATCGAGCCAAGGATGGAATAAGCAAGACAGGATACAAGAAGTGAAGGTTAGAGGTGATTTGCAAAGCGCAGCTGTAGCTGATGCAACAGCAAACTATGAGAAAAAAGGGGGGAAAAAGTTTACCAGGGGAACAGGGAGAGAAAGAATCCACATGAGAGAAAGGCTGTGGGTTAGGGAAAGGCATGGGACAGGAATCAAGGTGCTTAAGTGAGGTCTGTCTGAAAAAGTGACAGATTTTAACTGCTGCATCTTCTTTTTTTGTGGTCTCAACTTCTCTGATATAAAGATACAGTAACCATAGGCTATTGTTGCCTGACGTCTATGGTTTTTAAATAACTGTCTTATAAGAAGAGACTAATTTATGCAATGAATATTTATTAAGCATTAATATATACCAAACTCTACACTACATGCTATTTATACATTGTGTTTGCACTGTTGAAACTTACAACCCAGCGGGGGAGGTAAGCATTTAATATTATTTGAATTCAAGTAAATGTTTTCTGAATTATTGATTGTGTGTGTGTGCATGCACATGTGTGTGTGCAGCAATTAAAGAAAACTATAATTGGAATAATGGCAAGGATACATCTTAAAAATAATTAATACCAGATTAAATATTTAGCAAAATAGGTCGATCATCAAAATACTTCTAACTTGCCTAAGAAGCAGATCAGACAATCACAGGTTAGTGTCTTAGAGTTAGTAAAGCTTTGGAATCAGGGAGTTTATATTTCTATCTTGTTGCAATTACTTACTATTTGAATCACTTGTGGCAAATTTATAAACTGCTTGAAGTCTCCGTTTTGCCCCACATGATTAAATTGTAGAAGTTAGATTGAAATGTGTGGCCCACATAGAAAATGGTTATAAAATTCTCACTATTTATATAAGAAAAAAGGTTTACATATCACTTTATGAGACAAGCAACTGTCTATCCATCTTCACAGGTTAGTGGAAAGGATTTTCTCCTATGTATTTTCTAAGAGTTTTGTAGTTTTTGCGTTTTACCTTTAGGTCTATGAGCCACTTGAGATAATTTTTGTGGAAGGTGTAATGTCTGTGCCTAGGCTCATTCTTTTGCATGCAGATGTGTTTTTCTGTCACCTTTTGTTGAAAAGACTATCCTTTCTCCATTGGATTGCCTTTGCTCCTGTGTCAAAAATCAGTTGACTATATTTGTGTGGATGTATTTCTGGGTTCTCTATTTTGTTCCATTGATATCTTTGTTTATTTTTTCACCAATACCACACGTGCTTGATTACTGCAGCTTTATAGTAAGTCTTGAAGTTAGGTAGAGTCAGCCCTCCAATTTTTTTCTTCTCTTTCAATGTTACATTGGCTATTCTAGCTCTTTTGCCTTTCCATATAAACTTTATGGAATCATTGCAATCAGTTAGTCAATGTAACTTGCTGGGATTTTGATTATAATTGCATGGAATTTATAGGTCAAGTTAATCTTTTTACTGCCTGGATCCAGCATAGTACTTGGCACATTTTAGGGGTCCCATTAATTTTTATTGAAGCCAGACATCTATTGAGACAAATTAAAAGTGGGTAATTTGCTATCACTCCAAAACCTTAAGACCAATAGGTTTGCATTGGCCACTGTTGCAATATAATCTGTTCCATTTTCCTACATTGTAAGAACGTGGGAGGAGGGAAAAGGGGACCACGAGGTTGGATTTTAAGATATGCTCCACAAGGCCAAGAAACATTCTTTCTCTGCTTTGCTGATGATGGTTATACCCCCAAACACCTGGAGAACTTTCTGCCATATTATAGGAACAAAAAATAGGTATCTTTTGAATGTTGAATAAAAATGTTTTTTGGTCAGAGACCAATACACTGAAGAAATTTCAGTTCCCAAATATATCATGATTTTTCTGCACCTAAGGCCTTGCCTGAGTTATTGCCCCTCCCTGGGACTCTCTCCTTACTGTACCCATTTTCAACCTTACTAACTACTAGTCAACCTTCAGGTACCTATTTTTTCATTTCTACTTTGCATTTCCCAAGTGCTTTGTTCACTATTCTACTTCCAAGCATTAGGTACTCAACACATAATTGCTGTTTAAAATAATATATTTCACCCTGTTCATGGATCCACCCAGGATTGCAAAAACACATATTTATGAATAATTCCTGAATAAGTTATTCATACACAAAGGCCAAATCTACACTCTAGATTAGGCTCTATAATATGTCTTTGGATGTAGCATTGCACTCATAAGAGTATTTGGCGTTTTCATCTCCCTGATATATGGTGCAAACAGAGGGGTCACTCCAGACTCAAGTTCTCTCTCTTATTAGAAAAATTGCCTCCAATATAGGGAGGCATCTTGCATCTCATCACCTTCAAGACAGCTGTTATGCATTTCCTGAGTGTTCCAGTCGCAGCTTCTGGTCTTCTGCTGAAAGATTTCATTTCATTATTTATGATTTGACCTATTAAATGTTGATGGGAAGATTCCCTGGAAAGGTATGTTACTGTGGTTACCAGCAGCTCTCTCATCCCAAGAAGAGTCTGCTTTCTAGGGTGTAGAATGGGCTTTAAAATCAGCAGGAACCACATATGCTGAAGCAGAGATGAGTGAAGGGCACAAAGAACCTGCTATTATTTTCAAAGCATCCTGGGAAATGCCAGGAAAGATTCTGGAGTTTTCTTTCAAAATGATAACTTATGGACAGTTTAAGGCAAAGCTATGAAAATTAAAAGATTTGAATCTCCTGCCATAGATATAACAGTGACTTTTTATTCCACTGCTATCTTCCCCCACCTCAAAAAATGCATATTTTATGAGAAAGTCAAACTGGCCTTGTCTCGTAGGCAAACACTCCTCACAGAACAAATGAGCCTTTTTTGTTAAATTACAGAAACTGTGAAAGATTTATGATTCTGCCGGACAAAATCCTTTTGTTTTAAATAGTTGCCATTTTTCCATGAAGAAATCAGACACCTTGTTGGTGTTTTCTTATAGTAAACATAAGGTCACTGAAAGGAAACAGGCTAGATGAAAGATCACCACGGTATTAAATTACTTCCATCTGCAAACACTGTAAATCCCGTAGACATAAAAAGAGAAGTTATGGTTAGAGCTCTGAAGTGTCATGTTTTTGGACTTGAAAAAAGTCCTTCTGCTGAGGACTTTATTCTATTGCCAAGATTAAGAAACATGAAGTCGTGACGCAGTAACTGGACCATGTCAAAAGCATTCTACAGTAGAAATCTCTCAGTCTTTTTCTCAGACCCTCTTGTTCCTTCACTTCTTGTATTATCTAACTTTCAAGTTTATATTGGAAGAAATTACTGTGAATTAGAGAATCAAAGTCCTGTAGTATTCACTCTCAACAGATTTTTAAAAACTCATTTAAAGCAGGCAATTATTATCTTCAGTATTTTTTTGTGACTATAAATTGTTTATGCTTGGAATAGAATTCAAAATGGTATTTTTAAGAAACAAAGTCATTTACATTTGTAATCAATTAATGTTATCTGCGGTTGCAATTTTCCTAAATTGCATGGTGGCCTTTAAGTAGGACTTGGATTTTTCATCCAAGGTTAGTAGTAGTTACTATAAGAGAGATCAGTGACTAGTTTTTGGGCTGCTAAGCATCTGAACTCAACTCCCAGCTTTGAGAAATGTATTATTGTGTGAGTCCAACCACCAAAGCCCAGATCCTTGCTTCTTAACCTTCTTGAAGACAGGACATGGGCATGAGACATGGTAGAATCACATATTTACAGCCAAGATTTGAGTCTGGAACAAGTGATACAAAATAATGAGCTACTTTAGAACTCACTTTGCTCACTGTGCCTACCACCCAGTGCCCAGTGCCAGCAAAGCCAACGGTGAGAGAAACACTATATGGTAATGAGTGGAGGAAACAGCAACATCCTAAGGAGAACATTCCTATGGCATGACCTTCACTAAAGATCCATCTGTACCATTTAGTAATTTAATGTCCTTGGAAAGAAGCTTTAACAACTCTGCCTGAGTTTCTTCATCTGTAAAATAAAAATAATAATAGAAATTACCCTATAATGCTGAGTTAGGGATTGAATGAAATAATGTCCATAAAATGGTGTCTGGCACATGGCGAGGTCTTCACTGGCATTACCTTGGATGAACCATTGTTAACTTCCCATGGATGTGCACATAAACTGAACTAGATTCCTCAGCCTTTATGTTAATGAAACTTTATGATATAGTTTTCTTAATTTTTTTCTTAATAATAACCAGAATAATTTTCTGTTCAGTGCAACTAAGAATTCTGACTGAAGTCCATCTCTAAGCTGCATTTTTAACAACAAAACCCTCTCACACTAGAGACACATTTTAAGTTCAGAAGTGGGATGTTTGTGAGAAAATAATTTCCCTCTATGGTGCTTTATTTGTTTTGTGCTATCATACAAAAATTCTGTGTTAAATTTTGAAAATAACCATCCTGGCTATATCATTATATTTTATCTCCTGATGTGATGTAATTAAAGGGTGACCCACAGTCTGCTTCTAGAACTTCTAAAGATATGTCAGAGTAGAATGATATTTAGACTTCTGCTGAAAATAGGGAAAAAGGTAGTTGATCTATTTGTTTTAACCTATGAGTCCTCAGATTTGCTCAAAGAAAGAAGAGCTAGCAATATACTTAAGTTCACACGGATGACATGGATCTTCAACTCCTGAAAACATAGGACGAAGGTAGAAGCTCTATTTGGCTTTTGTCCACACAGCCTGAAGATATTATGCAGAAATCATCAGGGAGAAAACACCAGTGCAAACCACATCATGACTGTCAAGAATCTGGCTCCATATTTAAGAATTCTAGAAGGTTGTCTGGGAAATAGTAACACCAGAAGCTTCCTTTGATTCTCTCTTTGATAAGATCTCTTCTCAGACCTTCTGAAGGGAAAGAGAAAGATAAAAGTTGATATTGACAAAATGTTCTAGCTGCTTCAAAGGAAACCCATGTGGTTTGCATGCCTCATATAGCTCTTCCTAAAAAAGGAAGACAGCTGTTTGCTGAAGGAAGGCCCACACTACTGTGGCCAGTAGCTTCAGGCCACTAATTACAGTTTCAGAGGCATCAGAGAAGGCAAATTCTTTAAAATCTATCTCATATCCTTCAATATCCCTATTTTTTTTCTAAGTATGTATTGCTTCTCATGACCTCAGATAAACCTAGGAGAATCAGATATTTCACTGCCTTCCTATAGAGTCATTGTTATCATTTTCACTGATGGGGAGTCAAATGTAGGGCTCTTAATGACAGCTTGTTGACTTTCTACCCTGAATAGAGTACCAAGCAAATATTGTGCACTTTTTGATAACCAGTTAATTAGAAGAACTCTTCTCTATTAACAATGACATGTTGGCAGTATGAAGCATAGTTAGACTGGAAAGTACTAGGATAGGAATCAGGACACCTTAGCTCTTACTCTCGCTCAAGTCTTAATTGTCTGTGTGATCTTAAGTGGGGTTCTGCCCCTCTATTATCATCACTTTCTTTACTGAAGTCTTTTTTAGAGACTTGACTGAGATCATCTCCAAGGTGATCTCCAAGTATAAAATATAATTTTTAATTTCAGAGAAAACTTATTCCTACTTAAATAACAATAACAACAATTCACAACACTCAAGGAGGTCACATATGTCAAAACAAGATACTCACACTCAGTTATAATCACTTACTTTAAAATATAAATACATATATGTTGACCTATGTTTTGATAAATATTTTACATATAAAATGATGGCAAATAGTTTATTAATAAAATTTAGTTATTAAATATTGAACCATTCATAAATGTCCTACAACACAATGGTAACAATAATGATGAAAATAACAGGTAGTATTTACAGAGCTCTTATCACGTACCAAGCACTGGGGAAAAGGCTTGAGATATTTTCATTCATTTAATCCTCAAACCATCCCGAGTGTTAGACAGAATTTTAACTCCCACTTTATAATCAGAAAATTGAGGCAAGATTACACAAGTAAAATGTGGCAGAGCTAGGATTTGAACCAAGGCAGTCTGGCTCCATATTCCGTGTTCTTAAGCACTCTGCTATAGTCTTTTAATGTTGAAGGTATACTTGGAGAGCAGGGCAACCCAATAGTTTAGTAAGACTATGCTGAAAAAGTCCCAAGTGAAATTAGTACAAATTCTAATTGTGTGATTTATTAGTTCTTCAATCTGGGAAAACTCTTTAATCCCTTTAATATTCAGTTTTTAAAATCTATAAAAGGGGGTAATATTATACAGAATCATCAAATGGATTTGATGAGATTAAAAAAATATGAAATTACCCAGATCAGTTAACAAAGTAATTTGTTTAATTAGGAAAATATTTGTGGAATACCTACAATGCACCAGAAAGTGATATGAGGAATACAGTAGTAAACAGAAGAAAGTTCATGCCATCATGGAGTGGACAAATTTGGAGGGAAATAGAGATTTTTTAAAGCATACAAATAACAGGATAATTACAGATAGTGATCATTGTATAAGTGTTTTCTTTTTTTATTGCTGTGTAACAATACAGCAATAAATAAAGGATTCTCAAGAGGCACAGTAGAGATGGCTCTTTGCTCAGTGGAATGACTGGAGTGTCTGGGGATGGAAGAGCAGGGGCTGGAGGATGTGCTTCCAAGAGGGCTTCATTGCCTATATATATAGTGTCAGGCCTGTGATGGCTCAAACTCAGACCGGCTCAGAGGGAATGTGAACATGTGGCACCTCCAAAATGTCAAGATGTATGCAGAATTTAAAAAGGATAATGTGATGATACTGACTGACTAGGGGATTAATTTGGAGAGCATTCGAGGAAAGTATCTCTGAGGAATGAATGAAGTTGAGTCTGAAGGTGGAAAAGGAGTCAGCAAAGTAAAGATGATGCGGGAGAATCCCAAGCAGAGCTAGAGCAAAGGCCCTGAGGAAAGAATACGAATCACAGTAGGACAGGAAATGAAATAAGGCCAAAAATGTGGACACAGACCAGATTAAGTGTGGCTACGCCACGTTGAAGAGTTAGGATCTAATTACAGATCCAATGGAGGCCACTGGAAGGTTTTGCGTAGGGGAATGACAGAATCTTAAAGTAAAAGAAACAAATGAAAGAAAACAAAGAAACACAATAAAAGAAACAAATACAAAATGAAATCCTACTTCAATTTCTTCTGACTATATCCACTGCAATCCACCTCTAGTATCCTCACCATGGCTCCTAATTACCAATTCTGTTCATTTCCTATGCTGATCATTTATGAAATAGAATATTCAAGTCTTTTTTTTCTTCTCTATCAATACGTGTAGACTATGTTTACAGGATTAATATGTATTTGAAATGGGAATAAAATATTTAGGTGCTGCCAAATCTCATAAAATGTTACCAATTTAACTCCAAATCTAGACAAAAGCATTTCATTCATATGCCTCTCATTCAGGCATCTATTCACTCAGCAATTTTTCCTTTTATCTGCAGGTATCAGTAAGTGCCAATAACATAAAAATGCACGTGACAGTTTCTGTCTGCATGGCATTCCCATGACACAGAGTAATTTTTTTTTTATATATATATAAAGAGCTATTGGAACACGAAGGAAGGAAAACACCATCTGATATCACAAAGCAGAAAATATTGAAGACTGTTCAGTAAGTGATGTGTCCTGGAAAAATACACTTAAACTATTTAAAGTGGAATTAATTTCAACTGTTTCTGTCCTGACCCAAAAAGGTCTTGTCATAATCGTAGAAAACACTGCATTTGGTGCTTCCAACAAGTGCTACGTAAGCAAACTGTAAATGGAAGTGTTCCTTGTGTTCTTTCTGTGCAGAGTGTTTGTCCATCATCAGCAGTCCTTGGGAGCCGGATTCTTTCCACATGAAAGGAATTCCAAAACTCAATACATTCCTTAGCTTCCAAAGCATAACCAAAAGCCTAGACAATTGTTCCAGATGAATCTCTCTCTCACACACAAACACACACACACACACACAGTTTGCAGTGAGAGGACTGGTAAGAAATGTCTTAATAGTTATTTTTTCCAGTTTGTTATTTTCTCTTATTCTGCAGCTGACTTGAATATAGCTATGGGCCTTTCTAGGTAAATATATTTGTCCAGACCTTAAAGCCAATGATTTTAAGGCTACTATGGGCCAAAATAAATATTTAAAGTCGGAATTCTAAGCGATGAATTGGTTCTCCATAACCTATTGATAGCTTTCCAAATGAAACAGTTCCTCTCAATATCATATCCACTCCAAAGTCAGGGATAATTTCAAAGTCTCAAAGCAAAGATCATTGGAAATCAATCATTTATTTTTTGTTTTTTTCTGAATTCGATATTCAAATCTTTAAAGCTAAGGGTTTTTTTTCTATGCTATTGTGACCAAAAACATGGAAACAGAATCTATATCTATACCCATTCTTTTTATAATTTATCTCCCAAAACTCAAGCAGGCTCCCAACCACACATTAAATCTTCTATATATAGCCATGATAACAATGTTATTTCATTTTCTCTCTCTATGGCTGTATTACCTAGTGGTTTAGACTATGGTGTCTAGAATCAAATACCTGGGTCCTTATCCCATCTCCACCTCTTATTTGCTATGTGACAGTGAACAGTTATATAACCTCTGTGTCTCAGTGCTCTGATGGAAATATGACATGTATGTTATAAGATTATTGTGAGAATTAATACAGTTAGTATATGTGAAATATTTAGATGTGCCTGAAGCGCAATTAACATCAATGTAATATCGCTAGGAATTCAGTTAAGGTATTTTTTTGTTTTGTTTTCTGGGTCCTCATTTCCCTTCCTGGTGTCCCTGTCTAGTTTCTTGTTTCCAAAACTAGGATTACAACCTCTCATTCTCAAGAACATACCTTGTATTATGCCCACTTGTTAATGGTCACTGATAGCTTCACACGGAAGTTCAAATATGTCCTGCAAATGAGGGGGACTGATGAGCAACGTGAGGGTGGGAGTCTTTAGTAATTAGAGGGGGAGAGGTTTCTGGAGGACCAGAGGTGACGTAATCCATGGCCCATTCTCACAGAGGTACCTGATCAGGTATCAAAGGGGCTTTCAAATTGACTGTTCATAGATTCACAAATTCAACATTAGAGTCAGAGCAATGGGAGATATGACAATATAAAAGACAATTATCTTGATTGACTCCAACAAGCTTTTAGATGACTATATGTGTGAAGGGCAGGGTAGAGAATGATAAATCGACTTTTTAAAAATTACATTATGTTATTAGTTGTGTTTTCCTCAAGGCATACGGAAAGGATGAGAGAGGCAAGAAAAAATAAGCTGGTGGAGGTGGTAGGAGCAAGGAGAGAAAATTGAAAATATCTGAAGAATGAAGAAATTTCTCGGGTCAATATGGGTATAGAGGAATAGCAGGAAAGACTCTATCTAGATGAAGGGGTAAAGTAGGTTGAGATGGGAGTGAAATCAGGTCTCAAAAGTGTAATTGGTGGCCAAATTTGGAGGGTCAAAAAATCCAGGAGATGATGTCTTTCGTAGCTAGATGTCAAATATATTAGACAAATACATTCGGCAAAAAGCAAGCTCTCTTAGCTATGGCAATTATGGTGAGGATTGCCTTTGAAAACACAAAGCCAGAGCTTTTCATTTTAGTGATAGTCACTCTGACCTTACTCAGTAGCCCAGAGAATTCCAGCCCTTCCATTACAAACTAGATTTATCATTCACACTTGGAAGCCAGAGCAGTATGAGGTGGCAAAACACAGTGTTTTCCACAGTGATGTTGACCAGGACAAAAACACGTTGGCTGGAAATCTGTAATAGTCTCTCTGTTATCACAGTTTACCTGCCTATCGTATTTAAACTGATCATTGGTGGATTTTCAATAAAACATCCTACTGCTGCTCCTGTGTCCTCTAGTCAGTGTCTTCTGTTCTAACTAAAGATCCGTCAGGTGGGTTGCTAGCATGTGCATGTGCTTGATTTATCTTTGTGTCTGCAGTACTCAGTGTGGTATGAGCCGAGATAAGGTATTCAATGCAGTTTTGTTGAATAAATGAGTGAATGGATGCATGAATGAATATATAAATTTATTGTTCATATATAGAAAAATGAATGATTAAATGAATAAGTGAATAAACAAATAAGTTCATCAAAGATTTTTGCTGAAATAATAAATAAATGAATGAGTTACTGAATCTAGCATTATCCCCATTACTACTGTTCCTAGTAGCTACTGTGATACAGAGAATAAACTCTACATTTTTCACAGTTAAGTCAGGTGCAGTTAGCTGGCTACTTTTATTAAGTACGTGTGGGGTTCTGCCTATTTTTCTGCCTCATTGAAGAAAGCTTTGTTGTAGAAGTTAGCTTTAAATTGATGCTTGAAGAAAGCCATCCAAAAACAGCCCAGCATCATAAGTCCAGCATACTGTTTCCTTCACTTCCCTAGGCTGCTCCCCGATGAAAAATATTTTGATTTAGTTGGTTCATTTCACGTGATGGCAGAATGAATTATCATTTTTATAGCGGACATCAGCAAAAGGATAAGAATTTACCATTAAAACAGAGTGAAACTGAAACTATTTTGGCCTCCCTCTGCTTTCTTTGAAGATAAATGATTATGATGTCAGCTCAATTTGAAGGAATATTAAATCAGAGGCTGAAAATACCTAGCAGTTCCAACTCCCTCATATCACAAGGTCCGTGTTCTCACGAACTCTGAAAACTGAGATGATTCTTTCATTCTGATTATTGTTCTCAAAAACCAAATGGCTTTTCTGTAACTAGTTTCATGACACATTGAGTGGAAAAATTCCTCTTCACTCATGATGGTTTTACACTTATAATTGGCGGTATGATTTGATCCTCTGCCACATGCTTTCCAAACATTGCTCAGATAAATAAAACACACCAGAATCTAAGCGCTCACCAAAGAAGGAAACAAATATATACCAAATGTATAATAAGCCTGCTTTCAGATAGCTTTGAAGACTTTTTTGTTTTACTCTAAGGAATCCCTTCAGTATGTTTTTATAACCTCTGAGAAGAGTGTTGAAGTGATGATAAATTGAGCAAAAGAGTAAATTGGAGGTTCACCTTGCCTCCAATTCTAATAGAAGAGGGGACAAGAGCTAAAATTTGTTGCATGCCCATCTGTGCTAATACCTGAAGTACGTACCTAGGATAGGCGGTATAATGGCCCCCCAAAGATGTCCAGAACCCCCTGGAACTTGTGAATATTTTACCTTAAATGGCAAAATGAACTCTGTAGGTGTGATTAAGTTAAACATATTGAGCTGGGTAGATTATCCTGATAGACCCTATGCAATCGCAAAGGTCCATGTAAGAGGAGCATAGGAGATTACAGAGGGACGAAGGCAACGTGATGACTGAAGCAAAGATTGGAATGATGTTGCCACAAGCCAAGGAATGATGGGATACAGCCTCTAAATCTGAAAGAGGCAAGGGATCAATTCTCTCCTGGAACCTCGAGAGAACCATCTCTGCTGACCCCTTAATTTTAGCCTGGTAAGACTCATTTTAGGACTTCTGACCTCCAGAATTGTAAGATATTAAATATGTGTTTTTTACACCACTGAATTGGTGATAATTTGTTCCAGCAGCAATGGGAAACTAAAACAGCACCTCTGTATTATCTCATAACACTATGAAGGAGAAATAATGTCTCCATTTTATGGTGACAACCAAGGTTTGGAGAGGCTAACCCAAGTTCACACTGCTAATTAATAGTGGCACAAGGTCTCAAATATTCACCAATTAAGTCCACGACTTTTTCACAGGACTATGTAACCAATAATTTCTTCTGGATTTCCCCCTCTTACCCACCAATATCAACTAGATAGATTGCTCACATCTACGAATTTTCTAGGAGGCCATTCTACCTCATAGGCATGGATGAATTGTATGGATTACCCAGAAAACTTGCCTTTAATTTATAAAGTCTTCCTTCACTCACCTACAAATTTTGGGATTGCCCGCTTTGTAAGGGAAAGCAGGGAAGAAAGGAGAAGAAAGTGAAAGTCAAGACAGACCTCACTGTATGAATCGTAGCCAGGAACCTGTTTTTCCAGCAGTGTCAGAGTCTGGTGGAATAAGTGTAGGGCTTTTATTTCTCCTTTATAACTTCACCAGGAAGTTTCTACAACACACAGTCCCTTCTGCCAAAATCTGGCTTTGGGGATATTCGTGGAAATGATTGAAATAGAGCCCTTCTCCCTCAGCTACTAGGGAGCTGTACCTAATATCTTTAAGGGCAGCTTGGCCTTCTTCCAGAAGAGATACTGTCTGATTTACTGCAGTGCCTACTGCGATGCCTGCACAGCCCGACTTCCCACCTGACCAGTGGGAAACAGCTGCAGGAACACTTCCTCCCACCAACCACAGCAGCCTCACTCCAGAGGGAGGGGGGAGGACAACCCAACATCTGTCTTTCTTATCTGTTACTGATGTGCACAACAGTGCACATTTTTTGGTTGTTGTTTGTCAAAGAAGCTTTCAAGCATGTAAGTTGTTCCTGTTCTACTTCTTGTTTAGATCCTTTTGCAACTCATTGGGGATCCTCAAAAAATAAAAATAATTCCTTCTTCATGGAGCTCAAGTGCAGGATGTTAAAGCAGATACACATTTTACAGATTAGTCCCTCCTAATATATTTCCACTATTTTCATTATTAAAGTAACATCATGGGGAACAGGAAGGATTAAACACATGAACGTGCTGCATTTTAGCCACCATTACATTGGCATGAGACTTAGGGTCTTAGCAAATGTGAAATCAAGGTGCTAAGAAGTGCAACAGTAATTAGTGTTTCCTTTAGATTTTTCTTCTGTTAGTTTTCCTACTCCTCTCTCCCCCATCAAGTGTTTTCATTCTGAGAGTGAATAAGGCCATCTTCGGCAATTTTTATTACTTATTCCTAGCCAGTTTCATCATTTCCAAACTTGGCTCACTTTATGCAATCCTGTTGTCCTGATATGTGCATGTGGAAAAGGAAGGTGAAACTAGTGTGAACTTGGACAAATTGACAAATAATACAGAGTCCCTAATACATTTCTATAAAACCCATTATTTAGCCTTAGAGTTTTTGGAAAAGACTAAAGCAAAACAAAACTCAGGAATGACTATCTTGACCCTACTGTCATTTTGTCATTTGTGATGTTATAGTTAGTTACCAAACAGAGAGATTAGTAAAAAGGACACACTGCATGCATTTTTTTAAAAGTTGGAGAAATATTTTAAATAGATAATGAGAATTTGGAGAGGAAATGCTGGTGAGAAACATACAGAGGGTAAATAGTATGAAATTAAAAAAAAAAAAAGATTCAGTCATTCAGAAGGTACCAGAGGGTAACAATAATTATTTTGAATTTTAATTTTTAAAATGTGTAGAGGGGAAATTTTATTAATAGAAGAAAGTGAAAATTATCAAAATAGACATGCTTATATGCGTTGTAACTCAAGTGTTTCTATCATATCTGAAAAGACATGCAAATTGTAAATTGATGCTGATTTCCAGAGCAGAGGAATCCAGTGGGGGTGGATTTTATTAGAAAATTATTCTGGAACATTTTCTGACAAAACTGCTCGTTTTTAATCAATACTGAAGGAGGTGATAATGCACACCTTTGAATAAGACTTCACAGAGCATGCCATGAATCAGTTTATACTTTGAAGCTTAAACATTTTCACACTCTTTCATTGATTTCTTAACAGAGCAAAGAAAAAAAAACTTTTATGTGTCTCACCATCTCAAGGATTACTACATTTTAGTCCTACTCAGCTACACTTACTTGCCCAAGCAGACTCCACAGTTTCATCTGGACCTCTTGTTGCCTTCTTACCTGGTCAATCCTGATCCATTTTTTCAACTCTCATTTCAGACACTACTTCCTCTGTATAGAGATGTGTCCTTCCTTAGAAACCCAATACACACTCTATTACAGCAAATTTCAAGGATGGTACTTCAACAATATCTACCATGGATCCTATTTATCTACATATTTATACTTTATGTTGATTGCAAAACTCCTGGAGATGATGAATTGTGTTATTTTTATCATATATCATCTCAAGTAAATCCTACAAGGTCTAGAACAGAGATGACACACAAAAATATTTATTGCAAATGAGTAAGTTCATAGACTTTATTTTTGACTTTCCATGACCTAATTGCATATGTGTTTATAGCATAAAATCTTAATAACTAATAGAAAAGTAGCAACTATTGATAATAGCCACTTTTTATTGAACCCACTATCTTCAAGGCTCTATGCCAATCTATTTATATCACCACATCTAATTTTTACAGAAATTTTGCATGACTACAAGAAAAGTTTGAATACCTACTATGTGCAAATTAGTTGAATACCTACTAAATATACATTATATGCCTATTTTGCATATGAGGAATATGAGGCTTAGAAAAGTTAAGGTCAGAGAACTAGTAAATAGAAGAACCAGTATTCAAATTCAGTATGTTTTTATCCCAATCTTTTTATTAAAGTACCCCCATGATATTCTGAAATTAAAAAAATAAATTATAAAAAAAAATAAATAAATAAAATAGCATTTTCCAGGGAAAAAAAAAAAAAAGGATCTAATTAGAAATGAACTGTTCTCAACTGTAACAAAGCAAAGAGAAGAGATCTTCTAAATCTATTCCTAGTCCATCACAGGCACATTGATTTGTATTTCTTTTCTAACAAATATTAAAGTTAAGCTATTCTGAAACATTCTTCAAAAAATGTTCATGGTTACTAGTTTCTGTTCAGTTGGTAGATTCTGTTTTACATACAACAGATTCCAAGCCCTTAGTAAGTGATTAGTCAATCTCTTCTCACCACTAAGAAAGAAGATGTGCTCACCATTCTCTTCTCTGTGGTCAATGTTTTTTAGCATTCATCTTATTTTTTTTTTCAACTTTCTGAGTATTACAGGGGTACAAATGTTTTGGTTACATGAATTGTTTCTGTGCCATTTGAGTCAAAGTTGTAAGTGTGCCCATCACCAAGACAGCGTGCATTATATCTGATAGGTGTGAATTTACTCATCCCCTCCTCCCCCCCACCTGCTTCATCTCCACTGATTTTTACTACCATATGTGCACATGAGTGTTGATCGATTAGTTTCAGTTTAATAGTGAGTACGTGTGGTGTTTGTTTTTCCATTTTTGCAATACTTTGCTTAGAAGAATGGTCTCCAGTTCCATACACGTTGTTGCAAAGGGTATTAGTTCACCATTTTTTTTATGGCTGAGTAGTAATCCATAGTATACATATGGCACATTTTATTAATCCACTCATGTATTAAGGGCATTTGGGTTGTTTCGACATCTTTGTGATTGTGAATTGTGCTGCTATAAACATTCAAGTGCAAGTTTTTTTTTGTAAAATATCTTTTTTTCCACTGGGTAAATACCCAGTAGTGGTATTGCTGGATCAAATGGTAGGTCTACTTTTAGTTCTTTGAGGTATTTCCATGCTACTTTCCATAGAGGTTGTACTAGTTTGCAGTCCCACCAACAGTGTATAAGTGTTTCTTTCTCTCTGCATCCAGGCCAGCATCTGTTGTTTTGGGACTTTTTGATAAAAGTCATTCTCACTGGTGTTAGGTGATATCTCATTGTGGTTTTGATTTGCATTTCCCTGATAATTAGAGCTGTTGAGCATTTTCATATATTTATTGACTATTAGTCTATCTTCTTTTGAAAACCTTCTGTTCATGTCTTTTGCCCACTTTTTAACGGGGATGTTTGACCTTGTCTTGTTGATTTGCTTGAGTTCTTTGTAGATTCTGGTTATTATCCCTTTATCAGATGTATAGCATGCAACTATTTTCTCTCCACACATCTCTTTTTCTTTTTAATCTCTCGATTTTGCTTTTCTCTATGTTGGTTCCATTCTCAGACCAGCTGTCTCTGAATTTAGCAAGATGGCTACCAACAACCCTACGGTTATATCCAATACTGTCAGCAATACAATAGAGAAAAGGAGGCCTCTATCCAGTCAGCTCAAACAACAGTCTGTGGAAATCCAGTCAATTGTCTTCATTCATTTTAGTTATGTTCTAGAAAGTTTCCACACACACTGAATTAACAAATACTGAACCATTGCTCCCAGGTGAAATATAAGAATACAGCATTAGGTTCCCATGAGGCTCTGGTCACAACAGTCTCATCAATCAACACATAACTTTGTTTTATGTTTGTTTCTGTTTAAAAACTCTGTGTGTGTGTGTGTGTGTGTGTATATTATTTTCACATTAAACTCATGGCCAACAGCACTATGCCTCATGCTTGAACAAAGATTATATAACACACATATTTTTTCCATAAGACACATCACAGTCTTCTTGCTCTTTGGAACACTAGACAGCACTTCAGCACTATGCTTGGGGTCATTTTAAAAAGTAAAGTCACCAAAAAATAAAAGTCCAAAAACATGAAAAAAACATGACACTAAATAGACCTCAAGAAGGTCACTTGTTTACTGTATGAGAGCTGAAATAAAAAATCAGAGCATCACTTTTTTCAATGTCAGCTGGGAATGTGCACATGAGGTGACCCAAATATTTTGCTACTCTGTGTTTGTCTTTGAATGACCAGGAAAACACAGTGATTACTGATTTTGGGGTTACAAGTAAATTTTCAAAGGATTTATATCAGTACACATTCACAAATATGGAAGCCAGGAATAATGAAGATGAACTCTAAGTCTTGTTGGCTGTGATTGACCAAGCCTGGGTCACCTAGACACAAAGGGAATGATGTCAGCTCCCCCTGGATGACATGGACAATTTAGTCTATTCAGAGTGGTTCCTTAAGGAAAATAGATGTAATTAATAGAGGATGGGAAATTAGAAATGGTTAGGAAAAAGATCTACTAGGTATCTATAACACCCCCACCTACAGACTACTCCTTCCCAGATGAGAGAGATCTATTTCTTAAGACTTTTACTTTTCTTAAATTCTCTCCTATTAGTATCTAACTTTCCTTATATGTAACTAATCAGCTATTTATCTGAGGACTCCTGCAGGAAATATGCACCCTAGGTAGTATTTATTACTTAGTATAAAACCATCAAACTATCCTATATAGTATTATATGTTATATCAATGTTTATCTGGAATTTTCTTTAAAAAATATGTTTTGTATTTCCTTTATTGAGGTTAATATTATAACTATTGAAATAACTAAAGATTTCTATATTACCTGGGAAAAATTATTGTATTATATTTACATCAGGCTCACTTCATCTTTATTTTTTAAAAGAGAGGGAAATACTTCTTATTTTGCTTTATTGTGGATAAGCTTGTTTTTTTTTACAGATGGTACCTTTTTATCATCAGGAACACTCTTTCTGAGGAAAGAGAACTGAGCCTCAGTTTGGTTAGGTAATTCCATTCATTCATGTAAAAATTCAGTTAGCACTTATTTTCTCTGTGCTCCAACTGTGGTTGGTGTTGGAGATTCAGTGTTCCCAAAGATAGATAAACAGAGGGTAGTTTAGTGCATTCACAAAAAAAATAAATAATTCTCAAACGTGTTTTCATGCTAACATTGGACTGGTTCAGGGGAGGACGTGAGGGATGTGTGGAAGGCCCTGTCTTTACAGAGTATGCAGTAAAGTGGGAAATACTTCAACTCAGTGTGAGAAGAGCTATCACAGAGGTGAGCATGGTTCACCTGGGTAGCACACATGTAGAGCAGAGGGAGGGTAGGTTAACAGTGACATTTTAGTGACATCTTAAAGGATAAGTAAATGTGTCTGAGGTGATTGAGAAGTTTGGAAGTCTTTAGGGCAGTTTACTAATATTTGGTTGACTCTAGTCCTTTGGGCACTTGCAGGATTGTTATTTCCCTTCTCCACTGGCTTCAAGCCTTGTGAAATATGAGTGGCAGTGATACATGGAGATGAAACCTTCAGGAGCCAGGATGCTGGGGGAACATCCAATGTCCCCATGCATTGGGATTAGGGATTCCTATGGCAATGCAGGGATTTCCAACTACTGTTCATCAAATAACAGCTGCTGGTGATGTTAATTAGTATTTTGGTCAAGATGGTCCTTAGACCAAATAAATACTCAAACCACTGTGTCAAAAAGGTTAAATGTGTACCTTTGCCACAACATTTCCTAGTACTCTTAATATGCTAATAAAACTTGTGAAATTACAGAAGGAAGATAAAATATACAGCATTCCTGATATTTACTCACATGCCACTAAATCTAATAGATATTTTCCAGTCCTTGTATTATTTGACTGCTCAGGGATATTTGACACTGTTGATCTCCTTTCCTAAGGCATCTTGTTTCATTCTTGCATCCAAGTATGTAGTAATTATTTCAATAGCTATTTACTGACCACATCACATTGATAGGCCTATGGGGTCACTGAGGATAATCAGAGAGCACAAACAGGTATGATCCACTGTTTCCTAGAGCTTAAGTTGGCTGGTGGAGATGGGCTTTAGATCAGCAAAAGGATGCTTCAGTTGAAGATGAGGAAGAATCTTATAATGAAGAAGTCTGGTTTATCCTGAGGTAGAAGGAAAACTAGGTGCTGGAGTTAAGCCTGAATGATTAGGAGGAGTTGCTGAAGCTAAGGAGGTGAGGACAACCGGGCAAAGGAACAAGCACTTCAGAGGATTTGTAGCCTATAGGTAAAAACAAATACAAGATCGAGAAAATATTAATAGGTCTATTCTGGCTCAAACATAGAAGAGATAATTACCTGGCAGTGACCACCAGGTCATGAAGACCTGAGGTAGGTGCATTCAGATTTAGTTCTTTATTCTAAGCAACGTGGTAACCCATCGAAGGAGTCTGAGCTAGAGAGAGGATTGTTGGAGAAGGGGGTGCCATTTTTGGCTGCTCTCATTCTTGATCACTGTACCTATTTATATGTGATTATTTGATTTATGTAGTATTTAAGCTATACCATGGTAATAGTTCACCATGGTGTTCCTGGAACCCAGAAAAATGGCTAGTCCATAACATTTTATAAGTTTTTATTAAAATGATTGAAAGAATGAATTATATGGTTTTTTAATCTTAAATTCTCTCCCATAAATTTTCCACAATTTGAAAAGCAATGCCCTAATTAACAGTTTTTCACAGCCTACAATTTCAAAAGCAACAACCTGATTCAGTGCTTTTCAAACTTTAATGTGACTATAATTCACCTGAGGATCTTCTTAAAATGAAGCAGGTCTAAAGTGCTTCAATTCTTACCACTGTAAGTGAGGCTGATAATTACTGTTGGTCCATGGAATACAGTTAAAGCAGCATTGAATACTAAGCACTGAATCCAAACCTGGATGTAAAGAACAGAATGAACTCAGTATATTATCTCATATGCAAGTAGTAGGTTTCATAATTGGCTGACCATAAACATAATCTGAGAAGTTTTTCTTTTTTTATTAATATTCTCTGGGCCCCATCTCTAGAGATTTGAAATCAGTTGATCTGGAATAGAGTTGCAAGCATTGGAAGTCTGAAATAGTTATCCTTGTAAGTCAAATGAGAAGCCATGGCTAAGATTTGGTGTTTTATATGAAGGTTCACCTCTGGATTTCTTGGAGTTAAATCAAACCCCCTTGTCCTCTCCCCACATTCCTCCAGTCCCTGGTCAGGCCCTACTCATTTTGCTCATTAGCCTGGCTCCTACACAGATGGTGTTTGTGTGCATGCTGATGACTTCCATCACCTTCAGGTGCTCATTGTCAGAGGGTGTGGCAAATTGTCCGTGCAGGTGTAATAGGGAAAGGAGGATTGATGCTCAGAGGAATGTCTTCTTTTGCAATATATTCTATCAAAATCAAAATGCCCATGGCTGACTTGTGAGGAAGTATACTTTGTCATGTTAATATGAAAGAGAGCTAATGACACCTACATATATTTAGTTTTCTTTCTTCTTCACCTTCTCTTTTTAAAACCATCCAGATGTTCAGCAGCTCAGCATTTAATATCCCATATTTGACCTTATAGCCCTCCACCATCTGCTATACAAGGTGTTTCATCAAGCTAATGTGAAAAGGCATTTGATAAATTAACTCAATTGTAGTGCATTTTGATGATCCCAATTCAAGGTAAGAATTTCATGATAATAATTAATTAAATGAGGGCTGTCATATATCTTCCTCAAATTTTCTGATGTCAAAAGCTTCTTCCAACTGTGTGAAGACTGGACTGAATCCCAACACATCCTGTTAGGTCTTCCTCAAATTATACTCTTTTCCCCTTTCACTGTTCACTGGGATGGCCTACCCTAATTTAGAAACATAAATCCATTTGGCCTTTAAAGGTTAAGAAATTCCCAGAAGATACTATATCAGTGAGGTTAATAACAAAAAATTAATAATATCCATGTCAATCAATAGAAAAACAATGTAACCAATTTCAAATTTTAGGAAAAAGAAAAGAAAACCCTAAGAACAAGAGTATTGGATCTTCCTATGATAATTACACTTGAGCCCATTTGCTCATAGTATCTATATACTACAAAGTCTCATTCATAGTGTGTTGTTATCATTCTTTTGTGTTAATATAATCCCTTTTTTCCTTCATCTTTTGGTCAAAACATGCCTCCTTTATCTATTTAGAGTAGTTTCAGGTTCATAGCAAAATTGAGCAGAAATTGCAGATTTCACACATACCCCACCCACCCACTATCAATATTCCCATCAGTTTGGTACATTTGTTACAGTTGATGAAGCAACATTGATATATAGTTATAAAAGTCCATATTTTACATAGGGTTTCACTCTTTTGTTGAATATTCTCTGGGTTTTGTCAAATGTATGACAGGTATCCACCATTATGATATCCTATATAATAGTTTCACTGTTCTAAATCTCTCCTCTGCTCCACCTATTCATCCCTCCCTCCCTCACTCCCCCAAGCCCTGGCAACCACTGATCTTTAACTGTCTCCATAGTTATGCATTTTTCAGAAAGTCATAGAATTGGAATAATACAGTATATAGCCTTCTTCAGACTGGCTTTCTTCACTTAGTAATATGCATTTTAAGTTTCCTCCATGTCTTTTCATGACTTGATAACTCATATTTTTTTGATGTTAAAAATATACTATTGTCTGTACGTACCATAGTTTGTTTAGCCACTCATCTATTGAAAAATATCTTGACTGCTTCCACCTTCTGACAATTATGAATAAAGATGCTACAAATATTTGTGTACAAGTTTTTGTATAAACATGTTTTCAACTTTGGGTAAATACCAAACAGCACGATTGCTCAATTGTATGATAAGAGTACATTTAGTTTTGTAAGAAACAGTTAAAGTCTTCCTAAGTGGCTTTACCATTTTTCATTCCCATTAACAGCAGGTGAGAGTGCATGTTTTCCACATCTTCACCAGCATTTGGTGTTACCAGTGTTCTGAATTTTGACCATTCTAACAGGTGTATAGTGTTATATCATTGTTTTAGTTTGCATTTCCTGATGACATATGATGTGGGGCAACTTTTCATATGCTTATTTGCCAGCTATGTATCTTCTTTGGTGAGATATCTGTAAAGGCCTTTGGTCCATTTTTTAAGCTGGTTGTGAGTTTTCTTGTTGAATTTTCAGTGTTCTTTGTACAGATTCTTCTTGACTTATGGTGGGGTTATGTCTCATTAAATCCATCATAAATTGAAAATATCATATGTCAAAATACACTTGACACACCTAATCTACCAAACTTCATAGCTTAGCCTAGCCTACCTTAAATATGCTCAGAACACTGACAGTAGGCTACAGTTGGGCAAAATCATCTAACACAAAGCCTATTTTATAAAAAAAAATTATAGAATATCTTATGTAATTTATTCAATACAGTGTACCGTATTCAATACAGTATAATACAGTATGATATACAATACAGTATTGGTTATTTACCCTTGTGATTGTGTGGCTGATGTGGGAGCTGTGGCTCCTTGCTGCTGGCCTGCATCACAAGAGAGTATCATACCTCATATCACTAGTCCCAGAATAGATCAAAATTCTAAATTCAAGGTACAAGTTTTTACTGAATGTATATACTTTTTGCACCATGCTAAAGTTGCAAAATTGTAACTCAGATTCTTATAAGTCAGGGACCATCTGTATATTTTGGATACCAGTTCTTTATCATATAAGCCTTTTGCAAATATTTTCTCTAGTCTGTGGCTTTTCTTTTTGTTCTGTTGACAGTGTTTTTCACAGAGCAGAGATTATTAATTTTAATGAAGTCCAGCTTATCAATTCTTTCATGAATCATTCCCTTGGTGTTGTATCTAAAAAGTCATTGTCAAACCCAAGGTTATCTAGATTTTCTTCTATATTATCTTCTAGGAGTTTTATAGTTTTATGTTTTACACTTGGATATGTGATCCATTGGGGTTACTTTTTGTGAAAGGTGTAAGGTCTGTGCTTAAGTTCTTTGTGTGTGTATGAGAGGATGCCCAGTTGTTCCAGGTCTGGGCAGTTTTCAATTCCCTATTCATTCTGTTCTTTCCTTCTCCACAATTTTTCATTCTGAGGAAACAGAGATCTCACTAGGTTTATTGTTTGCTTTTCAACCACTATATAGATCTCCTTCACTTTCACTTGGATGCTAATATAATTCTTATTCCTCATATTCAACTTGAGGACAGATACAATTCCAAGGTGTGTTTCTGGATATAAGAGGATTTAACCAGGACTGTGGGTGGTGGGTGTGTACTATTGAATCTCCGGCTCATTGGGTGTGAGGAGCATAATTTATGAGAGTGGATCTTTAAAGACATTTTGAAGCTTCTACATAGCAAGGGAAACAATCAACAGAATGAAAAGACAGCCTATAGATTGGGATAAAATATTTGCAAACCAAAAAAAATCTCATAAAGAATTGTTATCTAAAATATATAAAGGATTTCTACAACTCAATAGCCCAAGTAACCCAATGAAAAAATGGGCAAAAGTCCTAAATAGACATTTTTCCAATGAAGTCATACAAATAGCCAACAGGTATATGAGAAGATGTTCAACATCACTAATCATTAGGGAAATGCAAATCAAAAACCATAGTGAGATATCACTTTGCACCTGTTAGGATGGTTACATCCTAGTAAATGTTGGTGAGAGTGCAGAGAAAAGGGAGCATTTATACAATGCTGGTGGGAATGTAAATTGGCACAGCCATTATGGAAAATAATGTAGGTTTCTCAAAAAAATTAAAAATAGGACTACCATATGACCTAGCAATCCCTCTGCTGGTCATGTACTCAAAGAAAATGAAATCACCACCTCGTAGAGATATCTGTACTCCTGTGTTCATTGCAGCATTAATCACTGTGGCCAAGGTATGGAAACAACCTCAGTGCCTGTTGACAGATAAATGTATAAAGAAATTGTGATATTATTGAACCTTAGAAAAGAAAAGATCCTGCCATTTTGATAAAATGGATGAAGCTGGAGGACATTACACTAAGTGAAATAAGCCAGACACAGAAAGACAAATACTGCATAAACTCACTTATATGTGGAATCCAAACAAAATGTAGAATACATAGAAACAGACTAGAAGGGTGGTTACTAGGGGTAGGGAGGGGGAGGAAATGAAATGTGTAGGTACAAAGTGTAGTTAGACAGGATGAATCAGTCTAGAGATCTAATGTATGTCATGAGGACTATAGTTGATAATATTACATATTGAAAATGTCTTAAGGGAGTACATTTAGGTGCCCTTGCCACAAAAAAAGGGTAACTATGGAAGGTAATAGTTAACCTATGGATAGGTTAATTTGCTTGACAGTGGTAATAATTTCATTATGTGTGTGTATATGAAAACATCATGTTGTACATCTTAAATACATACAATAATTTTTTGAAAATAAAGGCCTTTTATGATTCAGAAAGTAGTTTTCTGGCAGTTGGGTGGGAGTGGTAGTAAAATTTTCAAGCTGACCCAAGAATAGGATCCCTCAGGTCAGGGTTTACCAATGAGATGTGTAAATGCCTTTTTCTCTCCTCTCAAGCCTTGCTCTATTTCACAGTTTAAATTTGAGCTGAAAACTGGTAGTTCCTGAGTCATGCTGGATGAATTCTTCATTAAATTTTCATGGAAAAAGATTTCTTCATGTACAAGAAAATGGTACATAATGTTATTGACTAAATGCTTAAGCTACTTTTATCAAAAATGAAAGAAACTGACAGGTATAAATTGATTGATGAATGCATACATACATACATATATACATAAATGGGAAAACTTTAACATGCTTATCTCTGCATGCCCAAATGTTATTGATTGTCTTGTTCTATATTTCAGGATCCTCCAAATTTTCCTAGTTGGCTAAATTCCTTTTGTAATCAGGTAAACACAAAATATGTTATTTAAGAAACAAAAAGCCTGGTTGATAGATTTACTCAGTGCACTTAAAAAATTTATGCTAATTTTATAGTACCCCTATCAGAATCAGAACACCACCACCTGGAAGCTAGGAGAAATTTATCAGATGTCAGGCCTCTAGGTGCAAACCCCACAAAGTAGTGGCCCTGTTCTACATACACTCTCTTCTCCTAGATGGGTAAGAACCCTCTAGCCTGCTGACATACCTAATTACCTTCAGAGGATTTCAAATTCACCAGCTACCATTTATCAACAGTTACACACAGTAAGTGTTCCAAATCATATAGATAATTCATATTCTTTTAGGACATACCATCTTGGGGATTCATAATACCAAAATTTGTCTGACCCAGGTTCCCCACAGGTCACAACATCTGAGCCCTCTTCACTCTTTTATAAACACTTTCTGGGCATCCTATGTTTGTCATTCTATGTTCTTAGAGTCCTTGTAATTACTGAGTGGATTCGCTGCCTTTCTTTTTTCTCTTTATTCCAACTCCTTTCTTTGAGAAAGGACCAATGTCATGGACAATAAAAGAACCTGTGACTAAGACACCACTGCCCATACCAGAGCTGATAAAGCTTGTGGTGCATCCCCAATGTTTGGTAGAGATTGCTGAGAACCATGCTCTTATTACCAACCACTTTAAACAAGTTGGCTCAGAGGCTAGTCTGAGTGCTGGTCATTTTGTAGTTCTAAGAACCCCTATCTCATTTTGAGCCACAATTTTTAGGACACTTTTATACTTCTTGACTTTTTCTTAAGAATAAATAATTCCATGGGAACTTTTTAACCCCTCTTCTAAATTGTTTCCTGAGAGCTACCTTCACCACCACCAATCCTGGCTAACTAGCATACCAGACATTTCTAATCACCAGGGGACCTCTAACATGTATCCATTATAGATGTTCCTAAAATAAAGCCATGGTCACATAAATTAGAAGTATCCAAAAGTCCAGCTATCAGTTAAATCTTAAAGTGCATCAGTGTAACTCAAGTTCTAAAATGCACAGACATGTATGATGTAGTTATTTATTAATTCTGGTGCATTGTACCAGAAAGAATGTTGAACTGAAAATCAAGAGATGGATTAGGCCCTTTTTATCCCTGAGTTAACTTTATAAACTTGAGAAAGTCTCAAAATTCCTAGATCATTTGAAAAATTAGGGGGTTGAACTCAATGTCTTTAAGTTTTCTTCCAAAGTGCTATATAGACCAAATGTTTGAATCCCTCCAAAATCCTTATGTTGAAACCTAATGCCACCTGTGATAATATCTGGAGGTGGAGCCTTTGTGAGGTAACTAGGTTATGAGAGTAGAGCTCTCAAGAATGGAATTAGTAGCCTTATAAAAGAGGACCCAGAGAGCTTCCTTGTCCTCTTCCACCATGGTAGGACACAGGGAGAAGAAAGCTACCTAAGAACCAGGATGCAGGTCCACACCAGGATTGAATCTGCTGTGTCTTGATTTTGAGTTTCCCAGCATCCAGACCTGTGAGGAAAAATGTCTGTTTCTTACAAGCCACCCCTTTATGGTATTTTGTTATTGCAGCCAGAACAGACTAGGACACAAGTTTCTTTTCAGCTTTAAATGAAAACCGTTAAGGGACCCCATTTTGGGGGAACAGCAGTGAGAAGAAGCTTGCCAACAGAATGTAGGTTCTGTAGTTTAATCCTGAAGCATTCATTTGCATGATCTGTGTTAGAATAATGAAAAAGAAGAACCTCATCAGCCAGACCTTTTCCAACACACTTTTAAATATTTTATTTCAAAGCTTGTAGGAGGAAATGAGATTTAACATTGCTTTCAAGTTATATTTCTATCTACATGAAAGAAAATAGGTCTTCAAAAGAATACCAAAGTCTGGGAACTGTCACAATGCAATTTAGGAAGGATTGCAAGTAAAACAGTTTAGCAATACAATATAAAGCAGAGAGTCAAATTCAGAGAAGAAAAAGACATTTAGAAGTTTAGTAAGAATCCTCGGCCACTCTTTATTCAATGAATATAAATCTTTGGGAAAAAAACTCCCACTGAGATTCAAATTACATAGACAGAGCAAGAGAGGGAATATATGAGTTATTTATGGCAGTGTTACTGAGGTAAATGCAGATGCCACTACAAAGTGGCTGTGCTGGTAATGGTAAAATGTGGGTTATGTGCATTTTTTTCCCTGGCATCTACTGGTGGATTTGAAAGTAAAACTGCAATTGCAATTCAAGTTGATGAATGAGAAATTTTCCTACCTGGAAAAGAAGATTAATCTCTCTTTAATTGACTCTTTGATCAGAATAAAGATTTATAAGAAGAAAATACAATATGCCTGTGATAAGGAATTAGGGATGATGAATGGAGAAGCCGTTAGCATTATAGGAATTCTAGGAAGGCATATGTTTCAAGACAAAGTAACCTTTATTGAAGCAAGATAATTTAAGAAGTGAACTTCTTGGTTAAATTCAAATGTATTTACAAAGTACTTTTTAGACTTTCTAGTAACAAAATCCCAATTCTTGAATTGTTACAATGGCAATTTAGAACAAGTTCTTCTTATCTTTATTAGGCACTTGACAAAAACACAGGGTGGCCTATAAAGTGCCATAAAAGCAGGGAGAATGTTGTTTATATTTTCCATAAAGGTCTCAGCTCACTATGAATGCTAAGTGGATGCTAAATCTGAGTCATGAAAATGCCTCTCTAATGAGTACTAAAGAATTCCCAGAGTAAGATCATGTCTTTGTAACCAGTATCAAAAATCAGCCTTCCTGCCTTTGTATCAAAATGGTTCCCAAAAACTCTCTGCTCATAATCCTTTATCATTCACTGACCAGGTACTCAGTAAATGTTGGTTAAATTCATCTGAGAGTTTCGTTGAAATAAAATGGTCCAACAAAGAGAGGTTTAGGAGAACCCACATTTTCAGCCCTATTACCGTAATGAAAAGGTGTTTTTTGTTTGTTTGTTTGTTTTAATCCTATAACTAACGCAACACTGGTAAAATTCAGTTTCAATTTCATGGACACCCATTATAATCATTCCTCTGCATACAATCGCAAACTTTTTCTTCTTTTTTTATTCATCCTACTCACTTTACGATGCCAGCCCTGGTTAAATTCTACTTTGTGTCTGCACCCACGCAGCTAAAAATGGTTGGAGACCAGTGTTCTGCTGGCTGGTCCCATTTTAAATTCAAGATCACTAACCTCACGTGGGCCCTGCGTGCTGTGGAGCCATCGGGATTTAATTTCCCATTCTAATTAATTTCTCTCACTGGTAGACACTATGCCATACCTTCTCCTCTCTCCTCAAGCATCCAACATCTCTGCTTCCATTCTCACTTTCTTCTGATGACCTTGCTTCCTATTCCACCTAGAAAACGGAAAGAGTCTCACTATCTCACATGTACTCACATAACAGTACCGGCTCAACATATTCTGTCTTCTCTTCTAATGCCTTTGATGAATTTCCCTGCAAAGACATTGCTCCAGCAGTCCTCCCCTCAGTCCTGCAACAATTTTTCTCTCTACTGGATCATTCCCATCAGCATACAGACATGCTGTTACTTGTCCCATCTAAAAAATGAAACAAACAAAAGCAAAACGAAAATCCCTCCACTTCTCTTAACACTATTCCTTCAATTACAGCCCTTCTCTCCTTCTCCTATAATAGCAAAATTCCTTGAAAAAACAATCACCTATGCTTGTAATTCTAATTCTCTTTCTCCATTTTCTTCTCCATTTCTTTCAGTCCAAATAGGTTTTTGCCCCTACCACGCCCCTGAAGCTACTTTTGCCAAGGTCACCATGACTTTGGTATTGTTCAGTCCAAGGATCAATTCAGTTCTCATCTAACTGAACCAGTCAGCATCATTTGAGGATCAAGCCGTTTCCTCTTTTGTTCACTTTGCTTCTTTGGCCTTGCTCTCTTCATATCACTTATATTTCATTGGCTTTTCTTCCTTAATCTCCTTTTCTGGTTTGTTCTTTTCTCTCCAATCACTTAAATTAGGAGTATAGCAGGGCTAAATTCCTTAGCTGCTTCTTTTACTTACCAACGGCTCTTCCTTGGTGATATCATCTGGGCACTGATGACTACTAAATGCCCATCCTTGGCATGTGTTCTCTCCTAACTTCACACCATATTATATCTGCCCATTTAAGATGTCTATGTAGATATCTAATCAACATCTCAAAATTAATATCTCCAAAACAAAAATCTTAATTTCTGCCATTCCTACTAGCTATCAAATTTGCTCTTTCAGTTTGTTGGACAAGAATTTTGGCATCATGTTTAACTCTTCTATTTCCCTTATACCCCACAGTCAATCCACTAACAAATTGTCTTGTCTTTGCCTTAAAAACATAGCCAGAATATGACTATTTGTTACTACTTTCATATTGACCCCAGTGGTCCAAACTGTTCAACTCTCATGACAGCATTATTATATCAGCCTCCTAACTAGACCCTCCAGTTCTACTCTTGTCTAGCACAATCTATTCTTAATATAGCAAGAAGAGTGATCCTCTTAAAACCTATGTCAGATCATGACTCCACACAGAAACCTGCACTAAATATTGTTATGGCTATCTATTGCTGTAATGACACTAAAACATGATGGTTTTAAACAATAATTTATTATTATCTCTCATGGATCTGTGTACTGACTCCTGTTAGCTGAGTGGCTCCAGCTTGGGGTTTCTCATGTGAGAGCTGATTACTAAAAAAGACTAACTGGGATGGGAGTCATCCGTAGGGTTGACTGGGCTGGATGTCCAAGAAAACTCATCCACATATCTGGCAGTAGGTGCTGGCATCTCACTGGGAGCTGGGCTAGCTGTCAATCAGTTTGCCTACGCATGGTTTCTTCACAGGGGTTGGGATTCTCAGAGCATGATGCCTAAGTTCTAAGAATGAGTATTCCAAATACCAAGAAGTAGAACATGAGAGTCCCTAAAGACTGGGCCCGGAAACTGGCACAACAGTTCCACTTATGTTGTGTTTTCTTGGTCAAAGCAGACACAAAATCCACAGAGATTTGTGGAAAGGAAACATACACCCTACTCTCAATGGAAGGAATGTCAAAGATGTGACCATGCTTCATCTGCTACAGCTTCCATGTCATTGACAGTAAAAGGCAACATTCTTGCAGTGGTCTTCAAAACCTACAAAATAGGGACTAGTCACCTCTCTGATATCATCTTTTGCTCAAGTCCCATTTTCCCACTATACTCCAGCTACTTCTCAAAGCCTCAAAGCCTTAATATTTGCCATTTTCTTTTTCTAGCATCCTTTTCCCTCAGGTACTTTTATGTCCATATGGCTTTATCCTTCTTTTAATCTCTGTTCAGATGTAACCTTCTCAGTGACATCAACAACCCAATATATATATTTGTTTGTTGTCTGACTCTTATCACTAGAAAGAAAGATCCAAAGAGCAGGGATTTTTGACTTTTTTGTTTACTGCTGCATCTGTGATGCCTAGAATAGTTCTTGGAACACAGAGGAAGCCAATAAATATATTTCTGAATGAAGAAACATACGCCACATTTCTTTAATTCCTAGTAGTAGTCCTATTTCATTCAACTGCAACAATTTTGGATTTTGCCCATGTGAATCACTTCGACTTTACAAAAACTCTTTGTGGAATGGGTGCTTATCACCCAAATACTTGACCACACTCAGGGACCAACTCCAAGTACATCCAACGTGTAGAAGATTGTCCTGTTCTTGATACACATGGTTGAGCTGTTATACCATATACCAGTGAAGCTGGTATATGGAGCACCCATGACAATGATGGGGTCTCACTGGGGAGAAAATATGATAGTAGAAGATAAATTAACTCTCTGACACCACTTTGGAATTTGAAGTATCCAAGTAATTGAAATGACTGCCTTCTAGTGTGTTAAGGTTTTGAGGTCTATAAGCCTATTCCCTAGGATTTGTATGCACCTGAACTTAAATGAGGCTAAATTCGATGAATATCATAAGATCCAAAGCCATCCATTGAAGGCTTTTAGTTTTTCTTGACCTGCAGTTCAGTTCTCTGTCCATCCAACCATAATGCCTCTAGGAAACAAATCAGAGCCTTAACGGGAAAGTGATCACTTTAGCCCTTTGTTTATGAGGCCCTCCTAAGATTTCTCACAAGCTCAGCTTCGTTTAAAACTGCAAGAAATAAAGAAATTTTTGAACTGTGAAAAGTACCCTTTTATCATGAGCACGAGTTATTACTTAAAATTATATAGTTCACAATCAGTTAATCCAAGTGCTATTGCAGTTGTTGCTGATTAATTCTCAAGGCTATGCTTTACCACACAGTATTGTTTGGAACACGTTGATCAGGTTAACTACTGATATGCAGCTGGTATATGGAGCACACAGTGAAGTTTTCCAAAGGTATTTTTGCCTAAGTAAAATTTGACCGCTGTCAATGAGACTTCAGCACTGTATGTCAAATGAGCTAGAAGGGAAGCCTCTAGTATAAATATGTGATTGAAGACAAAGTCACTGGGCTCTTAGCAGCAGGGTCAGCTGAACCCAGGAAATGTATCCCACATTTTGTCTGAGGATCAGCATAGAACAGCAGCCCCTGCTCCATCTGTGAAAGGTTATGCCGATGCTCTTGCAGATGTAAAGAGGCAGAGTGCAAGTTCAGCAAGAAGAAGGGTGACCCCACAAAGGATGTCATTCAAAATTGGTTTGAAGGATGCCCAGGAACCTTCTAGGTAGTCACGTCTAGTATCAGATGACTATTCACTTTGCAGCAATTTCCAGGAACTGTTTCATATTCAGTAGGTCAAGATGCTTCTGAATCCTGCATTGATTATAATAATTCCAACTCTGTTAGCCTTCATTGAGGGCTTACTCTGGGCTAGTACAATCAGCTGAATAAGGCATTATGTCATTAATCCTAAAACAACATCAGGCCCTTTGATTTTTATCCTTCTAGTGCATATTAATCTACCCATATCAGTCCATCTCCATTACAACCAACAGCCAGCATTGTCTCTCACCTGAAGTATTTCAGTAATATCCAGGTAGCTGTCCCTGCTTCCATTCGTATACCTTAATCAGTTCTCTATACAGCCAAGAGATAGATCTTTTTATATGGTTATGATATATCCATGTGTGATCTGACTCAGTCTAACCTACCAGCTTAACTTAATACCACTCTCTGCTCAATTTCTGTGTTCTAGTTTCACTAGTCTTTTTTTTTTTTTAATTTTTTTTGTAGTTCCTGGAATATGACTTATCTCTTCATAACTTACTTTCCTATGGTGGGCACATTTTTAAATCTATTCCCTCCCGTGTCACCTAACACTCTATTTTGCATTCTCCCAAGTCTCATTAGACATTTCCTTAACCTTACATTCGTCTTTCATAGCACTTATGGCAATTTAATGTAAACAATTCCTTGTGCAATTATTTTGTTTCCATCTCTTATGCACAAGAATGCAAGCTTGCTTCATAAGGGCAGAGAACACATCTTTTTGTTAATTTATTATATCCCTAGTAAGCAGTTATATGGCTTAGACATAATTAGCACTAAATATAAGTCTTTGAATGAGTTAATGGCCTTAATTCCTATAATATTAGGGAAAATTGACATTTTTGAATGAGAAGGAACACTTTCACAGAGAAGATAACACATAAAAATGGGGAAAGTATAGTATTTGGAGACACACTTCCGTAATACTAAGGCCAATATTAGGTCCTAATAATGCCCCCGAAAGAGAGTGACCATGGGAAGTAGAAGCATATATCCCTAGAGACTTGTAAGCAGAACTGAGTCATTCCAGGTGCAGCATCAATTCACTTTAAAAAAGAGAAATGCTTCTTTTTCTCTAATCCAAAAAAAATTGACATATGAAACAAAGATTAATGATTGTCCACACTGACTTGACTTCTCTGAGGCATTGGCTCTGCAGCTTTCTCACTGTTCTTTAATGCGTTTTCCTTCTTTAGCTGAATGTGCTACGCTCTGTTGTTTTTGGACTTGCTTTCCTGACATTGCATTCTTAGGCCCTTCCTTCATGCTCTGGGTTTTTCCAGTGTTCTGTCCTTAGTGTTCTCTATTTTCATATTTTCTACTCACCTTATATGATCTTCTACATTGACTGGGCTTTACTCACTAAAATGTTTAAGCTAAAAAACTCATAGCTTCTTTTTTCCTTCATGTTTGGCTTCTCGATTCATCACATCCTACTCAAAATATCTGTTGGATGTCTACTCAGCCACAAAAAACAACGGTGAACTAACACGTGTTGTATTATCCTGGATGGAACTGGAGCCCATTCTTCGAAGTGAAGTATCTCAAGAACGGAAAAATAATACCACATGTACTCACCATCAAATCGATACTAATCGATCAACACTTATGCACACATATGGAAATAACTCATCGGGTGTTGGGTAGGTGGGAGGGAGGGGATGGGTAAATTCACACCTAAGGGATGCAGTGTGCACTATCGGGGGGATGGGCATGCTTGTAGCTCTGACTCGGGTAGAGCAAAGGCAATATATGTAACCTAAATGTCTGTACCCCCGTAATACTCTGAAAAAATAAGTAAATAAGTAAATAAATAAATAAAATATCTGTTGGATGTCTATTATGAGCTGATGTGTTATCCTTTGGGTTGGAAATATGGAGCAAAATGGGGAAGATCTGCACCCTCATTGAACTTACAGAATGTGAGAGAAACTGTAAACCAATAAATGTAAATATATTGATAAAAATCAGATAGGTTATGGTTATGAATAAAAATGCATAACATGTTATGAAAAAGTAAAACATAGGAGACATAAATTTTACTGGGGTCATGGATGACTTTTCTGATATAAAGGCCTTTCAGCTGATTCCTGAGGGCAGGTGTTTTAAGCATGCCGAGAATATGAGGAAGAGAAATCTGCCCTGAGGACAAGAAATAAGTTGTGTGTTTGAGGTTGAAAAGGAGTTGTTGGGTTAAGAGGACAATCTCTAAGAAGCCTCTAGGTCACAAAATCTCCAGCCATCAGAAAATTAAACTGGAGCATCTGAGATGGCAAGAGAAGAAGACAGGGTGCTTTGTGACTAGGGAAGGGCATGATCCACCAAGAGTTGTTTGGATTTCCAGAGTCCAAAAGAACATGTGGGGGCTCTGCATATGCACAAATCCAATATCCTAGAAGTGGCAAGAACTACAATGGAGATGATAGGTGGATGCCTGTGTGGACCAGGTACTAACTGCCACCTTGTTGGTGAATTTTCCTGTAGCCCAGCTTGACATTGAGGGGTTAGGACTGCCAAAAGAACTGCCCAGATTTTTTGGGGGAGAAGGGATTTGCTAGAGCAATGGTCAGCAAACTATGGCCCATGAGCCCAATGCCTGTATTTTCTTTAATTTTTTAATTGACGTATTATAGTTGGACATATTTTTGGGGCAAATGTGATAATTTGATATATGTACATAATGTATAATGATCAAATCAGGGTAACTGGGATATCCTTCACCTCAAACATTTATCTTTTCTTTGTGTTGGTAACATTACAATTCTTCTCTTCTAACTATTTTGAAATATACAATAAATTATTGTTAAATATAATTTCCCTACTATACTATGGAATACAGAACTTATCCCTTCTAACTGCCAATGCCTGTTTTTATATATAGGTTTTGTGAACACAACCACACTCATTTGTATTGCCTATAGCTGCATTCATAAAAACAACACAAGAGTTGAATAGTTGCAACAGAGGCTGTGTGGCCCACAAAGCCTAAAATATTTACCATTTGGTTCTTTTCAGAAAACATTTCCCGACCATTGCTATAAACCATACTTTCTGTGTCTTCTGCCTGGATTGTCTTTCATGTCATCCACTTAACCTACAGAAACCCTAATCAATCTTTAAGATGCACCCAAAGTGTTAACCTGCTGAGAACACATCTCAGAGTCCATCTGTACCCCGACCCCATTCAGCTGATTACTCCTATCCTACCTTGTGCTGCGTTTACCACACAGTATATCAAGTATGACATACCTGCCTCCATTAACAGGTTCTCAGTATTTTGAGGCAAAGCTCTGTGTCTCACTGACTTTTATATACCTGACATATTTTGAAGTGTATCTGGCACATAGCAGGGAAAATAAAGATTTGACTGTGCAAGGGAAGGCATCAATATTCAATAAATTGGAGATTCTTCAGTTGAAATATGCATTCCTCCTCCTTGGATATGTCAGAGTTTAATCGTCAGCTAATGTTATTCTGCAATCATGGGTCTTGTCCAGAATGTTTTATACCAGTTTTGTCTCAGAGAGCGTAAGAGTCAACTGACTCTATTAACATAAATGACCAGGGTGATTTTCAAATGAAAGATTTGTTTTTGCTAGTCCTGTGAATTAAATCATTTGGATATTTTGCATTTCCATAACGTGCTAATATACTCATTAATGTAATCCAGCAGTCTTCCCCTAGACATGCAATTAAAGTCCACTCCCATTTCAGCCACCATTTATCAGAAACTTACTGGCCCTGAAGGTCATCAGAATTTAGCGCCAACAGAATACAGACAGAGCAGATGTCTTTTCATAGAGAATTACCCGAATACACTTTTCTGAACAAAGAATTAACAGGAAGCATTGTAATAACTCACAAATAGTTCTCAGTTGGAAGGTGGTTTTCAGGATAACTATTAAGAAAGAGGAATTTGAATCATGAACGTTCATGAAATGTTCTATTGATTTCAAATAGCAAATCAGATGGGACTAGTATTCCCTGATCAGTATGTGCCAAAATCATCAGAAAATACTCATCACATATCCAAATTTGGCATGACATACTTTTTATGCTTAGCATCAATGAGACACTAAGGGATTTCTCATAATAATTGTAGAAAATTAGTAAAAAAAGACAGTCTCCATAGATTCCCCTCTCCCCCAAAATGCTAAGCCTCTTTAGGTGACAATAGTCTGTAAACAGTGACCTCAACGACTCAGTTAAGGGCCAGAAAAATGATCAGAAGTTCCTTTGAGGCAGTAGATTCTGAATAATGAATTCAGTTTTCTGTTTTCCTTGAAATGTTTCTCCACCATATATATTTTTAAATAAACAAGCAAAAATATAGGATAAAAAATATAAGAACCAAAATACCCTAGAGGTGATTTTTTTGAAAGTTCATGTAGCCATGCTTATACTAATTCGTACACATCTTTAATCAGCGAGGTCTTGTTTATGTTCTCACATTTCTTCACCCTGGAGACAGGCGGCTGGAAGTAGAGTCTTGGTCCCTTTGCTGGTTCTCTTCTTTGTCTCTATTTTTAATTTCAAATCACTAGAATTCCTACTTACCTAGGAGGACTCCCAGACTCAGGCTTTGCCCAGAGACTGATCAGCACAGATGAAGGCCTTGTTATCCTTATCAAAATCTGCTCTCTCCCACTGTGGCAGCTGTTACTTGGTTTCTCCTTCCGTGTGCATAGCGTGTGGCATCATGATGCCACTTTAAATTAAACTTCCTTACTGTGCTGCCCTCTGGAACTTATCTCAAGATAACATTTCTCTTTTGATCACCAACCTGAAAAAGAGGTATTAGATTTCCTAATTTGGTAAAGGATTTGATAGTATGATCATACTACGAGGTAAAAATTATTAGCTTCAATGCAGAAATTGAGGCTTAGAGAAGTTAAGTTTAATACCCAAAGTCACCAGTCAATAATTAGCTGTCAAAATCAGCATCTGAACTAGATATATTTTAAAATATGAATGAGCTGCAATATTAGAAATTAACAGGCTCCATGTGAAAGTCTGGGGTTACAGCTTCTGTTGAATTATCATGAAGTATCTCATGAACTTTCAATAGCCAATTAACCCAGTGGAGAGTATTTGCAGCATACCACCACAGTGATCAGATCCATGTCAGGTAGTTTGAGGTCACAGAGAATTTCCATAACATATAGGACCTGCCTTTGTGTGTATCTCAGAATCTCAGAATAGTGCTTTGCAATGCATGGTAGACTTTAAAATGTAGAAAAATAACCTGTATCCAAGTAGTAAAAGCAATGCCATTCTCCTCTTAGTTTTAGGTTGTACAAAGATGCAACTTACTGCACTTTTTAATTTTTATTATTTAAATTTATTTATTCTTTTGGTTTCACTTGATTTATATTTATTCACCTTGTATTGTTTTAATGTTTTATGGTGGCAACAGAGAAAACAGGCAGAGCCCAAACATAGAGGAGTTCTACAAAAGTAGAATCTAAAAGTACTCACTATCAAATTTGTAGAATTTAGAATTTTATGCTCAAGTTCTCACATTGTTTCTTCCTTAAATATATGAAGATTCAACTGGTTTCTAACAAAGTGAAGATCAGGGTTGGTTGTGAAAAAACAGATGTATGATATGAGACTCATCAGTGTACTTAGGGAATCAACCCTCCCCCAAAATATTCTCCACTCCCACCCCTTGAGTGGTTCACCACATATATCAGACAAGAGGAATAATACCAAAAATACTTGTAACTCTTCACATCAGAGAGTTGTTTAAAGAGCTGTGAGATTTTCCTTGGGCATTTTTTTTGCCCTTAGTAAAATAGGGCTGAGGTAGTGAAGCCATTATTGAATGATAATCAATGTAGATATTGCAGTTGAGCAATTCTAGTTTCCCATTGGCTATTCCCAGGTTTGATGAATATATTGATGAAAGTAAATGGGAAGTATCCATCCCTTTAATTTGATTTTGGTCTTGACTTTATAATCTGAGGTTTTCTGAGGGAATGGAGTGAATTCGGGGACTTTTATTTATCTTCCCAATTTCAGTTTTTACCACTCATCTAGTCCAACTATGTTATCCTACTACCAGTTGCTTGAAAGATTGTTCACACTCTGAGTTTTCTCCTGCTGTTTTGTTAAAAACGCTATCCCATCTGTAAGTGTCAGTCTTCTCCTGTTTATGCTCACAGAATCTTTTCCCTTACTGACAGGGTGAGGGAAACAATCTTTTATTTGAAATAGTTGAATAGATAATATTTAGGACTGTGATGCTTTGCTCTCTGCAGATTCATTTCACAGAATCATTGATATCTGAGTAGGGAAATGATCCATTGGATACTTCTTCCTACCTGAGCCCTGTTTGCTAGCTGATGTACAATGTTACTGTGGACAATTCAATTTTAATTGGTTCTGTCAACTGGGTTTCCAATACTTCCCGCAAGAGATTAATCTCCATGTTCGGTGGCTCAGTGATATTCCTGGCTAGAAATGTTTTCATAATATCTATGTGTATGTGTGTGTCTGTAGTCATGGATCATCCCTTTTACCTTATTTCCTTCTGCAATATTTACATATCATATGCTTCACATGATGTTAGATGGTTTTCTCATCCTTCTTCCTCATTGGGTCACAGGCTGTGTATGCTTATCTCTGTTTCTCTACTTGAAAGTTAACTCCTAAAGATATTTAAGTTGTTTTTGTTTGAGTTCTCTCTGACTTAAGAATGTGTTTCTCCAAAAACATATTCTTTCCTTTGATTGAAATACTCTATACTGACAATAGTCTCTAAGTCTGGCTTGATTTACTATAGTAAGTGAACCCCTACCGTTTAGATTTTATTGTACTCTTCACTAGATACACAACTTAGTTCTTGTTACTCTCATGGAAATAAAAATCTATAAGGAACCCAGTGAGCAGCTTGCACAGTGGTAAGAATTTGGATGTAAAAATCAGCAAATGTACTATTGGTGAAGATGAGTTTTATCTTCTAAATTAACCATTTCTCATTAAGTTTCTTTTGAAGATTTGCTGCGTCAAATATTTTGATCAAATAAAATTCTTATATAGACAATAAGTAGTTTGAAATGGGGGGTCTTATTTTTCAGTTACATCCTCCCTGGGAAATAGATTCTAAAACTCAATGTTCAGAGAGAAATATTAATCCAAAATTTCCACTAAAAATGACATAGGTTATCTATAAAGTATAAATACTATTAATGATAAGAAAAAGATCTTAAAATTACTTGTCATAGGCTTGCTAAAATGCATTGATTTTATCTATTGCATGATTGCAATATGATATAATCATTGGTCTTAAATGACTTCCAACCAAGAACATATAGCTGAATTTGTGTTATATAGTCATATTATATTATATAACTATACTTATTTCATAACCCACATAACAATTAGCACAGGCAGAAAACTTAAAATCAGTTCACAAGTGAAAAAATTCACTTCTCACTGTGTCAATGTGATCATAGTAACATATCAAGGTGGATTCTCTGTTGATGTTGGTCTTTGAATGACTACAGTGAGGAGGGTCTCCCTGCATGAGTAAAAAATTCATCATATGTTAAGCCACTGAAATTTGGGAGTTGTTTGTTTCTTCAGCATCACATGATGTATACTGATTGATAAAATATTGTATTAAATCTTTTCTTTCTCTTCAAACATTCAACACTTTAACTCTACCTTCTTAGTCCCAGAAGATGTCCTGCATCTTATTTCATTGAGAAAATAGTAGCACTTAGAAGATTATATCTTTATCCTTCCACTAATTTTATAAACCCACCCTCAGGAATACTCATATATTCTGTATTATATTCTGTTAAAATAGGAGAGCTATCATTCCATGCCCTTTGACTTACTCCAGACCTTGTTTCCTTACAAAAATTCCTTCTCCCTCTTTCATCTTCAAATTTACCCTCTCTGTGGGATTACTCCTGTCAGTATATACATATGCTATAACATTGTCTGTTTTTAAAATCCTCCCTAGAACAGCTGTGTCTCTAGCTATACCTTCATCTCTTAGTGCACTTTATAGGTAATCTTTTTGTATTATTTTTATTGCTTTCTTCAATTTCTTACAGTTCTTTTCTGTTATTCTTTAATTTATACCAGTTTACTGAATCCACAACGTTCCCAACTATCTTGCCAAATCCAATGGTCAGTTCTCATTCCTTTTCTTTATTGGTCTCTCACATCAACATAAAACACAGCTAATAAACCTTCCCATCTTAGATTGCTCTTTCATTGGCTTCTGAAACACCCCTCTCTCCCAAGAGAATGTTACTCCTAACTTACTGGCTACTCCTTCTCTTATTCTTAATTTCTAAATATTAAAATTCCCCCAAGGAAGACAGGGCCTAACACATAATAGGTGTTTAATAACTTTTTGAGGAGTAAATGAATGAAGGTTTGATATTAGTCTATGGCCATTCAAATAAATTGGGAGTTTTTATTATGTTATCAATAGCTAGTAAGTTTGTTAGAGTGCATTTTACCTAGTAAAGGAAAGGTTTTATTTATATACATTTGAATTTTAGAATAGTTAAAACATTTGTCAACCATATTGTAATGAGTAATTTACTTATTGATCTCCCTCAACACATGTAAAGCTCCTTTATGTGTCTTATTTTGTGTATGTGTCTATGTCCATTCTCTAGCATGAGCCTTGGATGAATAAATGAGTGAATGGATGAACAAATATCATACATTTGACTTAGGTTGAGGTTTAAAGTAACCAAATAACATATGTCATTTTCACATCAACTGCTGTAGAGCGTAATGTTTAGTTGCATTATTTGAGTGGTTGTTTAATGGATCTAACTATAAAAGCTTATATTTTTCCAATATATAACTTTATCTGATAAATTTTAGGTTATTTTTCCATCTAGAATCTTTTTAGAGTCTCAAATATTTGAAGCAAGGTATCAGTTATCTAACATTTGATTTACCTGAAAATGTAATATGTATGCTTGCTTTGCCTTAAGCAAATAATTTAGGGGAAAATGTTGACCAGAAGAAAGTCCAGGGCAAATTATCTTAGGCATTCTCTTAAAAACCTCCTTCCCTGTTGAAAATAAGACATTAATCAAACCCTATTGGCCAACTTAGAATAACTCATCTATGTGGGAATTTGGAACCAGTTAAGCCATATTCACTTTAAGATCCACTACCTAAATCTGGTATGTCACTAACTAAACCCATTGCCTCTTGCCATTTTTTTAAAGACCTGTTTTTATACAGTATTTCACTCATTATAACAGGAAAGATTATAGCTACCTGTAATAGAATATTGACTAACAGTACCCAGAATAACCCAAATAATCATGAACTCACAACAAAACAGTGGCCGATGATTACAGGGCTCGTTCAGAAGCTTAGTCAGGTCAATACATCCCGCCATATTACTCAGCTATTGTGATCATATTGCCTCTTTTTTCTCACCCAAGTCACTACACCTGGCTATAAGAGGAGTTTTAAGAGTCATGTTCTTGGACTGTGTTTCAATATATGAATTAAGAGGTTGGAACAAAAGATATTTCATCAGAGAGAACTACACCCATCTCCCATGTCATATTTCTGTGAATATCTCTGGCCATAACTAGCTCATACAGCTTCCTCTGCTTCAGAGGAGGTTGGATGTATCAGACAAAGGGGTTGGAATTGTTTTGGTTGACTTATATGTATCATATTTTCATATCTGGGGCTGGCCACATTGCAATCCCAAGTAAACCAGGATTGTTTTAGCAAGCTTACTCATTTAGACAACTAACAATGCCCACCACACTCTCCATCATTTTCTCCTCATTGCTCCTGATACCTGCCCATGTGAGGAAGTCACAGGACACTCACTGGGATTACTACAAAAGGTCTCTCTGTCTACTCTCTGAATTCCAGTTTCTTTTGCCACCAACCAGTGCCCCCTATTTGTGCCACAATTGTCTCTCTTTTTGCACCTACCCCAACGGTCTTGCTGTTATTTGTATACATACTCATTTCTTGCATCTTATTCACAGTTTTTTTTCCTTGCTCGGTATCTGGCCTATAGAGGATGATTAATAAATATTAATATTTCTTCAACAAAAGAATGAAAAAGTCAGAAAATCATTCTGAAATGCTGCATTTATCACAACCCTCCCCCATTCAAATTCACTAGTGCCTCCCTTTTTCTCAGACATGAGGACAAATCTTTTGATCTGCCTTTTAGGGTAGACGGAACACAAACCTACCCAACTCCAGGTCGCCTTCCTCTTCAACAAGCCCCCTGAGACTTAGTCCCCTGTTAGTCCTCTCACATTCCCATATAAAGTACTCCATGTAATGATATTTTTATATATGAAAGTGACAAACATTATAAAACTATACAAAATATGGTTGATTATTTTGAGTTACTTCACCTCCATGTATATACTTAGCTTCTATCAGGTAGAGATCCCACCCTTTTCCTCATCCCTTCTCCAAAATCTTTTCCTTTTGTCCCTCCTATTGCTAACTCTATCAGCGACCCACTCACATCCTCACAGCAGCCATCTCTACAAACAGCTGCCACTTTAAGTTTTTTTTCTGGTTGGGAGAGCAAATTCCATTTATGTACAGGCAACCAGTACTACTGAAGAGTCAATACCTGTTGGTCCAGCCCTTAGCCAATGGCAGATTGAACTTCCTCACCTCTCATTTGGGGTAACTCTGATTTGTGTTGTACCCTGTCTGCCATAATTCCCAGTCATATTAAGCTCTGGTTGTCCACAGTGGTAAATGGCTTAGTTTTGCACATATTAAGTGGTTTACCACTTTTTTTTTTTTACTTTACTAGATCTCTTCCTTATATCACTTTTCTACCTCTCAACATTATGTTCTGAGATCCTCTCTCAAATAAACCACTTGAAGTCAAGTCCTTGTCTCAGTGTCTGTGTCCAAGGGAACCCAGGCTAATACAGCAGACTAACCCAGACTAACCACGCCCAGTCTAACACACCTCTGTTGGGTGATGTCATAAGTGTGGCTTCCACTGATACTCAGGCCCAGCATATATTTCTTCCTCCAATTGTGCTGTTGTTGACAGTCACTCGTTTTTTTCCTTCCAAATATTTTAGCACCGGATTATACTCTAAGATTCTCAAAATGTAGCTTGTACCACTGTCTGTTCTCGTACATGTTTTACCGCAAACCATAAACAGTATATAAAGCAGCACTGGGATGAAAGAGAAGGTGAGTGGACGTAGTCTATGGTGTTAGAGAAGAATAAAAACTGTTTCTCCCATTGTGAGGGAAAGAACAGCAAACAGGAAAAGAGACTGTCATTGGCCATCAACTGAAACTCAATCCTAAAAGTTTGGCATTTCCAAAAATCTGATTTGCCATTTCCCAAAGCAATATGAGGTTTGAAAATGAGAATATTGTGCCTGGAGAGGAAGTGGGTGTGGGTTTTGTGGTTTCCAGACAACGGAAGGGAAAATCGTATCTCAAGCCAGGGTCATGTTTTCTCAGGCTTGGGGATGTTCGCAGTACTTAGGCAAAGGCAAGAAGACAACCTGATTGTTGGCCTTTTATTGTTTCTCCCTCAGGTCCGCCACAAGAAATTTGGTGTGGAGAAATGCAGAAGGAGGAGTAAAGGAGACCCATCTTTTAACCTCTCAAAGCCTGGTTCAGGATGTCATAAAAGCAGATGCCAGAAATAAAAAGAAAGGAAGTGTATCAGAGTCTAAGAAAAGCAGAAAAGGAAGAGAGTCTTTGAAAAGTCACCATAATAATCAGTAATCTGTTTGACATCTGGCAAAGAGACACATCTGCAGGGGACAACTGGGATGAGTAATTGAACTTTGATTTCTACATTTTCACTGAATGTCTATGTTTAGCACCTAAATTTTAAACACAGGAAGATTTTTGGAAATGCACTCTTCTCCAAGAGGTTGTTTCATGGGATACAGGAAACATCTGGAATAAGATCAAGTGGGTTTCGTGGCTGCCCAGACAACTGGTGTTTGTACTGTTTTGTTAGAGACCTATAATGGGTAGTTAAAATTCATTTGAGGGTTCCTCTAAATGTATACAGCTATGCCAGGATTTCTCAGAATCTAGCCTGAAACAAGACAAAAGCTACCTCAAAATACATGTTAGACAAGGGAACAGTATCCTAAATTGAGCACCTGTAATAAAGGACTAAACTATTTAAAATTAAAGGACACCTTCGACATATTAGAATTACTAAAGAACACAAAATCATTTATTTCAACATATCTTGTGATATTATGAAAAATACTTTTGTTAATTGAACTTAGTCTATTTCCTTATTCCCTAGTTTCAGATAACCTGCAATAAATGGAGTCAGAAGTCAAGATAATTAGCCAAGATAGCCTTAAAATGGTCTTTTCAGTGTTCATCTTTTAATCTTCTATAAGGACAATTAGGTCCCCCAATTTTGCTTGACAAAAAATTCAGAATGTATATGCAAGGATAGAAATGGGGCAAAAATAGAAAGAAAAAGTATTTATTAAGTACATATTTTAATAACTGTTATATTGGCATTATAGGTTAAGAGCCTTAAAATAATGCATATTCTTTTGCTTAGTTAAGGCAAAAAGAATCTTATGCAACCTTATACATCACAATAATGTCAATAACAAAAAATTTTTGATCAACTGAAATATCTCAATAGAAATTGGTCAAATGATTTTTGGGATTCATGTGTTGGGGCAGTATATAGCTAATATAAATTATATTCTCAGACACTGGGGAAAATAAAGTGAGAGTACTTATAATATAATGTTAACAGTGTTTTCACTTCAGAAGAATACAAAACTGTATATAGCACAATTCCAATATTGTATGGGTATGTATATGTTGGGGAGAGCTGTGTTTACAAAAACAGGAACAGTTCCTCCCATAAAATGTTATCAGTATAGGATCTCTTTAATATGGCCTAGTGGGTGTCCTAATAATTGGAGAGGCTTGTGGCAGAGAAATTAAACTTTCATGAATGGAAAAAGGAAAAGTTTCAGGGGGACACAACTCAGGAATAAGTAGAAAGATGAGTAGTTGCAGAGCGAAATTTGTAAAAACCAAGAGATGAAAAAAAGAATTGGGTGTTTGATTGCAAGGAATTCCAACTAGAGCTTTGGATTTATATTAGTTAGCTACAGTATTTGAGTAAGGAGGGATGCATTAAAAGAAACATGAAATTTACAGTAATTAAGAAGCATTTTTCATTATTTCATGTATTGTAAATAATAGTAAAATAGCAATAATAGTAGTAAAAATAATAATACCTAAAATTCATTGAGTGTAGCCAGGCAATGGTATAAGTGCTTTGCATGAATTAGTTTATTTAAGTCGTAAAGCAACCATATGATTGTAGAGGAAGAAATTGATACACAGAGTTAAAGATGCATAGATGGATAGATACGTGTGTGTTTGGTGTGTACATGCTTGCAAGTGAGGTATCACTCAGCTAGTAGGGAAGAGAGTTGAAATCTAGGCAGTCTGAATCCAGCTGCCAGCACTTTTATCCTTAGCCATTATACTATACTAATCTCTCTTAATTGAAAATATTTTTTTCCTAATTAGAGACATTTATAAATAACATTGTTGTTGTCTGAGTGAACAACATGAAATATGCCCAGATCTTCTAAATGAAGGAGATTTCTCATTGTAGGTAATGTCAAAAGAGGATTAAAAATATAAAATAATAAAAGGAGGAGAAAAGGGACTCACCATTGACTTTGTGTCTCTTGTTTCATGTAACTTCACAAGCTTCCTAATCTCTGATCCAAGATGGGGTTAAGTTACCCAACAGGACTGGAGAGGCAAAGGAGGAAGTGGAGGAAAATGTATAATAAAATAGAAGGGGATTCAGAACTTTGCACAATCTTTTAAATAGCTAACTGTACCTTTTTGCATGCTGTAAATATCAATACTTTGGAGTAAATCCACGTTCACCTCAGCCTACTTGCTAAATTGGCCTGTGACCTTTCGATACCTTCATGGCTCGTTAGTGCTTCTGTTGTTCTTGTTATCCAGTCACACAGAGTATGATGCAATTGATCCTGTTGTGGTTTTAAGGCTTAAACCAGAGTACACCGTTGTGTTCCTCTCATATTCCCATTCAGAAGAAAAATAAAGCTAATGCAATAAAGAGCTGACATGGTATAAATGCGAGATACTATTCTTTATTCCATAAATTGCTAAGGAATAAACCACAATGAATATAAAAGCGGGAAGTGCAGGAATTACATCAAAATAAGATTTCAATAAATTCAAGATTTTTTCCTTCTCCCTGATCTTTATCAGATCGATTTTAAAATTTATTCAATTATTTTCCCCAATTCTACATACCAACTATTTTATTTGATAGAATAATTCAGAGAGCATGATAGTTGGTATGTTCATTCATTCATTAAATATTTAAAGAAAACCTACTATGTGCCAAGTATTAGAAAAATCATACAGTTGTAAAACAGACGGGCATGTTCTTATTCTCATGGGATGAAAACCTAATTCTTTGGAAGTGAGAAGGGAACAGAAAGTGGAATGGTTAAGAGGTCAAGCTCTGAAATCAGACTGCTTAGTTCAAATCTAATTTTCAACTCTTGTCAGCAGTAATCTTTAAGTAACCTACTTAGCCTCTCTGTGAGTCTTCTATATATCTATTTAATGGGAATAATAATGTTAGCTAACTCATAGGGTTGTTTAAGAATAAAGTTAGTTAGCACATGTAAAATACTTATAATAGTAACCTAGTACTGAGCACATATTAATATTAAATGTTCCATAAATGTTAGTATATTTATAACTAACATTTAACTAATTATTATAACTTATAACTAATTATTATAACTTATTACAGACAACATTTTAACAGGCCTTCAATTTAGTCATTAGATGAAATAATTTGGAGTAAACAGGACCATTTTCTAGTCTTCTACAAATCTGTCTTCTTCATAAGAAGCTGTATCCCGTGCTTGGAGGCAAGAGGACACGTCGATGTGTGCATTAAAAAAAGACTGAATAGAGATTTTTGAAAAAAGCTTATCTGTGTTTCCTACAAGTAGTACTCATCTAGACATTGCAGAATTATGAAAAGAAATACAAATAGATGACAGAAAGAGATTTAAGGCAAGGCACTAAGTAACAGCTTGCAATTATTGACTGCTTAGTTTGGTGTAGTTACTCTTAAAAGCACTTTATGGGAATTAAATTGTTTAATGCTCACAATATGGCTCTGATTGTGAGTTTTATTATTTTAAACATTTTATGAAAGTTGTCAGAACCAAAACAGAGCCACTTGTGTTAAAAAAAAAAAAAAGGAAAAGAAAAAAACCTGAAAAACAGAGCCAAGGAAGGCCAGGAAGGAGGGTTCTCAAGCATAAATGCCTGATAACAAAAACTATCACAAAAGACTGCAAAACTACAACCTTGCACAAAGGGCATGGCAACCTTATACAAAAAAATACTTTTGCCAGCACCTCTACCCAGCAACTGCCTGTCCAACCTTGGATTAACACTACCCTTGTCTTTTATTCTTGTAGCCAAGGATAATCATGTCAAAACAATAAAGTAATCCTTAATTTTCCCTTAAAAACCATTGTCTTCCTTTACCTCCCTGAATAGGCACATAGTTTACTGTGGTGCACGTATTCCCATTGCAACGCTGGATTCCCAAATAACATCACTGTCTTTTGAGAGTTTCTCCCTCTGCTTATTACTTAGGTTGACAATTTCATGAATTAGAAAACAGAGGCCTAGAAATGCAAAATGCCTCCCTTAAGGTCACAAAGGTAGAGGCAGAGCCAGGTTTCTCACCCCTGCCCTCTGCCATGTCTCTGTGCTCACCAATGCAATTAAAATCAATGACATATCTGGAAAAATTCATGTACTGTCCAGCTTTACTAAAGATGTTAGATGGTAAAAAATAGAAGCCATTTTACTCCTGTAGAAAACGTAAAACTGCTGCTCTCAAAAGAAAGCTAAAGAAAAAAAAATTAAGGACAAATAAAAGATATTAATTTTTCACATTCTACATAAACTCCAAACTATTAACAGATAAAAAGTAATCACTAATGAAAAGATACAAAATAAGTGCACAGTCAATTAAACACTGGATCTCTGGGTCATTTTGGTTGTTTTGCTGACAGGGAACTGATTTTTATAACTGACTTTGATTGTCAAGCCAATCATTCATCTAAAGTATGGGCATAAATTCTGGATTGATAATTAGAAACCACAGGAATTTGATCTTTAATATAAACAAGAACTTTAGAACAACTATATTTATCCAAATCCTGGTTAGTGTCTGGGAAGTTAATGAGCCCATGTCTCTTAGAGTATTCAAGCTAGGCTAGATGATTCTTTGATAAAAATATTACAGATCCAGAACTAGATAGGCTGTTTAGCCAGCTGACCTACAAATTGCCATCTAAACTGGAGAGTCAGGGAAATCATTAATTCCCTCACTCATGAAATCTTTCTTGAGAATCTATGTATTCAGTACTGTATTTCCCTTTCTAGACAGATAAGATGTGGTCCTTTTTAGAAGATCACACTATTGTAAATACAATGTCTACTGACACTAGGATTTTTCTCCCTGGTTTGTGCATACCCTTATAAATCACATACTTAAATGCCTACTAAAAAAAGAAATTATTGTGTTTTGTTACTCTTTTTATAGCAGAGTTGGGTGGAAGGGGATAAATTTCACAGAAAGTAAATAGGTCTAGTACAAAATCGGAAGGGACTAAGAAACCTTAAAGATATAAACTCCACAAAGTGTGGAAAAAGAAAAGAAACCTTATTAGGAATATGACATCCATGCTTCGGCTGTCAAACACATGTGTGTGCGTGAAGGAGGGCACACAAACACTCTAACCCAGGCCACGTGGAGGGCTTAGACTGGGGGTCCCGTCTGCACGTGAACAATGAGGTCACCCCACTGTGTTTTTCTGACACTTTATTGACTGTGTAATGGCATTTGATATTGCTAAGACATGGCTGTTCTGGAAGCACTGGTGCATTACAGCAGAGAGGTGCATTGTGTATGATGAGTCATGCTCAACAAATTTGTGCTCAGTCTCTGTATGGTAAGAAAAAAAAGAACAAGATCGAGTAACAGAGAACTGGGGAGTGAGAAAGTTCTCATCACAGGCACAAGCACACCTCCACTTTGTGCAAGATGAAGAAGGCTTACACAGACTCAGTTTTCCACAGAGATCCAGTAATCATCAATAGTCCAAATCATGGACAAGATGTTAGTCTAATAAAATTTTCAATAGAGAAAAAGCACTTTTCATCTGTGAGTCACTTTTCCGAAGGGATAACATCTAAACTTTCTAGCCTCTCCTTGGTTACCCTGAGGTTTGGATGCCTGCCAAAAAGGAAGTGCAAGAATAAACATGCCCAAGGCAAAGAGTTCGATGAGAAACCCTCAGAATTTTTTGAGGGAGGATCGCAAAAACAATCTGAAACATGAGTATATCCATAAAATTAGTTCATTTATGCAACCCATCGTGATTGGCGGGAATTTGCTGGCTTTCATGAACCAATCCTCAAACAAGAAAATGGACACACCTCAAGGGAGAAAAATCCTTAGCAGAAAATGTGTATGTGACCTTCTTTACCACCCCATGATTCTTAAAAGGAAAACCATTACCTGCTACCATGATCATGATTTGACGAAGCAAATCTACTTAACACTCCCCCAAACCTTTTTTTCTACAGGATGAGCTGAAACATCTCTCAGTGACACCTGTGAATCCTCTAAGATCTGGCCAGGCCCTTTTCCCATATTTCTTTCCTTCCACAATTTCTTTTCATTTCCCTTATACTGTGGTGATATTCCACTATGCACAGTGCTCAAAGGAGTTTCTCCACACTTCAACCTTTGGCACACACTCATCTCTGAACTGGAATGCTCTCCATACCTCATCCACTTGGCAAAAATTCTCACTTTTTGAGTACAGCTCAAATATTCTCTCCTTATGGAAAGACACCCATAAGTAGTTCCCACCCCATACTGCGTGATGACTCCAACCTCTGTCACCATTTAATAAAAGCAAACCTTTTTTGACCTTACTTTGTACGAGGCATCATTCTAAGACCCAAAAATTTAATTTATTTAATTCTCACAATAATCCTATGTAGTATGTACTAATATTATCCTAATTTTACAGGTGAGGAGATTGAGGCACAGGGAGAATAAATTATTTTCCCAAGATCACACCATATACAACAGAGCTGGAGTTTGAACTCAGAAAGTATATCCTTACCAACCAATTCTTTGGTCCATACCTCAATTATGTGACCCATCATGCTTGACTCCAAATATTTGTTGACCTACCTGTCTCTGCAGTTAGATGTGAGAGCCGTGAGAGCAGGGTCTGAGATAACTATTTGTATTTTGAGCACCTTTTGCAGAGTTGGCAATTAGTGGGTGCTGGACAGTTAATAATCAGAATGCAAGCAAAGCAAACAAAAGTCAAAGGAAAGGTGGGTGTATTAGATAAACTTTGAAATAAAGAATAAAAGATGAATGATCACCCTAGGAATAAGATCTTGTTCTGATTTGAGGGCTGTTTTGGTTTTGTGTTTGTGTATATATTTTTTTCCCCAGGTAAAAGAGAGGACATATTAAATGACATAAGACGATGAAGGAGGGAGCAAAAAGAAATGGAAAACAGTGATGACCTCAGAAGAGTTAGAGGAGGGGTTCAGGCTCAGAGAAAGTCTGGAGCACCCCATTGGCAAGGAGAAGACAGAGAACACCCCAGAGAGGGCTGTAAGCTCATTTCTGCCTGATGCTAGGCTGTGACGACTGCAGGTTTCAGGCAAGGGGAAGAAGGTCTTGCAGGGCTTTGCAGGGTACTACACAGTGGTGGTTTGGGTTGAAGAAGGAGGCTGGTGATTCTGTCCCCTGGGAGAGGCGGGGAAACCTTGATGACTGTGTCAGGCCTCTGCCTGGCCGTGAGGACTAGGTCCAAGTCATAGGGAGTGGAAGCTCCCACAGTCCTTTCACAGAGGACACTTTGAGATACAAACATGTGCTGATTCAGGGCACAGGTGACAAAGGGCCACATGGAAGTGGGCAGAGTTATCTCTGTAGTCAGTTGACGATCAGGGTTTGACATCTGCCCAATACGACCTGTGAGAAATGTGGCATTGCGTCCACTAGCGGCATTGGCAATGTCCTCATGTTTCCCTAAAGAAGGAGCTTCCAGCAGCAACTGTATTGTCCAAAGCCGGGCTGTTCCATGAGTGTCTCTGTCTCTCTGTCACCCTCCTTTCTCACCGCTGCCTTCCTTGTTAAAAGGCTGAGTTACCCGAAGGCTAGGAATGGTGAGGGCCTGATGTCACTTGCTTTGTGTTTACCACCAGGCACAATTACTACACTGGGGAGGCGTCTGGGCCCCGGCTCTTCTGTACTCTTTTTCTGTTTTCTTTTCTTTTTTTTCCTTGAACTGCATATTCTCAGGGAAGGATGTGGTCACTTTGAGCTCATTTTCCATGTCATAAGCAGACTGAGCATGGCTTCCCGCGGTCTCTGCTCTCTCTATTCAAACTTTTCCACCTAATGTTGAATGAGTAATAAAGTCAGGCTTTCATTGAGGGGCCTGGTATTTTAAATATAAAAATGATGGATTTTCAGCCTTGGGTAAAAACTGGATGTTCTAATCAAAATGTTAAGAAGTCCATTATTTAATTAAATTAAATTAAATTTAATTTAATTTGTCTCCTCATGCATGTTCTCTCCATAGATAGGAACCTGGGGGGACGAAAGGTTGTCCCATGGCATGTGGGGACTTGCCATAGGCAACACTGGACGCGGAGAAGGTCTGTAATGGTGTTCTGGGCAATCACCTTCAAACTGCAGAGGGTATTCACAAGGGAGGTAGGAGCAGGGAAGGAAGCTAAGCAGAGAAACTAGGAAGTGAGTCTGGCTGACAGACATATCCATGAGCTCACAAACTGGACTCCCAAAAAGAAGTGAGAAGAATTTGCTGGGAACTATGTGAACAAGCAGGAACAAAAGTCAACAAGATGTGGGTTGTAATAGTGAGATTAACATCCCATAAATAGCCAAAAGCTGGTCAGGCCTGGGGAAATGTAGATTATGTGAGAGTCAGAAGAGAGCTGGGAACAAAGCTTGTGGCAGATATTCTAAGCTGTTCTTTTCCTTCAACGTGAGTAACTTGCTATGTGAAAAGGGAAGACCTGTGTAAAGTGGACTGGAGGTCTCTTGGCAAAAGAGTGGATTTTGGAGACAGGGAGATCCGACTTTAAATAGCATGTCTCCCATTAACCGCTATGTGATTAGATGCAAATCCCTCAACCTCTCTGAGCCTCACTTTCTTAGAGGAAACTTGAGCTGCACAATCACCCTCTGCCCTCCATGATCATGCTGTTAAACATGAGAGAGGTAAACACCTTGATACCGCACTTGGTAGGAAATTATACTAAATATGAAATCTAATAAACTAGGATTTTTTATTTTGATTCTTTTAGAAATAATTTTAATATCATATAACATTAATTAGATCATAGACTTTAGGGAAAACAGTAAAAAAAAAAAAAAAACCCGAGTAAAGGAAAATAATTTGGTTTAAATCTCCACTAGGCTACTTTTAAGTTATAAGACCAGGGTTAAGTTAAACAAACTCTATGAAACTCAGTCATCTCATCTGTAGCATGGGGTAGATAACTGCCTGATGAAAATCTTGAATTCCATGATCTAGCCTCGTCTCTGCAATGCATGAGCAATAACTTTGTGTAGCTCAAGCCTTAGCTTCTACTTCTGAACAAAAAGATAGATGTATCTAAAGGTAATGGTCTAGTTATGGTATAGCATTTGGTGAGACCAAGAATAAAGATTTTTCTTTTCTGCAAGTGATTTAATCTAGTTTACCCAGTCGGAAAGTACTAAAGGCTATCATTTTGTTTTCCTTAGTTGAAGCTATTAACTGTAATTGCTTTTGTTAATAATACTTCACTTATTACAATCAAAGCTCAATTTTTGTACTTATACCCTGGAGCCAGTTTGCTGAGGCACAATTTATAAATGGATGAAAAACAATTAATAACAACTAGAAAAACCATTAATGATCTTATCAACAAAGTGCTATGTAATCTCCAATTGCAAAATCTTGCACAACATAAAAAACAGAACACATGGCCTCAGTTAGTGCTGTGGGCTGCCCCGGTATTGACCAAGCAGAGTATTTCAATAGCAGAAAAATAATGCCTCTGAGGGCATTCTCCTCCTGGGCTTAACAGGGGATGTTTCTATTAATCTACTGAAGGTCAGGTGCAGCCTATTATAGTTCCTGTGGGGCGTTAGCCTTCAAAGACGGAAACTACAATAATTTAAAGACAAAAATACTCTATCATCTCCCTCAGCAGCAACCCCTTGTTACAAGCATCAAGACAGCATATGGTCTGGCTCCTCCCTCTCTATCCTACCAGGCTAGCCCCTTCCCCCTTAAATGCCCCCAGAACTTCAGACTGTAGTTCTATTCCTGAAAAATGCTTAATGTTTTCTCCCTTAGAGCCTTTTATTTGCTCTCCCCTTTGCCTGGAATAACTCTTCCGTGGATGCCTTTTTCTCATATTCAGATCTCAGCTCTGAGATACTTTCTACTGACCCCTGTTTGAATGCTGCTCCCAGAAACCCCAGTCACTGTTTATCACAGTCTCTGTTACTATCTGAAATTACTGGACTCAGTGTCTGCTGTGTCTCATTCATGACCGTACCCCAGCTCTTTGAACAGGGTCAGAATCATAGTACATACTCAATAAATATGTGTTAAATGAATGGACTAGTTGATGAATTAATGAATTCCCATTGGCTGTCGGGAGACAACAAATAATTACTTCCTCATTCCTTTTCTGTCTGGTGAACAGGAGTTGCCCATGGCTCCTTCCTCTCTCCTGCTACCATCCCTTCCATCCACTTTCTTCTCCCTAGCACTCATAGTTTAATTGCTAAAAGCACAGGTTCAGGTTCAAGCGTTCAGCAGCCTGTGTTTGAATTTAGACTCCACTTAGATGTAGGTCCGTGAAGCAAGCATTTGTCGGTTTTGTTCACAATCCATTCCTAGGACTAGCGGAAGGCTAGCATATGCTTAAAGTTTATTTATTACCAAATGAGAAAAAAAAATGAATGCTTTCTACTTCTCTACTTTCTAGCTAAGTGATGTGAGATAAGTTACTTAACCTCTCTACATTTTCCTCATAAGGGACAATTTTAAAATACAAAATCATCTCTAAATAGGTTCCGTTTACTTGGGATTATAGTCTGGAATGCATAGAATGACAAACCTTCAGTGCATTCGGTGAGGGAAGGGTAAAAGGTTCTATTAGCAAAAAGAACTTTGTATAAGCTGCTTAGAAACAGAATTTATTGGTTTCAGAGGTACCCATCTTCCACATGGGTATATTGCAAGGATCAAATGAACCCACATATGCTCAGAGAGTGTTAGCTTGTAATAAATGATCAAGGATTGATTACTGAAAATGTCCTCCATTCATATTTAAAATATAAGTACTAGCTTTGGTCCAATCATTCTGTTTTGACCCCTCCAGACGGAGGGGTCATATCTACTCATAATCCTATCCCCAGAGTTTAGCCCAGGGAAGAGAATGCACTGTGTGCTCAGCACATGTTTGTGGACCCCTCTGCTGCTCTGCTGGTCATAGCCATGTTACCCTTCAGGGGCTAGGCTCTGTTTCACGTTTGTGTACTGTGAAAGTTACAGACACCAGGATGAAATCAATTTTATCAGACCAGACAAAATAGGACCTGGAAGGCACAAAGGAGAAAAGGTTCATAATTATGTGTCTGAGATAAGGACTGTTTCTAAGAACTTTCCAAAAAACCCTCACTCGTCTCCTTCAATAGACCTTATCACTAGACATTGTTTAGGACTGCAATAGTTCCAATAATATGTCCTTAGAAGAACAGTTGCCCAGTAATGGCATCTCCACCAATGAACTGATAACTCTGGTTTTGAACCTCTGGAACCAATGAATTCTGTTTCTAAGCAGCTTATACAAATTTCTTGTTGCTAATAAAACCTCCCCTTTTACCCTTCCCTCACCGAATGCACTGATGGTTTGTCATTCTATGCATTCCAGATTATAATCCCAAGTAAACTAAACATATTTAGAGATGATTTTGTCTAGTGTCTCTAGTGTCCTTTTTTTTTTTTAGGTTGACAGTACTTTCCAGGTTGTCCACTGCCAGCCTTTCTCATCTTTTCCCTGTACATGTCTGGATTCCTTATCACTGGGTTCCACCCACCTTATTGGGATCAATACCCAGAAGGGCATTAAGGGGTTGTACAGCCAGATTACCAATATATAATGGGATATGAAAACATTTCTGAAAATTCAACTTGATGGAGAAAATGTATGTCTAATGCATCTTTCTTTGTGGTTAAGGAGATCAACCATACAAGTTGTAAAGAGGTGGGGGTTAGACCCTCAAAGGTCATACTTCCTAATGTTTAATCATCTTTGAACCACATATTAGTCTACTCGGGCTGCTATGACAAAATGCCATAGACTGGGTGGCTTAAACAACGGCCTTCTATTTCTCACAGTTCTGGAGGTGGGACACCTAAGACCAATGGTCCAGCATGTTTCCTTGTCTGGTGAGGGCTCTCTTCTTGGCTTGCAGGCTACTGCCTTCTCCTTGTGTCCTCAAATGGCAGAGAGGAGAGAGAGAGAGGGAGTTCTAGTTTCTCTTCCTCTTTTTATAAGAATGCTAATTCCACCATGAGAACCAGATCCTTGTGACCTCATTTAAAACTAATTACCTCCCAAAGGCCCCTTCTCCACAAACACTCACCTTGGATGTTAGGGCTTCAACATGTGTATTCTGAGGGCAAATATTCAATCCCTAACAAACTGCCTTGTGAAGAAAATTGTCAATAAGACTAATTATAAAATGCATCACTACTAAACTTTCAGGGATGTAAAATGAGCAAAAATTTGAGTAAGTGAAGCCCTTAGCATGGCTCAGGTGGGCAATATTTGCTACCCAACTCTGTTTCTTTGAACTTAACACTTCATTTATTATTTGCCTTACACAGTAAAGAAGTCTCACACAACTGGATTCACCTTGAAAAGAGTGTGCATCAGTCACTGTTGCCATAATAATGCTGCTTAAACAACTATGACCAAATCTTAAAGGCATTCACAGTAAGCAATGATTTCTCACACACCTGTGGTCAGCTGGGGTTCAGTTAATCTAGCTGGTCTTGGCTGCATTTGACTCTGATTATGAGTTGTACCAGTGGTTACCCTAGGTATGTTCTCATGGGAAAAGGCAGGGAAACACGAGGGGAAGCCCAACTGTGCAAGTGCATTTCAAGCCTCTGCCACCACATCTGCTAACATTCAATCCTTTGGGCAACCCTGAATTGTCCCAAGCAAGTCAAGCCCAAAGGAAAGGCGCAAGGAAGTATACTCTACTCACCACAAGATCATGGCAAGGGTGTGGATGTGTCATAACACTTTAGGGAAGTAAAGAATTGGGATCCATAATTCAGCCTACCACATATTCCATTTCATTTGAAGAAATTATTCAATAGTTATAATTCTTGTATTCAAGCAAGTTAAGAACATTTGAAAACTTAATATAAGTAATGACATAGTGGAGTTTATAAATCCTAGGTGCTTAAAATTTATTTATATACAACTAAAGTATGGATGTTCTTTTTGTTTTGTTTATTTTGTTTGTTTTTGGTTTTTAGCATGGCTAATATTTTTGGAACTTCTTTTCTTAACTTTTATCTTTGTCATGGAGGCAATATGGTGCTGTGGAAAGAATGTTAGTGATAATTCAAACACCCAGATTCTAGTCCTGGATCTGTCACTAATTAACTCTGAAACCATCAGCAAATTATCTCAAATTACTTGGGCCATATCCTCCTCTTCTGTAAGGATTTGGACTGGCTAGTTACATGTCCTTCCATCACTACAACTAAATGAGTGTATGTTTACTGACATGGAAGTGGGCCAATAGGCCTTGTCTCAGCTCCTTCTTCTAGTTTTTAAAATATTATTGTTGCATCACATAAGAGTTCCCGGCACCAAAAATCTATGTGTGAACCAAAGTGTGAGTCTTATCTAAAGTCATAGACAGCATTTAAATGTTTCTTGGACCAGAGTTCAGTGGGCCCTCCATGTCCTGGTCACATCAAATGTGGTGGGTCTCTGGACATGAGATAAAGGTCAAATGTGAGGATATCTGAACATGAGATAAAGGTCACCCATGACACCAAATTTCAAATCGTGTTCAGAACAGGGGGGATTTGCAGGGCTGGAATGAATACACAAAACATGTTTATTTACATCACTCAGGTTTGTATGGAAATCCAAGTACAGTTTGCAAATGTGATGGTATTCATCTTTCTGAAATTGGCACAAATTGCAAGTGTTTGTTTGAGAAGTTAATAACATCACATATGCTTTTGACAGTGACATATCAGCAAACCATTTTTATAGAGCATTGCATGCACTTCTAACACACCACAGCTGAGGTCTGATTCAAGCTGAAACCCCAAGTGACTATAAACCAAACAATTATTTTTTTCTTTTTAGCCCTGATGTGTTTGCTTCCTGATGACCCACAGCCTAAACTCACACTGAGCAGGACAGCAAAAACTTTCTTTTTTTATGCTCCAGGCCCTAACAGGGCAAGGCATGTTCTGGAAGACTACTTGTGGGTGACCAAAACACAATTTAAAACATCAGCAGCCTTTGATCAGGGCAGCTTGCTTACATTTAATTGTTTCCAGAGTGCCTGTTTGAAAATTTGTTAGATTACATATCACACGCAGTGGGAATGGATGGCTGAATTCACTGCCTTAATTCTTGGCTTGGAAAGGAGTTATGCTTACCTCGGTTACACATAGGAAGCTGAGCTTTTGGCCAAGCAGCATAAAGGTGATTTCTGTGGCTGTCTCTTTTCACCCATACCCAAAATAACAAGAAATGAACTGAGGGGCCCTTTAGGAAAGTGTGAGGTAATTGGTTGCTGGCTATTTTTCTCCAGCTGCACTAACTTTAATCAAAGTTTTTTTTTCTTCTTTTTTCCTTCTTTATGGATATCAATGGACATGAGACCTAAAATGTTTTCCCTTAACAAACTAGCAAGCAGCGCACAATTAGCATTAAAAAAAGGAAGAAAATAAGTTTTTTAAAAACTAGATATTTCAAAATCCTTCAATGCTTAGGGGCACAAATCAGTATCACCTGCCTCTAAGTAAATGAGTGACAGAGTCCGATCCATAGCAACCCAATGCTCAACACTTTTCCTGTCTAACCCTCATAACTTCCTTGGGTAACCTCACAGAAGTCCCATAGATTCAGTAATGACTTTTGTGCAGATAATATCAATATTTAAAGTTTCTTCTCCACCTTCAATTTTAGCTCTTCCACCTACACTTCTGACTACCAACTGGATAGACATCATTGACTGGATGGTGTTTCACACATGCACCTGGTTTTCAACGTAGCCAACAATAACTTAACTGTCTTTAGCCACCCTATGCCCCATACCCAATCCCATTTCTTTCTATATTTTTAATTTTGTGAATCGCTCCACTATTCTACTATTCTAACCCCTTCCAGGAAATACTCTGCCACTGCCACCTGTCTCCTGTATCCTACATTCAATCTGATACCAGGCTCTATTTACTCTATACCCCCACCCCCATAGTTTTTATAAATTCATCCTACCTTTCTGCTCACAATGCCCTGGAAACAGATTTCTAACAGGACCCTGAGTCTTCTAACTTGCCGATTACCAACTCAAACTATATTTTAACATCAGAATTATTTTCCACAAACCCATTTTATTATGTCAGTTCCAGGTTAAAGTTAGCTAATACTGTCTATTGCCCAAAGGTTAAGCTCCTAGACTCCTAAGAATGACATTTGCCAGTTCTAGACTGTGTCTTGAACCTTGCTGTCTGCCATCTCCGCTAGTACTACTCTGAGTTCCAGTAATAAATTATTTGCACAGTATATGATATGCTCTCCAATCCTTGGTGCTCAGCACCCACCCCTTCCTTTGCTAGGAAGCCCACCTCCATCAAATCCATCTTCTAAAACTTAACTCAAATGTGATATCTTTTCTGAACCCTTAAAACAAAGCCAAATATGCTCCTTTTCTGTTCTTTCAAAGAATCTGGTGAAAGCGTGTGTCATTAAGGTGAACAATTGTCCCTGTTTGCATGTGACTTTCCCTATTTTAGCACCCTAGATCCCGCACCCAGGAAATCATTCAGTCTAGTCCCAAAGCAAACCAGAACAGTCATCCTTGACACAGTGTGTGGTCACCGTTGGCATGTCTGTTTTATTTACCAGAGTATGAGCTGCTTAAAGTCAATGAAAAGGCTTAATTTAGCTTCGTAGCCCGAAAAGTTAGTACATTGTCTGCAAAATAGTGGACTAAATTGTGGATTAATACTGTAACAACATTTTGCTCTTTTCCATTGAATGCTCAAAATCTTTGGAGGATGTTGATATTAACACCAATTTTTTTTATATATGAAGAGAATACATCCAAGAGAAACTTAGTAATCTGCCCAAAGTTAAACAGCCAGACTACACACAGATGTTTTTCTGATTACTAAACTATGCTTATTTCACCATGAAATGTGAGTAAATCATTGGCTGGGATATTCTGTGATGTGTTAGATTGAGTATTTTTCTACATACAAATTGATTTGGGGAGAAAAATGATTAAAATCAGATAAACAGTTAATTACCAGGCCTTCCACTCAATTAAATTTTGGAATAGCTATTTGTTTGAATTCAACATCTTCAAACAAGATTGACTGTCTAGATATAACTAGTACAACCAAAACAACAGAAAATGAAAATAAATGTTATTTTCACAAGAACTAAATGAGATAATTTAGAAAATGAGACCACTGAGATTTTCTAGTTAACATATTTATAAATCACAGCCACATACCTATTGTTTAGTCCAGTGGTTCTCAATGGGGGTAATTTTTCCCCAGAGAAGAATGGGCAATGTCTGGAGACAATTTTAGTTGTCACAACCAGAGGGATAGAGGTCAGGGATGCTGCTAAACATCTTACAATGCATACAGCCCACCCACAACAAAGAATCATCCAGCCCAAAAAGTCAATAGTGTTAAGGTTATTAAACTCTACCCTAAAAAATACATAAAGCAAATATTATGACATACATATTTTAATTGACTTGAATATAAGAAATAAAATTTTAACAGAAGATTCCACAAACGCATTGTTGGGGGGGGGGGCGTGTGTGTGTGTATCAAACTATATATATAGTGCATATTTTTTAACAGTGAAAGTAGAGGTGTTATTTATACAATTCTGCTCTATCAACAGAAAAAACTTGATTTCTTCAAAAAATTATGTCTTTTTTCTTGTTCTAATAAAGAAAAATTTAGGCTTGCTGCAGACATCATAACTCAAATAGAAATCTTTTTTTAATCCTATAATCCAACCATTGAAAAGGAATGAAAGCAACTTGGTTTATTTGCTTTAGTCTGTGATTTGCAAAATTTTTAAGATTTTTATTATACTTACAAAAACAGTTTTGAACCATGCTTTCTTTACTTAACATTATATCATGAAATAGCTTTCTAAAAATGTCATTTTACCATTGAACACATTCCATAATATGAATAGACCATAATTTATTTAATAAATCTCCTAAAGTTGGATATTTGGAATTTTTCCTCTATGTTTTGCTATAATAAATAACACCATGATGAACATTCCTGTACATAAATCTTTAGTCCCTTCTCTAATTATTTACTTGGGAGAGATTCCATGAACTAAAACGTTGGGGTCAAAATGAAGCCATTTAAGGTTTAGGATTTCAGTGATATAATCCATAAAACAGAAATAATAAACTATGGCCTCTTCCTAGTCCATAGTATAAAAGGGTCATGGAACAGCGATTTATTAACATAAACCATGCACTAGGCATCCAACTGTGAAGTTATCTCTACATGTGCAAATATAGGTGGGGGGCAGAGAATACACGAAGGCCCCGTTACGTAAATAGACCTGTTCATGTTTATTTTTGCTCTGGTTCAAAAGCTCTGGTGCAAAAGTCATATAAAACCCTCTTTTCAGGTAGAATGTGACAGAATGTTCCAAAGAGAGCTATATGAGTGATTCCCACTTCCCACAAAGTTTAGCAAAAAAAAGAAAAATGCATTTTCAGTTTATACTCACTATAGTTTGTGTATAATATACCATTCAGTATTCATTTGGTGAAAATTTACTGTATCCCAGACATTGTACTATCTTTTAGCCTTTATTATACATTTTGTGTCTGATCCTTATAATAATTCTGAAGTAAGTACTATCTCCATTTCACAGATAAGGCTGCCGAGGATCTGAGGTCATTAAGTAAGTTGGCCGTGTAAGCAGATTAGTAATGTAAAGAATCTTATCTAAGCACTCATTTTTATGACCCCTAAGAAATAGTTCTTAAACCTAATACTGCCCTTCATGTTTATAATATTCATGGTTTTGCATATAAGAGCCTACTAAATGTAATTATATAGATATAAGAATTAATAACTTCTTTCCCTCTATTTAACATGCTTCTAAGCCTGACTATCCACTCATCATTGTAGCCCGTCAAGCTACGCTAGGTCTCTTCTACAGGCCTGGCACTGCAGACATCACCCAATCTTACAGTGATTACAAAGACCCAACAAAATGCACATGGCTTCTCACCTACAAGGCTTCCTGATGGGGAGGGATTTGAACCTTTTAGCATACAGCCTTAGAAACATGGTGCTGTCCTTCATTCCTCTCTCGGACCCCTTATGTGTGAGGAAACCATTCTCAATAACCTGGGATCAGTTGTCCTGAGAATAAGAAACCACCATTCTATGAGAGCACTATCAGGTACAGATTGTGTACAGGCTGCCAAATGCAAAGAAACTGTGTAAGGTCTGAGCTCTGTTTTTTGTTTGTTTGATTTTTTAAAATTGGTTGAACTTAAGAATTTCCTTTTCTCCAAATTTGTCTTTCAGGAACTTTCTCCTGGCTAAATATATAAGAAGTATGCTTTTTTCTTCTGTGTTCCTCCACTATTTCTCTTTTCAATCCATGATAAAGCTATATTTCCTAGCTCCCTCCCTCTCACCTACCCACCCATTTATCACTTGGGGTTGGAGGGGTTGTCTCTCTTTCTGACTGAGTTCTTCAGCCGCACCCCTGTGACCCACACTCATGTACAACTTATGCATATATTTTCTGTATTCATCTCCTGTCTTAACTTGCACATTATCTCCTTTAGTAAACAATTTTCACATTTCTACTTTAACTATTCCTAGATTTATTCTCACATCTTTAGATTATTTCCTAAGTCATTCTCTTTACTCTTCTTCCTCCCAATGGACATCTGTGTTACCAGATTATTGTTTTCTCAACACCATACTTTGCCCTATTGTAGATGAAATATGGGTGCTTTACAAGTGCTATAGTTAAAACTTACTGCGTAGCTCTAGTCTCCATTAACATGAAGTCCGTGGATATAAACATATCTGTGTAAGCATTCTCCTAAACCCTTATAATAGACATTTAGCTTATAAATGTTCAATTCAATTTAATATTTTGTCAGTGCTTACCAAATGCAAGGAAATGTGCTGGCCATTGGTAATGCAAATATCCATAGACTAAGAATTATATTTGTTGAAGTGAAGTGACTCGCCCACCAGGGATCATCGACAGCTGGGCCTTGTAAACGTGGCCTCATGTCTCATTCACACTTCCAGAAAACTCCACTGCAATCACTTTCATGTCTGTAGTCTATTCACTTCCTCTGTCTCCTCTACCTAATCATCATAGTGAAATCCTGGAATGTACAGTTCATACATCACCTCTCTTTGAAGCTTTCCTCTATCATTATCCTTGCACATCAGGAAGAAGTATCCACTTCTTGCTCTTTCTAATGTAGCATGTCATGCTAATAGAGCAGTCATTGCGTTATATTTGGCATTGTCTTGTCTCTATGTAATTCTTTCTGATTAGTTCTTATCTTACTCATCTTGTACCCACCTTTTCTGGAAGAGTGATGTCTAACAGACATTCGCCTGGATAAATTACTGAATATATAATCCTCTGAATTTGAAAGCTATTAATACTAAAGTAAGATATTACAGTTACAGTTTTTGCCTTTGGGATTTAGTACAAGATCTGTCTGACAAAAAACTCATACTCCAAGTTCTAGGAGTTCACACTTTGAGTTTATATATCTGACTTCTCTAGTCAGTCCAAACAGTTAAATTGACTATTCTTGTTGCTGCTTTCTTCTGATGTTTCATGAATGCTGTTTGAAAACCCTCTTATTTTACTTTCTAGTTTAGCAACTAAACTTAGACTTTGATAAGTAAGGCCATGAATTTCTGGAGTAGAAATTGATAGCAAGATCCTGGGCAAAGTAAATGGCCTACTTCATCTATAAAACAGAGCTAATATTGCCCACATACAGAGTTTTGGAGTATCTTATATATGAGAATAAATTTTAAAACAGGTGATACCCAATTGTGGAAGGTAAAATAATGGCCCCTCCAATATGTGGACATAGTAATCTTCAGAACCTGTGAATATGTTGCCTTCACAAAAGGTAATCTGCAGAGGTGAGTAAGGTTGAGGATCTTTGGATGGGAAGATGATCCTGGATTATCTGGGTAGACTCAAGATCTACTTATAAGAGGTCTTAAAAGAGGAGATCCTTCTTGGCTCTGGTTATGTGACAACAGAATGGCCAGAGAAATTCCACATTGCTGGTTTTGCAGATGGAAGAAGTATGGCCTTTAGAAGCTGGAAAAGACAAAGAAGGTGATTCTCCCCTAAGGCCTCCAGAAAGGAGCACAGTTCTGCTGACATCTTGATTTTAGCCTGGTGAGATGCCTGTCAGACTTGTGACTATAAGATAATGTATTTGCATTGTTTTAAGCTGCTAATTTGTCATAAATAAATGTTTATCCTGGTCTTATTTAAATGTTCCTTAATCATATGGACTTCTAATGAAAATAATGAAGACAAGCACTTTAAGCTCATAAAAAGTAAATTAACTATATTTTTATCTAGTCTTACTGTTCAAGTGAACAATTGCTTGAGTTCGTGGAGGGAAAACTTGCACACTGACCATTTTATGTTCTTTCTCTCATGGTTTGCATTAGGGATTGGTTGCAAAAAGTAGTAGATTCTGAAGAGCTTAATGTTAGGCAATAGCTTAAGTAATGAATGTTAAGCTATAAGTACTTGAATTATTCATTCACTTACCATTCTACAAATATCTGGTGAGAATTTTCCCAAACAAAGAAAACATTTAAAATGGAAACATATACTTAATAAATCCATTCTGCCCTCATAGAATATCCAGACCAGCAAAATACAAATAACCAAAATGCAGTACTTGAGAGCCTGAGTTTAGAGCTCTGCCTTAGTCACCATTACAACTCTAGGTCTCAGCACAGTCCCTGGCCCATAGTAGGTCCACAAAAAGTAATTGAGAAGTTTGTTGAATTGACTCTCATGTATGCCATGAGATAATAATCTAATAACTTACAAAAGAGATGATTGGCAAAAGCTTCATAAAACAGATACCATTTTAAATTAACTTTAAGACCAGGAAGAAGGGAGGATGCTTAAAAATTGCATATAATTGAATTTGAAAACCTGGATTATGTATGAAAATGCAATAATAAAAAATAGTGCTAAAGAGTGGGTTGCAAACAGATCACAAGAATTTGGATGTCTAAAACAGAGTGTCAGGACTAGAAATCTGAATGAAGTTTATAAGCAACAACAAAAAAGGTCTCTACTCAAATAAATTTGACTGTGTTACACAAAGTTAAGCATGTCTTTTTGGTGCAGGATTTTTTGGGCTTCACTAGATTAATGTGCATTAGGCTTTTCGAGTAAAGGAAAACACGCCTGTATCAGTTACCTATTGCTCCATAACCAACTATTCCATAACAGTGGCTTTAAATAATGCATTATTATTTCTCCTGACTCTGTGTATTGGCTGAGCCATTCTTCTGTGCTCACTCATGCATCTGCCTTTGGTTGGTGGATCAGCTGGATGCTGGGCTCACCCAAATGCCTGGGTTTCTTTCCCCATGAAAGTATTTTTGCATGGGTGGTTGTTGTTTTTGTTGTATTCTCTGTTTGATTGTTTGTTTAATTTTTTTACACCTCCAGCTTCTTCACATGATGGCAGAAGTGTTCCAAAAAAGGTGAAAGTGGAAGGCACAAGGTTTCTTGAGATCCAGGCTCTGAAGTCACATAGCATCACTTCAACTGCATTGTATTGGTCAAAATAAGTCACAAGGTCAGCCTCAATTCAAGGGGTTGTGTAAGTGGACCACCCTCTTAAAAGGGAGGAGTGGCAACTTCAGTTGCTACCATATTTTACAATCTGTTAGTTTAGTTAGATTAGTTAGTTCCAAAACTAATATGATCATGGAACTTTACTCTTTATGTTTTACTTGTTTGTTCTTTTTGTGACAGGGTCTTACTCTGTCACCTAGGCTAGAGTGCAGTAGTGTTATCACAGCTCACTGCAACCTCAAATTCCTAGGCTCAAACAATCCTCCTGCCTCAGCCTCCCCGGTAGCTGGGCCTACAGGTGTGCGCCACCACACTCGGCTCATTTGTTTATTTCTTTATTTACTTTTTGTAGAGATAGAGTCTTGATCTTGCTCAGGCTGGTTTCGGACTCCTGGCCTCAAGCGATACTCCTGCTTTGGCTTCCCAAAGTGCTAGGATTACAGATGGGAGCCACTATGCCTGGCCATTCTCTTTATGTTTTACGTAGGCCACTTTCTAACTTACAGTTTGTTAATGCTGATATAAGGCTTTGGATTATACAGAAGATAGGTTCATATATGGGTACTACTGATGTTTGTAATTAAACATTTAACTGAAAAAGAGACATATTTTACGACATATAGCTTCCTATCCTGGAAATGAGGCATATGAGGGCATTTAAGGTAGGGATGGAGCAAAGCAATTTAATAATAGATTATTAGTGTAGCTTAGATGAGAGGGAAACAGATCAGATCTTTTCTTCAGGTTAAATGGTAATGGATGAGAAAGGAGAGAGTGAAGGTATCTTATATTCTACAGAATCTGTACCATCTGGTCACCTATACTGCAGCTGGGTGCACAGCAGGGCAGGGGTTAGTAAAAAAGGTAAAAAAGAAAAATCAAAGTCTTCCCCACAGATTCAAGCTTTTTGCTGATTAACACAACACTGAAAACATGAACAAAAATAAGACAATTAAGAAAAGAAGTTTCAGATAGACAATAGATTCATCTTGTATATTTAGGTTTGGAATGTTAGTTGACCTACTGTGTAGAAATATATACTAGGGTTTTTTAGTTGTAGGACTGAACTTCAGGAAATATATCAGTTTTGGAAAATTATATATAACAGATTAATTCAGTATTGATCCAACAAATATCTCTACAAATACTCATTGACATGATACAACCTAAAGTATGATAAATACAGATCCTGCCATCTCAGAGCTTATAAATAACTAAATAGGCAATTAAAATGCCATGTCATAAGTGTGAAGACTTAAGGAAGTATGAAGAGCTGTGGGTAGAAACCCCTTCAAACTATGCATGATGGTGTGGGGGTGGCTATGAGGTGTAAGACTGAGCATATGCTTTGTAGGAACTAAAGAGTAAAAGCAAATGAATAGAAAAGAATAACCATTTCCCCAAATAGTATAAAGATTAAAAACATGGGGAGAATATGAAACAACTTGTCTGCATCAAATGTTTCTGAAGTTGTAAATGACCAGCCTGAGAAAAGATCATCACTGAACATTGAAGAGTAGTTTCCAGATAGTGGTAAAGATAGAGACTCAGTGGCAAAGAGAGTTTGTGGAGAGCAACACTTTACAGAAGTTTGGTAGTGAAAAATGAAGATACATAAGATGGTAATGTGAGAGGAAACATACCAAAAAAGTTGGGAAGGGAAAATGTTTATGAGGAGAGACAACAAAGTCAATACACAGGGCATGATTAACTATAATGCAGGAAAGGGTGATGGATCTGTGAATAGCAAAATGAAGGTCCCAAGTGCATGCCTATTATACACATAAGGATATAGACCACTGTTAGGACGAATGTCTTGAGTTCCTCAGGCAGCAGAATCTGAGGTAAAAGTTTAGCATGCAGGGTGTGTATTAACATGTGCCCTTAGGATCGACACCTATAAAAGGAGGGAAAGAAAGCAGGATTGGACACAGATAGAGGTCAAGTGTGGTAGGCAGAATAATGGATCCCCAAAGATATCCTCATCCTAATCCTTGGAACCTGTGAATATTGTTAGGTTACATGGCAAAGGGGAATTAAGGTTGTGGATGGAATAAAGGTTGCTAATTGGCTAATCTTAAAATAGGGAGATTTGTCTGAATTATCTGGGTGAGCTCAATGTAATCACACGGGTCCTTAAAAGTGGAAGAGGGAAACAGAGGAGTCTTTGTTAGAGTGACACAAGCAGCATGGCAGGCTTTGAAGATGAGGGAAGGGGCCATCAGCCAAAGAAAGTCGGTGGCCTCTAAAGTGAGTAAAGGCACGGGAATGATTTCCCTAGAGACTCCAGAAAGGAACAAAGCCCTGTCGATACCTTGATGTTAGTTGTGTTAAGTCTGTGTCAGATATCTAAAGTAGAGAAGTGTAAGATAATAAATTTATCTTGTTTTATGTCACTAAGTTTGTAATAATTTGTTATAGCAGCACCAGAAAATTAATACACCAAGCGATGATACAGGCTTAACAACACACTGGGTCAACCCCATGGGCACCTCTGGAAGTGCCCTTAAGAATTGTCCTGAGTGGGGTCAAGATGGTAGGACTTCATACTCCCTCACTGATAGGTCACTGCATGTGGAGCATCCCAGCAAGGAAAAGCTTGGATGAGATGGCCCACTGCAACCGAAGCAGTCCCTGGAGATGTGGACAATGGAAGGTTGTCTGCCAATAGTACCCCTGACGGGTCGGGCAATAAGTATTTCATTGAAGACGGATCTGGGCAGCATGTGATTGTGTCCACCACAGTCATCATAAAATTTATCATCCAAACTAGAATCTTTGGGAAAAAGGTTGCTATTAACAATTATACCTGAACAGCAGATCCGCATCATGTGTGTCCTGATGCATCTGGGGTCAGGATCCTTACTTATACTGGAGAGAAAGGAAAGGTGTTCTTATTATAATTATTTAAATTATAGAAGTAATTCCATTTGACGTCAACTTTAATCCTCCAGATTCTCAGACCACAAATCCTCAAGCCATTCTTCACTTCTCTCTTTATTTCACACCCAACATCCAATTCTTTAACAAGTCTTTTTGGCTCTACCTTCAAATTATATCCAGAACGCAACCACTTCTCACTACCTCTGCTATTCCTATACTGGTCCAAAGCCACCATTTTCTTTCTCCTGGATTAGTAGAGAAGATTCCCAGCACATCTTCCTTGCCTGCTCTTTCTCAACAAACTGATTCTTTTGAAGGATAAAGCAGATTTCACTCCTCAGACCACAGCCCTGCAATGAGTGGCTCCTTATTTTGCTTAGTGAGAGAGCCAACATCTTCACACAGCCTAAAATGTCATGCGAGATCTTCCCCCCAAGGCACTCCTGTGACTGCTTGTCTCCCACCGCTCTCTCCTTTGTTCAGTTCTCTCCAGCCGCGGTGGCCTCTTTGCTACTCCTCAGACATTCCAGGCACACTAGCCTTAGATTATTCATACTCACCCTCCCCACTGCCTGGAATACTCTTCTTCAGCTATCTTCTTGGCTAACTCTTTCACCTCTACCAGGTTTTTGTTCAAAGTTTACCTCTGACAATCCTATTCAACTTTGCAACCAGAACCCCCACCTGCTCTCTCTATTCTGCCCAGTCTGCTTCATTTTTCCCCATAGCACTTGTTCCTTCTAATGGATAATGTTTTTCTTCATTGTGTGTTTGTGCATTTTTCTTTAATTTTCTGTCTCCTTCCACTATAATATAATCTCCATGAGGATGGAGTCTTTTTCTTTTGTTCATTCATGTATCGCAAGGATGAAAATATGCCTGACTCATAAGGCACATTCAATTGATATTTGTTGACTAAATACATTTTATAGCACTTTTTGATATGGGAAGAAGCCACATTGCATCCTGATGTCAGAATCTTCAGTGAAGCACTGTAACCTGCAGAATTCAAAACCAGTTCTTCAATCAGACATTTAAGACCCTTCACCAGTTGGCATAATTTTAGGAAATTTGTGTACCTTCTCTGTACCTTGGTTTCTTCATCCAGGACTAGTGGCTACTATCAACCTGCCAGGGTTATGGAAAGTGTTCAGTTACAACATATAAAGCACAGAACCCAAGGCTTTGAGCATAGTGAGTACTGAAGACATGGTGGGCTTTACTATCTTCATTGTAGTTATTGCCATGTATTATTATTTTCATTATTATTGTTACGTTAGGTTCTACTGCATCTCCTCGCATAGCTCATGTACCTACCCGTTAAGCCAGAGTGGCTACTTCTTTCTCAAAACGGTGTATATTTTCTCCTCTCCAGGCTTCACTCGTCCTTTTCCTCTGTATCAAACTCCCTCCTTTTCTCACCTGTTTATACACAAGCTTCCTCCATAGTTTAATTTTCAGCTGAAACAACGTGTTTCTGTGACATATTTGCTGAATATTCATTCACTCACCTGCAAAATCCAGAAATGACTTCTCCTTTGCCTGTGTCCCCCGCATGCTGCCCTATATCTGACTTACTCGAGTACATGCCTTTTCTCCACTACAAGACTTTAAACCTCTTGAAGGTAGAGTCCGATCACTTAAACTCTGCGTTCCAGTGGATACTTGGTGAATACATACCTCTACCCATCTAATTATAACAAGAACTGACTCTAGTCAAGGGCACGGTTAATATGAAGGTCACTTTCTCTAAATCTATTCAAATCACAATCTAGGAAAAATTTAGTAACTTCAGAATGTATATAAAATAATGCATTATTAGTTTAGTGGAATGAAACATAGGATAAAAAGAGTTAAAGGCACAAAGCCTTGATGTTATGAGTAGAGAACATATTATTATTAAATAGCTCAGGTTTTTATAATTTAACAGGAAGCCAAAAGATTTGCATATGGTTAGATTAAACACCACTTATATGATGTAACAAAAAGAGAATTAATTGTTTTTATCAAAACACCCCACTTCATAGGCAATTTACTTAATATAATTTACATAATTTCTAAAAAATATGCAAAATGAATTTAATATGCATTATTCATCATGATCTCAGAAAGGGCTTTTGGCAATTTGCTACACTGATATCCTTTCTCATTTGTAGTCCTCATGTACAAAAGAAATTAATATTCAGTAGCCATAAGATTCTAAGACTTGGTGATAGGAAAATTTCAAAGAATATGGGTTTTAGAGTCATCAAATATTTTCCTAAAGGAGATGCATATAATACACTTCATCCTTTAAATCCATCAGGTTAATTAAAATAAAATCATTGAGATGACTTTGATAGAAATAGAATTGGCTCAGGAGAGGAAAAAAGAGAAATAAAGACCTCAAAAACTGGGGCGGCATGAGATATGGAGGAAGAAAACTGGAAGCCAGAGGCGCGGGTGCTACTTCTGTCTGTACTGATAACTCTTTGGTTTAGCAAACAAGTTCAAGCCACTATTCACAATTCTCACCTCAATTGCTCTACTTTATTTACAATAGACACCTCACAGAAGTTTCTTCCATTTTTAAATTCTAGAAAACTGCAGAATATTCCCCCTATCTCCTTCCCACAAGTAATGCTCACAAGGCATTACTTTAAAGCATGGACTTTATAATAATACCTAGTACAATGTATAAAATGTGTAACTAATTACAGTTTGACAAGCAGATAATGAACATTAATGCATGCTTTAAAAGCTACAACACAACCACGGAGGGATTGAAATTTTAAGGTAATTGAAGTTTATGCAAATGGGGCATAAACTTTTGATTTAGGAAAACAAAATACAAAAACAGGCATTAATAATTAGATTTGACTAGTGTGATTGCTCTGCTAGGGCCCCCACTCCTCTCTTCTGCCCCAAGGCCTGGGAAGGAGTCCTACAAGTGAGAAGTCCTGGATTTTAAACTCAGTGAGCTACGTAGTAAACCAACCTCTGTTTACAAGACAGGGCTGGTAAGCCTGCAAGTGAAATAGGCATTCCCATCTATTTTTGGTGTACTTTTAGAATTCATCTGAATTAAATAAACCAACATGCTGAAATATTTTAATTCATAAAAATGTTCATGTTCATTTCAATGATATTTATACCAGTAAAAATATAAAACCAGTTATATGAAATTAAATACCTTTTTATGCATATCTACTTAACAGAAGACCTTGCGAACATTGAAAATGAATATTAAAAATATTTTCTAAAATTCTGTGATGTTTTAGGTAAAAACACAAGACACAAACATAGGTATATAGTGTGATCTGCTCTATTTTATATGCATAAGTAGCAAGAGTAGAAAAAAAGTACAAAATCTTTTTATTATTATTTTTAATTGATACATAATAATTGTATGTATTTATAGCATACAGTGTGATATGTTGATACCTGTATGCAATGTGCAAGGATCAGAGTAATTAGCATATCCATCGCCTCGAGTATTTATCATTTCTTTGTGCTGAGAATATTCCTAATCCTCTCTTCTAGCAATTTGGAAATATAGAATAAATAATTGTTAACTTTCTTCACCTACAGTGCTATAGAACACCAAAATTTATCACCTATCTAGCTGTAATTTTGCATTCGTTAAACAACATCTCCCTATCCACTCCCCACACACACTTCCCAGCCTCTACTCACCACTATTCTGCTCTCTAATTCTATGAGATCAACTTATTTAGCTTCCAAATATGGGTGAGAACTTGTATGTATCTTTCCATGCCTCACTTATTTTACTTAACATCATGGCTTACCCATGTTTCCACAAGTTACAGAACTTTTTTATTTTTAATGGCTAAGTAGTATTCCATCGTGTATATATAACAAGTTTTCTTTATCCATCCAACCACGACAGACACTTAGGATGATTCCATATCTTGGACATTGTGAATAGTGTTGCAGTAAACATGGGAGTGCAGATACCTTTTGACATACTGATTTCCTTTCCTTTGTACCCAGTAGAGGGATTATGGGATCATATGGTAGTTCTGTTTTCAGTTTTTTTGAGAAATATCCGTATTGTGTTCTATAGTGGCTGTACTAATTTACATTCCTACAAACAGGGCATAAACGGTTCCATTTCATCAAACCCTTGCCAGCATTTGTCATTTTTTGTCTTTTTGATAATAACCATTCTTACTGGAGCAAGATGACATCTCATTGTGGTTTTAATTGGATTTCCCTGATGATTAGTAATGTTGACAATTTTTTCATACACTTGTTAACCATTTCAATGTATTCTTTTGGGAGATGTCTATTCAGATCGTTTGCCCATTTTTTAATCAGATTATTTGGGTTTTATTTGCTGTGGAGTTCTTTGAATTCCTTGTATACTCTGGATATTAATCCCTTGTCAAATGAATAGAATGCAAATATTTTCTCCCATTCATGAGATTGTCTCTTCATTCTGTTGATTTTTTGCTTTGCTGTGCAGAAGGTTTTTCGTTTGATATAATCCCATTTGTCTATTTTTGCTGTTTTTGCCTGTGCTTTTGAGGTCTTTATCCATAAACTCTTTACCCAGACCAACGTACGGAAGCATATCCCTTATGTTTTATAGTTTAAGGTCTTATATTAGGTCTTTAATACATTTTGAGTTGATTATTGTATATGGTGAGAAATAGAGGTCTAGTTTCATTCTTCTGCATATGAATATTCAGTTTTCCCAGCACCATTTATTAAAGAGACTCTTCTTTTTTGAATGTATGTTCTTGGCACCTTTGCTGAAAATTAGTTGCCTGTGAATATAAGGATTTATTTCTTGGTTCTCTACTCTGTTCCTTTATTTTATGTGTCTGGTTTTATATCAGCACCATGCTATTTGGTTATTTTAACTTTGTCATATATTTTGAGATCAGCCTCCAGCTTTGCTCTTTTCTCTCAAGATTGCTTTGTGGTTCCATACAAATTTTAAGCTTGTTTTTTCTATTTCTGGAAAGAATGTTATTGGTATTTTGAAAGGGATGCTTAGACCGCTTTGGGTAATATGGTCATTTTAACAATATTAATTCTTCAAATGAATGAATATGGGATGTCTTTTAATTTTTGTTTCCTCTTCAATTTCTTTCATCAGTTTTATAACTTTAATTGTAGAGATATTTCACCTCCTGAATTAAATGTATCCCTAGGTATTTTAGTTTTTGCAGCTATTCTAAATGTGATTGCTTTTTTTGATTTATTTTTCAATAGTTCATTAATGATGTATAAAAATGCTACTGATTTTTATATGTTGAATTTTTTAACCTGGGACTTTACTGAATTCATTTATTAGTACTAGAGTTTTTTGGTGGAGTCTTTATGATTACTATATATAAGATTATGTCATCTGCAAACAGGGACAATTTGACTTCCTCCTTCCAATTTAGATGCCTTCTATTTGTTCCTCTTGCCTAATTGTTCTGGCTAGGACTTTCAGTACTAAGTTGAATAAGAGTGGAAAAGTGGCCATCCTTGTCTTGTTACAGTTCTTAGAGAAAAAGATTTCAGTCTTCCCCCATTTCGTATAACGTTAGCTATGGGTTTGTCATACATGGCATTTGTTGTGTTAAGGTACATTTCTTCTACACTTATTTTGTTAAGAGTTTTTATCATGGAGGAATGCTGAATTCTATCAAAAGCTTTTTTTTTTTTTGCATCTATTCTGATGAACGTGTGGTTTTTGTCTTTCATTCTGTTGATGTGATGTATCACTTTTATACATTTATGTATGTGGAATCATCCTTGTTTCCCTCAAATAAATCTCACTTAATCATGGTGTATCATTTTTTGGATATGCATTGGATTCAGTTTGTTAGCATTTTGTTGAGGATTTTGCATCTACATTCAGCAGGGATATTGGCCTATAGTTTTATTTTTTTGTTGTGTCCTTGCCTAGTTTCAGTATCAGGGTAGAGCTGGCCACATAGAACGATTGTGGAATAATTCCCACTCCTTCACTTTTTTGTAATAGTTTGAGAAGAATTAGAGTTAGTTACTTAAATGTTTGGTGGAGTTCAACTGTGAAGCCATTTAGTGCTGAGCTTTTCCTGCTTGGGAAACTTTTTATTACAGGTTTAATCTCATTACTCAATATTGGTCTGTTCAGGTTTTCTATAACTTCCTGGTTCAATCTTGGAAGTTATACATATCCAGGAATTTATGCATTTACTCTAGGTTTTTCATTTTGTTAATGTATAGTTGTTCATAATAGCCTCTAATAATCATTTTTATTTCTGTGATGTAAGCTGTATATCTCCTCTTTTTTTCTGATTTTATTTATATGAGTCTTCTCTCTTTTTTTCTTAGTCTAGCTAGTGGTTTGTCAATTTTGTTTATCTTTCCAAAAATCAACTTTTTGTTTCATTAATCTTTTGTATTACTTTAGCCTATTTTTAAATTTCTGTTCTGGTCTTTATTATTTCTCTCCTTTTACTAATTTCACTTGTTTATGCTTTTCTAGTTCCTTGAGGTACATCCTTTTGATGTTAATTTGAAATCTTCCTACCTTTTGTTGTAGACATTTATTGCTATAAACTTCCATCTTAGTACTGCTTCTGCTGTGTCCCACAGGTTTTGATATGCCATATTTCTATTTTCATTTGTTTCAAGAAATTTTTTAATTTCTTTATTAATTTCCTCATTGACTCATTGATAATTCCAGTGCATGGTTGTTAATTCCCATTTGTTTGTACAGTTCCAATGTTCCTCTTGTTATGGACTTCAAGTTCTATTTCATAGTGTTTAGAAAAAAACACTTGATATGATTTTGATTTTTTTTTAAATTCATTGAGAATTGTTTTGTGATATAAAATATGGTTAATCTTAGAGCACGTTTCACATGCTGGTGAGAAGAATGTGTATTCTGCAGCTGTTGGCTAAAATGTTCTGTAAATCTCTGTTAGGTCCATTTGGTCTATAGTGAAGTTTGAGTCCAATATTTCTTTGTATATTTTCTGTCCAAATGATCTGTCCACTGCTGAGAGTAGGGTGTTGAAGTCCTCAACTATTATTGTATTGGAGTATATCTCCCCCTTTAGATCTAATAATATTTGCTTTATATATTTAGGTGCTTTGGTGTTTTGTACCTATATATCTTTTGCTGTATTAGTCCATTTATCATTATATAATTATATTCTTTGTCTCTTTTTACAGTTTGTTACTTAAAGTCTATTTTATCTGATATAAGTATAGCTATTCCAGCATGAATTTGTTTCTGTATGATGAAATAGCTTTTTCAATCACTCCTCTTTCAATCTATGTGTGACTTTACAGCTGAAGTGAATTTCTTGTAGGCAATGTATAGTTGGGCCTTGGCTTTTTATTTTATTTATTTTTATTTATTTTTTTAAGAGTATACTAAATTTTTATTTTTTTATTTTTTTTAATTTCAGAATATTAAGGGGTACAACACTTTGATAATCATAGTCATCCCCCGAACTGTGCTCCCTGCATCCATTCAGTGAGAGTTTTTCCCAGCCCCTCCACCCCCCTCCTGCCTGCCCACCCCCGATGGATATTATTGCCCCGTGTGATGTAGGTGTTGATCAGTTAGTACCAATTTGATGGTGAGTACCAGTGGTGCTTGTTTTTCCATTCCTGTGACACTTCACTTCGAAGAATGGGTTCTAGCTCCAACCAGGATAATACCAGATGTGTTAATTCACTATTGTTCCTTATTGCTGAGTAATACTCCATGGTATACATATACCATATTTTATTAATCCACACATGTATTGATGGGCACCTGGGTTGTTTCCACATCTTTGCAATTGTGAATTGTGCTGCTATAAACATTCGCAAGCAGATGTCTTTATTATAAAATGTCTTTTTTTCCTTTGGGTAAATACCCAGTAGTGGGATTGCTGGGTCAAATGGTAATTCTACTTTTAATTCTTTGAGGTATGTCCAGATTACTTTCCATAGAGGTTGTACTAATTTGCAGTCCCACCAGCAGTGTATGAGTGTTCCTATCTGTCCACATCCCCACCAAATTTGTTGTTTGGGGATTTTTTGATATGAGCCAATCTCACTGGAGTTAAGTGATATCTCATTGTGGTTTTGATTTGCATTTCCCTGATGATTAGAGAAGTTGAGTGATTTTTTATATGTTTGCTGGCCATTATTCTGTCTTCTTTTGAAAAGTTTCTGTTCATGTCCTTTGCCCATTTTTTAATAGGGTTGTTTGATTTTTTCTTGTTGATTTTCCTAAGTTCTGTATAGATTCTGGTTATCAGCCCTTTATCAGAGGAGTAGCATGCAAATATTTTCTCCCATTCTATAGGTTGTCTGTTCACTCTAGTGATAGTTTCCTTGGCTGTGCAGAAGCTTTTTAATTTGATCGGTCCCATGTATTTATTTTGGTTGCTGCTGTGATTGCTTTGGGGGGGTTCCTCATAAATTCTTTGTCTAGGCCAATGTCCACAAGAGGTTTTCCAACGTTTTCTTTGAGAATTCTTATGGTTTCATGTCTTAGGTTTAGATCTGTTATCCATCATGAATTGATTTTTGTGAGAGGTGAGAGGTGTGGGTCTAGTTTCAGTTTTCTACATATGGCCATCCAGTTTTCCCAGCACCATTTATTGAATAGGGAATCTTTTCCCCAGTGTACGTTTTTCTGGGATTTGTCAAAGATCAGGTGACTGTATGAGGTTGGTTTTATATTTGGGTTCCCAGTTCTGTTCCATTGGTCTACATCTCTGTTCTTGTGCCAATACCATGCAGTTTTGGTTACTATAGCCTTGTAGTATAGTTTGAAGTCTGGTAGATAGATGCCTCCCAATTTGTTCTTTTTGCTTAAGATTGCTTTGTCTAGGCGAGGTCTTCTCTGGTTCCACACAAAGCATAGAACTATTTTTTCTAGATCAGCAAAAAATGATGTTGGTATTTGGATAGGGACTGCATTGATTCTGTAAATCAATTTAGGTAGCAAAGCCATTTTCACTATGTTGACTCTGCCTATCCAAGAGCATGGTAGGGCTTTCCATCTATTTACATCCTCTGCAATTTCTTTTCTCAGTGTTTTGTAATTTTCTCTATATAGGTCTTTGACCTCCTTAGTTAGATATGTTCCTAAATATTTAATTTTCTTTGGTGCTATTGTGAAAGGTATTGCATCTTTAATTTGTTTCTCGGCTTGATTGTTATTAGCATATATGAAGGCTATGGATTTGTATGTATTAATTTTGTATCCTGAGACATTGCTGAATTCATTTATCAATTCCAGTAATCTCTTGGTTGAATCTTTGGGGTTTTCTATGTATAATATCATATCGTCTGTGAAAAGTGAAAGTTTGACCTCTTCTGCCCCCACCTGGATGCCCCTGATTCCTCTGTCTTGTCTAATTGCTCTGGCCAGGACTTCCAGCACTATGTTGAAAAGAAGTGGAGATAGTGGGCACCCTTGTCTAGTTCCTGTTTTAAGGGGGAATGCTTTCAATTTTTCCTCCTTCAGTATGATATTGGCTGTGGGTTTATCATATGTGGCTTTAATAGTTTTGAGGTATGAGCCATCTATGCCTATATTGTTAAGAGTTCTTATCATAAAAGGATGCTGGATTTTGTCAAAAGCCTTTTCTGCATCTATTGAAAGCATCATATAATCTTTGTTCTTGCTTTTATTTATATGGTGAATTACATTTATAGATTTGCGTATGTTGAACCATCCCTGCATCTCAGGAATGAAGCCCACCTGATCATGATGAATTATTTTTTTGATGTACATTTCAACTCAGTTTGCAAGGATTTTATTGAGAATTTTTGCATCTATATTCATAAGGGATATTGGTCTGTAGTTTTCTTTTCTTGTTGTGTCCTTTCCTGGCTTTGGTATCAAGGTGATATTGGCTTCATAGAATGAGTTTGGGAGGATTCCATCCTTCTGGATATTTTCAAATAATTTCTGCAGTATAGGCACCAGTTCTTCTTGGTAGGCTTGGTAGAATTCAGATGTGAACCCATCTGGTCCAGGACTTTTTTTTGTGGGAAGATTTTTTATTACTGCTTTGATTTCGGTGCTTGATATTGGTCTGTTTAGAAATTCTGTTTCTTCCTGGTTGAGCCTAGGGAGGTAGTGTGTTTCTAAGAATTTGTCTATTTCCTCCACATTTTCATGTTTGTGGGCATAGAGATTTTTGTAGTATCCGAAGATGATGTTTTGTATTTCCATGGTATCAGTTGTGACCTCTCCTTTTTCATTTCTAATTGAGCTTATTAGAGTCCTTTCCTTTCTGCTTCTGGTCAACCTGGCAAGTGGCCTGTCTATTTTGTTTATCTTTTCAAAGAACCAACATTTCATTTTATTAATCTTCTGTATTGTTCTTTTGTTCTCGATTTCATTTAATTCTGCTCTGATCTTGGTTATTTCTTTTCTTCTGCTGGTTTTAGGATTGCTTTGCTCTTCCTTTTCCATTTCCTTAAGATGATTCATTAGTTTACTGACTTTTGACCTTTCTGTCTTTTGGATATGGGCATTTAAGGCAATAAGTTTTCCTCTCAGGACTGCTTTTGCTATATCCCACAGATTTTGATAACTTGTGTCCCCATTATCATTTAGTTCAATGAATCTTTTGATTTCCATTTGAATCTCCTCCTTGACCCAGTAGTCGTTCAGCAACAGATTGTTTAGTGTCCAAGTTTTTGGAGGAAGATGTGAGTTTCTTTTGGAATTGATTTCTAATTTTATTCCACTGTGGTCTGAAAAGATACATGGTACGATTTCCTTTTTTTTTTTAATTTGTTTAGATCTGTTTTGTGGCCTAGGATGTGGTCAATTTTAGAGAAAGTTCCATGAGCTGATGAGAAGCATGTATATTCAGTGTTATTTGGGTGGAGTGTTCTGTAGATATCTGTTAGGCCCAAATGTTCTAGAGTCCTGTTTAGGTCTTTAGTTTCTTTGTTTATTTTTTGTTTGGAGGATCTGTCCAGTTCTGTCAGTGGGGTGTTGAAGTCCCCTGCTATTATGGCATTGCTGTTTATTATGTTGTCTAGATCTAGCAGTATTTGCTTTATATACCTGGGCACTCCTGTGTTGGGTGCATAAATGTTTAGGATTGTTAAATCCTCTTGTGAGATTTTTCCCTTCACCACTATATAGTGTCCATTTTTGTCCTTCTTTACTTTTGTTTCTTGAAAGTTTATATCATCTGAAACAAGGATGGATTTCTTTTGGTTTCCATTGGCCTGGAGAATTGTATTCCATCCTTTCACCTTGAGTCTGAATGTGTCTTTGTGTGTAAGGTGTGTTTCCTAAAGACAACAGATACTTGGCTTGTATTTTTTAATCCATTCAGCCAGCCTATGTCTCTTCAATGGGCAACTCAAGCCATTTACATTTATTGAGAGAATTGATATTTGGGGTAAATTTCTGCTTATTCTATTGGGTGGTGTCTTTTGTTTTACCTCTTGCATCATTGTGGAATCTGGTTTCTGGGGTTTTAGCTTTTGCAAAGCTTTACATAGGTGGGTGTCTGTTGTGCTGATTAGTGTTCAATGCAGGTCTAAGCACTTCTTGCAAGGCTGGTCTGGATTTCGCAAATTCTATCAGTGATTGCTTGTCTGGAAAAGTCTTTAATTCTCCCTCATATAAGAAGCTTAGTTTGGCAGGATACAGAATTCTGGGTTGGCCTTTGTCTTGTTTTAGGAGATTGATGATGTCTCCCCATTCCCTTCTTGCTTGTAAGGTTTCAGCTGAGAAATCTGCAGTTAATCTGATCGGTTTCCCTTTGTAGGTTACCTGCTTTTTTTCATCTTACAGCTCTGAGGAGTGCCTCTTTTGTGTTTACTTTGGTCAGTCTAATAATTATGTGGCGTGGTGAATGCCTTTTCACGTTGAGTCTCCCAGGAGTCCTGTGTGCTTCTTGCACTTGGATACCGAGATTTCTGGCTAAGCCATGGAAATTTTCCTCTATTATTCCTTCAAATAGATTTTCCAGCCCATGCGAATTTTCTTCCTCTCCCTGAGGGTTGCCTATGATCCTTATGTTTGGCCTTTTTACATAATCCCACATTTCTTGTATGCTTTTTTCATGCCTCTTGTTTTTGTGTTCTTTCTCTTCGACTGATTTATTTAGTGCATAGGAGTTGTCTTCTAGCTCTGAAATTCTTTCCTCTGCATGGTCCAGCCTATTCTTGAGGCTTTCCACTGTGTTTTGTAGATCCTTGAATGCTTCTTTCATTTCTAGGATCTCTATTTGATTTTTCTGTAATATTTCTATTTCTTTGTAGAATTTTTCATTCATTTCTTGCATTTTTCTTGTGGTTTCTTTGTGCTGGGATTCAATTTTCTCTTGAATTTCATTAAGCTTTCTTATAATCCATAAACGAAATTCCTCTTCTGTCCTTCTACCCATTTCATTTGAGTTGGTATCCATCACTGAGGAACTGATGGTTTCTTTTGGGGGTGACTTTTCACTCTGATTTTTCATGTTCCCTGAATTCTTTTGCTGTTTTTTTCTCATCTGGCCTCTTGGTCGAGTACTGGGGGTGTTAGGGCTAGTTTATGGCCCTGTCTCCAGGCCCACAATTTTCGTTCCTTGGCAGAGCCAGGGAGAGAAGTAGTGGCCTGTATTGCCTTAGGTGTATTTTAGCAAGTTTGGTGGATCTTGAGTTATCTCTGGCCTGTTGTCTTCTCCTCTTCCCGGTGGAGTGTGGTGAGAATGACCTCCCAGCTTGAGCTCTAAGCTAGTGAATTGTACTTGAGGATATGAATCCACAGCTCCCTATTAGCTAGGTATTCTGTTATGTCCATGGCATACTCTGATCCCCCAGCTGGGGTATGCGAAAGCCCCATGCTTTGGGAGGGGCCTTGTAGCTCCTAGGGGTTTCTTTGACCCTGCTTCTCCTGAGGTGCAGGTAGAAACACAATTTCTTTTGGCTGCAGTGTGAGAGCTTAATTGGGAAAATTCTACACAGCTCAGAGGTTGCTTATCTAGCCACGTGTGTCTGCCCTTCTGATGTGCATCTCCATGTGATACTGGCTGATAGGGGGATCTCCAATTGTGTAGCCCTTTTCCACCACTAGACCCCAAGGCGAGGTGGGTGACCATCCCTATCCCCAGCAGTCTCCACCAGGGGGATGTTCCCATGGGGAGGGGGGGATAGTGGCCACTGGAAGCGCTCTTGGATGGTGCAAAATTCCCTAATGAAGTGGGCAGGGTTATAGGGAGCTGCTCTGGTTCAGCCTGTGGCTCTTGAGGTATTTGGTTGTCATGAGAACCAGCAGTTATGCCAAATGAGTCACTATAGCCAGCAACCTTCAAAATGACCGATCTCTGGGGTATAGGAGGGCTGGGACCTGAAGGGCGGGTACTAGGACCAGCACGTAGCGGACTTGTCAGAGGCCAGAGCCGGGGTAGCAGGACCAGATGGACGAGGTGCAAACTGTTTCCAATACCCAAAGGTCCTGCCGCTACAGTTCCGGGATCTCGTCCCACCTGGAACCCACGGATGCAGCTGTCCCTGGCCACCAAAGGCAAAGCCTGTCTCACCCCAGCAGAAGAGCCCCGGGCTGGGGCGGGCGGAGCTAGAGACGTGGCTCACAGCTCCGGGCGGATGGCTTTAAAGATGGCTGCCGCCGCCAGCCTGGCACACAGCCGGGCTCCGATCGGCACCAGGAGCGCAGCTTTTCTCCACCGGCAGCGGCAGTTGCTAGCAGCCTCTAAGGGCGTGTCCTGCTCTCCGTTAAACTCCTGGGCCCAGTCCCGCTGACTTCTAGTGGCGCAGTGTCAGCCTGCAGGTTTCTGCGCACTGTCCCAGGAAGCTGTATCTCTGCTCCGTCCCTGCGTGTTTCCTCCCCAGCCCTCAGCAGTCTCTGTATATTGCAGCTGAGAGTTGTGTTTGGCTCTTGCAATTGCCTCCTCTCCACAGGGTCTGCCGCCTCACGCAACCGCTTTGCCCCAACTCTGGGCTTGTCCCTGACTGAGTGGATGGGGAGGTGCGTAACCGCTTGGGGGGCAGGTCGCGCTGCGCTGACCTGGCGAGCGCGTCCTTCCCGCGCTCTGGGCTCTGATGAGACTTTATCCCTTTTTCTTTCTCATTTGTGTATCTCCTCTACTGGTGAGTTTCATGCTTTCATGTGTTTTCATGAAGGCAGTCATTGTCCTCACTTCCAGATTTAGGACTGCCTTAAGCATTTCTTGTAAGGTTGGTCTTCTGGTGATGAATTCCCTCAGTTTTTGCTTGCCTTGGAAATACTTTGTTCGTCCTTTATTTATGAAGAATACTTTTGCTGGATATAGTAATCTTGCCTGGGAGATATTTTCTTTCAGCACTTTGAGTATATCCTCTCATTCTTGCCTGGCCTGTAAGGTTTCTGCTGAGAAACCTGCTATTATTCCAGTGGAGATTCCCTTATTTGTGCCTTGACTCTTTTCTCTTGATGTTTTAAGGATTCTCTTTATCTTTCACTTGCGACAATTTGACTGTAATGTTCTTTGAAGAGAACATTTTTAGGTTGAATCTATTTGGGGACTTTTTAACTTCCTGCATCTGGATGTCCATATCTCTCTCAAGACTTGGGAGGTTTTTAGCTATTATTTTATTAAATAGGTTTTCTATGGCTTTTCCTGTCTCTTCTTCTTCTGGAATTTTTATGTGAATTTTTATTCACTTAATGGTATTCCATAAGTCCCATAGGCTTTCTTCATTCTTTTTTATTTTTTGTTTTTATTTGATTTTATTTTTTTGTCTGACTGAGTTTTTCAAAATACCTGTCTTCAAATTGAGAAATCTTTTTATCCACCTGATCTAGTCTGTTGTTGAGACATTCAGATGTATTTTTTATTTCATTCATTTAATTCTTCAGCTCCAAGATTTCTGTTTGATGATTTTTTATGATATCTACCTCTTTATTGAATTTCTTACACTGATCATGCATTTTCCTTATTTTATTGAATTTATCTGTATTCTCTTATATCACATTGAGTTTCTCTGGTATAATTATTTTGAATTATTTTTCAGACACCTCATAGATTTTCTTTCCTTTGGGGATTGTTACTGGAGAATTATTGGGTTAGTTTGGAGATGTCATGTTTCCTTATTGTTTCATGTTTCTTTTGTCCCTACATTTATATCTGCACATTTGGTGAGACAGTCACCCCTTCTAATTTTATGGAGTAGCTTTCATAGGGAAAGATGTTTGCCTGTAGATTTGTCCTATAATATTTGTTGGGCAGGATAGTTTGGCTTAGGTTATGGGTGGGTGCAATAGTATAGTCTCCATGTGATTTCTTTAGGTGTAATTAGCATCAGTAGTATCCATTAGTGCTCCAGTGGCCTAGATTGAAGGTGTTTGTGGAGGTAGTGGTGCAGCTTTCTTCGGGATAGAGGATGGAAAAAGATACTCCATGCATACAGAAACCAGGTAGGCCAGTTTGGGGGCCTTTGGGGGGCTTGCACCTAGCTCAGTGGCTCTGCCAGTTGCACATTGACAGTTCTGATAGCATTGGGCCACAGGCAGCCTGGTCCTTTAGTCACTGAGAGGTGCATGACACACAGAGGCTTCACAGTTGGAGGGGGTAGGGTTGTCAAAGATGGCAGGTGCCAGGTAGGTTGTCCTTGGCCCTGGAGGGTGCATGTGGTACACAGTGGCTCTGCTGCTCGAGGTCGGTTCTAGGGCCCTAGGGATTATGTGTGTCAGCTCCCCCATTTCTGGGAGTTACATTCCCATGTGCCGGACTGCCCACTCCCTCTAGTGTAGCGTGCTGTGTGGGCTCCAGTGCTGGTGTCTCAGCTGTGCCCCTGGGTATAACTGAAATTGCAGCACTGCAGCCTTCTGTTGTGGGCACAGCTGGATGGCAGTGGGGCCCCAGGGATATGGAGATATAGGAGCTATTAGGGCCAAGACTCCAGTGTACTCCACAAGTGGCTCTGTTGCAAAAATGGCTCCATGTAGTAGCAACTTTGGTCTCAGTGATTGGGAGAACTCAGTGTTTTTTCCTACTCTGGAGGAATGCAGCAGCGTGACACCAGGCAGCTCATTATACTGGGCTCAGAGCCTGTGAGAATTGTGATGCTGTCATATACCTAGGATTTCAGGCATCCTCAGTGGTAATGGGAACTGCTGGGGATCTCCCATGTACATTTTTTCTACAATGGGGAGTCCCTCTGTTCTCTGAGCTGAGCCTGGCCAGATGTTTTCCTTTTCTCTCCATGCTGACATTCCAGGTTTCCATGCCTTGGAGTTTTCATCACTTTCCTGCTAAGTTCCAGTTTTATCCCTTGGTCACTCTACTTGAAGTGCAGATATTTACTTATTATTTTGGTTCTTCTTTGTGGAGAAGACAAGTGTTGGGTGCCTCTTGTCTGCTACTTTGATGATGTTACCTGCAACAAAATCTTAATAATTGTCCTCTTTGAGTAGTGGAAATACTAAAGTAGTTCCCCCTTATCTGTGGGAGATACATTACAAGACCACCAATGGATGCCTGAAACCACGGATATTAGCAAACCCAGTTGCCATCAATTAGGTTATGTTTCTATTCATGTCTTACATCCACATGTTTAATGTATTTGCCATCTTAACTAAGCACTTATTACACACTGGTCATAATTTTTGTAGTATGATGTGCAACAGGAAAACAAGCACAAATTTATTTTTTCAATTTCACAATTTCATAGATAGAAGATTGGTTCTTACCCTAGATAAGCAACCTGAGCAAACAATTTTTTTTTTCCTTACTAAGTCAAGAACTTTTACCTTTTACTTAAAGGAAGCATTTTATGGCTTCTCTTTGGCATGCACAAATTGCTGGTATCTCTTCTCTTGCACTTTGGAGTCATATTATATAAAATAAGGGTTACTTAAACACAAGCACTGTGATGCCATGACAGTCAATCTGATAACTGAAGTGGCTACTAAGTGACTAACAAGAGGGTAACATATATGCATGGATCCACTGGACAAAGGGATGATTCATGTCCCAGGCAGGATGGAGCAGGATACTGCAAGCTCTTATCACACTACTCAGAATGGCACACAATTTAAAACATATGAATTACTTTTTTCTGGAATTTTCCATTTAATATTTTTGGATCATAGTTGACTGTGTGGGTAGCTGAAATCACAGAAAGCAAAACCACAGATAAGGGTGGACTTTTGTACTAGTGTTTTCACCTTTTGTGTGTGTGTGTGTGTGTGTGTTTAATAATTTTTGTTCTAAAATAAGAAAGTATTACCTTTTCAGTGGAAATTTTATACAATAAACTTCAATAAACACAGTATCTTGAAATTCTCAAAAAAAATCTTAATTTACTTTAATATATAAATAGATTTACATTGTCCATATTTTTTTTTTCTTCTAGGTTGAGATATCATCTGACTTTAGAACCAAGTAAACACTTAAAGAGACCTTACGATTTCTAGGAGGTGAAGGCAACAAAGGAAATGCATTTGAAAAATGACCAGCAAGCCAGGTGCCTCCTTAGAGGCCAGATGTTTTCCCTTCATCTCCTTTGTAACTTCTGGAGGGCTCTTCTAGCTGTATCACTTTTCATATATCAGATCTCATCATTAAAATATTACTTAGCTGTTACTTGGAAATATAAAATAGGACAACTGGAATAACAATATAAGGATTTTATTCATAGCAAATATTTTTAAGTGGACAAAAATTTTCAAGAATTCAACTTTTTAAAAACTGATTAAAAACTATCCTATGTCAAATTAAGTCCAATCAAAGTGCCCTGATTTCAAATACTGGTTATATTGTTTTCTGACTGTGTCACTCAGGGTGTTTTAAATTGAGTTTTCTCATTTCTAAAAGGAGCTACAAAGATGTACTTTAAAGGATCATGACATATCTAAATGAGATAAAGTAGGGCAAGTGTGTGATTCAATAACTTGATGATAGATTATACTATTTTTTAATAGTCGTACAAGATAATCATGATCTAACCACAATGTTTTTGCTTTCTTTATTCTTTACTTTCTTTATTCTTTTGCTTCCTAAGTGGAGCTGCCTGGGATTATGGAGCTCCTCTTTTAAGATTTCTTTCCTTCCTATCCTTTTATGTGCTTATGTCTTTCTTTTTTTCCTTTGTCTGCCCTTCTTTATCTTTTCACATCTTCCACTTCCATCCCTTAGCAAAAATACTCACAAATTTCATTCTCATTATTCCCTACTCTGTTTGACTCAAAAATGCTCTATCTTCCCTTATTCTATGCCTCCCTAAACACACACACTCATACATATGTGCGCACACTCATACCTGGTGAATAGAGAGGCAAGGGTAGATTAGGATAGTCTTCTTACTGCAAATCCACAGCATTAACATCATTTGGAAACTTGTTGAAAATACAAATTCTCAAGCCCCATCCCTGGACAGTGAATTAGAAACTGGAGGTGGGATCTGGCAATCTGTGCTTTAACCAGTTCTCTAATAAAGCTTAAGAATTTCTGGACCAGAAGGCCCATTTTCTCCATTCCCTTCCTTTAAGGTTGCTAAGGCACATCACTTATTAATGTCTTACCTTGCTAAAAAATGGATTTGCCAAAATGGTGACTGCAATCAGAAATTTATAAGTGATAGAATAGAGCCATTCTTGGTTGCAAATTTCTATGGGAAACTGATGAGAAGTACATTACATCTGTTTTACCAAAACATGTATAAATTTAGGACAAATACAATTGGAATGTTGTGCTTACACAGACTGCCAAGAAGGAAACAAACATAAAACAAACAAATGGGGTAAAAGTCATTTAGCTGAATTATTTGATTAATTCTTTTGACATTCTGAACCAGAAAAACAATCAAAAGAATAAAAAACTCTTTATCCTCATTTACATATTTAGTAGATTCTAACATGTGCAATCATCTTGGAAAATCTAGTAACATAATAAGTTTTTTTCAAAAAGCCTGCTTCTTTTTAGTTGAACTATAGCCATTTATATTCCTCCCAGTAAAAATAGGTGTTTCAAATTTTCCATATTTACTTGACCCATTAAAAAAATGTAGAATGTAAGCACCATGAAGGCAGAAATTCCCTTTCTCTTCTTATCCACTGTGGTATCCCAGTTACCTAAAACAATGCTTGGCACATGGTAGGTGCTTCATAACTATTGATTAAATGAATGAGTAAAAAACATATTTGTTAAAAAAATGTTCTTTTCTCTATTTCTCCACTATCCAAAAAGCTGGCTTCATGGTTTTTCATCAGCACAGTTACACAAGGCCTAGTGCTTACAAAGAGCTCCTTCTTAATTTAATGCTCTGCTGTTACTGTCTTGAAGTTCTTAATAATTATGTCTTGGAAATTGTGTTTTGTAAGTGAAATATTACAGGACAACAACATGCATGTGTGAGCAGAGGATGTACATGAATATATCCTCCACATTGCTGTCACTCTGTTGGGATATAGCGTCTGCCATATATATATAACCTATAAAATATAGATTGTGTAATTTTGATGATTCCACATGAGTTAAATGCTATTATATATTTAGTTAAAACTGGCATTGTACCATATAAAGGTGACCAGAAAAATTTATTAAAATATTTTAAAGTTGTAAATTTCTTTAATTTGAATCATGTTAAATAGCAAATTAAAACAACACTCTACAAGTTGAGAAAGATATTGTGGAAGAAATTTTAAAAAAAAACCTTTATATTCTAATACTTTTAACAAGATTTTTTCCTGCTGTTTAAACAAGGGGTGCTGCATTATTTTTAATCCAATTATATAGCTGTTCTTGACTATCTATAAGTACTGCATACAGACTCACACAATTGATACAACTCTCTAGATAAGCCAGTCCTCTCCTGAGTTCTTTATATTTGCATGTGTAATTCCTGCTGTAGGCCAACATGGGAAGCACCAAGTTGTAGAATCAAATGGACTTGATTTTTATTCAGATTGCTATTTTTAGGTGTGTGACTCAGTCTCTACCTCCTCTTAACCTTGACCTCCTCATCTGCAAATGGAGCTTGCTAATACCTACTTATTAGAGGCCCAAAGGAATTCAAATTTAAAAAACATATATATATCCACTACAATGGCTACAGTTTAAAAGACTGACAAGAACGAGGATTAGCCACAATGTGAACTGACTGGAACTCTCATGCACTGCTGATGAAAGTTGTATAACCACACTGGAAAACCACACTGGAAAAGTTAGACCATTTCTTGAAAAAGTTAAGAAATGCATTCATTCAAAAGAAGTTAAAACATATGTACACAAAAAGACTTGTGCACAATATCTGTGGCAACTTTATTTACAATAGCCAATAACTGCAAACAACTCAAATGTGGTAGTGAAATGTTACTCAATTTAAAAAAAAGGAATGAACTGCTGATATAAGCACAACATGGATAAATCTTAAAATCACTATTTTGACTGACCAAAGCCAGACATAAAAGATTGCATGCTACGTGATGCCATTTATGCAAAATTATAGAACTATAACTATAGAAATATATAAAAAATCCTATATCTAGAATTAGATAGAATCAAACTAAACTACAGTGACAAAAAGGAAGATCCGTGGTTTCCAGAGGCCAGAGGTGGGGTGCAGGATGGAAAGCAAAGGGCATGAGGACATTTTTGGGGAATATAGAAATGTTCTTTATCCTGGTCATGGTAGTGCTTTTATCAAAACATTTATCTGCCAAAATAGAACAGATTTTATACTTTAAATGGATGCTGTTTATTTTATGTAAATTAAATCTTAATAAAGTTGATCATAAAGTACACAATGGAATGACAAAATGAGGGCCAGTGAAAGAACTCATGGACTTCATAAATTACTGACCAGTAGAGGAGCCAGGACAAACTCCCAACCATTCTGCATCCTCAAAATGAACACCACAAACATTTTGTTGTGTTGTTGTTAGCCAAATAAATTATATCTATAGGAAGTGTCTACTTATAAGCTGGAAGTTTGCAATCCCTGGTGTAAATAGTAAATGAATGCATGGAACCCTTTTCCTACTCTTTTCACAATTCCAAATCTACTAAAACATTTTTCTGTGGAAAACAGTTTCCTTCACAGGACTCACTAGAACATTCACTTCTTTGGTCAAAACTGCTTCACCTTTTTTAGGTGGTTGGCCATCCCCCTCTGGGATCCTAGAGCACTGGGCTCATGCTTTTTTTACAGCTGTTATCACATATACTGGAGTTAGAATTACAGACTCAGAAGTAGGGTTGCACTGCTTATTATTGTGTGACCTTGAATGTCATAAATTCTTTGGACTTCAATTGTTGTCTATAAAATCAAGAAAATAATAACAATAATAATGATACTTTATTACTAGTTCTTGAGAGGTGATGTGAGATATGCAAAGTGCTAGGAATAGTTCCTGGCACAAGGTAAACAGAGTTCAATAAATACTACTTTTTCATTGTTGATACTAGCATTAATATTTTGGACTTCATCTCTTCATGTCTATCTTTCCTATTATTCTAAGAGTCCCTCCTGGGAAGTGAGTATTGTCTTGCTCATCTTATCCGCAGCACCTGCACAGAAGTGGTCTGTAAGTGCATAATGAGTAACTCAGTGGGTGAGTCCGAACCCAGGCATCTATTCATGTTTTCTTGTTACTTGATAGTGACTAATGTGAACCTTGTTGTGCTGACCTTCACAAGTACTCAGGAAATATCTTTTTTCTTTTCTTCAGAAGCAGTCAAGCTTAACCTTCATTTGTTAGGCTCTCTGCCAAGAAGAAGGCACAAAAGAGTACTTCATCCTATTTATGAAGGTGTAGTAAAAGTAAAGGCCCCACAGAGATCCTGAGAGCACAAGGCTCCTGCAGCTGAGGCAATGAACAACCTGGTAGAGGCTTCCCAACCCTACCCAATGCATCACATCACAGCACAAGCACCAATGCAGAGAAAAGCAGAATGTGTGTGAATTCTGCAGTAATCCTTTTCAAAGGACAGAATGAATCATCTTCAGGAAACAAGCTATGCTTCATGCAATACCATGTTCAAAATGCAGCAAATCTAAGTTATGTTAGGAGAGTGAGAGGCCCTAAGGGAAGTAGTAGTAGTTGATGTGTACCCAGTGGGGGAATAATCTAGGGAAACATAGCTGCACTTCTCACAGTACATATCCAAGGGATGTTCAGGGTTTCAGCATTGCTTTGTTTAGAGGTTTGTGCCTTTCAAACATTAACTTGTTCAATGACTTTATATTTTCTCAATATAAAAGCAACCTATGCCCATTACAAAACATGCAGACAATATTATATATTATTGATGATAAAGAGGACCCCGATTCAGAAATAACCACTGTTGAAATTCTACTGTATATTTCCTAAACTTTTCTTAAATTGCTACTTATGCAACAAGGCAGAAATTAACCAAGGAATTCCCAGACTTCACATTTTCCATGTCTGTTAAAAATAATTCTGTCTAGATAGACCCATTTCTCTTTTCCTTCTTGTGTTCAGTATTCCATGGACAGTACTTCTATTTCCAGACCACCCTATTTGGCAGTGGGTGTCACAGATCAGGAAAAAAATGGAAGAGTTACAAGAAAAAGCCTTGGCTTAAAGTAGGTTAGACGTTGAAGAGAATATTCTGAAAGATGGAGGTGGGGGAAAGCTGAGGTGCATATAAAAAGAAAATGAAAAAGAAAAAGGAGTTTTCAAAAAAGCATTGTTAGGTAGTATGGTTACGGTATTTGAAAAAAACATGGAAAGTGTTTAAGTCATTGCAAAATTATTTGTGGCTGCCAGACTATATGTTCTTGACTCATAGTTAGATTTATAACACTTGCTGAGATAGAACTGGATCTCAGAGGTAACAACTCAATAATTATGTAAAAGTGGACATCAATGTGAGTATAGAAATAAGCAAAAGTGCAGGCATAGGCACGGATATAGTTGGTGTAGAGGTAGATAAATATTACATAAGCATCAGCATCAATACCAGTAAACTTTGGAGAGAAGTAGAGGTGGAGATAGAGAGAAAGACAAAGAAAAAGAAATTTTAAACCAAATCATATTATTTTAAAGGAGTTTTCTCAGCATATATAAAATGAACATGGTTTCACATCAACAAATCCTTTAGCTAAAATTTTTTTCATGAAAGGATCAGATACTGACACAAGCCAGTTCAATTGAACAGGACTTGATTGTATTGAAAAACATAGGGGAAAAAGGGAATAAAAACTCAACTTTTTTTTTTTAAAGGAAGTCCAATCCTCATAGAGTTTGGAACTGGAGAACTGTTTGATTCTCAGCAGCTCTGAAATGTTGGAACACAGGGCTCTGTGATATGCCACCAGAGTGCCAAGATATGAGCTAGCTCTAAACTGTCTTTTTTTTTCCTTCCAATTAACTTTAAATCCCCCCATGTTTCTAGCTTAAATCTCTAAAAGAGAGAAAGAAACTAAATAATCTATGGATCTGATTGGGTTAGTTATTAGCTATCACCTCAACTTGAGAGCAGAGTTTGTCGCACAGAGTCATGACATACCCAGCTGACTAACATAAGGATGAGTCATTGCTCTGGGTTGAGAGAATAAGGTTATAAGGTGTTTGTGTTGTTTAGGAACTTTTGTTGCAACTGAAATTAGACTAGAGGAAAGGAGGTTTATCAGCTCATATATCTTCACAGTCCATGGATAGTCAAGGTGCATGAATGGCTAAATATATGTGGTTAAGTTATATCATTAGTAATATGTTTCACTTCCCAATTCTGCTTTTATGTCTTTGCCATTATTCCCATGTAATGGGAATGCTTTTATGTCTTTTTTTATGTTTGCTTTTATGTCTGCTTTTATGTCTGCTTTTATGTCTTTGCACACTTTTCCCATGTAATGACAATGATGGCCATCCGTTCTTAGAGTTGTTTTTAGGCTTTTCTACATACAAGATCATGTCTGTAAACGGGAAAAATTTGTCTTTCTTTTTTCCAATGTGAATGTCCTTTATTTTCTTCTCTTGTCTAATTGCTCTAGCTAGTACTTCCAATACTATGTTGAATAAGAGTGATGAAAGTGGCCTTCCTTGTCTTGTTCTGGTTCTTAGAGGAAAAGCTTTCAATTCTTCCCCTTTCAGTATGTTGTCAGCAGTGGCTTTGTCACATATGGCCTCTATTATGTAAAGGTACTTTCCTTCTATGCAGTCAGTCCTCACTTAACATTATCCATAGGTTCTTGAAACTGTGATTTCAAGTGAAGTGATGTATAACAGGTACTCGAATAATGACTTTTGGTTCAATGTCATTTTGTTTTAACATTGATGAAGAAAAACAATGGTTTCCTTATTTCACCTAAAGTTGCAGTTTCCAAGAACCTATCAGCAATGCTAAGTGAAGACTAGCTATATCTAATTTGTTGAGAGTTTTTATCATGAAGAGATATTAAATTTTATCAAATGCTTTTTCTGCATGTACTGAGATGAGCATATGGTTTTTGTCCTTCATTCTGTTGATGTGATGTATCATCTGTATTGATTTGCATATATTAAACTCTCCTTCCCCACCTAGGATAAATCCCACTTGATCATGGTGTATTATCTCTTTGGTGTAGTGTTGCATTCAGTCAGCTATTATTTTGTTATCAATTTTTGCATGTAGGTTCATCAGGGATATTGCTCTGCAGTTTTCATTGTTCATTGTGTCCTTGTCTGATTTTGGTATCAGGGTAATGCTGGACTCATAGAGTGAGTTCTCCTATTCAATTTTTTGTAATAATAGGCAGAATAGGTGCTAGTTCTTCCTTAAAGATTTAGTAGGATTCAGACAGAAGTGAAGCCATCTGGTCCTGGGCTTTTCTTAGTTGGGAGACTTATTATTACTGATTCAATCTCATTACCCACTGGCCTATTCATTTTTTCTATTTCTTCTTGGTTTGATCGTGATAGGTATATGTGTTCACAACTTTATCCATTTCTTCTAAGTTTTCCTTTTTTTTTCTTGTATATAGTGAATAGTAGTAGTATAGCAGTAAGAGCCAGCATTCCTATTTGATCTTGAGTTTCATGGACGTCCCAAATACAGTTACTATGGCATTGTTGTGGTGTCTAACATATACTCCTTTTCAATTGTTTAAGGAAATTTTCTTCTATTTTATTTAATATTTAAAAATTAGTACCAAATGTACAATATTATTAACTTTAGTGTCAAAAGACATAATCATATGTTAAATCACTAGAGTATATTAGGTAGTAACCTAAAGTTATTGCTTTGGATTTTTGAAATAAGCTCTACTTCAACATTATAATATTTCCCTGAATGCTATTTGCTTATTTATTTCATACTTTTTATATACACTTTTAATTATTACTATTCCATAGTATAATTTTTCAGTGGCATCCTTATCATATTTTGGTATGAGGTTATGCAAGCTTAGTGATATATTCATATTTGTCTATGCAATGAAATAATTTTAGAATATACATATTTTCTATTCCCAAAAGATTTCATAACATTTACTTGAAAATTCATTTGGGTTGGTAAATTTTTAAGGTCTGGTAGAATTTGGCTGTGAATCTGTCTATTGCTGGTCTTTTTTTAGTGGAAGATTTTTTATTATTGATTCAATCATGCTACTCATTACTGATCTATTCAGGATTTTTATATCTTCCAGATTCAAGTTTGGGAGGTTGTGTTTTCCCAAAAATTTAATCATTTCCTCAAGATTTTCTAATATGTGAGCATAGAGGTGTTTATAGTAGTCTTGGATGATCTTTTGTATTTCTGTGCTATCAGTTATAATATCTCCTTTTTCATTTCTGAATCAGCTGACTTGAATGCTCTCTCTTCTTTTCTTGGTTAATATAGCTAGTGGTCTGTTGATTTTATTTATCATTTAAAAGAACAAACTTTTTGTTTCATTGATCCTTTGTAATTTTTCTGTTCAATTTTGTTTCCTTCTGCTCTGATCTTTGTTATTTCTTATCTTTTGCTAGCTTTGGGTTTGTTCTTTTCTTGTTTTTTTAGTTCCCTGTGGTGTGATATTAGAATGTTAATTTGTGATCTTCCTGTCTTTGTGATGTAGGTATTTGGTGCTATGAACGTCCCTCTTAGCACTGCTTTTTCTGTATCCCAGAGATTTTTGGTAGCTTCTGTCACCATTGTCATTCAATTGTAATTTTTTAAAATTTTCATCTTGATTTCATCATTGACTCAAAGATCATTCAGCATCAGGTTGTTCAATTGCTATGTATTTGTATAATTAATTTTAAGGGTTCCTCTTGGAATTGATTTCTAGTTTTATTCCACCGTGATCTGAGAAGATATAAGGTATGATTTTGATTTTTTAAAATTTTCTTAGACTTGTTTTGTGGCCTAACATATGGTCTATCTTGGAAAATATTCCATGTGCTGATGAGAAGGATGTATAGTCTGTAGTTTTGGGGTAGAAGATTCTGTAAATGTCTGTTAGGCCCGTTTGTTCTAGAGTACCATTTAGAGATTTTCTTTGTTTATTTTCTGCCTTGATGATCTGTCTAATTCTCTCAGTGGAGTGTTGAAGTCCCCCACCATTATTATGTTGCTGTTTATTTCATTTCTTAGGTGTAGTGGTGTTTATTTTATGAATCTGGAAGTTTTAGTGTTAGGTGCATATATATTAAGAATTGTTATTTCTTCTTGTTGAATTGATCCCTTTATTGTTATATAAAGGCCATTTTTATCTTTTTTTTTTCACAGTTGTTGATTTAAAGCCTGCTTTATCTGATATAAGAATAGCTACTCCTGCTTGATTTTGGTTTCTATTTTCATGTAATATATTTTACAGTCCTTTACCTTGTGTCTATGAGACTCTTCCTAAGTGGGTTTCTTGGAGACAGCAGATATTTGAATTATGTGGTTTTTTTTTTTTTTTTTTTTAATCCATTCCACCAATCTATATCTTTTAATTGGGGCATTTATACCATTTACATTCAATATTAATGTTTATAAGTGAGAGAGTGTTCCAGTTATCATGCTGATTGTTACCTAGTTGCTTTGTATTCTCCCTTGTGTTACTGTTTTATTTTTTGTTTGTTTTAATATTTCAATCATTTATTTTAATGTACATACTTAATAAAATATATTTAAATATATATTTAACATACATATTTAATATATTTAAATATATATAAATTTAAATAAAATATGTTTAAATTTTATATCCCTTGGCTACATTTTTTAATCTTTTAGATCGTTGAGAATGATTAAAAGTTGATAAGATAATAGAAATAAAAAATACAAGAATGGAACTAAGGAAAATAAAGAGCTGAAATTAAAAACAGAAAATTTTCAAAGAGGAAATATGCCTCCTTATGTTACTGTTTTGTGAGAACTGTGAGTTTTTACTTTTGAGCATTTTAGATTGGTGAGTACCAACTGTTCTTTTCAATGTTTAGAACACTTTTTAGCACTTCTTGTAGGGCAGGTCTAGCATTGAAAATTTCCCTCAGTGTTTGTTTGTTTGTCTGGGAAAGACTTTATTTCTTCTTCATTTATGAAACTTAGTTTTACAGGATACAAATTGCTTGGCTGATGGTTATTTTGTTTCAGAAGACTAACATGGGACCCCAATCCCTCCGGCTTATGCAGTTCTGCTGAGAAGCCTGTTGTTAGTTTGATGGTTTTTCCTTTGTAAATTACTTGAGGCTTTTATCTTACAGCTTGTAGGACTTTCTCCTTCCCATTGGCTTGGGCCAGTCTGATGACTATGTGCCTTGGTGATGTCCTATTTGCAATGCATCTTCCAGGAGTTTGATGACATCCTTGTATCTGGATGTCTAAATACCTAGCAAGACCAAAGAAGTTTTCCTCCATTATTCTTTCAAGTAGGTTTTCCATGCTTTTTTTTCTTTTTCTTCTTCTCCCTCAAGCATACCTATGAGTCTTAGACTTGGACATTTTACATAATCCCATATTTCTCATAGACTTTGATCATTTCTTTTGCTTCTTTTTTCTGTATTTTTGACTTAATGGGATAATATAAAAGCCTTGTCTTCAAGCTCTGAAATTCTTTCTTCTGCTTGGTCTAGGCTGTTGTTAAAAATTTCCACTGCATTTTGAAATTCCCTAAATTACTCTTTCATTTCCAGAAATTCTATTACTTTTTTTTAATATCTTTCTCTTTAGTGAATTTTTCATTAATGTCCCTACTGAATTTTTTATTTGTTTGTTTCTCTGTTGATTTTCAACTTTCTCATGGATCCCATTGAACTTACTTGCCACCAATATTTTTTATTTCATTTCTGACATTTCAATAATTTCCTTTTGTTTGGGTTCCATTGCTGGAGAACTAATGTGATTGTTTGGTGGTGTCAAAACAACCTCTTCTTTCATACTGCCTGAGTTTTTTCTGATGTCTCTAGTCAGGCATCTTGAACCTGAAACTTTCTCTTTTTTTTTTTTGAATGAAAAATATGCCTCTCTATTTTGATTAAGATCGTCAATTTTATGTTCTTTAATAGTATCTTAGGTCCTTACATTTTATTTCTGTGCTTCCATTTTATTAATATATCATATTACAGAGTTTTTTTACTTACAAACTTTATGTGGCATTTTATTTTAGAGGTATCTATTGTCAAAAGTGTATAGCTAGATTTTTAACCTAATTTAATTAAATTCACCAATTTTTAGTATAAAATTCTAAATTCAGTAACTTTTACCTTATAATTTAATTCTAAGCAAATCATGAAGCATTAATTTAAATTGTAAATTCTATATTAAAAACAGATTTTCTAGATCTTTGAATCTTTTCTTCATTGTTTTTACATTTTTATTACTTTTGTCAAGCTGACGTCAAATGAGTTAAGACCCATAAACTAATTAAAGGCAGTATATAGATACCTGTAATATTTTTCTTGTGTCTTTACTATCTATATCCACAGAAATATTTGGGTTTTAGTAAAAGAAAAAAACATCATAATATTTAGATATCTTTCTATAACTGACCACTTAAATATATAATCACCTTCACAAATACACTAGAATTATAAATGTTAAAAAAAGAAATGCCTCCCCATTTTCCAAGTCTTTCCCTTCAGCTTTATTTTTTGTTAAGTTGAAATGTCCTTCAGAGAAATTCTCATTTTCCCTAACTTTGTCTAGATCAGATTAGAAAGGAAAAACAAAAAGATTTGAATGGGAAAGAATAAATTGCCAATATAGTAGGAAAATAAAACTATTCAGGGCGAGAGTAATCTTTTGTATCACCTATTGCAATTCTGTAATTTTACTGATGTGGAAATTAGGTCTCTCAAAAATTAGACAGATTGCCTGATGTTACATTGTTTCAATATAGTTATTAAGGCCATCAAAGAGAAAACCTGGCATAGAAAAAACATGTGTAGCTTTCTAATCAGTTGGGCTGGGCATACATCCTGATTTCACCCATACTAGTCCAAAGGCAGACACACCTGTCATCAAATCCCACTGCTTCATTTATTAGCACTGAAAACTTGATACATTTACTTAACTTCTAAGGCTGAATTTTCGTATCTGAAAATGAGTAGGATATAATCTATTATAGAGCACATTTTTCTAAGGAATTACACAGCACATACAAAGTGCCCAGCACCTAATTACTCCCCAAATATATTAGTTTCCTTCCCCACTCTTTGATTAAACCAGTGCACACTGGCTCTTTCAGAGTCACATTAATTATAGGAATAATGCCTCCATGCCAGTGTTGGAATGCAAGGCAATACTTGTTGAGATAGATATGGAACCCAGTTGTATAGATAATATAATCTTGGAAAGTCGGTAGGCCAGGATGGAGTGAGCATAAGAGTGTTAGGGGATTCTATTTTCCCTCTTAACTAGTTTTTAGTAAAACCTCTGTTTTTCCTCCTCAGGCATATAGCTCAAACATGACTTTTCATTTTTTATAACTCCAAGAAAAGCCTACTGGGTCCAGTGGGAACCATCGAAAAGAATTTAAATTGTCATGTTTTCCAGAGTTAGAAAAAAATGGGCATGGGGGAGAGGGAGTGCATATAAAGGTCTCATATAACTCTGCCATAGCACCATTTTCAAACAATCCCTTACGGTCTCATTAGTAAGGCCTAGGGATAGATTTGGCTCCTTCTGGCACTGCCTGAGCCTAACCCTCAGGTTAGACACCCATTGATTTTAGCTTCCATTGCTCTGTAAAACATTTCTGGGTCCTTAATTAACAATTTGCTAAGTTGGAGATAAATTTGCTATTGTTTGAACATGCCTGATTGAAAACACAGACATAATGCTCATAAAATTTTGGAGAAAAAAGTAATTGAAAGGTTATAAATTACTCTTGGCTTTAGGCTTCCCTCAAGCTATGGGGGGGAAAAAGCAATTATTTATCTTTGGAAATGGAAATAGCCTATTTTTTTTTTCTGTTGGAAAAATGCTTATTGTTCTTCTCAGCCTTGTTCTCTAGTCGGTTATGGAAGTTAAAAGGAGATCCTACTTTGCTCATGCATGCAATTTGTTCCACATTTCTTTGTTTCTTTCTCATTTGAAGTTCTTCTAAAAATGACACTTGTTTAGCATACAAAAGGCCTGAATATGTCAGGCCAAAAAGTTCAATACCTGTAATTAGTGACCTCATTTACTTAAGTCTCCATCATGGAGAGAGAATTGATTTTATTAACCCTCCTGTTTCAGTACATGACTAATGAATATGAAGCATCTGCATTAAGCATTTTAAAATGCATCCTGAAAATTCAGCTGGGTCTAGAAGTAATTGCACTCAAGCACACATGCAGTTGACATTGTGTATTTTACCATAATGTTTGAGGTTTTACCTTTATGGCATGAACATACATTTGTTTTATGGAAGCTGCTTGGTTTTCAGTAATTCACTCGGACACTTGTAGCACAGATGCAATAGTGCAGATTCAAAGCACTTCAAACTATTTCATTTCAAATGTAAGATTAGGTTGGGTACATTTTCTGCCATGATTAGGGTAGTTTAGCAAATCAGGATTTCTCTGTTTTGTTTCCAACAGCAGATCAACTCTCCAAACCTAGAGAAATGAAAAAAAAATGTCTTCTCTTCCCCTTATATATCCCTCTCTGTTATCATCTCTGGCCATCTACAACCCAGAAGCTGAGCTTTTTAGTCACTCTTTGCCACTGAAGAACTATGTTACTCAACACAAGTCACGTCAGCTTCTTGTTCTTCAGATTCCTCATCTTTAGAAGTAAGAGGCTGAACCAGCCACATTGGGGGTCTCCTCGCTGATCTTCCAGCACACGCCTCTAATCATGTCCACACTGCCTTTTAATGAAGGAGGCTCCTTTCTGCCCCCTCACTGGACTGAGCATTGAGGGACGGCAGGCACACACTTCAGGTGATCATTGCGTTTTGTACACATCCGGCTCACCTCCCGTCCCTGCCCATCCCAGCTGCATCCCTCTCCTCTTGCCCGTGGGCTTCTCCTCTGATGCAGCATATGAAACATAAGGAACATGTGATGAATGCTCGTGAGATGAGTGGCTCCCGATAATTCCTCCTCCTGCAGAGATTTACCTATTGATGTGTTTCTGTGGGGTTGGTTTCCCCCTTCATAAAGCCAGGAGGAAAGACTAGTGGAAGACACACTGCGAGGCTGGAAGAAGATTTCATTTCCTTCATTTTGGTTTCCTGAATGTTACAGATATCTTCCCCTCACTCTCCACTCTTTCCCCATTTGTGGCCAAATGCCCAAAAAGGCTGTGTCTCATAGGCCTGTAAAAGGCTCATGTAGAGCCATTTTTTCCCAAGGAAAAGTTGGGAAGAGATAATATTATTTCACTTCCCATAGGATAAGGCACCAAGGACAGCCTTCCTTGTTAACAACAGGCTTCTCCCGACCCACAGGCCAATTTCCAACTGTTCAATTGTTATTTTTAGTCTAGTGTCAATGAAAAAGAACCCAAAACTCTGTGAAATAATTTAAAGAGGTTTATTCTGAACCGAGTATGTGTGACTATGGCCGGGAGAGCCATGCCCAAGGAGGCTTGAGCAAGTGGTCTTGCTATGGTTGGGTTACAGTTTGGTTTTATATATTTCAGGGAGACAGGAATTACACTTAAAGTCATAAATCAATAAATGGAAGGCATACATTGGTTTGGCCTGAAGAGGCAGTACATCTCGAAGCAGGGGATTATAGGTTATAGGTGGGTTTAATGATTCTTTGATTTGTAATTGGTTAAAGAAATGAAGCTTTGTCTCAAGGATTGGAATGTTTTAAGATTAGGAAGTCTGTTAACCAGACACAAGCCACCGGATACATACTGGACATATACTGAGACTCAAATGATCTGTTAAGTTGATGACCTGCAGGTGTGGTTTAAGCTTTGCCTTGCATAGCCTTAGTCCTGTTAGTGAGTTACAAAGGATATCTCCCCGAAGCAAAGGGGGCATGATGAGGCAGGTCTGACCTCCCATGGCCAGCAACTCAGCTTTAGGGTATTTCTGGGGTCCCCTCGGCCAAGAGGGGGGTCCATTCAGTTATCTTGGGGGCTTAAGATTTTATTTTAGTTCATACTAGCAAGGATTTCACCAGTTCAGATATCAGGGGAGGGAGGCAATGTAAAAAGCTCAGCAGTGCCAAACATCTCAGATTTCTTCCTGAGGTTCCCAAAAACCAACAAAAGGGTCAGACATTTGTCCCAATTGTTTTCTTCTAGTTTCTAGTGGCCACAGGTGCTGCCACAACTATATCAGGGTCATCAAGGGGAAACAGAAAGTGCTAATTAGTCCTGCTATACCTGTATGTGGGTGAAGCTGCTCTTTATGAGGAAGGGAGTTAAATAATAGGAGAAGACATGAAAACTACTGGGGTTTGAAGGACTCACAAAATACACTTTTTTCCTTTTTCTTATGTGAACTACAGAATCAATTAAGAACTAGAATTATAAGTTAGATACCAAATTTTTAGGTCTGTGGGAAGGTGGGCTTGCTAATAATAGTGAACTTTCTAACTGAAGTTCTGCCCTATATTAGGAGGAGCTGGACCACTTAAGTTCTTCACTAGGGCCTGATCCTGTGCAACTGAAGCATGGATGAGCAGAGAAAGCATGTTCCCTGCAGATAGGTACTTCTGTAAAGAAAGATTGATTATTGGTATTATTTGTATTTGTCAGAGCTTGGGCAGGAAGCAGAATCTACTCCAGATGGCTCAATCAAAGAGATTTTAGTGACTATTTATAGAGGGGGGCTTAGGGTTTGGGAAACAAAGGATGGGGAGACACCCAGAGACCAGCAACAGTGGGAAGCTGTTGCCACCATGAGGACTTAAGGGACAGGGAGGAAAACCATGTGTCTGGAGCTCCCGTTAAGATTAGGAACTTAAAGAAAAAGCTACTAGTGGAAGCTACACCTTTCCTGTAGCTGTAGAAAAACATAGCTACTTTCAGAGAAGTGGGACCAAGTCATAGGAAAAAGACTGGAAAGTGGAAAGGGAAAATAAATACCCTGAACTCTCTCTACCCTCGTGCTCCAATCTCGTGTTGGTGGATGCCGTTGGTCAAACGCAACAAGAAGTCAGAGAGCGATGTCATCCACAGTGGTCATTTGCCCACTCCACCTGTACCCACATGGTCCCACTGCAGGGTGAAGGAGGGTGGAGAATGGATCCAGCAGGAGCAAATGATGGCGGGTCAGAACATCGACCAATAGGAAACAATACATTTTCCACTGGAAGGAATGGGTAAGGGAGAGGAGAAATGGGGGTGGGCAGAAGAAAGCTGGAATTCAAACGGATTTTTGTTTTTTCTATTTGGAAAGATTAGAATCACGGCAACCTTGAGTCATATGTAAGAGCAGGTATCTCCAATGCTTCAGTTTTCTCCATAAAACCCAACTTACCCAGCCAATCATTCCACCTCCCAGGGTCTTTGGTTGATCCAGGCAGTTCTGTAGACCTTCCTCCTGCATCCCTGAGCCAAGCCCTTAAACCTGTCTTTTCATTACACCATTTCTAGTAGCCTCTACTGCTGAGTGCCACTAAGAGCCTCATGCTTTTTTAATTTGGCTCAGGCAAGGCTGTTTCCTCCAGAGTTGCTTCTCTCCAACAGACAGCAAAACTCACTGCTTCTATAATTAGGCAGTATAAGGTAGTGGTGAGGACAGTGGAAAATGATGTCAGATGCAGATGCTTTCTACAGACACTCAGATAGTGTGCATCATACCCGTTCGGTGTGAATTTACCCATCCACTCTGTATTAAGGCTGTTGTATGAACTCAATGAGATAATTGTAAGATAATGTATCACATTATTAGCATGGGGCCTGGCATAGAGTACAGCCCTCAACCTTTATTGCCCTTCACCAACCTTTGTGTGTGGTATACCCTTTCCCTACAGCCAAACCTTCTCTCCATTGCCCAGTTATCCTTTGAAGAGGGGATGCAGAATTGGGTGATTCATTGTATTAACTGTGGATTGGTCAAAATGCTGTATTACTTTCTTTTTTTTTCAAGGGCAAGATTTTTTTTAAAATTAATTTATTTATTTGAGAGTATTGTGGGGGTACAGACGTTTAGGTTACATGTATTGCCTTTACGCACCCGAGTCAGAGCTTCAAGCGTGCCCATCTCCCAGAGACTATGGTCTGCACCCCTTAGGTGTGAATTTACCCATCCCTTCCTCCCCCCTCCCACCTGCCCAACACCCGATGAATGTTACTTCCATATATGCACGTAAAAGTTGATCAATTAATGTGTTACTTCCATATGTGCATATATAAGTTGATCAATTAGTATCAACTTGATGGTGAGTACATGTGGTGCTTGTTTTTCCATTCGTATTACTTTCTTTACATAGAGACATAGAAATACTAGAAGTATTATGCTAGTGTTTTGTATCTTCACATAGGAAATCAGCTTAAAATTTAAACCAAACTCACTCTCTAGCTTCTCCATTAACCTTTGACAAATTGCAAACTCTGGAGCTTCTATGGGTGTGAAGGAGGCCAGCCAGGCCATTACCCGGGCCTGTTAAAATATGGCCTTGCAGGCAGCTTCCTGTGTGCACTCACCTCAGCCAGAAATTCTTTTGATAGAATTTATCATGCATTATTTATGTATCTCTGAACCTCTAATGCAAATTTATGGAATATAATGGAAGCATCCTGTACATTACACTGCTCCCTTATCATTCCATGTCTGCCACAAGAGACTTGCAAAATTACTTCTGTGGAATAATCCTATATACATTATTATAGCTCAGCTGTATTCCTGAGAACATTTCAATCCTTAGTTTTTCCTTCATCAAGCAGATTTTATTTCCTCTTTCACTGCCCAGAGTATCAATTGTCCATCTGATCACAGCACATTTATAAGAACATGTCTCCCTTAAAGCAGGAAAAGTATGGTATATTATCAGTTTTCATTCATTTAGTCAAGGCCATTTTGGGTGATGGGCTTCCTGGGGGACTTCAAAGATTTTTGCCAAGGTGCTACTTAGATATGCAAATTCTCTTGAAACTCTATGTTGGTTGGGTTTCTTTTCATTCTAACTAGTAAAGCCATGTAGAATAAATAAAGAGTGTGGAAAAACTTACTGAAAGCATGTCCAACCTTATAATCTTAATATTTTGATTTACCAATGTCAAGATCATTCAACCCAGTTTAAGATTTATCCCAGTCTCTAAATTTTAGATAGAGAATAGGATTTAAGCAGGAAGTGATCTAAGCAACACTTTATACAATTTATTTTTCTCCTACATACTATTTTATCAGTTGACCATCAGTCTGACATTCATTGAGACACAGATGAACATGAGACTTTTTCTACCAGTAACGGGCATAGCATTTGCCAGAAATAAGGGGCACTTTATGCATTAAGGACACAGGTAAGAAGGAGTCAAAAGGACCCATGAACAACTCGTTGGTTCTGCACTAAAGTAGAAATCATTTTATATAGTCAAGCGATCTGTTTCTTCTACACTGAGCATGTGAATTATTAATGATCCTATTCAGCATTTTATTTCTTTGTAGTAGCCAAGTAGGTCTTCCTTGTTACATGCTTTGGTTGGCATTAAAATAAAGCACATTCCTCCTACTGAGGACATGTAAAACCAAATGGGAAATTATTATGCTTTGTAAAGCTTATAAGCAAGCCATGATATGTCAAAAGAGTAAACATTTGTAGGTCCAACTAAAAATATCCTCTACAATAAAACACTAAATAGCATGAAGGAGACAGTTCTGATCTTTTTTATTTCCCCCACCTTTCTCTTTCAGAAAATGTAGGCTTTATTGTTCTATGTCTGCTTCTTCATGACTTCTCAACTCTTCTTGGTCATGAAGGTAAATTGTAATGTCAGAAAAATCAGCCTTGGTGCTTTCTACCTCTCAGAGGCTAATTCCTGGCTTTTGGGTAGCTTTTCCTCTTGTTGGTCTCCTCCCACCTAATTTTGTTCATTAACAAAATCTTATGTTTTCCTGTGTCTTGTGCTGCTCATGTTTACTTGGAGAATATGTAAAAAATGAGGTAGTGTCCATTTCCTGTAACAATAAATATAATATCTTACATCACAATTTCTTATGGACTAATACCAGTTTTAGGAGATACATATAGCAAAATATCATCATTGTGATTTCAAATAAGGAAATTAAGCAGGTGTCTTCTTTATTTTTTATTTATTTATTTATAGGTTACATCTGTCTAGGTCTTGATGTAATCCTGTCCTGCAGATATGAAGACATTAACCATACTAGTTGGGGACTTGCTGAAGACCAGAAGACCAGACAATGTAATGTCGAAACTATGCTAGTATAATAGTTGGAAAAGAGGCCTACATCCTAGGCTTAAGATTCCTTCCAAATGTCTCTTCCTCTATTAAAAAAATCTGTCCACAACTTAATTCATCAAAATGTAATGATGAGAATCACATTTAAAACAGGGTAGATTTTAGTCTGAATGCTTCTTTTCAGATTTTTTTAGCCTTTGAAGCCACCTGTGAATTAACTTTTTTTAACATGTATTTCTTGGGCACATGGTACAGACCAGATTCTGTCTTAATCATCAAGGATAGGCTGACATGGTGGCTCACATTTGTACTCCCAGCACTTTGGGAGGCTGAAGTGGGAGGATTACTTGAGGCCAGGAGTTTGAGACCAGCTTGGGCAATATAGTGAGAAACCCCATCTCTACAAAATTATTTTTTAAGAAAAACAGCTGGGCATGGTGGTGCATACCTGTAGTCCTAGCTACTTGAGGCTGAAGCAGGAGGTTCACTTGGACCCTGGATTTAAGGCTGCAGTGAGCTATGAACATGACACTGTACTCCAGCCTGGACAATAGAGTGAGAATACATCTCTAAAAAAACAATTAAAATTTGAAAAATTTGATAAAATTTAAAAAATCAGCAAGGATAATGAAGATAATTCAATAATGACCCTGTCCTAAAGATGTTACTGTGATGATGACAAGTAAAGACTGACCAGCCTTTGAACTAGATTGTTAAGACAAGGAGAACCTCACTTATGAAAGATGGGGATATGTTTTTTTTCAGGAGAAAGAGGACATATCAGGCAAAGGAAAAGACTTGTGCAACATATGGGAAGCAGAAAACAATATGACAGTTTCAAGGAACAAAATCAAGAATTTCACTATAGCAGGAGCATAAAGTCCAGAATGGAAGTGACTGAAGAAGTGACCAGGGTTCATAATGTACGTGGTCTGCCAAAAGTGATGTGACCAGATTTATGAGACTCATGGTTAATGAAAAAATTAGGTGGAGGGAGAGTGGTAAGAAGAAAGTCAGGCTAAGGACAATAAAACAAAATGAGAAGCTAATGTGTTGAAAGAGGGGCTAACGAATTTTCATGTCCTGCTTTTATGGCAGGAATGCATTGCTTCTTTTCCTTTGTCAACTGAAACCCATCTTCATTGTCCCACTACTAAATACTCTTTTTTGATAAAATATTTTCAATTCATTTTATTCCAAATTGGAGAGCTTATCTTCTGGGATTCCACAGACTGTTTTAATAGTCAGCATTCAATAGCTTATGCTGCATAAAACTCTAAAGTCTTAGTGGCTTTCAACAACAAATAATTGTTACTCATGCTACAAGTTGGATGATCACCTCTGAATCTCAAGTTCAAGCAGACAACTGGGTTTGTATCTGCTTCATACATCTTTATTTTGGAGTCCAGGCTGAAGGCACAGCCCTACTCCGAAACAGGCATGTTCTCAAGGCAGAAGGAAGGATGAGAGAAGTCAGCCTTCTGTTCAGGTGTGGCATACACCACATTACATCTGCTACAAAAATTGCCAAACCTAACAATGGGGAATGGATGTATAATCATCTATGGTGAAGGTGAGAGTACCACAGTTATTTTAGTAGTTATCATCTACCAAATGCTTATATACTTGGGGTCACTGTGCAGTATGATTTGCTTACTTTATACCTAATCACCAGAATTATTTTAGAAAGTGATTATTTAATGCTATTATACAAATTGAAAAACTGAGAGCCCAGAAAAGTGCAAGACCAAACAACTAATAATTGGAAAATTTACTTATTCATTCATTTACTCATTAGTTCATGTGCTATGTATCAGGAACTCTTATAAGTCCTAGAGATATTATGGTGAAAAATACCAGACAGGGTCCTTGTTCTCATAAAGATTTTACAGTAGTGCAAGAGAGACCATAACATCATAAAAAGAAAAAAATTATGTTGTTATAATTACTATGTAGAGAATTAGGTTACTATTCTAGGCAATGACCATAAGAAAATTCAGAAATCATACTCGGTCCATATTGTTTTCAATCTACCCTGTGACATCTCATATATTACTTTTTAGAATTGTCGGGGGTTTTTTTTGTTTGTTTTTGTTTTTGAGACAGAGTCTCACTCTGTCACCCTGGCTAGAGTGCAGTGGTGTCATGATAGCTCACTGCAACCTCAAATTCCTGGGCTCAAGAGATCTTCCTGCTGCAGCCTCCTGAGTAGCTGGGATTACAGGCACTCACCACCGCCCCTGGCTAATTTTTCTGTTTTTTTTTTTTTTTTTTTTTTTGGTAGAGGTGGGGTCCTACTCTTGCTCAGGCTGGTTTCAAACTCTTGAGCTCAAGCAATCCTCCCACCTCGGCCTCCCAGAGTGCTAGGATTATAGGCGTGAGTCATCACACCCTGCTAGAATTGTTGTTTTTATTTATTATTATTGACATTTTATATTTTCATGTTTTGCCTTCCTAACTATATTGTGATCAAAACACAGAAAAATACCATTTAATTTAGATATTTGTAATGACCAATTTTGTTTAATTTATTGCATTCCCTTGATTAATACATGGTATAAGTTATAAAGTAATTTCCCAGATAATCCTTAAATAAATCCATCATCCCATACATAATTAAGATATTCTGATAAAGCAAGATGCTTTTAACTTGTTTTCATTAGCTGGAAGCAGTAAATATATTAGTGATGGTGTGGCAAAATATTCTCTCATGACTTAGTATGTGCCTCTTTATATCTAGTGCTCTGATCTTGTTTCTTTGATGAGAAAGCATCTTTGAAAATGAGCAGATATATTAAGTGCTCTTAATTAATATTATAATTTTCAAATTTGTAGAAGATGATATGAAAGGGCCTATTTATCACTTATGCATTAGAAGAGTATTGCAAACCTAAAGGTGGAATATCTCCTCCTTTTGCAATTCTCTAGTTATCTTTTTATAAGCCTGGAAAAGGGAAAGACCAGGCTAACTACAGTGTAGTATAGTAGAAAAAGATTTATTTTTTGAGTTACAAGGCTTAGCTTCGGACCACGAATTTCATTTCTGATGTTGCCTATCTATATGACAGAGGATAAATTACTTAATCTCCCTGACTCTTTGTTTCTCTGTCTATAAAATAGAGCTAATAATGACCAGACATTCATAGCTTACAGGGCTGCTGAGTTAAGAGGATTTAAAATAGGATCATATGTATAAAAGCTCATTAGATAATTTTAGTAATACCAGAAGCAGGAGCAATGGCAGCAGTGGCAAGAGTAGTAACAGCAGTAATCCTAGTCAATATGATAATAGTATTATTGCGATAAGGCTCCAAGCAGAGTGCCCATCTGAAGAATCATTAAAAATACACAATTCTTCTGCACAGCCAAGGAAACAATCAATAGAGTGAATAAATAACCTACAGAATGGGAGAAAATATTTGCATGCTATACATCCGATAAAGGGCTAATAACCAGAATCTATAAAGGATTCAAGCAAATCAGCAAGAAAACGTCAAGCAACCCCATTAAAAAGTGGGCAAAGGCCATGAACAGAAGCCTTTCAAAAGAAGATAGACTAATGGCCAATAAACATAAGAAAAGATGCTCAACATCTCTAATAATCAGGGAAATGCAAATCAAAACCACAATGAGATATCACCTAACTCTAGTGAGAATGGCTTTTATCAAAAAGTCCCAAAACAACAGATGGTGGCATGGATGCAGAGAGAAAGGAACACTTATACACTGTTGGTGGGACTACAAGCTAGTACAACCTCTACGGAAAGTAGTATGGAGATACCTCAAAGAACTAAAAGTAGATCTACCATTTGATCTAACAATCCCACTACTGGGTATTTTACCCAAAGGAAAAAGACATTTTATGAAAAAGGCACTTGCACTCGAATGTTTATAGCAGCACAATTCACAATTGCAAAGATGTGGAAACAACCCAAGTGCCCATCAATACATGAATGAATTAATAAAATGTGGTATATGTATACCATGGAGTATTACTCAGCCATAAAAAAAATGGTGAACTAATACCTTTTGTAACAACCTGGATGGAACTGGAGATTGTTCTTCTAAGTGAAGTATCACAAGAATGGAAAAACAGACACCACACGTACTCACTATTAAATTGGAACTAAATGATCAATACTCATGCATACATATGCTAGTAAAATTCAACAGAAATCAAGCAGGTGGGAGAGGGGAAGAGGGGATGGGTAAATTCACACCTAACGGGTACAACGCACACTATCTGGGTGATGGACACACTTGTAACTTTGACTCAAACTGTACAAAAGTAATTCATATAACCAAAACATTTGTACACCCATAATATTCTGAAGAAAATACATAAATAAATTTAGCTTTCTAAAAATGTCACTTAAAAGAAAAGAAAATACACACTTGTTTGTTTACCACAGGATAGTGATTCTTTTTGGAGCAGAAGAGTACGGATGCTGGATATGGTCCCTGGGGGGACCATATATCATACATAAATAACATGGAGGTAGATATTTTTCAAAACCTAACTTCCCTATTCCTCACGTTCTAAGTAAAACTTTTCTCCCAGGGGATGTGCCCACCATCTGGGTTGAAAGTGACTGCTGGAGTTAATATTACTACTGATGGCCAGTGTTGTACCCCCAATTTAAGGGCACTATTCTGGATGTTGCCTAAGGGTTATGTGGTCTACATAGCAGTAATGAGCTCTGTAGGGGAGGAAGAATTGCCACAGCACTTTCATTCATTCATTCATTCATTCATTCATTATTTATCTCAAATTCAAATTTAAGTGAGTACCCTGTGCTTTTATGTACTGAATCTGTCTACCCTAAAATTGAAGGAAGGGAGATAAATATTTTCATACCAGACTTACCCTAGTAGTCTTGGCTTCTCTCAGGTCCTTGTAATGCATTTTGACATCATGGGACAGGTAATGGAACTATCACCTATTACCAAGTGCACCTGAAAGGAGCTTTTTTTATCATGAAAGAGACTCATGTATGTCATGAGTTCCTCCCTCTCATTGCTACACTGTGAAATCCCCTCCCAGATTGGTCCTATAACTCTCCCCTTGACTCACCTCACCCCAGTATGAGCAGTAGTGAAATTTCCAAAGTAACAGCAGAAGTAGACCTGCAAAATGGAGTTAGCTTCCATCCAGAAATGTATATTCACTCATTCCCCCAGAACATAATCAGTAAATCTTACATTAGACATTAGTATTACCTTATTTTGCTCATAATTCTATCCCTGATGGCGATGACTGCTGTGCATACTGTAAATGTGTGTTAAATGAATGAGTGGGTGAATGAAGGATTGATTGAAGAATATGTCTCTAGCATATCAAATAAGGAAATGGTGTAAGTAGAATATTTTATAGCAAAGGTAACACACTATTACTGGGTAGCTCTGTTCAGTGGCAATACAGCTCACTGGTTATTTTTAGTAATTTAAGATTCCTGTGACTACTAAAAGTGTAATTTTCTTTGGAGAGTTTACTAGTTTGGAATGGACTCAATATCTATAAGTGGATATAAGCATAAATCTCATATTGCACATGAAACATAATCTCAGTCTTGAATCCCAAACCATGTGGGTAGCACTAACACAAGAATTTGTTTTTACAAATCCTCATTTCCCATAAAAGTCCATCCTATTTCCCCATATCTCCACCCTATTGTGGGACCCTGTCCTAAGAATTTGGATCATTTGGAACTTATCAAGAGCTTTCTATACCCCACACACCAGATCAAATAACCCTGGTAGAACAGTGGTCCACAAAGCCTACATTAATCCTACACATGGATCCTTCATTTTCCATAGTGTGACCACTCTCATTCATATAAAGTGAACAACCCAAGTGTCCAGGTTGTTACCTAGCTCATCCCTTTCCATTTTTAGCTTAAAGGCTTTCTCCATGGTACTAAAGTCCAGTATGACTAGCAGCCATATATGGTTAAGACACCTCAATACACAAAATCCATTACTGCGTGATTGGCCTAGGTGCCACACTAACAATTTTTATTCCTTGCACTTATTTCTACAACTACACTTTTCACAAACTTATGAAGCTTACTCACCATTATTTCTTTCTAAACTACCTCTATTATTAAATTTATTGGTTAATAAATACAAAGCCTATAGTCTTATCCTAATTCATGGATTGTCAACATGAACTATTCCCATCATAACTAGTAAGATTTATCAACAAATTGTCCCATGATTCACAATATGATATAGTATAATATATTAGTCAGATGTGTTATCTTCAAATATAATATTTATTTCAAAAAATGACAGTGTTACATTATAATGGCAATTGTCTAGCTCCATGGGTAAAATCAAAGAATACTTAGTAAAGTACATGTAAAATATGTCTCAACAAAAATAGAAGAAAATGTATAAATCATAGCTGAAAAAATTTGGAGTTCAAATTATTAAAGGTGTTACAGTTAAGTGATATTTAGGAAAAAAATCTAAAAAAATTCTTAAAAACAAAGGGATCACAGATTATCACCAGGTACTTTTGTTCAGTGAAAATACAACTCACCACAGTAACTGGCATATATTTTATATATATCCAAAAACATAAAATAAATAAGTTCTCTCTCTCTATATATATATATATATACATATATACACACTGAAAAATTGATCCATATCTGCATACAATTATGAAGCAGGCAATGACATGTTGTCCTCACTATGAGAATGTGAATTGCTTTTATTGAAAATCTACTGTCACTCTACTGACTTTACATTTTCTAGCAGTGCTGCTATGAGTATTGTTAAAGGTAGCCATCAAGTCACATAAAGAAACAATATACCTAAATAAAAATTCCAATTTAAATGTACAAAATATTTAATCCAAGAAATCCATTTATTACTAGCTGACTCACATTTTTCAGACATTTTGAAATATGATTATTCCAAACTATAACCCATAAGCATGAGCTGAATTTTTTTATTATTGTTATTACCTTTAGCTGTTAGTACAGAACATTGCACAGATTAAGCATTTGATTATTTATTGAACTGATAATACTGAGGCTGCTTTCTAAGCTTAATCACAGGTTGTGGAAGAACTAAGGGATCTCAATCATATCTTAGATGAGTTTGCTAGGGCTGCCATAACAAAGTACCACACACTGCGTGGCTTAAACAACAAAAATTTATTGCTAATAGTTCTAGAGGTTGGAAGTCTAAAATCAAGGTGTTGGCAAGGTTGGTTTGTTCCGAGGGCTATAAAGAAAAGTCCTGTTCCAGGCCTCTCTACTTGGCTTTTAGATGGCTGTCTTCTCCCCATGTTTCTTCATGTCATCTTCTCTCTAAGTGTGCCTGTCTCTGTGTCCATCCACAATATTGGATCAGGGCCAATGTTAATGACATAATTTTAACTTGATTACCTCTGTAAAGACCCTGTCTGCAAACGTAGTCACATTCTGAGTTACTGGGGTTAGGACCGGAACATATAAATTTTGGGTGGGACACAGTTCAACCCATAATGGTCTGTCCTTTGACTCCTTCAAAATTTACATCCTTCTCACCTACAAAATACATTAACTCCATCCTAAAATCCTCAAAAGTCTTAACCCATTCCAGCATCAACTCTAAGTTCAAAATCTCTTCCAAATATCATCTAATCCAGCTGTGGAGGAGACTTGGGGTATGATTCATCCTGGGGCAACATTTCTTTTTATCTGTGAACCTGTGAAACTAGACAAGTTATGTGCTTCCACAATACAACGGTGAGACAGGAGTAAGTAGACACTCCCACTACAAAAGGGAGAAATCAAAAAGTTAAAAGAGGCTGCAGATCCCAAGCAAGTTTGAAACCTGGCAGGGCAAATTCCATTAGATTTTAAGTCTTGCAAAGTAATCCTTTTTGGATTGATCTCTGTCCTCCAGGCCCACTGAGGTGCCAACGTGGACAAGAGCTTCACCCTCTGAAACCAAGGAGGTGGGACCTCTTTTTAGAACCTAAGAGGTGGCTCTGCTCTCCAGTATCCAGGAGGGGATGCCCTGCCCCTTGGGACTGTGCCTTGTAAGCAGTGACAGCCCTGGTGGCCTCTGCATCTGTGGTATTTCCTGCAAACTTCTTTGCTCAACTCTTCATTCCATCCTCTCTCTCTCCTTTCATTCCCAGGCTGGCAGTGTTTTGCTGGTATAAAATTCTCAAAATCCTTGTTGGCCTCATGTGCAATTCACAGTCAAAGCTATCAGATGAGAGGGTCCTTCACACATCTTTCATCTTTCATAAATAAATGATCTCTGTTCTTGCCTTTTCCTGAGGTAGTTGATTGGATCCATGAGGAACACACCTAATCTCTTTAAGCAAACAGTTTTCCAGCCCACACACGTGGCTCTTTCCAGAACACACTACCTGGATAGGCTGAGAGTCTTCCAAATCATCAGGTGCTGGTTCCCCTTTGCTTGACAATTTCTTCTTTAGTTTATCTCTCTCCTCTCACATTTTACTAAAATCAGCAAGGAGAACCAGGTCATGCCTTCAACAAAACTTAAAAATCTCCTCAGCTAAATAACTAAGTTCCTCACTTGCAAGTTCTGTTTTCTACAACACAGAAGAACACAATTGGGCCAAGTTCTCTGCCAGTATTCTTTCTTATGGAGGTTTTCAAATTTGTATTTACATTTCAATATTCTCTTTTCCTTTGAGGTTCACTGAGGACAAAGGACTACCAGTGTCCTCTGACAGTCTAAAGGATACAAGTCACAAAAGAGAATCTTCTCTGACTGTTGCAAGGGCAGGGGAGAGTGAGAAAATTTTCAAATCTCCACTTAGGACTCTGGGGAGGTAAGAGGGAGAATGCCCCATTGCCTAGTCCGCCAGCCAGACTCAGTCTTTAGCCAAAAAGGAATTAACAGGGATAGTGTTCAGCTCAGGCCAGCTCTTTTCACGTCTGAGTGGCCCAGAGACATGATCACTAATTTTCCCAGAATAGCACTTATTTTGACCACAAGGCACATGATCGAAGCAATGAGAATGATTTTTTTTCACAATGCAAAGTGGATGTGCATTTCTGTGTGGAATGGTCCCGGCTTTCACAGAATTCTCCAGCCCACTGTGGAGCAACCCTCTTAGAGAGATATCCATAACAAAAACAAGCTTCTCAGTGTGTCCCTTTCATTTTTGTTCAGTAGAGTACTGTATTAATTAACTCAGGCTGTCATAACAATATGTCACAGATTGGGTGGCTTGGACAACAGAAATTTATTCTCTCACAGTGCTGGAACCTGCAAGTCCAAATTCAGGGTTCTACCCTGGTTTCTAGTGAGGGCTTTCCCCTTGGGTTGCAGATGGCCACCATCTTACTGTGTGCTCACATGACCTCTGCTTGTGCTTCTGTAGTGAGAGAGAGAGAGAGAGAGAGAGAGAGAGAGAGAGAGAGAGAAAGTGCAAGCAAGCAAACTCTTTTGTGTCTTTTCTTCTGAGGGTAGTAATCCCATCATGAAGACCCACCCTCATGAGCTCATCTAATCCTAATTACTTCCCAGAGGCTCCATCTCCAAATGTTAGGGGTTAAGGCCCCAACATATGAATTTGAGGGGAACAAAATTCAGCCCATAGCAAGCAACTGACTCTTGACTTTCTGAAATCATTAATTTATGTGCAATGTAGTCCTTGAGGAGGACCTGGGAACTGATTAGCACACCTGGTCTTTATCCCTGCCCTCGAATGGTTCAATGACATTTTTATTTGCATTAATCAGACACAAACAGGTTAAGCATTATTTTCCTTAGCAGCTGGTTTAAAAATAAATTTGCTGTATTAAAAGATTTTTGCATTTGGTCTTCAGCACAAATAACGTATTTGTTGTGTATTCAGAACTTCTTTTTTTTTAGCTTATTAGAAAAACAGAGCATTGGAATAAATATTAAGCTAGGAGATGAAGAAGCTGAGGGGCAGGCAGTGATGCCTATAAACTAAGTGTGCATCCCCTGCCAACCATCACAGTACAATATCCCATCATCATTTCTAAGCCTTACAATGTATCTTGTAGACAAAAGGGGGGAAAACCTTCTTGGAAAATGAGTTATGACAAATAATAATACATATACTAGCTGCATTATTCTTGAAATAAACATATTGTACATTACACATAACTGTAAATATATAACCCAGAAATTATTATCAATATAGAAGAATAGAAATAAATAAAATATATGAGATTCACCATTTTTTCCATAACTAAGATATCACTTTATAGTTCCTCTTCTAAACATTTTTATTTATTTGTTTGTTACTCTGCAAGTATGGGGATGACATAGCAGAAATTTACATTTAGAGGAATTAATTGATCTGGAATTCTGTGTAGTTTCTCTTCTGCTCTTCCTCATAATCTCTATAAATGAATTATAAACTAGTTATTAGTATATAAAATAGTTTCTTCTTTGTATAGGTTCCATGGTAGGGATCTATTTTTGTAGCTGTTACTTTATAAAATAGTAGACTAAAGTGCAAGCATGTTCACCCCTCTGCATTCATTCAATGCATATATCCTAACAAGACAATATATGGCAAATATTTAAAGAGCTGATGGGGGTGTGAGATGTATAAAGATCTTGGCTTCAGCATGTATCCTACATGCATTGCAAAGGGTCTATAGGGTACAAAGTCCACCTCCATGGCCCGGAATGCAACAAGGAAATGACTTCATCCATCTACTGCATAGTCAGATTAAGGGGTCAGCTGTAATTCCTCCCTGGAGGGATAACACATTGCCTTATCAGTCAAACACAATGTTCACAAGGGCCTTGTACTTGCTGGTCCATCTGCCTTGAGTGCTTTGTCCTAATGTCTGGCTCCTTTTGGTCATTCAGCCTCAGCTCAAACACCAGTCCTTAAGAGAGCTCTTGTCTGTGCATTTGTAGAAGCCAAGGATGTTTGTTGTAGCATTCTTTCAATAACTACAGAGAAAAAAAGGGAGGAAAATAGAGAGAAAGAAAAACCTAAAACATCTAACAAATAGTTATAAGAAAATTATGGTACAGCCACGTGATAGTATATTATGCAATTATTAAAATCATATTTTACAAAAATATTTAATAACTTGCATGAACGATCATGACGTATTCTTCATGACAAAAGCAAATTATAAAAAGAATACACAAATTCAGTATGCTGTCCATTAAGAAAAACAAAATTTTATGTTATATCCATCTATCTATATGAATATAGATATATTCACAAAGAGAAAATATTGAAAGGAAACACCAAAATGGCAATAGTTTTATAGTTCCCCATATTTTCCAAATCATTGATATTTACATGTAATACTTTCTTGATTGGAAACAAAGAAAGATGAGAGAAATACCGGTATTAGGGCTCTCCGGCTGTTAAAGTATCATGTACTTCAGCTCTGAAAATACTTTTTTTTTTTAATCATTGCTTTTCAGTTAGTCAGTTCTGTTGTCACAGAGATGCCCTTCAGTTGCTGTGGCAACAAATGAATAATAATCCACACTTGTGTAGCACTTCACAGCTCGTACATTCCTTTCTCATGCAGCACCTCACTTAAGATCAACAAAAACTCAGGAAAGGTTCTGAGGGAAGGAGATCTGGTATCCTCCCCCGTCTACAGATGAGAAATTGAAGACTAAAAAGGTTGACTAAATTGTCAATAGTTACACTGTTAATAATTTTAAAAAGAGCTGATATAAAATCTAAGCTCTTTAGGATTTGTGTTGCATTTTAAAATAAGCTACATTTATCTGTTTGTGTATCTGTATTTCTATTTATTTACATACTCATACAATTCAAATTAAAGTTTTTACACAGCCCAGTATATAAAAAAGTGAAGTTGGTCAGGTTTCATCAGAGGTGAGGGACCCGAGGTCTTATGGCCTCTTTCCCGTCTTTGAATGCCCATACTTACCTCTCCTCTCACAGAGGCACAGAGAGTGGTAGCTTGAGTAGTTTTACACTCAGTATTCTAAACTGAATCTTAATGTGTGTATATATGTGCCTGGGTGGATATGTGTGTGTCATTACACTCAAACACCTGACAAATGTGAACTCCCACTGAGAGCTAGAGAAATTATCACATATATCCTATGATCCACAGAAATAAGACCACTGGGCAGATAGAGCAATCTGAAACACTGCTGTCCAATGTAGCAGCCACTAGCCACATGTCACTATTTAAATCCAAATTAATTTTTAAATAAATACAATTAAAAATTCACTTCCTTAGTCATAATAGCCACATTTCAAGTACTCAATAGTAACACATAACTAGAGGATATAATATTGGATAGTTCACATAAAAGAATATTCCTATCACTGCAGAAAGTCCTACTGAACAGTGCTGAAGCCTAGCTACCAAAGTGTTAGGTCTAGACATAACTGGTTTAATCCTAGTTCCTTAATGACTCTCTGAATCCTCCAGAATTTTCATCTGTAAGGGAAGGGCTGATGATATTATTGCATAGGGTTGTTGTCTAGACTAACTGATATACATGCAATGAATGTAACAAGTTAAATTTGATGACAGTGCAAATAGGAAAGAACTTTATCATTTTCCCATTACACTGCTTGACCATACTATTAATATGTCAATTTTCCCTCTCATATCCCTGGACCATAACTTGGGCTGATATCTTGGCTCTCATAATTTTGATTACCAAAAAATAAAGAGAAGGAGGGAAGGAGGGAGGGAGGAAGGGAGAGAGAGAGAGAAAGAAAGAGAGAGAAGTTATGATTCACTTTCAAGATTTAGAATTTTAGCCTAGGTTGTTATCAGTGCTTCAATTTCACATATAATTAATTTTTATCCTTTTGTTACAATTGAGGCATAATCTTTCTTACTGGTGAAATGCACTTGCAGAGTAGTTGTGGTGTAGTCTTTCACTGTTTTTCCATCTTTGAGTATCTTTAAAGAGAACTGTCAGTGGAGGCAATTATCTTAGAAGAAAAGGAGCACATATCCCACATCATGATGTAACTATCACTTTTTTGTAGCCATTATATTTCCATTAGAGAGGGACTCCAAGTCCAGGCTATATTATGGGTTTTCAAAGCCACTGCACAGTTCAGGATATTTCTTGTGAAAGCACTCCTTTTCCCTCAGATTCTGCTTTCTGGCCATTGAAGGACGCTCCTGGTATCTGCCTGTGTTCAAAGTTATACAGGTGGGAAGCAAGACATTCATCTCTATAGTCACATGTGTCCCCAAACTCCAGGGAAAATAAGTTCTCCCATAAGCTTTCTTGTCACATTTGCCCTGGCCCTTAGCAGGAAGAGGACCCTAGTTTTCATAGCTCCATAAATATTCAGCTAGCACCCAATGAGGAATGCATTTCTCAGAACCCTCCTCTCCTACTGGAGACAAGCGGGAACGACTTATCTCCAAGACTGGATATGAAAGGGAAACAGCACAGCCTTCTCTTCTAGGTTCAAAATTCCCCATCTCCCTGATTCTCTACATAAAATTTCAAATTTCTTAATGTCTCTTGTAAAGAATGACAGTGAGTTACTGAGGCTGATAAGGTCTGAACCAGTCTTGCAATCTTGGAAAGTCCAGATGTGTCTACCACCTGTCTATGGCCTTGTCTACAGCTAAGAAACCTTAGCCAAAATTCAGAGACAACCAAAAACACTCCATTCCACATCCGGTAAAAGATTTTCCAAACATTATGATTGGAACATAGTTCACACCATGAACATGGTAGCTATTATTACTTCCAAAATTGTCAGGAAATGTTTTGTAAGTAGCCTCTCTGGTAAAGAAATTTCTGGTTTAAGATGTACGTATGGAATTACTATAATGCGACATCTATATAGATAGATATAATTCCAAAAATGTGTGGTCGGACATTCAAAAGGGAAAATCACCATTTTTCTATTCCAGAAGACTTCTCTTGATTGCTTAGAACTTAATCAACTTTAAAAAGAATATGGGGTCTGGAATGCAGCACTAAATATCATTGACCTTCCAATGATCTGAATAAAAATCTGCTAAAATTGTCCAGTGGAGAAAGCCCCAGGTGCCCTAGCTAAGTGACCTCACACAAATCTCTTATCTTTCCTAGACCTCTGAGAAAATCACTGACTTGGATAAGATCTGCTCTCTGACAAACTCACTCAAAGTATCAAGTGTAACACATATGTAATTTGCTCAAATATAAGGAGCTATTGGCAAAGATGAGAAAAAGGTCACAGAAAAATAACTGATTTCATTTACGTGAAGTATAATGTTTCAGCTAGCATCTAGCTAAATGCAACCAGTTTTGCCCAGCTGTGATAAATGGTCATTTAATAACTCCACATCAAATATGACTATTTTCTTTGTCATGTAAATGGAAAGCTTCCATTAACATTCATGAAATTATTAATAACAGACATCTCTAGGTGAGAAATATTTCCAGATACTGCACTCTTGCAAAGGAGAGTTGTATCTTATTGATCTTACTAATTTATATATCTGTTTCTGTGGGATTCCAATATTTCAGCAGCTGCATTACTGATGTGTTTTTGCTTTTCTAAAATATTTGATCCAGAGTTACCATTATATCCATACTTCTTAAAATATGCAATAGCATTCAAGGAAAATACAGACCATAAGCAGCCTGAACACAGAATGACTTATTTAGGCGGCAGAAGCAGCATCCCCAGAGAAAACTGTTATTAATAATTGTAATTAATTTTGGTGTGGCAATATCCACAAAGATATGCAACACTGAGCTCAGTAATTTCTTTCCAGATAATTCTTTCTGACAAATAATTCATTTGGTTTCCTAAGATATGTTAATGAGCTAAATAAAGTGTCCTGGATAGATTTCTCAGCTGGTATAGAAAATTAAAAATGGCTGCTCCTAACTAATCACTGTGTTTATATTCACAAACTTTTAATCACTACTCAGTTCTCCTATAATATTTAGTTCTTATTATTTGTTTCAATAGTTTTTGTTGTCTTTTAAAAAATGTCTTATATGATCTAAAGAACTGTGTAAAACACTGAAACAATGGCTTCTACTTTTGTGCAATGTTGATTTAATATTAATCTGCCTCAGTACTACCCTTCTGTGTTGCATTTGCATGTTAAGTGATGTATAGGAAACATGCGTACGGTATCGACAACACTGAAGAAAAACGGTCCAATGTTCCCTTTGCAGAGGAAGAGGCATTTTGTGTTGCATCATGAAGGTTGAATTTCACGGAAGAAGCACTGTGTTAGGGAACGGAAAACTTGTTTGAGTTTAACATGTTTGAGTTTAACATTCCTCACTAACTTGACACATGGCTTTGGGTAAATTAATGTGATCTCAAAATGCATAGTGTCACTTCTATAAAATGGAGATAATTATCCTTGCCTTACCTAGTTACAAAACTTCTGTGAGGACAGAATGTGCCTATAGATATAAAACAATGCAAACTATTTTAAAAGTATTGTTATTTTTTATAATGTACAAGCCAGAAAGACATCATATTTTAAAAAATAAGTACTTATACCATAGTTGTGATAAGAAGTTAGTAGCAGGTTCTTCTATTATTGCAGTGCTGGGGCAAAAAACAAACAAACAAAGAAAATTAATGATTAATGTTTCATGATGAATGAGCTCTGCCAATTTTGAAGATTTAGTAACATTAGTATCAATTGACTCAAGTATACATTTATATGTGCTGCAGAGATTTCAAGGTGCTTGCTAAATGATTCATCTCTCTGGGTTTCTTTGATAGTAGACATTAGCTTTGCTTTGACTCAAGAAAGTCATTATCTGGATGTTGTTAGAATTTGAGAAATCCAGAAAAATACACCACATTCATAGCATCATCCTTCCATCTCAACTCAAGGGTCAATTGTTCTCATATAGATTCTCTGTTCTCTCTTTTTAAGTCTGGTTATAATTCTTTCTTTTTTGATATTATGTTCAATGCCTTACTGGAATGTTTAAGAATTCTAGTTTCTAAGGAAACTAAAGGTCACTATAATCTTGAAATTCAGTTTGTGCATAGAGTTAAGGATCCAGGAAGTAATGCTATTTTATTCTCCATTGGTAATTCGGCAATAGATTTAAATCCCTGCCTTCGTTTTTGAGAATTACTGACATGCTCTACGCCAAAGCGCCTTTCACAGTACCTATCAGATAGCTGTCATTTAGTCTGGATGGAGCTCTTTCATTCTGAAGTACTTGATCCATTTCTGCTTGTTTGATTTTGAAATAGCTCTTTCCCTTGAATTCCTTTTCCTAACTTTCTCATTTCTTGAGGATTGCAAAATCAAATTCACTTCAACACCATCCACTTTTCTGAAAATATGCTCTATTCCAACATCAAAGTCAGAAGATATGATTGATTGATTGATCATCTATATACCATATTCAATCTAAACATGTATTCTCTTGAAATATGTCCATTTTTTGTTCCCTTGATGACTCCTCAGTCATCCCTGAAATTTCAACTTTCATGTTCTAGTGCCACGTTCCTATTTCATTTGTGAATATGAACACTATTTCTCAGCCGCAGACTAAATATTTTTAAAGTTTTATGTAAAAAACTATTCACTCTTACAGAGGATTATAATTGGCAGTCAATGTGTACTTGAATTTTTCTATGCTCTCATATTGGATGAAGAAATTGACCTTGTAGAGACATATCTGATAACAGCATGGAAAGGATAATTCTCAATAAATACTTAACCTCGCTAGTCAAAATAATTTTCTGCTTAGGTATTGATGTTTCTGATGTTATCCATTTTTTCCCCAAGACTGAACGATTATAGACATTTGGACATGGATTTCACAGTTTGTTACAATGGGACAGTTTATAAATAAGTAAATAAGATATCATATGCATCACAAGTGTCAGATGAAGTCAAGCAGTGGAATTGCAATTAATATAAAGAGATTCACTAATGAAGAAATGCTAAAAGATATTAGAAAGAAGCCAGATGAAATAAATTCATTTCCATTATATAAATGAACACAGCTGCAATAATTGTCCACCTGTCAAAAAAACAGTGAAGTAACTATCAAGACACGTCATCTAGGATTTCACTTTATTCTGTATTTGTACCCAATCTAGATTGTCAAATCACAAAAGAACCATAATTAAATTCCAATTTGTGATTGGTGTCCATGTTCCAGGGGAGCTACCATCTTACCTTTACCTTTCCTGAAGCCAAATGTTTGCCTAATATTCCGGACAACTTTATGCTGTCCTCCAACCATGTGTTAAATTATTTCAAGGTCAGTTAAGCAAACTTTCTTCAGCACACCTTCATGACTCCCCATTGACCAAATCTGGCATGCTAATAGTGACTCCAGAAGCTCACTGCTATCTCTTTCTTTCAAAAGCTTGTGTGAACTGATTTTAATACCACACTATACAAGCTTAGAGCATGCACAAAATTACCTGGCTATATCAGGAAATCTTCCATTTATAACAGTAAATTCATACTTTGATGTATTCATTTGTGAAAAACACATAATAATAATAGATTTAAAAAATTTACATATTTTATTATTTAAAGTCATATTTGGGGATCTAGGCAAAAGTCTACATGGACCAGAATCAGAACAGAAATACAAAAGATTGTGTGAAACTCAAGAACACATTTGATGGAATCTACATCCGTAGGCATGAAAAATGTGGAAACCAACCTTATTCCCGAGTGAGCAGAGAGTCTGGAAAGGTTTGTTGCTGGAAATCAGACTCTGATTTCAGTAGGAGGGTTTGTGAGAGGCTCTTGAAGAAATTGCTTCCATCTCTTGATCCTTGGCCATTGCTAAAAAGCTGAAGTTGTACAAAACCAGAAAAATTTAGACACATCTACCCAATGTGGTGATGTCTCTAATATCACTTTTGAGCAGAATATTTGACCCCATGTTACAGACCTTTTAAAACCAGTAAAAAGTTGTTACAGCCATTATCCAAGGGAGACCCCCCCAATCTCTGCCTCCTGGCATCTACCTCCTTGTTTACTTTCATCATATATTGAATAGGGTGTCTTCTATCACCAGTGAAATATTGTGGAGATGAGAATGTGGTTTCCTAGGCTAGGTCATACAAAATACATGATTTCTATCTTGCTCTCTTATATTACTCACTCTGGGGAAGCCAGTTGCCACTTTAGATGATCCTCGAGCAGCCCTGTGGAGGTGTCCGTGTGCTGAGAAGTGGAGGTCTTCCACCAATAGCCACATGAGTGAGTTATCTTGAGAAAGGATTCAACTGTTCTAGTCAAGCCATCAGATGAATACAGATATGGCTGGTAACTTGATTACCAGCTCATGGGAAACCATAAACAAGAGTCATCCAACTAAAATGCTCCAGAATTTCTGACCCACAGAAACTGTGAGATAATAAATGTTTATTGTATTAAGTCTCTGTGTTTTGGGTAATTTTATAAAGAAATTATCATTGGAAAATGGACAACAAAATTAATTATTAGGTTATGAGTGCACTTTAGTGAATTCATTTCACTTTAGTGAAATCAGTGAATGCATTTTTAGAACATGCTGACAAGGGTTTTAAGACAAGTATGTTTACAATGCTCAAAGAGATAAATGAAGGGAAAACACTCATATAAAAATACATTAGTAAACAAAACAAATGAAAAAGAAACAACAAGAAAAATAACTAGTTAGATATCTTAAAATGTCGAATATAGTCATTGATTTTAAAAAATTTTTATTCAACATAAATGATAGAATACACAGGATTATTTAATGAATTGGAAAATACATTCATTTAATAACAGATATCAGTTGTTCACATAATGTTTTCCATGTGACTTTCTTTGAACCAATAGAAATGGCACAAAGAATGGAATGTACAAGATTATGTAATTATATTACATTAGGATGTAGCACCTGTTTTCCTAGAGTCTCTCTCTCTCCTTCTCTCTCTCTCTCTCTCTCTCTCTTTCTCTCTTGTTGGTGTCAAAGAAGTTGAACCCTACACTGGGGAACCTAATGTGTCAAAGAACTGCAGGCAGCTTCCAGGAGATGTGGGTGGCCTCTGGCTAACAGTCAAGATAAAAACTGAGATCTTCAGTCCTACAGCTGCAAAAAACTAAATTTTGCTAACTACCTGAATAAATGTAGAGACAGATCTTTCTCTAGTTATTCCTCAGATGAGAATGCAGAATCCTGACTTAGAAACTGAAATAATGTGTGTTGTTTTAGGGTTATACGTGTTACACCCAGCACTGATATTTAGCTCCAGAGACACTGGGATGTGAAAAGGTATGGGACCCAGCTGTACTTATTCTCTGCATTTAATGTAATAGTCTTTCTTGTCTTTCAGACCCCAGGATCATTTATAGACTCCATCTCTGGTTTTCAGAGATTTCTGCAAACAAGATCTAAATTCCTTTTCAGATAATATTGCTGCTTATATACCATCCATCTTCAGGGATTTGCTTTCCACTAGTGGTCCCTGTTCAACTTGATTCAATAAGGGCAAGAACATTTTCTTCAGGCTGCATTCAAACTCACCTTTTTTCCCTCACTCTCTCTCTCTGCAGCTGCAAGAACTCCCAGCTCCTTGGAGACTTTTAAGAACAAATTGAAAATGCTCTTATTTGTCTAGGCTTAGCTGTCGGCTAATATGCTAAGAGTGTATTTTATATTGTATTTTCATCATAGCCTTTTGAAACACTTTGCATAAAAGACCCTTTATAACCGTCTCTGCCCTTCCCCTCTTGCCTATAGAAGTGAGATCTGTGCTACGGAGAACTATTTATTTCACCTCCTCCTTCTGTCACCCCTCTCCCCGCTTACTACTTCTCCATTGTTAGTAACAGGCACTTGATTTAAGGGAACTTGCCAGCCTCGGGTCTCTTTTAACTCCTTCACTCCTGCCTCCTGCCAGCTCTCTGGGCTTGAGAAAGAGCTAGCCAAGACAAATGTCCTTCTTGGTTACAAAGATGTCATATGAATGTACAGTCTTTGGGCACATAATTCTCTCACCAATGACAGATATCATTAAAATCTAGCATCATATTCTAAAAGAGGTCATCGTTTCCTTAGGACACACAAAAAAGATTCTAGAACTTTATTAAACTGCTCCTTGAATCATTGTGAAGCTCATGTGGGGAGTGTTACGTGGTGGAGGAATGAAACAGGTGGAAACCAAAACATTTATTAGGTGTGTATATGGCTTTAGACCTTGTACATATGGTACATCTCTTGATCTTCAGAACAAACTCTAAAATTGATATTGCTGTCTTTATCTGCAGATGAGAAAACAAAGCCTGAGCTGGGTATTTGTCTCTAAATAATAGTGATTGGCAAAACCAAGGTCTGAATAACTTCCTTTTTACTCCAAACCCTTGGTCTTTCTACTACTGTGCTATTTCCCATAAATACAGAACAGTGACTTTTTTCAAGGAGCATCTCATCTAACACAGAGATAGCAGAACAAAATGGTCGAAGGTGGCAACTGTCCAGGTAAATTCTGGTTCCAACACCAGCTGTTTGATCTTTGGTTAAATAAATTCTCTGTACTTGAATTTTTCTTATTATTTGCCTCATCTATTGCTATATAACAAATTGCCACAAACTTAAGACCTTAAAACAACACACATTTGTTATCGCACAGTGTCTGCGGGTCCGGACTCTGGGCATGGCTTAGCTGCATCCTCTACTTAGAATCTCACAAGTTGTAATCAAGATGGTCTGATCTGTAGTCTCTCTCATCTGAGGAATGACCAGGGAATTATCTGTTTCTATACTTGTTCAGATAGTTAGCAGAATTTATTTTTTTTGCAGCTGTAGGACTGAAGACTTTAGTTTTATACTGACTTGTAGCCAGGGGCCACCCTTATCTCCTAGAAACTGCCTGTAGTTCCTTGCCACATGAGGTTCCCCAGTGGGGGTTCAACCACCTTGAAGCCAGGGAGAGAGAGAGGGAGAAAGAGAGAGAAAGAGAGACTGAATCCAGTAAGAAAGATGCCATAATCTAATGCAATACAATCAGATACCCATAATCTTGTACTTCCCATTCCTTTTGCCATTTCTATTGGTTCCAGCCACACCCAAGAAGAGGAGATCACAATATGGCATGAACGCCATGAGGCAGGAATCATGGGACCACCTTAAGGGCCTGTACACTACATATGTAAAAAGGGATGTCAGTAATTCATTAGATTGTTTTAACAGTTATTGTAACATTGTCAGACTCAAAGTGCTCAATAAATATGATATATCTATTGGAGACAAGACATTCTTATAAAAAGTATATGAAAAATAGAAGCACCATGAGAAATAAACAAAAATTCGCCTCTTCATTGCAAATAAATAAATAAATAAATAACCACAACAAAATAAAACAACATAAACTTTGCCTTCACCATCATTTTGTCCAAAAGCAACTGACTTGTTTTTTCGTAACCCACCTCCTTGAAAGAATATACCCTGTTAATTGACACCACTTCTTCATATTTTACTCAAAAATTTGCAGTCTGATTTCTTCCCCCGAGACGGGAGCACCAATAAAATCTCAGATGCCAAATCCAAGAGTCTCTGTTCTCTCCAATCATGTTGAATAACTTTGAAAATATCTTTTAACACTGTTCACTAATCACTGTCTGTCCCATTGCAATGTTTTGTTTTATTTTCTTCTCAGTATGACTTTTGGATCTTTATTATTTGTCTATTTTCTGTCTTTTTATATTAGAATTTATGCTCCGTATGAACAAGAAGCTTGCTTATTTTGTACACTGCTGTGTTTGCAGAGTTAGAACAAAGCCCAGCATAGTAATAATCTAATAATTGATCACTGAATTAATCAATAAATGAGTGAAAGAAAAATACCTGCCTCCCCAAACTACTGGTAAATGTAGGGGGGAAGTAGCGGTGCCATTTACCGTAATGATTCATCATTGCCATTCAGTGAGCCGCACGTGGATGTGGATTTCTTCCTATTTCAACATGAGTGAATTTAAAAACAGACTAAATTCTCATTTTTTAGTAATTTCTATTATTTTGAATAGGTTATACATTCATTACTATAGGAAAAAATTCCAAAAGTATGAAAGGGTATATAGTGAGGGTTCTTCCTCCTATGAGGCAGTGACTGTTATCAGTTCCTTTTGTTACTGAGTAAATTCTTCCAGAGATAATTTACATGCAGGTATATTTTTCCAACACTCCCACATAAAAGTAGTTGCTATGCACATTGTACTGAGCTTAGAGGTTTTTCACTTAATGTATTATGGAGATTGTTCTATATCTATACATTATGAATTCCCTTATGCATTTTTTATAGCTGCATAGCATTCTGTTGCAAAGATATACCATAATTTATTTAGCCAATCCTAAATAAATCCAATTTATTTACATTGTCCCAATATTTTACTTGTAAACAAAAGGTTAAAAATGCAACAGGGATAAATTCTTGTCTTTAATTAGTATAAACTTTGTGTGTTGAAATCCCCTGCTGTTGATCAAATGATGTGGAAGAAGGTAATTCCTTTCCATTGAATGAATCAGCTGAGATTCTGTTTACTGAAGGGAGGAAAAAGAGGGAGAGAGAGCACCTTGGTTAATATTTGAATATTCCAGCTAGGAAAAGAAAGTACTAAATTCAAAATTTTACTATATCTAAAATAGTACTATCTCAAAATATTTACAATGTGGTGGTTTTCTGTCATTGAACTATTAGTATGAACCATGTATAACACCATTCATCACAAAATTTTGTATTTTGAAGAATTGGGAGCCAAATCACTAGCAAAATGTATGTCATGAAAATTAGTCCTTAGCTCTGAGGATTAAATTAGGTTAATTTACTTCAGACCAACTAACCCTCATTGATTGGTATAAAAAAGGCATTTCTGTGACCTATAAACATCCATTTGCTCCCTCACATTTCCCAGAATTCTTTGCAGTTACTTTGGGGCCACATGACTAATGTTAGCCAAAGAGCCACAGAAATGTGAGTAAAACCAACAAGTGTCACTTCAAGCCTGAGGCATTGAAAAACTGGTTGACCCACTCCATGCCATCTCTTGCCATTCCACAGCCACTCCAGAGACCTCATGTCCCAAGGCATAAAGCTACAAAATTATGGAGCTTCCATCAGCCTTGATCTCTGAGTGATTGTGTGGAGCAGGTTCCACTATCTACCCCAACTCCCATCCCCAGAAATCACCCATTTTACATATGCAACATAAGCAAACAATACACCTTTTTTCTCATTTTGCAAACATGAAAACTCATGGGCTTATTTGTTCCTATAGCATAGCTTATCTTTTCCTGAATAATATAAATATTCATGGGAAGATCTAAGTTTGGAAGATATTTCTTCTTTGTTCTGTGGCCAGAAAAATTCTGAAAATTTCAATTTAAATATTTCAATTCAAACTACAGAAAGATCTACTGTCAGCAAGCAAGCTTCAAAAACATGGCAGGATTTTTTTTTTTTATGTTGGTGCTTAAAATGAAGAGAAATTACTGAAAACATAAATGCAAAGAAATCCTTATTGGTTGAATCTGGAATTGAAAAGAAATACAGTGAATAGTTAAATAAACACACTTTTGAACTACACACACACAAGCAATACAAAGTCTAAAAAGTACGTGATAATAGCAAGGGATGGGACAGAGCTAAACTTTGTATTCTCTGTTCACTCAATTTACAGATACCATGAGCCTGAAAAGGCTTTATATTTAATGATTTCTGTTAGGTTACTGCTGCATTATCAATAAAAAAGAAATAACCAAATCCTTGCTTAGGGCTGGATTATAGGATCTTGAAACTATAAAATGCATTCAGGCCATAAGGGATGGAGATACTTCATAGATATTTCTCTTAAGATTCTATAAAAGGTCAAGTACAAAGATAAGCAGCAAACAATTTTGGGGAGATTGTATTAACTGGGAATGATTGGCAACTGGAAATAATACTATGGAGAAGGCATGTATTTGGACACAGATGACCTTAATTTTTGAATTTCAGTTTTGTCATTAATTATTAATATGTTCAGGTGGAAGTTATGGAACATGGAGATTCACATTCCTATACAAGCAGCTCAAATTTACATACAAGCTTCCTGAAAGACCTGGGTTGTTGCATGGGGTGCTGCATCCCCAGCACCTAGAACATTGCATGGTACAAAGTAGTTAATGCCTGCCTCTAAATCTTTGAGAATTCTCTTCCTTCTGTTTCTCCGAAAGTTTATATAGCTTTCCCAGAGCATCACAAATAATTAGTGACAATACTGAAATTTTAAAATTAAGGTCTTCAAATATATCCTCTCTAGGAAGAACAGAGTTAATAACCCCACTCTGGGACTATTAACAAGAATGGAAACAGTGAACAAAGGACATGACATCTAGGGAAAATAATTTCCCTTCTATAGTATGGTTCATCCTATTTACCTGCTTTGGACAACCTCGCCTTGCTTTTTCTTCTTCGTTCATTTATTCCATAAATGTTTATCAAGTGAATGCATTGTGCTAAGCACTGTGGTAGGAACTGGAAATGTATGCTTTTTGCTCTTGGTCTAATATGAACAAACACCTGTAAATGGACAATATAATGCAATCAGGTAACTGTTAATAAAATTAATCACAAGGTGCTATTGAAATATCAAAGAAGAAATGTCTAAATGTCCTGATGTTACTGAGATGGGGTGGTTAGTGGTAGTGGGAGAATATATCAAAAAGGTTATAATAAAGCTATTTTTGAAGAAAGTGTAGAAGTTTCTCAAGTTGATATCAAATTCTGGTTGGCAAGTTTGATATAGGGAGAGGGGATGCTCTTTCAAAACAAGGGTATATTATATACAAATATGTAGAGCCTTATATTTGGAGAATTACATGTAGGTAGGTTTTTATTTATTTATTTTTATGGAGTATGATGGGATGGATGGATTATTTCTTGGAATCCAGCCATTCATTTGCCAGGGTTTAAAAATGTCCTGAAAACAGCTAACCTAAAAATATTAGCAGAGGAAAAAAGAGATGTCTTTCCTTTCTCATTCTTATTTAAAATTCAATTTCAAGTTGATTTTCCAGGTTATATTTAGACATTTTAAGGTAATGGAGAGAGAGGGCTTATCATCTCAGCACATTGGCATGCAACTTGGGTTTGTACTTTTTAAAGTAATTACAGGGAAATGTGTGTATTTATAGTTGACTTTGACTTTCTTACAATTATTTAATAAGGCAGGCTCGCAATATTGCTCTCATGATCTAAGAGCCTGTAATCTCTCTGGGGTCTAATTATCTCCTGATAACCTTGCCCCTTGACGACAACTGTATTGCTATTATAAAACATGTTTATTTTGGGAAAGAACATATATTTTGGAGTGTAATAGCATTAAACTGTCAGACTTGAGTGTTAACAGCAATTTACCCAAAGAGCTTTCAGGAAAGATTAGCTCAGGCATTATATGTGGCTTATCAGACAATCTAAGGGGCTCAAAAGTCATTTTTATAACTATTTTTTTTTCTTGGAAAAGAAAACCTTGCAGCCTAGAACCTGGCTTCAATATTCTTGAATAGGGCTATTTACATCTTTACCTGTTAAAACTTTTACTGAAGGATGCAGCCAATTAGGATGATACACAAAAGAAATAAAACTGGCATAAAAAAGGAATTGAGGTCATGTCCAAAATAATGCTGCTGAAATTTAAGAGAATGGTTCTAGAATCAGAAACCTTTGGATTCAAGTCCCAGCTCTGTGCTTGTTACCTGTGTGAGTTTATGAAAATTAATATTTAATTTCTCTCAGCCTTAGTTTTCTCAGATACAAAATGGGGATTGCAATGAGGGGAGTAATGACAGTATTCAACCCACATTATTGTAGGAGAAGTGAAAATAGATATTAATTAAAATGTCTTTCAGAGTAATAACATAATAACCTATTAAGAAACAGCTATTATTTTTATTACTATTAATCATCATAATCCATTCATTAGCCAACAAATAAGTATTGCTGTCCAGCTTTGTGCTACTCTTTGTTATAAAGTAGGTATGAAAAGGCAAGCAAAGCGACTTGTTTCCTGCTGTCATAAAGCTCATAATAAATATGCTTATCTTTCATTATTATTCTAAAACACATGTCTTTGCATCTCCAATAGAAATTGCCCTCCAAGTCTGTCATTTGGGGTTAGAATAGGATAAATTTTCACTGAGGCCCGAATCTGGGGATGCCCATCAAAGTAGGTTATAGCCGGAGCCTCTCAAACCGTGTCTTCTACAACATGAACAAGGAGGACAAGAAAGAGAAGTCAATATACTGGGCACTGTACCAGTCATTTCAAAATATGTCATAGGATTACTACCTTTGGGACATCTTTGAAGCAGATATTCATTAAATTTTACTCAACCACCTATTTGTGTCAGCCGCTCTGGCGATAAAGCAGTCAACATGGAACTACACCTAATGGAAGGAGATAAAAAAGAAATAACAAAAAATAATAAGACTTGTATTTATTAAGTAATTTGGTGGTGAGTTTAACTGAGAAACTTAAAGGGGGAAAGACGGATAGAGGATGCAAGGGTGGGTGCTGTCTTTTAAAGGCGATCAAGAAAAGCCTCAATAAGCAGAGAGGATGCAGAGACCTTAATAAGCAGAGGAGAAGGGAATGTTTCATTGAAGAAACTGAGGCTAAGAAAGACGGTTTTATTTATTGATATGCTTTTGTATTTATTTATGCCCTTTCTGTGTTTAAAAATTGATTTTAGATGGCTTTAAAACAGATGTATAAAAAAAAAAACAGCCAGAGAAGATAAAAAGGGAGAAGAAAATCCAGGCAAAGGGAAAACAATGGCAGAGAGATAAAACACAAGAAAATTCAGGTTTAAGTACAAAATTTGCTTTCCAAATGCTAGGATTAAACACAAAATTTTGTGTCTGATCATTCTACTAGCCAATACAAAGAGAAACTAATTAATGACAGAATTCAAATATATACCTTACGCAACAACCAATAATTCAGGAGAAGTTGACCTATTGCTGGTAGTGAGATCAGAAATAAACGTTTGAACAAGGCACTCAACAATATTATTACAATAAATATGGCAATGAATTTCATCACCATCATTTATTACAATGTTCTTCCAATGTAAAGAAAAAGCCTCTCTGAGGACGTGGATGAAACCCAACACAGATTTTTAAATGATCTCAACAAATAGTTAAATTTTTTTTCTACAAAAATATTATTTCATTCAAATAAGAGAAACTTTACCATGTCCCATTATTGCTACCAGTCTATGAGTAATGCAAATGATATAATTTTATAAAATCTGAGCAACCTAACAAATAAGTTTTCTAAAGAGTTGACCGCTTAAGATAGAGAGGTAAATCAACTTACCAAAGACTACAAATCTAGGGCATGGAAAAGTCAGGGTTTAAACCCTGGTATATCTGAACCTTACATTCACATCCCAACTGAATATACGTCTTCATTTGTATTTAAAATTGTGTTTATATGGTGGTTTATTTTTTATTATATAGGTAGTGGACACACAAGGAATAACAATAATGTACAATATAATAAAGATAAATGAAATAATACATAAATAATAAATTAACAAAATTAAATAAGAAGAGATAAAAAGTGATAATCTTACATCAAATTTGTATGTTATAATTCAATATGAATTTTGTTACTTGGGTTTTTTTTCTTAGAGTTAAGGAAAATAATTTTAAACTCATTTAGAATACTCCAGGTATGAGAGTAGCCTACAGAAGTATGAATGAAAAAAACTGTGAGGGGGCATATGCTAAATAAGAGAACTAACCCTAAAGCCATTATGATCAAAACACAGTGGCATTGGTACAGAAAGAGCAAATAGATCTGTAGAAGAGAACAGAGTCTGAGAGCAGATTGAAATATAAATGTGAAATTGACAAAGGCCAATTATTGGCATTTTAATTCAATGAGAAAATCATGGTTTAATTAATAAATGGTGCTAGAATGTTCTTATACTTGGAACATTTGTCTTGTCTAATTGAATTGGCTAGTAATACGGCAAATAATGCATTAACAATGCAAAACACAAGATTTCTTCAAGTAAGGAGCACTATTAATTTTAAAAGTTCCCACTCTTTTATCTACTACTAAGGTAAAAGAACTTAACACAGTAAAACTGCCACATTGTTAAGACATCATTAATTTCAAGACACATCCCTGTTTCAGAAACTCTTATAGGTTAAATGTGCATTTTAAGATAGAATAGAATTAATTGCTGGTCATGGTGGGCATTATCATTATTTTCTTTTTCTGCACATTGGGAATGTAGTGTTTCATTAAGTATGAAATCTGCTTTTTGGCTGAGTTACACGTGTGTGTAGGGGGGTATTTATATATGTTTACATATTTTTAAAAGAAATCATCCACTATGATATTACTGTAATTTTTATCTAGAATAGACATTCAATTTCTCTTCAGCATCTAGGAAAATGGTCATATGACCTTTTCCTTTTATTTTATATTAGTGATTAGATTTTCTTTCTAGAATCTCTCCTTGGTCCTTTAAAAAGTATCAATCTATTAAAAATATATATATATATGCACACACATATATATGTATTGTTACTTTAGGCACAACTTATTGCTCTATATTCTTTTATAATTCTAATGTACTTATTTTAAAATTCCTTTCAGATTGCCCATTCGTCTTTCATTCTCTAAACATGAATTCTATTTAGATTCAGATGACAATCTCTGGTTGCGGGTTTTCTTGGGTGCATAGTTATTTTGTCTATTACTTCTCATTCAGTGGAGGTTTGTCTCACAGGAATCACATTTTTCCCAGTTTCTGGAGACAGTCTTATATTTGTCTGTGCAAAATCCCTACAGGAATTTCTATTTTCAGGCCAGTTTTAGATTAGTTTCCAGGCTTGAGGTTTTCACACTGCATGAATTATTTGGAGATCCATACACATGTGGTTTTGCTGGATGTTCTGATTTCTTCTGAGGATGGTTTCCATTAGTGGCCCAGGGGCATGGCTTACTACCAGGCCAGAACCCAAGGCTGGTAAGTAGAGATTTTTAGGGTTCAAACGAAGGGAGAAATAGCATTCTCCTACATTGTAAGTATTTGCAAGGATTCCATGTCAAACTCCCTGCATACCTTAGGCTAGGTCCTCAACACTCTGGCTTGCTTTATAATAAAAATTGAGTGAAGGGTATCCAACCAAGTTTGACAACTAACCATTATTCAGTACTTGTTAAAATATTAAAATATTCCTATACTTTTAGCCATCCCAATTATCCCGGTCCTTTCATTGGGAAACCCTCTTGGATCCCAAGACTCTGTTCTAGCAAATATAGTGAGTCTCCAAAACTTCAGTCCCAGAGTAAGATTGGTATATAGTATGGTTCTGTACCAGTTGTTAAACGTTTGTAATATTACTTCTGATTATAACCAACCACAAGTCTCCATGAATATTATAATTTCTATCCCACTCCATTTTAACTATCATTTCTGTTTTTGATTCTAGCCTATAATCTCCTTTTCGTCTTCAAAATTCCATGATTATCTTTAGATCCTTTCAAATAGACATAGCATTGTGTTAATTAATTATTTGAGATTTGGCATCCATACTCAGCATTGCAAATCAAGCTAAAAATTCTAAGCCAAATATAAATGATTTATTTTTTTTCTTCGTTGATCTGAGATAACATCACAAATTGAGGAAGCAATCTGGATATTTTTAAATCTCATTTTCTAAAAATAAGGATGTTTCTTTGGTTTTGCTAAAACTTAAGAATCACCGTCAACCCTTTGAGATGTGATGCTATGAGTTGCTAAACTAAATTTAGATAATTTTTTCACAGTTTATTTAATTCCCTTTATTATTCACAATAAAAATGCATGACTTCTTTGTTATGTTTGCTCATTCTAGTTTAAGAGTCATACGAAGAATTAATCATTTACTTACACTGTTATTTATACTATTCATTTTTATATTTTCTTGCAATTTTTAAATAATTAAATAGTAAATTGTGCCATAAAATAGGCAGTAATTAAGTTCAGTTTACTATCACTGAGACCCCTGGGTTCTTTTGCTTTTTAAGTTTATTTTACTATCGGGGATACCCCTGAGTTCTCTCATTTTGTGTAGTAAAGGTGAAAAGAGCTGGTGGCAATTTGTTCAATTTCCTATGACTTTCAGTGTAACCCTTGATTTTCCATTATGTTGTTGGAATAAAATAAAACCATATATTTGCATGTTTCTTACATTTCCAGGAAAACCTTTGCTTAGATAGCACATAGCACAAGTTAATATTTATTTTGGTCACAAATAAATATTTTTTTTGTTCTTGTATGTGTGTGTGTGACAGTGTCAGTGTGTTTTAAGACAGAGCAGTACAAAGTCATAGAATCATATATGTTGACCATAATGATTGCTTTAACCCTCATCTACATAATAAAATCAAATTACAGAGTCAAAAGAACTTTAATTTGGAAACATACACCTCTTAAAAATGCATAATAACTAGAATAATCTTAAACCAGTTTGACTGTCCCCACATGCCTCTGCTATTACTGGGTATCTTTTATAAAGTTATGGTCACACATAAGAAAAATCAGGTTTTGTTGAGTGCCTAATATCCTGGCACTGCTGCAGGCATTTCAGATGAATTAGATCATTTAATGCTTAGAACAACATGACAAATTAGAAAATAAGTATGCCTATTTTTACAAATAAGAAAACTAAAACTCCAAGAGATTAAATAACTTACTCAAGGCCATATGACTTGTATTTAGCTGCACTGGGATTTGAACCCAGGTTATGAAGACTACAGAATGTGTCCTCTTTCCATTACACACAGTTGCCTGTAAATTAGGTATCAAACCTACTTATATCGGAGAACATTCCACTTCTATGAGAAATTCTGGCCTTTCTGTTTCTTGTCATGGGAGAAATATTCTCCTCTCTTCACTACCTGGTGGATATTCTATTGAGAATAGAAAATCAAGCCCTTTGACTTTGTCCATAATAACCACATATTATTCCCATGATCTACTAATTTCAATAGGGTGTGGATCAGGTTTTCAAAATTTCCACATAAATCATTCTATCCTGGCACATACCTCCTGCCACTGATTGGACAGGCTTTTTCTGGCAAGATTTTTATTATAACTTTTTCCCCATGGCCCGTGATTTCCAACTTATTTGACATGTTTTCTTTAATGTGATCAGAACTTCTTGGAATCTACACTGGCTTATTATGACTTACACTATTTCTTCCATGGACTGCTTTTCTTTTGCATAATTGCAACTTGCCATCTATTTAAGGGCTCTTAGCAAAGCCCAGGGTTGCTCAAGTTAAGATCACTTATATTAACATAAACTATCACAAAAAGGAAAAGCATGCTCACATATTCCCTCCACCAGACAACACTGGTTATATCTGAATTCACCAGTCCTGATTATTTATATGTTTAGCTGTTTCATAAAAATAACAGAGTAGAAAGTCACCTGTATTTTGGGGCCGTATATATATATTTTTTCCATTCAACATACATGCACTGAGCACCTACTTGGTGTTGGATACTATGCTATATACTAGGCATACAAGAGCACACTTCCTGTTCTCAAGAAATAGAACCCATGTATTTATTTTGGTTGCTGCTGTGATTGCTTTGGGGGTCTTCTTCATAAATTATTTGCCTAGGCCAATGTCCATAAGAGTTTTTCCAACGTTTTCTTCGAGAATTCTTATGGTTTCATGTCTTAGGTTTAGATCTGTTATCCATTGTGAGTATGTATACCATGGAGTATTACTCAGCAATAAGGAACAATAGTGAATTAACACATCTGGTATTATCCTGGTTGGAGCTAGAACCCATTCTTCGAAGCGAAGTGTCACAGGAATGGAAAAACAAGCACCACTGGTACTCACCATCAAACTGGTACTAACTGATCAACACTTACATCACACAGGGCAATAACATTCATCAGGGGGCGGGCAGGCGGGAGGGGGGTGGAGGGGATGGGAAAACTCTCACTGAATGGATGCGGGGAGCACAGTTTGGGGGATGACCACGAATGTAGCTCTGACATGGGCAGTGCATGGGCAATATATATAGCCAAAGTGTTGTACCCCCATAATATTCTGAAATTAAAAATAAATAAATAAATAAATAAAAAGGAAAAAAAAAGAAATAGAACCATAGTCAGGAAGACAAGTAATTTCATACAGAGCTCTAATGAATGTTAAATATCAGCACAGTTTTCCCAGCCTCATTCTCCTTCATATTTCCTTGCATCTTTTCCCCACTCCTTCTCAACCAGTGTCTTTTGCTGGCTTCTCTTGTCTTTCCTGTAATTTTGGCATGACTCAGAGCTCTGCTCTCAACCAGCTTCCCTTCCCACCCTTCGCACTATGTTTGAGAGCTCGTTCTCACTCTTGTCTCTTTGAGGACAAATTCCAAATGATGTTTTCTTGGCACTTCCACCTTCATGTCCCATAGACCCCTCACACTGAACAAAACCAGAAGGAAGATCATCATCCTTCCACAAAGCCTGTTCCCCAGCAGTATGACCAAGCTTGCTGACCACTGCCACCTCTTCTGTTTTCATCCCTGTTTAGTGATTGGTGTCACTGTATACTTTGGAGGCCAATCCAGAAACCATTCTTAGCTACCAATATCTAATCAGTAGGTACTGTCAATTGTGCTTTCTAAATCTATACCATCCATCCCCACTGCTCCATTTTATGGGAGTCACCATCATCTCATGATAAAATCCCTGCAACAACCAAAGCAGTCTTCTTCCCTTGAGTATTTTCCCTCTCCAATCCATAATTTATACTACTAACAGAGGAATGTTTAAAACTGTAAATCAACTAATTCCTTCACTTAAAATCCTTTAGTGGCTTCTCACTGCCCTCAGCCTATATGCAAACTCCTCAATGTGGGTTTGACAGGGCTTTGCGTGATATGGCCTCAGATTACCTCTCCAGAGTCTGTTCCCCGTTCTCAGCTTTTCTCTGTATCCTACAAGAACATGGAAATTCTTTTAGTTCCCTTTGTATATTTTTTTTTCTCCAGGCCATCATTCATGCCATTGATTACACTGGGACATTCTCCCCGCTCCTCCCATTTTACGGCCCCTTTCTGCTAGATGAATCTTACTCTTCAGATCTCAGTTTAGACATCTCTGATATCTTCCAAGAAGCTTTCTCTGAACTCCCAAGACTGTTAAAATTACACTCCCAAGTGGCCCCCTCATAGCACTCCATTCTTATATCTAAGCATAATGCTAAAAATATTGGTTTGGCACTTCTCTATTTTCCCAAGCAGACTTTAGGTGATATAAGACAGCAATCATGTTTTTGTTTACTCTTTAATTCCAGCAGATTGTCATGAACATTGCAAGCATTCTGATAATAGATGAGGAAACAAATGGAAGGATGTATCGATGGATGGATGGATGATGAATCTTCTTCCTGAGCAGGAGACTTGATAAAGGGGAGGGTGTTTCAGAGAAATTAACAATTAAGCTAGGCTGTGAAGAATGACGTGGTTCACAGGAAATAAAAGGGAAATGGGACTTGCCAACAAAAAAAATAGCAGGAGATCTGGCAGTAAATTTGTGAAACATTTAATTAAGAATTAAAATTTTAGTGTTACTGAAGCTTTTTCTTTACTCTTTTAAGTGAAAGAAATAATTAGAAGTTAGAGAATGACCAGACTATGAATGCTATTAAATATACCAATAAGATTAGACTTTGTGTTTAAAGTATATTTAATACATATTATACATTAAGACATTATAATTATTTAACAACAATAATAATAATGTTTATGGAGAATTTACTATATGCTGGGGCCTCTTCTAAGTACTTTAGATGTTAATCCCTTTTAACCTTCCCAGAATCCCAGTGGCAGCGTACGATGGGCCAGCCAGTGCAGTCAGTCTGCCCTCTGATATAGGCAGGAGGAGGATGCATTGTCCGTAGAGAATTTATAAACAATTGTAAAACACTATGGTTAACCCCATTCTAAAAGTCTAAAAAAATGTCATAATAAAATAGTATTTCCTGGAAAAAAAATCATTTGTTGATTTAAATCCTAAAATTGCTAGTTACTGTGAGTTTTAAGTGGCTTCAATGCTGCCATTTTATATGGTCACTTGGAGTTTTTATTTAGTTTAAAATTTAAAACAAGGAAACAGCGAAAAATGCAAGAATTACTATTGTGCCTGGCAAGTGCGAATTTTAGTTCACACATAAAACAGATTACTGAATTTTAATAATATCCTTAGAATGAAAATGTCTTACTCTATTTATTTAATTGTTACCTAGAAATATATAATTTTCCCTTTATCAAAAAATTAATATAATTAAAAATTATTAATCCATTACTTTATCATTGTATAGTATTTGTTTCTTTTTTATTTTTAATTTGCTGGCATAATTATATATACAAAATTCAATGAAAGAAAATTATCACTGTTGTTTTTTCCTGGCTATTATAATTATTCATTTTATGTTATGGTTATTAATGAAAATAATTTGTACTAATATTGTTAGAAAATGATTCACTCTGGGTGCCAGATATGCTAGTAGTGCCACTGACAAACCCTGTAACATAAGTACAAATATTTTCTTCAAATTTATAGATAAGAAAACCTGAGTGAAAGCTGCCAAGTTGAGAAAGGCAGATTTGTACATAAGGTAGGTTATCCTGGGTGGTGGCATACGGCAGACAGGAAGCAGGAACTCCAGTGAGAAGACAATTTTGAAAGCCCGTGCTGGTGTCCAAGTGTGGAAGGGACGATGCCTTGGAAGGGGCTCAGCAGCTTCTGCAGGGGGCAATGACCTGGAAGTTGTTCTATATACCAGTTCTTGCTAATGTTTACACACAAGTACCAGAAGGTCTCTAGTTTGCTGTTTCCTCTAGAATATGGTTGATGAAAAAGCTCATCCCTGGGGAAAAATGCTTGCAGTGATTTCAAGGCCAAAGCCATAAAAATGAAATATTGTAATTTCATAGTCACAACACTGGTTTTCTAACTGCATCCCCACTCCTTATTGGATATAAATTTAATAAGGCAATTTTCAGAGAATGATATGATATGCAGGAAAATAGTAGTAGTTACTGTGCTGACCTGTGCTATACCATTAAGGAAAAAGGCTCCATTTTAAGTCAATGATAACATATTTTGCCGCCTCTCCCAGGATTGTTGCTGGTGAAATATGAAATGACCTGTTAAGGTGCTCTCCATTCTAACAATGTTTTCACCCTGCCTTGTGAGACCTTGGTACCCCTTTTATCATGATTATTATCCAAATAGCAGGTTCTTGTTGGGTGATTCAACAGATGTCTCAGCCCCTCTTCCTACATCTGGATAGGAGACAAAGCAAAGAAAAAAACGGGGCTTTAACTGTTGAAGATTTGGATTACTTAGTCAATTTGAAAATTTTGCTTCATTTCTGATTCTGTTGTGTTTCTTTTTCTTATCCATAAAACAATGATTATGTTGCTTTTTCCTTAGATTCTCCATTGTTATAAATTTAGGGGGAAAGCCACTTGAGTTATTTTATATCTCACCCACAAGGTGTGTGTTTTACTTGAAGCTTTAAATAAATAATGGATTGGCTGGCAAGTTTAGGGAGAAAAATCATTTTTCATTGACAGAAAAGATATCATCCAGACTGTTGAGGGTGGAGATTGGCTAAACATTTACCCAAAGACCATTGCTTCTTGGCATGCCTTAAGCCTCTCAGTCTATTCAACACCAGAATTTCTGCTGAGAATAGAGAACAAAATATACACATTATGGCTTATCATAAGGGGGAGTCATGTGTGAGGTAGGACCTCTCCAGGTTACTGATACCACAAATTTATTTATTTTTCACTTTTTAAACCACTTTATTTAGGTATGACTGACATACAAAAAGTTTTACATGTTTGATACATAACAACCTGATGAGTCTGGAGATAAATGCATACCCGCTCAACCATCACTGCAATCCATACCATAAACATATCCATCATCTCCCAAAGTTTCTTCATGCTCTCTTTATTTATTATTTGTTTCTGTAAAAAGGACACAGTATCAGATCCCTCTTAAAATATGTTTAAGTACACAATACAGTATTGCTAACTACAGGCACTATGTTGTACAGCAGATCTCTAGGTCTCATGTTTAAATTATTAATCCATTTTGAGTTGATTCTTGAGTGTGGTATAAGATAAGGGTCCAATTTTATTATTTTGCAAATGGATACTCCCTACACTATATCTTGAAGAGACTATCTTTTCCCGTTGTGTACTTTTGGCAACCATCAAATATCAATTGACCGTGGATGACTGGGTTTATTTCTGGGCTCTCTATTCTGTTCCATTGATCTGCATGTCTGTTTTTATGCCAGTACCATTCTGTTTTGATGACTGTAACTTTATAATATATTTTTAAATCAGGACATGTGATCTTTCAGCTTTATTCTTGCTCAGAATTGTTCTGGCTATTATAGGTCTTTTGTGGTTCCATATAAATTGCAAGATAATTTTTTTTCCATTTCTGTAAAGAATGCCATTGGGATTTTGACAGGGATGGCGCTGAATCTATAGATCACTTTTGATAGTATGTATGTGTTAACAATATTAATTCTTCTAACCCATGGGCATGGGATGTCTTTCCACTTATTTGTGTCTGCTTTAATTCCTACCATTTTTTTTTTAATAAGCCAAACTATAGATCTTCATTTGCTAGTAATTATTCTGGGTGCTTGATATTCTGCAATTAATTCCACACAACTGTAAGCATAAAGGTGTCATGTTGAGGAAAGAGTGACCATAACAGCTCTCTTCAGAGGACTTATCAGAAGAAAATGAGCGTGAATGCAGTCGAAAAAAGTCATTTGATTCCAATTCCAGGGTTTGTATTTTGCAGTGCTTATGTTTTCTCATCACTGGAAAACTGCCTACAGTGGTGATATGAACAAGTTGTCATAAAGCATGTATTTTAGCCCAGCTCTCCCTTCATCCTACAAGTGAAAGTCACATAAGCATAATGACTTTTCCTTATAGGAGGGAAAAATAAGTTGAAAACAGCAACAACTATCTAGAAATATTATAATTTTTTAAAGTAAAGATGAGAGCAATTCTTGAAGGTCACAGAGTTTGGCCTAGCAGGCAGAGCAAAACTTAACATTGAAAATTAAGTATTTTATGCAAAAAATATCTACAAGGCAACCTCTCAAATAAATAATAGAGCAACCCACAAGCTGAGCATTTTTAAAAGTTTGTGATATGTATCTAGTACACTATTGACATTTAAAACTCTAAAAACTTCAATTTAATGACTGTATCATCCCTATGAGGAATATCATCTAATGCAATGATTTTCCCTGAGTTGAAGAGGCAGCAAGGAAAAGTGTTTTCAAACTATACACTCCCTCAGCATAGCCCACTATGTGCCCCCTCTAGTGTTGGAAACATCACCAGGGGCCTAAATCAAGTTAGAAAAAGCAGAGGCCCAGACTGCTGAGATGATGATGCTTAATGCAATTCTCCTAACAAGCTATGACGGATACTTTTATGTGTCAACTTCAGTGGGATAAGTGACACCCACATAGCTGGTAAGACATCTCTGTATGCATCTGTGAGGGTATTTTGTGAAATGATTAGCATTTGAATCAGCAGACTGAATAAAGAAGATCCACCCTCACTCATGTGGGCATCATCCAATCCATTGAGGGTCTAGATAAAACAAAACAAAACAAAAAAACAAACAAAAACAGAGGAAGGGGGAATTTGCTCTCTTCTTGAACTGGAACATCCATCTTTTCTTCCCATAGATATCAGATATTTCGTGGTTCTTGAACCTTGGGATTAGTGGACCTAAACCAGCAGCTCCCCCAGTTCTCTGGCGTTTGGCCTTGCACTGAGAGTTACACCACGGCCCCATGGTTCTCAGCCTTGCAGATGACATATTGTAGGACTTCTCGGCCTTTATAGTCTTATGAGCCAATTCTCAAAGTAAATCTCTTTCATTTTTATACACACACATACACACACACCATATCGCTTCAATTTCTCTGGGGAACTATGACTAATACACAGCTGTGTACCCAGATATCCAACCCGTAATTCCTGAGGCAGTATTGTATGACGATTAAGAGTGTGGATCATGAAACTGGACATCTTGGGTTCAAAGCCTAGTTCCACCTTATGCTCCCTGCATGACATTTGGAAATTTACTTAGTCTCTCAATAATTCAGTTATCTTGTGTTTTACTGGAGATAATTATAGAAGCTATCCATTATAAAGCTCTTGAGAAGATTATACTTGTGTGTATGAGAAAAAGAGAGACAGATTAGATAAATAGATATAAATAGATTACAGCAAGGTCTGGTACATACTAAGTGCTGTATACATGTTAATTTTTGTTAATAAGTTCAAATCTAGGTAGAAAGTGCTGTAACTGGGAGATTAGCATTTTGGGGGGAACAGAAAGGCCTGGCCTTGGCCACAGATGGAGAAAGAGCAGGAGAAAGTCTGTCTACCACAGTTAAGACATGCTTTCCCCTTGGACAGCATTTTGCAAAATAGCAATGTGAAGAACAAGTTGTTCTTCAAAGTGTTCTGTTTCTATGGTGTTTTTAAAGAGTTTGAATACTTCGTTAACATTACAAAACTGGGAGATTTCATACTAATATCCAGATCATTTGATACTTCACTCCTCCCTCCTTGACTCACTCTTTACTTGGCTTCCACAAGGACACACCCCTGCGGATTCCTCTTCCTTTATTGGCAGCTGATTCTCTGCCTCCTTTTCTGGCTCCCCGCTTCTTGACCCCTGATTATGGGAGTGCCCAAGGCTTGGTCTTTGGCCCTCTCCTCATCTCTCTCTGCGATCACTTTGTGGCCATGATCAGGTCCTAAGGCTCTAAATATCATCTGTTCTGATGATTCCCAAGTGTATGTGTATGTCTCCACTTTGGTCCCTACCCTACCCCACCCCCCCATGTTCCAGTCTTATTGATCCAATTTCCTACTTGACAGCTCCACCTGGAGGCAACTGCCCTAGTCTATGTCATGTACAAAGAAGATCCTCCGCAAGGATTTAAGCATAAGCCCAGGGCAGTGAGGGTGAGAGAAAAAGGGAAACAAAGTAAGAAAAACATGAAGCATTTCTCGGTACCTACTGCATAAAAATAACTTTCAGAGACACAGCAAACTGATCAAGAAGATTTTTTACTCCATAGGTGGAGAGGCTTACAAGACAGAATTATACTGTGGAGTAGTCCAAGGGAGAAAAAAATCTGCCTGGCTTCCTCCCATGGAGAGGAAACTCCCTTTAACCCAGGGCTTCTTGATGTTCTCTCAGGCTGCCATCGCCCACGTGTTTGGATGTGACACAGTGTTTCATCCAAGTGTACAAGCGGAAAGTTGTTCCAGGCCAGGTAAGTAACTAAAAAGGACAAGAAAGCAGAAGCCAGTTGAAGGCATCTGAGAAGGTACATTGGTTTGGTTACAATAACTTGTCCAAAACTATCTTCCCTCCTGATCTGCAATTCCTTCAAACCTTTGACATCTCAGTGACAGAGTTTCAGTCCGAAAAACTTGGGTCACTTCTATTTCTTCTCTTTCTGGTACACTCTGCATCAAATCTCACAGGCAATCCGCTTGACTCTGCCTTCAAAATATAGCCAAGATATATTTCCCTAGCTTAGGAGAATGCTGCTGGCTATTTCCTTGTAAAATTTCTTTCCTGCTATACCTATATATGACTTCATTCCCTACCTACCTTTAGGCCATTTCCCAAATGTTACATGCTCAGTGAGGCCTTCCCTACCACCTGTTTACAATGGAGCCCCTGCTCTCCTCTGTGTCCCTACCCCACTGCTTCTCTTCTCAACATCTGATATAGTATATGATTTGATTATTTATTGATTTCTCCACATGAATATAAGCTCAATAAAGGCAGCAATTGTTGACTGCCATGTTCACTGCTAGATTCTCACCACCTAGAACAGTTTTTGGCACAGGGGAGGTTTGCAATAAAGATTTGGGTTATTTCCAACATCTCTTGAAAAGAAGTTAGAGGTTCCAGTGTGACCAGACCCACCTTTTCACATGAGAGTCCTCAGCTAGAGTGAACAGATCCATCAACAAAAGACCCCACTTGGCTGCCTCGCTTATGGCCACCTCAGTAGCCCCAGGGCTTGAAGGATTGTGTGTCTTTTGAGGAAAGTGACTATGTCCTGGAAGTGACTAGGGCCTGAGGCTTCTCCCCTGTGTGTTACCACTCACTGTCACCTTCCCCTCCTTGGGACATTTGAATTTAATGTCCCAATGGGGATATTTCTCCCAATGGGGAGAATTTAAAAGCATCCTGGGTACGAAGAAATCACTTCCTGCTTGGTGTCTGAGCTGCAAGTTGATCTGCATAAAGACACTTCTTGGGTAAAATATTTAAATACCATCCTCCTCCAGCACTTCCTTCTGTGGCAATTTAAAAGCATTTCTGCCTCATCTATTCATACCCACTCTGATCTCTGCTCTTCCCACCACTTTCCATATCACAGGAACACCAATGAAACTTCACTCCAGAGTGCGTCTTCAGCCTGAGGCTCTTGTATTTCTCTGCCAGTTTAACACTTTCACCAGAATCTATCCTGCAACCCTAACAAGTCCATGACTGCTCTCACTTTCTTCCTTTCTCGCATGTGCTCTTCTTCCTTGGAGTATCCATCCGTCTGTATTTCTTCCCTGCAGAGTTGCAGGTACTTCCTAAATGGTATCCTTGCCTCTAACTCTACAGAGATTTCCTTACTCTCTTACGGTTGTTCAAACCAGAAAATTAAGAGTAATCCTTGACTCCTTCCTCTGCTTCATCCAATATTTTTTAATTTATCAGTGAGTTTAGCTGATTTTACCTCCCAAAATATTTCCTAAATTGTGATTACATTGTGCTAATCTAGGTTACCTTCATCTCTCCTGATTTACTACAACAGCTTCCTAATTAATCACCCCAGAGTGTTTTTGCTTCATCCACCTCCTAAACAATCCTTGACATTGCAGCCAAAGTAATCTTTTAAAAGTACATTCTTTCTTAAAACACATTTTTTAAATGTTACCATCCTGTATCCCTTCTATTGCAAACCAATAGAATGAAGGGGAAATTCTTTAACGGGGTATGTAAAGCCTTTGACTCAATCTCTCCTTCTTCTCCAGTCTCATCGGGGACCATACTTCCCTCTCTTCTCTCCTCTCCAGCCACGCTGGGTTTCTCTGGGATTCTTCAAAAAGCCACGCTCTCTGCCTCCTTTATTCTTCCCAGCTCCTCTCTTACCTAGCTCAACATATATAATTAACATGTCCATTTACACATCCTTTTCTCAGGAAAGCCTATGTTGTCGAGATTAGATTCTCCAGTCAAGGTTAGATTCCCTTGTTTTACACTCCTGTAGACCTTTCTATTTTTCCCTCATAGCAACTTGCACACTTGTAACTATTTGCACAATTACTTAGAACCATTTTTAATTGTGTTCAGAGTAGTCTATAAGCTCCATGAGTACAGAGACCACTTCTATTTTGCTCAGCTCTTTCTATTAATATCTAGTACAGTACCTGGCACTTAGTAGATCTTCAGAAGTATTTGAGTAAATGATTTATTTTTGTTTTATTCTCTATAAATATAGGAAATACCTTACAGAATATGTGTAGAGCTGACTGGCCTTCTGAAATACCAATCAGATCTTATTCCCCTGTGCTTAACATCCTTCAATGGCTCCTCATTTCAAAAGCCTAGACGCTAACTCCCTAATCTGGCAGGTACAACTACATTTTTCAGGTAACTACTCCCTATTATCTGGGATGATCTCGTGACTTGGAGTTGCTTAGATTTATCCAAAGTTCTCAATAAATTTGATATTTTTCTTTTCTTCACTCTTCTTAAAATGTCCTTCCTTTTCTTTGTCAACCTTGAAAATTCTCACTTTAAGAATCAAGTCAAAATTTTCCTCTTTCTATGAATCTTCACCTCGACTCCCAAAGGAGCAAAACTGGATGGTGTCGCCTCCATGTTTCCAGAACGTGCTGCTTATATATTGCTGTATTTTAGCATAGAACTATTCATTTAAGTGTTGTTTTCATCCTTCTCAGTATTCTACAAAGACGGGGCATGGTCTGTTTCTACATTCCTGGAACATGTGCAAAATCAATAACAGTTATTTGAATCACTGGATGAGTGAATGAAACCTATCATCTCTGCATGTACCTAAACTCTTGTCCAAAAAAATGATGTATGATGTTAGAATATTAACTAAGTAATTTTCTTCTCTATGTAAGATCCTTTTAAAATCTATTGCCAGGAAAATATCATGTCTACTGAAGGGTTGTTCGATATGCTTCAGTCTTTTAAATAAAGGAAACTATGTAAATTACTCTGACTTTCAAGGTGCTCTGGGATATTTGATTCCAATGATGAGGATGATTTTCACTTAAAATATATTTTCTTCCCATCCATAGTCCTAATTTTTTTCTGTACTTTTGTTTCATTGACTCTGTTGTGTATATCTATATTTTTGTTATAGCAACGTCTAATTATCTTGAATAAAGAAAAATGAGACATAAACAAAAGACTAGATTACTAAAGTTTTTTCAAATTCTATCATTATATGATATTAAAAAATTAAAAGTTTTCAAATGTTGGAGCTATTACAAATAAGTTAAAAATGACAATTACAAAGAAAAAAAATACTCCCTTAGGAAGAAGTCTTGTTAGGCATACACATTATTTAGAGGACATGTTCATATTCAATCTACTTCTAAATAGACTTAAAATTTACACTACCCTCTGTAATTTATATTCACTCGTTTATACAAATGCACATCTTCTCCTTTTCCCTTTACCAACCTCCCTATTTCACCTAAAATCTTCACTGAGTATTGTGAAAAGCTTTCAAGTCACAAAAGAAGCATAGAAAAAACATGTTACATAGAGCCTATTTTTTTTATTTTTGTAATTCTGTGATCTTGGACAAGTTATTTTATCTATTGTAGCCTCAGGTTCCTCATATGTATATATGAAGATGCTACTTGTTCATTTTGCTTCACAGTACTTTTAAAATAATCACATGGGACCTCCATAGAAGTATTATCTTTAAGTTAGCACAAGCTTAAGTGTATAATATGTCATGACTTAATTACAATACTATGACATTACCAATTATCGATGGACATCATTGCCTCTAACAATCAGTCTATCTTGTTGCTCTTGAGTCATCATAAAAGTAATATCTTGGTGAACTCTAGTCATAAGGACAATAATGCATTACTTATCTTTACTTCCTTCCATTGTAACTTACCTTACTATTGCTGGGAGCTTACTGTTTCTTCTCTGCCACTGCTACCTAGGCTCTCTAGGTAGATTTACACATTCATCCATGTATATACTCATTCACAGTCTCCATGAGGACAGGAATCTTGATTTTTTTCCATAGCTAAAAGAGTACCAGGCATAAAGTAGGCACTCAATAAATATTGGTTGAATAAATTGGATAAATGGAATGTTCATTGAGCACTTACTATAAGCACTAAAACTATACTGGTGAAAAAGATGGTAAATAGCCTTCCTTTTCCAAAAATTTTACTCTTAGTTGAATTGGTGGAGGGGAAACAGTTATCAAGTAAACAAATGAACAAAAATGATTATTTCAGAGAGTAAAAACAGTGATGTGGTAGAGTGGCTGAAGATGGCAAAGGCAAATTAAATCACATGGTCAGGAAAGCATGACAGGTGATATTTAAGCTGACAACATTTTGCCAGGAAGAAAGGAGCCCTAGGGAGACACTATGGTTTGAATATATCTCCCAAAGTTCACATTTTGGAAGCTTAATCTCCAATGCAATGATGTTGAGAAGTGGGAACTTTAAAAGGTAATTATGATTGAGGGCTCTGCCCTCATGAATGGATTAATGATGTTATCATGGCAGTGAGTTAATTACTAGAAGAAGAGAGTGAGTTTCTGATAAAAGAAATTAATTTGGGCCCCTCTTGCTCTCTCCCTCTCATTCATGCTCTTGTGCCCTTCCACCCTTCCACCATGGGATGATGTAACACCAAAACCCTCTGCAGATGCCATCATCCTGAAATTGGACTTCCCATTGTCCAGTGAGAGTTTGAGGAATGAATTTCTTTTCCCAGAGATTACCCAGTGTATTATTCTGTTATAGCAACATGAAACAGACTAAGACAGAAGGTGAAGGAGCACAGCCATCCAGGTAGAGGGAACAGTAGATGCAATCTTTACTGCTTGTTGACTTCCTAGTTAAGCTTCTAAATGCAATTTCAGATCTAGGCTGTCCTCCACGGGTAAAACATCTTCATAAAGATATGGCCTCAAAACAATTCTCACACTGGCATAGCTGGGAAATATTTTCTTCTGTGTATACTGACCTTGTGGGCCATTTTCTCTGAGCACAGCTCAGCCATGCTGCAGATGACTATACTTGTGTATGCATGTGCAATTTTATGCACTTTAAAGAGTGATTAGCAAGATACTATCTGTTGACCTCTAGAGTAACTTTGTTATCTGGGTGGCGTTCTACAGCAGGGTTTCTCAACCTTGGCACTATTGATAATTGGAGCATTTTAGGATTTTGAAGCATCCTTGAGCTCTACGCACTCCCACACCCCCCCACACACACACTCACAGTGATGACAATCAAAAACATCTCCAGACATTACCATATGCTCCAGGAGGGGCAAAATTGCCCTCTGTTGAGAATCACTGTTCTGTGGGATAAAACATTAGTGGCATCCTCTGCCTTAAAAAAGCTTTCTGAGTGACCTGGAGGCACAGTATTTTCTTATCTTATTTTGTAGAGGTCATTTCTAATCTTTTGAATCATCAGGCACACTGTGTAGGTTTGTATCTGAATTTCTTCCCCCATGTACAGGAGCTAATCTTTGCCAATCGCATCCTACTTCTGGAATTCTACTATCTCATACCTACAATGAAAGGTAAACTAGATGATGTCCAAGAAGCCAGTCACCTCAAATGTTTCATGATTCTTGAAAACAGAATCCTGTGATCTTTAGTGTCATTGATAGCTTCATGATTTGCACAATGTAATTTATTGAGATCTGAGGGAATTAGATCAATGATATGTACACAGACCAAAATTTATGCTTTGTCCCTCTTTAACTATTGGGTTCATTCATTTTTTTCCCAATATGGTTTAGAATACCTTCCACTCTTTTTGTGGGCATTTTTTTTAACATTAGTTTAAATCATTTTGTGTTTCAAGCTCAAGAATCTAGTAATACATGTTTAAGATATATCTTTTATGTGTTTTTTTCTACTGTGTGATAAAAACAACATGCTGTTTCTAGTGAGGGTAAGTGTCAAACAGGTTTTTTTCTCTTCTTTCATTAATTCACACAATTATGTAATACATAGTATTATTGGGCACTTAAGTACAGGACATGGATGGGAGGGGAATACAAAACATACAGGCCTGCTGATAAAGAGCTAATAATTTAATTGTAATATAGACATTGGCAATACAAAGAGATAAGTGTGAAAGAACAGGGAACTGCAGAGTGTTAAGGAAGCAGAAAGAAAAAATAAATAAACCTGGAGGGATAGATTTAATGAAGATATATTGTCACTTTTAGCATATATACACACACACACAATGTACACACATATATACTATGTGTATATGTTTATATATGTACATTTATGCGCTATACACGCACACACATACACACACATATATTCAGACAAAAAGATTCTGAACATTCTATAAAAAATTGTAGGGCCAGATGTGAATGGTAATCAAGTTAAAATTTGGGATACAAATGTAAATAAGCATTTAATACGTTTACATACAATGTTTGGGTATACTTGTTTAAACCCTCTTGCTGGGCCATATCATCTCCATGACATTCAGGTAAAAGCAAAATAAGAAAGAACAACAACAACGGAGCTTAGAAATCACCTGAGTGTTTATTCTGTGCAGTGATGCACATCAAGGAGTTTCGAAGCATGGAACTCAATAAAGTAGTTTTTCAATTTGCCGGGAGCAGCAGGAGGGGAGACCAAAACCAGAACAAAGAGATCTGGGTGTCAGTAAATCTGTAAAACCCTTTAATGTGGAATTATATTTCCTGACAACATATGCATTCAATAAAGTAAAGATATTTGATTGCAATTTGCACAGCATCCATTTGAAAGTTAATAATTAGCCATCAGGAAAAATGATGCTTTTCAAAATTATAATAAAATGTGTCATACTAAAATCTTTAAGGAGTGGGTGAGTGGTTTCATTTTGTTTCAGGGTCACAACTGGCTTCAACGTATAACCTCGCTGAGCATTACAGAAGAGAAGCTTTTGTGCAAAGTGAGTGTAGCACCAGGTCAGCGCCACTCAATCACTGTTCAATAGACTTCCTTCAGATAATACAATGGGCCTCAAAATAATCCAAGAAAAACAGTGTGAGGCCATTTTAGCTGAAGGATTATCCCATCGAGAGCTTAAATTTCACCTCTCTTTACACTCATTTTCACGTTTTAATTTACAGTCCGCTTATAGATTTCCCCAAATAATGATTTAGCTGTTGGGTAATGTTGTTGTGCAAGATCCTTTCATTGCATATAATATCGCCTTTGTATTTTAGAAAGTCTAGCTCCTCTCAACCCTGTAGAATACAGCCCAGTTGAACTAAAGACCTGGTAAATCCCAATATATCAGTTAGTCATTCATTCTGTCATTCAGTCCAATAGTCAGTCAACAATATTTGTTGATAACCACGTTGTATGTTGTACCCAAACATAGTTTCTAATGGTATACAAACAGAAATGGAAGTTTACAAAAATACATAGTATTGGTGAGGATGAAATCAAAATCACACTCACAAGCACTGATAGTGGAAATAAAGATTATTATTATTTTGGGTTCACCTACCTCCAGTCTATCCTAAATAACTAGTCAGGTCAATTTTGGTAGTTCAACTTCCTTTATAGGGTGCAGTTGGAAATAGCCACATGTTAAATCTGGCCAGTGACCAGGGAAGTCTGCAGAGGATTCTTTGAATGACTTTCTTGTTTGTATGAAACAGCACTTGGCTTTGCTATGTACAGATGAAATATCTGAAGCAGTTAGAGCCACTTTGCTATCTGCCTCAGTATGATGTCAACACCAAGAAAGATAGATGGAAATAACATGAGCTTAATGGTTTTGAGTCTTATCAATCAACTTTGGAGGCTGGTCTACCTTTAGAATTTCTAATATTTTTTTCTTATTGTTTAAGCCAGTTTGATATGATGTTTTACTTGCTATTTGAAACATCATAATCAAAATGATGCAATTTGGTATTTTTTTCTTGCAGGACAAGTTGTCCACGTATAAAGAATCTTTAAGTGTTTGTATACATTGGCACACTTAAGTGGCATCCAAGGATTTCTTTTCCTCAGTAATCAAAAATGCATATCAATTTTCAAATATGGAGGTTTGCCATTGTTGTTTATAACAGTTAAAAATTTGAAACAACATAAATGGCCAAAAAATGGAGCAATAGTTATATTAAGCATGTGACTCAATAGAGCAAACTATTAGACTCACTAAAAATTATGTTTTCAAAGAATATTCAGTGATAAACGAGAATGTTTAATGTTAAAATATTAAGTAAATACAAAGTCAAAAACTGAATACAAAATGATATACTAATGCTAAATCTATTGGCTAGCTTCTATAAATGGATCATCTCATGTAATTTTCCCAGCAAACCTATGGAGTAGGTGCTCTTATTATTAAAGTGTTATAGATGAGCAAACAGGTTTTGGAAATTATATTACTGGTCAAAGATCATATAGCTATTAAGTAGTGACCTGGATTTCAATCCTGAGAGTTACCTTTCTCTAATATATTTAGGATAAATAGGATCTGGCTCACATCCACCTCTGACTTAGCCTGTTGTGTGGCCAACTTTCTCTGGCCTCTGGGTCCCTCCCAGCACTCTGGGATGTTCCTGAAGTTTGCTTTCTCTTCACTGTGTATCACCTGAGCCACTCTCCAATGCCTGATGATAGCAAGGTCCATTTGCTGTCTCATTCAAATCACTTAATTTCCCGTAGTTCCATTAACATAGGCTGTTGTAAATAAACAATGTTTAATGAAATATTGAAACAAACTGAAAAAGTTACATCACTTTGACAGAAATGTATAGTTTAAAGCTAAGCATTTCTGTTTTTGAGAGTCCCTTACCTTTAGTGCCATGGAGAATTCCCCACCAGCTGCCTCTTTCCCTCCGACTGGGCATCCTACCATGTTGCTGGGACTCTTCCCTTCTCCACCCTCTGTCTCCCCCACCATCAACTTCCAACCAAATTGAAGTGCCCGTTAGCTTTCTATGCAAAACATCCCAAACTAGGTCCTGGGTGTATTTTTGCATATTCCAAACTTCTTAAGATACTGTTTTATTTTTTAAGGGGAAGAGGATAGCATCTTCTAGTACCAACACTTAGAATATCAGAACTTACAGATGCTTAGAATCCTTTTCCTGAAAACTATACTAGATACAGGCCGTGTGTGGTGGCTCACTCTTGTAAACCTAGCACTCCGGGAGGCCGAGGCGGGAGGATCCCTTGAGCTCAGGAGTTCGAAACCAGCCTGAGCAGGTGAGACCCTGTCTTTACTAAAAATATTAATAGAAATAACTAGCTGTGTGTGGTGGTGCATACATGTAGTCCCAGCTACTTGGGAGGCTGAGGCCAGAAGCTTGAGCCCAGGAGTTTGAGGTTGCAGTGAGCTATGATGATCCACTGCACTGGGCGACAGAGCAAGACCCTGTCCCAAAAAGAAAAAAAAAACAAAAACAAAACTGTACATTTCAGGCAGAGCTCTCTAAAGAGCAGGCATCTTATTTGTTACTTGATTTCTAGATTTCCAAAGTTAACATTTACCTTTGAACTAAAAAAAAAAAAAATAGCTTTATATAATACTGAACATCAATTGATTAATTTTATTATAAACACTTCTGTTTCTGTTAATAATGCTTTGACTAAAGAAAGTTGAGTTATTGCCCTATGTCTGCACTTACCTAGCTGCACAACTTCGGTGAACTCAATGGCCTGTTTTCCGCTCAGCCTTCCCCCCTCTCTTTGTCATACCTTCTTCCCTTCTCAACAACCTTTCTGTTTTCTGCCACTGCTCAGGGAACCCCTTAATAAAGCCTCTTAAGATCCAACACTGCCAGAGTAAACACATCTTGTCTCTAGTATTTCTTGTTAGTCACATCCAAATATCCAACGAAAAATGCCTTATTAATAAGATTACCATATAATTTATCATCCAAACTGGGATAATTTTGAGAATGTAAGGCAATGCTATTAATAACTAGGACTGTCCAGGAAATTAGAGACCTGTGGTCAACCTTTGTTAGGGGAAGTTCATGCTTTGGGGCTTTCCAATACAAGGGGAAAAAAAAGAAAAATGCGGTTTTAAATGTTAGCCTTTAAAATGAACATTTGACTTTTATCCAGAGCCCTCCAGGCTTCATGAGAATAGGGGGGGAAGATGTTAATTGAGGTGTTCCTGTGCATTAGGTACAACACATGTTAGATGTGTTGTGTTAGATCATCTCTCATTCTCAGAAGGAACTTCCAAAGTAGGGTGATTACCATTTCACAATTGCTTGGTTAGCAAAAGAGAAATATAAGGACAGAGGAATCTTTCACTATCTGTCCCATCATATCCTGTTGGCAGCCTTTGACTCTTTCCAGAAGCAAGCAAGCCCTGTCCTTTAAAGTCACAGTTACTATAAACATTCGTGAGCAGATGTCTTTATTAGAAAATGTCAGCGAAGTGTCACAGGAATGGAAAAACAAACACCACTGGCACTCACCATCAAATTGGTACTAACTGATCAACATCTACATCACACTGGGCAATAATATTCATCAGGAGACGGGCAGGCGGGGGGGGGGGGGATGGGAAAAACTCTCACTGAATGGATGCGGGGAGCACAGTTTGGGGGATGACCACGATTGTAGCTCTGACACGGGCAGTGCATGGGCAATATATATAGCCAAAGTGTTGTACCCCCATAATATTCTGAAATAAAAAAAAAATTAATTAAAAAAATAAATAAATAAAAAATAAAATAAAGTCACAGTTACTCTCACCTTAAACACTTCCATCTACTGGAGTAAAATACCTGGCTGCTCCCTATTTTCTAATGAGATCAGTGTCTTTGATCTAAAGCCTTCTACCCTAATTCATATTCAATATCTGTTTAAGAAGCTCCCTTCTGAAAACATATTCAATATTTGAGTTACTCAAATGCAAGTAGCACACAAAAACCCTATTTTTTCTATTTATACGCAATTCTTTATTTCTTGTATTGTGATTCCGTAAAGGAGGATTAAGAGAATTTGCCTCATTTTTTTGGGGAATTCACAATTTGCAAGAAGAGTCTGTGGTTCTTGAAAAATTCTTTAAGTAAAGGTGTTCATTATTCAGAACCACAGAAGCAGCAAGTCACTTGTATTCATCAGCAGAAATAACTTTGGTCCAACGGGAAGAACCTGAGGGACTCACAGTAGTTCACTTGTTTTCTTTAGCTTTTCAATTTTATATTTCAATTAATTTTTCCTCTGACAAAAATCTAACAAAAAACAGAATGGTAAGGCCATTTTATTTAAACAAAAGTATCTAGGGGACAAAAAACAGTACAGATGTAAAAGTGAGCAGACTGTATATTTAATTAATATTATAAAAATACAATGTGCTTCAACTGGAGCATGGAAATCTTATCCCTAGACAGAAAAAACAATCTGGTATTAGAGATCCCAGAATAAAAGCACTATACACACTCATATAAATATATATACCGTCATTGATATAAGCTAATTGCAATTTTAGATTAAAGAGGGACAATATTTTTGCCTCAATCATACATATACATATCAATTATTTAATATAAATTTATTAAGTGTCTACCCTGTGCCATGCTCTAATAAAGGTTCTAGGAATTCAAATACATATAATTAAAGTCTTACTCCCTAAGAACTTAAATTCTAGTGGAAGTCACAGATACACAGCCATTGGTTTCAATCCATTTCTGATTAAATTAATTGGTTCTCATAGAAGAATCTTATACAAAGAAGAATTTAACTCTGTCTTCTTTAAACTACATTCCAAGGGGAAAAAAATGGCAAGTTTTATTGCAAGCATACACAAATATTTTGAAAATGCATTCTCTAATTCTTCAAAATACATTCTACCTGCCATCTCTACTCATTTATTACCCCCTGGAAACTTATATTAAGCTTTAGAAGATGTGCAAAAAATATTTAGGAACAAATGGGTGAGAAATATTAAAACATTAAGAAGTTCACCTAAATTAAATATATATGCAGCAACAATACAATCTAAATTTAGGATTTGTCAAAAAACTTAAGTAGCTAATAGGAACTTATGAACAAAAGTCTTAACAGTTCTACCAGTCTGTGAAATTAAATGATGTAAAATATTAGACGTGTGAGCAATTTTAGTAGCATTCATTAAAACTACAGTATCTGTGATATATCTTGCTGTAGACTTTTGTATATTTCAGGCAGGCATTTTACATACTGAAAAAATCAAGTGATATTTTGCAGGATGGGAAAACTCTCACTGAATGGGTGCAGGCACACAGTTTGGGGGATGTCCACAATTGTAGCTATGACATGGGCAGTGCATGGGCAATATATATAACCAAAGCATTGTACCCCCATAATATTCTGAAATAAAAGGATTAAAAAATGTTATAAGCACTTTCAATAATGGATAAAAAAAATTCATAGTTTCATATATTTTATAAAATATTTCAGTCCTTTTATGGGTTTTTGAAAAGTATGTATAACACCTGTTGATTATCTAAACAAGGAATTAAGAGATTTTTCACTGTGTTTTTAAAGTTTGTGAAAATTAAGAATCTGCTATCTTGTGTCAGGGAATGAATTTTTTTTTTTTCCAACATCAATAGTGGGTACCATCTAGCTCATGACTATTGTTAATGTTGAACCAAGGGAGTAATTGTTATGTTTATAGTGTGGCTGTGCAGGTGGCATTACCCATTACAGCACACAAAATCTGTGCCCCTTCAGAGAATTTCCTCCTGATCTCAATCATTCTTCCTAACAATTGGTTTGCTATTATTTGATAGATATTTTGAATTTTATAACTGACTAGGATCCCCTTTATGCACTGACTACAAGAAAGCAATATAATTTTAAGGCTTACTATGAGGAATTGGAGTAGGGATTGGATGCAGGGAGCACTAAGTGGTTGCCAGAGGGATTTAATTTGTCTCAAAAATGTGTTTTATTTTGTTTGTTTTGGTAAACTCTGTTTGGAAAATAAGAAACTTCACACACACGCACACACACACACAATTCTAGCAATAGTAGACATTTTAAAGGAAGCAAATGACCAAAGACTCTACTATCCACATGACCTCATGCTGGCCTACTTCACTAATTTATAACATTTGCCTACTTCCCATTAATTTTTTGGTTTTGCACCCTTTACTTTTTGGAATATATTTCCTCATTTATGGCTTCATTTCGTGCATAATTATTCTTGCTTATTTTCTTTTTCCTTTTCACCTTTATCTAATTTATAACATTTTTCTGTATTTTAGTAGTTTTCAATCCTAATATAGTTGAAGAATAAATAAAAGAGATAAATGCTGATTAAATTTGACTTAATGTATTAGTTAAATATGTCTATCTCTTCCTCTTATATTGCATTTTCTGTTTATTTAACGTTTTAGCTACTTCAAATCCTTTATGAAATGAGTTAAGCCAATCTTAGCCTTGATAAAATCAAATTTTTTACCAATGCTTTCTTCAAGCAATCCCACTACCATACAATTCACCCATGTAACCAAAAAAAAAAATTGTTACTCCTAAATCTATTGAAATAAAATTTTAGAGAAGAAAAAAAACATCCCCACAATATCTGTTAGATGAGCCTATTTGACTGAAACATGGTCAGAGAAAAGTAGACAAACATATGAGCTTATATTTTCTTATTTAACTAAATTCCTAGATAACATAAAGAATTATCTGGTTGTGACAGAAGTCTAGCTTAGCTGTTTTTACCTATTTTGAGATCTGAAGTGGCTGCTGCTGACTTTCTTCTTGAGCCCCTGATCCTTGCTGTGTTTCCCACTCTTTTTTCAATGTTGTTATTCATTGAGCCCTTTCTATGTTTTGCGAAATATACTGGATGCTTAACATGTGTTATTTCACTTAATCCATTCTACCACCCTGGGAGTCAGGTGTCATTGTCTGCCTTTTAAAGATGAGTCTACTGACATAAGAAAGGCTAAGTGAGTAACTGGCCCACGGCCACGTGGGAAGGAAGTGGTTCAGTCAGGACTCACCCCAGACGGAGTTACTCTAAGGAGTTACCCCAAATGTGTTAGTTACCTCTGAGACAGGAAAGCTCTCACCCAGAAATGCTGGGAAGAATATGTGGCACCTCTAAGGCTTGTGCCAGTGATTGGAAACTGCCAAAGTGGGCTGCTCTTCTGATAAAATTCTACCAGAAACAGAGTCGGTAGAAGTAGAGTAGGCAAAAGACGAGGCATTTTTATTTCCTTCAAGCAAAAAAATAAAGAATTTACTCATTTGACACCACTGAGTTAACATACTCTTCTTTTAAATAGCAACAGACTCTTGAATGAAATCTAAATTTACCAACCTATCACAACTTGGTGTGAATTCCACACGCTCCCCAGTCCATCCCCCTTACTCACTACATATTAGCCATAGTATCAAATTTTCTGCTCCTAAAATAACACATTTGCTCAGAACCTTGCTATCCCCTGTGCCCATTAGGCTTGGCCCTGGCTTACTTCTTGCTTGGCTTCTTGTCCTTCAGGACTCAACTTAAATGCCACTTCAATCAGAGTAACTCTCTTTACCCAGCTTGTCTAAGATAACTTCCTCTCTTTTGAATTATTTTCTGTACTATCACTGCTTGTTTTTCACCTTAGCCAAAAGGCTGGACTATAACCCAGCTCAATTAGAAGTCCTCTTCCTGGAATTTGAGTCTTAAGCAAAGAATCTGAAGAATGGCAATATTTGGAGTCCATCTATCCCAACAGTTCCGCGTGGAGGAGACTAAACTCCAGTCTGTTATACAGATACTTAGAGCTGCCACTGTTTCTGTATTAATTTAATTCTTTAGGGTTTGTTTTTTGTTTGTCTGTTTGTTTTACTTTAAGGTAATCCATATTCTTTCAATATATTATTTTACTTTTTGGTATAAGTTAAACAGAATCAGCAACTATGGTTCTACTACTCTGTTTCTGCAAAACAAAATATAAGCCCCATGACAGCAGAGACTCTGTTTTGTGCACTGAACACCCGGAATAGTATCTGCTATCCTAATAATCACTTTTGACTAAACAGATCAATCAATAAAGTCTGATGACTGTCCTGAAATTGATCTTTGAATCAGGGATAATTGGTTCTAACAGAGACGTATGTTTGTTTCTAGCTTTAACTCCTCTGCAATGAGTTTGTTCCTGCATCATGTATACTTGTTTTCGCCATACTAATGGTGAAGGCTTCCCAATCTTCAGCGGCCTTTATTGTCACTTCCTTCAGAAGATAATATGTTCTAATTTACAGACGTGATCAGAGCCGACTTATATGCTGTGTGACCTTGGGCAAGTTGCCTAAGTACTCTCTGAATCTGTTTCCTTCTATGCAAAGTGGAAATTATGATACTTGCTATCTCATGGTTAACACTATGAGTTCACCAAGTTCTGTTTCATTTTCTTTCTGGGAACTCAGCAAGGTTCCTTTCTCAAGCTTTGATGGTGAGTTAGGGCTAATGACATTGTAGGTGAAAATGGTGCATGCTACTTTCAGGACTGGCCCCTAAAATTTAGGCCCAATCCTTCACATACTCTCTTTTCCCTGGTCTATTGGCCATATGCCATCCAGTGCAGAATGCTAAGTAAGGACCCAGTGGATGGTCCAGGGTAATGAGTTTGGACGGCCTCCAAAGGACTGCATTTTACCTTCATGTGAGCAAGGAGTAGTAAACCTCTGTTTAATCAAGCCACTAATATTTGGACTTCTGTTGTTGTTGTTATAGCAGGTAATATGACCTGATTAACTAGATCTACAATTATAAGAATTCTAGTGAGCATTACTTAGGATAGAACACAGAGGGAATTTCCCTTTTATAAGGGAGGTTTGATAAGTGTTATTCATGTCTTTTCCTCCATTTATTTTTACATCTGTCCAAATGTATCTTCACCAGTCCAGTTTTACTCCTTTCTTAAATAAAAATTGTTCTTTTTCTTTATTGGAGAATAAATATTAAAATGCTATGTATTTGTTATCCCAATCTGTGGAACTGGCTCCATTAATTAATTTCACTGATTTCTTTTGAAACTTTCCTTTTTCAATGGTTCTTCTCTATGAATATGATCCCATTCCATGCATTCACGAGGAACATCACTTCACCTCTGCTGTGCCCTTAATCTACAGTCATTTCCCCTATACATTATAGAAAAAATTCTACTGAAACAGTAATGCATATCCTTTGTCTCTTCTTTTCCACTACTCTTTTACTCATCAAAGTTTTACATTCACCTTTTCATCTCCTTCATTCTACTTAAATATTTTCTCAGAGATCACATGTGTTGAAATGGCCAAATTAAATTTGCAATTTTCTGTAACTGCTCTTCAGCACTGAAAGGTGCTGGCTCCAACCTCCTCCCTCTTTAGCTAAAATTATAGTAACTACCCTTGGTCTTTCCCCCTGGAAATTCCACGGCCCAGCATCTTATCCCTAGTACCTCTTTGGAAATTAGCCAAATTCAGGACTTTCACCTCTCCCAGCAGAGGCCTACTAACTTTATATGTCTGGTCCTGTTCTGTCTGTTGGGATCCACCTGGACCTTTCTAATGGTTTGATAGACTAAACCATCTGTTAAAATCTATTTTAACACCTAAACCTTTTCTTCCTCTTAAACTATTCTGAACATGTCTAAAACCAAACTCTTTATTTCCACCTGGACCACCTCTTCCTTTTAAACATGCTAAATGACAAGATTTTTTTCAAGTCTTCCAAGTTTGGAAATATAAACCATCAGTTATCTACCATTCCTCCTCATTTATCACGTTCAATTAGTTGAACCATTTCCTCTACAAAATATCTTGAATGCCTATTTTCCTTTTCATACTCTTGGCTCAAGGAATGGTACCACCAACCGCTCAATTGTCCAAGCCAGAAAGCAGTGGCCCATTTTAATCACTCCAACTCTCTCATCCCCTAAATTCCAACCACTCTTCAATTTCTACAACTGCTAGTCATGAAATATTATTCAAATTCTTCTTCTGTCATTCATCCCCACTGCCAGTATTTTGGATTAGCCTCCTATCACCTGTCGTCTATATCACTCTTAAAGGTTTTAGCTGGTTCTTCTACCGTAAATATTCTACCATCCCACTCAAATCCCAAAAATCCATTATTCAAAGACCAAACAAAATGACATTTTTAAAGTCAAATCTAACCTTTATCAACCTTCAAAGACCTTCATTTTGTTCAGCATATGGGGCAGAGTCTTTAAGTAAGCTTGGGTAATTTACATGACTGAAGCCCAACTAAGTGTCCAAATTCATCTCATGTTTTCAGTCACACTGCCCTTTCGAGCAACAGTAAGTACTTATTGTTAGTATTCTTTGAACATGCTATATTTATATTCTGCCTCCACATATATGTGCATGCCAATGACTGCAGTTAAAACATTCTTTACCCCTGGCCATTTATCTGGATAAGTGCAACTCATCCCTATTTTCATTTAGATGAAGGGTGACCTTATAATTTGTTGTTCAAAGTAGGATTCTTTTGAGAGTATAAGGAGATATTACTAACAATTACATCAAGAGAACAGGCATAAACAGAAACCGTTCTGGGAAAACCACACTATGTGGTCTTCCAAATTAGGTGCCATTTCCTAGAAAAATTTGTGATCATAAACCCCAAGTTATTTGTTTTTAATTATATTTACATAACATTATATTTCTCCTATAAAATCACTTATCATATTCTACCAGATGGCAGTAGATCCCCTGCAGTACCCAAGTTTGAGGCTCACCAATCCCTATTCCACAACTTGGACAGCAAGAAAGTTGATCTGCCAGCAGCAACAGCAATAGCAAAACCCTATGTCTCCCTGCCCTCCATCAAGTGGCATAGGAAGAGCCAAGCTTAGCAGCTTCTACTTTCCTCCCCACCAAAAGGTCACTCAACAACAGCAGGGAACTCAGAAAAGTGCCTTCTACAGCACCAGAAAGAATTGAGCAGGGGCCCCAAGTAGTATAAGAAGAATAAAGCAAGCCAGAATAACATTGTAAGGATGCAGGTAAGTAAACTCTCATCGAAACTAAAGCCCACCAAAGTTCACCAAAACTTATATCCTAAACTTAAACAGGATGACTGAAAGCTAAAGTAGAAGATCCTTGTGTAATCCCCTCCCTTTGAGTGTGGGCTGGTCTTAGTTACTTGCTTGCAGAGAGGATAATGGAGCAAAGGTGATGAGATGTCATTTCTATGATTAGGCTACATAAGACTGTGACTTCTCTCCTGCTAGTAGACTTTCTCTCTTTCTTGCTGGCTTTGATGAATCAATCTGCTGTGTTGGAGAAGCCAACATGGCAAGGAACTAAGTGGGTTCTCTGGTCAACAGCCAACAAGGCCCTCGATCCAACAATATTCAGTGAACTGAATCCTGCCAACAACCAGGTAAGCTAGCATAAAATTGTATCACTCCCCTATTGAGCTTTCAGATACCTTAGCCCTGTTTGATGTGTTGATTGCAGGCTTGAGAGAGACCATGACACAGAGGGCCCAGATAAACTGTGACCAGAGTCCTGACACACTGAAACTGTGAGATAAAAGTGTATACTGTTTAAGCTGCTAAACTGTGGTAATTTGGTTCACAGCACTAGATAATTGATATACATACTCTGAACTCTTGATCATCATTATCAAAGAAATATCTCACTATTCATGTGGGGACATTGAATTCTTTAAAAATTGAAGTAAACTATCTCAAAAAAAAAGCCCAAGAAGTTGATTTATTTTCATGTATCTTCCTTCACCTGCCAGAGATCAAGTTGGAGAAGCCACAATGATATCTACTGTAATAGAAAAGTTATTCCCTTTCCTTTTTGCAGGCTATTACCTGTACTTATAATAAATATTTGTGGTTTAAATGGTTAACTAGCTGAAACATAAAGGCTTTGGTTATTTTATGTTTCCTTCAAAGGCCATTTGTAGTATTGATTTAACTCACAGCATTTTGGAAGTTGTTTTTGCCTCAAATGCTCAAGCAGGTGTTTCTGTGCAGTTTAGAGCACAGCTTAAAGGCAAGAATATAAAAGGTATTAACTCTGCAAGCTTCTCCTGTACTCAATCATGAAACTTTGTGAAGTAACTGAATGCAAAGTATTATTGATCTCTGTTTGGAATTTTCCTATAATGGGACAAATTTAATACACATTAAATTCACATTATAGAATCTGCCCTAATGCGCCTGTATCTCACCGACAGGTTTTTATCTTTCCCTATCTGCTGAATTTGGGTGTTATATTTAATTAAAGTTGCCTATTGGGACATAATGGATAATTTGAATATAAGGCTAGGAAGCTTCCTCTACAGTATTATTTTTGTTAGGGAAAGTACTAATATCTGCTATAGCAAACAAATACCAAAGTCTTATTGTTGAACACAATAAAAGTCTATTTCTTGCTATGTCAAATCTAATGCAGATGTTTCTAGATGGTGGGAGAACTGCCTGTGGTTTTTCAGAGACCCAAATTCCATGCATCTTGTAACTCTGCTATTCTCTAGGGCCAAAGAGGCCTCTATTTGATTCTTTGCTTTCAGCTGCTAGTCCGGAGAAAAGCAGGGGGATCATGTGAGAAAGATTGTCTTGGGTCAGTTCTGGAAATGGTTTACATAATCCACTAGCCAAAAGCCAATCCAATGGCCACACCCAACTGCAAGGGAGGCTGGGAAATGTAGTCTACTTTTGTGCCTAGAAAGAAAAGAAAATGAGACTTGGTAAATACAGTCCGTGTCACAGGGGTAGTTAAAAAGAGTGCAATTTAGTACAAATGGATTTAGTGCTTCAAAAATATAGTACATAATGTATGCAACTTAATTTCAATATTGATCAATATTTGTAATAGGAGGTCACTTATTTTCAATAACTCTATATTATATAAATAGTATAAAATAAGATAATAATGCAGTATAAGTGTGTTCCAAATATGATTTTGTTTCTAATTTTACCTTTTGATAATAGTCATTTAGCCTATTTCCTAATTATCTCTGTAAAGTTATTCTCTTTTCCCCTACTTTCTGTTGCTTTCTCCTTGATAGCTTATTTTCCCTTCCCATGTTATTAAGGGAAGCTCTCCTTTGGTATATATTATATTGTATGAGATAATGCATTATGCAAAAATACCTGTTTGGGTACACCTTTTAGATGGGGTTTTGTTTTCAAAGGATTTGTGTTTGAGCTTAAAAATTTCTGCAATCCTGGACCATGTTAGAATAAAGGTTGCATGTGCTGCCTCTTGGGAAGCAGAGCAGTTAAGTGCTACCTCAGAATTCAATAGCTACCACGAATGAAGTAAGTGACCAGGGGATAGAGGAAAGTGGAAGAAAATAAAATCTACACATTGTGACCAACCTACACCAGTAACATTTACTGGCTACTTATGTTTTCTTAGTGGACAGAACATCTGAAGGGATGTATCTGTTACTATCCCAATGAAGGTCACACATGTTTATACTACAGCCTAAACTGAGTGATATTGCAGTTATGACCTTGACAAATTTTTCAGGCTATGAGAGTTGGAAAGTACCCTTGATCTGCAATGTTATATATTGTTCTATTGGTTTATTTGTTTCCTGGGAAGGAGATCGTGCTGGGCTTGCAGTTCAGAATGACCCAAGTGACCCTGAAACTGTAATTGGCATTGTCTGTTCACAAAGCTATTATTAAAAAATAGATGTTTGAGAAAAATTGTTTTTATTCTGTTCCATTATCACATATGAAACCTGAAGGTTCATTTCAGTATTTGCCGCCTTATAGCTTGTGTGCCTCTGAGGTATTCGATATTTTCTAAAATAAACTTGAATGCTAAATCACATAAAAGTGTCATCGTACAGAATCAGCTATACATAAAAGACTGGAAATCAGTTGAATTAAAAACTGTGAAAGCTACAGAGAACCATAAAGATGTGTTCTGCTTCTCTCTTTCCTGCCTCCACCCTACTGATACTTCTCTGTAGAATTTTATAGACCAAAGGAAAGAAAAAAACAGGTATTTTCTGGCTCCTTCTTAAGTTCTTTTAATAACAAAACTTCAATTATAGAATGTACAATATATAATTTATACATATATACATATATCTATATAAAGTGAACACATATCTAATTAACATACTAGATGCCTATTTTAAAGTCAACATTTATACTTAGAGTGAAAGTTAATTTAAAATTAAAATCTTATCCTAACTGTACATTGATGTTGTGTCTATGGATATGTGTGCATATGGTACCATATACACATGAACCCTCAGAGATCATCAAACCAAATAGTCCTTGGGTTTGGACTGCAACATTTTGCTATCAAGGAACTGGGCATTATCTGAAACAATTTGTTTCCTTAGTTTTGGAGAGATAATAGCAAGAATTTGATTAGCAAGGGATTTATCAGAAAATATGTCTCATCTGAATCTATTTGGTTCCTGATAATATCTGATTGGGGAAAGAATATGTATGTCAAATATTGTATACTTTCAGTGCTAAGTAACAGAATACCCATTGAATGTGACCAAAACAATATTTTTCCACATAATACATCACCCATAATAAGGTATTTAACAAGATTGGTTCAGTAATTGGTTCATTAATTCTGGAGATTTTGAAATGATTATCAATAACATTTTGGCTTACACTCATGGTTACAACATGGCTACACGAGTTACCAATATGATGCCATAATACAATAACACCAAAAGCATAAAGGGAAAGTGAAATATGGTCATAGTTGATTAGATAGAAAAACCTTTCCCAGAAACTTTCTCACAGATTTCTTATTAGATCCTATTGGCTAAGATTGGTTTGTGTTCCCATGCTGTTACTACAAGGAAGTTGATTTTCTAGCATTTGCCATCTCTGTCATAAAAAGCAAACTATACCACCAAGGGGAGGGGAGGAGATGTCTGTTAGGTGGGCAGCCAGCAGAGTGCATCACTGCATATGCATGGAAATATGCTATATTAGACAGGGTCGACTATTCTCTAGTAACTAACTTCCCTGAAGGCTCATGCTTGATGTTCATTTATGTTGTTGGCAGGATTCTGATGGGCGTAAACTTGACACAGGAATGTAAGCTGAAGTTTCACTGGCTGCAATAGCTGGGGCAAGGAAATATGAAATATTGTGACTGATTCCTGAAGACTTTCGTCTGCAAGTGATATACTCCCTGCTGCTCATATTTTATTGTTCAGTGCAAGTCACATGACCACACCTAGCTGCAAAATAAGTTGGGATATGTTATTTTTACCTGGTTGTCCTGTGTCTATACACAACTATCACCATGGAAGACACAGAGAATGGATATTGGGGGAAAATAAGTAATATATGTCACTATCTGTCACAAGTGTCTAACAAGGTGGTGGTGAAACACAGAATAACGTCCCCCCAAAGTTGTACACATGCTAAGTCCAGGAACCTATAAATATGTTGCCTTACACAGAAACAGGAACTTTGCAGATGCAATTAAGTTAAAGATCATGAAATGGGGAGATTATTTTAAATTATCCAAGTAGGCCTGATGTGATTACAAGGGTCCTTATAAAAGTAAGTCAAGAGGTCCAAAGTCAGAGGAAGGAAATGTGGTGACAGAAGCAATAAGTTGGAGGGATGTAAAGACGGAATCATGTGCCAAAGAATGCAGGTGGCCTTTAGAAGCTGAAAAAGGCAAGAAAACAGATTCTCTCACCAGAGCCTCCAGAAGGCACTAGTTCTGCTGACATCCGGACTTTCACCCCATAAGATTCATTTTGAATTTGTGATTTCCAGAAATTTCAGAGAATAAATTTGCATTGATTCAAGACACTAACATTGCGGTATTTGTTACGACAGCAATAGGAAACAAATACAGTGGTTATGAGTATTAAAGGGTATAATGTATGTAAAGATTTAATAAGATGCCAGGCACATTGCAGACATTCAAAGGATGTTACGTCCCACCTATTTCTTGTAGATGGATGTTTTCATACTGGAAGAAACACAGCAAGAAATCAAATTGTTACTAATGAAGATAAAAATTTAGGCAGGACATCAAAAACATTATCTAATGTATATTTATACCTGTAAGTGTTCAGAGTTGAAAAGTATTACTTCTTGGAGGACAATGGTAAGATATGTTTATGTACTTTATATTAAGTATGATGGTAGCAGTAGGTTTTGTGTAGATCCTCTGTATTAGGTTGAGGACATTCCCCTGTATTCCTAGTGTACTGAGAGTTTAAATCATAAATTGTTGTTGAATTTTCTCAAATGATTTTTCAGTTGATATGATGATATGTTTTATGTTCTGTACCTTACTGATATAGTGGACTATATTGATTGATATTTGAATATTGAACCAGCCTTACATACTTGTTTTCATTTGTTAATCATGTGCTATTCTTTTTATATGTTGTTGGAGTCAATGTACTTAAAATTTGGTGAGGATTTTTGTGTCCAAGTTCTTGAAAGATATTGATCTGTAGCTAGCTTTCTTCCTTTCTCTCTTTCTTTCTTTCTGTGTTGCTTTTGTCTAGATTTGGTGTGAAGGTAATGATAATGACACAGAATGAATTAGGAAGTATTACCTTTTCTATTTTCTAGAAGTGAAAAATTAGTGTTAAGTTTTTGGACGGCTATTCTTCAATAAATCATCTGTGCTTGGAGATATTTTTTGGAGACTTTTAAATAATAATTTCAATTTAGGCTATCTGTTTTATCTTGTCTGAGTTTTGGTAGTTTGTTTTCAACTAATTTGTCCATTCTTTCTAAGTTGTAGAATTTATGACTGTAAATTCCCATATTACCCTTTTTCTGACTGCAGTATTTTTTAAACAGCTTTATTTAGATATAGTTGACATATCATACAAATCATCCATTTAAAATGGACACTTTAATGATTCCTAGTATATTCATAGATATGTACAACTACCACCATAGACAATTTTAGAACGCTTTTATCACTCCAAAAGGAAATATCACACCCTTTACCTTACTGTCTATCCTAACCTCATCTCCACCCCTAAACAACCACTAATCTGTTTTCTGTTTCAGTAGATTTTCCTATTCTGGATATTTCATATATGTGGAATCATATAATATGTGGTACTTTGTGACTGGCTTCTTTCATTTAACACGTTTTCAAGGTTTATTCCCATTGTAGCATAAACCAATTTTATTCATTTTTTATGGCTGAATAATATCACATTGTATGGATCTATCACATTTTGTTTATCCATTTATCAGTTTACAAACATTTAGGTTGTTTCTATATTTTGGCTATTATAAATAATGGTACAATTAACACTCCTATAAGTTTTTGGGTGCATGTATGTTTTGATTTTTCTTGGGTATATACTTAGATGTGGAATTGCTAGGTCATGTGGAAATTCTGTTTTACCATTTGAGAAACTCCCAGACTGTTTTCCAAAGTACATCATTTTTTATTTCTACAAAAAATGCAGGCAGATTCCAATTTCTCCACATCCTTACCAACACTTATCATTTGCTTTTTTGGTTTTGTTTTAACCATCCTGGTGGGTATGAAATGGTATTTTATTGTGGTTTTGATTTGCATGTCCATGATAACTAATGATGGCAAGCATCATTTTTGTGCTTATCAGCCACTTGTATACCTTCGTGGGAGAAATGTCTCTTCAGATCTTTTGCCCATTTTTAAAATGGGTTTTCTTTTATTATTGAGTTGTAAGAATTCTTTATATATTCTAAATACAAGTTCCTTATATGATTTTCAAATTTTTCCCATTCTGTGGGTTGTCTTTTCATTTTCATAATAGTTTCCTCTGCAGCACAAAAGTTTTTAATTTTGATGAAGTCTAATTTACCTATTTTTTTTCTTTTCTTACTCATTCTTTCAGTGTCATATCCAAGAATCTTTTGCCAAATCCAAGGTAATGAGATGTACTCCTATGTTCTCTTCTAAAAGTTTTATAGTTTTAGCTCTTGTATTTAGGTGCTGGATCTATTTTGAGTTAATTTTGCATATGGTGTGACATAAGGTCCAACTTCATTCTTTTACATGTGGCTACCTAGTTGTCCTAGAGCCATTTGTTTAAAAGATTATTCTTTCTGCATTGAATGGTCTTGGCGCCCTTTTCAAAAATGAATTGACCATAGACACGTAGGTTTATTTCTGGACTTTCAGTTCTTTTTAATTGATCTATGTATCCATCCTTATGTTGTGATTACTGTTGCCTTATAGTAAGTTTCTAAATTGGGAAGTGATGGTACTCCTACATTTTTCTTACTCAAGACTGGTTTTTGGGCTATTCTTTGTCTCTTGCAATTTCCTTTGAATTTTAGAATAAGCTTATCAATTTCCGCAAAGAGGTCATCTAGGATTCTGATCCGGATTTCATTGAATCTGTAAATCAATTTGAGGGGTATTTCAATCTTCATAATTTTATGTTTTCCAATCTATGAACATGGAACATTTTTCCATGTATTTAGATCTGTTTAAATTTCATTCAACATTCTTTTATAGTTTTCGGAGTATAAGTTTTGCATTTCTTTTGTTAAATTTATTCCTAAGTATTTTATTATTTTTGATGTTGTTTTAAAGGTAGTTGTTTACGTAATTTCATTTTTAGATTGTTCATTGAAAGTATACAAGAATACAATCGATTTTTCTATATTGATCGTGTATCCTCCAACCTTGCTGAGTTTATTTATTACTTCTAATAGTTTTTTAGTAGATTCCTTAGGACTTTCTATGTACAAGATCATGTCATCTGTCAGAAATAGTTTTACTTCTTATCTTGCTCTTCTAAAATTTCTGTTTTTTTCAAATTGCCCTGCTTAGAACCTATAGCACAGGGCTTAATGGAAGTGGTGATAGTAAAAATTCTTGCCTTGTTCCTGATCTTGGGGAAAAAGCATTCAGTCTTTCACCATTAAACATGATGTCGGCTTTGTGTCTTTTATAGCTACCCTTCATCAAGTGAAGGGAGTTGCCTTCTATTCTTAGTTGTTGAGTGTTTTTTTTTATCATAACAATGTATTGGATTTTGTCAAATTCTTTTCCTGCATCTATTGAGATGATCCTGTGTTTACTGCATTCTATTGACATGGTGTATCACATGGTTGCATATAGAACTGCTGCATATAAATTTTAGGGTTGATACTTCTTTTCTCAGAATATAAAAAGTATTATACCACTTTCTTCTGACCTCTGTGGTTTCAGATGAAAAATCCTGTGTCACACAAATTCATTTTCCTTTATAGATAATATATTCCTTGTCTTTGGGTGTTTTTAAGACTTTTTCTTTGTCTTTATTTTTCAGGTATTTAATTATGATATATCTTGGTATGTATTCAAATCATTTGCTTTTATCCTACAGATCCTCTTATTTTTTTTCAGTCTGTTATTAAGATTAAGCAAATTCTATTGATCTATCTTCAAGTACACTGACTCCACCTTCAGTCATCTTTACTCTACTCTTGAGTTCATCCAGCAGATTTCTTTTTTTGGTTGTGTCATTTTCCAGTTACATAACTTCCATTTAGTTCTTTTGTATAACTTCTATTTCTTTGCTGAAATTACATATTTTTCCTTTGTTTCTGAGACTTTGTAATTGATTTTGAAGCATTCTTATTACAGGTGCTTTAATATCTTGTTTAATAATCCCAACATGTGACAATATTTGGCAAAGTTCTTGTCTTGGTTGCTGCTCAAACTCTCAAGATACATATGCCAGGCACTCCATTCCTCCAACTATCCTTTTTGCTTTTATATGTGTATAACTTTTAACGCATCATCTGTTACATTGTGAATGTTTGTGTTCCCCCCAAAATTCATCTGTTTAAACCTAATGACCAAAGTAATGACATTAGGTGATGGAGCCCTTAGGAGGTGAATAGATCATCAGGGAAAACCCCTAATGGATGTAATTAGTGCCCTTATTAAAGGGAGTATTAATATAAGGGGACAAGGTATACAGAGCTTCACTGTCCCCTTCCACCATGTGAGACACAGATAGAAGCTGCCTTCTATTAACCTGGGAGTGTGCTCTTACAACGCACTGAACCTGTTCGCGATTTGACCTTTGACTTCTCAGCCTCAAGACTGTGAGAAATAAATTTCTGTTGTTTATAAGAAGCCATATAGTTTACAGTATTTTGTTATAGCAGCCACAATGGACTTAAGACACCCTACATATTTCCCTGGACTTCAACCAAGAATTTGATTCAAAGCAATATGATTTTTCTTTTTGCCAGGGCTTGGTCAGAGGTCCATACTTTTAGATAAAAGTTAAGTCCACTTCATTTGTATAATATGAGTTAAGAGTTAGAGAGCCTTTATTCCCTCCTGCCCCCACTTTCAATAACAGCAAAATAATATGAAACCAGGAAAACATATAGTGTACTAATTCCTACCCATCCTGTAATAACCAAATAAATTGCCTCTTCTTTGGAATACCTTTATCTATTATTTAAAAACTTTACTTTTAGTTGCAAATAGTACATTTCTTACTTCCAGTATTTTTGCCTGTCTCTGCTAGTGTGTGAGTTTCATGAGGGCATGAACTCTATGTTATTCAATTTTTATCTCAATATCTAAGACAGTATATTACAAGTAGTAGATATTGGATATTTCACCAAATTAAACAAAATTATTCTGCAGTGTTTTCTAACATTAATATTATTTTTAATAGACTTGATTTCATTTTAGGCTCATCATCTGCCCACAGAAGCACATTTCTTAAATTTCACTGGAAATGAAAGGAAAGTCTCTTTTGAAACACAAATATTATCTGCTCACATTACTTTAAGAAACATGAAATAAATAGCACAACTATAATTCTTTGCCATAAAATGAAGGATGCAGCTCCTGAAATTAGCACCCAAAACTGCAGTTCACAAGCAGGAATTACGAGCAACTATTTTGTTTTTTCAAAAGTCAGTGATTTCTCCCAGAAAAATATGGCTCCATGCTCTCCTATGTTGCATTCAAATATATGATTGTAAATCATGCATCAAGTGGAATATACGGGACCTTAGCATGTTAGAAGTGCCTTTGCATAACCAAAAATTGAGATCAGTGAAGCTAATCTGAAATCCCAATGACAGATCTGCTGCCCATTTAATCACTATCTCACCTAGAGGATCAAAAAGAAATCATAGGTAATTATCACATGCTGTACAAATGATAAACGTGTAAGTGTTGAATAAGACCTCCAGAGAGCCATCGGTTTATTTTAAAAAAAACTTGGAAATGCAGCAGAGATCTCTCTGCCAGAGGAAGTTCTTAATATATGGCTCCTGTAGGTGCTCTGGATTTGTTAACAACCTTCTGTATCAATTCACAAGGCTGCAAGCTTTTCTTAGGACACCACCTGCCTACCATGTTTGTTCAGGAACTTCTATTTTGAAGCATCCTAACACACTTTTTAAGCCTTCTTCCCCCCCCACACACACACATGCATGCACACACACAATCATCTTTTAAAAAAAAAACTATGTTAACGATAAAAGTTTGTATTACTTTCAAAGAATGAGTTTCTTTATTGCAAAATTTTAGGATATCTGGAATATCAGTTATGCAGAATTTCAATACAGGGCAGGGCACGTAATTGGTGTGTGTGTGTGTGTGTGTGAGACAAATTGTTTCACCTGACTGACCTTGAGAGAAGGTTGGAGTTGAGATTGTGTTAGTATTTCTACATTTGGGAACTCAGGGTTTTTGATTATAAATGCCAACTCCTAATATTTTTATAAAGGTCACCCAAAACCACTTTAATGAATACCCACCTTACACTATTAACTAGAGCAGTAGGTCCCAGACTGGGCAATACGTTGGAATTCTACAAGCAGCTTCCTGAAAATGGCTCCACTTCAGAAACACTGAGCCAAAACCTCAGGGTGGAGAGAGAGAGGAAAGCGGGATTCTGCAAGTGGATCCCTGCAAGTTTGGGAGCCACCGCACCAAGCTCCCTTTCAAACCTGTTAGGGCCTGCGAGGTCTTCTGAGTTAAAATTCTCCAAGTTAAAAGAAAACTTAATTCAAACTGAATTTAAAATAAATGGACGGCATGGTTGAAATAACTGAAAATATGCAGATACAGAATGGGTTTCTGTTGCGGAGAACTAAAAAATATTCACCATGATTTCTCCACTGTTCTTTTCACTCTGACTTTCCACTTGGACTCTTTTCCTCACTTATGCAAAAATAGGCACAGGAGTTTCAGACTTTGTATCTGTATTCCACATTACCCAGAGCTAGGGGCTATTTTGGGGTGTATCTAATTCCTAGCAGGTGTCCTGACCTCTGTGCTGATTTTGACTGAACGCATAGATGGCCCAGTTCTGCCCTCTCCCTACATCATCATCCTTTGCTTGTGGCCTTGCAGTTCTTCTCAGTCAAGACTCTTTCCATATTTTTTGAATCTGGGCTTGACCATAAGACTCATTCAGACCAACAGGGTCTTAGACGACTTCCCACATAGAAAGGCTTGACAAAACACTTATGTCTTTTACTCCTTTTTTGGCTTTTCTGATAGTGCTGATAGAACATGCCCCAGCTAGTCTCAGAAGTTACCTTGGTTTATGTGAGAGACACTAAAAGAAAAATAGAGTCATTCCCACCCAGGCTATACTAAACTAGCCAACAGCTTGTTGACTCTGAAACATGTAAAAAGCCCAGCCAAGATCAGCCTACTTCACCCATAGCTGATGGAAGATGCACAAAAAAGCCCAGCTGAGACAAGAACCTATTTGAAAGCTGGCTCTTAAACTTGTGAGCTATGATAAATGGTAATATTTTAAGCCAGTGAATTTTGAGGTGGTTTTTAAACAGCATTATTGTGGCAAAAGATAATTGTTGCAATTCTAGTTGGGGCAGCTGCGTGAAGCTGAGCCCTGCACAATCATAAGTGGAGTGTGGCTGGGACAATGTCATGGGCCAGTTGGTTTAAGGCCAGTTACTTGAAGTAAACACTATATTGATGAGTATGGGAATACTGGAGTCAGACAGGGACTCTCCAAAGCTGGGATGCTGTAGAATGGGAGAGAGTAGGAGGGTTGGGGGAAGACATTTTGGGTGATTCAAAAGCAGTAAAAGGCATGAAACTCTCAAAGAACCATCAATCCAATTGCAAGATTATCCTGACATATATGGAAAGAAATCATACAATAATGGCACAAGAAATGAGATTGTGGTAAAATTGCACAACGTAGACTATAAATATAGTCAAAGTTCAAAGATAAAGAGAATGAATAAGAACTGGGGACATCAAGACATGTTTCACGGGGAAGTTAGAGTTACAGTAAACTAGATGTGATAAAGAGGGGAGAGAGAATCTTGGGGAGAGTTTTAGAATAAAAAGCTAGACTACTCAAATGCTGTTACTGTGAGATCATTGTTCTATGTGAGGTCATTACAGGAAGAAAGATTATTTAGGATTACTATGATTTTAAAATTAGTATTAAATTTTTAAAACTACAAATTCAGAGGTTCGTTTTTTTACAAAGCATTTAGATTTAATTTACAAATTTCTGGTTCCATTCTTAAATTCATTAAATTAAGTATGACTTTTAAAGGGGATTTTACAGCTTATTTAATAAATCCCCTTAAATATTTTAAACAGAATTTATACATTTTATATATTTGACTGTCTTTTATATGCAATTCAAGTATCTGAATATCAAACAAAACTGCCCCAAGAACTTAACTGATTCTTATAAACCTAATACATTAGAGACATAAATACAGTAAATCTTAAATTATCTTAGCCAGTCTAATATCATTTGTGAAACCTTGAAGAACTATCCATTTCTTTAAATTTAAAATTATAAGCTTAAATCAATTATTCAAGTATATTTTTTAAACTATAATCACAATATTTGTCTGGTAGATCAGTGCTATGGTTTGAATGTGTCTCCCAAATTCATATGTTGTAAACTTAATCCCTGGTGCAACAAAGGTGAGGGGTAGGGTCGCTATGAAGTGATTAGATCATGAGGGTTCTGTGCTCATGAATGGACTAGTGCCATGATTGAGGGTGTGGTTAGTTATCCTGGAAGTGGGTTCCTGAAGAAAGATAAGTTAGCCTCCCTTCCCACTCTCTCACTCACATGATGCCTTCTGCCAGGTTGCGATGCAGCAGAAGGCCCTCACCAGGTGCAGCCCCTTGATCTTGGACTCCCCAGCCTCCAGAACCATGAGCCAAATACATTTCTGTTCATTAAGTTACCCAGTCTGTGGTACCCTGTTGTCACACACAAGCAGACTAAGTCTCTCAATGATTATGAGCTGAAAGTGGTATTGTTGTTCCCTTGAGAAGGGGGGCTTTGGAGGATTAAGCAGGTACTTTGGTTGTCACAATACTTGGGGACAACTACAGGCATTTAGTGGGTGGTGACCAGGGATGTTAAACCTCCCACAATATATGAAAGTCAAAAGCGTGCCCCATGACTGTATTAGATAATGTTGTAGTTCTGATTCTTCCAGAAGCTGACTCTGACAGAGGATTCAAGTGCAAGTAATCTAATTTGGGAATGAAGGAAACACTAGTAGGTAAGATGCAAGACAGGAGAGGAAAAGAGTCAATAAAATGTGCTTTGTCAAGACAGTTACCACTGAGGGCAACTAGAATATAATTCAACAGAGAAATCTCTGGGAGTCAATGTACAGCAATGTCCATGCCTGAGTTATCTTACCACAGTGGCAAGAGAGCTGGGGTAGTGAAACACCAACTTCCATCCGTCATTCATTGAAGGCTGCTCCAGAGGGTGTTAAGTCCTCTGTACTTCAGGCAAAGCAAGGAGGATTCTGGCAGTCAGAGAAGGCAGCTAAGGCCAAAAAATATGCCTTCTGCTCCTTTCTGTTTATCTGCTTGTTTGATTCTTCAGGTTGCAGCATACTGAATAGAAATAAAATAAGTTTAATTTGGGGAGTTGGTGAAGTGACTCTAACTTTCCTCTGAATAAAGGTCTGACAACCCAAAAAAGGTTGTTAATTCTGGCTTTGAGACTTCAGAGAATCTGATCAAGAATTTGATCCTCTTTGCTTCCTGTAGGTAAATAAAGCTTGCTCTGAACAAACGAGCCCCAGAAAAATTAACAAGGAGTGTAGAAAGGCAATGCTGGTCTCCGTCTCCACAGAGTCATTTCAACTCTCGGCACCTGCCCAGTGGTGCGTGCTGGTGGATGGTGATATAAGTCATAGTCCTCAGTCTAAAACAGCCCTTAGAAAGACTCTGAGATTTGAATCCCATGGGAGAGATTATAAGAGTGAAAATGGAACTCAGCTGAAATTAAAAATGTAAAGCAATGTTTCTTAAAACTGGGCTCATGGTAGTATTTCGTGGGAGTTCATGAATGGTCTGAAATCATGTGTCAACTTTTGTCCATGTGTGTATTTTCCTGGCGAGAGAGACCATAGCTTTTGTTAAGCTCCTCTGATGAAACATCGCCCTTCATAGGTGAATAAGAAGCATTCATTTAACACAAAAGAAAGCCAGTAGCAGAGGAGGAAACAGGAGGAAGGGAGAGAAAAATAACTAACCCTCACAAATATCAAGTATTAATTGTGCCATTAACCCTCATAAGAACCCTGTTATTATGATGAACATCTAAGGCTTTAGGAGATTAGATTCACATGCTCAAGGACACAGCAGGCAAATGGCGCAGCTGACATACCAACTCCGATGCTTTTCTGACTCCAAAGCTTATGCCATCTCTACCATGCTGCCCTGTGGTATCCAGATGGTTCTAGGCTCTTGAACATGTGTTCCCTAAATATTCTTCATCATAGTCAGAAAAGAGAAGATACCCAATTTCAGCCTAAACTGAAATTATCCAAGATAAAGCACAGAGTATTTTAATACAGCCATTCCTTCTACAACCCCAAAGTCTCTGTCTCATGGCTTTGATAACTACTGAGCCTGTACCTGGAATGGTGGATCCTGACACTGTCTCCTCATTGTCACAGAGAAATAAGGAATAAAAGCTATAGCCATTCCTGGGGCAATTAATGAACCTCATTTAATAGTCAATTATTCATTGGAATTACTGTAAAATTATCAATGTATTGGAACTTTTAAATTTAAATTGAAGTTCATCTCAGTAGGGTAAGAAATTTTAGACATTCTAAACTGTTAAATAGTAAGCTTAGAAATCTCACCTTATTGCAGATTAATTTGTTCCTTTACTATTTCCCTAATTATCCTGGAAAGTCACTAAAGACCTCCTTATTGACAAATGTAATAATTCATGTTTCAAATAATTTGCCTATTTGTTTCTGTATAAAGGTACCTTTTCATTGTGAGCAATTTGAAAACACAAACAAAATGAAAATCAAATAACACAATGCAAAATACCAGCTCAAAAAATATTAACCTAAACCATTTTGTATCTAGCATATCTTTTAGTGAGATGATATAGAGACACATCAATTTTTAGTAAATATAACAGAGGCCAAAATATTCATGTATGGGGGAGTCACAGTGCCCTTGCCACCAACTGGGAAGGTGCTGTGTTTATTCACTGTTTGTCTCATTGAGTCAGAATTGGAGAGCCAGAAGTGAGATCGGTTTCTGTCAGAAAGGGCAGAGAAGAATTAGCACAAAAGCAGACCGAGTCTTGGGAGGCAGATAAGGGAGCATGGGCTGAAGGCAGGGGTGGAGGAGCACGTTTAAGGAGTCTTGAAAATGAGACTAGAGATGAATGAGAGTTTGTTCATGCTTTCCTTCTTTCATTGCACTTTCAATAAATATTAGTCTACTCAGCACAGTGCTAGTTGCCATGGCAACAGAGACGGGAAAGACCTGCTCTCAGGATGCTTATAGCCTAATGAGAAGCCTATGTGCACAACCACAAGCAATTCCAGAGCAGTATACTACTTACTCCCACAAGGATAAGCATGAGGCACACAGAGGAGGAGCATCTAATACAGACTGGGCCAGGGAAGAGGCTAAGCCTAGAGGAGACTTCCTAGAGGTGCTCCCAGGTGGCCAGGAATCACAGAACAAGAAGTTAGTCAGACAACGAGCAGCATGAGGACTTCCCAGTGGAAGAGATTCCTACCAAAAATGGTATGGTACTACAGAGAATGGGAGGCCAGCAGGTTCTTGTATACACAGGGTGGAAGGGCCTAAAGGAGACAGAACCTTGGTAACGTTGTCCTACCCCCCTCACATACGTTAGCTATATAAAGAGACACACATACAGCATGTGTATATATTCCATGTGGATGTGTCTAACTAGTTCCTATCCATAGCATACATTTGTTTCATCATAAATGTATCCAAATATAATTAAGACAAAAAGAAGCAAAGAGTAAAAGTTAGGAGGAGACAGATTTCAGGAGGCACAGAAGGAAAGGACTGTTCTACTATGACAGCTGTCAAAAGAAAAGAAAAAAAATCAAGGGAAGGAAGAGGCGTGGGAAGGAGAAAGGGGATGGAGGAAGAGGTGCAACTTAGGGAGGCAGAGGGTATCAATCATCAGAAGTATCTCAGCATAGGAAACCATTGCAATGAGCAGCATTTTAGACGATGCACTGGTAAATGTATCTTCCTCTCCCAGCATTCCCTGATCCTATGATTTGGGGCCAAACTAATGAAACACTATTTCTGGGATGTGAGAACCTTACTTTATAATAAAAAGTACTATATACCTATTTCAAAGCCTTTTCTCTCCTCTTAATCAAACATTTAAGAGTATATAAGCACAGGAAAGTATATCAAAATGTGATATATTAAGAAACTTCAAAGGCTATGCTTTTCATATTAATTATTACCCTTCCCTTATTATTTCTGAGGTAGTGCCTTGCACAGAGTAAGTCCTCTATAAATCTATTGACTGTTGATTTCTTCACAATAGACTATCTTTCTTATATAAAAAGTACCCACATCTATTTTGGTACCTATTTTAAAATAGAAAGCCCTATTTGACAAAAAAAAGACAAACATAAAAATCACCATAAAAAAGGGAGAAAGTAAAAAATTAGAAAAACAAAAGTTTGCCTGAATTAGAAAGATATGGGATTAGTATCCAGAATACATTAAAACTTTATATAGATTAATGTTTAAAAAAACTGAGCAAAGAATATAAAGAGAAATGCAAAAATAAAAACACAATAACTACAAGAAGCTCATTTTCACTAGTAATCATAGAAAAGCAAACAAAAATAATGAGATAGTAACTTTTGGCCGTCAGATTGGCAAGATTTTAAACAGTCACATACAAAGAGTTGTGTTGTACATACTGGAGGTTTTTGGAGACATTTTTGAAAATATCTGTTAAATTGTTAAAATGTGCTTTGCTCTAATGCAACCATTTCATCTGTTAGTTTTTCCCTCTAAAATTAATTGCATATGTGTGTAAAAAGGACTTTCATTATAATTCCTTAAAAAGATAGGAAATAATATGAATAACTTTCCATAGGTATAATGGTTACATATGTTATGGTACAATCAAAAGACAGATGCTATGCAACAGTTTAAAATATAGTTTTATGGCCAAGTGTGGTGGCTCATGCCTGTAATCCCAGCAATTTGGGAGGCTAAAGCAGGAGGATCACTTGAGGCCAGGGCTTTGAGACCAGCCTTGGCAACATAGCCAAAAAAATTTTTTTTAATTTATTTTTTACCAAAAACTGAAAAGTTAATTGGGCATAGTGGCACATACCTGTATACCAGCTATTTGGGAGGCTGAGACGTGAGGATCACTTGAGCCCAGGAATTAGAGGTTGAGCTATAATCATGTCACTGCACTCCAGCCTGGATGACACAACTAAGTCCTATCTCTAAACAACAAAAAATATATATACAGTTTTATCATTTTTAAGCAGATATATTCATATATAATTCATAGAAAAGTATCTAGAAAGAAACACATTTAAATCAAGATATTGTTTCTTCAGAGACCGGGACAGGGATAGGGAAAGAAAGGATAGGTCAAAAGAGATATGTGTTTATTGGTATTGTGTGGTTTATTTTATCTTACATGGAGATCATGTCTTATGTGTAAAGTTAATCAAGGTTTTAAAGAAGAAGAAGAAAAAAAGACCCTTTTGTGTGCCCTTATAAAATTTTGGATGAAGAAGGGAATAGAGACATCACCTAGTTCAAACTCCTAAATTTAAATATGAAAGACCTGATGCCAAAAATTTTGAAATTACTTAGAAAAGGGCATTTTTGTACCCTAATGACTCAATTCTACTGATTCAAATCCTATGTTCTTCCATGCACCTCAGGTGCACTGCACGTATTCTTTAATTTTAAGCACAATATCAGTAATTTTTGTGATTTAGATGGCTACAATCTTGCGGGTAGTAACTCTTCACTAAGTGTAAACAGATGTGTGCATCCCTGTTATAGGAAACAGAATTGAGTAGAAATTAATTACAACCACATTGCTTCCCCTAGATTAATCATAATGAGCTAGTAGTAACGCTTCTGCATGTACTGCATGATAATGGTCGATTGAAGAGTTTATGGTCCTAATTATTTAGTATTAAAGGGCTTATTTCTGAGGTACACAGCAACATTCAATTAGAAAAAAATAGAATAAATGCATTTGTTTAAGCAGGAATTTACAAGGCATGATGGTTGCAAGCACAACAAACACTCACAAGATCACCTCAGGAATTGGAATTTAGCGATAAGTAGTCTACCAAAATGATAGTACAAGACACTGTGAATTTGCGAATACAGATGTTTGCTGCAGCTTCTGAATAGTTCAATTAAAAAAAAACTGTCTGCAGATAATTCAACATTGCAATGTCTAGTGGGATCGACTGCTTTTCTCCCATGTCCTTTCAGCAGAGAGGTTTTCTGCTGTCCACATTTACTGAAAGAGACCTGAACCTTTGATGTTCAACACCAGGATCAAGTAACAACCGGGGACCATTTCAGTGCAGAAGAAAAAAAAATAGCATTTGGCCCTATGTCCAAATTCCACTCCATTGTTCATTTACCAAAACTAAAATTATAATAAAAACAAGATTATGGACTTTATATAGGCCTATAAAATAAGTCTGGAAAACTGCAGATCCAGAAAAAAAATAATCAAAAACTTCAATATCAGCTGTAAAACTTTCTAAAAATGAAACAAATAATGTAATAAAGAACAGAGGTAGAATTTGGCTCTGAATTGAGTTGCCCACCTGCAAGTTATTTTTAGGCATCCCCAAGATGGAAAAGGAAAACATTTAAAAAAAAAAAAACTTTCCACAAGTCCCCATAAAAAATACTCTGTGGTTGAATCTTCATTCAGATTCCAAACCAAGCCTTAGCGCAGCTATGCACGGACTTTGAATAAACTAAGGATAGAGGAAAATAAACAAAAGAAGATAAAAGAAAAGTAAAACATTTGCATATAGAAAGAAAGAAATGAAAGTATTTTGGCTCATTATTTTAAAGTTGTTTTTATTCTCCTCATTTGTGCTCAGAGATAATTATGTACACTGTACAAACAGCCCATGAGACAGGTTACTCGAGGAGAAGCTTTAAAATCCACTTTCTTTCTCTCTCTGGCTTCCAGAAAGTACCAAGATTGGACAATAGAAATTTATGTTTCAGACTGGGTGAAAGAAACATAAATAACAAAACTGTGATGCGAAATGCCCTTTGCCTTGTCAAATATATTTTCTTTACACCTCAAGGGTGTGTTATTAACAAAATGGCAATGAGATTATAAGGGAAGTGGCAATTTACAACCTTTTCTTACTGAGAGGATGACACATCCCAAAATTATCCCACAACAAAATACAGCCTGAAGACCAGTATTCCTGGGACTGATTTTTTTTTTTCCAGCAAATTCTAACAACTGCATTTCAGGTTACTAGGGGCTCAGAATCCAACATAATATCCCTTTAAAGACCAAATTCTTTGGGTAAATGGAGTTAGTACGTTCAGAAAAGCGCAGGCCAGGCTTAGTTAGGTGTGATGTAGAGGTTTCGGTTAATGATACGAGGGAACTGTGAATCTGGAGGTTTTCCCTCCAGCCCTCTCCAGCCTGGTTTCTGTCACCACCATTCCCATGGAACCATTCTTGGAAGGCCACCGACATCCCATGGACACATCGTCAGCTCATCTCATGCAGCCCCTCAACGGCATTCATCCCAGCTGACCTCTCCCTCCTGCACGTGGTCACACTGCTCCTTTTCCTCCTGCGCTTCTGGCCGCTGCTGCTCCGACTCCTGCTGTGTCATCTTTTCTGTCTCTTTCCTTGTGTCTATGGCACGCAGCGGGCTCCACTCCTGGGCCTCTCTGTTCCCTTGTCTTCCCTCTCTTCCGTTTAATCACATCAAGTCCCATGGCTTTTAATATCACCTCGAGCCTATGCCCCACTTAGAAATCTCCCTTGAGCTTCATCCTCCTATATCGCAGTGTCTCCTTGATTTCGCTACCAAAATAACCAATAGTCATTTAAAACTTAATATAGTTCAAAAAAGAGCTCTATTTTTTCGCTTTAAATTTGCCCCTTTTCCTATCTTTCCTACTGTGTTAAATGACACTGTTAAATATCTAGTGGCTCAAAGACAATAAAACTAAAAGTCATTGTGAAATCCACCCTTTTCCTGATTCCTGACATTCAATCCGTAATCAAATTATTTATTTCTGTCTCTGAAAACATATCTCAGATGGGTTCTCTTCTCTTCCATCTGTGTGGCTACTAACTTGGTCTGGGGCCCTCTTCACCTTCACCTGGATTACAGCAATTGCTTTCACTGGCATCCCTACTTCTGGGAATGCCCACTTGCAATCTGGTTTTCACACGGAAGATAAAGTATTTGTTTTAAAAGTGTAAATTGTATCTTGCAATTGAATATGTACATATAAACTTTCTCCTTTGGTTAAAAGTCCTTTAATGGCTTTCTTTTGTAGCATATCCAAACTTCTCTACATGATCTATAAGGCTCAACCTTATTTTCCCTCTAAAATTCACATAACATGTATCAGTCATGCTGATATCCTTTCTTTTCTTCAATAAAATCAAGGTCTTTACTGCCCCGGAGCCTTTGCACTTGCTATCCCTGTTATCTGGAGCCTCTCCTCTGTTCTCTCTCCTTATTCATCTTCAAAATACTGGCTTCTTCTTATCTTCAGGCTTTAGCTTTCCCCATCACTATCCATAGTTTCTCTCTCCTATATTATAGAGCGTGTTTCCTTCAGAGCACTTATCAGTGAAATCAACCATTTCTTTGTTTCTTTGTTGTTGTCTGTCTCCCTTACTTCTAATGCACAATCGCCTCGTGGTCTGGTTAGCTGCTGCACCACCAGTGCCTGGCAGTGTGACTGGTTTATATTATGCGTTAAACACAAATATGTTAGGTGAATGAATGATTTAGAGAGTGAGTGAATAAATGAGTGTCGGTAGCAGAAAGGGAAGGAGTAAAATATCATCGACACAGTGATACCCACCGTCCAGTGAGTGAGGTAGAAATGAACAAATACAATGCATGAGTATAAGCGATAGGAAAAGTAAGCACAAGATGAGACGGAAACACAGACAGACAGACTGTGATTTACCACTGGACAGGAAATGACGAAAGGTAATGTTTCTGAACTATTGTTTCCAGGGATGCTTATGGTACCAGGATTTTCCTTAATGCCTATATTTACTGTACATAGTGCTTTTTTTTTTTCCCATTGACCTCCTATCAGAAATTTTAAAAGGGGCTTCAAACCCCATTTTCTAAAACATACTTCCACAGGAACCGGCAGGTCCATAGAGGGAACACAGGCACCGTACAGCAAGGTTAGAGAAGTAGAGAACTGCAGAAAGCTGTAAAACGTTGCTGAAGAGGAGCAGTAACATCCATGGAAATCAACTGACAACAGTCATCAAGACTATTCTTTGGGCAGAGGGATGGGCTGACTGAGAGGCTTAGCAGGAAGGGCTCTCTGGCAAGAAACAAACATTCAGCAAATACCAGGAACTTCCCTAATTGCACTGCTACTATCACAGCCTAGCAAATCCCTATTCATCTTTTGAGCACCAGTTCAAATGTCTTCTCCTCTCTGAGGCCTTTGCATTTAAGAATCACTTCCTCTCCTGAGCCCCTATAGACTTCTATTATGACACTCACCACAGTGGATAGTAGTATCTAGTAGGCACATTGTGTTAATCAGCTTAAGCTTCTGTAACAAAATACCATACCAGTTCTATTGGAGTAGGGTCCCACTCTTATGACTTAATTTAATCTTTTTCTCCTCCTCACAGGCCCTATCTCCAAATACAGTCACACTGTAGGTAATGGCTTCACCATATACATTTGGAGGGGACACAAACATTCAGTCCATAACACATTTCTCTCACAGGATTATGTTCTGGTCATATTTTAATCCCAGCAGTTGCCACTGTGCCTTGAACAGATTAAGTTCTCCAAAGATAAATTTGCAATGAAAAGATAGATAAGTGAATGGATGGATGAAAAAATCCTAGATGAGATGGATATTATTTGGGAATGTAATTCAATATTTGTTTTGTTTTACAGTTATTTCATTTGACTATATTGACTAATGAAAATCAGCACCTTGTAAGGGAGAATGTTGGTATATAAAGTCCTAAGAACCAACATAATGAGGCTACATTTATGACACCCAACTTAGTTATTCCATTACTTTAGTCCTTAGATTAAAGCAAACTACTATATTTCAATACTCTAAGTAATTTGAATTTCATACGTTGTGGAATTAACTGCATTTTCCACAATGGAAAAATCAGAACAGTTTGAACATAAGAAAAGTAACTGCTTCTCTTATTTCTCATCAAACACTTTATTTGCCCTGACCGTGATGTTTGATTCAGAGCCCATAAAGTAAGAAATGGGGTTCATGAGCTCTAACATTGTAACTTGATATTATCAATACCTATTATCTTATTGCCTTAAGTACTCCTCTTGAGGAACACTCTCATATTTAAAAGAAATGAAAAATAATGGCCCATTTTAAAGTTTTGTCCCATAAATTAATCCATTGTATTCATAAACCCAAACATCTTTTGAATTTTCATTTGTTAAATAAAAGAAGAAAGTTTAAAATATACACAATACTATTTACTTCAACATCCAAAATGTAAATAAAATAAAATAAAATAAAATAAACAAAGAAAAAAAAAGTGTCACCCAGAAGTCATTCCCAAGGAAAAAGAAAAATGTTTGTATTTCTTTCAACTACCTGTAGACACTATCATGGCAACTTCTTTTTTAAATTACAAATAAACTGTTCATCTTTCACCTTAGGAAAAAGTGTTTGCAAGGAATCAGATATGGGTAAAATATACATGTAAATAGATATGTCTATATCAATTATCTGTCATTCTGACCATTGCTAATTTCATACTCATGTATTCCATAACACCACCCAGCCTTGGGCACTCCTCAATTCCAACACCCTGTTCTACTTTCTGTTTTTTCCCCCACCACATATTGTCTTCTCACTATGTGGTTGACTATGTGAACATAGTATACTATATAGTTTACTTTTTATTATATTTATTCTTTAGTTTATAATTTGCTTAATGTAAAAAATTATGCTGCACAAGGGCAGGGGGTATTGTTTTGTTCACTGATGCATCCATGCTCCTAAAACAGTACCTAACTGATAAATATTCTCTGAAGTAGTAAAGTCATCAAAGTGGTTATTATTTTTAAAAGGTGAATATCTCTTTGGTAATTCCCGATTTCAGCATGCATGAACTAAATCCATTGAAATTTTATCAATTTTGTAAATGAATGCATATTTTAATGTTTACAAATCCTCTAGTTTAAAATATTAGCATTTTTGTTTAAGTTTGATCTAACTGAGAACCAATTTAAGGTAAATGAACAAAGAGACCAAAAAGTACCTGATGTCTCACTTTCAAAAATATTCTGGAGATCCAGGCTACATATATTTCAATTAGTGACTTCTTCCCTATGACTTTATTGGCCCTTGTGTGTTCTACTTTCCTATCTATTCATTTACAACTGTATTTACAATTAATTATCTATCAGCTTCATGCAATTAGCTCATATCAACCTGTGCATTTCTTAATTGTAAGATTTTTTGCAGAGTACAAGAAAAACATTATGTGATCAGGCAAAGTTGGAGCCCAGCAAAAGCAAATCTGAACAGTCTGTGAAGGTTTTCAGCAACTCTGGGGCCAGCTCCTCTTTTGAGCTCCATCTTCACCCCACCTTTATCCTATTGCTCAGCTCCATCTGTCTTCCCAGTTCTTAGATCTCTCTCAAGACAATTGTTATGTAGCAAAGTCTTAAGATGTGATACTTACAGGAGGCTTTTGATAACTCAAAGAACTTCCAAAACCTTGAATTGTATGTGTTTACAATGACATGACCATTCATGGGACTGATGCTTTAGTCAGAGAACCAGCATTCCCTTGGATCACAGGGATAAATTGCAAAAGGCAGTTGAGCAGAAGACCTAGATTTACCTAGAGGTAAATCATGGCTTTAATACTCACTAGATATTTGGCCTGGGTTTTTTGCTCTTCCATAAAAACAGCCATGTCTATTCTCACAAGTAGTTATGAGATATAATGCTTCTGAGAGAACTATGTAAACTCTAAGCTTCCATCCCAGAGTTTTCCAAATTCTATTCTAGACTTCATTAAAAGTTCCTTAAGATGTTAATAAATGGTCTATAAAAATATGGCTAAATAAACCAGAATAGGTTTCTGAGCTTTTAATATGCTAATGTATATAATCAATCTCTAAAAGGAAAATGCTTTATTGTCTCAATTTATTTTTGTAAATAAAATTTTTTTGTCAAGTTTCATCGATTCTTCTGTCCTGCAGATGAAAATATTCATTAGTTGCTGGGCCATAGAAGAGTTAGTTATTTTTATACTATAACTAATCAACTATTCAACCTACTTAAAAGGCTCATCTGTAGAAAATTGCAAGTTACTTGCTACACATAGCCTTCTTCATTTAGTTAAATATTGCTGTAAATTTTGAAATTTCTGAGCATTATTTATCAAAAATATATTTATCCTACAATTCCTTTCACAATAGCAATAAAAAGAATAAAATACTTGGATAAGTTTAACAAAAGAACTACAAGGATTTTACAGTGGAAATGACAAAAATATTGTCGAGGAAAGTTAAAAAAATATAAATAATCAAAGAAGCATTCCATATTTATGGATTAGGAGACTCAGGATTGCAAAGATGGCAATTATTTTCAACTGATCTATAAGTTCAACTCAAACCCTATCAAAATTCCAGTAGGCCTTTTTGCTGAAATTGAGAATTGGTCCTAAAATTACTATGGAATTTGTGATGGTTAATTTTATGTGTCTACTTAACTGGGCTAAGGGATGCCCAGATAGCTGGTAAAACATCATTTCTGGATGTGTCTATAAGGGTATTTTTGGAAGAGATTTACCATTTGAATCAGTAGACTGAGTAAAGAAGATCTGGCCTAACTGGTGTGGATGGGCACTATCCAATCCATTGAGAGCCAAACAGAAAAAAATGTCATAGGATTGGTGATTCCCCTCTTTCTCTTCTTGAGATGGGACAGCCATCTTTTCCTGTTCTCAGACATCAGGGAAAATTCTAGGACTTACACCAGTACCCTCTCCCTATTCTCCCGTTTCTCAGGCCTTCAAACCTGGAATGAATTACATAACCAGCTTTCCTGGTTCTCCACCTTGCACATGGCATAGCGTGGGACTTCATGGCCTGCATAATCTTGTGAGCCAATTCTCATAAAACATCTTCTCATAAAGCATCTTCTTTTATATATCTCTATATATCTCTTAAAGTTTTGTTTCTCTGGAGATCCCTGACTATACAAGATTGCAAAAGACCTAAAACAGTGAAAACAATTTTGAAACAATAGAATGAAGTTAGGAGACTTTAACTTTCCAATTTCCAATTGACTGCAAAGCTACAGTCATCAGGACAGTGTGGTACCACTATAAGAATAGATATACAGGTCAACAAAACAGAATTGAGAGTCCAGAAATAAAGCCTTACATTCACAGTTAATTGATTTTGGACAAAGGTGCCAAAGCAATTAGGAAAAACAATAGGTATTTTAGAGATGGTGCTGTGACAATTATTCATCCACAATAACATGAACTTAGATTCTTACCTTTCACTACATAAAAATTAACTCAAAATTCATTATAGACTTACATATACAAGTTAAAACAATGAAGCCTTTGGGAAATAACACTAGAAACAATCTTCTGGACCTTGGGTTAGGCAATGATTACTTAGCTATGACACCATAAGCCCAGTCAATATAAGAAAAAAATGATAAATTGATCAATTTAAAATTTATGACATCTGTGCTCCAAAAGACATCATTTAACAAATGAAAAATAAGTAACAGACTAGAATAAAATATTTTGTAAAGCACCTATATGATGAAGGACTTATATCCCAAATATATAGAAAATATTTATACCTCAATCATAAGAAAACAAGCAACGAGATAAAATAGACAAAATATTGGAATAGATATTTCAATAAGAAGATATACAAATGGCTAATATGTACAAGGAAAGAAGCTCAATACCATTATTCATTAGGGAAACATAAGTTAATACCACATGAGGTATGATTTCATGTCAAACAGAATGGATATAATAGAGAAAACCATACAATAACAAAGAATTTGAGAAACGGGACCCCTGATATATTGCCATTGGTGAAGTGCACTGGTGTTGCCACTTAGGAAAATGGTTTGAGAGTTTTTTAAAAAGTTAAAAATACATTTGCCCTACGACCCAGGCTTTCCATGCCTAGGAAGCTGTCCAGGAGGAATGGACACATATATACACACAAAGACCTTCATGCAGATGATCTTAGCAGCTTTATTCATAAGAGACAAAAGTTAGAGAAAGCCTAAATATCCATAAACTGATGAATGGATTAGGAATGGATTCCATGCAATGGAATACAATTTAGCAATAGAAGGAAGAAAGCTACTGATGTGCACTACACAATGGACAAACATCCAAAATATGTTGAGTGAAAGCAGCCAAACACAAGACACCATATATTGCACTATTCCTTTTATGTGAAACATCCAGAAAAGGCAAATCTATAGAGACAGATAACAGATTAATGGCTGTCTGAGGTGGTAGCAGTGGGAGAGATTGGGGACAGAGTTTAACAGTTAGTGGACATGAGGGATCTTTTTGGGGTGATGGAAATGTTAGAAAACTGATTTACTGTGATGGCTGCACAGTTTATAAATTAACTAAAAACTACTGAATTGCACATCTGCAATGGGTGAATTGTATGATATATAAAATATGCCTCACTGATGTTATGTATATAAATATATGTATTTATTCTGCATTAAACGTGTGGTTTTAAACCATTTCCCTATTCTGATCTGTGATTTTTCTTCCATCCTTGCTTTAAAACATTTCCCAAAAGAACAGCCCAAAGTCAATAAAAACTAGCTTTTGATTCTGTAAAATCCAATTGAGAGAGGTTTTCAGAAACACTTTTGCTCCGGAAAGTGAGATATAACTGTGAAGTTATCCCTTTTGAAATCAGTTTATACAATTTATAGAGTTTATACAATTTATCGAGTGTTGACAACTCCAACTTATACATTTTCACTGCTTTTAAAATGAACTTTTAAGATGAAGTTTTTATTTAAAATAAATAGAACTAAATATTAAATAACACAAGAGCTTATCATCTGTCAAAGAGAAAATAAAATAGGAAGTATGTTGGAAGCTTCATCCTGAAGCCTACCTTGTCATTCTTGAGGTAATTTATCAAGCAGTAGGGACCAAAAAAAAAAAAAAATAGATACAATTTAAAAGGAAATATTTATCTTTAGATATTTGGTAATTTTTGAAAATGCTTCATTAAATTCTTATTGGATTATTACTAGTCATCTCAATATTTTTTTAACAAGGACCCTGCAGTTAGAATTCAGGATAAAATTGAAAATAAAACACATAATTCAGTAACATTTCATGTGATGAACCATTAAGCAAGGGACATGTTTGCAAAACCAAAACCTGGATGTATTTTTATTATTATTTTCAAAGAAAGAATTTCTGGCGCAGATCCCAGACTCCACATTCAGAACAGAAATTAAAGCAATTAAAGTCTCACTGAGAATTACCAATAATAATATAAATAGTGGGTCTCACATTCTGTCTAGATAAGCTACCATTATAAAAGAGACTAAAGGAAGTAGAAATTCCAAATCTCTTATTTTTCAGTTACTATTAGCAACATTTGCAAGGAAATAAGCTAAGTGAAGGAAAAAGCAAGAAATCAAGGGACTAGGAAAGAATGACATGATAAGATATCCCCCTTCTGCCACTGATATATAAAAAACTGATTTGTAGGGGACATAACATCCATAGGAAGCATATTCATGGCATTAAATTTAATACTCATGGACACAACTGAAACTAAAATTCATTAAAGTGATTTCAGGAAAGTTAGATTATTGGCCATTTTGAAATATCTATAGCTGCAGTCTCCAACCCCCAGGCCGTGGACCGGTACCCATCTGTAGCCTGTTAGGAACTGGGCTGCACAGCAGGAGGTGAGCAGCAGGCAAGCCAATGAAGCTTCATCTCTATTTATAGCTGCTCTCCATTGTTCACATCACTGCATAAGCTCTGCCTCCTGTCAGATCAGCAGTGGCATTAGATTCTCATAAGATCGTGGACCCTACTGTAAATGGTGCACACGAGGGACCTAGGTTGCACACTCCTTATGAGAATCTAATGCCTGATGATGTGAGGTGCAGCTGAGGCAGTGATGCTAGCAAAGGGGAGCAGCTACAAATATAGATTATCATTAGCAGAGAAGTTTGACTGTGCTTCAATCATCCCAAAACCATCCCCCCACCCCCCAGTCCATGGAAAAATTGTCTTCCATGAAACTGGTCCCTGGTGCCAAAAAGGTTGAGGACAGATGACCTATATACAATATAATTTGGTGAATAATTTACTAAACAAACATCTGTATGAAAAATGAATAAATAAAGCTACACAGCATCTTTGCCATTATTCCAGCACTGTTGAAAAGTAAACTAAGTAAAATTATTCTCTTGTAGATTCTTAATAATTCCAAATGACCAACAGCAAATTCTTAAATAAAAATGTTCAATATTGGTTAATAATTTCAAAATATACATTGCATTTTACAGTAACATTATTTTCCAGAAGCCAATGATCTGATTTTTTAAAAAGTTTTTGTTGGTTTCAAAACTCACAAAAAAATATGTGCATGGGGGATGGGTCCGGCATTGGGAGGGAGACATAACATATCTGCATAATAACTATCCACAAAATCCACTGCAATATCATGAAAAGAAGGACAAGATTTTAGTCAAATTTGTTATAAAAAGCTACTTTAAAATTGGATCATGTTACCTAATATGTAACCCAAACATCATGTTACCTAAACATTAAAGCAAAGCAGACTGTTTATCCAGAGAATCAATGCATGTTATAAATCTCTATGCTAAAATAATGTTTACTGACTCCTTTCTCACACTTGTGAATTCACAAGTAAAAAAGGTCCTCCATTAAATGTATGTGCTCCCCTAGTATTATAAATCTCAACTGTTCCAGCCACAAATTCAGAAACAAGACCTCTATGAGTTAGATCATCTTTATCTGGCCCCATTCCATTTCAAGACTCATAATTAACTTTCTGCTTGGTCCAAAAGGGTGACTATTGTGACCACGCACCTAAATTCATCTTTTGAAGACATGGTACTTTTTGCTAGCTCCACCAATGAGATTGCTACCAACTGTACCACATTTGAGATTGCTACCAACAAGCTGAATGGAAGTTAAAACTAAGAGTTCAAAAACAGTTCGGTATGAACAGGCTGTACTACTACTATTAATAATAACTAAGCTCTTCTCACATGTTACCATATTGAATCTTCACAAGTAGGTGAAGATTAGGTATCATTAATTTCATTTATAAATAAGAAACCCGGATTTAGGGAGGTTTGCCGACACATGGTCATTGGCAGTTTCTTTGTATCATAGAAAGAGGTCCGCTCCTCTCTTGTTTTCTCAGAAGCTGAATTTTCCTGTCCTTGGTGTTCTCGTCCCTTTTGCCCTAGTTTGGTTTTGAAGTCAAGAAGACAAAGCAGGTAGAGAGAACTATAAATAGAAGAAAAATATTTTACTCACTTTCCTCCAACCAGCTCAACTCCCTAAAATGCCTTTACTCCATCTGCCAGACTAACATTTCCTTTCAATTGTAACAACTGGACTCAGTCTACCCAGTGATCTCCAGGTTTTACCTGAGCCCTTTCCAGCTCAGGCATTACCAATCCCGCCTTCCTGTGTTGCATAGGAAATTCCTACTCTTGCTGGCCCTCCAACAACACTTGCATCGTCAGCCACCTTCCCTGTTCCCCACCCCTCTCCACTGTTGGTCATAATTCTTCAGGATATCCAAAAATAGCTGGTTCTCAGAAATAGTTTGAGAAATTCTGTCCTAAACAATCTGAGAAATTTTTAATGTCAACTGTTGTTTTTCCTTCATTCTATGCATATTACTTTTATGTATGACATGTACTTTTGTTTGATATAAAAGTCATTTTTGTGTACTTTTAAAAGATCATTTTGTGTACTACATTTAATGTATACTTTCAATTATTTAATAATATTCTAAATCTTGGCTAATAGGATTAAGAAAGGGTTATTCTCATCTTTTATATGTTTCTTATCTCTTCCCCAATGTCAAATCCATTAATTAATTTATGAAGTCAATGTATTTATGTTGTCTAGAGATGCAGTCCCCAACCTCCAGGCCATGGACCAGTAACAGTCTGTGGCCTGTTAGGAACTGAGCTGCACAGCAGGAGGTGAGTGGCAGCCGAGCAAGTGAAGCTTCATCTGTATTTATAGCTGCACTCCATCACTCACATCACCACCTGAGCTCCACCTCCTGTCAGATCAGTGGCGGCACTAGATTCTCATAGGAGCACAAACCCTACTGTAAACTGTGCATGCAAGGGACCTACGTTGCACACTCATTATGCGAATCTAATGCCTGATGATCTGAGGTGGAGCTGAGGCGGTGATGCTAGTGCTGGGGAGTGGCTGCAAATACAAATTATCATTAGCAGAGAGGTTTGACTGCACAGAGACCATAATAAATCAATTGCTTGCAGACTCATATCAAAATCCTATCAGTGAGTGGCAAGTGACAATGTAGCGGTAATAGAAATAATGTGCACAATAAATGTAATGCATTTGAATCATCTCAAAACCATCTCCCCACCCCCCAGTCCATGAAAAAATTGTCTTCCATGAAACTGGTCCCTGGTGCCAAAAAGTTTGGGGACTGCAGGTCTAGAGAACACCTGTTCCTCACTCCTCCTTATTTCCAGGTAGAAAGATTCCACACTAGAGAAACACACTGGTCTCCTGCACATCCTTTACTTCTTACCAATGAAGAGTGAGTTATTTGGTGCATGGTTGGACCACAAAGCCATTGGACCATGTTTCTTTATTATCATAATTCATCTATAAAATATCTTTGAGCACCAGAAATTGGCATTTTTTTACTGCTATCTGTCCCACGGGACCAGAGGGAGACAGAAATCTTAGGAAAATCCACACCTTCTTTAGACAAGCTATTTTAAGATTTTGATAAGGAGGGCAAAGGGGCATTAATGAGTTCATTTGACTAAGACTTATGCTACACCTTCCAATACATGTTGTCAAGAACAAAGATGATATTTTAATTTTTACCTGCCTGACTCCTCTCTAACTCCAAATTTGGTTAGTAAACAAGGCATCATTTCACCCCCAAACTTTAATAAACCCCAATATACTATTCAATCTGCTTGGCACTAAAGATACAACTGCAACTAAGACAAAGTCCCTGCTAGCAATTCTACCACTAAAACATCTGCTTTACTTTAGTCTCTCACCCAGAATCTTTCCAGTATACTAATTTGTTTCTATCTTCGAATATGCTAATACCAAAGTGATTCTTGAAATTACATTAATGGCAAAATGGGGATGGGTTTCAGCCAACTCTGGATGCTGAGGAGTTTTCCTTCCAAACCACCAAAATTATTCTCATGTCAATAATCCTACCATTAATGGCTGTGGCTTACAAATATACTTGGACCAAAAGAAAGGGAAATATTTGTGTGGTGTAGTTCAGATGGGATTCAGGAAAAACACGGGGAGAAGAACCTTGTGTAGGAAAATGCCGAGGCAACATTCAGCTATAGCTGGGAGGCCCTCCACTGAGAGTGGTGGGGAGGTCAACCAGATGTCTCCTCTGCAATGGCGGCATTCAGTGCTCCCTTCATGAGAAAAGAAGTTTGAAGATGTCAGCTTGTCTTTCATGAGGCTCTCTGGTACTGGCAACAGAAGATACTAGGCAGTCCTGCGGCTACTGAATTCACTTTCAACAGACCCCTCAGATGCAGTTCCCTGTCCCAGGCCCAACAGGACTTCTTGAAGACACACCTCAATCCAATTTTTGTCTACTTCCCCTACAGCTCACATGAAGTTCATCTAGCCTCCAGGGCATATGCAGTGCAGTCTTCCTTTATCATCATTCCAACCTTTTGTGAAAAAACATGCTTTATATTCTGCATTCCTCAAAGTCTTCTTTTATTGATTCTCAGTAGTCTTTCTTTTCCTAACAAAATCTTCCTCTTGTAAATAAAAAGTTATATTTTCTAAACTATTGTCTTAGTGAACTTTAAGGGTATATTTTAAAAGCCTTTGTGTTCTAAAAATTCTAATTTTTCCTGAAGCAATGTAATCATTCTAGCTGACTAGGGCAAGAAGCTCATAGAAGAAAGTGCCAAATAGAAGGGGCAATGCTGAATTTTATGAGATTTAATTTTACTATAATGACTGATATCCATCAGATGCTGACTGCATTCCAGGCATTACACCAAGAAGGCTCACTTGCTTTATCATAGTTAAACACCATAAAATGACCTTATATACTGAATACTATTATCATTCCCATTTTACAAGTTAATAAACTGAAGCTAAGGTTATATTCCCAAGTCTAGGTAGCTCAAGTGCATTTTTGACTTTTATTTAAAGTATTTTACTGGACCTCATGTTCCTAAAGGCCCAAACTAAAACCCCTTAGTGTGAAATATGTGACCCTTCATATGTGGACCGAACTTTGTTTTTAATATCATGTCTCCTACCTTCATGCCCTCTCCTCAAATTCTCACTTTTTGTTATCCATCTGCACAAACATTTTGACTTTCCCTGAACTCTATAATTCTTTAACATTATTTCTCATGTCTCAAATGTCTCTCTTCTTTTTTTCTTCAATTTGAGTAATCTTACTGTTTAGGGTTGTGCCTTAGCTTAAATAGCTCCTTCTTAATGAGCAGCTCACCATTTCCCCAAGGCAGAGCTAGGCATGCTCTTCTTTGTGTTCATCTGCGTCCATTCTGATCTTCCAGCACTAAGTACACTGTAATCCTTTATCTCTCAGTGTGGCTGTCTCATTAGTAATTGGATTACTTTTGGAAAGGAAAAAGTGGAAAGAAAGAAACAAAATCAGGCATCAAATATATATAAAGCACACACTGGTAGATCCTTTTTCATATATTCTTTCCCGTATTTTCACCTGCTATTTAATTTTTACAAGACTTGGAATATGTATTATTTTGGATACATGTTATATATATTCAAAGGAACTAACTAGTAAGGTAAACCCAAGATATAGACCCTTGTCTGGTCCAGGGCACGTGTCCCTTTTCTATATTATGTTTTCTTCCTCTTGGTAACTTCAGCCCATTGAATAATACTTGGCACAAAGTCCATGCTCCATAAATATTTAGCAAATGAGAGAATGAATAACATTTATAAATTTCAAATAATCATCTCACTGTGCTTTACAGTAGATCAGAATAAGGAAAATGATGTTTATCTAAAAATTAATGTCTAAATCTCAAGATTAGCAAGTTAATTAAGGATTTGTCTCTTAAAAACAGATGATAACATTTTATTTATATAAAGTTAAACTATATAAGAGCTTGTTAAAATTAAGCCTGTGGATTTCTAGAGAGTCTGGAGATGAAATTTTTGAAGTCACTAAACAATTTAAAGTTTGTATGGATTTTGTGCACTTTTCCAAGGAAAAGACCCATAGATTTGTTTAATAACAATTTCAAAAGTCATTTGATCCCAAATGATTAAGAACTACAAACTATATTATTCCTATATTTATTTTCACTGTAAGATTATATAATTATAAATGAATGAAGTATTCAGATGCATGTTGTATTTATCTCTGAGCCCTAACATTTTATGAAACAGTAATGAAAAAGGAACTGGAGATTCCACATACTGAAAAAAAAAATTCATATACTCAGTTTTAAACCTGCTGTTATCCACCAATCCCAGCAATTTCTATGTTTATTAAGGTAGCCAAATTAGACTGAACAGTTAACTTCTATTGGTTAGTTGGTTTGCTTTGTTTTGGAAGGGGACATGGGTGGTGGAAGGGATGGCTTTTCTTCTTCAGTTTCTGAGATCTTCCTTCTTTGGAACAAGCTAACAGATATGCACATAAAATAGAAATGCCAGCCAAAACAGATCTCATCACTCTCAAGTCAATTTGAAGTGCTTATGTTCCGAGTATTAGAAAGCATCTCCAGGCTTTCAAACTGCTTAGGGACCATCTAATATGAATGTATACACAAACTATGTACCTTGAAGAAAGTACACTTCTGATAAGGTTCTTGTTTCCAAGAACATGTATGTCAAAAATATCACTTAGATATTTAATAAAAAGAAATAAAAGGCATCCAAATTGGACAGGAATAAGTTAAATTGTCTCTGTAGATAACATGATCTTACATATAGAAAACCCTAAAGACTCCACCCAAAAACTGTTAGAACTAATCAACTCAGTAAAGTTGCAGGATACAATATCGATGTACAAAAATTAGTAGTGCATCTATACACTAACAAGAAACTATATGAAAAAGAAATTTTAAAATTATATTTAAAATAGTTTAAGAAATAAAATACATGGGAATAAAGTTAAACAATGAGGAGAAAGATCTGTACACTGAAAACTATAAAACATTAATGAAAGAAACAGAAGACATAAGTAAATGGAAAAATATCTCATGTTCATGGATTAAAAGAATTAATACTGTTAAAATGCCCATAATACCTAAAGCAATCTATAGATTCAATGAAATCCCTATCAAGAATTTAATGACATTTTTTCAGAAATAGAAAAAAGCAATTCTAAAATTTGTATGGAACCACAAAAGAACTTGAATAGCCAAAGCAATCTTGAGCAAAAAGAACAAAGCTGAAGTATCACATTTCCTGATTTTAAAATAATATTAAGTTTTGATATTCTGTTCATATGGTGATTAAACTTTAAAATAATTGCAAGTTTAATTTTACATTGTTGGGATAATGTCTTTCCCCTTATCAAAGCACACAGTTTCTCTATATATCATCTGCAATCCCTACGTAAAACTAGAACAAAAAATACTGGTAAAACATATTTTAAATCTACTAAAATAAAGAAATACATATTTACAATAATAAAATGGTACTTTTCTTCCAGAAAAGTAAGCATGTCATTGAATTAGCCTAATTTCTCTAGATTAAAAGAAAATTTATTCAAAGACAAAAAAAAAGAAAAGAAAATCTTAAGCATTAAAGCTTGTCTTCTAAGAGCAACTATAAGTTAGTTTTAAACAATCCCAGTAAAGTACAACATACAAAGAAAGAAAGAAAGAAAGAAAAATTGCCGTTGAAACTCATTGAAAGTGAATTTCAATACTGCCTGAATTCCAAATCAGGCTTGGCTAAAGATATTCTGTTAGTTCCTAAGGGAAATCAATACTCTTTAGAAAAGAAAAAAAATAGTAAGTATTTTTCTTTCTTTTTTTAAAACAAAAAACTGAACCCAGATCTTCCTTTTAGAAACTTAGAAGGCTCACAATCCCAGAGTGACTTCAGATAGCTGCACAGAAACAAAGGCACACAAAGAGGCAGGAAAGTTGCCAGACGTTAACTATGTTCCCACTTGAAAGGGAAGGAAAATGAATGTTTCCACTTTGTCTGGATTTCTGGAGGAGCTCAATTTGATCATTTCTCTCCCTTCTATAAAAGTAGAAATATCTATTTTGAAGTTGTTATTATTGTTTTTGAAAGGAACCAATTTCAATAAACAGAATGATACACAAACATTACCGTGAAATACATTTTGATGATCTTGAATGGTTTTACCTTTCAATTTCAAACAATTTTCAATAGTTAATAACTCTTATTTGCAAATTGAATGAAATTGTAAATGTATTTACATAAATAAGGACAGGATTTGCTTGCATTTCCAAGTGAGCTCTGGGCAGGGCCATATCTAGTGGTACTCAAGGTCCCTGTCATCCTATGGCTGGTCTGCTATGACCATTGTCATCTATGTGGCATCAAGTTAAAATGAACTTTCAGAAGACTAGGAAGAGAACAAAGACCCAAAAGGAGCAGCTTCCAGACTTAGAAGTCTTTCCAGATAGAACAGGAGCAAAGGTTTTCCTACCACTATGTAGTTGGGGTTGCAGAGAGATGGAAAGCATGAGGAACTGGGTCAAGTATGAACTGTGTATTTATGGTTTCAAATCACTTACAACTGCAGCTAACAGGGATGCACAGTTTCTCCTTCCTTTCTTCTTCCCACCAGTTCAACTCACTTTGTGGGGGACTCTGTCAGTGCCCTGCCAATATTCCTAGAACCCTTAAATTGTAGCTTCTTCTGCCTGATTTCCAAAAGTGAAATCTGCATCCCTATACTGTGGGATTTTCCTAAAATCTCAAAGAGCTGCTCTGCCCATGTGCATTGCAGGATGAATATCCTGCAGAGTTACAGCCCCCAGGGTCTCACTGGTGGGAGTTGGTGCATAAATATTTCAGTGCTCTCACCCCTCAGTTGGGGATAATTCTGAGGTATGTATTTTCCACTGTTTCCAGAATTCCTCAAAGGATCAATCTCTAGCTACCTATTATGCTGGCTGACTAAATGCACCCTTTCTTGATTTCTCTGAATTTTGAATCACTTTCTCATTTGCTCATGAGTATTTCCTTCACATCTTAAAAAAAAAAAACTATTTGAATTTGAATCCTTGTCTGAGGGTGTGCTTCTGGGAAAACCTTTATGAAGACCTTTCAATTCTAAACAAGTCAACAGTTATTTATAGAGAGCCTACTATATTACTTCTGTTAAGGTAGGTCCAAGAAGAAGGGATGACAATTCAAATATATCCAAGCATGGAGCAGGAAATACATTTAAAAGGCAGATGCGATGGAAAGCTGGCATACAAGATGGCATGTACCTCGTTTGAAGAGAGCGTTCACTATTAGGATTCTGTTGATTTTTGCAATGCCAGAATGCCAGCCATTGCTTCCAGGTCTTTTCAAAAAAGGTAAAAATTTTTGAAATTTGAATATTGTCAACTAATTCACAAAAGATTTATTCTCCATATAATCCTCTTCAGGCCAATAAACTTGTCTATGTGCTGGATTTGACCCACAGAGTGCCAATCTCTCCATACTAGAGATTAAAGATGAAAAATGCCTAGCTCATGTATATTAAAGAAACTTGTAACTTACCAGGGATAACAGACATGTAGGCAACTAACTATAAAGTTGAATTAAAGTGATAAATGAGAGATATATAATAATCAAATAATTTCGCAAGAGGAAAGAGACACTGTGATCGGGAATGATGGGGAAGTAAGGTTGGGATGAGTATACATCAGAAAAAGGCTTTATGGATAAGTGGTGTATATCAGGAGCAACTTACAGTTGCTTGGTTTCTGCAGTCAGTATAGCCACCAAGAGCTCAAAACTTGAAAAGAGGACTCAATCCATTATCCCAAAGGGTGGCATTGCCCAATTCTAATCTAATTTGGGGAATTATTACATGTCATGTTTGCCTCCAGAGAACTCACAATGTACATCAGTGTGTTAAAGGCTCTGAGAGGTCCCACAGCACAAAGTCTTGTTTGCCTTTGTTTCCCCAGGGTCTTCTAACTGCTTTCAGAATGCTTCTCTTCTATGTGCAACACTATTGAGAACACTGAGAAATGATGCTGTAAGGATATCTCTGACTTGAAGAGAAGCATTAAAAAAACAGAATGTAATAACTTATCTACTTCAAGTATCACCTAAAATAATAAATACATCCAGAAAACTTTATGAACCCCCAAATCTACAAAGTCAGTGTATTAGCCAGGGTTCCCCAAAGAAATAGAACCAATTATTTATATATGTATATATATATACACACACACATGCATGTGCACACACACAGACCTACATATATGTGTGTGTGTATACATGTGTATGTGTATATATTGCTTACATGACTATGGAGGCTGAGAAGTCTCATAGTATGCCATTTGTAAGCTGGAAACTCTGGAAAACCAGTGGTGTAGTATGAAGGCCTGAGAGCCAGAGAGTCAATGGTGTGAATTCCAATGTGCATCTGAAGGCCTGAGAATCAGTAGCACCAAGGGCAGGAGAATACCAATGTCCCAGCTCAAGTAGTCAGTGAGAATTAATTTAATCTTCCTCCACCTTTTTATTCTAGTCAAGCCCTCAAGAGATCAGATGATGCCTACCCAAATTGGAGAGGGACATCTGCTTCACTTCAAATTCAAATGCTAATCTCTTCCAAAATATCCTACAGACACACCCAGAAACAATGTTTAACCAGCTACCTGGGTATCCCTTCAGCCAGTCAAGCTGACACATAAAATTGACCGTCACATTGGGTGATGCCAGAGCTGGACCAGTACACACTTCTACAGGATAAGCTTGGATGCTTGAATATGAGTCTGAACACCAGTGTGTTTAAAAGTACCCTGACCTCCCTCACCTACACGGTGTTCCTCAGCCTCCTACAATAGCATCTGGGAGTTGGTTCTTGTGGGCTTTTGGGAGTAAGACAGCTAGCATCAAAAAGACTCTGAAGTTCTAAGCCCTGGGTAGGCAATGGAGAAAGCAAGCCCTCTCTCTGTGGATCCCCTCTAAATGCTTCAATGCCATCATTAGCAAGAAGAGTGAGATACACCTAGAGACTAAAATTAATTTATGAGCAAGTTCATGTACCAGGATATATATCAGTGCCTGAACAAAATCAAAGGATTTCTTGGACTCCAAAGCAGAAACAATCACTGGAAATCTTCCAATAAGCAAGGTTCTTAGAATCAGGGATGGGTGACCTCTCACTACAAAAATGAGCACCCTTCTTTCTCTATGTGTTTATATGACCACAGTGAGAGAATATATTTGAAGGCAAGAAAACCTCTATCCCATGACCACAGTGACTGCTATCATTATAGATTTCCCAGTTTGACAGGACAGTGAACAACTCAAAATTTCAGATACGAGACCATTCTATGAGAGAATCAATCTGATAATAAGTGACTATTTCTGCTAGTCTTCTCCAAACACAAAGCAGAAAATACTTTATTCTCACTGTCATAATTACATATTTGATTCTAGATTCTATATATTAGATAATATTTACACACACATATTCTATATAATTAAGTATATATATAAAAAGCTATATTAATTATACATAAATTAATGATTCTGGGTTTTAGTATGCCCTCTTTGACCTTTGGGCCCCTTCTAGACCTATGATCAATGGATGAACTAAATGCTTGCTGTCATTGTTTTTCATAAAGCATCACCTCTGACCAAGAACTCATTCCCCAATAAAATGGGTGATCTAAAGTTAATCTACCCAAAATCATGTTCATTCATATTCCCAGAGGTGATTTTATACGAAGGGGACAATTTAAAGCTGCTTATCCAACCCATGTCTTATCTTTTATCCTCTGGGAGAAAAGAATCTCTAAGAAAAATCTCACCTTTCCATTCTACCACCTGTTGAGCATTGGTTATGTTTAGTAACCATCAATTAGTCATTATACAATAGAGCAGGAAAAGGGAAAGTGACAAAGCAAAACAGGTTTTAAAAAAACATGCACTTGCAGGGTAGAGACCACATTTCCACAATCGTTTATGAGACCATAGCTGGTGTTTATAACATTCCTTTTTCACTACACTTTTCATGTGTCTTCCCTTTGTTTTCAGTCAATCTTCCCGTCATCGGGTTCTTTGCCTACTACTCATTCCAAACCTTCATTTCTGAGGTACTATTTTAAAAGGAGTTATTTCAAATCTGGCTCCATTTGAATACCTCTCTCACCTGCTCAGGGGCTTTTTGTTCTCCCAAGTATTCCTTCCCATGTCTGCATCAACATTTCTCTCCTTGAACCCCACCACTCTGCCATCCACCTTTTACTAGATCCTTTCCACTAGCCTGGTAAATTTCTTTAAAATTTTCTGCCTTAAAAATATCAACCTATATGTGCCCAGCCACAGAATCTTTGTGTATGTCTTTTATACCAAAACTCCTCAGAAAAATTGTCCACCCTGGCTTTCCCATTCTCTATTGAACCTCCTACCTGTAAAGTTTATTCTATATTGTGACAGCCAATTTTATGTGTTAATTTTACTGGGCCAAAAGATCCCTGGATTAAACATTGTTTCTGGGTGTGTCTGTGAGGGTGTTTCCAGATGAAATCAGCATTTGCATCTGTGTACTCAGTAAAGCTGGTTGCCCTCCCCACTGTGGGTGGGCGTCATCCAATCCACTGAGGACCTGAATAGAACAAAAAGGAAGAGGAAGGATAAATTTGCCCCTTTTGCTTCCGGGCTGCCTGCTTGAGCTGAGACATTGGTCTTCTCCTGCCCTTGGACTGGGATTTGCACCATTGTCTCCCCTATTTCTCTGGCCTTCGGATTTGTACTGGAATTACATCACCAGCTTTCCTGGGTTTCCAGCTTGCAAATGGCAGATCATGGAGTATCTCAGTCTCCGTAATTGCATGAGCCAATTCCACATAATGAATCTTTTCCTGTATAAAATATCCTATTGGTTCTGTTCCTCTGGAGACTCTAATGAGTACAAATGTCACACAGATAGTGTGTGGACTAAATCAGAACCCAGGTCCTCTGACTCTCATGCGGCAGCATTCCTCCCATAGTGGGTTATAAGCAAATTTCATCCCTATAACTGATATTAAGCTTTTATATTGTATTAACTGAAATATTATTTTCTTAGACCTAGGGAGTGGGAGGCGTATGGGGGTTTGAAATAATAATAGCTTTCTGACCCTAAAGTAAAACATATGGGTTGGTACACCCAGTTTAGAGCACTCTCTAACTATAGTAACAGTTTGTGATTTGGGGTTTTGGGTATTTCATCACAGCTAGGAAGTGTTGGACTTGATGAGAGACCATTGGATCAAGAGAGAAAAAGACAAGAGAAGAACATTCTTCACTAAGGAGAAGCTCAGAGTAATTTTATTTTGCATAAAAGTGGTAAACTTATTCATAAAAAATATCACATTCTCAAATACTTTTTCATAGGCTCTTATAATTTTTCATGGGCATAACTGTACCTTCTTCACTCTGGTTATCGACTCTTTTTGTACAATGTATGCAAATTTTGTAATGTTCATTCTTATGAAAATTTGACCAGAAATATTTCCTCCAAAATAAAGGTTAAGAGTAAATATGACATGATCAGGGATATATGTTTTTCCTCTGTCTGTGAAAATAATCTATCATCATACCTGAGAGCTGATACATAAGGTAATTGTTCACCTGACATAACAAGTAAACTGGCCCCACTGTACACTTACATTAAAAATTGTTTTAAAAAACCCTTCATTGGAATGTAAACACTTTATGACCAATGACATACACATGTAAGATAATGTAGGAATTATCTTCATGAATGACCTTCTTGTTCCATTCCCTACTTTACAGATGGCGAAATTTAGATTCAGAGGGTGTGAGGGACTTGCTTGATGCTACCCCAGTGCTTACTGGCTTTCTGAATCCCAACTCCCCCATTCTTCCATCAAATCAGTGTGAACTTTGGGAGGCCGAGGCAGAAGGATCGCTTGAGGCCAGGAGTTCGAGACCAGCCCGAGCAAGAGTGAGACCCTGTCTCTACACAACATTGGAAAATTAGCCCAGTGCTGCAGTGGTGTGTGCCTGGATCCCCAGCTACTCGGGAGGCTGAGGCAGAAGGATCGCTTGAGCCCAAAATTTCGAGGTTGCAGTGAGCTAGGATGACGCCATTGTATGCTAGCCTGAGCAACAGAGTGAGATCCTGTCTCAAAAAAAGAAAAGAAAAAAAAGCACGGGAATCCTGACAATGAATTTTTAAAAATCTTTTATGATTTACTCCCTCACTTCATGGAGTTTGCAAATTGGAATAAAATATAAATAACATGTTATTTAAATCCAGAACTTTTTTTTTCTCACCTATGGTATATACACAGTATCACTCTTCCTGTTGAATTTTTCTATAAATAAACTATTTTAGTAATAGTGATTTATGTTTGTTTTGAAAATACTAGTCAATACCAGAAAGATACAAAATTTTAAAAAATCACTCAAAATCCCCACACCTGGAAATAACCAGATTATATTGCACGGCATACAAGGACTTCAACTTCATGCTGTAATTATTAAGATTAGTTTAATCTGAGGGGTGCCATGAATAGATTACATATGTGACAATATATCCCCATATTTTATTTTAAATTATAATCTTTCTCTTTACTCCTGTGGGACACATCATAAATGTGAGGCATCTTCCCAAAAGGCTTCATATTAGCATAGGAAAGAATAAGGGCTGTAGTGAGTAAATAACCTTTCCCAGCCCTACCCATGAGTGCAGATCAAGCATGTTCCATTTGGAAATGTTGGAAGGTGATGAATGTGTAAGTGGGTGAAATAACCTGCTCATTAGAAAATTCTGCCGTAGTGAAGCAATACAAGGACTGAAAAAACTCAGAGCTAGAAGTCAGAAGATGAGAACTCCAGACCCAGCTCTGAATATGGCTGCTCTTCATTTGCTAAATGAGGGAGTGGTCCACTTGAGTTTAGTGTTTGTTGCTGCTCTAGATAATTTTATCCTTCCTAGAACTTTTGCTGGGGGCTGGAAATAAGACGGCAGCAGTTGGTACAGTTTCAGTATCAGGAATAAATGCCAGGTATCAGACCAGGAACTGGGTCTTCAAGGTTGTCATGTGGAGGTGCAAACACAAAATGTGGGAGAAACTGTTACTTTTTCCACAATTTATAAAGATCTACTTTATATTAAGTCTGACAACTTTAACCACTAACCCAGAGTATTGCATATTTTTAAATTAGAGGTGTCAGGAGCAGCTTTCAAGCTGAAAGGAACCTCAGGGATGGGATAATACAAGTTTCTCAGTGTACAGGGAGGGAAGCTAAGAGGAGCAAAAGGGCCTTTCTGAGGTCATAGAGTTGATAGGACAAACCTAGGATCAGAACCCAGATGTCCACACTCGTAATCCAGGAGATTTATATCGTCACTTCCAGTTTTCCTCATGAATAGCAAAGAGCAAATATCCAAGATATTAAGCTTGCCTGAGCTTGAGAATGTCACCTCCAGCAGCAGTCAGAGCAGGGTATTAAATGCAAAGGCCACAGAGTCTGAGAGAAACTGAGGTGATGAAAGAGAACCAACCCATGTCAAGACATGCTATGCTACTGTGCTGCACTATGTGCTTTTTGTGTACCAACACTCTAATCTTCATAACAGGTCAGTGGCCAGAAAGAAGACATCTTTATGTCCCATTTCCTCTCTTCATCCTCAAGATAATTGCAATTGTTAAGAATTATTGAGCCGTAACTGCTGACAGGTAGTGCAAGGACATTCTTAATCTTTAATCCTCAGGTAAAGAAACAGGTGGAAGTTAAGTAACTTGCCATAGTAGTTTCCTACTGTTGCCATAACCAAGTATCCAAAACTGGGTGGCTTGAAACAATAGAAATTTACTGTTTCTCAATTCTAAAGGCTAGAAGTCTGAAACCAAGGTGTCTGCAGAGCCATGCTCCGACAGCTCTGGGGGAAAATCCTTGTCTCTTCCAGCTGATGTTATTTGCCAGCAGTTCTTGGCTCTCTTGGCTTACAGAGGCATTGTTCTAGTCACATGGCTGTCCTCTCCAGGTGTACCCTCCCATTTTTTCCCTCTGTGCATGTCTGTCTCTGTGTCCAAAATTCACCGTTTTATAAAGACACTTGTCATATTGGATTAGGAATCACACTAATTACCTCATTTTAACTTCATTGCCTTTGTAAAGACCCTATTTCCAAATAAAGTAACATTTTGATAACCTCTTTTACAGAACACAATGCAATCTATTACACTAGCCTGAGGATATAAAGCTACCAAGAATAAGACCAATAGTTTAATTCAATCTGTGTCACTTGGACAGATATTGAAAACTGTAACATTTGGAATGCTCATGATTATTTTTAACAAGCTATGCTAAGAAGCTGGAAGGAAAGGGGGGAGGACTGATCCTTTGTTCACTGATTCCAGAGTCACTCTAGAATGAGTGACTATTTTGGCCACTCATTTTAGACTTCCTTTACCCCAATGACTTTTCCTCACGCTTCTCATATTTCATAACCTAAAGGCAGATATGAAATGTTACTTCTCTATATTTATGTCTCTGAATGGTATCCTAGATTCTTTGAAAGAAACTCACATTATAAATCTAATGCATAGATAAAAATATAAATCCAAGATATATAAATCCAAAATATATATCCAAGTATATCCAAGGTCTATACTCAAGCCACACCTAAACCAAGTGAAAAGTGGTTCTAATGGTTGTGCTCAGAATCAACACAGTCCGTGGAATACCAAGGAAGTAGCATAGCATGGTGGTTATCATTAAGCTTCCGGGAAGGATTTCCTGGGTTTTTATCCCTAGGCCAGTTATGCGATATGTAAGCTTAGGCAATTAATTAACCTATGCACCTCAGTTTTCTCATCTGGAAAATATTAGTAGTATTAATAGTATCAATTTAGAGGACTTGCCAATATTAAATAATTCATCAAAAAGCATTTACTTCCTGGTGCATAATAATGCCTAATAATTTTTAATTCTTATTATTCTGAGGGTAAGGAGATAAAATTTGAAATGCTTATGGCTTTTCTCTCTCATCCCCTTTCTAGCTACCTCCATCCTTACCAAACACAACACACACACATAGAATATTTGCTGGCCTTATTGGCGAGATTCCTCTTCCCTACCATCTCCACCTCCATTTCCATCTCCAACTCCATCTCCAACTGTGTCAATAATTTGGGCTAGAGAAAGTAATTTAACTTTCATAGAAGAAAATAAGTGAGTTGTATGAAAACTTCCAGGATCTCCTGGCTTACACCAAGTTTTCCATTAAAATTTTGACCAGAAAGTGCTACTCTAAGATGTAGGGTCCATGCCCAGCTTTTTAAAAACTGGTACTTTTATTTCCTATGTGACTGTTGTTCCTTATATACAGTACGCTCTTGCGCTAGCCACAAGGATCTTCTTTGTGCCTTGAAGAGTCTGAGCATGCATCTGCCTGTTCCCCTAACTGGAATACTGTTTGCACAGAAAATTTCATACCTGACTTTTGCACTTCCTTTAGGATTCTGATCAAATACCACCACCTCGGTGAAGTCTTCCTTGAAAATTCATCTGAAAAAAGGCAGCCCAATCACTCTCTGTCCCCTGTCCCTGCTTCATTTATTTTTAAGCATTATTTGTTACTTGACTTTTACTCTATATCCATTTGTGCTAAATATATGTTTCACAATATCAAGGACTACTAGGTGCCAACCAATAGCCATTCTATCCTTCTTCCTTAGGAATAGTATCTTTATTTAATTAGCCCAGCAATATTCCTCAATAAAGAACTACATTTCCGGTATGTTTTGTAGCTGATTATGGTCATTGCCAAGTCCTGGCTAATGGAATATAAGCAAAAGTGTTGTGCTGGATATTTGGGAAGACTTCTAAAAAAGAGAAATGGCACCCTGTGGAAGTTAGTACCTGTTGTCCTACTCTCTTTCCATGTCTAATATAGAGACATCATAGCTGGAGCTCCAACAGCACGGACTATAAGACGACTTTGCAGATAGACGCCACATGCTGCAATGGGGAAGCAGATGACATGAAGGTACCATACAAGTCAGCTCTGGTCTACTTAAATCCTGATTGCTTTTATATGAATTCCTTGTGAATTTGGTCAAGCCCCCGTTAATAGTAGCTGAACACAATTTTTTTAATAATTCACTGCTCCTATATGACTAATGACTATATAGCACTCCATATACGGTCCAAGATGGCAGCAAATTATTTATCTTTTTCAATATTGTGGCTATAATGCCTAGAATGGTGCCTGGCACATTGCACATGATCAAAGTTTTTAAAATAAATAAACAAAAAACCAAACTGAATATCCTCTATATGTATGTCTATGAATTTAAAAGGATGTATAGGACACAAGTGTGCAAGACTTTATATTTGATCTAAATATTTGCCATGATTGAAAAAAATGGCAGACAGTTACACATGTTTCTATCATCCTTTTATTAATTCTACTAGATTTATGGAATATAATCTTTTCTGTAGGTATGTATTAGATATTATAACTAAATCACTTTTTTGTTAGTGTCCACATTTTGTAAACTGAATTAAAATTATGAGCATTTTTGAATACCACCAATGAATCTGATATTGGTCTAGGAGTTTTAAGTATGTAGTAAACACAAATCTCAGTTTGTAAACTCAGGTGAACTGGAAATATTCCATTACTTTATTTTCTCTCATTCAATTTAAATATGATTTGATCCTAGCATTTGTAGCTGACTAAAATCTCCAAAACATATATTATTGGAATTCTTTTCTATCCCATGGTTGGCCAAGATCTCAGGTTCTTATGCATATCCAAAGGATCTGGGAGGTCTTTCTGCTCAGAGGTGTTTTGCTCATACTTGGTTCTATTATGAAATCTTTTTCCCATATCTAGGTAAACTACTTGTAGCTGCTATACCCCCTACCCCTTCCAGCTTTTGGTAATCTCTTCTCCCTAATTTCTCTGGTATGCACAACATTCTCTTTCCTGCTTCCAGGATAGCAGACATTATTCAATTTTCAGAGGGTTTAGGTTTTTTGTAAAAGAGAGGAAACACCCTTGACTTCAAACAGCTTCTTCTTTCTGCCCTCTAAGCATTACGGAGTCAAAACTTAAAAGAAAAAGTGCCTGTGTAAAAGCAGAGAAGGGAACAATACAGAGAGGGAAATAGAAATAAATATCTCAAAACAATATTGTACCACATAAAGATTATTTTGATTTCTCCCATCAACTTAGCAAGGTGAGACAGTTTTTCTCCACTACGCAGACAAAAAAAAATTAATGCTCATAAATTTAAATAAGAAAGTAGTTCAACATGTATTTCAAACTAGACATCTTTTTATATTTAGAAACCTTGCTCCTCTTTCCACTAGGATAACAGTTTTCAAGTTGTATTTGGCAGCATCTAGTGGCCCTGGGATTTGTCAGGGAAGATGAAGGGCCTAAGGAGAATTCTAAGAGGGTACAGTTCCATGGTGGCTACCCTCGTTCAGTAACAGTAGTTCTGCGTTTACCTGTTCAACAGCTGTCCATAAAAGTAAGAAAATAGTTTCCCTTTGCTTAAGACCATGCTTCAACATTTATAACATTTTTACCATTTACTCATAAAGATCTACTTAATAATATTTCTATTTTATTAACAATTTTTAAATGTCATGGAAATTAAAGACTGCTCATTTAAAAAAAAAAAAGATCTTCCTGATTCTATAGGAAGAGAAGAGGTTGTGTTGACCGCCTGTAGAGACAAACTATTCAGACAAAAATGAAGTCTCAAATCAGAGCGTATCAAATAGTGGCATTGTGCAAACAGGTCCCATCTTCCTTTCTTTGCTTCTCAAATACATTATGCCTGGGCTAAAGAGAAGTACTTCCAATTTCTTTGCATATTCTCATGAATTATTTTTGGCCTGTTTCCAGAATAAGATTAGTGAGAGCCATCTTTTATTCTACTCCTTACCCCATCTAAAAGAGACTTTTACCTGAATAGGCTTTGATTTTATTTGTATATTTATTTACAAAATAAAATACCAAAGGCAATAAACTTTAAGGTAGCCTTTTTTTTTTCATACAGTCTGGAAATACTGATGTACAGAGAGGTTGATAGGTTGAGCAATGTTATAAAACAAATAGTATCTGAACCTAAATTGAAACTCAGTCTGACTCAGAATCGATCTCCTTAGCCACTATGCATTTTTGTCTCTCTAAGACAGCAAAGCAACAAAAAACAGTCTCCACAGAGTGTCAGCTGGATTTAGGTAGACCATTTCAATAATCACTTTAAGTGACAGGAGATACATTTATATAACACAAATATGATCAAAACAAAGTGCCTTTGACTTTTCTCTTTTTTCTTGTGGCTAACATAAAGCTATATCGAGCAATGGACACTTGACCGATTAATTATTTAAAATAATTATTTATCATACATTCCTTTGCTTTTTAAGTATTCACTTATTAATCCACTCCTTCACTCAGCGTCTGGGCCCTAGGGATGCAAAGAAGAGTGGCAAGCAGACCATGACCTCACTGTACTGCATAAAGGCACTGCCTAGGGGGAAAGCAGAGACTGAAATACAGCCTGGGCCCCACAATCAACAGTGCACCCATGAGGCTCAGAGATATCAGACCATATGTCTTTTCCTGATTTTCCACCTTTATAATTCCTTCTGGTTCAAGGCCTCCTCCAAAAAGGCTTAGGCTGGTGTTTACTTCACTGCCAATAAGGGACCTACCAACAAGTAAAGTCAACCCTGCCCCCCCCCAATCCCACCTTTACAGGCAACCTTACCAAATGCCATTCTACCAATACAAACCTTTCTTTCCCTGACTTGGTTGGTAGTGCCATTCCTCACCCCCAAAGTTGACGAGATTCCACATATGCTCACCCCCATCCTCTCACCTGGAACATTTTTTCTCTCTTCTGTCTTTCTAATTGAATCCTAACCATTCATTTCTCAGAATCTAGTTCAAAACCACTGCTCATTTAAAACTTTTTATGCATCCGTTCCAGGCCATAATAATGTATCCTTTCCTGAGTCTATTATTATCATTCATTGCAGCAGTTAATTATTTGCAGGGTATTTATACCTGCAACCATGTAGCTTTCTCAAGTATATGGGGGTTATCTCCTCAGCTAGACAAGTTCATATCATATATTCACAAAAATCTATCCTTTAATTCAAAAATCTACTTAATTGCATTGTTCTTAGCAGTAAGGTATTATTCCAGGAACTAAGAATACACATAGAACCATGATAGAAATGTTGTACATTTAATGGGAACTTCATAAATACTTTTTATATTCACACATGACTGACTGAATGAATGGTGGTCAATCAACAGGTCAACCTGAAAAGTCCCTTTGATCACAATCCAACTGGGTTATTTTAATCAAAACTCTATAAGGACAAAATTATAGGAAGAAGGAAACAAATGCTACAGTGCCCCCATAACTCAACAATTAAATTAAAAATATTTTCCAATTAGTCATTAAGACTTTTCTATCTTCAGTAAGAAGGACATATGTTGGGGGCTATTTCAAGAGTCCATTGGTTCTCCATTTGCAATAGATAGTTCACTCTTGGGTGTCAGAATACAGCAACCAGGTCTGTTATGCACAAAAAAGGTTTATTTGTGATAAAAAATAGATTCTTGTTTGTCCAAGTGAAATTGGCCTTTTAAATTTTCAACATCATCTAAAAATCTGGTGCTCTGAATCTATGACTTTTTAAAATAATCACTCTTTCCTAGTTATTCTGCTCCCCATGTGTTTACTTTCTCTTACAAAGATCAATGTTTTAGTCTTTGGACAGATCCTACCCCATCTTTGAGAATACTGTAGTCACAAAGAGTACAATAATGTCTTTTTTTTTTTTTTTTGGCCATACAGTAGGCAACAGGAAGGCCAAGAGCACTAAGTTAACTTATTTAATCACATCTTCTTTCTGAAAGAAAATAGAATCAGTTATATTCAAGGTGCAAAGTGTTTACGGAGAGAGTCAATTTGGGCAATTTAGAAAGGAGAGAGTGGAAAGGGCAAAGTTGTATAACCACTTTTACTTTGTTTCATTCATTCTGTTAATCTGTAATATTTTACTACTGATATACTATTTCTCAAAAAAGAGAGTACCATCCCAAGTATCTACTAGTTGACCAACAGAGAGGAGAGAAGGTTAATATTGTGTGCTCCCTAAGTATCAGATACTGTATGGGAAGTTTTATCAAATGTATTAGAATTCATGTTGTGGAAAGATATACCCACCCAGCTTAAATTAGTTTAATTATAAAAAGAAATCACTGGGTCATATATCCAAATGTCAATGTTATTGATTCACTATGGCACAATTTCTTCCGGAATTTATCTCGTTCTACCTCTTAGCTCTACCTTCCTGTGTTCTGGATTTGTTCTAAGACACTATCTCATTATGATAACACCAAGCTGCTTCAGGCTAATATTTTATTATCTATAGCAGAAATCAGCAACTACAGCCCACAGGCCAAATCTGGTCTGTTACCTGTTTTTGTAAATAAGGTTTATTGGAATTTGGCCAGTCTTATTTCCGTATATCATGGCCGCTTTTGTACTGCAAAGATAGAGTGAGTAGTTCCAATAGAGATCATGTGACCTAAAAGCCTGCAATATTTATTATCTACCTGTTTACAGAAAAAGCTTACTGACCTATTAGCTATAATAAAAGTGAATTCTCTTTTTCCATAGGTCCCCACAAAAATATTGGACTCATGTCTCATTTGGGTCATGTGTCAATCTCTGTATCAGAAACAATTCCTCAATAGTCCTCCAGGCCAGGGTCATGTGCCCATAGTTTGAGCTGGAAAAGAGTCAGTCTCACCTGACACATAAACTGATAGTGAGGAAGAGGTCACTCATAAAAGGTACTGTCAGCAGATGGAGAAGGAGTAGATGCTGGATGTATTAGTTTTCTAGGGTTGCTGTAACAAAGTGCCACAAACTGGGAGGCTTAAACAGAAATATATTGTCTCATGATTCTGTAGGCTAGAAGTCCAAGATCAAGGTGTCAGCAGGTTTGGTTTCTTCTGAGGCTTATATGAACGATCTCTTCCAGGCCTCTATCTTTTGTTTGTAGATGGCCATTTTCTCCCTGTGTCTCTTCACATGGCATTCTCCCTGTGTTCAAATGACCCCCTTTTACAAGGACACTAGTCTTACTGGATTCAGGCCCATGCTAATGACCTCATCTTAACAAACCTATCTGCAGTGACCCTATTTCCAAATTAGGCTGCATTCTGAGGTGCTGGTGGTTAGGACTTTAATATATGAATTTGGGTAGGGGGACACAATTCAACCTATAACTCCAGGTCAGAAAAGATTAACTTATTTCTACAACTTCATTGTCTCATTTCTTAATGTCCATCCAAACCCCCTTAGTATTTCGGGTCCAGTATAATGGTTTCATAGTAAAGAATGTAAGACATCATTAAAACGTGCCTGAGGACTCAAATTAAGTGAGGAAACTTTGGAAAATTAAAAAGCTTTGGATTAATATTTAAAATATTTTTTAAAATAGTAATTACTCTGTTTTATAATATTAGATTCTAGACACTATATTATGAGGTCATTATATATTATTTCATTTAATCTTTAGAACAATAATAAGATATCTGTGCAAGTTATCAGAATCAAAATGTATTCATTAATGTTAAAAAAAAAAAAAACCTGACAAAAGAGTCAGGAAAGGCCATGCAGACAGTGTTTTCATAATTGTATGCCTGATAACAAAAACTATCACCAAAGACTCTGCCTAAACCATAACCGTGTACAAAGGCCATTGTAACTTTATATAAAAAATACTTATGCAAAGACATCTTCTCAGCAATTGCCTGTCCAACATTGGGCTGGCACCACCCTTATTATTGATCTTTGAAGCCAAGGATAATTATTTTGAAACAATTATGTAATCCTCCTCATTTTTTCCTGTAAAAACCTTTGTGTTCTTTACCTACTTAAATGCATACATAGTTTATTAGGCCATACGTATTCCTCTTGCAATGCTTTATTCCCAAGTAAGCATCATGTTCTTTCAGAAAGACTCTTTCTGTTTGTTATTTAGGTTGACATATATGGTGTCAGAAGTGGGACCTGAAAAAAGATCACTATCAGAAAGAAATGGTGATAATTGGCACCATGTGCAGTATTCACTGGAGGCCCTTGAGCTCTCCATTTCCATGGCTCACCTTTTCTGCCCTGGTGAGTCTTCCCTCAGGCTGAGCCTCCTTTGTGGTAGACACTATTATTTGGGATCTGGTTTGGATAAGGATACCTTAATAAAGAACCATACATTCTTCCAAAGTGATAAAAGATTTTTTTGCATTTTCTTGTAAGTTCTTTCTGGTATGAAAACAAGTCTCTTTCTGGATTGAACACTCTGATTCCTACAAAATTTACAATCTGTCTGTGAGGCATGTATTTTCTGGTGAATTTACTTTTGGTTTGGTCTATACACCTAGTTTAATATTTTGTTTGATGGGCACACCTGTGTTAAAATATTTGTGAACATTCTTATCTTTGTTTCCCTTGGTTGTTTTGACTCTTTTTCCTTGCTTATTTCTGAAAATCTTCTGAGAGTAAAAATAAACATTGTAAATGGTGGACATAGAATGGCTAATTAAAAGACACTAGGGCAGTCAGCACTGTCTAAAACATTGATCTAAACTCCTGACATTCCCTGAAAGGATTTATGGAATTTTCTTTTCCTGAAGAGATTAATAAGAAACAGAATGGGATTCTCAAACATTGAGGAATGCAGGTTTTCTGGGACTCTAGCCAGCTACATATTATGGCATGTTCTTGTGTACATTTTTAAATTGATGGACAAATTACAACAAGAAAAATTCAGAACTCAAATAATCATTATGTGAAATCTAAAAATACTTGCAACTATAGAGTTAACATGTAGAGCCTTCTAAGTTCTCTGTCTATATTCTTCTACTAGTATAGAAATAAAACTCACTGCTTATGCAATTCTAAGCCAAAAGAAGAAGAGGAGGAGAAGGAGGAGCAGGAGGAAAGAAGAAGGAAGAGGAGAAGGAGGAGACAACATAAGGGCTTTCAAATTAATGGCTTCACAAATTATAACAGCTCCATGGTAGCCAATAGCCTAGACACCTTTTAGAAATATAAATTTATGTTTGCTTGACTAACAATCACTCAGGATGATGGCTAAAAGAAAAAGAACTCAATAATTATTTATAAAAATTAGGCTCTCAGATCAAACAGGTCAAGATCTTAAGCTCAGAGCAATAATATGAACTATCTTGCCTGGCATAAGAATTTTGCTTTTTCTGTCATGCAGAGGCCAAAAAGAAAACGAAAAAAGAAAAACTACTAAAAGTTTTCCCTGCCTGCATTTGCAAATCAGGCAAACCAGAACAGCAAACAAAAGATAGAGTTATTCCTAGAACAAAGCTACTTGGACATTTTGTCTTTCTTATACAATTAAGCCAGTCCTAGCTAAAATGAAAACAATTACAAATTTAACCCTAAACTCATTCAAAACTGAAAAAAAAATGTGAGGAAAGAGGAAAAAAGGCTTTTCAAAATAAAACTGCTATGGAAACTACTTTACCCAAAATTTTACCCAAAATTTCCATAGCCTTCATTAGATTGCCTACTGGGGCAAATAAAGTTTAGCTGTATAAACTGTTCCCAATTTTGTCAGAGACATTATTTGAATTCAACTGTCTTTTATGAACTGGTGAGTTTGTGTTACTATGTAAAAGATAAAATTCTGAAATGAAAGCTCTAAGATCTTTATTTGTGTATGAGTATATGTGTTTAGTTGTTTTTACACACATACACATGTATCATGCCGTATGTTGTGTCTACATGGTAAAAATCTGGTGTAGTGGGCCAAAAATCCCTTAACAATTTCTATTCAGATTGGCTTAGGTAAGTGAATAGCCATATAAAATATAAAATATATAGTAATAAACCCAAATGTCTTTTTTATTCATGTGACTTAAGTAAATCTTTAATAATTAAGCTAGCTCTAAAATTTTTGGTAAAATAAACATAGAAATGTCTTCAAAATTGTGAGCATGCATTTTTTCCTGGATTTACTAGTCACATAGTTCTATATTTGTCTCTATTAGATGTTTTAAATTCACAGGGTTTGACACAAAGATTATAATAAAACTATAAGCCCAACCTAAAACGGAATGCTCTGTGTAATTTTTTGATAAGTAAAACTAATTTAATATTATTGGTTTAATGAAAACAACTGTATCTTCTGCTTTATCAGCAAAATACCCATATATGTAATATTAAGACTCTTATTTAGGTAAACACCTGATATTCACAGGGCATAAAAATGGTTAACTGAGAAATAACTTGAAATTATGAGTAGCTTTGTCCAAATCTCAGTTTTCATAATTAATCGGGGTAAACTGTTAAAAATAAGTAAACTGGGTAAAAGCAAATGGGACAAATGACTTTAAATGAATTTTTTTAATCTTTCCCATTTCAAAATATTAGGGGGTTACAAAAGTTTTTGTTAGTGGATACCCTGTATAATGCTTCAGTTGGGGCTTTCAGTGTGCCCATCAGAAGAATAGTGTTCATTGTACCCGATGATAGGTAAGTTTTTGCCGCTTACAATCTCCTACTCTCTCCCCTTCTTGGTGTCCAATATCCTTTACATTACTCTGTACCCATGTTTTCACATTGTTTAGTTGCCAATTATTAGTGAGTACATGTGGTGTTTTGGTTTTCCATTCCTGAGATACTTGACTTATGATAATTGTCTCCAGTTCCACCCATGTTGCTGCAAAAGACATAATTTCATTCCTTTTTATGGCTGAGTAGTACTTTATGGTATATATATCACATTTTCTTTATCCACTCATCAATTGATGGGCACTTAGGTTAACTCTACATCTTTGCAATTGTGAATTGTGCTACAATAAACGTTTGACTACAAGTGTCTTTTTGATAAAATGACTTCTTTTACTTTGGGTAGATACCTAGTTGTGGAATTGTTGGATCAAATGATAGGTCTACATTTATTTCTTTGAGGAATATCCATACTGTTTCCCAAAGTGGTTGTACTAATTTGCAGTCTCATCAATAGTGTATAAGTGTTTTTTTTTCTTTGCATCCACACCTGCATCTATAGTTTGTCAACTTTTTAATAATGGCCATTCTGACAAGAGTAAGGTGGTATCTCATTGTGGTTTGAATTTGCATTTCCCTGATGATTAATGATGTTGAGCATTTTTTCATATGTTTTTGGCCATTTTTCTATCTTCTTTTGAAAAACTTCTGTTAATGTCTTTTGCCCATATTTTAATGGGGTTGTTTGTTTATTTCTTGCTGATTTGTTTGAGTTCTTTGTAGATTTTTGAAATTAGCCCTTTGTCTGATGTGTAGCATGCAAATATTTTCTCCCATTCTGTAGGTTCTCTATTTAATCTACTGATTATTTCCCGTGCTGTGCAGAAGGTTTTAAATTTAATTAAGTCCCATTTATTTGTTTTTGTTGTTGCTGTATTTGCCTTTGAGGTCTTAGTCATAAATTCTTTGCCTAGGCTTATGTATAGAAGAATTTTCCTACCTTTTTTTCTGGAATTATTATGGCATCATACCTTAAATTTAAGGTTTTTGTCCATCTTGAATTAATTTTTTATATGAAGAGAGATGGTCATCCTGTTTCATTCTTCTGCATCTGGCTACTCAGTTTTCCCAGCATCATTTATTGAATAGAGCTTCTTTTCCCCAGTGTATGTTGTTGTCTACTTTGTTGAAGATCAGTTGGTTGCAAGTAAATGGTTTTATTTCTGAGTTCCCTGTTCTGTTGTATTGGTCTGTGTTTCTGCTTTTATACCAGTACCATGCTGTTTCAGTTATTATAGCCCTGTAGTATAATTTGAAGTCAGGTAATGTGATGCCTCCAGATTTGTTCTTTTTGCTTAAGATTACTTTGGCTATTTGGGCTCTTTTTTGGTTCCAAATGAAGCATAGAATTATTTTTTCTAGATCTGTGAAATATGACATGATATTTTGATGGAGATTGTGTTCAATCTGTAAATCACTTTGGGCAGTATGGACATTTTAATAATGTTCATTCTATCAATCCATGAGTATGGGATGTTTTTCCATTTGTTTGCATCATCTATGATTTCTTTCATCAATGTTTTGTAGCTCTCCTTGTAGAGATCTTTCACCTCTTTGGTTAAGTATATTCCTAGGTATTTTATTTTCTTTGTAGCTATTGTAAATGGTATTGAGCCCTTGATTTGACCCTCAGCTAGACTGTTATTAGAATATATAAATGCTTCTGAATTTTGTAGATTGATTTTGTAAACTGAGACTTTGCTGAATTTATTTATGAATTCTAGGAGTCTTTTGGTGCAGTCCTTAGGGTTTTCTAGATACAAGGTCATATCTTTAGAGAACACTGATATTTGGATTCCTCTTTTCAAATTTGGATACCCTTTCTTTCTTTCTTTTGCCTGATTGCTCTAGTTAGGAATTCCAGTACTATGTTGAATAGAAGTGGTGACAGTGGGCACCCTTGTCTTGTCCCAGTTCTTATGGGGAACATGTTCAAATTTTTCCTATTCCATATCATGTTGGCTGTGGGTTTGTCATATACAGCTTTTATAATTTTGAGGTACGTTCCTTCTATGCCTAGTCTGTTGAGGGTTTTTAATCAAGAAAGGGTGCTGGATTTTATTGAATACTTTTTCTACATCTATTAAGATGGCTGTGTGGTCTTTGTTTTTGCTTCTGTTTATGTGGTAAATCATGTTCATAGATTTGCATATAATAAACCATTCTTGCATCCCTGGGATGAAACCCACTTGATCATGGTGTATTATCTTTTTGATGTGTTGTTTAATTTGGTTTGCTAGGATTTTGGTGAGGGTTTTTGCATCTATGTTCATGATGGATATTTGTCTGTGGTTTTCTTTTACTGTTGTGTCCTTTTCTGGCTTTGGTATCAAGGTGATACTGGCTTCATAGAATGAATTAAGGAGGATTCCCTCCTTCTCAATATTATGGAATAATTTCTGTAAGATAGGTACCAGTTCTTCTTTGTAGATCTGATAGAATTCAACTGTGAATTCATCTGGTCCAGGGCTTTTTTAAATAGGTAAAATTTTTATTAATATTATTGCTTCAATTTTGCTGCTCATTATTTGTCTGTTCAGGATTTCTATTTCTTCCTGATTCAGTTTTGAGAGGCTGTGTGTTTCCAGGGATTTATCCATTTTCTCTACGTTTTCTAGTTTGTGTGCATAGTGATTTTCATAGTATTCATGGATGATCTTTTGTATTTCTGTGGTATCAGTTGTAATGTCTTCTTTTTCATTTCTGATTTAGCTTATTTGGGTCCTTTCTCTTTCATTTCTGGTTAATCTAGCTAGAGGTCTATTGATTTTGTTTATCTTTCCTAAGAACCAACTGTTTGTTTTGTTGATCCTTTATATGTTGTTTGTTTGTTGTTGTTTCCATTTTGTTTATTTCTGTTCTGAGCTTTGTTATTTCTTTTCTTCTTTTAGCTTTGGGTCTCATTTGTTCTTATTTTTCTAGTTCCTTGAGGTGTGACATTAGGTTGTTAATTTGTGATCTTTCTGTCTTTTTGATGTAAGCTTTTAAGGCTATGCATTTCTCTCTTAACAGTGTTTTGCTGTATCCCACTGATTTTGGACGCTTGTGTCCTGAATGTCATTTATTTTGAAAAATCTTTTGATTTCCATCTAAATTTCTTCAGTGACCTAAGGATTGTTCAGTAGCTGGTTGTCTAATTTCCATGACTTTGTGTAGATTTGAGATTTCCTCTTGGAGTTGATTTCTAGGTTTATTCCACTGTGATATGAGAAGATTCGTGGAATGATCTCAACCCTTGTGAATTTGCTAAGACTTGTTTTGTGGGCTAACATGATCTATTTTGGAAAACAGCCCATGGGTTGATGAGAAGAATGTATATTCTTCAGTTTTGCGATAGAATATCTGTAGATATCTGTTATGTTCATTTGTTCTATAGTCCTTTTTAAATCCAGTGTTTCTTTCTTGATCTTCTGCCTCAATGATCTGTCTAGTTCAGTCAGTGGAGTGTTGATGTACCCAGCAATTGATGTTGCTGTTTATTTGTTTGTTTAGATGTTATAGTATTTAATTTATGAATCTGGAAGCTCCTATATTGGATGTATATATATTTAGGATTGTTATATTATATTGCTGAATTGCTCCTTATATCATTATTTGATGACCATCTTTGTCTTTTTTTGCCATTGTTAATTTAAAGTCTCTTTTATCTGATATGAGAATAGCTACTCCTCCTTGTTTTTGGTTTCCATTCGTGTGGAATATTTTTTTCTATATCTTTACCTTGAGTCTGGGGATATGCTTGCAAGATAAATGAGTTTCTTGGAGACAGTAGATACTTGGGGTATGTTTTTTCATCCATTCAGCCAGTCTATATCTTTTAAAAGGAGATCATTTATGTCCAATGTTAGTATTGATATGTGAGATACTCTTCTGTTCATGTCAAGAGATAACAAGTTGCTTTGTTTTCTCCCTTGTGTTACTGTTTTATAAGTGTTTTACAAGTGTTGTGAGCTTTAACTTTTGGGTGTTTTTACATTTGTTGGTATTGAATGTTCTGTTCCATGTATAGAGCACTTTTAAGCATTTCCTGTAGGGTAGATCTAGTGGTGACAAATTCCCTTAGTGTTTGCTTGTCTAGGAAAAACTTTATTTCTCCTTCGTTTATGAAACTTAGTTTTGCAGGATACAAAATTCTTGGCTGGTATTTATTCTTTTTAAGAAGACTAAAAATGAGACCCCAATCCTTCTGGCTCAAAAGGTCTCTGCTGAGAGTTCTGTTATTAGGTCTGATGGGTTTTCCTTTGTAAGTGACTTGTTGCTTTCATCTCACAGCTTGTAAGATTTTCTCCTTCAGTTTGACTTTGGTCATGCTGATGATTGTATACTGTGGTGGTGTCCTACTTTCTATGAATCTTCCAGGTGTTCAATGACCATCTTGTATCTGGATATCTAAGCCTTTAGTGACATCAGGGAAGTTTTCCTCCATTATTCTCTCATATAAGTTTTCCATGCTTATTACTTTTTCTTCTTTTCCCTCAGGGATACCTGTAATTCTTGTATTAGTTTGCTTTGCATAATCCCATATTTCTCTCAGTGATTGTTTATTCTTTGTTCTCTTTTTTGTATTTTTTACAGAGTTACTTTGAAATCCTTGCCTTCAAGATCTGATACTCTTTCTTCTGCTTGGTATAGTCTGTTGTTAAAGCTTTCTGATGTGTTTTGAAATTCCTTAAATGACTTTTTCATTTCTTTAAGTTCTATTATCTTTTTTCTCATGTTATCTATCTCTTTAGTGAATTTTTCATTCGTGTCCTGAAAGTTTTTTTGTTTCTTTGAGATGGTTTTCTACCACCTCCTCAATTCCATTCATCTTACTTGCCTTCCATAATCTGAATTCCATATCTATCATTTCAACTATTTCTTTTTGGTTGGAGTTAATTATTGAAGAGCTATTTTTGTCCTTTGGGGGTGTCAAGAAAGCCTGATTTTCATGTTACTGAAGTTTTTATGCTGATTCCTTCTCATCTGAAGCCACTTCTCTCAGCTCAAAACAGATAGTAGATCTGGCATACCTCTTGTCTTCTGCTGAGACTTCTGTTGCTTGGTGAAGATAGGGATGGGTCCCTGGATGGCATATTTGGGTATTATTTTGGAAGCTTGAGCAGGCAGAGAGGTGCTGATGCACTTTGAGACTTAAATGCTGCTGCTTTGCTGTGTCTCCCCTGTTCCCCTGTGTTTGCACTGGGCCACTGTGGCAGGGCCAGCCTCTGGTGCCAGGTGCAGACATGAACTGACTGGCAGGATGGGGCCTGTATACAGGATGAAGGAGGACTGGGCATGGTGCTTAGGTGTGCAGGCCTGGGCAGCTGAGGTGCCAGGTGGGTGGGCTGGGTGAGGTTCATTCAGGGTGTGGTCTAAGGCATAGCAGGTGCTTAGGGCTTAGTGCCCCCTTGGGTCCATGGAGCACAGGGCAGAGTGGCCCCTCTTGTGGAGTGGGCCAGCAAGTCACAGCTCATGCATGGTGTGGAGCAGTACCGCCGGACACAGTGGATCCACAAGGCAGGGCACCTACTCAGGATGGAGCAGGTCCAAGGGGAGTGGAGCTCATGCATGCAGGCCAGACAGCCTGGCATACTGGCACAGCAGGTAGTGGCACACAAGGCACCCCATGCAGGATGGTGTGGTTCTGTGGCATGTAGACTGACCAGATCCAAAGACCACAGCTGTGCTGACTTTCATCCAGCTTGGGGCCTTTCAGGCAGTTGCAGTGGGGGCAGCAGTCAGCTGCCCTGGCAGTGAGAAGTGAGCTCTGAGAGCTATGGGCATATGCTCCACTTGTGTCCTGTAGGAAGTGCAGTTGAGTAGGATCACCCAGGCAACAGCAGTGGGTACCAGGCCCTTGTTCTCCTGCTCTGACCAAGGCCACAGGCAACAGTGGTGGCAGGGGTACATGTCACCTGCCTATGAGGCACACACCAGCGCCAGGATTCCTTGGTCCCTCACCACCTGGCAAGGTAAGGGGAAGGGTGCAGTCACAGATCTGACCCTCAGGCAAAAGTAGCATTCTGGATTGGGATATCACAATGGTTCCATCTATGATGCCATGCCCAGGGCTCACAAGCCAGCTCTCCATTCTCTCCAGAGCAATGCAGCTGCATAGGCTCCAGCCAGGTCTCTGTATCAGTCCAGGGTATCCTCATGGGAAGTGTGGAGCCTGGGATTTTCTCCTCTTTCCCTTTCCCACATGTTGGCACCTTCCCCAATTACCTCCAGTCCTGCTGAGGAGTCTGTCACACTTTATCTTCTTCACTTCTCTCCGGCTTCCTTTCCTTGGATTCCCAGTGCTTTCACTCAAATGATCTAGCCACAGATGAGTATTTACCATTTTTGATCAAATGACTGCTTCTAGTCCATCATCTTGGCCTCCAACCTTTTTAAATGAATTTTTCAAGTAATTTGATCTTAAAGGTATGTCATGTTAAATTAAATGACAGATTTAGTTATATTATTAAAGTCTGAGTTATTTCCAAATAAGATTTTAAAAAACTAACACAAATTACTAAATATAAATATAAGTTTGTTCTTGGCTTCTTAAGTTTTATAAAAATATTAAATATATTTTGAATCTCTTACTACATTTAAAATTTGGGGGAAAAATTTTTTTAAATTTATAAAATGATTCTTATCTACAAAATACAAATACGTGACAGACAATTCAAGTTTTCTTGGTTTCTAGGTTTTCACTAAAATTCAATATTACCAAGAGTTAAAAATTCTAATTAACACATATAACTCTGTATATCAAGTGCACTCAAAAACAGTAATCTGTGTTCTAATTACAAAAATATAAGAAAAGCATAAAAATGTGTTCATTATCTAAAGAGTAATTTTGTCTAATTTGGAGGTTATTTAAGGGTTGTTTTAAAATATGGATTTGGGAAGGAAATATAAACAAGACAGGAAGAAACAAGTAAGTAAGAAAAAATGTGAAAAAAATTATGAATAAAAACACGTATTGTTGGTAAGGAAGATTAAAAAGAAAAGAAAATAATTTTATATGAAAAAGAATTAAGTGTGGTAAATTTTTGTCCTAAAGTAAAATGACTGATTATTTAAGAGGAAGGATAGGACAAACCAGAAATTTGAAGCATGTCATCAATGGTCTGACTGTCATGACAAGGTTCATGAAGGGGGAATTTATGAAAGGATCTTTTTGTGTGACCAAGTTTACTTTAAGTAAAAGAAAATAGTTTATAAGTCTTTCAAAAGATTGAACTTTGATGTTAGAAATACACTAATGCAAAACTTTAAAACATTTGGTCCCCTATGTTAGAACAACAAAGTTTTCTTAAAGCATTTATTTACTCTTAGTAGATTTTAAGAGGTTTGATTTTTAATTCTAAAATATGTTTCTCCAACAGCCACCTTCTAAATTAAAGACAGTTACTATTTTTGCCACATTTCTTCCTGAGATTTATTTAATTTCCCTAGTTTCAGGCTGGAAATGCTGTCTCTTTCAGGCAGAATGATAATTTCATTTCCCAGGGTAATTTTTTTTGTTTTTGAAGCTTCTCAAGTTTATATATCACAAGTTCATCTTTTACGGTACTTCTCTTCATGTGATTTACATATGGGTCATACATTTTTGCCTTCTGTTCTTTCTCCTCTTAAAAAAGTATATTTTTGCCTGTCTGGGATGAGAACACTCTCTTTCAACCTTTTTGTCAACTCCTGTAACATTTTTTTTTTCTGGTTCTAACTCTGATGTTATGGCCTGATGCTAAAATGATTATTTTAAAGGCCTAGAAAAGCAATGTTTTCCTTCAGTATAATTTGATTCTGTACTCTTGGCTTTTCTTGATGTGCCTGACTTGATCCATGTAACTAGGAAATTTTCCATACTATTCTAAGAGGCATGTATTTTCCTGCTCAAGGTATAGTTTTCTTGTTTTAACTTCTCTATAACATTGCACATTCATAACTCTCCCTGTAACTAATTAAATTCAAATACCCTTTTCATCAGGTTTTACACCCAGGTGATCTAAATGGGCTTCCCATAAGGAGAAGCAATCATACTGGAGGAGGTTTTTGTTTTGTTTTTGTTTTTCCTTTTTGGTAACTGGCCCCCAAAAAAATATTTTTATGTTTTATCAAGGAAATTTTGTTTTTATTGGGTTTTTTATTACTTCCAATAACCTGAGTTTTAAAAAGATTGAGGTTTTTTACTTCCATGTAACTTTCTGTATTACTTTTGAAGTCCTTTGATTATCACTCTGGTTAGATGGATGACTATTATTTTATAGTGACCTGTGATACTGTTTTCATCAAGTGTGTTGAACCTTTTGACATCTTGGGCAGTCTTTCCCAGGAAAAAAAAGCCTCAAATTAAGTCTTTTTGACCTGGAATTCACTTTGGGATTTTCCAGCTGGGCCCCTGGAGAGCATCAAAAATGTATCTCTCATCTTCTAAAAATATCAAATGATTAAGATTATTTGGTAAATTGTATGGGAAGCATTGTCAGATGATAAGTGACACTAGATCTTTCAGTTACTTTTATGGGTATGTCATTGAAACATAAATGTTTCAAATTACATAAATTTATAGAAATCTAATATGTTATCAGTAAGAATTTTGATTGTTACCTTAAATCTTTTCTAAAGTTATATTTGTATGGATATGTTATTAATATGAGTATTATAAAGATTATATGACACTTTTAAGAGTCTTATGGCACTGGTGAGATACAGTCAGACAAAATTATGGTTATCTTAAAATTTTGTATGTAATAGAAATAACCAAATTTTGTTGTCAATTGGAAATTTTCATCACATTTTTAACCACGACTTTTTGTCATCTTGCAATTATTTTTGTCAATACTTCTCTAAAAGAATTTGTAATCAGCTATATTCCAAAATTGCTTTTTATGGAAAAGATACTAACAAGTACTCTTAAACATAGATTTATGATAATTTTAGGGTCAATGGATTAAATCAAAATTTCCTGAACTCTAATAAAGAAACTGATGAATTTGTAAAACTGTTAATCGAAATCAAGCAAAATAAAAAATTAACTATATAAAATTAAGTAATAGATAAAGATAATGTTTTATGCCTTTTATTTAATACACAAATAAAATTTTTGAAGCATTGCTGGTTCTTTACTTAATTATTTTGTTTTCCTGATTTAAGGAAATTTTCCCTCATAAGATATCTATAGTTTACAACAATTTGCTAAAGTAGACTTTTGTGAACAAAGGTAGAAACATTTACTTTTCCTTCCTACTTGATTCCGCCAGAACTCAGAAACCATTCAAAGTATTCTTATTTTTATGACAACATGACTATTTACATAAGTTCAATAAATATCTGCTCTCTCTTTACAAGTAGGATACAATAGGAAACATTAGTTATATCACCAAGCTTTCACTGAAAGGTCATATTTAAGAAGGTACATAAAATGCCTGGCTTCAAAAGCTTTCAGCCTTACAGTGAGTAAGTAAAAATTGTCACTTACTGGCAGGCACAAAAACCTTAAGACTCTAAGTAAAATCTAAAATCTGCCTTGGTTTGTGTTCCTAGCCTCAAGACTTTTTTATACCTGAAATTCCTATATGATCAATAGAAATAGAAAAAAGTTATGTTTCTAAGAAAAAAACTACAATACACCTATTATTAGATTGTAGCCTTGTGAATTGTTTTCAAGTTTTTGTTATTTACCTGCAGACTGGACTAGATCTGGAATTTTCCTAATGTCCTCCAATATTTGGCTACAATTCCTCATCTAAAAACAAAAACTCTGTTTCTAAAGCCCTATAAGCTGTAACTAGATGAATTTTAAGAAACAATTCTTATACCTGATATGTGGCCCACACAAAAAGTTCAACAAATTGGTGATAACATGATCAGAGACATTCAAATTGCAAACAAATAGAAGAAGTTGACATTTTCATGCTATAGACAGCTTTTCCCAAGATGTTGGAGTAAGACTCCATATCATGTGACTCTCACCCCTCCTAATGTCTACATTTTTCACTTGGCAAGATAATGGTGTATTTAAAATTTCACAATCAATAGCTTCTACTAGTAACTTAATAAAACCTAACCTAAGAGTTTTTTCAGTATCCATTGGCTGAATAAGAAAATGTCTGTGCTATTGCTAATACTACATGCTGTACCTGGATAAATTCCACTGGAAAAGTTGAGAACCATATACACAAAATAAGAAAACAGCTCATATGGTCAAAACAGGTCTCACCTAATTCCCTATGTTCACTTATCTATTCAGTTGGTTGTAATTAGTTGTATTAAGCCTATGTTCACGTCTAAAAAACATTTTTGAAAACTGGGATTATCATATTACTATTACTATTACTATTATTTTTTGGGTTTTTTTTTTCATTTTAAACTTTGTATCTGTTAGTTGTTAAATTTTTGCAGAAGTACAACTTCTAACAAGATAATACTGGCCCAGCACTTTGAAATGGTAGACAAAATTAAATTTAATAATATACTCCAGGTAGACCTGGCCGGATAGCCACTCCTTCCAAACCTCCCCTTTGGTTCAAATGGGCCCAAAAGGGTTTTGACACTCCTAGTTTCCAATCTCTCCCCCAAAGTGAGACAAGACCAACAATAAAGACAAGTCCATCCTAGCACTGAGGGACATTCAGATCTAACTACAGGATGATTGATCAGTGATGCTTTTGGAGAAGATTTTGACCAAAAGGGGGAAATGTGAACGTTGTCAGAATCAAAATGGAGTCACTAATGTTGAAAAAACACCTGACAAATAGAGCCAGGGAGGGCCATGAGGACAGGGTTCTTATGATTGTACACCTGATAAAAAAATTATCACAAAAGGCTCTGCAAAAACCATAACCTTGCACAAAGGCCCATTGCAACATTACACAAAAAATTATTCTGCAAGGACATCTGCCCAGCATCTGCTTATCCAACCTCACATGGGCTTCACCCTTGTTATTGATCTTTGTAGCCAGAGGTAACTATTTTAAAACAACTATGTAATCCTCTTACTTTTTCCCCTTTAAAAATTTTTGTCTTCCTTTGCCTCTCTGAACACACACATAGTTTACTATGCCATGTATATTCCCACTGCAATGCTCTATTCCCAAATAAATATTTTCTTTTTGTAGACAGCCTCTACTTGCTGTTTAGGTTGGCAGATATACATTACTATTTTTATTTACAGCTTAGTAAATAAGACTCAGAGAACTTAACTAACTTGCCCCAAATCACACAGTAGGTAGGAGGCGGAGTAAGAATTGAAAGTAAGGTCCATGAAAAAAAAGTCCACATTCTTGGCACTATCCCACAGTATTTCAACTGGGCCATTAAATAACATGTGGAAACAAAATGCTCAGGCCTTAGAGGGAGGGTTGCCACTGTGGAATCAGGAGGACTCATGAAAAAACCAGAGACTTTGCAGTTGGACTTCCTGGGTTCACTGGCTAGTTTTATGACTTAAGCAACATGTTTAACCAAATCTCAGTTTTCTTTTATATAAAATGAGGGTGATGATATCTACCTTATAGGGAAGTCATGAGGATTAAATGAGTTAATACATATAAAATTCTTTGAACAGTGCCTGCAAATAAATGCTAGACATAGTTTTGGTCATTATAGAAAATATTATTTTAAATGTAATTAACGCTTTTTCCACAACAAGGTATGATGTTGACGTTTATAGATTCACATGTGAAAAGGATACATTATTTCAATTAAAATTTCTATGTTGTTCTTTTTACATAATTTCAATCCCCCAAATATATATATGTGTGTGTGTGTGTGCACGTGCATACACATATACATACTGAATTAAAAATACATGGAGGATATTGTCTATCTCCAAAAATAAGAAAAACTGTCTACTAAACATTTATAGGAAATCCTGACTGTAATGACACAAGCAGCTTGCTAGACTACTGACTTTTTACTGAATGAAAATACGTCACCTTTAGTATTTTGATACTAAAAGAGCTTAATATAATGAAACTACTGCAAAAATAATTGATAATACTGTTTGTCTTCAATATAAAACCAAATATTAAAAACAACATTATTATCTTTAGTATCCTTTTGAAAGATTGCAATCTAAATGTGTGGTTATACCTCATAAGAAAAAGGTGGCAGTGGTGTTTCCATAAGTGAATTATTTGAAACTGCCTGGAGATAAGGGATAAAAAGTCACTATGTTATACTGATATAAACACATAGGATTTCCTAATCCACTGAACACAGTGTTTGAAATTTCCAGGGTTTGTGCTATTCCATGAGAAACAAAATGGTGAATTTGTTCTGTTTAAGGTTTTAACAGATGAATGCATTTTCCTGCACATATTTCTCCACTCAGGAACTGACTGGATCCTGAACAGAATTTACTTAAAAGAGCAATTTATCTTCCACTGAAAAAAGATCATTTTATTGCTATGGTTTGAATGTGTCCTCTTCAAAATTTAGGTGTTGCCAATGTGATAGCATTAAGAGTTGTGGCCTTTGGCAGGTGATTGAGTCATGAGGACTCTGCCTTCATGAACGATATCAGGTGCCCTTATAATAGAGCTTCTTGGACAGAATTCACCCCTATTTTTGCCCTTCCACCTTCTGCCATATGAGAACACAGCATTCCTGCCCTCCGGAGGATGCAGCATCAAGGCTCCATCTTGACAGTGGAAAACAGCCTCACTAGATGCCAGCCCCTTGATCTTGGACTTCACAACATCCAGAACTGCGAGAAATAAGTTTCTGTTCTTTATAAATCACCCAGTCAGCAGTATTTTGTTATGGCCACACAAACAAAGACAATTATCATCTTAAAAAGAGGAAAAATGGTAGTAATTAGCATAGGCATTTTGGAATTCTTTTTGTTGAGTGACCATTTGGATTATTGCGGGAAAATGGAGAGAAAGCCTATACCAATAGTCCTTTTGTGGCAATGATCAAAAGAAGTTGACATTTCATTGAATACATTATGATATCCAACAAAGTTCAAACATAACCCATAGGACTGCTATCTTTGATTAATGAGAAACCATTGCATGAAGCAATTTTTAAATGTATATGGCCCTCTGTGCAGATGACACTTCCATACAACCCCTCCCACAGAATCTTTTTAACTAAACTGGTTCTACATGGTCATGTGCCTATTTTTTATTATTTGGGGTGATAACTCAGTTCCAGGTGAAGTATGATACATCTACTATGTAGAAATAAAATGAGGAAAATAATGTCTATGACTACCAAAGCATCACTGATGTTTCCTGGGAATGCAAGACCTATAAAGGTTGAAGCATTTACAGGTTGTGGACTATATATACTTTTATAGACCCATTGTTAAAAAACATAATTAATTATAAACCTTTTTGCACCATTTCCCTTGTGGTAATGGATAGATTATGCTCATTTTGCTAACCTAATTCTGCTTAAAATATTGTTTTCAGGAAATATTTGTGTTCTTGGCCTCCCTGGGAACTCACTAGCCAAGTTCAGACACAGACTGCCGTGTTTAATTTTATGCAATTATTCTGTCGCCTGTCCTTGACATATGCTTTTGCTCTAGTAATTTTGATTTCAAGAGTGCGTGGTGAGAAAAAAACTTTGATTTCGAAGCCCAGGAACCTGGCTTCTAGTTTCACTTGCAGTACACTAATTTTCACTTCTACCTTTTTTTTTTTTTTTGCTTTATCTATATATTAAAACTTTCCAAATCAAACTTTCCAAAATGGAATTGCCCAGTCTAAATTCTATGTTCCAGAACCCAGAAATATGGAAGAGTATAAAGGGATCAAGAAAGAGGAGGTTTTAGAGGGAGAGAATCACCTCCAAATGGTCCCAATGGTCCACAGGTCTAAACTGGAAGATCCTTCATCTTGTTTCCCATTCCAAGGTTCCATGAAACATATATCTATCTAAATCAAAGAAGTCAAAAAGTTGTTTTTTTAGTTAAGCCTTTCTTGTAAATGCTGTGTCTTAAATATGTTCAAAATGCACTTTACATTTTTACGTTTAGCATGTCACCAAATATGACTGAAGGCAGAGCCGTTCCCATGATGCAGACTGCCCAGTCTTAGATGGGTACTTAAACCCTGATTTGTTGTATCTAAGATTAAGAAACCATTTAAATTCAGATATTATTTTCTGTGTCATTTTAGATTTTAAAAATCCATCAGAAATCAAATAACCATATGCCCAGACATTTATGAGGTAGACAGTCTCATCCACTGTCTCTCATAAAACTATAACCCATAATAAAGAGATATCTTTGGGTTTTTCTCCCAGCCTGCTTTGCACAAGTGTTTAGAGTCCTGCAAACATCCTTGATCCACATAATCACTATGTGACTGTTATTCTCACAGACAGTACAGAAATTCCAGACTATTTCATTCAGCAGAAACATCCAACAGAAGCATAGTGGAAGTTCAGATTTCAAAGCTAATCTGTAAAGTTTCCAGGATACAAAAGTATAGCGGGCATGGAGGTATGTTCTCAGAACTCCCTGCAAAAGAACCTCCTTCGAGGAGCATCACTGAATGGCAGCTTCCAGCTATAGCTGCTTTGAATCCACCACATCATTAATTGTGATGTCTCACTTTCTCCAGGCTACTCCCAGCCAATAACTGAGGCTAAGAGGGTCCTAGTGCTGGCCCATTTGTTCCTCAAGTGGGAACATCGGCAAAATCAACCCAGGACCCCCGCATGAGACTTACGGAGACTTTCTCAAAACTTTCCAGCAATCTTATGCTCTTCTTACCCAATTTTCCTTCCTTTCCTCTCCTTTCTCAAGCATGAGAACAGCAGTGTAGTCTGAGGCTCTACCTTCTAATTCTTCCTCCCTCTTCCTTTGTCATTCTCTGAGGTTCCCTAAATCTCTATCACTATTTATCGCTATTATTTAGTAATAAATCTTTTTTGATAAATCTCTTGCACATCTAATCATGTCTCGGCATTTATATATCAGGGCGCCCAAGCCAACAGAGAAAGTGAACACTGACAGCTTTTATTCTATCAAAGAGAGTTGTTCAACTTGACAACAATATTTTATACCTTGTTGTAAATTTAAAACACCAAACAAAAATATATGGTCTGTTCAAGTGTATTCCCTCAAGGAAAACATCAAGAGTTAAGACACTCATTTATTCATTTATTTACTCATTTACTCACCCATTCATTCAATCACTATTATGGTTATTAGACTACTTATATAAGTATACATTCTGTGTAAATATTGGTGGTTTCATGGCCATAAATCTAACATCTTGAGTCCCTGCCTTTCTCCTGAGTCCCTTCTCACATAGTAACCCTGTTCCAGTAACTGGATCCCTACCATGTTCTTCTGTACCCAGATAACTGCTTTTGGTACCTTTCCTATAAACTGGATTCCTTCAATTCTTCCCCCCCCCAACCCCTTTCCCTTAGGGATTAGAGGCCGGCCAATCTCTGAAGTAGAGTCTGGCTCTTCCTGAATTGTTACTTTGCTTTCTAAGATTTCCCTTCATGACTGATAAAGTATCATTTCTCAACTGCAAAATTCCAGTAACCTCTTAACCCTTGTCTCCAATGTCTCTCCATTCCATTCTGTCCTATTCTGATGCCAGATATAGGCTCCTGAAGCACATATTTGAGAATGACTCTTCTTTAATCAAACATCTCTCTTTTCCCCTTGTGTCCATGATGCCTTCACAGACACAGGATGTCTTCACAGAAAATCCATTTTGAACTCTAGCATCCCAGACTTCCTCTACATGAACTCCATGCTCCAGAGACACTCAAGCAGTCATAGCAAAGTCGGAGTGGAAGACAGATGAAGACAGGTTAAGGAGTTAGTCATATACAGTCATGCGTCACTTAACGACCACTATATGATCTGAGAAATGTGTCATTAGGCAATTTTGTCACTGTGTGAACTTCGTGGATTGTACTTACACAAATCTAGATGGTAAAGCCTGCTATACACCTAGGTTATATGATATGGCCTAGGATATAAAGCCATAAACCTGTTTAGCATGTTACTGTACTGAATACTGTAGGCAGTTGGAAAACAATGGTATTTGTGTACCTAAACATGTCTAAAACTAGAAAAGGTACAATAAAAATACAGTATAAAAACATAAAAAATGGTACACCTGCATAGGGTGCTTACTGGGAATGGAGCTTGCAGGACTAGGAATTGTTCTGGTTGAGTCAGTGAGTGGTGAGTAAATACGAAGGCCTAGGACATTACTATATAATATGGTGGTCTTTATAAACACTATACACTTAGGCTATATCAAATTTATTTAAATATTTTCTTTCCTCAATAATATTGTAAATTAACCTTAGATTACTGTAACTTTTTTACCTTATAAACTTCTAAAAATTTTTTAACTTTTTGGCTCTTTTGTAATAACACTTAAAACACAAACATTATATAGCTGTACAAAAATATTTTCTTTCTTTATGTACTTATTCTATAAGCTTTTTTCTGTTTCTAATATTTTTTAAATTTATTTTTACTTTTCAAGCATTTTTGTTAAAAACTAAGACAAACACAAGTAATAACCTAGGCTTACACAAGGTCAGGATAGTCACTAACACTATCTTCCACCTCCACATCTTGTCCCACTGGAAGGTCTTCAGGAGCAATAACATGCTTGGAGCCATCGTCTCCTATGATAACAATGCCTTCTTCTTGAAATACCTCCTGAGGCTGTTTTACAATTAACTTTTTTTTTTATAACTAGAATGGGTACACTCTAAAATAATGATAAAACATATAGTATAGTAAATACATAAACTAGTAACAGTCATTTATTTTCATTATCAAGTGTTATGTACTGTACATAATTGTCTGTGTGATACTTTTATATGACAAGCAGTGCAGTAGTTTTTTTTATACCAGTGTCACCACAAACAAGTGAGTAATACATTGCACTATGACATTACAATGACTACAACGTCATCAGGCAATAGAAATATTTTAGCTCCATTATAATCTATGGGACCACCATTGTATATGCAGTCTTCCATTTACCGAAACATGGTCATGTGGCACATGACTGTTGATGCTTTGATTTTCATCAAAGAAGGAAGTTTGCGCATGATGTGAAATGCTTATTGGAAAAATTCTTCTTTAAGTGTCATTATGTAGTATCTACTCCTCTAAGAACTGTGTTCCCCATTTTGAGAGAACTTTCAAGGTAATACAATCCATCCATGTCCTCATAACTACCCTTCATGCTCACTGAGTAAAATAGCACATTCTATTTGGACAGTATTGCTCTTATCCAGTTAAATTGCACAGGCTTAAAGATGTCACCACTTAGTGTCCAAATGACTATTATTACACTCAAAATGCTGACCTACCACTGTAATTTGGTAATTCCTGTGCTTGAAGGCAATTGTGGCTATGTATTACACCAGACTGCAAAGTTTTTCAGGACAGGAACAACGTAATATTATCTCAACACCCATAAACTAGTACAGCTCTCACAAACACACACATGCACACGTATATTCACCTCCAGTCCCAAACATAATGCATACATTAGAAATTAAAAACACATATACTAGAAAGGAATTTATAAGTGAATTAGTGAGAAGATGAATGAATAAATAACTTGCTAGGTGGAAAAAGATAAATACATTTCTAGAAACAAAGATAAATATAAATTATATTTTACATAGCAATGCTATATAATTAGTATGTAGGCTAAAGGGATATATAAAATAAGAAATATTTTCTAAAGATGAACCCTGTACAGTAAACATACTACCTCATACAGTATAATAAGTATTCAGATAAGGTTTCAATGGCCAGCAGGACTATAGCAAAGTATAGTCTTTCTTAGTAGAACATTTATCTAGACAATCTCTGAACTACGAAGTCTAGCATTACATATTTTAAAAAATAATCTTTTACTAGATTAAAAATGGAAACTATCTGCATTGTAAATGTTCTTGTCAGTCTTCTCTTCTTTGGATGATAGCCTTTGCACATCTTATTTGTAATAATATTGATTTCCCAAAGGATTATTGAATTGCATTGGTCAGAATAAGCTAGGTTAGGCTGTGGTAATAAACCCTAAATCTCAGTAGCCTAAAACAACAAAGATTTGTTTCTTACTCACATTACACGTTCTATTAAGGCTCTGCTCTGGTGTTCTTCAATAAGGAATTCAGGCTAATGTACTATATTATCTGGTATATCACCCATGGTAGGGGAAAAGGCCCATGGCAAATCATTCAGCAGCTCCTAACCAGGAGGTGACACATGTTACTTCCACACAAGCATTTTTGGTCAAAGCAAGAGTCACCTGGTTAGGCAGAAGATAATTCTACTTTATTTTACTATTTTAGTAAATTATTTTAAAATAAGCTATTTAAACATTGTCAGTCACCCAACTGGTGTTCTTTGCTTCTTCAATGCAAGGGATATTTTGGCACAAACTAAATTTTAGAAGTGGCAGTAGCAGCAAAATAATGAGCCCTCCTACACTTATTTGGAGAGCTAGTATAACATTTAAAACAAACAAACAGAAAATAACAAGTTGACAAGTATGTGGCTATATTGGAGTCCTTGTGCATCGCTTCTGGGAATGTACAGTGGTGCAGTTACTATGAATAAAAGCATGTAAGTTCCTCAAAAACTTAAATATAGCATTACCATATGATCCAACAATTCTGCTTTGGGCATATACTCAAATGAATTGAAAGCAGGGACTTGAAGAGATATTTGTACATCAAGATTTACAGAAGCATTATTTACAATAGCCAAAAAGGTAGAAACATTCCAAATGTCCATCAGTGGATGAATGGATAAAGAAATTGTGATGTGTACATACAATGGAATATTATTCAGCCTTAAAAAAGAAGGAAATTTTGATGAGTGTTAAAACCTGGATAAACATTGAAGAGCTTAAGCTAAGTAAAGTAAGTCAGACACAGAAGGACAAATATTGTATGATTCTGCCTATCTCAGGTACCTGGAAAAGTCAAATTCATAGGGACAGAAAGTAGAAAAAGTGGTGGCAAGGGGCTGGGGGAAAGGAGGGAATGAGGAGTTAGTATTTAAAGGGTACAGAATTTCAGTTTGGGATGATGAAAAAGTTCTGGAGATGGATAGTGGTTTTGTTTGCACAACAACGTGAATGTACTTAACGCCACTGAATTATACACTTTAAAAATAGTCAATTTTATGTTATTTATATTTTATTACAATAAAAAACAAAAGCAATGAGCCCTCTTACTTTCTATCTGGCCATTTTCTAGGGCCATTTGTGATGTTTTAATTCTGCATGTGTCTGAATTCAGGCTTCCAACAAATGAGACAGACTTAAGAAGAATTTGCTCCTTGGATACCAGTACAATTGAGAGGCACAGGAAGGATTCAAGAGATAAGAATTTATTCTGGTTCCTGCTAGTTGGGATAAAGATCTCAGCATTAAAAAGATGTGCCTTTATTCCCACGATGATGAAACAGATCACACCATTTACACCAACATAGTCAGAGAAGTTTTTTTTATTTAATTATCCCTAAAACAACCTTTCAGTATATAATATGTGTGTGTGTGTGTGTGTGTATCTTTTACAAATGTTCAAAGTTAGACTGCAGAATTAACGAATCTAGGACTACAGTCCTAGTGGCCAAATATTTATGCATTGTTTCTTATACACCAGGCTCAGCACAAAGCACATGAGATGAAACACAGGAAGAATAAAGCACACCCCTGGCCTGTGAAGAACACTTGCACTAATGGAAGAGACAGGCAGGTAAATAATTCATAATAAAAAATGTATTTGGCGTTGTGGCAGGCCAATTAATTCTTCATGGAAAGGCCAGAAAAACTTACACTGATAACTTGAGGAATGTTTAAAAGGGCAAATGGGAATTGGTCAAATGAAAAAATGAAAAATGGCGGATGAGATGAATTGAGTTGGGTTGGCATTACTAGCAGAGGGAGTGGTTCTAGAAAAGGCACCACAGCACTGAAATGCATTGCATCCCACTGAGACGGCAAGTTTTCACTTATAAGTGGAGCACCTGGTAAAGGTGGCCTGATTTGAATCTAAAGTCAAACCAAGGCAATAGTGTGAAGATCCTAGAGCAATATATAATTTTTTTTATAATCTCATTTTTGAAGTATTCCAGTGTTGTTCCTCACAAACATCAATGATGTCTGCTCTTTAGATGTATTAAAGATTTATAAAAATATCTTTAAATCTTCACATGTCCTTATGATGTCTGACATACAATACTTTGACATATTGCCAAAATATGTGAAAAATAAAAATAGGCTACATTTAAATGCCACAAAAAATATTTAAAATATAAGCTATTTTCCTTAAACAAAGAGATCTCTATTTTCCTTAAATATAGAGACCACAAAAGTTTAAGGGAAAGTATATATGTAAACAATGAATTCAACACTTAAATTTCATTCTGTTCAAATCCAAAGGGAACAGCCTGGCAGGATCAAACTCAGATGACCCCAAGTTACACAAATAAGCCTTATGTTATATGGACCTCAAAATTTCCACCAGGAATTTACAAAGTGGAAACTCAATCTCAAACTAAACCTCAGCTCCAAATCATCCTCTCCTGAAGTTACCAAATTTCATGTCCCCTGACCACATTCACTACTGAGTAACTGTTGAGTCCAGCACTGTTTCAGTTGCTATGGCTACACATTCTGGCTCCTAAAATATTAACTATAATTTTTCAAAAGAAACAGTAATGACCAAAATAGCTGACTGCTTTACCTGCTTCATAAGGACAATCCATTCTACTAAGAGAACCCAAACTAGGCATGATAAATTTATTAGGATGGTGGAAAAATTAGGAGAAATCTTGGATTATACTGGCCAGCAATGGGAACGTGATGTAAAGATTTTGCAACAGCAATCCCCCAATTGATGGTTTTCAAATATTTTCCAAACACTTCGCCCAGCAACAGAATTTTTCCTTTGAAATTAAATATAACAATGAGAAAAACTAAAAAATAAGGAAGAAAATTAAAAGGAAATTTTAACATATCCATTGTAATTCTCTTCTTTAATTTAAAAGAAGAATATTAAAAAAAGAATTATAGGATTTTGTACATGTAGTATATATTTAAATATTTGGGCTCTTTGAAACATCAGGTCTTTAGTAGCCAAAAAATGCCTGTATTGAGAAATCAGATATCAGACACCTTTACAAGGGTGGAAAATTATAAGGGCAGTATAAAGAAAAATTTGTTTATATGTAGCTTCTATAAAAATTTGTAACAATATTTCTCTCAAGAACTTGTAAACTATTACAAAGGAATCCTTCAGCAGTAATATCTGATATAACAATATTTCCTACATTAAAAAAAGTTCTTATTTTAAAGACATTAGCAGTGGAATTTCTAGAACTTCGTTTTCTGTTTACAAATGTTGCTATGTTAATCAGCTTGGGCTGCCATAACAAAATACCACAGACTAGGTGGCTTAAACAACAGAAATCTATTTTCTCACAGTTCTGGAGGTTAGAAGTCCCCAATCAACGTGTCAGCTGATTTTGTTTCTAGCGAGGGCTCTATTCCTGGCTGACTGATAGCCATTTTCTTGCTGAGTCCTCACATGGCATTTTCTCTGTGGAGCAAGACGAGAGAGAGCTCTGTGTTTCCTCCTCTTCTTATTAGGACACCAGCCCTGTCTGATTAAGTCCCCATCCATATACAATCCCACTTAGCCTTCATTATCTCCTTAGAGGACCCATCTCCAAATATAGCCACTATGGGGGTTAAGGCTGTAAATATCTTTAGATAAGTGTCTACTCAAGGAGAATCAATCTAAATATTGTTTGCCATTTGGTCAGATGTACTAATTCTATTAGCCTCTATTACTCAAGGGTGTTCTGACTGCACAGAGGCACAGAGAATGAGATTGGAGGACCACAACTTCCCCACTGCTTTACTTACACTAAACAACTAGGTCCTCGCAACCATCCCCATTTTCCAGATGAGGATGCCAAGGCTTAGAGAGATTAAGTAAATTGTTTAAGTTATTCCATCTTGTTTAAGTAGCCATGCTGAAAGATAGCCAACAACTTTATAAAGATTACTGCTAAATAGATTCTAGTTCATGGGTTGGCAAACTTTTTTTGTAAAAGACCTGGTATTTTAGCCTTTGCAAGCCACCTAATCTTTGTCTCAAAAATTCAACACTGTCTCCGGAAAGTAGCTATTTACAATATGTAAATGAATGAATGTGGATGTGTTCCAATAAAACTTTATTTATAAACATGGGCAGCAGGCAAGTTTTGACTCACAGGGTGCAGTTTTCTGACCTCTGCTCTAGTTAGTGGTTGTGCTATAGTTTAATTTTAACAGTGGCACATAAGCATTAAGGAAAATTGTTGTTTGTGTGTGTCTCTCAAACAGAATGTCTTGAATTCTAATTTTCTAAGTCATAGTAGAAGCCTCTTCCCATGGTCTATTAAAAAATTGTGCTTTACTGTGTATCTTTAACCTAAGATATATATGTAGTCACTCAAATATATTTTAGACAGACTGTCACAGTACATAATATATATTCAATGAACAAATAGATGAATAACAAAATGAAGAAATTACTGGTTTATATTGAGGTAGAACATCTGTACCATAATCTGCCTCCTGTTTAGATAGATTTGTCAGATATTTATCAAATGTCTCCTATATGCCAGGTACTTTGCTGAGAATTGGAGCTATACAGAAGAATAAGACATAATCTTTCCTTTTAAAGAACTCAAGTCTGGGAGGCAATAAACTACACAAGCATGATAAGTATTACATTTATGAAAGTTATGTCAACTTTTTCAGACTACTCAGATATGGTAAATGAATTAGTCCAGAAATATTCTGAAATTCAACTTCCTATAATACTAATCCATATGGTACTACTATTCAAGAAGTGAAAAAATCTACTTTTCACACAGCAAAATGAAATTATGTCTACATTTAGCCTGGATTGGATTGATGTCAGAAGGATCAAAACTAGAAACAGCAATCCATATTGGATATTATTTTCTTGCTGTCTCCATATTTTATTTTTAAAAAATCAGTGATAGTATTCTCAAGCTTAATATTGGCTCTTTGACCTCGGCATTATTTTGGAATTGAATTACATAAGTTCTCTTCTTTATACTTTCTATGCTTTATTCCTTATCCTTATGCTTAATTTTTTTTCCAAATGCCTTTTCTGAATTTTTCCATAACAGCAGCCATGCAACCATAGCAGACTTGAGCATAAGTAGATTTTGTCTTTATTGTGTAAAATGCATGAGGCACCATAAAAATTGCCAATGCTAAACTGGTGACAATTCAAGGAAGATAAATCAAATGCCAAAATATGTGAGGGGGAAATATCAATACATAAAAACAGAAAAAAATGTCTGAAATTATCATGCCATAACTTCAAAAGGTAAGATATTAAGAAAGGGTTTGGAAAATAGTCATAAAATCTGGACGAGATAAGTGGGTTTCATTTGTCACAACCCAGCATATGAGTCTTTCAGATCATTGCAAATGATGCTTTGAGTGTTATAATAGAACTAAAAGATGTGGAAGCATTTGATTTAACGCATTGACATCAGTTTCGTCTGCCAAATCCCAAGGAAGACATCTATAAGCCCATCAATCAACATTAGGATCTCTGTGTTGAACAAATGACATCCAAATCATAAAGCCGTCATCATTTAAAATGCATTTTTAAATCACTGTTCCACTACCATTTATAATGGATATATTTTTAACTCCAATAATTAATCAACTCTGACACATTTCCTTCTTTTATTTTTTTTCCTGTTCTCCTCTGACATCCTTCTTTTATAAGAAGCCATTTTTAATTTCCTGTATGCAGAAAACCAGCCAAGGTATTCAGGTTCCGAGGTTTCATCTGAGAAGGGGCTTTGGAGGTTTGTAAATTAAGAAAGTTGAAAAACAATCTTCAGCTCAGATATCATCTTGACATACCTGTGCTGTGATCAGAGTGACACCTCCATCGGGAATACAAATTCACTGCTCATGACTATATCTCATGAAGACATTGCTTGAAAATGAGGTATCTCAAGTACACAGTCGTATCACCTTTCCCCACCTCTTCGGGAACCAGTTCATTAGATAATTTCTCTTAAAGAGATTCCAGTACTATAATTTGCTTCTGCTTTAATCAACAGTGAGATAATATAGAAGCCGCATTAAATGATTCAGAATGATTTCGTCGGCAGGAAACCCATTAGTCTAACCATATTTTCCCATACTTTTCAGCACCATGTACTGTCATCTGGAAATAATAGGTACCATAAAAGCAAATTCTGAAAGCTTTAAAAAAATATGCTAGTGCAGAGCACCCAGCGTTTATTTGGAGGGTTGATATTACCACAAATTAATCAAAATGGTATTTTTTTTCCAGTATACTTGAATTAGATTTCTGTATGAAAGAATGCTAAAATGTTACATTTAAGCATGATATATTTACATGTTTACTTTCATCAGATTGGAATATGCCAGATGTGCAAATGTAGAATCATACTAATGTGGATGTTTTCATTTCTAGTAAATCAATGCATAAACTTAAGAAAAAAAAAGGCATGAGGAACTTAGGACAGGACTAGTGCATATCAAAACATTTTGATTCAATAGTTTATCTAAGGGTGCACCTCTTCTAATTTTTAATAGGCTGCCGAAGTCTTTTAAATGTATTAGTAATCACCACTAAAAACCACATTTATCAAAGTTTAATGCCTGTAACTGGAAGGAGTGGGGGGAGGGGAATGGAAATCTAAAAATTTAGAATTTCATTATCATATACTCTGAGTACCTGATAGAGTTCCTCACAATCTGTGGGCTCTCAATGAATACTAATTGATAATGATTTTACTTTCTACAATCTCAGATTCCCTAGAACATTCTCCAGTTCTCAGAGTGTATCATCATAGCACTTCAAGATATAATGAGGCTACTTTGTAGCCAGCAGAAAGAAGAGTTGGAAGAAATAATATTTCAAATGATAGGGTGATGGCAATAGCTGGAGTGGACTCAATTTTTTTTAATTGAAGGAAAATTTCTAGTTATCAAGTTGCAGAAGGAAAACTGGTAACATTATAGTAGTGAGTAAAAAATGTCAATTCTTAATGAAAGTTCCACATTCCTACCCCAAACCTCAAACCTCAATGTTTACTAGGTCTTTGGAAGGTGAAGGTGAGGAGAATGGTCATCAAGTAATAGCAAATGCCTGAAGTGTTTTTAATTAGATAATGCAAATCAAATAGTCTTAAGTAGTTTATTTGATTGCAACACTATTTATGAAAATTGACTCAGTGAAGATACATGGAATATTTTAGTGAAGTCACCAGACTCCAATGGTTAAGACCTTGTTTCCTTTCCATACCTGCCTCCTAAATTCAGTGTAAGGATTAAATGAGCTAATGAAAGCAAAATGGTTAAAACAATGTTTGGCCCTCAGTAATAAAAAATGTTAAACAATCTCTTTTTCTTATGGAGGTGATAGTTAAAGCAGCAGACCAGAAAAATCAGTAAGTCTAGAATGGCAAAAAGAACCCAAGTCTTTTTCATCCATTAAAAATAAGAACCAACACATTATGGCACTTGTTACATGCATACATTAAATACTTTTGAAATGTTAACTCATGTTATATTCACCACAGTCTGATAAAACAGATACTATCTTTATTTTCATTTTATGGATGAAAGAACCTTAAGCACAGAGAGATTATGTAACTCGCCCAAAGTCACAGACCTAGTAAGTGGCAGAACAGGGATTTTAATTTAAGAGGCAAATTGCCACCATGGCCTATCTCTTAGACAATTGACTATGCAGCTTCCCATTTGCATTTGTATTATGGCTATTAGCAATGAAACTCTAGCCATCTGACTAGTTTCTTAAATAAATACAAGCAGTTTCAAAATAGCATCCCTGTGGTACCCTAGCAATTATGAGACCAAAAATCACAAGGATAATTTTTCTCTTTATATCCAAGCCTAAACCAGAGCACTTTAAGTTTGTGCTAATTCTGCCTTATTATCTCTTCTGAGAATAAGCTAAAAGCTTTAGACTATGAACAGGGAAGATGTCTGTCTTCATGAGAACTAAGCTCCCATGCCAATAAAAATGATAAAGAATAAAGTGTTTTGTTTCGACTTCATTGTTTGACTAAAGCACTTAAACCCCAAATGTATGATCCCAGAATTATCTAGGTGTCTATCATCCTTCATGATGTAAAAGACAATTTGGATTTGATTTTAAAGTATCCAAGGAAACACAATTTGGGGGAAATCTGATAAAACGGGGGAAAAGAGAAACATCCCAAATGCTTTTCAAAAGTATTCCACCCACACTACTTTTGGACAACATTGTCAGAGGAGAAACATTTAACACCCCCTTTCTTTAAAGTCATATTTGTTTAACTGGCCAGGGCTTAAGAAAATGTTACGTTTATTCTGTGGGAACATTTGCTAAGAACGAATTTAACTTGGCTACTACAAAAGTTGTTTTTGTTGTTTGGAATTTTTTTTAATCTTCGTTTTTAGAATGGCTTTGTTTTCTTTGGGATGGAAGAAGCAACTTTTCATACAATTTAGTGGTTACATGAAACCACCTCCACTGGACTCTCATACATTCCACATACTATGTATAATATAAATTTCAGCTGGGTTTGTTTTCCCAAAATCCAAGAACTTCTGCATAAAAGTTGCTCAATTTCAGAAAGATTTAAACCACAGGGAGGATAATTCTAGATGACACCAAACTACAGGGGTTTCCTAAGAAAACTGCATTTCATTTCACCTCTCTCATCTGTATTCAGTCCCACATCTTGGGACCTCAATTTAAAAGTCACCATATTCTGATTCAATGAATGTCTGATTTAGAATCCTAGATAATTTTGCTTCTGATGAACACAATGCCCTAAAGCTCCTTCCTCGATCTCCACGTCTCCCCACATTCTGACCCCCTCTCTCCCCACACATACACACAATACACATAAACCAAAGAGTCCCGACATGGCCTTGGGCTGCGCTTGGTTTCTCTTTCAATCTCAAGAACATTAGGCAACCTCAAAAGCAGCTGTAAGCCAGACTCCTGTGCAGGTGGCACAAGACAGTCTGATTATAGCTTATATTTACTAAGCGGCACATGGGAGTTAGGAGGAGGGGTGTAATGGGAAATTTTCAGTTTTTCAAAATCTAAATTATAAAAAATTTTTCTCCCTTTAATTATCATAAGCAATTTAGAATAAAATGTCCAATAGATATGGAATAAAAACAGAATTTGTGTCTCAATCCAATTCAAAAATGCAAAGTTGGACTGGAGTGCCATACGTGCAGTCAAACAGGTTTGAGGAGAGTTTAAGAGAGGAACTACTTTCCGGAGGTTGGCCAAGGTAAAGAAGAATCAAAAAGGAAAAATAAGACCGAAGGCATTGCCAGCCCTAGACCCCAATGGGCAAGAAGAGAGTGGGTTGCGCCTATCAGACAGCAGACATGGCCTTAGAAGGAGGACTGAGGTCACAGCAGGAGAATGATCACCTTGTTCTTCTCTTCCTGCCTGTTATCTGCTACAGTCCTTCCTACTGACAAAGACAGTTGGAAGCCAGAGGACAAGGGAGTCCTTTCCTGAAGTCCAGACAGGTCCATTTCCCCGGGCACATGGCCAAGTGTGCCAGGGAATAAATCTGGACAGGCAGAGAATATCCAGCATAAATGTACACGTTGCAGATTATGTTAAAAATATTATAGCTCAATCAATTGATAGATTGATAGAAGCAGTTTATTTGAACACTATTGAATTCAAATATGTTAAAATGTTGAAAATCCTTTGTGTCAAATCTACTCTAGGTGCAGGCTGAAAACTCTCCCACCAAAGCACAACTAAAAGCTAAGTTGAAACCATATAAGCAACATTTCTATGAATAAAAATATTTATTAACCAAAGTATTGCTTTCTTTCAAAATAAATTGCTTTATACTTTGAGAGAAAAGAGATTGTAATCAGATCTTTCCCATTCTGTCTTTGCTCTGGGATTTTAAAAGGTGTTGTGCTACATTTTCAATTCAGGCTTAGAAATCAAGACTATGAGATTCTGGGAATTGCAAAATGATCATTTTACCAATAAAAATGGTTTTGAGTGATCACACTAGGCTGTTTTTGTAAACTGAACTTAGGTCAGAGGACAAACATTCCTATTGGGTATCTGTTGTTATAAAAAGTATTGCCATACTAAGAAATAGTGGAGAACTGGAGAAATCCTAAAAAGAAAAAAAAAAACAGCTGCACACATCCACCCTGGATGTTAATGGAATTAGCTGTTTAGCCAAGTAATTGGATGCTTTTTGTAGCCGTGATTGACTCACAAGAAATAATATGAAATTTGGCATATACTTCATTTCCCTTGTGCTATGGTTTCACTGATAGCTACCATGGGAATCTGACCTGGCAGCAGACAGACACTTTTCCTGAAAGACAAGAACAGCTCCATCACTATGATAGAGCAAGAATGTTCATTGATGAAGAAGAATATTAACACAAAAATTGGGGCAGTTAGAACCCGGTCTAGGTGTCCATGAAAAGAAGAGTGACTCCTTCAGGTTCCATATACCATTTACTGGACATAGAATGACTACAAAATGCTCAGACATAATCCCTATTACAAGGCACTCACCTGCCATTCTCTTGTTCCAGAGACAGCTGTTAGGGAGAGAAAGGGAAACAGAGAGTGAAAAAACCCACACATAAGCAGCTTATTTGAATCAATCATGCTCCACAGCAAAACTGGTAGATAATTATAGGAAATATCTGTAAAATGGTTCTCATTTACAAACGAGAAAGTGTTCCCTCTCCCCTGGGCCATATCAGACAGAGAAGAGTCTAAGCCCTGCTAAGCAGACATTTGCTCACTCAATTTCAGCCATACTGACAGCCTTCAATCCTTGAAGTCACTAGCCTTATTTTCCCTTGGATCCTTTGCCCGTTCACTTCATCCTGTCTGGATATTTTTCCCCTGGCTTGTTGCATGGCTCCCTTCCCACAGCCACCCTTCCCCTACCCCCACAGCATTCTCATACCTAGAGGTGTGACAGTTTCCTGCATTCCTCCCTCTAGATAGAAGGTAAGCCACGTGAGAACAAGGACCCTGTCTGTGGGTCCTCTCCTCCATGTCTAACAGAGGGCCTGGCACACAGTAGACCCTTAATAAACATTTGTTCAATGCATGAATGAAATTCTCATCCGGCTTTAATTATAGGGTAGCTGTCCTGAAGGCATGTTTTCTTTTTTTCCTTTTCTTTTTTTTTAAACATGAGAAATTATGCTAAAACTTTCCCAGAGCTTTTGTACTCACAAGTACTCTAAGCAAGTTTCTGGAATGCCATAAACAGAAATCCCTTGCCCCACTATTTGAATGAAGAGTCTTTCTGCCAACAGAGTCTAAAATTGCAGTATAGACATAGCAGAAAGTCCTGAGTTCAGTTCTGCCTGTGGTTTTGCTTTATTTTATATAGACCTTATCTTCATCAGAACTCAAGAGAGAAGGTATTAGTTCTTATAATGTTTTGTGAAGATGGCACTTCTCTCTTACTAATATATACTTAAGAGATTAAAGTGACTCACACAGAAAATCACTGCCATTGTTAAATTAGCATCAAGAAAATTGTCTGGTCTACCAGTTGTGATCATAGAACCTAGTAGTCATCTTATGAAAGTCATCTTATAAAAGTTCTAAAGACTTAGGAGAAGGAGGAAACAGTACAGGGTATGTTTTTCTATTTTGCTGACTGGCAGAACTTTTCTAACTTCTCTGAGACTCATTTCCCTCATTTTTAAAATGTGTATAATCCAGAACTTGCAGAGTCATTGTAATAATAATAAGAATAATAAAATTACATATATTTACACATATAAATACATGCATATATATATACATATACACATATATATACACACACATATACCCATGCACACACACTCTCTCTTAAATCAGAACCTTGCACAAAGTGTTAAATATTAACAATTTATGAATTTTACTACTATTATACCAAAATGTTAAAAATACAGGCAAAATATTAGGATGCCAAGTTTCTATACCCAAAAACTCTATATACATAGAGAATTTCAGGGTAAACAGAGCTATCAAATAACAAGAAATGTGTTAAGTAGAACACAGAGTATAACTGCAAAAAGGCTTTCCTAGAAAAACATTAACTACATTAAGTAAAATATTTACAGGAGAGGGAAAAAGAAAATGTAATTGAAATAACAAAAGTAAAAGAGGAATTCTTCATGGACATTTTGTCTCTGGGTGAGATAAGTAGGGTGGGTTGACCCACTGGTAAACGTCTAAACGAGACAAACTCTTTAAATATTTTTGTAACTTCTATGCTTACAAACATACAAACATGAACTGCATTTGATATGCATGCTTTGAAACACATCATTTACTCCCAGGGGAGATTTCAGCGGGAGTCCTGGCTCTGCCACCCAGTATTCCGATGTCCTTACCATGCTCTGGAGCATCGGAGGGATAAACCTTCCTGTGGTTGGTTTTGTACAAAGAACATGGCAGCCTCCTGGGAAAACATTCATGCTGGGCAACAGGAAGTCTGGTCCTCCGTTTATAGTTGTGCTAGTTGTGCAATCTACACAAACATATCACCAAAGAGAGGGTAGAGGCTGAAATTCTGCCAACCTCCCTTCATCAAGCATTGTGTCTAGCATGTGCTAGATACACAGAAGGGGCACTTCCAAAAACCACCAAAAACTCCTATATTAGCTAGCTTTCACTCTGAGGGAGGTAAGATGGAAAAACTCAGTGTTAAAGAAAGGAATAAACTTGAGGTGTGTCCTGTGAAATTTCTTCTTGACTTCCACTCTTTTCTACCAGGGATTGTAACCAGATGAGGAAAAAGTAGATGGTGAGAGATATAAAGAGGGGGGAGTAGTTCTCCAAAATTTCTACAAGTTACCAAGTACCCGCAGGAATAATGTAAAGAATGGGAAGAGAGTTTTCTTAGAGGGATTGCTGGATTCCTTTGGGACACGGGAGGAACATGCTGGCCTGAGCTATGAGAGGCCAGCGTAATGGTGGAAGAAAGAGGATGCATAGGAGACATTGAGCTTTGGGAAGAGCAGACGTCATTAGGACACTGCTGATTAGGGAGAAGTGAAGATGAAAATGGCGAATGCCCTGCAGCTGCTGAGTTCTGCTCCTGGAAAATGATAAGAAAAATGGTAAGAAATCCAGGACAATTGCCATTCTGGGAATGAACGGCATCAAAATTTCCTAGGGAGCTTTCAAAAATAAAACTCCTGCCCACACTCTTAGATATGTGGTAAATTTGTATTGGGATCCTAGAAATCTGAATCTTTAAGATGTCCCCCACACATTACCCAGGATTTGAAAATAGTGGATATGGAGTGAGAACAAGAGACAATCACTGGAGACTCCCAGTTCTTGCCAGGGAAAACCCAAAGGCTAGACAGAAGGGTTGAAATTTTTACAGTGTGGGAGAAGATATAACAGAAAAATACACTTTTGTTACAATTTATATATCCATATCCTTTTGGTGTCCATACAAGGGTAACTTAGCATCATTTGGGTGTTTACAGGAGAATTAAGAAGCAAATTTGAACTGTAAAAAATAAAGGTTTTAAAAACATTTGTTTAATTGGCAAAGCCATAAGTATGAAAGCTGTGGGCTAAAAATCTACAGAACCAATAGTTGGTGTTGCTTATTGTTTTTGCTTTAATATATTGTTTCAGTATTCATGAGAATTTATAGTAAGCAAGAAAAGTCTCAGATATCTTGAGAGGTTGGGTGCAGGAACAATAGAAATAAAATTTTCATCTGTAACTACTCTACTTAGAAAGTAGACACCAGTAAATCACGAATTTGTAATTTTCTAAAGCTACACATTACAGAGTTTTCAGCAAAACAAATTGGTCCTCAATCCACTTTCTTTTATGAATACTAGAAAACTGGACAGAAAGAAATGAATGAAAAGTAAAAATCTCTATTGATGGGTTTTCTCTGGACTCCAATTGTCAACACTATGGGAAGATAGGAACCACAATACACGGCATTGCTTAAGTACACAATCATAGACTGTATAGAATTTATGTCCCCACTGCTAGGAATCAAAAGAATGTTAGAATTGAACATATATTTATCTGATTCCTGAATTATAAAGTTGAAAAGATACAGATAACATCTTTGGGGAGAATAGAATAGAAAATATCTCTTTGTAGTCAACATTCAACATTATCGAATGCAGGTAAACTTTGAAAAGCATACCTTTCCACTTACAAAGAATCCTCTCATCAGAATTTATAGCAGCCATTGCTGTTTGCATCTTGGGCTGAAGATTTCTGTGTTCAGATAGGACTTTCCACATAGAGCTGTGTACCCAGTCATAGCAGGAACCCACTGCCCACCTTCTGCAGGGCAACCCAGAAAAGGAACTCCAATCCTGATGCAATCAAGGTGCCAGAACAGTTTTGTTAAAAAGTCAAAGAGAAGGCCCCAGTGGCTAATCTACATCAATGTATCCTAAATTGCTCCTGGTGTGTGATAATCAACATTTTTAATGACTAAATAAATGAACAGGTCAGATTGGTATATGACCCTGGCTGTTCCAGTACACACTATGCATCATGGTGTCTAGAAGATTCTCTCTGCAACAGCCTAGGCCTCTTTTCTAACTGTTGCACAGCTGCTATGAGATTAGGTCTTGACTTTAGTGTATTTCCTATTTTCTCCCCTTCAGACTGCTGAGGATATCTTTTCCTTTTTATGGTTTTTCTCTAAAGCAAAGATAACAATTCTAATTACATGTCACTTAAAAAGGAGATTTCTTACTTTTAACTAAAAAGATACCTGTCACCATGGTGATGCTATTTATCTCAGACAATACAGAGTTCCAGCTGCGATGGACTTCACAGACTATAAGTCTTTCCAACAACCTTCCAATTCTTACCATTGCCATAGCAGGAACCCATTGTCCAGCTTCCCCAGGGCAACCCAGAAAAGACACTCGAGGCCCAGTGCTCTCAAGGTGCAATGAAGACCTTTTCTGTCCCTGACTCCAGTGTCTTCACAGTGCTTTGTGTAGATAAATTCCATAGTTCCTGCAGAACTGGAAAGCTGTGGCTCACAATGGCCCCTGGCCCTGGTCAGTCCAAGCACATGATCCAATTTCTGCAATTGCATCCAATTGCTTAGACTCTAGGAGCAACAGGGGAACTCTGATATTAGTTGCTGTTATTGCACAACCAACTGGACACACAATGTGGCATAGAAGGTAGGGAAGCTAAGAGAATGGTATCTTCCTCTCTGTCCTTTATCTGTCACTGAAACACTTACTTCAGATCTCTTTAGGCTAAGAATCAGGGCCCTTCCTCTGGTTAAAAGGCCCACTAGCACAAGGGCAAAGGTCAGAGTATTTGTATCAGCTTTTTTCTTTTAGAAATAGTTTTTTGAAATTGGCATTGTAGAAGAATAGTGATAGTAGTCATCCCATTGTAACATAAATTTGTCTGTCTAGTGATTAACTTAAGTGGTTCTGGGTTCACATACTCTATGGCCCATCCAAAGTGGCTATTTGCCATACACATTAGATCCAAGTTTTTATAAGACAATTCTTATTTTATTATTCATCTTGCATTTTATTCCTATTTCCAACAACAAAAATTATGTTTTCATAAAGGACTTTAATAAATATATGAGTATAAAAATGAGTCAAAGACTAACAACAAATTGAGAAGATTTAATCCTGCTAGTAAACAAACCAATCCAAAGGTACTTAAAGTAAATTATATGATGAGAAAAAAACAAAAAAAAACGAATTTTATTGGGATCCAAACCCCATTAATGAATATTCACACCTGAACATGTAAATTATATGACATACTTGATGAGTCATGGGGTTTATTTAGCCCACTTTGTCCCAGAAAATGTTTGACAGGTGTTCTAATCAGGAGAGCTCAGACTCTTATCAGACAGGTTTCAATTCAATATAATTTTGAAAAATAATTAATGAATATCTACTATGTGCCAATCTCAGAGGGATTAGAAAGATGACTCTTAGCTCCATAAGACCGAGAAGTATGTCATATCTGTTTTGTTCACAAGTTCCTAACCTAATAACTGGCCTATAGTAAGCAACCAATAATTATATATTCATTTATGTAAAGAAATGGATTCATTCCCTCTCTTCCAGGGATTGAAAACATAGCTTTTATGGTTGGATTGCACTCTCTAGTCCAGAAAATATTTTCACACACCTGTTTGTTTCACACACCCCTGGGAGGCAGGCAGGAAAAATATCATTAGCTTTGACTGCCTGATGATGCAACTAATTTTGGGCAAGTTTAAGCAATTTCCCAAAGCCAGGAAGGTAAGAAGGAGCAAAACAGGGAATATTCTTTTCCCTACACTGGGGTCAACATACTTGGGCCCTGATCTATCTCCATGGTTTCCTGTTCAACTCACCTGGTAAGGGAACACCTTTATCAGCAACGCTCCTCCCGTTGTCCATGTGGAGGTACCTCATTCAGAAGGTAGCCTCCACAAACCACCATGAGTTGCAGACAGGAACTGACATTTGTTGAGTCCTGATTATGTGACAAGCACAGTGCTAGATTTTACATGGGTTAGCTTATTTAAACCCGCTAATTACTCACTAATTTCATATCATTTCCCATTTGAGGTATCAAATACGGGAAAATTAAATAACTTGCCCAAGGTCAGAGCCGGTAAGTGGTAGAGCTGGGATTTCAACAATCGCAGCAAATCTCATTGTCTTTACTTTATTACACACTGCCTCCAAGAAAGGAAAATTAGCTACTCTTCTCAAAACATCTGAGGACTTTTGCCCTAAGAAATAACTGAGCATGATTGCAGTGAACCTCTCTAATAAGAAGTGACCCTGGTTTCCTTTGATCAGAAAGAATGCTTCAGAACTGCATGGTGTTTACAAAGCCTTGCTCCAGGAATTGCTTTCCTTCTGCTGAGATATGAAACCACAAACTAGTTGCTTTGGGTAATTAAAGATCCTTTGCACCATCTGAATGTGTCAACAGCAAGTGTCCTCGGTAAATTTCAAGTAAGTAATTACATTCTGCCAATCTGAAATGCCTTTCTAATTTCATCGCCTTAACATATCCACTTACTGTACCTTTTAGTGTAGCTGAAGATAATTCTAAAATAACCAAGACCACACAGACTGTTGTCCCAAAGAAGAATACAAAAATGGGCATTCATTTGAAAAGTGTGTCAAGTTCTTCTGTATCATTGGATAGAAGCCAACATATAAATATGGGAGTCCACTTTTCCCCTTACACACCAGATTTCCAATGGCTAATTCAAACAACCAGAAGTGAAAGCTGATTATATCATCTTTTCCATTTCGCCTTTACCTGCTATAGTGTGGGTAAATCAATTTATTCATTTTATAAGAAATCTGCACTGTTTAGAGAAAATAGTCTATTGAAATATTACATTTATAGCTACAGACAACCCAATACCAAAGATATTTTTAAAAGAGCTCCACTCTAGAAAATAAAGTGTCATCCTAAAATCTATCACACATGCTTTATTATAATAAGCCATGTTATGCCTCAAAGGGGAAAAAAAAATCTCAACAGCAAGCCATAATTTTCAGGATATTTTTCTCACAGAACTTAGCAGGAAGGATTTCCCTGCAGTAGATCATTTTAAAATTTACTGGCAAATCAGTAAAGTAAATAGTACAAGTAGAAAAAATACATGATATTTTATAAATCAATTTTTCAAGCAAAAGCCCTCAAAGACTTTGCTTTTATAACTAATCCTTCTCACTCAGGAATATGATATATAATCAAGCAATTTATAAACTAATGGTCTAGCTAATAATTCTGTAATTGCTATGAAAGCAAATGAACCAATTGTTAATCCTATCTAAAAGCATTTGAAGTGGTTTTATAAGTGATCTCCCACGCCCATGCAATACACCCACACCACACACATGTGCACACACATACACACACAGTTAATCTTACTTCCCAAAAGTAGTTATACAGCTATGCCTCAGAATCTTGAGTAATATAAAAGCAGAAAAATTGACAGAGGAATGCATGTCTATTTCATTTCCACGAAGTCTAAATTTTTCATTTTTGTTTATTCCCTGAAAATTATACATTTATCAAACTGTCAAAAAAAGTCATTTAGCAGAGTCACTAACTACCAAAAGGTGGCTGTTTTCTCCAGATCAAGTATTAATATATCAATTCTTCATATTGGTCACCTAGAACCCCATAATTTTCATACTTAGTAAAAGGTTCAGAGGCCACAGCCACATACAAATTGAAAGAAAAATGAAATTGTTGCATAATGAACTTGAATCCATTCTTCAGGAGTGGAAGATGTCAAGTGGCTGAACACCATCCACAGATTCAATCATGGAACCATTTTCAATCAATCTTAACTTTAATTCTCTGCCCCTTTCTAGATGTCCCTAAACCTGGAACTTGGTCAGAATTATACCCAACTTCTAAAACTGAAATACCAACAGTCCTTAGTACACAGTTAGAAGAGATTAAACTTATGAAGTTAAATAGACTTAAAGCAGAGTTGACCCCAGAATGCAAGTCTATAGACTCCCAAGTTGGTTCTCATGCTGCTACACAGCAAATGATTTCCCTCTCTTGCTTGCCTACAAAATATAAACTCCTGGGGTATAGACCTGCTCATTCCAATATTAACTCTCTCAGCAATATTTATCTCGACCATGACCTGGCTTGGAAAATATCCTCAGTGAATGCTTACTAAATCGCCTTCAGTTCTTTGCCTAGCATCACCAAGCCAATCTCCACCTAACTTCCTCACATTATCTTTCATTGCCTCCCAACATTAACCCCATATATCTGTCCGTGATGACATCTTATAAAAAGCAATCTAAAGCTCCCTTCTCCTTTAGGAAATTAATTTTGTATTTTTATATCCCTGCAAATGAGGTAATGATGAGTTCATGAGAACTTATAAGAAACGCTTGCTATGGGCTCAACCATCCTTTTGTTCCCTGGTCATTCCTTAGCTAAGAAAAGTCCATAATTTCTCTGTTACTGTGAAGGTTTTGACAGCTACACAGTCACTGTAAAAATATGCTCCAGGCCCTGAAGTAATCCATTTCATTAAGGCCTGACCTTTCACCAAAAAAAAAGGTAAGGAGTTAAATATTTTACATGCTTCTCATGGCAAAATGTGACTTCGTAAAAGAGCAATCCAGCAAGGAAATTGGAAGATATAGGAGGTTTTATACAGAGAAAAGGAAATCAATAATCATAAGAGCATTGTGATTACCTAGATAGGTTATTAAAATGTCTAATAAATTGTCCATAAATGCTTTTAAATGGCCATATAATGGAGAGAAAAATCGAACTCACGTGATATCTCGTTTTCCTATTGATGAAGCATAAGCAATGATAAAGATAAATTTAAAATTTTCCCTATTGTAATACATCATTTTATTGAAATTGGCTACCATCTTAGAAGAAGTAATGGGGCAGGAGTATTCTTGGATTACTGCTTATTGTAGGAGAAAGCAAAGAGGAGACACCAGCATCCAACAAACTCCTACTTTGTCCCATGTATTCTTCATGCATTATTTTGTTTAATCCTCACAACAACTTTATTTGGTGAGTATCATTATGTCCATTTTACAGAGGATGATGCTAATAACGAGAGAGATTAAGCATCTTGCTCACTGTCACACAAATAGTAGATAAACAAACTAGTATACATGCAGTTCTACTTACTCCAACATCTATGTATAACTTTTCAAACGCCTCAAAGGAAAGAGGCGTTTGAAAAGTTAGAAAGAGAAGAATAAGAAATTCAAAAAATACTCTTAGGATTAATTTGCAGTGAAATTTTTATCACCCTAAATTCAAACACCCAGACTGCATGCTGTACTTCAATATTATCACACAATTGGAAAGCAGTACATTATTCTGGGAAAAATGACTTATTAGAGAATTTCAAATCCAAGATTTCCAAATAATTGTATTGTAAGCATTTATACCAAAAATGATACTATCCCTTTCATTATTTAAGTCTGATACAGAATCTCTTAGATAATGTTTTATTCTATAATTTAGGGACTTTATTATTCAAACCCATACAGAACTTAAGGTCAGATATCTTCAAGCTATTCCATATCCAGTAGTTTGGAAACCAAGAAAGATTATTCTAACTTAGTTCCATTAGATTTGGGGACAAAATCTACAGTATACAATAAATTTATTCTCATGAACTCCGATTACTATAAAAGAGAAATTACTAGCCAATTAAGAAAGTGGGAAGAGTGGAGAATTTCCATGGACACTTTGTAGTATAATTGGCTTCAACATCTTCCACAAAGACAAGAATGGCATAGACCAGGTAAAGTTTCTATCATTCTGCCACCAATTAATCTAGCTGACAAGTTTAATCAATTGATAGCAACATGCTTTCTGTCTTAGTCCATTCAGCCTGCTAAATACCATAAACTGAGTAGCTGATAAATAATAGAAATTTATTTCTAACAGTTCTGGAGGCTGGAAAGTCCAAGATTAAGGCACCAGAAGATTCATTGTCTGGTGAGGACCTATTTCCTGGTTCACAGATGGTGCCTTCTTGCTATAACCTCATATTATGGAAAGAAAAAGACAACTCTCTGGGGAATATTTTAAGGGCATTAATCTCATTCATGAGGGCTCCATTCTTATGACCTAATTATCTCCCAACAGCTCCTGTTCCTAATAATATCACCTGGGGGGTGAGAATTTCACCATATGAATTTGGGGGAGATGTACACATTCAGTCTGTTGCAATTTCCCAATAAAACAATACATGACCTCTGAAGTCTTATCAAAGTCTTATCAAATATTATTATTATTCTCAGCATTTCAAGCAAATACCACCAATCAATAATTTAAGTTGACATCTATATCAGCTAGATCTTGGTTTAGCTGAATGTAATAGAACCCTAAAATAACAGTGGTTTATTATATCATGTAAAGGAAATCTAGAGGCATGCAGGCTAGGGAGGGTATTATGGGTCCACAAAGTACTTAGGACCCAGGATTCCTTTTTCTTTCTTCTCTGTGCATTTGGGCACTAAATTCCACATTTGTGTCACCTTGTGATTCAAGTTTATCAACAGTTAATAGTTAGGGTCTTATTAGAGATGCAAAACCACTATCAATAACATGAAGAGATTTATTATAGGGATTAGACCTTATATAATTGTGGGAGATGGTTATGGAGCCCATGTTGCTGCTGCATCTGACACTGGACCCACAGTCAACAAGGATCACAGTCAAAGGAAGATGTACATGAATGGAGGAAAGCAAGGAAGAATTACAATGCATAAAGAGAAGTTGGAATCCATGAGGATGAACTGAACACTACCTCAGTCTCTAACAACATCAAAGTATCCAACTTTGATTAGGCAAGTGATCTAGGAAGACCTAAAGCACTTTGTCACAGAGCTGCACAAGAGCCTGAAGAAATACCAGGATTCAAAGAAAATGAAGATTCAGCTGCTACCCAACAGGGCACCCCCTGGCTGCTGGGGTTTAAGTGTATAATGCAGTATTGTTACCTATAAGCACAACTTGTACAGCATATCTATAGAACTTTTCCATTTTGAATGGCAAACTGTATACCCAGGAAATAGAAAATCCCCATTACCCCCTATCCCCAGTCTCTGGAAACAACCACATTACTTTCTCTTTTTAGATACCTCATATCAGTGGAATCATGCAGTATTTGTCCTTCTCTGACTGGCTTATTTCATATGGCATAATGTCTTCAAGATTCATCCGTACTGTAATATATGACAGGATTTTCTTCTTCTTATGGCTGAATAACATTCCATTGTATATGTGTGTGTGTCCATATACAAAGGAATATATACATATACACACACACACACATATATATATACACACACATACATATATATACACACACCACAATGGTGCGTGTGTGTGTGTATCACATTTTCTTTATCAGTTTGCCTGAAGGGGGTAATTTATGAAGAAGAAGAATTTACTTCTTACACTATGGAGGTTGAGAAGTGCAAGGTTGAGGGGCTGCACCTGGTGAGAGCCTTCATACTGGTTGGGACACTCTTCAGAGTCCTGAGATGGTGCGAGGCAACACATGGTGAGAAGGCTGAGCATGCTAGCTCAGGTCTCTCCTCTGCTTCTTAGGAAGCTACAAGTCTCACTCCCATGATAACCCATTAATCATTGAACCCATGAAGCCCTCATGGCCCAATCACCTTTTAAAGGCCCCATGCCTCAATACTGCCACATTGGGGATTAAGTTTCAACATGAGTTTTGGTGCGTACAAATATTCAAAACGTAGCACCATTCATCCATGAATGGACATTTAGATTGTTTCTTCCTCTTGGTTACCGTGAATAATGCTGCAATGAATGTGGGAATGCAAATATCTCTTCAAGATCCTGATTTCAACTCTTTTGGATAAATACCCAGAAGTGGAACTGTTATATCATGTGGTAGTACTAGTTTTAACTTTTTGAAGAAGCTCTATGCTATTTTCCATAGTTCCTGCATCATATTACATTCCCACTAACTATAGACAAGTGTTCAAATTCCTCCACACTCTTGTCAATACTTGCTATTTTATGTTTTTTTTTTTTTTATTATGGCCATTCTAACAAGTGTGAGGGGATACTCATTGTGATTTTGATTTGTGTTTCCCTGATGATTAGTGATGTTGAGCATCTGTTCTTATACCTTGGCTTTTGTATGTCTTCTTTGGAGTAGTATCTATTCTAGTCCTTTTGTTCTAGCCCTTTGCCCATTTTTTGATCAGGTCATTTGTTTATGAGTTATTTAATTGTAAGAGTTTCTTATATATTTTGGACATTAGCCCCTCATCAGATACATGTTTTGCAATTATCTTCTCCTGTTCAATAGATTTCCCTTTCACTCTGTGGATTTTTTTTTTTTTTTTTGATATTCAGAAGCTTTATAGATTGAGGTAGGGTCATTTCTTTATTATTGCTTTTGTTTTCTAGCTTTCAGTGTCATATCTAAGAAATCATTGCCAAGACCAGTTTTATGATGGTTTTCCCCCATTTTTTTCCTAGGAGCTCTATAGTTTCAGGTCTTAAGTCTTTAATTCATTGTGGGTTGATTTTTGTGTATAGTGTGGGATAAAGTTCCAATTTCATTATTTTGAATGTGGATATCCAGTTTTCCCAGTATCATTAGTTGAAAAGACTATCCCTTTCCCCCAAAGTGAAGTCTTGCCACCCTTGTCAAAGATCATTTGACATTTCTACAAAAAATTCCATTGGGATTTTGATAGGCATTTCAGTAATACTTGGATCATTTTAGGTAGGTTGGACATTTTAGCAATATTGAGTCTTCCAATCCTGAAACATGGAATATCTTTCCATTTATTTATGTTGTCTTTAATTTCTTTCATCATTGTTTTGTAGCATTCAGTGTGTAAGTCTTTTGACTCTTGGATTACTCCTAAGAATTTTATTCTTTTTGGTGTTGTTATAAATGGGATTTTTTTGTTTATTTTCTTTTTCAGATTTTTGCTGTTGGTACATAGAAGTGCAACTAATTTTGGTATGTTGATTTATGTATCTTACAACTTTGCTGAATTCATTTATTAGTTTTAACAGTTTTTTTTGTGGAATATTTAGGATTTCCTATAAGTAAGATCATTTCACCTACAAACAGAGATAAATTTACTCCTTACTTTCTAATTTGTATACCTTTTGTTTCTTTTTCCTGTCTAATTTCTTTGACTAGTATATTCATACTATGTTGAATAGAAGTAGTAAGATTAAGCATCCTTGTCTTGCTCCTGATCTTAGAGAAAACTTTTAGTTTTTCACCATTGAGTATGATGTTAGTTGTAAGCTTTTTATACATGGCCTGTATTATATTGAAGAAATTTTCTCTCATTTCTAGTTTTTGACTGTTTTTGTCATGAAAACGTGTTGAATTTTGTCAAGTGCTTTTTCTGCATCTATTGGTATGAGCATGTGATTTTCATCCTTTATTCTATTAATGTAGTGTATCACATTGATTGATTTTTGAATATTAAACTATCCTTGCATCCAAAGTGTAAATTCCGTTTGGTCATGTTATACAATCATTGCAGATGCTGCTGAATTCTGTTTGCTAACATTTTGTTGAGTATTTTTGTATTTATGTTCATTGGGGATATTTGCCTGTAATTTTCTTCTAGTGTCTTTCTCTGGCTTTGATATCAGGGTAATGCTGGCTTCATAAAATGAGTATGAAATTTTCCTCTCCTCTTAAATTTTTGAAGGAGTTTGAGAAGGGTTGGCATTAATTCTTCCTTAAATGCTTGGTAGACTTCACCATTGAAGGCATCTGGTCCTAGGCTTTTCTTATGTAAAAGGGTTTTGATGACTGATTAAATTTCCTTAATAGTTATAGATGTATTCAAATTTTCTGTTTCTTTATGTCAGTCTTGGTAACTTGTATGTTTCCAGGAAATCATTCATTTACTCTAGGTTATCCAATTTGTCTGCTTATAATTGTTCATAGTAGTCTGTTATACTCCTTTCAATTTCTGTGGCATCAGTTGTAATACCTTCTCTTTTCTTTCTGATTTTGAGTCTTTTTTTTTTCTTGTTAATCCAGCTAAAGTTTTGTCAATTTTGTTGATCTTTTCAAAACACCAGCTCTAAGTTTTATTGATTTTTCTATTGTTTGTCTATTCTCTATTTCATTTATTTCTGCCCTAATCATTATTGTCTTCCGTCTTCTAACTTTGGGTTAAGTTTGTTCTTCTTTTTCTAGTTTCTTGAGAAATAAAGTAAGGTTTTATATTTGAAATCTTTCATCATTTTTTAATATAGGCATTTATTGCTATTGATTTTCCTCTTAGTACTGCTTTTACTGGATCCCATAAGTTTTGCCATGTTGCGTTTTCATGTTCATTTGTTTTGAGATATTTTCTATTTTTTATTTAATTTTTGACCTATTTATTATTCAAGAATGTGTTGTTTAATTTCCATATATTTGTGAATTTTTGAGTTTTTCTTCTGCCATTAAATTTTACTTGTATTTTATTGTGGTTGGAAAATATACTTGGTATGATTTCAACATATATGTTTATATATTTACATTTACTAGCAAGCTTTAAATTTCAAATGTTTTCATGTCAGTGTTCATTTATTTCAACTTGAGAGTCTCCCTTTAGCATTTCTTGTGCAGGAGATTTAGTGGCGAAAAACTCCCTCATCTTTTCTTTATCTGTGAAAGTCTTTATTTCTTCTTCATTTTAAGTATGGTTTTGCCAGACATACTATTCTTGGTTTGCAGTATTTTTTCTTTCAGTACTTTGAATATATCTTTTACTCTCTTTTTACCTGCAAGGTTGCTGCTGAAAAATCAACTTTTAGTATTATTGGAGTTCCCTTTATGTGATGACTCACTTTTGCTGCTTTCAAAATTCTCTTTGTTTTTGACTTTTGACAATTTGAATATAATGTGTTTGGATGTGGATTTCTTCAAGTCCATATTAGTTGGATTCCATTAGACTTCTTGAATCTCTCTCTTTCTTCAACTTTTTAGATCAATAATGCATGTGTTTTCTGCTTGATGGTGTCCCATAAGTCTGGTAGGCTTTCTTTACTCTTTTTTATTCCTTTTGTTTTTGCTGTTCCTCTGACAGGATAATTTCACATGACTTGTCTTAGAGTTCACTGATTCTTTTTTCTCCTTTACCATGTCAACTGCCGAACTCATCTAGTGAGTTTTTTAGTTCAGTTATTGTATTCTTCAGCTACAAAATTACTGTTTGGTCCTTTCTTATATTTTCTATCTCTTTGTTGATATTCGTACTTATCTTCTTTCCTTTCCCTGTTCTAATTCCCTCAGTTTCTTAATAAACTATTTGCATCCAAATCCCTGGATTAGGTTATGCCTCAAAGAGAACTTTACCTATGCCATAAAGTTTATAACTGTCTCTTAAGCTCAAGACCTATACCCCTAACTGCCTACTGGGAAACTTTACCCAATAGCTCACAAGCTCACAAGCCAACTTTACATGCTTAAGACTGAATTCATCTCATTTCTTTCCAAATCTGCTCATCTCCCTGCATTTTCTATCCCAATGAGTTACATCACTATCCCTGTAGAGCTCAAGCTAACAGCCTTGGATGGTTCTCTTCTTCTCCTTCCATCTTACCCTCCAACCATGTTCAACCGACCACCAATTCTTGTTATTCCTCTTGCTAAATTAACAAAACTCTTTATAGCTAAAGCCACATGTATTCCACTTGAATTTTTGCAACAGTTACTAAATTAGGCCCCCCAGCTCCAGATATACTGCCTTCCATACATTTTCCACATTGCAACGAGTGATCTTTACAAAAATATAAGTTTCATTATTATTCTTCTCCACTGTGTAAAAAATGGAAACAAATCCTTCATAAATCCACAGGAAAGGGTCTGAAAAATTTATGAAGTCTTCAATGCCTGGGCCCCTGATAACCTTGACAGTCTCTGTGCTCCAGCTATCTGATAATTTTTGGGTCACCTGACAAACTGTGCCCTCTTGCCTTCAGACCCTTGCCCAAGAAGCTTTCTCTTTCTGCAATGTCTTATTCAGCTCCAAACACTTCCCCCACCACCACGACCCTCAATGTCTCCTTTCTCTATCTCTACTTTTATTTACTCAGTCAACAAATATTATATTATTGAGTCTTTATTATGTGTCAGGCACTATTGCAGGTAGTGATGTAGCCAGATCACTAAATTGATAATACTTCAGAACTTGGTTGGAAATACAGATATTAAATTAATTTCACAAACGTGTGAAATTGTAACTGTTCTCAGAACTATAAAGGATCTATATGCAGAGCAATGTATTCCTTTACCATACAGGCTTTATCTGAACTGGGAATTCCTCCCTAAGAAAGCAATAATGCTTGAGTTGAGATCTGAAGAGCTCACATTATCTAAGAGAAGGGAAGTAAAGTGAGTATTCCAAGTATAGAAAATAACCTAGGAAAGACCTTGTCATGGGAGGAAATATGGTACATAAATGATATTAAAAGTAGGCATTCAGCTTAGTGATCATGGCCATAAGGAAGTTTTCTAACCATCCAGCCCCACCAATGAGGTCGGCTCAATATTCCATTGTCAGAAGACTGTGTATGTCTCTCCATGCAGAGCTCTATCACAACATTCACACTATATAGTGAAACTGTCTACTGGCATGTTAATGTCACTCACCACAAAGTAACTCCTTTAAGAGCAGTAATATGTAGTATTTATCATTATATCCCTAGAACACATTGCAAGGATCTTAAAGTGAAGAAGGAAAAAAGAAAGGAAGAAAGGAAGGATGGAGGGAAAGAAGGAAGGATGAATGAAGGAAGAAGTCAGGAAGGGAGAGAGGGAAGGAGAGGTGGAGGAAGGAAGGGGATAAGAAAGAATTTTTCTTGAGATTTTCTTTTTTTATTTCAAAATATTATGGGAGTACAAATGTTTTTGGTTACATGGATTGCTTTTGTAATGCTTGACAGGACTTTAAATATGCTCATCACACAAATAGTGTTCACTGTACCCATTAGGTAGGTTTTCACCCATCCCTTCCTCCCCTTTCCCCCTGCATGATTTATACTGTGTTTTGCTTCCCTTTGTGCACATGTATGCTAATTGGTTAGATCCAGTTAATAGAGAGTACATGTGGTGTTTGCTTTTCCAATCTTTAGATACATCACTTAGAATAGTGGTCTCCAGTTCCATCTAAATTGTTGCAAATGTCCTTAATTCATCCTTCTTCAGGGATGAGTAGTATTCCATAGTATACAAATACCATATTTTGTTAATCCACTTATGAATTGATAGGCACTTGGGTTGATTCCATATCTTTGCAATTGTGAATTGTGCTGAAATAAACATTTGAGTGTAGTTGTCTTTTATATAAAATCACTTCTTTTCCTTTGAGTTAATATCCAATAGTAGGATTGGTGGATCAAATGGTAGGTCTACATTCAGTTCTTTAAGGAATCTCTATACTGTTTTCCACTGAGGTTGTACTAATTTACAGTCCCACCAACAGTGTATAAGCATTCCCTTCTGTCCACATCCATGCCAATATCTATTGCTTTGGGACTTTTTAATGAAAGCCATTCTAAGCAGGGTAAGGTGATATCTCATTATAGTTTTAATTTGCATTTCTCTGATGATTAGTGACATGAGCATTTTTTCATATGTTTATTGGCCATTTGTCTATCTTCTTTTGAAAAGCTTCTGTTCATGTCTTTTGTCCACTTTGCAATGGGGTTGTTTGTTTTTATCATACTGATTAGGTTGAGTTTTTTGTAGATTCTGGTTATTAGCCCTTTACTGGATGTATAGTGTGTGAATATTTTTTTCCCATTCTATAGGTTGTCTATTTTCTCTGTTGATTATATCCTTTGCTGTGCAGAAATTTTTTTATTGTTCATTTATTTATTCACTCATTTATTTTTATTTTTCCTGTAATTTCCACTGGGAACTTAGTCATAAATTCTTTGCCTATGCCGATATCTAGAAGAGCTTTTCCTATACTTTCTTCTAGAATTCTTATGGTTTCATGCCTTACATTTAAGTCTTTTATCCATCTTGAATTAATTTACTAATTTTTGTGAGTGGTGAGAGATATGGATCCTGTTTCAATCTTCTGCATGTGCAATCCAGTTTTCCCAGCACCATTTATGAATAGGGCTTCTTCTCCCCAGTGTGTATTGTTGTCTGCTTTGTCAAAGATCAATTGGCTATATATGGATGGTTTTACATCTGGGTTCTCTTTTCTGTTCCATAGGTCTATGTCTCTATTTTTGTGCCAATACCATGCTGTTTTGGTTACTATACCCCTGTAGTGTAGTTTGAAGGTTGGTAATGTGATGCCTCCAGATTTGTTCTGTTTGCTTAAGATTGCGTTGCCTATTTGGGCTCTTTTCTGGTTCCAAAAAAAGTGTAGAATTATTCTTTTCTAAATCTGTGAAATATGATGTTGGTATTTTGATGGAGATTACGATGAATCAGTAAATCACTTTGGGTAGTATGGACATTTTAACATTGTTGATTTTACCAATACATGAGCATGATATGTTTTTCCATTTGTTTGTGTCATCTGCAATTTCTTTCCTCAGTGTTTCATAGTTCTTTTTGTAGAGATCTTTCACCTCCTTGGTTAAGTATATTCCTCAGTATTTTGTTTTCTTTATAGCTATTGTGAATGGTATTGAGTCTTTGATTTGACTTTCAGCTAGACTGCTATTTGTGTATAGAAATGCTACTGATTTGTGTGTGTTAATTTTGTATCCTGAGACTTTGCTGAATTTATTTACTAATTCCAGGAGTCTCTTGGTCTCTGGGTGGAGTCTTTGGGGTTTTCTAGATATAAAATCTTGTCATCAGCAAAAATCAATAGTTTGACCTCTTCTTTCCCAATTTGGATATACTTTATTTCTTTCTTTTTCATGATTGCTCTGGCTCAGACTTCCAGGACTATGTTGAATAGAAATGGTGACAGTGGGTACCCTTATCTTGTTCCAGGTCTTAGGGGGAATTATTTCAACTTTTCTGCTTTCAGTATGATGTTTGCTGTGGGTTTGTCACATACAGCTTTTATGATTTTGAGATATGTTCCTTCTATGCCTGGCTTGCTGAGGGTTTTTATCGCAAAAGGGTGCTGCATTTTGTCAAATGTTTTTTGTGCATCTATTGAGATGATCATATGGTCTTTGTTTTTATTTCTGTTTATGTGGTGAATCAAATTTATTGATTAACGTATGTTGAACCATCCTTGCATCCATGGGGTGAAACCCACTTGGTCATGGTGGATTATTATTATTATTATTTTTCATGTGCTGTTGAATTCAGTTTACTAGTATTTTATTGAGAATTTTTCACCTATATTCATAAGGCATATAGTCTATAGTTTTCTTTTTTTGTTGTGTCCTTTACTGGCTTGGGATCAAGGTGATACTGGCTTCTTAGAATGAGTTGGGGAGAATTCCCTTCTTCTTGATTTTATGGAATAATTTCTGCAGTATTGGTATCAGCTCTTGTTTGTAGGTCTGCTAAAATTCAATGTGAATCCATCTGGTTCAGGGGACTTTTTTTGGTTGGAAGATTTTTTATTACTGCTTCAGTCTTGTTGCTCCTTATTGGTCTATTCAGGAGTTCTGTTCTTTCCTGATTAAGTCTTGGATGGTTGTTTATTTCCAGGAATTTTTCCATTTCCTCTAAGTTTTCTAATTTAAGGGCATAGATATTTTCATAGTATTTACAGATGGTATTTTGTATTTCTGTGGTATCAGTTGTAATATCTCCTTTTTCATTTCCAAATGAGCTTATTTGGATCCTTTCTCTTCTATTCCTGGTTAATCTAGCAAGAGGTCTAATGATTTTGCTTATCTTTTCAAAGAACCAGATTTTTGTTTCATTGAACCTTTGTATCTTTTTTTTTTTTGCATTTTGTTTACTTCTGCACTGACCTTTGTTATTTCTTTTCTTCTGCCTGCTTTGGGTTTAGTTTGCTCTTCCTTTTCTAGTTCCTTGAGAGGTGTCATTTGATTGTTAATTTGTGCTCTTCCTGTCTTCTTGATGTAGGTATTTAAGGCTGCGAATTTTCCCCTTAGGACTGCTTTTGCTGAATCCCATAGATTTTGATAATTTGTGTCCCCTTTGTCCTCCAGTTTGAGGAATTTTTTATTTCTATCTTAATTTCATTATTGACTCAATAATCGTTCAGCAGTAGGCTGTTTAATTTCCATGACTTTGTGTACAATTGAATGTTGCTCTTGGAATTGATTTCTAGTTTTATTACACTGGGGTCTGAGAAGACACATGGTATGATTTCTATTTTTTTGAATTTGTTGATTCATGTTTTGTGGCCTAAGATAGGATCAATCTTGGAGAATATTCCATGTGCTGATGAGAAGACTGTATATTCAGTAGTTTTTGGGTAAAATGTTCTGTAAATGTCTGTTAGGCCCATTTGTTCTAGAGTCCCATGTAAGTCCAGTATTTCCTTACTTATTTACTGTTAGGATGATCTGTCCAGCTCTTTCAGTGGGGTGTTGAAGTCCCCAGCAATTAGGATGCTGCTGTTTATCTCTCTGCTTAGATCTAGTAGAATTCACCCTATGAATCTGGGTGCTTCTATGTTAGGTGCATAAATATGTAGGATTGTTATGCCTTCTTGTTGAATTATTCCCTTTACCATTATATAATGACCATCTTTGTGTTTCTTTACTGTTGTTGATTTAAAGTTAATTTTATCTGATATGAGAATGGCTATACCTGCTTTCTTTTGTTTTCTGTTTGCATGGGATATTTCTTTCCATCCCTTCACCTTGAGTCTGTATGAAGCCTTGAGGGTTAGATGTGTTTCCTGGAGATAACAGACACTGGGGTTGTATTTTTTCATCCCATGTCTGAATGGACATTCAGACCATTCATATTGATTGATAGAATTGACATGTGGGATGCTCTTCTATTCATCCTGTTGGGTAGTACCTTATTTCTTATTTGTTTTACCTCTTGTGTTATTGTTTTACATGAGGTCTGAGCTTTAGCTTTTGGGTGGTTTTACAATGGTGGGTGTCTATTGTGCTGATCCATGTTTAATGCAGTTCTAACTATTTCCTGCAGGGCAGGTCTGGTCTTCACAAATTCCCTTACTGTTTGCTTGTCTGGAAAAGTTTTTATTTCTCCTTCATACATGAAACTTAGTTATTCAGGACACAAAATTCTAGGCTGGCAGTTGTTCTATTTAAGAGGACTGAAGATGAGGGCCCAATCCCTTTTGGCTTGTAAGATTTCCATTGAAAAGTCTATAGTTAGCCTGATGGATTTTCCTTTTAAGTTACTTGACATTTTGCCTCATGGCTCTCAGGAGTTCCTCCTTCATGTTCACTTTGACCAGTCTGATGACTATATGTCTTGGTGGTTGCCTTGTCATGATGAATCTCCCAGGTGTCCACTGAGCTTCTTGTACCTGGATGCCTAAATCTTTAGAAGACCAGGGACATTTTCTTCAATTATTCTCTCAAATAGATTTTCCAGCCCTTGTGTGTTTTCTTCTTCACTCTCAGGGATGCCTATGATTCTTATATTTGGCCATTTTACATAATCCCATATTTCTTTTAGGCTTTTCTTATTCCTCTTAATTCTTTGTTCTTTATTTTTGACTGACTGAGTTAATTCGAAAGAGTTGTCTTCAAGCTTGGAAATTCTTTCTTTTGCCTGGTGTAGTCTACTCTTAAAACTTTCCACTGTGTTTTTTATTTCCTTAAATTAATTTTTCATTTCCAGAAGTTCTATTTTTTTAATATGTCTATCTGTTTAGTAAATTTTTCATTCATTTCCTGAATTGTTTTTCTGGGTTCTTTGAGTTGGTTTTCTATTTTCTATTGGATTTCATTGAGCTTCCTTATAATCCACGTTGGAATTCTTTATCTGTCATTTCAATGTTTTCATTTTGGTTGGTATCCATTGCTAGAGAGCTGGTGTTCCCCTTTGGGGGTGTCCTTTTGCTCTGATTTTTCATACTTCCAGAGTTCTTGTGCTGATTCCCTCTCATCTGGAGCAGCTGTTGCTTCTTATGTTGAGATTTTCTTTTGTTTAGATGGGGCTTTCTAACCCCCAACCCCCACTCATAAGGGTGTATCGGTAGCATATGTTGGGCAAGAAACTTTGGTTTTGATTGTGGGTGCTTTGATGGCAATCTACATTCTGCATGGATGCCTTGATTATAGATATCTTTAGTATGGTAGTTTTTTCAGTTGCTAGTTGTTTATAGGCTGTAGCAGTGGTGAACTATGTGTGTGGGCAGATTTCCCATCTCTTGTTGATGGAGGTCTTTGAAATCCTTTCTCTTTCCCCATCCCTGTGGTCTTCTTGACAGTATGAATTGTATTGGCACATCCAGTTTTTCAAAAAATACATTTAATGGCAAATGAAGAGTAACCTGACAACTTGGGATGTTAGAGCCAATTCAGTGAATGCACAGAATGAATTTATTCTAAAGTATAAGAGTTGAATGGATGTGTCCAGTCATGGGAACTAATTTAATGATGGTGGAGAAGTACGCTTTTGAGTTCTCAGATATTCTAGAGCACAGCCTCTGGGAATAAAGCATGAGTAATTGAGTCTGAGTTACAGTAGAGAGTTGTGAGTGGGTAAATCCCCCAGCCAGTGTCTTCTCAAGCACCTGAGCCCTGGGGACTAATTTTCTAAGGAAGGCAAAGTTTAGCATTAGAAATTCTTTAGGGGGAGTGCAAAGCAGTAACCAAGTCAAGGTTCTTATGGGTGAAAATGGAGCAATACAACATTTTTGGACTCAAAGAAGTTTTTTTTAGAAATGACAGAAGACTTGGAAGACAAAATCTCTTTTAAATAAGTTTAGCAATATGAAATTGCCTATATTTGAGCATTTTTTTGATCTACAAAAATGATTATTTCATATGGCCTAACTAACCTAATACTAGATAAAACTGAAAATAAGTAAGCCAGAACCTCCTTTACATCTTGACTATTTCTAACTTATCTACTTCTAAAATATATTATATACCCTATGGTAAATAAGTTTCTGTACTTTCACCAAATAATAGTGTATATTGTTCTGGAAAGGAAGAGAAAAGTTTCATAGGAGAAGTATATTCATTTGTTTTACTTTCATTTATTTAAAAAATATTTTATTTTTTGAATCATTTTTTATTTGATACATTATATTTGTACATATTTATGGGGTACATGTGAAATTTTGCTATATGCATAGAATGTGTAATGATCAAGTCAGGTTATTTAAGGTATTCATCACCTGACTATTTGTCATTTCTGTATGTTAACTATTTCTTGTTGTCCCACCAGATACCAGGCATTGTGGTACAGCTGTGGTAATAGACAAAATAGCTACAAATATGAAAGAAAACATTTAACAAATAAACACAAAAATAAATACTCACATATTTCTACATTATAAGCGTTGTAAGGAAAAATATGAGGGTATTATGGACTGAATTTTGTACCCTCAAAACTCATCTGTTGTAGTTCTAACTTCCACTACTCAATAATGTAACTGTATTTGCAGACTGGATCTTCAGATAGGTAATTAAGTTACAAAGGGGTCATTAGGGTGAACCCTAATCCCATATGACCACTGTCTTTATAAGAAAAGATTAGGTCAGGTACAGTAGTACACACCTGTAGTCCCAACTATTTGGGAGGCTGAGGCAAGAGGAATGCTTGAGTCCAGAAGTTTGAGTCCAGCCTGAACAATATAGGAGACCCCCCCCCTCACAAAAAAGAGAGAAGAAGAGGAAACGGAAGAAAAGAAAAGATCAGGATAAATAGGACATACACACAGATCAAAGACTGTGCGAAGACACAGAAGGTGGCCGTCTAAGCCAAGGACAGAGGCCTCGGAGGAAACCAGCCCTGTTGACACCTTGATCTGGGACTCCTGGCCTTCAGAATCGTGAGGTAGTACACAAATTTCTCTTGTTTAAGCCACACAGTTTGTGGCACATTGTTACGGCAGCCCTAGACAGCTAATACAGGTAAAGGAGGATGGGGGAGTGTGGGACTAGGCACAGCCCTCTCTGAGGAGCAAAGGATTGGTAGGAACTAGGTGGGACATGGTTACAGGGAAGAGCAACACAGGCAAAGGAAACAATGTATACCTTGAGGCCAGAAACCTGAAAAGCCCTGTTCCTTCTGAGTAGTATTTGACTCATCTACCTAAGCCATAGCCTGACCAAAGAGTGAAGCTTCTATGTGGATGGGACCTTCATTCATAGTTTCCCATTATATACATATTCAAGGCCAGACTTTCAAGCTAGCTGGGTCATTTTATTTTTCTCACATCATTAATATGAGTAGTTACAATGCTTAAGATTTATTGAGTAGTTGTATGTTGGACACTATTATAAACACTTTATTGCCATTAACATGTTCAACACTCCAAGCAATTCTATAAAAATATTTTTTATTAATTTTATTTTACAGATGTTTTAACTGAGGCACAAGGAGACAAATGAATTCCCCAACTGCATAAAGCAAATCTAAGAGAAGGAAGATGAATTTGATGAATTGTTCTGGCCCTAGAATCCATATTAACACACAATTGCAATTATCATGGAATACTACATGCGTATACTCTTTAACAAGTCTCTAAGATTTGTTTTTTGATTTTTTTTTCATTTTACCTGAATATACACCCTGCCATAAAACCAGATTATAAAAGCATAGAGTGCATTTTAGCTCCTGATCACATTTTTTAATTATGAATGAACCATGGACTCCAGACTCCTTGTAAATAAACAATAAATTTTCTCATGTTTTAAAATATTGTTTGTTAATTGTAGCCAAAACTTTCCTAACAGATTTACTATATGAGAAAAACCAAAGAAAAATTCCCTGACATGACATATAAGGAAAATGAAAGACAATATTGCCTGTACTTCTGCCATATATCTAAACAATTAATATTCTGGTGTATATCTTATCAGATATTTTCATACATATAAATTTGATTTACCAAAACCTGGATAATTTTATAATCTATATTTTATCTTAATATTATGTCATGAACACTTCTCTATGACATATATTATATGTATGAAATATTTAGGAAACTACACTATTAAAGATGCTTCTAAAGCAGAGGTCAGCAAACTTTTTCTGTAAAGGATGAGATAGTAAATATTTTAGCCTAGGACATCTGCTATCTGTTGCAATGACTCAATTCTTCCACTGTAGCATAAAGATAACTTTAAATACTGTATAAACAAATGGGCAAAACTGTGTTCTGTTAAAACTTTATTTACAGAAACAAACAGTGGGCTACATTTGACAAGTGGGCCATAGTTTGATGACCAGTGTATTAAAACATTGTTGTGAATGGCTTGTTTACTATATGTGTTATATTTCATTAAGCCTTTCTGAAGACATAAATGTTCCTGTGTGGTTGCTATAACCCATGGAACTAGAAACACAGATATGTTATAAATACCAATTGAATTAATAAATAAACAAATTCTGATAATTTTTAGGATCAAGATTCAAATTTTGAAATGTATAAGAAAGACACAAAATTGAAAGAAAGAGGAAATGTGTTTTGTTAGATAATGAAGGGGAATTTGGGCAGCTATTTATTCAGTGGGCTATACTTGAGAAGGAATATGTAGTAAATAGAAAAACCAAAATAGAGAAGGTTGAAATAATCAATGGCCAAATGGTAGAATCCAAAGAAGCATTCTCAGGAGGAAGGATTTATAGCATTGAAGTAGAACAAAATCTGGGTGAAGCTTCAGTACTCTAATAAAGAGAACTCAGGTCATTCTAATTTGAGGTTTGGTCTGAAAGGAGCCACTTCACTGGAGGGAAGGTGTTTGATATTTAAGCTTCCATCCAAATCTAGATGATAAACTATGCATTAATTTTTGCAGTAATCTTTGGTTATACATATTCTTTTTTCTTAAAAAAAGTTTGGTTCTCACTAGATTAAGTTAAACATGGGAATTTTATCAGATTGGAATATTAAATGACAGGTAAACCATTTTGGTGCCTTGGAAGTATAATATTCCACATTATAAAGCAAAACATCAAACCATGGAAGCATGCATATTTTCAAGTGTTGGGCAGAGTGCAATATTAAATATTTCCCACAATTCCACAAAATCTATAAAAGAAAGCTACGAAGGCAAAGCATTCTTTGCCAGCCGGCTAAATCTAATCAAATACCCCTCTGGAAAGATGGTGCATAGTCCCCTTAAGGAAATTATAGCAATTTTCTTTTTGGTGTTCTGCTCCTCCTCAATAGTTGACAGGGGAGATAAGATGATACTTCATTCAAACAGTGTCTATTGGACTGTACAGGGCAGGCTCTGTGACCTGTGAACCAGGAAAAATTATGAGCCATCTTTCCAGGTTCACCAGCTGATGCAGGAGTAAGTACTCTTCATGGAACCATGATGATGAATGGGAACTATTCAATTGCTCAGTTGTTTAAAGCTGCTATTTAGTGATGCCTACACAATAATTTAACACATAGCATGAAACAGTTGAAAATGTGATTTTAAAAACCCATGTTTATCCCCGGTGACACTTAGGGTCAAAGCATTCACCTGTGACTCAGCAGATCCTTGCTGATACAGATTATCAAGTCTTTGTCAGAAAGAGCATAGAGATTTATTATTTTAGGGGGTCTTTCAGGCAAAGACTTTGAATATTTTTCAATGAAAAGTTACTTTTCATTTTCCTAGAACCTTGGGATCATGGATGGTTTGGGTGCAAATAGGCGAATATTAGTCTTAACTTCCGAGCAGAGTAGAGAAAGATATATAGCTAATGCTGGTAGTTCAAAATCCGCAAACAAAAGAAGGTGACAAAAAGATGAATGTGGGAACCAGCTAAGATAATGGTAACATAGTGTATTTTTGAGATCTGAGCTTACTTATTTATTTTTATTTTAGTAATAATAATACTCTCCATTATACCATTGTTATTACTACTGAAATTACCACTACTACCACCACTACTTATTTATGGAAAACTTACAATGTGCTATTCTTTAGTAAATACATTCCAAAAATATGTGTCTGATCCCTACTATACATAAAACACTTTGTTAATTCCTGACTATACCCTGACAGTACCGAAGCATTTCCCTTTCAGTTCTGAGCACTTTCATTAAGCTGTTCTATATGTGTAGTTTCAGGTCTTGAGATGTAACCATGGGTGTACATACAATATTTCCATTTAACAAGTAATCTCATAGATGATAAATATTGGAAGGTACAGTGAAACATCTACATGTGTTAATATATGGCAAGGAAATGCAAATCAATTAGAGAAAACCTGGAAGAGGTTTACAGGATTGCATGGGAGGAAGAGAAATATCATCTTTCTTCCATTATGTACTGAACAGAACCACATGAATAACCCTCAGTGAGGCAAATTTTTATCAATTCAATGTGTTTTGAGCACCTATTATGTGCTAAGTATAGTACTATGTGATTTTTCAATTAAAATTCATATTCTGAGAAAATTGTATCACATGATGTTGTTTAGAAATGGTAGAGAGACACTAGGTATCTTTTACCCAATTTCCCTCAATGGTAACATCTTCCAAAACTATGGTGTAATATCACTACCAGCATGTTCACATCAATACAGTCAAGATATAGAACATTTCCATGACCACATGGATCCCTCATATTTTCCTTTTATAGTCATAATAAAAGGCTAAACCTTGTAGGGCCAGCCTCTCCTTAACCCCTGACAGCCACTAACTGGTTGTTCTGCCATTTCAAGAATGTTATACAAATGGAATCACACACTTTGGGGATTGGATTTTCTTACTAAGCATGATTCTCTGGAGATTCATCCAGGTTATTTTGGGTATCAATGGCCCATTCCTTTTAATTGCTGAAGAGCAGTTCCATGGTATGGATGTGCCACAGTTTCTTTAACCATTTGCTCACTGAAGAACATCTGGTTGTTTTCAGTTTATGGCTATTACAAATTAAGCTGCTATAAACGTTCCTGTACAGATTTTTTGCATGAACATAAGTTTTCATTTTTCTGAGATAAATGCCTAGGAGTGCTTTTATGGAGTAGTGTAATAATTACAGATTCAGATTTTTAAGAAACTGCCAATTTGTTTTCAGTGTAGCTGTGCCAATTTAACTTCCTATCCACAAGGTATGAATGATTCAGTTTTTCCACATACTCTCTAGCATTTGGTATTGTCACTTTTTCAAATTTTACCCATTCTGATATGAATGTAGTTGTATCTCGTTGGAGTTTTTGTTTGCATTTCCCTAATGGTTAATAATAACTAATATCTTTTGATGTGCTCATTTATCATCTGTATATCCACTTCTGTGTCATGCTTCTTCATTCTTTTTGCCCATTCACTAATTGGACTGATTTTTTTTTACTGTGAGATTTGAGAATTCTTATATATTCTAGATACCAGGGCTATGTTGGATATATGGTTTGCAAATACTTTCTCCAAATCTGTAGCTTGTATTTTCCTGCACTTAACATTTTGCAGTACAAACATTTTAATTTTTATGAATTCTAATTTGTCAACTTTTCCTTTTATGGATATTTTGGTATTAAGCCTTTGCCTAGCCATAGATTCAAAAGATTTCCTTGTATTTTTTCTAAAAGTTTTATAATTTTACATTTTATAGTTAAGTCTGTGATTCATGTTGAGTTAATTTTTATATAAACTATAAGACTTTGGTCATGGTTCATATTTTGCCTTAGGATGTCCACTTGCTCTAGCATCATTTTTTGTAAAGGCTATCTTTCCTTTGTCATGTTGATTTTGTACCTTTGGCAAAAGTCGATAGGGTATATCTGTTTGGATTTATTTCTGGATTCTCTATTCTGTTCCGCTGATCTTTATGCCTAACCATCTTCCAATACCATAAAGCCTGTTGAGCTCTAAGGGCCTGTAATTCAAAATACTCTTCACACCAAGGAGTCATATTTTGGGGTGAAATTTCCTGAGCTCCTTCAGTATCTATATAAAATAAGTCTTGAAAGTGGATAAAGTAATTTCTCCACTTTCTTCATCTTTTTTGAAACATGTTTAGCTATTCCAATTCCTTTGCCTTTCAATAAAAATTGTGGAATAATCTTGTCTATATCCACAAAAAGTCATGTGAATTTGATAGGAATTGTACTAGACATGTATATCATATTGAGGAGAATTGGCATTTTTACTATGTGAGTCCCCAATCCATGAATACTGTGCTTGTCTCTCCATTTTTCATAGATATTTGATTTTTTACCAGTGTTTTATAGTTTCAAGCATATAAGACCTGCACATGTTTTGTTATATTTAAACCTAAGCATTTAATTTTTAAAATGGTTGTAAATGGTATTACATTTTACATTTTTGTTTCTGTGTGTTAACTGCTATATATAGACAGAGAAATATAATGGATTTTTTGTGTTTATCTTGTATTTTATGAACTTGCTAACCTTACTAGTTAGCATTCTAGTTTTTTTGTAGATTTTGCAGGATTTGGCATGTAGATGATCATGTCACCTAGAAATAGAGGGAGGTTTATATCTTTCATTCTGATAAGTATTCCTTTTATTTCTTTTTCTCACCTTATTGTATGAGAGGTTCCAGTACTATGTTGAATAAAAGAGTTGAAAGTGGATGTCCTTGCCTTGTTTCTGATCTTAGGGGGAAAGCACTCAATCTTTCCCCATTAAGAATCACATTAGCCGAAAGGATTTTATGGACGTTCTTTGTCAAGTTGAGGAAGTTCCTCTCTATTCCCTTCTTTCTGAGAATTTTATCCTGTATGTGTATTAAAGGTTGTCAAATGCTCTTCCGCATCAATTTATATGATCATGTAATTTTCTTTTTTAGCCTGTTAATACTGTGAATTACATTGCTTGAGAGTTTTTTTGTTTTTAATATTGAACCAACCATGCATTTCTAGAATAAACCCACTTGGTTATGGAGTGTATATATTATATATATAAATGAATTCTATTTATTGAAATTTTTAAGGAATTTGTATTTGCATTCATGAGTATATCCAGGTATATTTATATTTACATAGGTCAATTTTTTACTACTTTTCCTGGTCGTCTATGCATGACATCAGTGCAATACGAGCTTTGTAAATCAAACTCAAGTGCTCTCTCATCTTCCAATTTCTGGAGACGATTGTGTAGAATTGTTGTCATTCATTTTTAAACTTTTGCTAGAATTTGCGAGTGAAATCATCCGGGCCACTAGATTTATTTTGCAGGAGATTTTTTTAGCTACAAGTTCAATTTCCTTAGTGAAGGGCTATTGAAATTATGTATTTTATGTTGGGTGAGTTGTAACAGATTGTATGTTTCAAGGAATTGGTACATTTTGTGTAAGTTGTCAACTTTTTGCATGTAAAATTGTTTCTAGTATTCTCTTGTTATCTTTTTGATGTCTGCAAGGTTTATTGTTATATCCTATACTTTATTTCTGATATTGTTAATTTGTTTCTTCTTCCTTTTTTTCTTTGTCTGTCTTGCCAGAAGTTTGTCAATTTTATTAATATTTTCATAGAACAAGGTTTTTGCTTCCTCGATTTTTTCTATTGTCTTTCTGTTTTTAATTTCATTAATTTCTGCTCTTATCTTTAATATGTTTGTCCTTCTTCATGCTTTGGGTTTATTTTGCTCTTCTTTTCCTCAGTTTTTGAGATGGAAGCCTAGATTATTGATTTAAAATTTTTCCACTTTTCTATCGTATGCCTTTAGTGCTCTAACTTTTCTTCTCAGTGTTACTGTAACAGTGTCTCAAAAATCCCATTATATGGGTTTTTTTCTTTATCATTCAGTTCAGTGTATATTTGTATTTCCATTTAAACTTCTTGATTGATCCATGGATTATTTAGAAATGTGCTGTTTAGTGTCCACATATTTAGAGATTGTCCTGTTTCATCCTGCCATTGTATCCTAGTTTCATGAATCTGAAGGTTGTAGATTTTTTCAAATTTGGGAAATAGCCTTTTTTTTTCAAATACCTTTTCAATCCACCTTCTTTATCCTCTCATTCTAGGAGTCTGATGACACAAATGTTAAATCTTTTGTGTAGTCCCACATGTGTCTCAGGTTCTGCTCATTTTGTTTTGTTTTGTTTTGTTTTCAGTCTGTTTTCTTTCTATTCTTCAGATTGTGTAATTTCTATTATTCTATCTTCAAATTCACTGACTCATTCCTCTGTCCATTTTGCTATCTAACCTACCCATTGGATTTTTATTTTGGCTATAATATTTTCAAATTCTAAAATTTCATTTGATTCTTCCTTCTTTCTTCTATTTCTTTGCTGAAGCTTTCTATCTTTACATTTGTTACAAGCATCTCTGAATCAATTTTTTGTTTGTGTTGGCTGCTTTAAATCATTTTCAGATAATTTTAACATCTGTGTCCTCTCAGTGTTGGCACCTGTTGATTGTCTTTTCTTACGCATTTTGAAACTTTTCTGGGTTTTTCTATGACAAGTATTTTTTATTAAAACCTGGACATTTTGATATTATGTTATAAAACTCTGGATCTTATCTAAATTCTGTGTTTAACAGACTTCCTTTGACATAGTCCTGCAGGAAAGGGGCACTGTCTGTACACTGGCAGGTGGAGATGGAATTCCAAGTTATCCTCTCAGCTTCCACTGAAACCTAGGAAGAGAGGGCCACCCATTTTTGCTGGACTTGAGCGGGAATTCAGGCTTTCCACAAGGCCTCTGCTGACACTCTCTTGCATGAGAGGTGCAGGGAACCTCATGACTGTTTCTCAGGTATCTTATACTAACACAACTGGGAGGTGCTACCTGCTAGTGTTTCTGGGTTGCTGGTTTCTCCAGCTACCAGTCTGGGATATATAAGGCAAAAAGAAAACCCAAGGAATTTACTTCCATGCCATTCTTTCAGTGCCAACATCACTAACTGGTCTGTCTTCTTTTCTTCACCTTTCAGAGTTTTCTTATGTTTTATAGGGGCTTTATCTGTACTTTTTGTAATTTTTTGTCATAAGTTTTATCTGTACTTAAAAAGAAGAATGGAGCAAAGAACGTCTATTCTGTCTTTCTGGAAGTGGAAGTCCTCCATATATTATGATTTTCTTTCTTTCATTTATTCACAAATATTTATTGAGTATCTACTAAGTACCAGTGATACAAAATGATAGCTATAATTCCTACCATCAAGGTGACTATATTCTACTGAGGAAGATAAATGTTACACAAATACAAAATTATTAGTTAACTATAATTGAAATAAATTGTTCCATACAGAGTAGCAGATGAGCAAATTTGGAGGACTTTACTTAGTTCTTTACAATATTTTATATATGCATTAGTTGTAAATAATGTTATGATATACCAAAATGAACATAGGGTTTTTTTTTCCACCCAATAGGAATAGAAGACTAGCAAATATCTTTTGAAATAAATAAATGCAAGGTAAGCAAAATAGTATTTTACCTAGTGCCTAATAAACTTACCATGTGATGATGGCTGAAAATAATGCTCGTGAATGCTGAATGACAAAATTGGAAGCTGGGGCTATTTGATATTGCTGGGTGGTACATCCCTGTGCTTTTGCGTTATTATAATGAATAGCAACTCTACTCTCTTGTTCAGATTCTCTCTTATTGCCACAAAAAAGACAGAATTCCATGTCGAGTGAATTTTGGTTACACTCCAGGGTATTATAGTGCATATGAAACTCTTTGGTGTCACAGCACTATTTCGTTACAGAGCATTCAGCTACTTTATTTGTCTTTGGATTGAGCTGACTTCATTGTCTACCATCCTCCAAAGAGCATGCTGACATTTTTAATTTGATGGACTGCTGAGAAACCACAGCAGGATATAGACCAACCCATCAAAAGTGAATTGAGGATTTCATTGATGTGGAGAGTTAATTAGGTGACCACGGGGAGTGGGACACTGACTGAAATCCGTGCTCACTCTGCAGGCTGGCTTCTGAGAGGAATAGTGAATGAAGGTGACTTGTTCTCTGCCTAGTCCTTCTCTGATAGAAGTCAACTGCAGAGGCCCTGCCCTCTCCCCCACATGAAGAATCCAAAGACAGGCAGGAATTTTCTCTTTCACAGATCTTGAAGCAGGATTCAGTTTGCCCTGAGAAGACACTGAGAACCTGCCTTCAGATCCTTTACCAAACATGCCGACTCTGCCTCTGAACTTCCTCTCAAGCCTATCTTGAGTTTGAATGCTTGACACCAACCACTATATGTATATATGTACATATGTGCATATATATGCATATATAATATATAAGTTCATGTATGTTTGTTTAAATTCCCTAGGAACAAATTAATCCCATGAAGTTATAGAAAAAGGTTACTAAACTTAGAGGACCTGAGTTTGAATTTTTTCAATACAATAGGGAAACTGACATATCAAACTGTAAAGATTTCATGAGATAGTACTTATTACTATTCTTTTTAAAGAGGCACTTACTAAATGCTGAAATCTATCATTTTCCTGCCTGATAACCATCATACCTTTGACCTTCCTCATCTTTACGGAGCCTGGGACATTCTCCTATGTGCACCATCTGCTTTTATCTACTTAGGAAGGTTCTCCTTTGGCTGCTACACCATACCCAAATATTTGGCTTTGATTCATGCCCTTTGGGGCATGATATTACTTGATCTCCACTTCAAATATTTGCTTTAGATTTTATGTATTTATTTTATTTCAAAATGATTTTTTTAGAAAGACCTTATCTCTACTCTTATTGCTCACATTCTTAACTAAATCAGCCCTGTTGAGTCTCAAGATCAAATTCTGACATTTTTTAATAGCTAATCAAGATATTTTAGGAACAAGAAGTAACATTGTTTTTGGGGATCAATTAAGTGCCAGACAAGACATTGAATTATATATTTTATTGGCATTATCTTATTTCATTTGCACAACCTCTTTATGTGGATATTACTATACTCACTTTTTAAAATGCCCAACAGGAGCACAAAGAAACTAACTCATATAAAATCACATGTCAAGAAAATGATTAAATTAGGATTCAAATCTTGCTTTGTCTGACCTCAAAGTGTTTTGAGCTCTTATCCCCTATAACAGTATTTCTTACAATCAAATGATGAATCGATCCCTTTTAAAGGAAGAAAAATATGGTGGACACCAATTGGTGGTTTAAATTATGATCTTCATAGTTTTATTAAATACAAAAGGTATAAGTTTTATACTTACAACTATGTGCAGCCTTAACACTAAAAGACATGTCCGCTGGATATTAAAAAGACTTCTCAAACTTACCATTTGCAAAACCAATCTCCAGATATTCCGCTCTATTTCCAAACCTACTCCTTCTGGATTTTTTTTCTATTTCAGTTAATAGCAACTGCTTTCTTCCAATATTTCAAGTCAAAATAATAATGTCACCCTGTCTTCCCTCTTTCTTTCACTCCCCATATCTAGCCAATCAGCAAATCCTGTAGCTTTTATCTTCAAAATAGATCCAGAATGCAAGCTTTTCTCACAACTCCCACTGTCCTCCTCCTAGTTCAGATCATTGTCACTTCTCACCTGGAGCAGCCTCTTAACTTGTCTCCTTTCTTCACTCCTTGACACCTTTAAGTCCATTCTGAACACTGCAGTCAGAGGAATCCTGGTTAAACATAAAAGAGATCACACCACTTCTGTGCTACAATGTGTTAATGGCTCCCATTGGACTCAGAAGAAAAGCTAAACCCTTCCTATGATTTACTAAACCCTACATAGTTTAGCCCCTGTTGTTACCTCTCTAACTGTATTTCATTTTATTCTGTCCCTATTTATATCTCTCCATCAACATGGACCTGATCACTCCTCAACAATGCAGGCAGTTAGGGCCTCTGTGTCTACTATTTCCCTCTGCCAGAAATGCTCTTCCTCTGGTTTATCTACATGAAAAGTTCCACACTTCCGTCAGAACTTCAGTAGTATTTCACCTATTCAGTTTGGCCATTTTTTACCATGTTACTGAAAATTGCAACCTTCCTCAACCCACCTGGGTGCCCTTTGCTATTTCACTTTTCCTCCTAATTGTTAATCAGAATCTCATACACTGTGTAATTTATATGTTCATCTTGGTGATAGGCTGTCTCTTTCATTACAAGAAAAAGCTGCATGAGGGCAAATATTTCTATCTGTTCACCATTATATTTAGACTAACTAGATGACTTATTTGTACATAGCAGGACAATAAATAATGGTTGGATGAAAGAATAAATTTAAAATTAATGAAACAACTGCAAACCAATAAAATTAAATTTGAAAATATTAGCTTAATGCTATAGATTACTTTCATGATATATATGTTATGTGAATCTGTTGATACTAATTTGCTCATGTTGCATTCAATAATAGAAACATATTTGCATGTTTTTTGTGTTTTACTTGTTTTTGAATTGATTCTTCTGAATTTGACAATGTTAAGCTATCATTATCACTCCTCTTGATTTTCTTATTAACAATGAAATTGTCCTGTATTTTGATGGGCTAATCAGCATAATAGTGCACCTCAAGCTATAATATAAAAAGAGAAAACATTTCCATTCTTTGTATATTTACTACTACACTTGTTGCCAATGAGGTGTGGATAATTAGTATATAAAAGATGGAAAATGCTCCCCAAACATCAATTCACCATGTGAATATGGCACAGAGAGCCTGGATTATTTGGTAAGCTCATACTTTATGATGTGCAGAGACTCACTTTCACCCATGACTCTTCCCTATTTGAAATATTGTGAAACTTGTGGTCTTACCTTGCCAAATGAATTTTTCTGCCCTTCACCTCTTGTAAAAGTGATTGTAAACACAAATACAAATATGGGCAATAAAAATGCATGTCTATACTCAATTACAAAGTTGTTACACAGGCAACCCAGAATATACTTACATATATTTTTGAAGATTGTTATCAAGAAGAAAATAGAAAATTCATGAATTCTCATAGAAATTGAGACTATGTCTGCAGACACCCAGGATCCACAGAACACAGTTTAAGAAATATCCTTTATACTGCAAAGAGTTTGCAAGGCAAAGTATGATAAATGACATATGGAAATATTACAGTAGATTCAATTGAAAGAGAAATATTCATTTTGCGAAAAAAAGACTGTTGTATTTAAAGAGGTGACAATTGTGCTAGGGCCAATTTAGCAAGGTGGAAGCTGAAGAGGAAATTAATTCAGGTAGAGAAAATTGCATGAGCAAAAAATGAGAAAACAAGAAATCCTTAGGTTTTTTAAGAAATTTCAAAAACCCTGAATTTGTGGGAAAACAGAGTCCAAGAAGAAAATTAATGTAGATTACCATGAAGAGATAATCTTGATATTAGATTCATTAAGAAATAATGATAGCCAGTAGATACACTGTGCTTGCTACACCTGTCAGGCACACTTGTAAATGCTTTACACATAATGCCGTGTTTAAGCTTCATCATAACCCTTTGACGTAAATATGTTTTCATTTTCTTATCTTTACCAGGCTGAGAAGAGTTTGGTAACTTTTCCAAGGTCACACGACTGGACAGAACCTATATCTGAATCTGGAGCCTATGCTTAACACTGTTCTGGACCTCTAAGGATATAGTTCAGAACGTATCAAGAATTAGAGCCCCTCCAGAACACAATAAATTATTGATAGTTGATGTAGTAGAAAAAGTGCAGAAAGCTCTCAGGGGGAATGTAATATTTTGAAATAAGGATCTCCTAAAAGTTAATAAAATAACTTACAGACTCAGTTTTCTCACAAGGCCAAAGAATGAGTTCCTAATGATCTTTTACATTTTAGCAAACCACATTCTAACAAGGTGTCTCTCATTTCCTCTTCCTCTTTACATCCCTCTCCCTCCTGTGGCTTCCCAACATCACGTCATGACAGAGTTTCCTTTTATTTCAAGCCCTATAACAGCTTTGACTGTTCATTTATCTTTTTGTGGCAATAACTAAATATTTTAGTAGTTTGTGCCCCATGACTCTGATGCAAGAAATTGTTGGCCTTCAGTAATCTCATAAATGCTAAATTCGATCTGTGTAAACTTGGAAAAATTGTGTTAAGATCTTTCTTTCCAAGGTTCTCCACCCCCAAGAGCAAAGGGAATGCTTAGTCAAAAATGTTTAAAATTTCCCAGAAACAAAAGTCAAGCAGAAGAGGCAGTGGTTTTATTTTTCTCCTTAGTAAATCATTTAAATTTCTATGTGTGTTCTTTCATCTGCCAACTAGAATGGTAAGTGGAAGGCCCTTGACACACAAATTGAAATTCATTTTAATTTTAATAAATATGGAAAGGATATTCTTTGTTCTTCTATACATATTCTCTTTACTAAAACATGTGGTCTGTTAACTAATTAAAACACTACTTCTGGGCTGGGCTCAGTGGCTGACACCTGTAATCCTAGCCCTCTGGGAGGCTGAGGTGGGAAGATCGCTTGAGCTCAGGAGTTCGAGACCAGCCTGAACAAGAGCAAGATCCCATCTCTACTAAAAATAGAAAAATTAGCTGGGTGTCTTGGCGTGCACCTGTAGTCCCAGCTACTCTGGAGGCTGATACAGAAGGATCGCTTGAGCCCAGGAGTTTGAGGTTGCAGTGAGCTATGATGATGCCAGTGCACTGGGAGACAGACTGATACTCTGTCTCAAACAAAACAAAACCAAACCAAACAAAAAACACTATTTCTGTGTGACAGACAAAATACAAAGACATTTCATATAACCTTATAATAATATGTATTTGAATTAAGAGGTTTCTTCTTACTTCAAATAATAAAGTGGAAGATATGTTACCTCTCTTTTTGTGTTTAAGGGAAGGTGGAGAAAAGGTATAGAAAATAATAACATGGTGCAATTTATATGTTTGTAATGATAACTCTGGATTCTCAAGAAAATAATGTTAAGTACTCTGTTTTACAAAGGCATACTTTTTAATGATTATCATTGGAATGGTTAAATATTTTTAATGCCTGAAAGAAAAATAAATGTTATTCATCAATAGCATCTGCAGTAAAAGCAAATCAGGGTCACTGTTGCGTTAGGGTTTATTTTCAGAAGAGTTGGGAACGGGAGCGTATGTGGATCATCAAGTATACGAATAACTCCACACATGGTGGGGTCAATATGACAAAAAGTGGCCATTCCATGCTCAAAAGTAGTTATGCTATTGTACTCAACACTTTCATCTTAAATATTTATTGAGTCCAGCAATATGCCACTATTCTGCGCTGGAGATAACATTATTTGGTGCTGGGGTAAGTGAAAAAGGCTATGGAAAGAGGTAATCCCTGACCTCACAGAACTTTTATTTCTATGGTGGAAGAAACACAGGTAACAAAAAAATAAACATACAAACAAATAAATTATATTCTGGCCCTCAGTGCCTATGGTAGAGAAACTGGGAAACTAAAAATCTAAGTTTAGGGAAAAGAGTACATGAAAAATTGGATAAGATTAAATACTTGCTTAACTAATTATTATCTAATGAACCTGGGAAGACTTTTACTTTCTCTCAGCTTCTATTTCTGTAATGTTAGGATATTACACTGACTTATCTCCAAGATCTCCTCTATGTTATATGATTTTAAAAGCTTTGCATTGACTTCCTTGGCTGAGAAAAACAAAGGAACACTTTCCAAGGGGAATAGATCACCTTCACACCCAAATAACATCATGGCCTCAACTAAAATGTTCACGGTCCATCTAAGTTGAAAAAGGCCCAATCATGACAAAACAATGAATTTTGAGACTTCCAGTAAAGATGACAGATTAAAATGCTCTTATTAGCTTTCCTCACTCCACTAGACCCCATTAAAAAAAAAGTGATTTTTAAAAGATATCTGTAAATTCAAAAAGAATGGACAAGTCAACACCATCCAGTTTTTCCAAGCTGCAAAGTATGTAGCTTAGCATACCAAGAAGGCTACCTTCTAAGTCAGCACTTGAAAAAGGTGATAACAAACTTGACTTACTGAAACACACACACAAGACTCATAAATTGTCGTCACCTAGTACCTCCTTACTGGTAGTAAAATTAAGGCTAAAACCTGGAGTACTGACAGAAATTCCATGTAAGAATCTGCTAGACATCTCCTCACTCAGATCTTATTCCCCACTTTTAGCTATGAGAAGACAGACCTTACCATAATCTGGCCAAAAATAAGGGGTTATTCCTTGGAAAAGTTTTTTTTCAAAAGGCTCTGGAATGAGGGCCCTAACATAATTGAGGACAAGAGTATCAAAAAGAAAACAATATAATTAAGTGTCCCTAGGCCTCTTCTTCCACTTTTCTAGGAAATCTAATGATTATCTTTTGGGTCAACACTGAGAAAATACCAACCAAAACAAAGTACAATAAAGAACTTAGTAAAATTATCCCACTCATAGGTACAATGCTTCTAATCAGATTTTCTTTACCCTACTCCTAAAGCTAAGTATCCCCTGATATTTATGTATATCACCTAATATGAAAGACAAGGACAAAGAAAAAACAAGGGTAAAAAAGCAAATTGTAAGAAAAAATATTTCAGGAGGAAGAAACATTTTTTTAAAAGGATGCTATTATTAATATCCTCAGGGGAATAAAAGAAGCTATTCTGTCCATGAAGTGCATATAAAATATGATTTAAAAGGTTTAAAATTAGGAAAACACACATTAAGAAAATTAGATGTCCATCCCAGGAAGTCTAAGATTTTAACAATGGGAGTCCCAGAGACAGAGAGACTAGAAGAAAGAGAAAAGTCACCAAGAAAGGAATTCAAGACAGTATCCCTAAACTTAAGTTCATGAGTTTCCAAATTAAAATGGTCTCCAAAGAGGCTACCAAAATGAAGGAAATATATTCACCAAAGCACATCATCACAGAATTTTAGAACACTGAAGACAAAGAAAATCTCGCAAGAGTTGAGAGAAAATAAGTTTATACAATGTTATCCAGAATCATATTGGCTTCAGACTTTTCCACAGTGACAAAGGAAAAGTACCTTGCAAATTCTAAGGGAAAATCATTTCCATTTTAAATTTTCTACCTAAGAAGCCATAAAGGAGGTGAAAGAGCAAGTAACACACAAGATCTCAAAAGATTTATCTCCCTTTTCGTTTTTCTTAGGAAGCTACTAGAAGATGTGCTTTAGAAAATTAGGGGTTAAACCAAGAAATAGATATGATATCCTGTTGATGGAGAAGTTTGACACAAGAAAAAGATGGAGAGAGTCTCTAGACCTGCATTCTACCTGAAGTGTCAACTTCAGAGCCACCATCTACATGGAGCTATTGGGCATTTGAAACATGGCTAGTGTGAACTCAGATGTAATGTAAGTGTAAAACACACACCAGACTTTGAACACCTACTATGAAAAAAAGTGCAAAATACTTCATTAATAATTTTTTACACTTATTATATGTTGAAATGTTGATAATTTTGATATATTGGAATAAATAAAACATTATTAAAATTTTTTTCATCTGTATCTTTTCACTTGTTTAATGTTGCCACTAAAAAAGTCAAATAATACATGTGATTCACATCATATACCTATTGGACAATGCTTCTAAAAATGATGGAGAGAAGGGATCTCAAGGCAAGAGCTATGAAGCAGTCTCATAAACAAATTGTCTAAATTAGAGCAGCTCAGAGAATCCAAAAATTCACTCCCAAGTGATGAAATTGACAGATGCTAACATGAGATGATAGCTAAATTGAGGGGATATTTACACCACTTGGAAAGAATTCACAGTTAAATTAGTAGTAAGCACATAGAAAAACAAGCAATGAGGAAACAAGACAAATTTAAGGAGAAAACAAAATATTGTGTAGGAAAGGAATATCAACATGGCATTACATGGCTCAGCTGTGAAGATTATTACATAGCTATAACATAAGCAATGATTATCACTCCAAAGGAATTAGGATATAAATAATTGTTTAAATTAAATAATCATAAAATTATATAAATAATTATATAAATTTGGTAGGACGAGAGAGGAAGTGTTCATGTGTGTAATGAGGGCTGCAGGTCAGGAAACAGAATCACATGCTCAAATTTCATGGTGGTAAGAAAAGATTTAATACCAAAAATTAGCAAATCAAGAAGTGACAATAAAGAGTTTTACTCATAGATTTGGAGACAGATTTTTTAAAAATCAAGAAAGAGAGTTACAGGTAATTTATTCTTGGGAGTGGGAAATGACCGAGAGGGGCAGATAGACAACCACTATTTTTTGCAACATACCATTTGTGTCTCTAAATTATATGCAAGTTATAATTAGATTACAATGTAAGAATATATGCAAAAATAAGCTAAGAATAAGAAGAAATTCACAGAAAGAAAGACAAAATATCTCATAAAATACTGAAAAAAACTATTAGGTTCTATCGGAAGTGAAATGAGATAGTTTTGAATCCATCAAATTTGTATAAGCTAAAAACATGCTATCCAGTGCTCACAATAGTATGGATAAATAGGCTCTTCCTTGTATTGCTAATGAAGGGTGAATTACCACACACAGTTTTGGAAAATAAACCCTGAGATGTCTAATAAAATTACTTCTTGATCCAACAATCCCATTGTGAGGAATTATTTTCACAGAAATAAATGATAATAGATAAGATATATTAACAAGTACATTGCATCCATATTATGGAATATTAAGCTTTCTATTTAAGGAATTTATTAAATCTATATGCATCGAAGCAAGAAATAACTCATTATAGATTTTAACTGAAAAAGTAATTTTGAGAACAATGTCTTTGGTACACTCATATTTGTTAGAAAAAGAGAAAAGTAGGAGAGAAAGAAAAAAATTCCTCCATATATGGCATATATATCAGTATAATTATGTGAATATGTAGAATAATGTGGAATAATATAATGTAAATTATTGATTTCAGTACCATTATTAGCCATGTGAGGACAAAACCTTTCTCTGTACATAATAATCAGCACAATGTTAATGATCCACAAGACAAATTTTTGTGTTCTCATCATACCTTACATATACACACTTCTGTTCTAACATCTATAAACATAGATTGCACCTACTATGTTTACTCTTCTTCTATCTACCTGATATTCTATAAATTAAGTTGGACCATATGAAATTTGACCATTTGTGACTCACAAAAGGGCAACTTCATATGCTTCAACCTATTATTTATTTGTTTTTTCAAAATCTATTTCACCCTGAAGTTCTCTGAGGGCAGAGACTTTGTTTTGTTCACTTTATCTTCAGTGCTAAAATAGTTCATGAATGATAGTGGGCATTGGGGGAAAAGTTTGTTAAATTAATGTATGAATGAATAAAGTTGCATGTATTGTTTTTCTAGTTTAAATGGAAAACAGAAACATATATTTTCAAAAATCAATGTTTAAAATACACAGTTGTATTTCCTCTTTAAACAAATAGTTGTTCAGGATGTGAAATTAATAGTTCAACTCCAAAGGATTATTTTTTTTTCTAAACATTTATACCTAATTTCCAGTTTTACTCTGTTATCAAAAACATAGCTATTAAAATTTTCAGCTTTTACAAATTTATTATTAATATTAAGTTTTATAAAATTTGGTAGCACTTAAGAAAACATGTATTTTTTTAGGGTGCCCAATTAATGCATATCTATTATTTCAAGTTTCTTGACTAAATTATTTGATTTTTTTATAAACCATACACTAAAGATGATTCCTCATGTTACAATTGTTTTTTATTCCATTTATATTTGTCAGTACTGTGCTATTATTCATTATATAAAGTTTATAACTCTTAAGTATCTAATATAAATTGTGGTTTTCATCAATCAAGAATGATCCTTTGGCTCATTCAGAGAACTTCTCTCTTTTTTTATTTTAAAATGTGTTTCCAATTATTAAAATATCTTCTTAAAATTCAAATGATAAAAACTATACAATCTAGCCTTAAAAACACTTCTATATATTTTTATCCAAAAATCCATGCCTATATTTCTTCCCAGTGACCTTTAACTGCAACAAAAATTACAATGTATGAAAGCTGAATGGAGTGTCACTGATTTATATGCAGTCAATGGCACAACTAAACTGCACAACTATTCTTTTAAAGTTTATATTTTAGTTTGGATGCAAAACACAACAAATAGAGCAATCCCTGATCTTTTTTGGTATTTGTCTGAGTTAGTTCCAGATCCTCAAAGCATCAGCTTGCTTTCTTCCATGTCATTAATCCTTTACAGAGAATAAAAGAGAGAGTGGAAAAGAAAATAAAAAGATTATTTTTAAAAATAAACATATGATATACACACATACACATCTACATACATATATACACACACATATAGGTAAACCCCGTGTGTGTGTGTGTGTGTGTGTGTTGTAGAGAGAGACAGAGAGAGAGAAAGAGATTGAAATTCATTCTTCTTTCACTAGAAGAGACCACTGTGCTTATTTCCCAGGCTTTCCAGGCATACATGGGTCACATGTTTTTACTTGCATTCAGTTTTTGTAAGCATTGTTGGAAAGATTAGGTGGAGGATGCCGCACAGATGACACTATCTCACTGGCAATTTGCTTAAATGCATGTGATCTGATTTTCCTGTCAACCTTTCTATGGACTTGTCTCTAAACTAAGCTGGGCTAACATATACATGAAGATATTACTAGACCTTTGTTATTGCCACAAATATTATTCCAACAACCTATCATACTTAAACAAGACCAAAGCAAATCAAGTACATGTATTAGGGATTATTTAGAGCACTCAGGAAAGATGCCAAAATTTCCTATTTTTGTTTATTGTGAAGTTTTTTGTCATAGCTTTCTCCATACATTGCTGAAATCTCAAGTCTTTAACAGACAGAAAATCCTTTATCTTTATCTTACCACTTGGTGGAAGACTACACAACTTTGCTCAAAAGAAATAGAATTACAGCACAGAAAATTCATTTCCAAGACCATTAACTAAAACAAAAATTCAGCTACTGAGTTTAAACCACAGAATCTAGACTACACTGCTCTCCATAGTATTAATCCTTGTAAATCTCCCATCACAAATTAAACTAAGATATCTCTTCCATTCTCTTAGTCGTGCATAATATGTTCTCAACCAATTCCGTCATTCATTCAATAAAAGTCAATTTTGTACCTTGCATGTGCCAGCCACCACTCTGGGCACTGGAGGTAAGAACATCAAACAAAACAGACAAACTCCTGCCTTTATGTGGCTTACATTCTAGGGCCCAGTTCAAATACATAGTGTGCAAATCGGTGGTAAGTGGTATGGAGAAAAAGAAAGCAGAGAAGGGGATGGACAGTGTCACATGGGTCCATCTGGGAAAGCATCAAGAAGGTGCCATTTAAGCAAAGACCTGAAGGAGGTGAGGAAGGGAGTCCTGTGGACATCCAGGGAAGAACATTCCAGGCAAAAGGAGGCTATGAATGAATATTTAGGGGAAAATGGCACAATTACTGTTATAATCTGGCATCAATATTCAAACTGTTAGCAACTAAAAGTCAAATTTGACAAATATCTTCTAATATGGAGTTCTAACTAGAGCCACTCCAATTCAATAAGGTAAGTAAGCTTTCCCGTGGTTTTCTAGACCTCTCTCCTTCACGAATACACTTTGATTCTCTCCCTACTATGTTTTCTAACCACTCCCTTATCGAAATCCACTCTCAGGGATTAAATGGGTGATAGGTTTACTCACACTAAAAGGTTTACAAACTGATAATTATTAGAGATTTAACTGCCTGTGCCCTGGAACATTTGAATTTTAAAAGTATTAACTGAAGTTCAAACCAAGTAAATCAGTTTATAGCAGTGGAGTTTCAGGAATTAGCAAGTAGTAATAATACTACAACAGGTATGCAGGGGAAAAAAACTCTGGACTTTCAGGTCAAAGTCTTTGGTCTCTTCTTACTAAATTACTGAGGGTTCTTTGGCACATTGCGTAACCTGTCAGGGTCTAAATTTTTCACTTATAAAATTAAGACATCATGTGGAATAACTACCAGACATGTGCAGCTACAATAAATATATTTGTCTCAGTGAGATTCTATAGGACATGCTTAATAAAAAGGAAAAACAAAGAAAGAATATTTTATTCTGCTTTGTCAGAGACTGAATTTCTAATTCAATGCCGTCTGGTTCTTAAGTACCCATTAAATTATAACTTTTATTCCAAATGAGGCAATCCTGTAACTACGCTAGGGTAGACTAAAATGTCCCATGGCTTTAAAAGTAAAATGTATTAAAAGTAAAATGAGTGCTTGGAAATATCTAATGGGTCCCACATTGTATATAGCATATATTTTCTCATTCAACCAATTGCCTCTACATTTGCTATTTATAATTTACCCAGTCCTAATTAGCAGGCTGCTCCCCAAGTCAATCCTGCTGCAGGCAGAACATGAAGTAGAATATAAAAAAAACCAAGCGTTGCTGGTTGTTGAAAGCAAGCCATACATATTCATGGTGGAAACAGAAAATCATTTGCCAAACTGGGGATGGTAAATACAAATTAACCCTGCAACAAAAAGTGTTATATTTGCATTTTCAAGCTTTAGATCTCTCTGGGATTAATTAAGTGATCAATAGGAATTAGAGTTATCAGGAACAAAACCTGGCCTTAGATTATATGTGTGCGTATCTGTGTGGGGTGTATTATTCATTATTTTCTCTTTCATTGTAATTCTCTGTTCCAGTCTTCAAAGAGTAGTAGATTGATTGATTAACTCTGTCTGTGAAAATATTTTGCAAACTGTCCAGGGCTACATAAATACAATGGGGTTTTGTTGTTTTTATGTTTGCTCAACAGAATAACAACAAAGAGATATACTGATGATCTGGAAGACTCTCAGGTGTATCCCTCCTGCCCATCCCCACTGTGAGCTCCGTGGCTCAGCTACTCAACATTCCCTTTCTAGTGGAATGCAGCAGCGTCTCAATTACTCTCCCAGGCTCCGTGTTTGCTTCATTCTGGTCCATTCCCACAATGCTGCCAGAGCAAATTTTCTGAGACCCAAATATCATCAAGTCAGATCATTTATAAAGTTCCGCCATGCCTTTTGGATAAAATTCAACTTTCTTAGCTGGTCATAGATTATCTTAGTCTTACCTACCTCTCCAGACTCATCTCTTGGCACTCAATCTGTCAACAATTCTTGACCAAGCATCAATTTTGTGCCAGGCATAATTCCAAGCACTACACATTTCATTTCCTACAGTCTAGCTTTATTAAATCATGCACAGCCCTTACTTATACTGGGATCTCTAAGGCTCTGTGCCTTTTCACATTGTTCTTTCTCTGCAAAGAACACTCCCTTTTTTTTTTGCATCTTGCTAAATTCTTATAGTTTAGGACTCAGCTCAAACATTAAGTTCTACTGAAAGCCCTTCCTGACTTAATTTTGTCCTGTTTAGTGCTACTCCTGTAGGTTTCATACTGACCCTATTATTATCATCACACTTACAACACTGCATTATATCTGCCAACTCTCCTCTTGTCTTTCTCCTTTCTTAGAATTCCTACCTTTGGAAAGCAGAGACTGTGTCTGTTATTTACAATTTGGTAGTGCCCAGTAGGATCCCTGGCACTTTGTAGATGGAAATAAATATGTACTGAATGAATGAATGCCAGAAGAGAAAATGTTAGAGGTCCAAGACACCAAAAATTAGTTATCAGGGACATCAAATTTCATAGAAGTTTTCATTAATTATTAAGATATTTGGGGGAAAGGTAGATTTGTATTTTCTTTTATATTACTCATATCTTGTTAGATAGCCTTGGAAATTTATTTCAAAATTTAATATATCATGTCATTAGGAATCTATCCTTTTAGTTTTAATTTACTAAAAAGAATATCTTTGAAATCATAAGCTTAAAAAATAATATATCATACCTGAGAATTTATCCATTTTGAAAGACAGCTGGCATCTTTTCTACGAATACCTGAGAAACACAGGGTGAAGGCCTGGGTGAGTCAGCATGGCCTGAAAATAAGTTATAGGAGCAAAGTTTGAAGAGAAGCTCAACAAAAGAACAAGCTAGGACTCCAAAACACAGGTCAAATTGTAAGCAATAGCCTAAGCCAGAAGTCAGCAAACTATGGCCCACAGGCCAAATACATCTGCTACCTGTTTTTTTAAGGACATGATCTTACAATGGTTTTTACAATTTTTTAAATAGTTCGAAGTACCTATATAACATCCATGTTTTTCCTTTTTTGTTTACAAAGCCTAAAATATTTACTATCTGGCTCTTTATAAAACACATTTGCAGAGTTCTAGTCTAATAAAGACAAAAAAATTTGAGCATGGAATTGGAATGACACAGGTAGGAATAATGCAAACAGAAGCTGGAAATTTTTCTAAAGGGGATCAATGAGTTCAGGCATATGGGAGCACATAAAACCACAATCATGTGTGAAAAGGTTTCTTCACTTATGTTCATGAATATAAAAAAGACCCATTTTTTATACATCCAGTTAACTGGCTGGTTCTAAGGGAAAGTTGTATTTTAGCAGCTCACCCATAGCCCTGGAGATTCTATAAGGGATGATGGGACGATGAAGATGGAAAACAGAGAAGAAGAAATAGGAAATAGGTTTTTAGTAAAAAAAAAAAAAAAAAAAAAAAAAAAAAAAAGCCAAAGAAGCTTCTAGTCTTGAATATCCCTTCCTAGACATGAATAAAAGTGGAGGATTTATTTTGGGCTGTGTCCTCTTCTGAAAAACACTGTGATATGTGAACTAGGAGTTCAATTCTCTTTGCACTACAAATCCAGTTGTCAAAAGCTCGCTCTAATCTCACCCACCCCTCTCCTCCCTTACGATGTGTGCCCACTTAACTTAGGCTTCCAACTTATCTGCAGTGATAATTGTGTGTGAATTTGATAAAATGTACAAAAAGATACTAGGCCGAGATTCAAAAATTACTTTCACAAATAGCTTGAAAGTCATTAACCTTTGTAAACATGAAAAGCACATCTTGACTAAAGAGATGTTCAGAACTCTGGAGTGAGACCGTGAAAGTTTCAAATTCTATAGGGCATTGCCCTCTTGTACTTAAGAAAATGGGAGCATATATAATGGAGTATATAATTGAAGCAATTATAACGTGTGAAGTTCTAAGTGAAATATGTGGAGATGATCTGTTTCTAATAGCCCTTAATTTAGGTACTAACACTGTAATCTGCAAGTACCCCTTGCAGCTCTTAAAAAGTCATTTTTGACCTTGAATTTTTTTTCTTCTATTTAATTGTCTCTCCTCCACATCTTTATGTTTCAAAACAAAGCTGAAAGCAGTCCTCTAGGAGCAATCAGTTATAAGACTGTGTCATATTCATGACATAGAATAACCAATGCCATTACTTGAGGACCTACTATGTATTAAGCTGTGTATAAGAATTTCCCATGACAACTTGGCAAATTAAGTTCTTCAATCTTCTGATGAGGAAACGGAGGCCCAGAAAGGTTAAGAAACAACTATGTTGGACTGTGGTATATCAGCGTGGAAAAAGCACGGACTATGTTCTCCAAAATCTTTCCCTGTATGGCTCCAGGTTTACATTGGTCAAAACTGGTACTCGCATGAGATTTGGAAGGCAAAATTAAAGCAACCGTTTTTCCTGTAGAAGATGGTTGCAGTTAGACACAGTGGTAGACAGAGGCTGCTTGGTTTTGTTCTCCTATACTCTAGGTCTAGCTCATTTCCCAGATTGCTGACCTACTGACCACTAGCAACCCAGCCCCACCACCAGATATTTGGCTTCACACCAGAGAGGTAGAAGCTACACAAAGGCAACAGCTCTCCATAGACCCCTCCACAAGTTCCCTTTCTTTGGTCCCAAATAAATAGCCAGATTTGCTTGGCTTTTCATATTTCCCTGAAAACTCTGGCTTGTCCACCTGTACAAGTGCTTCAGGAAGACTGGTTAGTGTTACTTTTTCTGATCATGTGACCTCCTCTTCTAGATGTTCATTTCCCTAATTCTTCCTACATTAGTTTGAGGTCTAATACTTGTAATAACTCCCTCACTCCCATCATGCTCAATGTGGCTTTGCTCCCTTGTCTGAACTCTGACACACAAGACCATGCGTCTTGGATGCACACAACCAAGACCACAGAGCAAATAAGTGCACCCTAGGGAAGTCACAGACAAAGTTCATGCCCTTTTCTCTGTGGGTTGTTGTTTTCAGCCATCTTTATGTTTAAAGGTGACATCAGTTATTTAAACACAGCAACAACACTAAAACATCATGCACTATGTTACTCTGCAACACTGTGGAATAAACCAAAATGAACTAGGCCTGGTTCCAGCTCTTAAAAGAATGAGAGAAAATGGAATATTTACAGATCACAACAACACAAGGCATGTGGAACTAAAAAGTCGTAAGAAAAGTGCAGGTGGGGCATTATGGACCTTCAAAGGTAGGAAAGATTTGCTGCATGGAGCCTTCAGAGAAGGATGCTCCCTCGGCCGTCACAGCAAAGAGAAGAGCAGAGGTCACGAGATGTAACAGCACAGAGTAGGAAGTAATTATGTAACAAAATGGCGATATCTTTATTTTCTAAGGAGCTGAATCTGGATTTCTATTGGGGAGAAAGCCACATTAGTAGGAAAAAATGCATGTTAGAGACTGAGCAAATAAGGGGTCCCTCCCGTCAAAGGCTTGTGTGACAAGGCCTCAAGAAAGGGATAATTGTTCTGCATAATTGAGGCAGAAGACTTTGGATGGGGAATGCAGGGAGATCAGGGAGAAGGGGAATGAAAAGGAGACAGAGACAGGATGAGGAGGAGGAAGAGGAGGGGAGGGGGGAAGAAGGTAAAGGAGAAGCAAAAGGTTGAAGAATTTGAGCAAAATGGAAAGCAAGGGGGAAATAAGAGAAAGCAAGAGGACAAAGAAGAGAAAATGATACCCAGGGGCAGAAAGTTTCAGTGTATAAATGCTCCCATATTAAATACAAAGTCTTCAGAACAATTTTTTAAAATAAGTGCATTGTGTGAGCAAAATCTTAAACGTGAACACACAAGAGTTTAACATCAAGGTACCGTATTGCCAAGGAACACTGATATGTCTCATTAGAATGCAAGAGCTTGAAGGTACAGGGAAGTCTGGGGAAGCAAGGCCCACAAAATCGGCTAAAATCATGGGGAAGATTTTGGATCACAAGTCATGGATTGGAGTTTGAGACAAGTTTAATGAGCTCTCTGGAGGGCAGGGGCGCCCCCTATGACATCTGGGTTATAATGATTAAAGCAATCAACGTTGAACATCCTAAATTTGTAATGCCATTTAACCACCCCAACAGCTTTATGAGGTGCACACTATCATTATCTTCCTTTTATCAATGAAAAAACAGACTCTTAGAGCAGTTGAGTAACTTCACAAGATCACATAGCTTGTAAGGGCCAAAGATGATATATAAACCAAGGCCTTTCTGATTCCTAAACCAGCATCTTAATCATTACTTTTCAGTGAGTCAGAAACAGTTGTATTCACCATAGTCCCCTTTAGTCTCTTTGACTCTGCACTGCGTTGAAACCAGATCATTTCTGGAACACTGCACAAAACGTAAAATCTGCTATCAATTTTTTCTGGGGCCATTTCTTATTATTGTTGTCTCAAATGAGACAAAGCTGCAATATCACTGTTCCTTTTCATTGGAGACTTGGTAAAGTACCATTCAGCTATCACAATAAAGCTAACATGATCTCAACCATACTTATGAAGACACGTGTTTTGAATTAAAAATTAACATCTTTGACATGTTAGAATGGTATATATTAACTCAAAGTCAGGTTTCTAAATAGGAAAAATATGAGATTTTTATGATCTAATGATGAGGGGAAAGAATACTTTCTCCCATTCTTACCTTCTACCACAAAAGGAAATAATTCCTGTGCTTTTGTTAAAAATCAAAGAGCAGGGTTAAAAGGCCAAGTAAAAACAGAATGCAGCTGACAGTATGTTAAGTCATACATTATAGGTATATATTTTTAAGAGGCAATTTCATACAAATCAGAGAGGAAATCCCCAATCGTGGTTCCTATTACAGTCTCTTACTATTGAACCCTCATTACTCTCAAATGTCTCTTTTGTATTATTTTTATATAATGTTAGTTTTCAGCTTAAAGAGTAATAAATGGGCTTGCACACTTACAAAAGGCACACCCCCCAAAAATGAATACATTATTTATTTATTTTTTTTATTATTATTATTTTTAGAGACAGGAGTCTTATGATATTTCCCAGACTGTTCTTGAACTCCTGGCCTCAAGGAATCCTCCCTGCCTCAGCCTCCCAAAGGACTGGTATTATAGGCGTGAACCACTGCACCCAGCTTATTTATTTATTATTTAAAATAATGCATTATTTATTTTTATATATATATATATATTAAAAAATACCTGTTGAAGTATGAGACACAGAATTCCATGGATACTAGAGGTGACTCACCTACCTCTATATTAAATCACAACCAAGTTGAAAATAGAAAAATATAACTACTTACCCATTTGGCACACAGGTCACAAAATAAACAATTGATTTTATGTCTATGTGTTTGTGTCGCCTGTTTTCACAATTTTAACTACATCACCCGTCAAGTGGGTATTTTTAGTTATGAGTACAGATTGGAGCTTTTGACTTAGATCAGGTAATTTCTCTAAACTGGTAAATATTTATACACATTTAATTTATACATAAAATTCAGTAGAATTGCCTGAGTTTGTAATTACTCATATTTTTAAATGTGTGTATTGGCACTTGATCATATGTATCTTCTAATTATCAGAGAAAAACTTTGATCCTCTTAGTTTTTATTAGGATCCAGCACAGGCTTTAGCCAACATTTTCTGTAAAGAGCCATATAGTAAATATTTAAGGCCAAAGTTTATTAGCCTGAGCACTACTAATATTTTGTGTGAGATAGTTTTTTGTTATGGAGAGCTATATTGATCATTGTAGGATATTCAGCAGCATCCTAGTCTCTTCTCCTAAGACTCCAGTAGTATCTACCTCATCCTGTTGCAACAAACAAAAATGTCTCTAGACTTTGTCAAATGTCTTCTGAGACCTAGGAGCAAATTCAGCCCTGGTTGATATCCATTGTTTTATAATATACAGGTCATACAGTCTCTGCTGCAACTATAAAAGCATCCATGGGTGATATGTAAACAAAGGTGCATGGCTATGTTAAAATAAAAGTTTATTTATGGACACCAAAATTTAAGTTTTGTAAAATTGTCATGTGTCCCGGATTATTATTCTTGTTTCACTTTGTTGTTTTTCAATCATTTAAAAATTTTAAAACTATTCTTAGCTCATAGGATAGACAAAATGGCAGCAGGCCATGGTTTGCCAATCCCTGATCTAGGGGATAAAATGATAAAAGACTAGTCCCAGCTTCAAGGAGCTCCTGATCTACAATAACAAATGCTTATTTCTTTACTAACAAATACTGTCAAGAAAATATATAAAGGCAGTACCAAGGGATATGCTCTATGTAGAAGGCTGCACAAAAAAGGGAATTAAATATTCTAACACATGACCAGTAGTTCATCAAGGAGTCCATTTCAGGAGCAGTAGAGAGGCATATGTTTTATACATCAATATATCAATAATAAATCAATTAATATTGCTATATGTGTATATGTATATGTTTTTGTTTATTTCAAAGGAGTAACACCCAAGGTAATATAGCCTTCTTTCAAGCCACTTTTTGCACATTATGGCTGGTTGTTGATGGTTTTTGTTTTGACTTGATTCCGGGGTTCATATGTATATCAACAAGTATTTTACATAATCTTGAGACAAGTAGTTTCTTCTGTGCTGGGGACATTACAGCAAAAGCAATCATGAATGCAGCAAGTTTATAGACCAATGCATTTCTCAGAAAGACTCGAAATCAGCAAATATTGGCATAGATTCACATGAAGAAAATATTTCTTTGAGCACTTCTTCCCAATGTAGCCAAAGAAATCCTTTGAAAAGTTTAAGTAACAAGCTTCATACATGGTGATGAAGTGACCTTAAGATAATGAAGTGCATTCAGTTTGGAGAAAGTGAATATTTTTCCCTTTATTCCCATGAGTTTGACCCTGCTTATCAAGTTCCTGCTATCCTCAGAGTAGTGGTCTCTGTAACATGTACTGATATAGAGAACCCAATATCATAATTATATTTTCCATGTAACTTTAATCCTCAACTTGGGCCACAACTATTCACAGTGACTAATGCCAGCCCAGCCATATCGTTGTCAGTTGTTTTTAAGAAAAGTATCAATGTCACTTGTGGGAATCTGTGGCAACCACTGAAATGGATAAAATTAAAGGTTAAGCTACCCTGTGGCCCAACCATATACTTGTGAACATCCAGTCTAAGAGTTATTCATCTGACCTTCTCACTAAATAGTACCCTTACACTGTTACTTCAGGAGGTAAAACGTACTGTAACAATCCAGGGAATGACTAATCCTGATTTGTGTAATTTTCCAAACCACTAAATGTACCCCTCTAAAGATATGGATATATACACGTGTGTGTATGTATAGATATATAGATATATGTACATATATGTGTATATATAATGCATAAGTATGTGCATATATGTACACGTATTTTTCTGTGTGCTATGCATGCCCCTATTAAAAGTTTTACCTTTTTCTGCTTTGAATTATAGTTGGTAATTGGTGTTTCTCTTTTATTACACAATCCCGTAATATTTTTGAGGGAAGCAATTATGGCTTGCTTATATTTGGAGACACTACAACACTTTGCACATGCTTAAGCATGTAATAATCATTTGTTGTGTTTCAATTTAGGTACTCAAAAACTTAGTAGCATTACTAAAAACACAATGATTGTTAAAGTGATGTTACAGAAACAATTATGGTATATGGGTCTTGTTTTATAGGAATTCTTTACCCAATATTGCAGATAAATACTGCAAGAAAATTTGTATTTATTTATCTTTATTATTATCAAGCACATAGTGAAAAATTTAGACCTCCAAGTATGGGAACAGCCCAAAAGATTTTAATTTGCCTTACAAAATAACAAGCAGAAATTATCAGATATTACCCACTCTGGCTTTCAGGCCTCTGCTTTGGGGGAGATGTTTACCTAAATTATTTATAAAAGAAAAAAAATAAATAAAATCTGAAGAAAGAAGACAACTTTTCTGTGCAGTGGCATTTACAACAAAGATAATATAATAATGGTGTCTTCAAGCTATTTTGTTCATCAATATCACCCGGAAGTCTTATTAAAACAGAGATTGCTTAGCTCCACCTTCAAAGTTTTCTGCTTCAGTGGGTCTGTGTAGGAACCTAGGAATTTGCGTTTTTAACAAGTTCCAAGGTGATCCTGAGGTTGCTGATATAGGGACCCTACTTTGAAAACCATGTATGTAATTTAAAATTTCATGTATCTAACCTTACCATTTCTCTCATTCATGTTAGGTAATTTGCCTTTTTCTTTTGTATGATGCATGATGAAATTGATAGTATTGATATTCAATTACAACTTCTCATCTCATTTGGAAAGTGTTTCCATGGGGGATTTCCTTCATCATATTTACTGGGAAATGTATATGTTTTTCTAAATCCTGACTCTCATGAAAAATTTGTCAAGAAATCAGGGAAAAGTGGTACCATTCCTTTGTGAGAATTAAAGCTTAAAAAACAACATAGAAAGGATACTGTCTGAACAGAAAACACTGACTTGAAAGCAAGGGCAGGGAACACTGACACACAGAGTGTCATGCAGAGTCAACGGTTGAGGTCCACATTTCCAGAAAACAGGACAGACCATTTAGGAGAGAAGATGTCATGAGAAATCAATCAGTACTTTGTTTAGTTATTGCCTTGTTATAAGTATGTGTTCATGGCCCTGTCAATTGTTAATGGAGTCATTCTTGCAAACGGAAATAATAAGTTTGTATGAATTGTATACTTCATACATGGCCTATGAGTGTTGTTCCAAGAAATAACAAGTTTAAGAAGCAAAATATATTTTTTGATTGCCAATTTCAAAGTATCATTCTGTGTAGTCCTCTTAACCTTGACGGAAAATATGAATTATGTTATTTGCATATTGCCCATTAACATTTACTGGTATTTTCTCAGTGTTTGAATATTAGCTATAGGTTACAGTTCCTGTAAACACTCTAACAGCATCAATGCAAGAAAAGATATGAATGTTGTTGCATACTCTGGCATGAAATCAGAAACTGATCTAAAATCAGTTTTAATATTACAAAGCAATATTAATTAATTTTAACAGCAAATAAAAATGGGGCAAGTGGACAAAAGCTTCTTATTACTAAAAAATTAAATGAACCCATATGAAGCACTATGTATCATTACAACCAACCTGGAGATGCTTTGAAATATACTTTGTAAAATATGATCAATTTCAATTCAATAGGAAATAAAGTTTTCTACGTCTGGAATATTTGTCACAAAACAAAGATCAATTTTATTGAACAGGGCAATTAATATCTTGGGTGTTTCAAAATTTTATTTTAGAATGATAATTTATAAATATTAAATTTTATATTCTTTCCATTTAAAATTATTTTATTTGGCATTTATCTTTGTGTTAGTGCTTCCTCATTTAGCATTTTCTATCATGATATATGTATAAGTTGAGATCATTTGCACATGTTACTGAAATAAAAAATGTCAAAATATATTGTTAATAACAATAATAACAAACCATACGGTTATTATATCATCAATTTTATTTTACAAAAAACTCCTAAAACTCCTAATGTAAATCTACTGCAGAAAAAAGATTCACTGTTTTACTTTTATTGTCTTTCATTATTACTGAAAACACATAAATGCTATAAAATATACAAAATAATATTATTTTGAGAATTCCTACAAATTCCCAGGAATTCTAATTTCTTGTTTCCAAATTAAAGGATTAGTATCTATCAGAGATTTGGAAATACTACATGTGAGACAGTAAGAGGCAGGCATTCTCAATTTTCAAGTTTCACAAAGAAGCAAAGATGTATATTTTGTTTTGGTCAAACTCCTAATTGCCCCTCCACCCAAACCTGCTCCTTCTGCAGCCTTCTTCATCTCCGTTTGGGACAAATCCATTCTCCCAACCATTCAGGACGAATGCTTTGAGCCATACTTGTCTCTTTCCTTTTCCTCAAACTCCACACTCAATTTGGTAGAAAATCCTTTTGGTTTTACTTTCCAAATACATCCAGAATCTGACCACCTCTATACCACCTGGGGCCAAGACACTGTATCACGCACTTGAACCATTGCAATAGCTTTCTTATCTGCCTCCCTAAAGATCATTCTCAACACAGCTGCCAAAGTAATCCCTTAAACACTCCTCTGCAATATTTCTCCTGTTCAGAGCAAAAGATAAAATTCTTGCAGAGAAAAAAAATTCTCACATAGGCCTTACAAGGCCCTCCATCACCTATCTTTATAAACTGTCTGACCTGAACTCCAGCTATTCTCTCCTTTGCTCACTCTGCTCCATGAACATGCTAGGCTTACTCTCTCTTTGAGGCCACTGGACTTGCTGTTTCCACTGCCTAGAACAATTTTCCTAGATATCTCTCTTGCTCACTTAGCTCATTGGTGAGAACAAGTCTCTCCAATAGCAAATTGACTGGAAAATACTGGGGAAGCACAGGGATTTATGGTGAGCAGTAGATTTCCCTGCCATGCATTCCCTCCCTTCATTATTAGTTATTGTAAGTATCTCCTGGGAGTAGACCATGCACTCCTAGTCATCTTTTTCTTTGCAATTAAAGAAATATTTGTTACATTGCCTAGAGCTCATCATCTCATTGCTAGGGCAGAATTTTCCAAGGGTCCTTTGGCATAGGTCACTGCACAAAACAGTTCCAGACTTCTCTGATATCCTTAAATCCCCCAGTCTAATATTTTTTTACTCTTTTTTCCTTATTTTTGATTTTAATTCTTTTATACTGTGTTATGAGCTGAATGGTGTTCTCCAAAAATTCATATTGAAGGGGGGATTGAAATCCTAACCTACAGGGCCTTAGAATGTGACTATTTGGAGGTAGGGCCTTTAAAGAGGTAATTAAGTTAAAATGAGGTCATCAGTGTGGGCTGTAGTCCAACACTACCTATCAGAAGAGGAGATTAAAACACAGATACATACATATAAAAGGAAGACCATGTATGGACACAAGGAGAAGATATCCATATACAAGTCAAGGAGAAAGGCCTTAGAAGAAATCAACTCTGCTAACACCTTGACCTTGGACTACTAGCCTCCAGAAATGTAAGGCAATACATTTCTATTGTTTAAGCCATCCAGTCTGTGGTGCTTTGTTATGGAAGATGTGGCAAAAGAATGCAAGTTATAAAACACTCTGCCCCTTGAAATATTTTTAAATGTCTTATGAGTTAGGAAATCAAGCAGTCATGTACCACATAATAAGTTTTTGATCAAGGACAGTCTGCTTATACTATGGTGGTTTTAAAAGATTATAATGGAGCTGAAATATTCCCATCACCTAGTGATGTCTTAGCCTTTGTAATGTCATAATGCAAGGCATTACTAACATGTTTCTGGAGATGTTACTGTAAACAAACTTACTGTCCTGCCAGTCATATAAAAGTATAACATATACAATTATGAACAATGATACTATTTAGCAATAATAATAAATGACTGTTATTGGTTTATGTATTAACAATACCATAGTATTTATTGTTTTTTAGAGTATATTCCTTCTACTTATAAAAAAGAGTACTTAACTGTAATGCAGCCACAGGCAGGTCTTTGGGAAGTTATGCCAGAAGAAGGTATTGTTATTAATAGCATAGGAGATGACTCTGTTAACACCTTGACCTTGGACTACTAGCCTCCAGAAATGTAAGGCAATACATTTCTATTGTTTAAGCCATCCAGTCTGTGGTGCTTTGTTATGGAAGATCTGGCAAAAAGTGCAAGCTATAAAACACTCAAGTGTTAGTGCCTCTGAAGACCTCCCAGTGGGACAAGATGTGAAGGTGGAAGACAGTGATATTGATGATCCTGACTCTGTGTGGGCTTGGGCTAATGGGTGTACTGGTGTCTTAGTTTTAAATAGAAAAAGTTTAAAAAGTAAAAATAAATTTAAAAATATTAGAAACAGAAAAAAAGCTTATAGAATATGGATATAAAGAAAGAAAATATTTTGTACAGCTATGCAATATATTTATTTGTTTTAAGCTGTGTTATTATAAAAGAGTCAGAAAGTTAAAAAAGATGAAAAAGTATCTAAAGGAAAAAAGTTACAGTAATCTAAGATCAATTTATTATTGAAGAAATATTTTTAAATAAATTTAGTGTAGCCTAAGTATACAGTAGTGTACAGTAATGTCCTAAACCAGGGTGGGGAACCTGAGGCCTTAAGGACACATATGGCTTTCTAGGTCCTTAAGTGCAGCCTTTTGATTGAATCTAAATTTTACAGAACAAATCCTTTTATTTTTATTAATACATTTTTGTTCATCTTTTATATTTTTATTTTATTTTTAAAATGAATGTATTTAAAATACCACAGAATAAAATAAGTTTCAAAGAAATAATCCTCCCAGATTGACCAGTACAATTAGATTAGTAAGCCATAAGGGCTAAATTGACGGCTGCTATGCTCATGATTTAGTTTTAACTTCCCCACCCAACTGGCGCCCATACCACAAGAGGCTGGTTGGTGAGAGTTTATGGGGGTCCAATATACCAGTCTGTTATCAGCTTTTGACAATGGTGCACTGCGTTTCTGTTTGAAATGGAATTTGTGAATAGTTGCACAGCCCAACAGTATTTTTTAATTCTGTCTGCTTAACAACCCATCATGTCAAGGAAGACCAAGAGGAAAAAGACAGATTTTTAAATGAGGATTAGGAATTGCAATATTATCTTGTTTCTGCTAAAGTTAAGATGATTTGCTTGCTTTGTGATACTGCAATATCAACATTAAAGAAATTCGGTGCTCATCAGCATATAACACTCATAAGGTCCACACATATTTTAAATTAGAAGGAAAGGTGTGAAAGCTTGTATTGCAGAAATTAAAAGATGAAAAGCCAAAGCAAAGACAATTCTTTCAAGCAGCAACAGGACCTGGAAATAATGCCACTGAAGCACCTTATAAAGTAGCTTATATGCTCGAGAAAAAAGGGGAGCCATTCAGTGATGCAGAAATTGTAAAAGAATGCATTGTCAAATTTGTAGGATGCTTAGACCCCAATAACTTTTCAAACGATGAACAGTTGCCTCTTTCAAGGAGAACCATAACTGATTGGCAACATGAATTAGCCTTCAACTTAACAGAAAAACTTCATGAAATATTTTAGCATGAAAATATATATTATTCTATCACTTTGGATGAATCAACTGATATTACTGACTCACTGCAGGTTTTATACTTCATTTGGGTCATAACAGAAGATTTTCTTTGCTACAAAGAGTTACTCACTTTGGGCACTCTTGCAAACAGAACACAGGGAATAGATATCTTCAACAACTTTCAAGATAAATGTCATGAATTTGGACTGAATTTGATAAATTTAGTGAGTGCATGTACAGATGGTGTACCTTCCATGACAGGAAAACATGAAGGGTTTATTGCACAGATAAAAAAAGTATTAACAGATCCAGATGCTCTCATTTCTTTTCATTGTACCTTGCATAAGCAAAATCTCTGTGCTAAAACCATTATTTTAAGTGACACTTTGCAACAAGTTATAGGTACTGTTAACTATATTTGTGCAAATGCAACACAGCATTGTCAGTTTCCTAACATGCGCAAGTTGAATGATGAGGTATTCAGTGTCGAATGTCCATATCATTCTAAAGTGCATTGGCAGTAACCTTAACCAAAAAGAAAAAATTGGGAGGCATCAATCTAACAGACTTCAAGCTGTACTACAAGGCTATAGTAACTAAAACAGAATGGTACTGGTACAACAATAGAGACAAAGACAAATGGAAAAGGACTGAGAACCCAGACATAAAACCATCCTCATATAGCCATCTGATATTTGACAAAGCAAACAAGAACATACACTGGGGAAAAGAATCCCTATTCAATAAATGGTGCTGGCAAAACTGGATGGCCACATGTAGAAGAGTAAAACAGGACCTGCACCTCTCACCTCTCACAAAAATCAACTCATGATGGATAACAGACTTAAACCTGAGGCAGGAAACCATAAGAATTCTAGAAGAAAATGTTGGAAAAACTCTTATAGACATTGCCTAGGCAAGGAATTTATGAAGAAGATCCCAAAAAACGCAATCACAGCAACAACAAAAATAAATAAATGGGACCTGATCAAATTAAAAAACTTCTGTTCAGTCACTAGAGCAAATAGACAACCTACAGAATGGGAGAAAATATTTGCATGCTATACATACGATAGAGGGATAATAACTAGAATCTATATAGAATTTAGGAAAATCAGTAAAAAAAATTCAAATAGCCCCATTAAGAAGTGGGCAAAGGACATGAACAGAAACTTTTCAAAAAAGATAGACTAATGGCCAAGAAACATATGAAAAAATGCTCAACATCTCTAATCATCAGGGAAATGCAAATCAAAACCACAATGAGATATCACTTAACTTCAGTGAGAATAGCTTTTATCAAAAAGTCCCAAACAACAAATGCTGGTGTGGTTGCGGAGAGATAGGAACACTCATACATTACTGGTGGGACAGCAAACTAGTACAACCACTATGGAAAGTAATATGGAGATTCCTCAAAGAACTAAAAGTAGAACTACCATTTGATTCAGCAATTCTACTATTGGATATCTACCCAAAGGAAAAAAGTCACTTTATAATAAACACGTTTGCACTCATGTTTATAGCAGCACAATTCACAACAGCAAAGATGCGGAAACAACCCAAGTGACCATCAATACATGAGCAAATTAATAAAATGTGGTATATGTATACCATGGAGTACTACTCAGCCACAAAAAAACAATGGTCAACTAACACCTCTTGTGTTGTCCTGAATGGAGCTGGAGCCCATTCTCCTAAGTGAAGTATCACAAGAATGGAAAAACAAGCACCACATATACTCAGCGTCAAATTGGTACTCCTTGATCAACACTTATGTGCACATCATATGGAAGTAACATTCATCGGGTGTTGGTTAGGTGGGAGAGGGGAGAAGGGGACGGGTAAATGCACACCTAATGGATGCAGTGCATGTTGTCTGGGATGGTCATGCTCGTAGCTTTGACTCAGGTGGTGCAAAGGCAATATATGTAACCTAAACATTTGTACCCCCATAAAATTTTGAAATTAAAAAAAAAGTGCATTGGCTATTGCAGGGACAGGTGTTAGCCAAAATTATATCTCTGCAAGAACAGATAGTTAAATTTTATGAAGAACAGAATAGGCAATGTGAATTATGGAAAGAAGATTTCTATAGGAATACAACATTTCTGTGTGATATGTCAAATCAAAATGACATGAATATTTCTTTGCAAGGTAAAACTAAGTCTATGTATGATATGTGGCAAAAAATCCAAGCATTTGAAAAAAAGCTATCTTTTTTCAAAACACGTCTTCAAAAGGAAATTTCAGATGAACATTTTTCCCAGTTAGCAAAGGTCATTGATGAGCAGGATGCTATATACGAATCATTCGAAGACTACACAGCTGTTACAGACCTATTACTTGGAGAATACAATGAAAGCTTCACTGACTTTGAGTATCATGACATCACACTCAAACTAGCATTTCAGTCTCACTTAGTTGATATCACCAAGGCATCTAAAGAACTATAGATAGAATTGATTGACCTCTCAGTAGATGACATTTTAAAGTCATTGTTTGATGCTAAGCAAGATCCTATTGAAACATGGAAAAATGCAGTAGAATACCCATGCCTTTGGCAACATGCCCGAAAAGTGTTTTCCGGCTTTACAAACACTTATTGCTGCGAATGTGCATTCTCCTACCTAACCCATATCAAGACGCCCTTAAGATCCAAATGACTGATGCCCGTCTAGAGGATCAACTGAAATGGCAGACATCCATGCTACAACCAAATATTCAAACGTGCCTGTCCTAAACCTTCACATTCACTCACCATTCATTTACTGACTCATCCATAGCAACTTCCAGTCCTATGGGCTCCATTCATGGTAAATGCTCTATAAAGGTGTACAGTTTTTATCTTTTATATATACTATATTTTTACTGTACCTGTTCTATGTTTAGATCTGTTTAGATACACAAATACATAACATTTTGTCACAATTGTCTACAATATCCAGTGTGGTAACATGGTGTGCCTAGGAGTAATAGATTATACCATATAGCCTAAGTATGTATTAGACTATACCCTCTAGGTTTGTATAAGTACACTCTATGATGTTTGCATGGCACTGAAATCACCTAACGATAAATTTGTCAAAATTTTTCCCTGTCATTCAGCAACACAGGACTGTAAAGAATTGGTTACCTGGTTACCATGGTATACAAAGTTAAGGTTTCAAATAGGAGCCTACAGTGCTCTTTTCCAGAAACCAGAGTGTTTTTGTATTTGCAGTGAGGAGGATCTCTCTTGCTTAGAAGAGTGGTCATTAGTGCTCTTCCCTAAAAGTTCCAAGTTTTCTTTATGGAAGTAATGAGAGGGATGAATTTTTCTGCCTACTTGAAAGCAGAGGCAGCCATGTGTCTCGTTTAGACTATAGAATGTAAGAGGAAGTGATTTTTGTCATTTCTAGGCTAATGATTTAAAAGTCAATATGCAGTTTGCCAAGTTTACTTTTTTCCTTTCTAACTGTGCAGCGTAAAGATGGAAGCTCCTGCATGCTGAGTCCTGAGTAAAGGTAATCTAGGTTTGCCCTGCTGGCCTGTAGTGGTCGTAGAGAATGGATGAGAAATAAGCTAATGTTGTTTTGAGGCATTGAGATTAGGAGACCCTTTGACACCACAGATCGACATAACCTATCCTGACTTATACACCTGATCTAAGGTATCTTTGTTTATTTTCCAACTTTTTATTATGCTCGAGTCACATAAGTGATTATTATAGTCTACAATTTTTTTTTCTTTTTGGAGGATTAAAACCAGTTCTTGAATAAGAATTTCAAAAGTAACGAGTGGCCTACTGCATTCTGCCAAAGCATTCAGCCCGCCCATTGCTTTCAAACCTTTTGCAATCATTTCAATGATTCTGCATATTCATCAGATACACAGATCCATGGAGCAATATTTCTGTATACTGACATGAATTTCTGTGATGCTGCCAAATTTTCCATTTTCTGTATAAATGAAACTCCCTTGCATTTATGATAACTGAGACATCTTTGAGGTTTCCTTAACTGGCATTCCACTATCTCAATACCAGCATTTCAGTGGGTTAGCATCCACAAGGAAACCTTTCTCTATCCCATTTCCTCAAGGCAGGGTGCCTCAAAAGACAGAACGGCCAGAAACTTTCCAGAGTATATCCATAATCCAGACACCCTCTCTTGGGAGTGGGCATGAACAGAGTCTAAAGGTATTCCACCCAATTTTGTGGACTTTTTTGCATTCTGTCTTAAAAATCCACACCAATCTGGAGGCATATGGATTTATTTATTCATTTCCTTTGCAGAAGGGTACTTTAAGAATCATTTTTGCATGTGCCCGCATTGCCCCTCCCCACCTTTCTCTGTCTTATCATTTGGAGGCTACAAAGAAATTAAATTCATCTTGAAGGAGTGTTATGAATATGATTGTGACCATAACTTGATTAAATACTCACAAGAGATAATCCTACCCTGAGACCATATTGCAAAAGGGAACCATAGTTACCATCAATTACTGTTCATTTTCCATAAACATGGACATGAGCCAAACTTAGGGGAAAAATATAAAGCCAGTGAATGATGTATTTGGCATCTTCCATCTGTTTCATCCTTTACCCTTTCAGCTCTTCTTCTGGGTTTATTATTTTTCTTGGGGCAACAAAACTCTTATTAGATCAGGGATTTTATTTCCAGCCCAGATCCCTTAACTCCCCACACCCCCATTCTGGAAATACTGTCCTTATCATTAAATTAGGGCATCATCATAGAGCTACATCCAGAGTGTTATGGAATCCCTGTCTCTGAAATGGATTCCAGTTCCCAGGAAAAGTCCAGGGTAAGTATTTTAGATCTTAAGCAGCTTCCTTAAGTTCATATTTTACTTGTAGGCAAACGAAGTATAGCATTTTAACAGGCTGCCAATTATATATGGATTTCCAGTATTAGAGGATGGCCAACTATAAAGAAACTTTTGGACTAAGGGCTATTACTAGAACCTGTTTCTAGCTGACATTGTGATTGACTCTGCCACAATGATTCCACTCTGCTCACCTCAAGTTGCATTCATGCATCTTGAAGCATTAACCTCAGTTCCAGAGGCAGGACCTGCAAAATCTAAGCCAATCACAGTAATCCTATCCTCCTTACCATGGTGAATGTCTCAGGGATGGACCAATCAGCATAAGGATTTATTCAGGAGCATGGAAGTGACCTAATTCAGGACAAGAGGTGGGAGAAGACATTTCCTTATGGTTTCTGGGGAAAAAACTTCCTCTATTTTATGAAAGATCTTTAGAAGTGATCCTTTGTCTCTTCTCCAGAGAAGATGAGGGAGAAAGTAGCATGAGGAGGTGGCACTCATCTTGAGATCACAAGGGGGTGCTTGCCTTACAATGACTTTGACATCTGAAAGCTGAAAAAGAGGTGGGTAAATGGATTCTTGATAACGTCTTTAAGCCATTGAACCAAACCTGCCCTGCAGTCCGTGTTTCCTCTGTGTTTCCTTCCAATTAAATGAGATCTTTAAATCTCTTTTATTTTTTAACAATTTCATTTTTTTATTTGCAACCAAATCTCTCTTTCACTGCTATGTTCTCTAATAATAATGGTCACTAGATACTTTTTAAAATATCCACATATGCCCAGTGCCCCGATGATTCATATGACAGTCATGCATAGCTTAATGATGGAGATATGTTCTGAGAAATGTGTTGTTAGGCAGATTTCATCATTATGTGAATGTTACAGAGGGTATGTACACAAACCGAGATGGTATAGCCTACTCCACACCTAGACTGTACAGTATAGCCTGTCACTCCTAGGCTACAAACCTGTGCAGCATGTTACTGTACTGAATACAGTAGGCAACTGTAAAACAGTGTTATGTATTTGTCTAAACAGATCTAAACATAGAAAAGGTACAGTAAAATACAGTATAAAAAATTTAAAAGGGTATATTTTTATAGGGCACTTACTGTGAACGGAGATTGCAACACTGGAAGATGCCCTTGGTGAGTCAGTGAGTGAGTGGTGAGTGCATGTGAAGGCCTAGGACATTCCTGTACACTACTGTACACTTTATAAATGCTGTACACTTAGGCTACAATGAGTTTATAAAAATGTTATTCTTATATTATTCAAAAATAAATTAACCCTAGTGTACTGTAACTTTTTTACTTTATATACTTATTTTTAACTTTTTTATTCTTTTCCTAATAACATTTAGCATAAAACATAAACACATTTAATAGCTGCCCAAAAATGGTTTTATTTATATCCTTAAGCTTTTATTTATATCCTATAAGTTTTTCTTATTTTTAAATTAAAATTTTTTTCTTTACTTTTTAAATGACTGGCAGAGCAACAGGTTGGTTTACACCAGCATCACCACAAACATGTGAGCAATTCGTTACCCTACAAAGTTATAATGACTAGGATGTCACCAGGCAATAGTAAATTTTCAGCTCCATTATAATCTTATAAGACATGGGACCACTCTCATATATGTAGTCTGTCACTGACCAAAACATTGTTATGTGGTGTATGACTGTATAATGAGTCCATAAAAACTTAGATCTGTTTTTCAGATAAATTTATGTTAAAAACAACTTTAAAGAGTCTCCTTATTGAATAAAAGTAACGCTAATAACCATGATTAAACCTGCATATTCCTCAATACAAATATTTGAAAAAAATACTACAATTGTTTTTGCTTGCAGGAAATGTAGTAAATTTGGGTAGTAATGACAGACCCTGCAGTTAGGTTTGGTTAATTATGCACAGATATATTTAAAATATAAATTCTATAATCTTCCTTTTTGTGTCTCAGGCATTCATTTACACTTAATAACATAATACATGTATTAATGGATTATGTTTTAAAAGTAAAGATTAAATCCATTAATTTGGCATAGGAGAATATTTCTATTAATATTTTTTATAAAAAGAAAAAAAATGAGAAATGAAAGAGAACTCCAAAAGCAATCCCAGGTAAACACATAAAATTCATTTACATAACTCCAGAATCTCTGTAACTGATATTTTCCTTCAGTTCTAGTGACCGTACCTCCTAGTCCCCTAAGTGCATGTGGTTGGATGTTCTTTTCCACCTCACCATTATTAATGCCTTTTATTTATTTATCTTCTTAGTAAACAGTTTCTTAGTTTATGCGCTCTCTGTACCTCAATTTCCTCATGTATAAACTGGGATATGTTTTGTTCTGTTTTTTAAGGTTTAAATGAGCCAAAATGTGTAAAGTTCTTAGGACACTCCCTGGAACACAATGTGCACTCATTTAATGCCTTGCATTCTTAATTACTGTTACTAATCACCAATGGTATTATAAAAAAATAGGGAATATTTTATGTCATTCTTTATAAATGTAATTTTATTACACACAGTGCTCTATAAAAAGTGTACATCATAATATAGTTTATCATTGATTTTTTATTTGTTCCATAGTTACATTGTTTCTAGCTTTTTGGGGTTTTTTAAAATTTATTTTACTATTATAAATAGCCATGTAATGACTGCCTTTATTTACATATATTTGAATATGACTTATTTCCTTAGGATCTAGTCTCCATTCCTCTTCCAAATATTTCATGGGGTCCCCTACATTTACCTTCCTTACAGTTGGTTGGGGCCTAGTTCTGGCCAATGGGTCCTGCCCAATGGATTATGGACTATAAAGTAAGCTGTGTCACTTCCAGGTCATATATGTTATTGCCATGGGAAGAACTTTGGGCATTTTCCTATCTCTGCATTAGTGATTCATGGGGACTTGTATTGAAAAGCATAGCTAATATGAAGCAGTTAGATCACTGAGTTCCTACAGGAAGGACCACAGACCAGAGAGTTTTCTGGACCAAAAGCCAACTTACATGAGTGAGAAGCAAACAGTTTTGGTGTTCAGTACTGAGACTTGGGGTCTCTTTGTTACAGCACAAATAGCATACTGCTACAATACGGTGGTCCTCCTTCATCTATCTGCAGTTTTGCTTTCCATGGTTTCAGTTACCCAAGGTCAACCATTCTATAAAAATAGAAGACCATAACATTCTACCCTTGGCCCAGTACAATAAGACATTTTGAGAGTGAGAGATAAAGAGAGAGAGCCCACATTCTCATAACTTTTATTACAGTAAATTGTTATAATTGTTCTACTTCATTATTAGTTATTGTTATTAATCTCTTAATATGCCTAATTGATAAATTGAACTTTATCATAGGTATGTATTATAGGAAAAAATCATAGCATATATAGGATTTGGTACTATCTATGATGTCAGTCATCCACTGGGGGCCTTGGAATGTATTCTGCATGGATAAGGGGGGACTACTGTACTGACTTAGCAATTGGGTGTCAGGAGGTGAAGAAATTGAAATCAGAGTTTGGTAGGCTAGTGAAGCATTTTTTGGCAGTGACAAAATAATTGACAATAATATCTGTCTTAGTCCAGTCCAGCTGCTATAACAAAACACCTGTGAGTAGGTAATATACAAAGAATAGAAATTTATTTCCTCACAGTTTTGGAGGCTGGGAAGTCCAAAATCATGGCACCAGTAGGTTTAGCATCTGGTGAAGGCCACAGACTCTGCCTCCATTATGGCACCTTGAATGCTGTGTCCCCACAGGCCAGAAGAACAGAATAGAGCAAATCCACTCCCTCAAACCTTTTTATGAGGACTCTAATCTGATTCATGAGGGCTCCACCCTCGTGACACTTAATTACCACTAAAGCCTCACTTGTTATCACTATCACATTGCTGCTTAAGTTTCAACATATGAATTTTGAGGGACACATTTAGACCATAACATTCTACCCTTGGCCCCCAAAATGAACGTCTCACATGTAACATACATACATTCCATTCCAATAGCCCCCAAAGTCTTAACTCATTTCAGAATAACTCAAAACTCTGAAGTTCAGACTATCATCTAAATCAGATATGGGTGAGATTCAAGGTAAGATTCATCCTGAAGAAAACTGCTCTCCAGCTGTTTACCTGTGAGATCGAACAGGTTATATACTTCCAAAATACAATGGTTGTACAAGCATAGGATAGACATTCCTATTCCAAGAGGGAGCAACAGGAAAGAAGAAAGGAGTACCAGGTCCCAAGTAAGTCCAAAACCCAACAAGGCAAACAATATTAAATCTTGAAGCTTAATAATCTTAGACTCCATGTCCCACCTTCTGGACAAACTGGGGCAGGGGTTGTGCCCCCAAGGTCCTAGGGGAACCCACCCCCACAGTTCTGCTGGGCACAGCCCACACAGCAGCTCTCACAGGAGTGAGTGAGTGCCTCCAGCTCTCCCAGGCTGACATTGCACACTGGTGGCTCTACAGTAATGAGATCTTAGGGGCAACTCTGCCCCCATGGTTCAACAAGATATCACCCTAGTGGGGATTCTCTATGGAGGCCCTGAGGTTCTGTGAGGCATCCTTTGAAATCTAGGTACAGGTAGCCATGCCTCCACAGCTCTTTCACTCTGTGTGACTGCAGAGTTAGTACCACATGCATGCTACTGTGATTTATGGCCTGTACCTTTCAGAGGGGCAGCACAAGCTACACCTATGATCACTTGACCCATAGCTGGGATTGCCAAGGAGCATTGTACCCAAATGTGGGGAGCAGAGACTTGAGCTGGCACAAGGCAGCAAATGCTGAGTTCCTGTGGATGTCTGAGGCGCCTCTTGTGATAAATTTCTCTCACCCATGCCTTGGCACTCACTCTGGGCCTATGGTGGGAATGGCAGCACTGATAACCTCCTGAATGCCTTAGGGGTCATTCCTCCATTGTCCTGATGAGTGGCATCTGGCTTCCTTCTTTCCACACTAATCTCCTTATCACAGTGTCACTTGGCCACACCCTTGTTGTTTTCTCCCAATGGTGCTTTTTTACTCTTCATGTGGCCAAGCTGAGAATTTTCCAAATTGTTAAATTTTGTTTCCCTTTTGATAATAAGTTCCATCTTTAATTTGTCTTTCTCTTCTCACACTTTACTATAAGCAGTCAAGAGAAGTCAAGCAGCACCTTGAACACTTTGCTCAGAGATTTCTTCCACCAAATATCCTACCTAGTTCATCACTATGACAAAATTCTGCCTTTCACATATGTAACAGAGAGAATGGCCTAAAAAAGCGTAAAAAATGTTTTCTGTCTCTTCAAAACTCCCTCACCCTTTTTGAGAACTAAAACCCACATCCCTGACTCAGGCCAGTGGTTGGCAGAGGCAGGAGAGTGTCCTTTGTTCTTTGTGCCACAGGAGTTGGCTCGGGGGAATTGCCTGGTGGAGGTCACGAGATTGTCTTAGCCAAAGATGGGATTATGGGATTAATCAGAACCTTTAGAAGCTCTGTCCTTCTGCTCAGAGGCAGGACACTGGTACTTTAATATGGGAGTAAACTCCTCTTTCCTTCTCTTCAAACCACTTGTCCTCATTCCGATACGGCCTTGGGGACAAGTGCTGAACTCTCTGTGACAGAATTTGGTGTCCCTGGGGGGGCTCATTGGCTCTCTGGTATCCGTATTTCTACCAGCATTCTGATCACAACCACATAGATAATCTCTAAGATGACTGAGGCTTTTCCTACAGCTATTTTCCTCTTCTGAGCCCTCACCATAATCACCTGTAATGCAATGTAGGCTTTTTCTAGCATGCACTTCCAAACTATTCTAGCCCCTACCTATGACCTAATTCCAAAGCCACTTCCACATTTTCAGGTATTTGTTACAGCAATACCTCAATCTTTGTACCAATTTTTGTCTAAATCCCTTCCTGTTGCTATAACAAAATACCTGAGAATGGGCAATTTATGAAGAGTAGAAATCTATTCTGGAGTCTAGGAAGTCCAAGATAAGGTACCAGCAGTTTTGGTGTCTAGTGAGGGCTACAGTCTCTCCAAGATGGCACCTTGAATGATGTGTCCTCACATGGCAGAAAAACAGAAGAGAGCAAATCCACTCCCTCAAGCTGTTTTACAAGGGCCCTAATCCAATCCATGATGTCTCCATTCTCATGACTTAATCTCCTCCTAAAGGCATCACTTTTTAATTCTATCACATTAGTGATTATGTGGCAACATATGAATTTGGGGGGACACATTGCCATCACAAAACTACTATATATCCAATGTATTTGTGGATTTATGTGAAGGATTTGAAAATAGGACATCAGTAACGTGCATTGAATGTCATTGGATACTATTGAGAAGTTATTGTAAAAAATGTAAGCTCAACGATGAATTGGCCAAATTGCAAGCAGAATTAAAAGGGAAATATAAAGCTCTTTAATTCTGAAACTTGCAGGGTTGGAAAAGACACCTGCTTATTAACTCCAAACAGTAAAAGTAAAGATTATAAAGTCAAAAATGTCTAGTAAAGCTTTCAACTGATTAAATGTTCTTAGGACAAAGATTAGACTAAAAGTGTAGTGCCTTTACATGTAATCAATAAAAAATTATTAATGAAATATTATATTTTTGGTACAAGTGTTAAAAATCACCTCTCAGTTCAGGCTGGCCACATTTCAATAATAGCTACATGTGGCTAGTGGCTACTTCATTAGACAATATAGGCCTAGCTACTCTAATGAATACGGCCCTATATTTTGAATAGTTGCTTTCAACAACAACAAGAACCACCATCTTCCTGATGTCTAAGGTTAGAAAGTGTAATAGTTAACTTTATGTGTCAACTTGAAGGGTGTTTTTAGATGAGGTTAACATTTAAATCAATGAATTTTGAGTAAGTCAATTGCCCTCCATAATGTGTGGGCACCATCCAATCAGATGAAGGCCTGAGAAGGACAAATAGACCAGCCTCCCTGAACAAGAGATAATATACCATTAGATTGCCTTCAGACCCAAATACTTTAACAAGTCATTAATTCCCACTTTCTTTTATGGTGTCCTCCTCTATCGTAAGGGTTGGAAATCAAAAACTACATTTTCCAGAAAACATAGCTAAGATCTTAGATGCAATTGAGATCCCACTAATGAGTTGCACTTGTAAGATTTTGGGATGATAGAATTGAGGAAAAATCTTTCTTCAATTAAGGTCCAACAGACATAAGAGTTTTTCCATTGCTCAATTCTACATTCCTTCGTCTAGTAACTGAAGCAGTTGTAATGGAAGCAGTAATTCTAGCAGCAGCCACAAACGTTTTCCTGTTCTCTGTATCACAGCTACAGTGTTAGACCCAGAAACCAGAAGTCCATGTCCAGTGGAAGCTCTCTGACATTTTTTTCTTCTAGCCTTTCAACAATTTTCTAAATACCTAATTCCTTTTGTCTTGATATACCTACAGAGGTTCTATTTCCCACATTAAACCTAACTGGTAGAATAATGTGTTATATTTAATAAATTGTTTGATTAAGAAAATAAGAATTAGTTTTCATAAATGCTAAGCAGTTATAACAAAAAGAACTTAAAATAAAGGTAGCAAATTAAAATAAAAATTCATTTCTTCTTTATAAAACAGTCCAGAGATACATACATTTTTATCACTTTGTATGCTTTTTGTCAAAAATGAGCACTTTAATTGTAAAAGAGTGTAGATTTTACCATTACATTAATTTTTCTCAAATGTCAAGCATTAGGAAGGTGGCGGTTACCACTGAAGAGTTTGTGCCAACAAAATTAGGCGTAAAGCAGGTGGAGGCTGCCCATATGAATACTGTACAGGCCCTTATAGATCTGAAAAGGGTTTCAGTGGTCTATTAATATATTAAACCAAATCAGAGAAATAAAAATTGATTAGGGTGGAGAGATTCTTTTGGAAAGGGGGTTCTCTCAAACATAGAATGTGACACATACTCTCATGCCAGTTTATTTTATTAGCACAACTATTTTAGTTGCAAATTTTGGAAATCCATCTTAAATTGGCTTCAAGGAATATGTTGATTCACAAACCTAAAAATTCCAGGCTTCAAGCAAATATGGATTCGGGATCTCAAATACTGTCATCAGGACTCAGTTTCATTCTTTTCATTCCAATTTTATTATCCTCTTTTGAGTCAATACTAAGTCAATACCTCCTGAGTTGGTAGCAATTCTATTATCTCAGCTACCTGAGAAGGGACAAACTTCTTTTTCAATGAAAGTCCAAAAAAAGTTCCTAAGGCTAACAGGAATTGATTTAAGTAAGCTTATGTACTCATCCCTGAATCACATTTTGGACAAGGGGTATAATACCCCGATTAGGTGATGTAATATCAGCTCTAACAAGACACATGTAATGACATTAGGCAATTAAGTTCTTTCCCAGTGAAAATTAGTGTGTTCTTACTAGAAGAAGGGGGTATGGATATTAAGTAGAGAATTATTTTTTAAGTTAATCTCCAGCTAGATGGTCAGTACACTTAAAATACATAAACCATTTACTTAAAGAAACACTTTACAGATTCATATGTTAATATTTTAAATTATAGCATCAAATTTAGTAATCTTTCTGGATTAAAATGTTCCTATGTTAAATGTAGAAAATAGCACATAATAAGTGCATAATAAACATTTGTTGAGTAAGTAAATGTATTTGCATTGGCAAAGTTTATCTGTTGTCTATTGCGATATAAAAAAATACCTCAAAATATTATGGCTTAAAATAACAGCTGTTTGTTTTTTCATGATTCTTTGGTTCAGCAGTTTGGTCAGGGCTCGGGTGGGATATCTCACCTCTGCTGTCAGTTGGGCTCACTCATGCATTTGTAGTCAGTTTGCCACTGGCTAATAAGTTTCAACAGATGTGAAATTTTTTTGGCTTGTCCTAGAACACCTTACTCACATGCTTGGAGGTTTCTGGAGAAATAGGGATAACTGGACTATATATCTGTCATCAGCTTCCAGACTGATCAGAGACTTTCGCTTATGGTGATATGTTCAAAAAACATCAAGACAAGGAAAACCCCAATGCACAAATGCTTTTAGGCCTCTGCTTGCGTAGTATTTGCTAATATACCATTGGCTAATGTAAATCACAAGAAATGGAGAAATGTGTTCCACCTCTTCATAGGGAAGATGGAAAATACTATGGCCTTTTTATTTTTTACTTTCCCACATTCTAACTTACGGCTACAATTATTAACATTCCTTCTATTAGCAAAGTAACTCATTCTCTCCAAAGACCCCCCAAAAATCCCAACAAATTTTTGCAGTGGTCTCAAAATCTAGTATCTCATGATCTGTATTTGATCTAAGATAATTGTACATCCTACAATTCATCTCCCATGGAGTCAGTGACACGTAAACTAAAAAGAAAAGTTATCTTCCCAAAACAGGGACATAATATTAGATACTCCCATTCCAAGAGAGAAAGAATAGAGGTATTGGTCCAAAGCAATCCTGAAATTTAGCCAGGCTCAAGATGTCAGGTCACATTTCCTGGAAACACAAAGGTTCCCTTGGTTAGAGATGGACTCTGCTCCCTGCAAGTAATTCCCAAGTCTATTGTTTTCCATGGTTCTTGACTCTGCCCTCTGAGTCATTCTTCTTTTTAGAAAAGAATTACCTAAGTACTTGTTCACCCTGCTTCCTACTTCAAAAAAGTTAGGGGCACAAAAACATTTTCTAATTTGAACTAACCTCTAACCGTTAGTAAAAGTACTTTGATTATTACTACTATCTTTAAAATTCTATGGGTTTTCTACGAATTCACAAAAGCGATAACCACATTTGCTGATGTTGCACTTGTTAAAGCAAGTCACATGGCCAAATTCATATTCAATGGGTGGAAAATAGTTTCCAACTCTTGAAGGAAGGAGTTGTATATCTTTATAGCTTTTTCTTTAAATCTACCACACAGTAAAGGTTTAAACATTCAATAAGAAATGTTCATATTTATTTACCATAAGTAAAAAAGCTATTTTGTGAGATAAGCTCCTGATTCATTACAAATATTGACTTTTCTACAAATAAACTTACTGCCAATTAGCACCTGACATTAAATTTAGAACAAGAAAGAAAGAAAACTAACGTGGAATGTGTAAAAGATTTATAAATGAGACTAATGAAAGAAGAAACAATTTCCTAAATCTTATTCACTAGTCATAGTGCCTAAGTAGTCTCAGAATAAGGTTATGAAGCCCAGAATTCTAAGCTGAGCATTAATATTGACCTCAAATTTTGGGTTTAAAATGAGGATGTTATATGCAATTGCAAACTAGTCCAAAGATAGCCTTGCAAATCTACCTCTAACATAAGAAATGACAGTTATTTTGAGGAGTAAATGAGAATATTTGTCCTTAAAAGTATATCTCACAGTGTTAGTATAATATTATATTTAATTCAGAATACTGAAATTTACTGCCATGATGTAGTGATAAAGGAAAGTAAAAATTTTTGCACGCCAATAAATGTTTTCAAGTCTATTGTTGAGGGTCAATATACTTGTACAGTTTCTATAGAAACTATATTTCAATAAGAAAAATCACCTTGAAGCAAACTAAAAATACTCTATGTATTTCATTATAAAATGTAAGCTTCGGAGCAATCATTCAATGAAATAAACACCGTAAAATGCCTCTTTTTTCCTAAGCTTTTAGCAAATCATACAGAATATAAATGTTAAATATAAGATCTTAATACATATTGCAATTGGTCCTCTTTTCTATTCCCTCAAAGCTTTCTGTGTTTTCTATATTTAGGCATGGGATGGAAGAGGAGATGTGGTAGTTATTGGGAATGGAGGAGCAGTTGGATAGAAAGGTTGATTTATGCTTTGTAAGTTCATATTCAAAGGAAGAAACCTGTACAATCATTTCAATGCAAACTGTGACAAAAATATTCCAAATGTTACTGAGAAACATACTTGAGAAATTGTTTACAGGTCACATATGCTAAAAACTAAAAAATACTGAGAAAGGAATCATAAAGATCTACATAAATGAAGAGATGTGTTGCATTCATGGGTTGACAGAATCAACATAGTGAAGATGTCAGGTCTCCCCAAATCGTTACATAAGCTATAATCATAACAAAATTCCTATCAAATCCTGAACGAGATTTTTTTCTGTAGATGTAGAGAAGATTATTCTAAACTCTACCTGGAAAGGAAAAGGAACTACAAAATCTAAAACAATTTAGACAATGATAGTGGGAGAAATCACTGTACGAAATTTCAAGACTTATTATATAGGTACAGAATCGAGACTTTCTGACTTGTTGGAGGGATAAGCACATAGATCACTGGAATAAAATAGAGAACTAGGAAACAGTCCCATATTAGCATGTCCAACTAATTTTTAACATAGATATAAAAGTAATTCAATGGAGAAAGAATAGTCTTTTCAAAAAATGGTTTTGGAGGAATTGATACCCATAGGGAAAATAAGTGAACCTCAAACTAAACCATACACATTAAGTGAAATTTACCTAAAAGTCTATTTTAACATAAAACAAAAAAACTATGACATTATCAGAAGATAATATAGGAGAAAATCTCAGGACCCAGGGCTTGGAAAAGAACTCTTAGACATGCCAGCAAAAGCACCATCTAAAAAAGAAAAAAATAGATTAATTGACTTTCGTCAAAACTTTTTAAAATTTTGTGCAAAAGACCCTGTTAAGCATATTAAAAGACAAGCTACAGACTGAGAGAAAACACTTTCAATACACACATCTTGACAAAGGACTCATAGCTAGAATATATAAAGAACTATCAAAACTCAATGGTTCAAAAAATAATCCAATTAAAAATGGACAAAAGTCATGAAGAGACATTTTACCAAAGCATATCTGTGGATGGTAAATAAGCACAAGAAGATGTTCAATATAACTGGTCATCAGGTAATGTAAATTAAGACTGGAAAACAAATTGGCAGTTTCTTTAAAAAACTAAATATTCACTTAGCAAATGATACAATAATTGAGCTCCTGGACATTTATCACAGATAAATAAAAATATATCTATACAAAAGTCTGTACACAATTGTTCGTTGCAGATTTGCTTGTAATAGTCAAAACTGGAATCAACCAAACTGTTCTACAATTGGTAAATGGTTAAGGAAACTGTGGTACAAACATACCATGGAGTACTATTCAACAACTGAATGGGAAGGAATTATTGATGCACCAACTTGGATGTACCTCAAGTATATTAACACTGAGTGAAAGGAAGCTTATCTAAAAAGGTCACAGACTATATGGTTCTATTTATATAATGCTCTGGAAATGACAAAATTGTAGAGTTAGCAAGCAAATTAGAGGTTGCCAGAGATTCGTAATGTAGCGGGGGAGAGAGATGAATGTGACTATAAAGATGTAATATGTGATGGAATAGTTTTGTATTTTAATTATGATGTGGTTGCATGAATCTACACATGAGATAAATTGTAGATTTGCATGGAGCTGCACAATTGGCATGGAACTATACAGACACACTCCAAATGTCAGTTTTCTGGTTTTGATATTGTGCTATGCTATAGTTATGTAAGATGTAACCTTGGGGAAAAGTGGGTGAACTGTACGTGGGATCACTCTCTATTGTCTTTCCAACTTCCTATAAACCTATAATTATTTCAAAATAAAAAGTAGAAAAAAATGAAAAAAAATACATAGTCCAGATATCAGCAGACATAACTTTGGCAGTTGTAGATTTAAGTCAATTACCTTAGACTTCTATTTCCATCACCCGAAGAATTCTAAGCCACCCAAGTATTTAGCAGGTTCTCAAATCTTTCAGTTCCTCATGCTTCTCCATGCTTCCATGTTCTTTTGTGGTTATGTTTTGCTTGCTTGTCCTGATACAAACCTTAGTCACAACACACACACACACATACACATATACCAGGGATAGGGGAAGGGAAGAGAGAGAAAGCACTCATAATAAGGTCTTGGAGAATTCATATGGAATTTACTTTGTGGGCAAGAGGAGGAGCTTACGATGCTTACAGCTCATGCTTTTTCCATCTCACTTGATCTGTTTCTCCATCGGTACTCCTGATGAACCCCTCCTTCCCACATTTCTCCAAATATTCTGAATTCTTTCCCTCTTTTCTGCTAAGTTGATTTGTATCCTCAGAAGTCCAGCTGGTCCCTGGGCTAAGGCAAAATCCTATTTAATTTAGACAATCCTATGCAGTAGATAGTCCTATCCTCATTTTACAGATGGAAAAACTGAGACACAGAAAAGTTAAATAAATTTCCCACTGTTACACAATAAGCAAGTAGCAGACCAGGTTTGAACTGAGGTTTGTTATGGCTCCCAAATCTAAGCTCTTAATTCCATTCTATATAGCTGCCTATAAGTGCTCCTATACTTATGGCATAGAGGAAAAACGCAACAATTATATGTGCATGTTTGAAAGAAGAATCAGAAGTCATTGTGTTTATTTCCCACAGCATCTACATAGTGCCAGGTACATATAGGTACTTAATGATTATTTACTTAATTATGTCTAATTTAATTCAAAAAAGCTGAATAAATTAAAAGTTATATTATACTTTTCTATTTTATTTATTTAGCATATGCCTATAGAGTATACATAAAGCTTGGCATATATACTACATTATTTATATTTTCCTTCTAATGTGCTACCACATTTTTTTCTCTGGAATACTTGATGTAGCTGGTTTCCCTCCTTAATTGCCCCCAATTCACACCCCTTCTAACTTCCTAAATAACCTATGACCTAATAGTTCAATATTCCAGTCACTTAATAAATATGCTAGTAATTGCCATTTTGTGAACAAAATACATCCCATTGAACCTCTTCATGTTTTATATTTGTTTTCAAATATCCCATATACCATTGTATTAACACATACTTTTTATTGTCCCTTTTCAGCATTTCTGAAATTAATAATAATGTGTTGGCAATTAATTTAAGTTTTAAAACACCTGCTGGTTGTTTTATGTGTTTTATGGTTTCTGGGAGGAGGGATTAACATGTGTGCAATATGGAAAGATTTTTCTTTGCTCTCTCTTTCCCTTTTTAAAAAATTTTACTGCCACATCAAATTTATACTATATATTCCCATGCTATAAAAATGCCTGCTTTCCAAACTATTGCATGTGCTGGTTTTATAAGGTGCACTGAAGGGGATTTCCCCTCCCTGCATCATTTTGATAATCATTTCTGCCTCAATGCATGAAGGGGTTCTTTTGTATAATGGATGTTAGAATGTGTTGATAACTTTAACAGACAGTTGTTAAATTGAGCATACATTTAGACAGTAATTTGCACCGGCTATAACTACAATACCTTGTGTGCTACCAGAAGAAACTGACATATTTCAGGAAGGGTGAGCACTTGTAATTCATCAGATATTAAATGACAAGATTGGTTTAACACATTCTATATATCTCATCCTGGTTGACATGCAACTATTTTACTCGTCCTAGAGTGCAAATCAAAATGACGTCTATTACTGTGCTCACATTTCAGATAATCAAGGCCTACAATAATGGAACAAATATTGTTAAATGTGCACTATTGCAGTACTCACGTTCATCTTCACCCCCATCATTAAATTAGTTGAAAGCATGAGCAGGGAGCATGACATTCTACTAAGTACTTCCTGCCTTTTAGGAAACTATACCAGTGTCTACACACCAGAGAAGTGACGACAATTAATCAAAATTAACAACCTCCTCCATCAATACCCATCCAACCTGATTTGACTAATATACTACGGAAATCCTTAGGCACTGGAATAGAGTTTGGATGTTTATTTATGTTTCCTTTCTTATTACATAGTGATACCCCAAGATAAAAATAACAAAAAGAAAGATCAGAAAGCTAAAATCCATGACATGACAGATTTGCACTCCACTGCTCCTTAGTCTTTGGTAGGCTGGAGAACTAAAACCAACACCAACAGCAACCTCCATGATTGAGGAAATCATTGTTTATACTTCTCCCTATCAGAAATTGTTTTGTTTTTGCTAATCCATATCTCACTACCTATAATTGCTTTTCTCCTTTTTCCAGTCGGTAAAAAACTACTCATTCTTTAAGTATTGCCCATGGGAAACAGCAACTGATTTGAAAGCATAAATATATTTTACTTATTCTTATACCCTCAGTGCTAAGAAAATGGCATATACAGGATGCTTGTAACAAACGTTTATTGAATGAATAATCTGAAACAGGCAAATATAGACTTAAATTCTGGCTCCAACTTGACTGACTGTGTGAGACCGAGCAAGTTAGTTAACATTTCTGAGCCTCGTTTTCCTAATCTATAAAATCAAGAAAGTATAATTTATCTCAAGGCCTTATAATTTCATGAGATGTGTACATTAAGTGCTCAGCACAGCCTAAAAACCTGACTCACTCTCCTTCCCCACAATTCTGCCTTCTCCGTTTCCCTTTTTCTTTTGAGTTTCCTTTCTTCCTTCTCCAAATTCCCAGAATCAGAGTTAGAACTGCTTTGCACCCAAAGAAGCAGCTCCTTTTGAAATATAGTGCACAGCGTTCATCAACTCTGGGCTCACTGATTGGTAACCCTCATTACTAGAGGTGAATTTCAAGTGATAAGAATCCTGCAAAATAGAATTTATCAGAAACTCTGATTGTAGAGTGCAAGCCCGAAACAGTAATATAAACAATCTGATGCTCTGAGAAGTTACATATTTATACATCTCAATACTTAATCAAAAAAAAATTGTTTTGATAACCACTCTAAAGGGAACCTGAGTTACCTATCAATTTTCATTATGATAATGTTCCAAAATTATTGTCATAAAAAGAAGGAGCTAGAGAGTATACAGCAAAGAATTGGGGTCAGGGGGAAGGATAGTTAGCAGTGTGTTGGGGAGTTATTTTTTTAAAGGAATGTATTTTTCTGCATTTTGTTATATTTGTGGTGCTTGTTTTCAAATTTTTCCAATTTTGTACTTTGTCTCTTTCAAAACAAGGATTTATTTTCATATCTAATTTTGGATTTTTTCAAATGGAGGGGCTCAAAATTGTGTGCACATTGGTGTCTGCCTACAAAACCTAGATCTAACCTTACTCAACGTTTTTGTCATTTATTGTCTTATTATTTGGATAGAAGGTCCACATGCACAAAATTCACATCTTTTTGGTGCCCTTCTGCATATCAGTGTCTACACACTAGTCCAAATTTCAGACTTCCAGAGAGATAATATTTTCCATCTTTTAACATGACTATTAGGTATCTCGTTATATCATAGTTCATGTCGAGTGGCTCCCTTAAGCTTTACTTCACATGCAATGTCAAGACTGGACATAAAATTCTAAAATATAAACTGGTCTACTGGGATAGTACTGATGCTTTCTTCCTGGAAATTATGAGTTGGAGAGAAGTTGCTACAGATATCCAAGCATCTGCCACTTGAGTTTGTGTGGTACAGATGGAAATGTCCCATGCACACTGAGGCACAACTTCAAATATGTTTCTTTGGCTGTGGATTCCTGGGAAACAATAAGAGCAAACAGACAATGTTGCCTAGAGTAATTAGGAACAGAGTGACTTGTTCTGTGCCCTCAGGAAATTGTTGCACACTGGGAAGGCACACCCAAAAAATTTTCCTCTGAACTTCTCTGTCTGGTGAGAGGCAACAGCTGGCAACATAACTGGCTGGGCTACATCAGTTTGCATTAATTTCATTGAAGAGTAAAATATTAATACACTCTTGTTAAAAGAAGTTAAACAGAACTTATCCCTGAAAAGTCATCATCAATCTTCCTAATGACCTTCCAAATAAGATAGAAAAAATGAACACATTTTACAGATAGGAAAATCTGGATAAATGGGTTTTTGTTCAAGGTCAGAAGTCTGAAAAAATACAAACGATTATTTTTCATAAATTAAGGTTTTGCTATGGTTGCCTCAATCCTATTCTCTGCTTGCTGCAAGAAAGTGTTTTTTCTGCCAAATGGCATTTCTAGCAGAAATAAATACTTTATAAATCCATTCCCTTCGAAACTTGCATTCAAGTAGAGTCAATCTTATTTTTAGAACATTTATGCATTCCTACTTTAAAAAATCATTTAAAGTTCTACTTATAAAGATCATATTTCTTCTTTACTGCCAAAAGATCACAAATGCCTACAAGGCAGAAAACTTCCTGTTGAACAAGGGAGATTAGATGAGGCTTTCAAGAAAAGATTAATTTGTCTATTGAAATACAGTTGGTATTGCTTAAGCTGATGATTTTCTTAGCAACCATTGCAATGAAAGCAATATGACTTAATGTCACCAGTTTTAATGACTGAACATTTTGGTACCACCAAAATGCATTAGGTTCAGTCTTAAATAAAGCAATCATTTACAAGTGACTGGAAGCAAGTGATCATCAATAGAATAATGTAACAGAAATGGAGAATAAGAAGAATTAAAAGCATGCTTCTACATCTTTAAAAGTCAAATAAAATCATCGGAGCTTCTTCAAATTGCTGATATGGGCATAGCTTATATATCTAATTACAAAGTTTCCCTTGACCAAACCACATAAACAAAGAAGCATTTTTCCTTACTTAAGAGGGTATTCAAACCACAAATTGCTCTGCAGTATACTCCTAATATAGATAAGCTTGAAACTGCTTTATTTAGTCTTCATACACACACATCAAAATAGAAAATGGTTGCATGTTTAAGCATTTCAGACCCAATCCTGTTTTAGCAAATTCTAGCTTACAATATGATTATAATTACATAGATTTATAAAACCTCAAATATCTCCAGTTATCTCTTGGGATTTTTCTTCTTCTCTGTTTTTTCATGTACTTAATCAAGACCCAGATAATCACATATGGTCTGAAATGCCTTTCCTGCTTTTTGGACTCTTAATTTTATAAATCACTCAAGACTCTTAAATTAAAATGCCACCACATTCATGAAACTGTCCCACTCTGATTACCACCACAACCACTTTCCCCAGTAGAACTGATTTCTCTTCAAAAATGTACTTGGCTGGTGGCCTGCACTATAATCTTTCCAACTTCTGACTAATAAGCCTACAGATAACCTGGACGTTTGAATACACACAAATAGAAACATTCAAAACAATACCCAAAACTCATTTTGACTGACAACCTACCCTCAGAATCTGAGCAGTATTTTCATAAAATTTTAAGACAAATGTCCCCAGGTTAAGAAAATCTATCACAGGCTAGTTTCTGATAAATCTTTATAAGCCAGAGTTGCTCTGTCCACCTGAAAGAAAGTAAAAATTCAATTTATTGTTCATTTATTCATTGGCTTTTAGCTCACATAATAAGACAGAGACAATTCAGCAGAATTCTGAGTTGGGGAGAGAACAAAACCTGGTTTGCTGGTTTAGTTCCTCAATAAAAGTGTAAAATAAAGACCAGGATGATATTTTACCCTCAGAAAGACAGTGATTTGTTATCTACAATAAAATCTTAAGGCTCCCGCCCACCACCCCTAACTGAATGGACCCCCTCTTGGCCAAGGGGATACTCTAAAACTGAGTTGCTGGCCATGAGAAGGGAGGTCAGACAGGCTTCATCATGCTACCCTCCCTTCTTGTAGATATCCTTTGTAACTCACTAACCGGCCTAAGGCTATGCAAGACAAGTCTGTAGGTCCTCAATTTACATAAAAATCACCAAGTCTGTGTATATGTTTGGTGGCTTATTTCTGATTAACAGACTTCCTTATCTTAAAACATTCCAAGCCTTTACACAAAGCTTCATTTCTTTAACCAATTACAAATCAGAGTCTTTAAACCCACCTATAACCTGTAAGCACCCCTCCTCTTTGAAATGTCCTATCACTTCAGGCCAAACCAATGTACGCCTTTCATGTATTGATTTATGACTGTACATGTAATTCCTGTCTCCCTGAAATGTGTAAAACCAAACTGTAACCCAACCACTGTGAGTCCACTTGCTCAAGGATTCTTGGGCGTGTCTCCCGGCCATGGTCCTCAAATTTGGCTCTGAATAAACCTCTTTAAATAATTTTACAGAGTTTGGTTTCTTTTCCATTAACAGATTCATCAGGAGTATGGATGTTTGGAAATCAGTGGAGTATAAGGGATGGAGTCAGAGAGATGTCTGAAGGTCAGAGAGGGGGATGTGCAAGCTTGAAGATTTAGCCCATTGTGAGAGAAGGGACACCATGGATGTAAGGACTTGGCTCCCAAAAAGAATGGCTCTGTGACATTCCCCAAACAAGACAGAGAATCATATGTAGGCCAAGCCATAGAAAGCTATTACAACATCATCAACAAGAGGCAAGAATCCATGGTTTCCATGAAATAGCATAAGTGGTAGGGCTAAGAAACAACAGGAGGATTTAAAAGGGAAGCATGATATTATAAGATAATTGGATGATCCACAAAGACAAGAAGCAGAGATAATCAAGGTGTAAAGTGAGAAAAATTAAATAATCAATATGTAAAGTTTTAAAAATTAAAATATTAAAATAAAAATCTCCATAGAAAAGTTAAATGGGAAAATATTGTACACTAGAGAATTGAATCAGTGGGGTTAGATTGTTAGTGGGGGTTGGGAGTAGGGAATTGTGAGGATGAAATCATGGAAGAGATGTTGACAGATATGGAGAAAAACACAAAGAGAAACCACCCAGGGCCTAGATACAGCCCACAACCAGGACTACTGAACAGAGGAAGAAGCAATTACATATTTAAAGAGAAATTTTTAGCACATAAAACTGGTCCTCAAATAGTCAATAAAAAGGACATCAGAGCATTTGAGGCAAGACACAAAAAGAATAAGCTATCTAGACAATTCATGTGGAAAGATTTTAATGATAACAATAAAGGGAAAAAATCCTGCACTCTAAAACACAAAAAAAGAAAAGAAACAGAAGGGTATGTAAAGAGACAAAATTGAGCTGTCCTCAGACTTTCCTGTAACTTTCCTGTAACATTAAATACCAGAATATACTAGAGAAACATTCACAAAACTGTGATGAGAGAAAAGTTTGTGATCCATAAGTTTTTATACCCTGCAAGTTTTCATTGGTGTATAAAGGCAAATGAAAGAAATTTCAAAATAATATGAAGTCTTAGGAAAAAGAAGCCATTCATGTGGCTACACTCAGGAAAAAATAGCTGAAGACATTCTGTAGCTAACTTTGAAATGAATCAAAATCAAGGGCTTAATAGCAGGGAAGATATTTTATAAAACAAATGGCAGTTAGCACAGAAATTGGTAACAGATAACATTGTGTCTCCATCACTGTAAATACTGCTAATGCAAGGAAAGCAGACATCAAAAATCATTATTGGAGAAGGAGAGACAACATAAAAGCTATCATTGGTAGCAACAATTAATATCCAAATTTATGTATTATACTAACATAAGTGGATGATAGAAGGCAGTGAACAGGCAAAGTATGCTAAATTCTGTTTGATGCAGAAGGCAGAGAAAAAAAATCTTTTTATTTTCCTCTTTGATAATCAGAGAAATAAAGTCTGAAAATACATTTTCAAATACATAAAAATAACCATTTGTTTAAACCAAAAATTTAAAATAAGATGAATATTTTACAAATCTCTGTAAAACAAATGCAAATAGACATGGTCCATTGAGTTGACAAAAGAAAATGAAGGTAGTATTTTTTAATATTTATTTTAAAGTATTAAACAAAATTAAATACATGGAGCCAACCAAATCAATTATAATAATAATGGAAGTTATCTATTAAAATTATCTACTGAAAGACAAGAATTCTCAGATTGAGGTAAAACATAAGAAACATGCAAATGCCCCATCCAAGGTCATGTGATTAGAATTTATTCACTGCCAAACCTATTGCAAATACTTTACAGGTATTGATTCGTATAGTCTTTGCAGAAACCTATCAGGCAGTACTACTTTTGTCCCCATTTTACAGATGAGGAAATAAGATATAAGGAAAAAAATAGTTTGAGATGCATCTAAACTTCATAGGAAAGTTAAAATTAAAAAGGAACAAATATTCACCAAAGTCACGCAGAAATATAGTAGAGATGGAAATACTGATTTCCAACAGTTTCAAGTGTTATTACACAAGTAGCATCGTATAGTTTTTGATATAAGGAATGATCAAAAATTAAGATGAATGACCATCAAATTTTTATCTAGATATCAAAAAGTTGTTAGGAATACTGGGAAAAACTGGGAGTCACTATCATTGCAAGATAATTTAATATACCTCTCTCAAATTTTGACAAATCAAATAGCCAGAAATAAATATCAGAGACATTTTGATTATTGCAAGGCAAACTATTACATCTAACCAAGACCCAACCTTTCTTTTCAAATATCGTATATTTCTTAGAATATTTTGAAAAGCAGGAACATCTTCCATGTGCTCCTAAAATATTGCTTCTTTGCATTTTATACACATTCATATGTATACACAGCAAAATATCCAGTATGGCATCAATTACATGCTACATGATTTGCTTATAGGGGTTAGGGTATATTTTAATGGTCTTCATTGCATTTTTTGAATTCTCTAAGTTTTTAATATGTCCACAAAAGACTGCTATAATCAGAAAACTTATTCGTCTTATATTCATGCATCCAAAAAATGCTTACTGAACACTTAATTGTGTCCCAGTTGGGGTTAGTAAGTGGTGACTGATCCTGAGGGAAAATATTAATAAGCAACAGAAAGAATACAAGTTTCTTTATTTTCAGTAAAGGATTCATGAACTTGACACGAGGAACACAGCTGTACAAACCAGGAGGCTGAGTGGGATCAGCTTTATAGGAAGGGCAAACAGTCCTACAGTTCAATTCCCAGGAGGGTACCTCACTTCCATCTCCACTGCCTAAATGGGGTGAGAATTTCATCAGGTGATTTGAGGAGCTCCATTTGCCATTCCCATGGGAATTTTTACACCTTCTTGGCCTCTCCCAACTGCTCTGTGGACTCTGGCTATGTGTCTATCTGCCTACCAGGCAAAAGTACCTGTCAGCAGCCCAACAGTTCCCTGGGTACTTACTGGGAAGGGCTACCAAGGGGATCCTGGGGGCAACTTCTGAGGTCTGTATTTCCCTGGAAGGCCCAGGCTGTAAGCCTTTATGAAATCTGTTCCTAAGACAACATGCTGGCTGGCAAAACAACACTGAAAAAATGCACACACTCCTGACCTCCTGGAATTCATATTTTAGAGGAGAGACAAACATTGGGTAAGTGATTACCAGCGTGATGAATGGAACCAAAAGAGAGAATGATGTGGTGAACATCCATTTTTCGTTTCTTTACTTTCCCCTTTTGCATTGCTGATTATCCCAATATGGACCTTGTTACCTTCTGTTTTGTTCTGTGCTTCTCTGTGAGCACATCTGTTTTTCCACGTAGTCAGTTTCTTGCAGGCATCTGCACAGTGCCTGCCTCAAATTAAATGCTCAGTAATGTCATGCTAAAATGAATAAAGAGAAAGCATTAGGTTTCTCAATAGGCTTTCCTTTGTCAATATTTTCTATTTAGACAAAACTTTCAAGACACTAGGAGCCATGTTTATTTGATTAGCTTAAATCTTGTACCAGATAATTCTGTAGGTTTTTTTCTTTTGCTTGTTATTGCCTAACCTCAAGAAATGATGAAGTGAGAGTTTTTATGTACAGAAAGAGTAAAGTTAACCTTGTACTCACCTACGAAAATATGTGCTAGCTGTTAGTGATACAGTTCAATGTAACAAAAAGATTGTAGTATTTACCTCTTTTCTTGTAGCCAAGTATGGGAGAGAAGGGCCTGTGACAAGTGGTTTCTGACTCTGAAAGAGGTAGAGCTGCACCATGAGTAACCATACCCTTGTCAGTGCTATGGAATATACTCTGTTTCCTTGGGTGTGACTTTGAGACCCAGTAAACCTTTCAGCTCCCCTCTATTCTGTCATTTAGTTGGAGTCACTGCCACAGCCATATTATGAATAAAAGGAAGTACAGTCATCTGATCTGTGCACCTGGACTCTGAAAATGTACTTTTGGACCAATGGTGGGGAGTTAGGGTCACTAGGGTGTTGCTAGTAGTTCTTTTTTGACTAAGACTAAGAGGCTGGGCATTAATTGGCTTACATCAATTAATCCACACTATGGGATAGGGATGATTGGATTCAGTTGTTCCCACTGAACAATTAGTTAGGTCTTCCCCTACACCCAGTGCCTAGCAAAAGGACTATGTAACAGTGAGTTATCTTGTAAAGACAAGGCTATAGAGGTGTGAGCCAGTAAAATCTTGTCAGAATTTGATGCCAAGACACAAGTGTTATATCAGGTGAGAAGTGGAAAACTTTTCTGGATTTCATGTGACATGTCTTCAGTGTTCCTCGAGAGGCCCTCTATTGCTTGCTCTGGTTTTCTATCTCTATCCTTCAAGTCAGGGACCACCCTCCCTTCTCTAACTCATTTTTCTAACTAATTTAGGAGACGTGTGGTGTCTTATTGCATCCTGAACAGCCCCATATCCATGGGAGGGTTTCAAAAGTAATGCTTGGTGATGATTATAGTAAAGGTTGAGTTTCAATTCTGGCAGGTCTCAAATTGGGAAACAGATAAAGTTACATTAGAATCTCTTTTTAAGCCTAAAAAGTAACATGTCATCCTTCTCTCAGCTGGGATAGAGCAACCTAAATTGTCAATAACCAATTCTTAGGCTCAGAATGTTTTCAAGACTGAAATAAAATCTCTGGTTCCCATGTATGTAGAATACCCCCACACTGCTGAAGTTACTGGAGGCTATGCCACTATCAGTCCAAAAAAATTTTTCAATATCCATTTCCATGTGTACAGTCAGAAATTCATCCTATACATCACCCTCAGCTATGCTGTCACTGTGTGAAAGAGAAGGTCTTCCCTTTCTTCACGTCCACCCTCATGATGACTGTAACTTAGTTGAAAATAATAGGCATTTCTTAGTGAAGAATTACCCAGTGCCCATGGTGGGCACCTTGCCCAAATTATCTCATTTATCTTCGTGTATCACACACCATGAAAGAGATGGTATTAGCCACTTTTTGGACGTAACTCAGGCACATAGTAAGTAACAAGCCTAAGTCCACACAGATGTAAATTACATAAAGAAAAACATGTTAGAATTAGAGATAATGGATCAGAGGAGAAAGCTACCGCTTCTGGCTGTGTTGTCACAGAAGGTTTAAGGATGGTGCTCACTTGTGAACACAAGCTTGAAGCAGTGATTTGTGTAATGAGAGAAGTAGGCTACCATCTGGCCAAAGAATTGCATTTTGCCCCAACACTAGTTCCTTCATATTTACTCATATATGAAACATATATTGATATGTACTATGTACCAAAAGCTGTTTTTTTTTTTTTCATGCTGGAATCCAGTTTATATTGCAGTCAAAATCTGTATCCTTTTTAATGCATACTTCTCTCTGGAGAAGAGAGTAAGACAATGTGCAAATAAACACAAAGTATGCCCGTTTGTGATTGGTTCTATAAAGATGAATGCAACAGCTTAAGGGAGCAAAGAGTAATAGGGGTGGCAGGGTTGCCCTGTTTTTATAGTTGTCAGGGAATATCTCACTGAGACTTGACAGCCTGATGGAGAAAGGAAGCCACGGGTGTACCTGGGTGAAGAACATTTCACATGAAGGCAAGGGCCAATGCGAAAGTTTGAGGTAGAAGATGCGGTCAGATGGGGACCTGGGACCAGGAAATTCAGAGTCTTGCAGTCAGTAAGAACTTGTTTCATCTTGAGAAAAATGTAAATTAAACTTAGGGTGTGTTTGTGCAGAGGAATTACAGTTAGATTTTTAAAAGGATTACTCTGGCTGCATCTTAAGCAATGAGTCCAGCATTACAATTTTGCACCTAAAAAGATTATAAAATATAAATCCTACAAGATACATTCAGGCAGGCCCATCGCAACAGTTTATGGAATCCTCATTAGCATCTTATTTTTAAAGCAAACCAGTAAGTCTGGGGTAGCTGATGTATTAGATTCACTGCAAAAACTCACGTAGAGCCTATGAATAGTCACGTGTTCTGTCAGGAGTTCCAAAACTAGTTTAGAAACACAGCAAGAGTAAATCCAGTTACCTCAGCAACTGAAGTGATTTGTCTTTCAGTAGGAGGGCCTCACATAGAACTGTGCCTCTGTTAACTTCAGCTGGATGTCAGACGACAGTAAGTCTAGGCACTCGCTACATGACCAGGAGATTTTTAACTCTATGATGAATTTGTGTCTTGTACAAAGACTGTGCTGCTTGAGGTAATAACTGTTCCCACTACCCCTTTGCAGAACTTGATATCTATATGCACAAGCCAAATTTCAAGACCTTTGTTCTGTGCCTTTTATTTCACATTTCCACTTAGATTTCAGACACTTCAAATTAGATGTTCAATTCTTATCCCAGTTTCAGTAAGTCCACTATATTCTCCCAAAGGCATCTGTATTTTTGTTCCAACTTTCCCTTTTCTAGAATCAGCCTTGTCATTACTCAAACCTCCAAGACTAGACAGTTTGATAGCATCTTCAACTACTCATTCTTATTCAGATTTAATATCTAATGTGAAAAACGTCAGTTTTTCCTCTTAAAATGCCTTGATAGTCCCTCTATCCCCACTTCATTCAAGTTTTAATCACTTATATTTGAATGCCAAGGAAGAGTCTCCTCTCTTCTAGCTAAATCCGATGTTCCTCTATTCCAATTCATTTTACACACTCCTGCTAGAGTCAGTCTAAGAGATGATTTGAGTTCAATCGTCCCTTTAATCAAGAACCTATAAAAGCTCACTATTTTATCTAGCAAGTTAAGTCAAATTTCTATTGTCTACATTTAAAGATCCTTCCAGGCTTGACAGTGCCCAAGTCCTCTTAAAGAAAACCAGAGCTGGACAGTAGTTAAAGTGGTAAAAAATAGATTTTATTGAGTATCTTCTGCAATAGGGGAAAAGAGCCTTCAGTATGGAAGTAGGCTCAATTCTGAATGCAGAAGAGGGTTCAGAGGAGCCTGACTAAAGTTAGGTCAAGGAGAGTGTCTTGTCAGTGCCTTATGCCATTCCAGGCAATTGATGGAATTTGGCTGCGTTCTTCTCACAGACCATCTCATATAACACACACCTACCCCTACTTTCCTCAGAGGAAAATCTTGCGTGAATTGCCTAGGTCCCCTCTCCACCCACCCAAATCACAGTCTTCAGAACCCAGCAAAAGAGTCTATATCTTCATGAAACCCTTATGAAGTCAAGAGTTCCTCGTGACTTTCTTACCTCTCAGGGTTTACTCACTCAGGTGGTGAGCTCCTATTGAGCACAAACTATATATCAAGCCCTGTGTCACACGCAGAGAGAGATACAAGCAACACAACCTGATCCCTTTAGTAGTGATTTCTAGGCACCCCGCCATACCTATTTTCTTCTTCTCTTGTAATAAATTCCTTGCAGTTTAGCTCACTAGACATGAGAAAAAGACATGTACAATTTGCAAGTTATGACATTTTAAAAAGGAGTGTGCCCTCTACTTTTCCTCTCTCTCTTTTCTGTTGGGTGCAATGTGGACATGTCGTTGAAGCTGGTGCAATCACCTTGGGCCATGAGGTAGAAGCCATATGAAATAAAAGGAACTGGTGTCTGGAGTATTGTGGATCTCATCTCCCCATGAGCATGAGGTAATGCTTATAAAACCCTCAGTGTGACAGCTGGCACATAGTAAATAATAAAAGAAAGTGAATAATGACAATGTTGATGATGATGAAAAGGAGGATGTTGATGTTTGTGGTGGTGATAACTATGATGATGATCATGATGCCTTGTTAACAATATACTTAGGAATTTGAATTTTCATCACTTCTGGCTGTGAAAATAAAGCAGCAGGCTTAACATTGAAAGTAACCTAGATTGTATTCAATGTTCCTCACTGGGATTGAAAAACTGAAGTCATGCAGCTTTTGCTAGCTCTTTGCTAAATCATTGATCTACTTTTTAAGGTAAAATCCAAACTCTGCTAGATACAGAAAAGACTGAGGAGCCAGAGAAAAGAAGACTGGGCATAGCTAGGACAGTTAACTTCATCTAGAAACAAGGAATTTGGTGCTTGGGTTTAAAGACTGGATGACTAACAAAGACCTCACAAACTAGGACTAAGGAGTGATTCCTTCTGATGAAAGCTTGGGAGTAATTTAGGGTTTAAGCAGCAGAGAAGAGGATGAGGCTTTTGGCAAGAACGCTGCAGACCATGTACCTCCTTTCTCTTTTGAGATTAAAATAAAGGTTAGAATTCCTTTTTAACTGCTAATAAGTGTTTAGATTGGGATTGTGAAATGAACTTTAACCCATGGAGAGGCTGAACCCCAAAACTAAGGAGACACAATTTTTTTTTAAAGACACAGAAGTTCTGAAAGACAGATTTTTTTTAAATGTCAAGGCTTAGATTTTATTTTTACATTCATCATACTTATTTTAAGTATAAAATATCATTAAACATGCCTCTTTTTAAAAATTTTTTCCAAAGTGAAAGGCAAATTGTGGAGCACTATTCTAAGTAAAATGAGATATTGAAAGGATTTAGAAAGAAATATGATGTGATTTGACTTATGTTTATTGAGGTATTTTTACATCAATGTGGAAAGGAATGGTATATACTAGAATTATGTAGAATTATTATGAATCTGATGAATTGCAAGCTATTATGCAGTAAGGGGTATGATCTACATTTCTCCTTAATTGCCCCACCCAACACCCATATGGTCTGAGATGTAAAACTAAAATACCATTGTACGTTTATATACTCACCTCACAGCTGAAGAAATCTCTCTATATTATCACATTTTGCCCCTAAAAATACTGCTGATATCAATATCGTTACAGAGACCTCAAAACGTCAAAACATTTATTTCCCAATTTACCTGATTATTTCTTGAATGGTTTTCCATTAATACACACTGACTTTCATGTAATTATATTATTAAAAATATGTATGTGTGTGTATATATTATATACATGTACATGCATATGATGTTTATATATGTATATATGTTGGCATAGGCAAAGTTATTTGCTCTTTATAAATAATTTCTGTGCCCTCATAAAGAAGTTATGAGGTAAATACTAGTGATCTCATGTGTAATGAATGGGAAACAGACATAGAAGGTCAAGTCACTTGCCCAAGGTCACACAAGAACATATCACACAGCTGGGATTTGAACCATGGTACTCATCTCCAGGAGCCTTGCTACTAATTATTCTCTGCCCACATAAATGGAGCTACAACCCCAGTCTTCTAAGAACTAATGCCAAGCTTCAACATTTCAGTAAACACATACAAAGCCAAGCAGACAACATAAACTAGTGAAGCAGATGTGTGAATAAAAATACTAGGAAGACACTAAGGAAATGCGAGGACTGTTGTTAACTGAGAGCAGTGCCTCTTGTGAAGCCAAAGGCCGATACACCTTGCAGGATGCAGGTCCTCTTTTGCTATGTTTCTCACTTTTTAAAGAGAAGTTAGAAATCTTTACTTTTATGTGAAATTTACCAATCTTCAAATATTGGCTCAAAATAATTCTACACATTCTGGGGCTAAGTAAAGCACCTTCTTTTGCACTAAATCCAGTTTACGGACCAATGGTTTTTAACCTTCACGGGTCATCTTGTACTTTACAAAACTGAAATAATATGTTCAGTAAGAAAGACTTGGGCCTAAATTCTGGTTCCAGAGTTTATTAACTCTGACCTTGATATATTATTTAACCTCTCTGAACCTCAGGTTCCTCATCTCAAGTTAAGAATCATGCCTACCTCAATAGATTACTGTGAAATAATGCCTGTAACTCAATTAGCACAGTGTCTCATACATAACAAATGCTTCCATTCATGTTCCTAGTTATATTTGTATTGCTACTCCATGTTGCCTTGTTTTTTATTATTCATCATTTACTTAATTAGCTTAAATTTAGGGTCAAAAATGGGCTTACATCTAAGTAAATTGCTTGTGAGCTAATGCCGTTCTTAGGATCAAGATAACAATAACATGTGATTTCATTTTAACAGCCTTTTCCATGACTGACTGATGCCTGAATTTTTTCCCTTGTGCTCTATTATTTTAAACTTAAGGTGCTAATCTCCATTAAAAGCTGATTCATTTTAGAGACAATATTCTAAGGAAAATTTTTACTCATTTTTGTAAGCCTCTGTTCTGCCAAGTTTTAGGTCTTCTCTGGGAAGATAAGCCAGAGGAGGAAGGGCCCACGAAACGCTGGGCATGGGAGCAAGAGGCCCTAGAGGAAGAAGTGGGTGATGAAAGGGCCTAAGCAACACACATCAATCTTCTCTCCCTTTTGCAAGGGGTCCCTCTGTTGCCCGTTGTAGTAGTCAGAGCCTAATCAGTATACAGAAATCACTAGAGCATATGAACGGGGTGCAGAATTTGTTACATAGGGGAAGGAAGACCAGAGATGTCAAACAGGGATCTGTGTAGCTACCAAGACATTAGCAGTAGCCACAGGAAACCCTTACTCTCCTGGGCCAAAGGACAGAGAGATGTGGCAGCAGTTCCAGGACCCAGGTGTAGAGGTCACCTGGAGGAAACTAAAACCAGGTGGGCCTGCCTGGCAGCAGCTGAGCTGTAAAGGAAATACAGCTGGGGCCTGAGAGGATACTTGAGTCAAGAGAGAGAAATACCCTGACTTCTCCCTTTCCCCTCTCTCTAATCTGCTACCTGAGGTGACCTGTTGGTCAAGCCCCAGCTGGAAGCCCAGCTGACAGGAGAGTGTTAGGCATCAGCCCAAAAGATCAAACCCCCCCCTACCCTTAGATTCAGCCAAGAGCAAATGAAAAAGCAAATATATATCTGAGGGCCCCCCCCAGTAAGAGTAGGGAAACTGCAGCCTTCTGATTTCAAGATTGTTCTTTTTTAAGCACCAAAGGAGGCAAGAAAAGCTTCATCTTTCTCTGCTGCACCCCTTTTAATAAAAGCATTTGTTCTGTAAAATTTGGATTCAGTCAATAGGTCACACTCAAGGATCCAGAAGTCCACATGTGGCCCCTAGGCCACAAGTTCCCCACCCCTTCAAGGGGAATCACACCAGTAAATGAATTATTCAGTGCCCCCCAGCTAATACAGACTGTGATATTCCCTTAGGTTCTTTCCTAAAATAGGTAACTATCACTTGTTTATTACACTTCTCTAGTGTGAGCTCCCTAAATGACTACATTTAAGGAAGAATTGCAAGGGCACACAATAGTGGCCCAGAAACTAGAGTCAGAGAAACCTAACTTATTCAAAGCTCTGCTGCATACCAGTGAGATGATGTTTGAATGATTTTCTTGTATTTTTTGATCTTCAGTTTTTTCTATTATTAACGTGGAATAATGATTCCAACCTTATTGGGTTGAGCTAGGAGTAAAGAAGAAAATACCTACAACGCACTCAGCACAGTGTCAGGCCCAGAACAAGAGCCCAGTAAATGCTTTGTTGTTTCCTTTAAGAAGGTCATTTCACGTTTTCCACTCATGAACTGATGGGCATTTGGGCTGATTCCACATAGTTGAAATTGTGAATTGTGCTGCAATAAACATTCGAGTGCATGTGTCTTTTTGATAAAATGACTTCTTTTCCTTTGGGTAAATACCCAGTAGAGGGATTGCTGGATCAAATGGTAGGTCAACTTTTAGTTCCTTGAGAAATCTCCATGCTGTTTTCCATAGATTAATTTTCAGTCCCTGGTCTTGTCTATTTCCAACAGTGAGAAGTTCCTGTTCTGATATGGAGAAATAGACATCTGATAGAGAGAAAAATCCCAAACACTCCCACGCTCTGGGTGCCCTTTCCCATGGTCTCCTGAGTGGATGCCCACACCACATCTCAAAACCTCTCATTTCTGTGCCTTCTGTCATTTATACCCTCAGCCACTTCAAGTGTCTTGCCTGAGCCATTTAAATTATCTTATCACTTAGCTGTCCGGCTTCCTCGAAGTGAAATAATTTTCACAGAAAGCACTAAACTATTCCCTGGCATTCCCTAATGACAACATCAGTAAAAAATGTGACAAGTTATTGGGAAAGGAATGAAGGACCAAGGTGTCAGCACAAGTATATTTTCCTTCTGGAAAAAAGTGCACAAATTTATATATTAAAAAAGAGATCTGTTTATAAACAAAGCAGCAAGCAAAAATGTGTTTCCTTTCCTCACTAGATTCTTTGGCTAAGAAAATCTTCCTACAGGAATTGTTTCTCCTATAACATTATGGAATGTGGAACCCCCATCCCTCCTTATCGGTGTCAGCCTGTCATTTTCCAGAAGTGAATGGTATAGCACATATTCTCAGGGTAAGTCAGGGGCTGGCTTTTCTCTTTTTTCCATCCTGCCTTCATTTCATACAAGAGATATCCAACTGAGGGTGAGAAGCATTTGCAAAATGCTCTTTTTATTTAAATAAATCCATTTACAGAATGGAATTTCCTTCATACTTTTATATTATTCTTTTTTTTTCTGTTTTTTTGGACTGCTTAGGTGTTCAAGTTTGTTTTGTTTTCTTTTTCTTTCTTTTTTTGCAGAGGTATTGACGTTTTTCCTCAGTTGCTGTGGGATTAAATGGTGGATGTGGCAGCTTGCAAAACCCATTCCCGGTGGTTTCACTGAGCATAAAGAGTCGGACCAAGACCAGACAAAGGGATGTATTCGAGGGCTCTAAATTGCATAGTCTTTGCCTGTTTACCTGTTTGACATCATTCCTTGTCACTTATCCCCAAATATCACACCCCAGACACACAGACCTCATTATTTTTTCCTCATACAATTCAAGCTTTCTCCAAACTTGAGACTTTTGTACATGCTATTCTCTCTACCAGGAACACATTTCCCCCACAGCTTTATGTGTTTTTCACCTTGTCGTTAGTTCTGAGTTCAGATATCACCTCCTCAGAGAGGCCTTTCCTAAGCACACAATCTAAATTATCCCCTTACACCACTCACTCTCCAACCCAGTATTCCTGTTATGTCATCTTTAGAGCAATTATCTGGAATAATTTTATTCATTCATTTGTTTGTGCAGAGCCAATTTCCACTCAATAGGATAAACATCCCTAAGAGCAAAGATAGAATCTGTATTTTTCCACCCCTGGGGCACCTGGTACATAGTAGATGCTCACTAAATGACTGTGAAATGAATGAATGATTGAGTGAAAAATCACACAGTGATGCCATTTGTGGCCAGTAAACATGAGCTCCTAGAGACTGGGCACTGTGTCTTGGTCACTATTTACTCCCAGTCCTTATCATAGAGCAAATAGCAACTGATTATCTACTATGTGCCAGGCACCAGGCTGGGTGACAGTAATACAAGTCCAGCAACTGAGATAGAAACCTTGCCTTAGTAGAACTGGTAGTGCTTAGCAGGAGACAGACAACTAGACAAGTAATTACATTACCCTGTGACAAGTACTCCACTATTGAAAGTACAGGGCCCTTTGAGATATTGCAACAGGGGGAGCTGAGAGTTTAGGACCGCTGGGTGCTGGCAGGGAAGGATTGAATAACGGGAGGGAGGGAGAGAGGAAGGTTAATAATAGTAACCAGAATTTCCCGGAAACTTGGGTGAGCTAGGACCTGCTCATTGCACTTCACATGCCACTGCCTAATTTATCCTGTTAACAACCCTGTGTGGTCAGTCCTAGCATCATCTCCATTTCACAGGGAAGACTGATGCTTCGGAACATTGTTTCTTAAAATTTAATGGCCAAGTGTCAAAATTTGGATTCAAACTCAGGTCTTTCTCAATGCAAAACTCACAGGTTAACCCTCTAGAGTCTGCTGGCCCCCTGCTGTTATAAATGTACACCTGGGTGGATTTTAGAGCAGTTCCAGACGGTGATCTGGGATCTGGAAAAGGCTTGAGTGTCCAGGTGAAGGGCAGAAGATGGGGCACCATTAGTGGTGAAAAAGGCAAAGGACCCATGTTTCTCTACATAGGCCACATACTTGACATTTTTGCCAGAGGGATTTCCTAATCATTTTAAAGACCTACTTGAATTCTGTATCTATTTCCAGTTTTAAATTCTGTGTTACTCAAGATGGCCTTTTATTGAGAAATGTTTTCCAAATTATGGTCTGTAAGATAAGACGATCATCACTATTATCACCACTAACAATTAACATTTTTGTAGGGTTCTGCAGGCAATGCAGTCTGCCCAGTGCCTGCTCTCACTGAGAGAGGCCAACTCATTTTGCTGCTAAGGGAACAGAAGTTCAGAGAAGCCGAGTGACCATCCAGAGAATCATCTTTGAAGTCAAACTGGCATGGATTCAAATGACAGCCTGGCTATTCACTTTGGACAGGCAACTCAATTTCTCTGAACATCAGCTCTCTCAATGAAAAACAGACAACTGGACAAGGTTATTGTGACAGCGGAGTACTTGAGAAATGATCCATACACAGAGGGTGCTGATTTATTTTAATTTAATTCTTTCTCTGTGCATGCACACATACACAGGGCAGATACAGGCTTCAGACACAGACATTTAAACTTAAAACTTACACTTTTACCACTACTCCATTCTTTCTTCAAGAAGCTGTCCAACATTTATTAATATACAAAGAAAATGGTTTTGGGGAAAATAAAAAAATATCCATATGTCCTACCACTTTGTTGCTGCTTCTTCCTGAAATCTTGAGTAATTTCTCTAAGGGGGTCAGTTTGAGGGAACAACTCCTACCTATAAATTCTAGCTTTTAAAAGGCATTCATAGTTTTTGAATCTTAGAGCTGACAGAGACCTCAAAGGTAAATTCAAACATTCCATTTTACAGAAGCAAAAGCTGAAATCCAGAAAGATGGAGTGACTTGACTAGATCTCAGTTATATCTTTTGAAATTCATAACTAAATTGTGTTCAAATTCTAGGTTATTGTCACATGTATTAAACTTACCATTTTTTCTTTTTCTTTCTTCTGGCATTATTTATGAAATTTAAGTGTGATAAATATGCTTTGGCTTCATTATACCTACACATATTAATGCATCAGAAGGAAATTTTATATTCAGGGCCTATTAGTACACAATGTAAATTGGAAACAGACTCTAACTGGCCAGCTACTAAATTTTTTAAAAACATGATAGGCCCACTGGAAGCAGGCAGCTGCACTGACATTCTTCCTAGGGCAAAGGAAAAAACACAACTACTAAGAAAAAAATTTACTGATTCCTGGTTTGGTGTTCCTCCATCACCAGATTTATTGACCTGTAAGAAAAGTCAGTGGCTGTTTTGCTCCAGTCAATATTAATTTCTAGGGTCAATAAATCCTGGTAATGAATGGAGAATGTGAGTCAATGTGTGCTCATTAGATGTGCTCACAAAATATGCCATGTATAAAATAAGAAAATAATAATCAATCAACCTTATCAATGTTTAAATATTATTTCTGACATCTTTTTGAACCATTTTTTCTTCTTTTTTTGTTTTTCTTTTGGAAGTGACTTTAGATGAAAAAAAAATCACCTTGGAAAGTTAAAACTACTCCCTACATAATGGCTGCCTCTGTCTTCTGATGGCCTTTCCTTTAATGTCCCTTTGCTGTTCCCAGGACAGGGCTGGCAGCCCTGTGGAAGGAAGATAATCACCCATTCTGCAAATGGATTTTGTTGCCGCCAGCCTTATAAGCTAATGGCCTCTCTTCTCTTCAGTCAGAATGGAGATGGCAAATGGCCACCAAAAACAGATGACAATAAGCACATTCGGTAGGCATGCCCACATGAAGGAACATATACAAATCTTTTGTAAGCATATATCTAGGAGGCATGTAGAAAATTCAGTGGAAAACAATAATTAAAAATGCTACCATTTATTGAGAACTTATAAGTTCAAGCACTATGAGGCAGGCACTATGCTAGACCTTTTATATATATTATTTCTAATCTCTTAAAACAATCCAAGGTAACTCCATTTTTCCAATTAGGAAACTACAGCTAAGTAAGCTTAATAACTTTCTCAGGACTGCTATTCTATGGCATTCCAAGGCTCTGGTACTCTTTGAATTATTCTGCTGCTGCTTTTATAGCAACAGCTCAAGTTGCAAGACAGCAAAATTCTTGAAAAGGTGAAGGTGTTTTATCAGCTAAGTCATATTCATAAACAGTACTAGCTACATAACCAAGGAATTTTTATAGCCTGTGTCTATTTTGAGGACTTTGTCTTCCAAGTGAATTTTTTAAATCACTAAAATATCATGCTGCTAATTGTGTAAAAAAATAAATAATAATTGGGTTGGGTTTTTTAAAAAATTCTGTTTGTTATTTCACTTTATTCAAAAATAATAACCTATTTTATAAACCAACAAAGTTTCCTTTTTCTTCAAATCATTGAATAAATGCCTGATGACACTTGAGAGGTAAGAGGAGAGTAGAAAAGGGGGTAAAGAAACCATTTTTGCTATGAGATTTACATTAAACTATAGGACAGAATGTGCTTATAAAAATCCATGTGTATTTTCAGACCAATCATGATCATATTAAATAAATATGGCACACATTTTGTGCTAAATTTTCAAAATCATATTTCAAATAATCATCGTGAAAGATGCTATTTCCTGAGGCCTTCTTTACCCACAATATAAAACAGGTTTTGCTCACACATTTCCAAAATAACTGACAAAACTAATGAGCTTTGCCGTGTAAAATAAGCCAAAAGAAGCTGCATTCAGGGTGCAGTCCTATCACTAAGTCATCTCAACCAGTCAGTAAATGAGCTCAGCCATCCAAAATCCTGCACATCCTACTGAATGTTCTTCATCTTCTGCACACTAATTTTATTACATGTGGTTCCAATGTAGGAATGGTTGGAGAGAAATATCTCTTTCTGAAAATGTTCTGTCTTTTATTCTCATTTATGAATTTGATCATGGCAAAAAAAGTATATGGGGGAAAGAGAAAAAAAAAAGAAGAGAATATCATGTATATCATGTATGAGAGAAAGAAAGTTAGACATCAGATAACCAAATCGTTTTCTCAAGGAAGGAGGATAATACAAAAATATGGGAAGACAATACACGAGTTCATTTACTCTTTTCTCAAAAGATAAATGAGCGCTTCAGACACCCAGAGCTTTATCTCAGCATATTAACCTAAAGGGAGTTTACTGATGCTATATTTCAAACCTTCAATTGTCTTTAGGGACAAAAAAGTAGCCAGGGCAGGCTACCTTGCCCACAAGGGCCATCTGGGACTAGCTGGGCTCCTAAGGGGGCTGTTTCCTTAGGAGTTTCTGGGTGGCCTTCTGAGTATCTCTGAACAGATCATGTTGCAGCAATTCAGTCCCTTACTGTTTATGCATTGGACCAACTCCCAATTCCAATAATATAGTGAGAAAAATGCTACAACTCGTAGGCATGAGTTCTTACGAAATCTGTGGCAGCCAGTTTTTGATCCATGCTACCTTAACCTAGATTCTTATTCCTATTCAATTAGCTTCTCTGTGTATATTTATCTATATATCTAACTAGGGAGGTTCATGGAGCTAAATATACACATATGGAAGGTTTTCCATTGATCTGGTATTTACATATATAGAAATACACACTGATTAGTATCAGAATGCTGTAAAGCACAAACATATGCACATAATTACTATATTCTCTTTCTTTGATTGCAACAAGGAATATTGTTCCTTTTGGGCCTCTTCCTTACCAGCTGCTACATCCTTTCCGGCGGCCAGCTGTAAAATTTAATGTCTAACCTTGGAATCTATTATCTATCCCTTAACTTGCTTCAGAATTTATATCTTAATTTCTCATGATCTTCTTGCTTTATGCTACTGTTCTTTATTTCATTAAAAGCCAGAAATCATCCAGACTTATATATGTGTTATGTTTCTAAAAGCTAGAGATGAGTTTAAGAAATAATACTAAGAATTCCTCCATTTCTGTGGCTATTTTATTCCCTCATACAACAACAACAGCAACAACAACAAAGAGGCAACTGAAAAGCAGTCTGATCTCATCTGATTCATCTTTTTTCATATTTGATTAGCGCAAGGTTATCATGTTTTAGAAATTTTAATACAAAAAACACAGAAGGAGAAATTTCCTTGTAACAGCCCTGATCTAAAATGGTTTCTGCATTCTGCCCTATATACTACTTAGTAAATCTGAATTTCTTCTTTCTCAAGATATCACTCTTTATTTAGCAAGTGTATGTAGTGAACATATTAAATTAAGCAGGACCCTAAAATGTGTTATGAATAATATAGCAGCACATATGTGAACTGAGTAAAAACGGAGACCTCTCTTCTTTCCATATTTATTTTTGTTGTTGTTACTGTTAAATGTACTAGACCAAAAAGATGGTACTAATCATAAAGATACAACTAAATGTTGTTAATTTAGCAGTTCTGGATGTTACCAAGCTTTGGATTTTTTTTCTTTGCCTGAGGAGTTGGAGTAAATTAGCCAAATTGAAACTATTGAATAATTTTTGAAGTCTTATAAAATCAATAAGGTCAACTGTTAACTTGGTCAAATAGCTTCAACACAGTCATGTGAAAAGTCAGCAGGATCTATTGTCCATGCTCCATGTTCTATCCCCATACCCATGCATACACTGTACCACCCTTACTCGAAGTAGCCTTTTCATATGCCACTGTCTACCTTGTCTTATTCAACTATTTGTCCTCCCTTCTTTTTAACTTCAATGTTGTAGTGTTGTCATCCTCCAGTTGGAATAATGAGTAAAAAACTGGTCTAGTAATGGAGTAGAAAGAATGTTAGAGAAAACCCTGGATTCTAATGTAAGTTCAACCAGGGACTTTGGATATGGCTTTTAACTTCTAAAGTCTGAGTTTTCTCATCAGTAAAAAGACAATACTAATTTACTATAGAGGATCTCTGAAAAAATAACAAGGCATTTTTTCTATAATCCATCAGAACAAAAATCATTGTAAATTAGAAAGTATTATGGGTTGATTTATTTTTTCCTAAAATTCATAAGTTGAAATCCTAACCCCATATACCTCAGAATGTAACTATACGTGGAGATGGTGGTGTTAAAGAGATAATTAAAGTAAAATAAGGTCATACAGGTAGGCCCTAATCCAATATTACCACTGTCTTTATAAAATGAAGAGATCAGGACACAGATACACAGAGAGAAGATGATGTGAAGACACAGTAAAAAGATGACCATTTTCAAGCCAAGGAGAGGGGACTCAGAAGAAATTAAACCCGCCCACGCCTTGGTCTTAGATTTCTAGACTCCAGAATCATGATAAATAAATTTCTGTTGTTTAAGCCATCCAACCTATGGTATTTTTTTATGGCAGCCCTAGAAAACTAATACTGAAGGTATAATCTAAGGTGAAGTAATTGTTCTCAATATCAGCCCTACTTCCCTACTTCTTTTAGCCATTATTTTATTCATTAGACACTTCAACTAATACAAACCCATCCCCAATATGCAGCCAGAACACACACATATATACTCCTAAAAGCAAAATACATGCTTACTCTTTCTATTTACATACAGTTAAGGATCATTTTTTTCATCTGGATGTCAAAGTTAGAAGATGAGTTCAAGCTTTAGCCAAATTTTTAGTTATATCACTCATCTAATTTTAGAAGTGGCTGTTTAATAACATGGTCCATGATTCTGTACCAGTACTAAAAAACTGCACACAGACTCTGATCTATTCATTAGAAAATAACCAAATGTTTCATAAAGTAGGTTTTTTTAACCTCTGAGAAAAATTCATCAATGTGTTTTGAAAGAATTCCAAATGGCCCCAACTGTTTCTTGTTCACACCTGTCTTAGTCCATTGATGTTGCTATAAGTGAATACCTGAGGCTGGGTAATTCATAAAGAAAATAGGGTTAATTGGCTCAAGGTTCTACAGGTTGTAAAAGAAGCCTGGTGCCAGCACCTGCATCAGGTGAGTGCCTCAGGCTGCTTCCACTCATGGTTGAGAAAGAAGGGGAGGCAGTGTGTGCAGAGATCACATGGCAAGAGAGAAAGCAAGAGAGGTGTGCCAGGCTCTTTTAACAACCAGATTTCATGGAAACCACTAGAAAAGAGAACTCACTCACCCCCAAGGGAGGGCATTAATCTATTAATGAGGGATCCACCCCCATGACTCAGCTCCTCCCATTAGGCCTCATAGCCAATATTGGAGATCAAATTCTAATATGAGATTTGGAGGAGACAAGCATCCAAACTATTGCAACACCCATTAGAGTTTCTTCTTAACAATAATTTTTACTATCAATAGAGCCTCAGTAATGTCACACTTTTATACAAAAATCAATACTTTATGAAGTCACCTGCTAGCATCCTTCCCATCTCACTTAAGGTTTATAAAATTCTGTCATTAATTTAAATTTTAACATTACATTTCTTTGAAAAGAATGCAAGTGAAAGTATGCTGGAAAGATTAAGAAAGTTAAGACTTTCAGTAGATTCATAAGGCACCCTTGGGAAGCCTCTATTGCTTAATGTCATATTTTAATTGTTGAAATGTTTTATGAAATAAGAAATTACAAGCCTAAGGTTCAACATTACAAGCCTTACCATGAGACCATCATAAAAGAGGTCTATGAGCAATTTACTTCAAATAAGCAAAGAAAAGATACTTGCAAATGGCTCACTTATCCATCCAGCTTTTATCGAGTAATTGCTAAATAATTCCAAAGTATGGACTGTGGTGGCTATACAGTCAGTACTTCATATCCAAGCATTCCCCATCCTTGGATTCAATCAACTGACGGCCAAAAATACTTGGGGAAAAAACAATAAAAAACAACAACACAACAAGTAAAAACAATACAGAATAACAACTATTTACATACATACCATTTATATTTTACTAAATGTTAAAAGTAATCTACAGATTATTTAAAGTACACAGAACAATGTGCATGGGTTATATACTACACCATTTTATGTAAGGAACTTGGGCATCCTCAATTTTTGGTACCCCCTGAGAGGGAGGGGTTATGGAACCAATCTTTCATGGATACCAAGAGACTAATGAATATATATTTTTCCTGTCTGGCTATCTTTTGCTTCTCCACTCATCTTCTGTTAAAAGAATCTCCTCTTTCTTGTCATTGAGTTAGGGCTGACCAAATCCTCCCCCTCCCCCAACCCAGGTTTGACCAATGAGTTCATTGAATTTATTTGACCAAAATAATTGGCACAGAAAAGAACAAGTTGGGACAATCGAAAAGCCCTGAGGATTATGCTAGAATTGATTTGCAAGGTTAATTTAAACCTAAACCTGCTAAATTACTTGAACATTAGGTTGGGATAGTATGCCTGAGAATGCCACCATCAGAGAAAAAAAAATGCCAAGACATGAAATCACTGATACCACTTTTTTACCCTCCTGGACCTGACTAGAACTAAAGCTAACTTCTCATTTAGTGAGCCATACATTATTTTATTTTTCTTTTTTCTCCTTAAATTTATATTTATATAAAAAATGTGCTGGAAAAGCAGAACTTGTGGATTGAAATCATTAAACAACTTAATTTATTCTTCCACTTACCTTAAAATTGAGTTAATGGGGAAAGTTCTTTCTTTGTTCCTGGAAGATAATTCAGGTTATCTCATGACTTTTTTGGTTATTCTTAGGTAATTTTCCTTTAAATGGACAAATTCATTCTCAATTCAGTAATGTAAATTGTCCAGTTCCATATAATAACCAAAAACTCACCCTTGATGTAAAGTTACACATTCTCCCCTCTCTCAGCTGGGGCCTCCTGCAGGCAAGAAGGCAGGGAGTGAAGCCATAGTCTTCTCGTAATAGTGAGATGCCTTTGCAATCTCTTGGAATAGCAGGTGTTTCATGCTCTTTCTCTTTTGGGAATTTTCATGAGTGATTTATAGTCTCCACCACCCCTCCACTGTTTGGACTCTTACCTTCAGTTTCTCAATCCTGGTGTTTACTTTCCTTGAGCTGGTTGCCAAACTCCTTCCAATCACTAGATCTAGCAACTCCTAAACCTCTTTGCTGCAGCCCATTTGCTCATCCAGGAAGTTCTATTGGTCAGGACCTGATATGACCTCACAGGGGCCCTCTCACATGTATTCATATCTTGTCCACAGGAAACACTACTGTATACTTTACCACAACTCTGGGCATGGAGGCCGATCCCAAATAGGTTACTTCTCCTTGGCTTGTCCATCAGCCACTATCCCCATCTATTGCCCCTTAACATTTTCAGGCTGGAGTCTTAGACCACTGGGCCTCACCTACAAGAAGATATGTCTCAAGTCCTCCAAGTACTTTTATTAGGCTTGTCATGAGGCACAGCCTTAGAGTGACCAACTGTTCTTGTTTGCCCAGGTCTACCCTAGCTTTAGTACCAAAAGTCCCCTGTTCTGGGAAACTCTTCTGTCTGGGCAAACCAAGAGAGATAGTCACTAACTCGCTCTTTGGAGGTAGGTTTTACAGCATAGCTCTCTCCAAAGAAATATTAGAAAATCTTTTTTCAGCCTTTTTACTCTGCATATGAGAAAGGGATTTAAGAGTCGTATAATTGGTTTGTAATCACCTCTTTTTCAAGTTCAAATAGGTGGTCAGTTTCACGTTTCACTTTGGCAAGTGTCATTTTTGAGGTTTCAGCAGAAACTTTGTTTTTACATCTTCTTACACTTTTTAAAATTTTTTTTCCCCAGCCAACCAAAATATACATGATTACTATAAGTAGGTACTGTGTGTTTTCTCACACATATACCATTATCTGCAACAGTGCTCTTAAAATGTGGTCCCTGGAACAGCAGCATCAGCATCACCTAGGATCACCTGGAACCCTGTTAGGAATGTAAATTCTTTACCCCCATCAAAGACCTACTTAATCAAAGACTCCAGGATTGAGGCCTGTGTTTTCACAAGCCCAGGTGACCTGACATTAGCTAACGTATGAAAACCACTGTTCTCCAATTTTTGTCTCTCAAGTCTGGCTGAATATTAGAATCACCTGAGTACCTTTTAAAACCAAATTCTGGGGCCCAGATACACAATTTCATTGGTATCTCTTGGGGTTCTGGTATCAGTAAAATTTTAAAAGCTCTCCAGGTGAATCAAATAAGTAGCCGAGATTTTGAACCACTTGTCTACAGTATTGTTTGTTGAATCTCTTCATTGGAGGGTAGAATTGTTGATTGTTTTAGAGCAAGGACTATATAATTCTTGGATCCTTCACTTCAAGTTGGCCCTTATGTATGTTTCATTGTATGTACATGAAGTGTCCCAGTCCACCCAATCTCTTTCTCCACTACTAAATTCCACTGGATTTTTAATTTCTTTATATTTGTTTTTTTTTAAACTTTGTGAAATTTCGAATTAAAGTCAATGCCATCAAAATCTGGAATTTCGGTTCATTTTTCTTTGTGTGTGGTTTTTGTCTGTCATGGCCAATGGACCCAAAGATATCTGTGAATGTGCAGCCAAACTTGGAAAGGCATTCACATGTGTTTGCTTGATGCTATCACAGTATGCTTTGAGGAATTAAAAGTGGATGGTGTTTATTTCACTAGACTGCAAACCTTGTAACAACCTAGAGTGTATATGTTACAAATGATATGTAGAAATATGATCATTTACAAATAGGTACGTTAATCTGCAAATGGCCACATCAATCCAGAACCAGTTAGAGCTCTTCAAAACCATTAAGACTATTAGTTCTGACCAGAGATAAGCAGAATAAACAAATTCTTGCTGAAGTGGAATCAGTCCTGCTGCCTTTCAAAGTCCTCCAAAGAAGGTTTATGAAGTCCAAAGATTTCACTGATTTGTTTTCTTTTTAATTGTTCTGCTTACTCTGCTCCTGCCATTTCAGAGGAATTTGTAGTTCGCATTGCTAAAGCAGTTTTGGCTGGACTGTTCCTCCTCCAGTTGACTTTGGAAAAAAAACAGCTTGAAAGATTCTTCAGATTTGGGCGGTGATAATTGGGCCAAGTGCAAAAAGATAAGCCAAATTTTAGCTGGAGACCATTTAGATTAAAACAAAATCAGAATAAAAGTACCTAAATTACTCAAACAAATAGGAAACTTAACTCTATTTTTCAGTCTACAATTTTAAGCATTTCCCCAAGAGACTTGGCCTACCCTAAAATAAAAGTTAAAATATATCTGATAAGAGCCCCTGATTTTGTTTTGAATTCAAAGACACAAACCTGAGTACAAAAGCAACAACTAGCAGGGGTTGTTGATGACTAGCATCACCTTTATCACTTGCTAAATTTTAGTCCTTTTGACTTGTTTAAGTATATGAAGGGCCAGAGAGATAGCATAATAATCCTTTTAAGTAACAAGAATATATTTTGAATTAAAAACTGAGTTTAAATGAGTTAACAGGCTAATATATATATATACCTGATGAGTTTAAAAAATTTAATCTGACTTCAGGGCACCTTGCTCAATTTGACATCTCTACACTATAGCACTTAACATGATTAATTGAAATGTTTAGGGTATACTGGTATTTTTCATGGAACCTGATCAAGCCACATCTCCCCTACCATCCCTATCCTGTCTCTAAACCTACTACAGGAAACAAACAATTGAGTAGAAACTTTATCCAAACTTAAATACATTCATTATATCTAAAGTAAGATAATTATTTTATAACAGTGCAGAAAGAATATTTTATTCCTACAGCTAAGTAGTATTCCAAATGGGTTACTCACTGAAATGACACCATAAAATGACCCAAAAGATAAAAGCCATTTCCAAATGTTAATACAGAGTTATGTGACTCCTCCTATGGCATCCTGAAGGGCAAGGCAGTTAGAGCAGAGAATATGCAATAACTTTCAAGAGTAAATGAAGGCATGTAGCCTGATCTTCTACCCTATAGGCGGAAGTTAAAGCCCATAAATCTCCTGCAGTATGAAAGAGAAAGAAGTAGCCTTTTTGTTAAGAGGCAAAAGGGAAAGGGTTCTCTCTCTTCAAAACCCAGAAATTCTGTGGAGGTGCCCTTTGGAGCCAGAGTGAAGCTAATGAGGCTATTTACATGAAACCCATGATGGAGCATGATATTTAATAACATCATTTTGACAGATAATTAGGAGATAAATCACTCAAACTACAGTGCTACTATATCTTAAAAATACAGTGCAAATACTGTTGACAGCATTTACAGTTGCACCTATTCATTTAATTTTTCGTTTACCAGAAAAGAAAGCAGAAGGCAAATTTGTGCACCAGCCAATCTAGCCTGCAAATTCTGGCAAGGGTTGAGCTTCGACACACACCAATCTTGCATGAAATAGGACTCTGTTTCTCATTTATAGGGAACACTGAAAAGTTAAAAAATATAATATGTGGTTTGGGGTCTCTTCTTGTTAACTGATGGTAAATACTAGCCTTTGATTTGTGTGGGAAATACCAATGCATGTTTATGGTCTTCAAAGTTTTGCCTAGAAATTGCTGCAAAGGCAGTCTCTTAAGAGTTCTCGTTTCCCTTCAAGTTGTTTAAATGCTCAGAAAAAGCTTCTTTTTGTATGCTGTATCTTACTCTAAAGCATTAATCTTTGAATAAAAGCAAGATAAATACCAGAGAAGTGGTCTATATGCTATTTTTGAATGCCCTGTCCACTGGCGTTTACAAAAAATTTAGGAGAAATATCAGAAACAATGTGGAATTTTATTTTTAGTTAGATGCTAAGGAGTTTAAATTTATGTTATATGAGACATCTATGTTTTCATAGTGGAAAGATCATTTGATGTATCATTTCAAGCCAAAATTAGACGGCACCATATCTAGTCTTTGTTTTCAAATCTATGTGTGTGTCTGTGTGTGTGTGTGTCTGTGTGCACCTATCAATAAGTTTATTTCTTAAAACTGGGTTTGTGTGAAGTCAAGTTATACAAGAGGTGTGTGAATGGGTCTGTAATTTGGTCAGATTGTTGAAAGAAGTCTTGAAGGATTGCTCTATGTTATTAAATAAGCAAAAACTTCACCATCAGCAGTTTGCATGGCTATATTGATTATAACCTAAAGTTGTTCTTGGGAAAAATCAAGGTATGCAACACTTTCTTACTGATTATTATATTTTCATACTGAGATCTAGACTACCAGCCACATCTCTTTAAATTGTATCCCTTAAAATAGTGCTTTCCTAAGGAGTAATATTTTTCCTGATTTTTAAACTGTAACTGTGAATCATGTTACATCATGTTACCCAAGAATTGTAATGATTTCTTAACATAGTATTGCACCACAAAAGATTACAAATATTAAAATGATTATACCTTGTTTTACTAGCATGATTTAAACTGGCACGATTTCTATAGGATCCTAAATACAGAAGACATGGCTGAGACTGAAAATGGAGACTGAGTCTTAGACAGGTTAAACAACCCGCCCAGGGCACACAGTACGTGGCAAAAGAAGTTCCTGAAATGGGTTTGGAATCCCTGCTTTTACTTCGTGCTCTGCGTAGGTTCCAGGATGGGAAAGTGGAGGTATCCTGTTGCACCAGTGGCTTCAGGGGCCTTTGTAGTCACTAGAACATTCTCGAGGTGCAGCTCTTCTGCAGCCTAACATCTCTACAGAAATCTCTCCAACCGTTTGACATTTTCTCCCACAAAATATCACCTTAGTTCCAGAGCCCTCTCGAAGGATTGAACTGAGCATCCAGGACAGAGCAGGACAAGGGCAGACACAATATTATAAAAGCTTAATTGAATCTAAGAATTCATCACATATAGTCACTTCATAAATGCAAGTGAGTGGAACCACCAGTGGGTAAAATAGGAAAGGGAAAATAAGAGTCCTATTACTTAGAAACATAGTACTCCAAAATTGTGTGGGTGTGTGTGTGCATGCATGCATATGTTTAAATCAAAGAATATTTGAACTTTAAAAAAAATTCTGGCCTCCAAGGGAGGTGATGGTCAAAGAGTACAAACTTTCAGTTATTCAAGATAAATAAGTTGTGAAGGTCTATACACAGCATAGTGCCTACAGCTAACAATACTGTATTGTATACCTAAAATTTTCTAAGAGGGTAGAATTTATATTGTGTTCCCACAGTAAGAAGAAGAAGAGGAAGAGGAGGAGGAGGAAGAGAAGGAGACTGAAGGTGATGGATAAGTCTGTGTCCTTGACGGTGGTGATGGTTTCATGGGTGTATACTTATCCCCAAACTCACCAGGCTGTAACATTCAATACACTCACCTTTTTACATGTCAATTATACCTCAGCAAAATGGTTTAAAATAAATACTTCTGGGCTCTGGTGCCAGAGTAGAGGTTGAAAAGCAAGTAGGCTGGTTAAATTTTGGTTTTGTTTTTCTGGCACATACCACTATCATGGTTCCATTCTGCTAAGACTGCTACTTTTACAGAATTTTTCAATCAATTTTACATTGACTGCTATGTTTGGATCATGAAGAAAATATTAGGTAAAGTTGCTGAGTCACAAAACTATTTGTTCCATTTTGGCATCTCTCTCACCTTAGCTGTCTAAACAAAATCAGATCACAGAAAGGTCTCTTGGTATCCACACCACAGGATGGGAATGAATAAAAGATCTGGTCACTTTTTACTCAACTTCTAGTAACTTCTATGAGCATTTAAATGTACTTTTCCTTACCATGGTGGTGAATTAGATAGAAAGAGGGCTGGTTGGTTGGGAAACAGTACCAATTGCTACCTAAAATCTTCTAGGACACACTTGGCAGATTGTTTCAGGTGTTTCCAGTAAAGTGGAAGAATTTTGGATTAAGAATAAGTCTTTCCTTGTTGAGGAGTCTCTGCTAAATGACATCAAACATTAGTACCGGGAAGCGGCCATCAGTGGCAGGAGATAGACATGGGAGGATTGAGCCAATGAGAAATATGGTGGTGTGGGAGGTGATACGCAGGAAGGCAAAACTGAGCAAGGTAGTAAAGTGAAAAGAGATTGCATTTGAAAAAAAAAAATGTTTGCAAAGATAAACATTAGAGTGCTTTATTTTCTTGCTTAAGGCTGATAGATTCAGAAAATTGAGTTTTAGAATGGAACTATTGGCATTCAGAATATTATCTTACTGAGGTCAAGAATGGCTTCTTCAACACACCAAGCAAAAATAGTTGGATCTTTCTCTCTCTCTCTTCTTCATGCCCCGGCCCCCATATCACTTCCTTTTAACTTTGAATCCCACTGTCCTTCTTTTTCTTTCTTAACACCTGCTGGTCCTCAGAACTCAGCTCAAGTGCTAACCCCTTAGAGGTCTTACCCCTATTTTCCTGTCACATATTGGATAAATGCTTTTTTTCTCCCTCAGAAGAGACAGTGAGCTCTGCAAGAGCAGAATCATACCTTCCTTGATTTTTCTCTTCTTAGGAATTATCAGAGGGCCTTGCACACAGATTGGATGGAAAAATTTTTCCCAAGTCAATGACTCAAAATCTGCCATGAGGCATTGTCCGATCACTTCCTCCTGACTCACCCAGGAGCTAGTCAAAAGCAGTCTAACCCCCTACAAGAGAATGTTTGTCAATTGCACCTCCCATTCCGTCAGTTTTCTTTCCATGGCGTAACCACTTCAGTTCCTTAAGTTAGTGGTTCTCAAATTTTAGTGTAGATAAAATTACCTAAAGGACCAAATAAAACACTCGTTGTTGGATCCTACCCCCAGAGCTTCGATTCAGCATGTCAAGGTAAGGCCTAAGAATTGGCATTTCCAACAAGTTGCCAGATGTTGATACTGCTGGTTCAGGGTTCACTTTTTGGATACCACTACCTTCAACCATTTCTCAGTTAGCTGGATTCATGGCTCCTTTAGTATCTTGCCTACTCTCTTTCTAGAATTTCTTCTCCTTAATCATTAACCAGAACTGAACAAAAAACTGGAAATGGAAATCATCTGTTGATAACACTTAAGAAACAATGCCCTAGTCCGTGTGTGTGTGTGTGTGTGTGTGTGTGTGTGTGTCTTTTAAATATGGACTTCCATTAATCCAAATCACTTTGAGAATATTTAATAAACCAAGTCAATTAACCGTTCCCAAGCTTTGTTGCAGCCAATGTTGAATTTACTTGTCAATGGGTTTTAGCATCCATCCATTTCCATTTTATAATAACTGTAATATTATAACTTACAAAAACATTTGGAGGTACTTACACTCATTCAATCATCATCTAATTAATATTTGTTGAATACTTTCCATGGGTGTGTCGGGCATTTTACTAGTAACTAGAGATATAGCAGTGAATAAGAAGTAACTCCTGTTTTAAAACATTTACATCTCCTAATTTTCCTTTTCAAACTGCAAGAGAATTAGAAAAATGCTACAATATTTGAATTTAGTGTTCTATTGTACATAGTTATAAATTTTTATCTTTGAAACAGGACAGATTTAATTCTGACTTTCCATATTATAATCCTTGATTTATAGTCCTTGATTTATAAATAAACATGATAATCATACTGCTCATAACAAATCTCTCACTTGATTTATTGTTTTTGGAACTCTAACCCCTCAATGATGGAATGGGACTGAATAATGAATCAAATACTAAGTCTATATAAAATGCTTAAAAGTAAATTTCATTTCCTCTCTATAATCTACTAGAAAAGTAGTATTTGGGGAAAGGGAAGACTATCAATTTCCACAGATTCTCTGAAAATAAATGAAAAGGATTACTCAAAAATTAAGAGGATTGAATTCCAATGTGTTTTATTTATCTGCTACATTCTTCTTTTCATATACACAACCATTTTATGATATACATAAAGTATATCAATCAAGACAAATTCCACATACATCTTTGCATATGTAATAGTAATGATAGCATAGAGTTTATTTAAGACAAATTTTGGATAATTACATTCTCATGAATTGTTTTATTGAACTGTATTGTCCTTCATACCTCCAATGTGAGATGAGATTTGATACCATACAAATAATTAATTTATAGAAGATTATAAAATTAGTAATTATTTATATGATGTTCTAATGAACAAATGTATATACAGAGAGACTCAATTATCTCTAACTTATGCACATTACCATTAAAGCATCAGAACATTTTCATAGTGCTTATTCTTCTATAGATGATTAAAAGCTAAAATACAGGCATGGATTTATGTAAACTGAAATCTGTGTGCTGTAAAATACCTGAGAGGCCCCCAAAGGACAAGCTCCTAAAAAATACTTTGTGAATGAAAACAAAAACTTATTCCCTATGATGACTAATTTTATATGTCAACTTAACTAGGCTAAGGAATGCCCAGATAGCTGGTTAAAAATTATTTCTGGGTGTGTCTATGAGGATGTTTCTGGAAGAGATTAGCATTTGAATTACTAGACTGAGTAAAGAAGACCCACCCTCACCAATGTGGGTGGCATCATGCCATCCCTGGAGGGCCCAAACAGAACCAAAAGGCAGAGGAAGGGGGAATTCACTCTCTCTGTTTGAGCTGATACATCCATTTTCTTCTGCTTTCAGACATCAGTGCTCCTGGTGTTAGGCTTTTGGAGTCAGACCTAGACTCACACTGTCCCAACCCCCCACCATTTCCCCCATTCTCAGCCTTTGGACAGGCTGAGTTACATGACCAGCTTTCCTGGTTCTGTTTCTCTGGACAACCCTGAGTGACACATTCCCTCTGCTCATACTTTAAAATATCTCTGTGAGATGCTGACTGTAATGTTTGGAAAACATATGTTATCATAAGGTTCTGTTACTAGTTCCCAACCTCCTACGAATGCTCTTTACCCTAAGATCTACGTGGAGAACTGATAGAAAAAATACAAAAAAACTCAGAAGACAGAAAGGACCTGCCAAGCTCTTAGCGACTGTTTGGAGTTGTCATTGGGAAAGGATTTACTCTTTGGTGTGGAGCAGGAGGCATCATGGTTGCCTGTGGAAGGATGAAATAAAAAAGAACTTGTTGGAATTGTCCTTGTGCTTCTCCCCTCCATTGTCTAGAAAAGCATGGCCCTTTTCTAGACAATAGAGTCACCACCAGTGTTAGGAGGACATCAGGACTCAAGGGCTATGTTTGATCTCATTCTGAGCACATGAGGGCTGAAAAATATATCACTATAAATGGGGAGATGATGGAAAGCATTTGACTGAGTGCAAGGAGAAAACTTTAGGGGTCACAAACTCAAATGCATGTAGTGTCCAGGCTATTAATATTAGTGAAGAAAATAGATTTGTTGGGGTAAATGAGAGCTGAGTGGTCAGTGGTGAATTAAAGCTCACATGCCCCTTCTAGAAAGGCAGTGGCCATTTAGCACCAACAGATGGTTGCCATGTTGTGAGCCCAGTACTGCCAGATCTTCAGATATTTTAACAGAAGCCAGAAATTTGATTTTTATTAGAAATTTAACAACTTTTAAGCGTTGCTTCATTTTTTAGCTCAGTGGAAGCCAAATGACATACATCTGTGACCATTTATGGTTTGTCTTATTCATCAACCTTCCATTCTCAACACAACAGACAGAATGATTTTCTTAATACACAAATCAGATTGCTGAAAATTCTCCAATGTCTCCCTATTTCACCTGGAATAAAATAAAACATAATTTCATGACCTGCACAATCTGTCTTATTCCTTCATTTCTAAACTCCTCTCCTCATGCCAAGATACTTTCTTAACATTTGCTGTGCTCTCTGCCCTGAATGCAATTTCATCAGATCTTCATGAAGCTTCTGCTCATCTCTGCGAACCCTGTTCAGTTGTTCTTTACTCAGACCACCTTTCTAATATAGCCTTTCTCCCCTATTTCTCCCCTAGCCCTATCCCCCTCTCTCTTTTTGTTTTTTGGTTTTATTTTTTCCCACAATCTGTGAGTATCCAGAATAATATTATTTATTTGTTCTTATACTTTATCATTGTTTCTAGAATATAAGCTCTTTGAAAGCAGAGACTTTGTTTTGCTCACAGCTGTGTTTAGCATGACTCGTGGCACATAGCAGTTCTGCTGGATATTAAGCTCTTTGCTGTCAGCTCCAAATCCACCCTTCTAAATTCTACCCCGTGAGGATAGAACTTGGCAAGCCACCCTTCTCCACTGCCAGCTAGATTCCTGTTAGGTTTTGCCAACCGGGAGCACTGAAAGATATTGGAAGGCAGAAAGATGGAGAACAGACTTGCTTCTTCCTTTTTTCCTGCTGTTCTGGCAGCAGCAATTGATTCTGGTTTCTAGTTTTTTTCCACATTCCCACAACCAGCTTCGTAGAAGCCATTCAGAGATACTAACAACAGTAAGGCAGCAACCCCTCCATCCAGGCCTGAGTTGCACCCTGTAAGTCCTACCCCTCAGGAAACTTTCATCTCTGTGGAGCAATGCCCTCTCCTCAGAAGTCTTGGTGTCTTTCTAGCTTTTAACAACCCAAGCCTCTTCCCTTTGATCTCCCAGCCCCCAGGTGGAATCTGCTTCAGGCAGTTACTGTCCTTATGTTGTTAAACCTTTGTTTTCTTTTTACAGTTTCTGTCTTTCAATACCTGTTTAATCAATCTCGCTACAAAATCCTCTCTCTGCTAGTACGATTTCTGCTTTCCTTCCTGGGCCTCAACTTATACAATAAGTTTAATAACTTATGTTAAATAAATATTTAACACATTAATGAATAAATGAATGTCACCAGCAGACATCCAGTTTGTAAGATGTGCCCTAGAGAGCCTACTCACAAATTCCTTGTGACAATGAACCATCCTCACACACACAACCATGGCATATTTTCCCTTGGAGCCAATTGAATATCTTGGTCAAACACCGGTGTTCTGTCTGCTTGTACTATGGCTCCAGAGCCAGATTCTGATCCTTAGAGACCTTTAGACACAGAGAAGATTACAGTGTAGAATATATAATTCAAGATAAAACATCTGTATAGAGAGATATAAGCATAGACATACATATTTGTAAAATAAGCATAAGACTATCAAAGTTATTTTCTCACACTGACTACTTGCATCCTTTTTTAAAATTCTTTTATTAATAATATCCATCTCCTTCCAGAAAAATATCCTCCCCTCTTTGATGTCCCTGCTTTTCTGGTACCCTAATCATGTGTTCTGTCTGTTGCATAATCCAGAACTCTATTTATTAACATTCTTAAAATAACTATATAAAGAAAATGTCCAAAGACATAAATTTCTAGAACGATTCAGATGGACACTGGACTCTATCTTCATTTCTTGACCTCCTGGAGAGTCTGGATTCATCCTTAGGTCAGCTCCTCTGTAATTTCCTGAAGCTCTTACATTTATTGAGTGTTTAATATGAGCTATTGCCCATGCCAGAAATTTTATATAGATTGTCTTATTTTAGCCTCACAAAACTACTACTAGTTAGAAATTATTTATCCTTATTTATGCTCTGACAGAACCTAATAGGGTGCTGAGTACACCCAGGTTTTCCATAAAATACAATTTTGCATCTGTGTTTTAAGAGCTTACAATGTGCCAGGAATTCTTCAAGTTACTTTGCATGTATTAACTTATGTAATTATTAAAACAATACTTTTTCCCTTATTTTACAGATGAGAATACTGATATACAGAAAATACCTCACCCAAGTTCACCTAGTGAATAACCGGCAGAAATAGGATTTGAAACCCAGCAATTCGGGTTTAACCATTAACATGTGTCTACCTAGAAAATGACATGTAAATAGCTTTATTAAATTTGCCAGACTTAAACTGAGTTAATGCTTTGTAAATTACTGTTTTCAAATAAAACCTGTGTTATGGTGCTCAGCCTTGCACAGATTATTTACAATAATGGTCCCCAAAATGTTTAAATATGAGCCCACCCTTCAGTGTCAAGGTTAGTTGTCCTTTTAACTTCTCTTATTTGACAATACAGATGACAAAGAGCTGTGATTAAGCCAGTACTTTATAGTTCTTGCTAAAATTCTTCAATACCTTTCTATAGCCTATGAGACAAAATCCAAGATCCATGACCTGACCTTGCCTGCCCTGCCCCAACCTTCATGCAGTCATTATGGTCTTGCCACATGAGTCTCTCAGTTTCTGCAGCAGCTCCAGAACCTTCCCAGGAAGCATTTCCTCCACTGGGAATGCTTCTCCCCTCCCCACCCATCCGTGAATCTGCACTCAAGTTTTAGATCTCAAATGTCACTTCAGCCACCCAAGAAGTCTTCCTTAATCCTCCAATTTTAGCCAGGTCTCCTGTAATACAATCTAGTAGTTCCTCAAACTTCTCCTTCGAAACACTTATTCCATTACACAATTCAAAGTATATTTAGTTGTTAAGCATCTATCTCCCACAGAGCATAGACAGAAAAAGTTTTGAGAGCAGAGGCTGTTTCACTCACTCTCCCTAGCACCCATTACAATGTAAAATCAGGAGGAAGTTTTCAGATCCCCAAGATTTAGGCAGCGTTTACAACCTTCACCTGGTATAAGGGATAGAAGTTTTATTGTCCCTTGAATCTTTGAAACAATAGCTGATAGTAATACAATGATAAGGCTGGTGTGCGCCAGCTTCAGTAGTCCCAGCTACTTGGGAGGCTGAGACAGGAGGATCGTTTGAGTCCAGGAGTTTGAGACCAGCCTGGGCAAGAGAATGAGATCCATCTCTATAATAAAAAATACATTGAAAAAGTGATAATAGGTAACATTTAAAGAGCAATTTCTATTTTCCACGCACAATTTTAAGGGTTTTGAATTTGGGAATTCAACTCATCTTCACAGCACCGTGTGGTTGGTACTATGAGGTTTGTAGAATTCTCAATGCATTTACGATTCCCTCCAGCCAGGGGTTCAAATTTAATGAAAAATTTGATGCTGCTCCCTGAGGTCATCACTTAGCTCAAAATGTCCTTAAAAATCTTTCACTTGCAGAAAAACTGGCCTGGCAGCTGAATTTCTCTAGAGTTTCAAACTAGAGGATAAGTGGTCCCCAAACCCTGAGTAGTGATCACTGGGGTGAAAGGTTATGGCCACAAATCAAGCACATAGAAAACACTAACAGTAGTCCAAACAAATAGTATTGCATACAGAGAAGTACCACAGCTTTTCAATTATGAGTGGATGTTATTACTAGTAAACCTCAAATTCATTTGAAATTGTTCCTTTGTTAATCACAACTCTTGTTATTTTCTCAATACTAAAAGGGCGAATATCATTGCCTTTAAAAAGGGCTCCCCTAGTCAAAGTTTCAGATCTAATACCATACATAATCTAGGAAGGGTTATAGACCATTACAGCAGTTTTATTTAAACACCTACATTGCAGAACATTCACACAGCTTAGATATGGCAAATGTACTAACTCTATCTACATGTCGTAATTGGTCTATGCACATATACGTGAACTATATAGCAATTTTCCAACATCCTTCCTGGGATAGTTGTCCTTCTGGGACTCTTTCACTCAGGAAAAGACACATGGTCTCTTTAGATTAACAAGCCATAAATAAAGGCTTTGTGGAGTCTTCCGAAATAATAATCACTTTCCCATGTCTGCAGTTCAAGATAGTGTCATCACTATCCCTATATTTTTTAGAATTAAAATTAGATTAATTACTATATAATGATTTACTTTGAAATTAAGAAGTAGTGGACGAAAGTTCTAACTATTGTAATCTAAAATTCTGTTTGATAAGAATGTGGCCATCACAGCTTAAAGACACACGCATGTTCCTCAAATAAGAATACTACAAAAAGAACTGCAATCCACTTGCTCTTCTGAGCACATACAAATCATTTGACATTTTAGGACATGATCTATGTCCTTTGGGTTATACATAAAACTAGAATCATAGTCGCCTAGCGTTGGCTCTAGAAAATTTAGAGAACAGGGATTGCAGAAAAAGGGAGGAGAAAGACTATGACTTATAGGAAGATAAATACAGTGAAGAAGGGAGTTTTCTGATTTCTAAGACAGAAGAAATTGTCAAGGTTTACCTGATTTAAATCATAAGAAACTTAATGGATGTGAATTCCTAATGTATCTTAAATTTTTGAACAAATGAATTATAATACTAATTATAAGTACAGGCACAGTCAATTAACAAGTAAATTGGCTAAATAAATAGTATATACAATGGAGAAAAGTGATACAGAAAAGAGGGAGAGAAAAGCCTGGGCACAGGGTAATCATGCCATGGTGCATAATGGGTGCAGTTTCAAATAGAAGGATCCAGGAAGGTCTCAGGGACAAAGTGACATTTGAGCAAAGATGTGAATGTAGCGAAAATTGAAGTCATGGGGATATGACTTTTCTGTCAGAAAGAACAAGTCTGGAAATCTATGAAGTGTAAGTAAATTTGTAGAAAACATTATATAATACTCATTTTTGTCCTCACACATGGGTTTCAGTATGTGCAGGTTTCACTCCTTTGTATTGAGTTCTGATATAATGATAAAAATTGAGAATGAGAATTTGGAGGGAAAAATTACACCTGTTTTCAACTAATTTGGTTTTTCATGTTGTATTGCATATTTCATGCATCTGAATATTGGTTTTTCAGCTGTAGCCCAAAAGAGCCCCTCTGGAAATGACATAGTACATCTCTGTGGAATATATTTCCTGCATTTAAAAAATACACAATAAAAAAGTAACTCCATAGTGTCTGTGTTCCATCAACCATAGCCTATTTTCTAATTATAATACATGTATGCTCCTTTTAAAGTTGATTTTCTCTATATATAAACATCTTAACCGAATTATTTTTAGATCTTTTCTTAGCTTGACTTTATTCCATTTAGAAGAAGAGCATTGGGGTTTTTCAGAAAGGTTTGTATGTTTATGATTAACTATCAAATATAAAACTCTATTTAAAATAAAAACTATTTTAAGGGCAAAAAAAGAAAGAAAAAGTACAAAAATAACCCTGTTTTTACAAACTTAACTTGAAGGAGATAAACTTTTAATTCTAAATTTGCAAGCATCTTTAACATGCTTGGCATTTTACATAGAAAGAAACAAAGCCCAAGATGTTACATTGGTAATAGTAAGTTAACTAAGCAAGCATGTTAAATTATTAAATTTGGAGAATACATTGTGCTTATTATGTTACTTACCCTTGCAGTGAACTAGAAAATGAATGTGGTCATTCCAGACTGGTTAAATTGGAAATATATTTTATACATATGTGTCTAATGTAGTTTCCTGGCAGAGGAATAATGCACACAACTTATATTTATAAGTATACAAATCTGGTTTTATATTACAATGCAGTTCTGTAAAATCAGATTTCCCCCTCTGCACTTTGGTTTTCACTTTCAGGATATATTTACCTCCTATTATCATTTAAAGTATCTTTATTAAAACACTATTTTTTCCAGATCCTTCAGAGTTGGTTTCATTTATGGGTAGGCTGAGGGTTGGGAATTGAAATAGGAGGGAATTTAAGAATAAACAGTGAGTGATCTATTTAAAACCAAGGATTCACCCTCTTTAATTAGTGCTAAATTGATTTTTACAAAATCCTATTTCTGTTGCCAACTTAGTTGAAATTCTGGTTCCTTATTATTTTGTTTTGAATCTTTTTTTTAATTCTAACTAATTGTACTTCCATCTGTTAAGATAGCTAGACAGCACTAACATGTCCATTTCAGTTTTTTTGGCCATGTTCATCCCAATCCAGCCACAAAGACAATGGAAAATGTATCTAGACTATCTGTTTATTAATTCTGTGATATCTTGGACTTCATGTGTGTGTCTGTGTATGTATATATGTGTGTTTGTTATAATTGTTTAATTAGTTTTGATGCATATATAATATTTTAAAGGAAATTTCAGTGAACTAGATTTATTACAGAAGTAATATAAATTTTTGCTATATTTACTTTTTGGTTAATGAATAATAACTATTATTTTCCATTTCAGAATCCCTAATGGAGTGTGCTATAGACTGAATGTTTGTGCCCCTCAAAATTCATAGTTGAAACCTAATTTACTTTGTGATAGTATTTAGAGGTGAGGCCTTTGGGTGGTAATTAGGTTATAAGGGTGTAGCCCTCTTGAATGGGATCAATGTCCTTATAAAAGGGATCCCAGAGAGTTTTTTTGTCCCTTCTGACATGTGAGGACACAAGAAGACAACCATCTATGAACCAGGAAGTGGCCCTCACCATAAACAGAATCTGCTGGAACCTTGATTTTGGGCTTCCCAGCCTCCAAAACTGTGAGAAGTAAATTTTTCTGTCTGTAAGTCACCCAGTCTATAGTATTCTCTTATAGCAGCCCAAAAGGACTAGGACTGAGTAATTCCAAAACTATTCCATTCAAAGACATAGAGTTTTAATGTGATAGCAATGCAAGGGCAGCATGAAAAAGCATAAGTAATTTAAAATTAAATCACTGTTTATTAGTGTAAAAGTGCCATTGGACTTCTATTCTAGTACTAAGGGTAACTAAGACTTATGTTCCTTCTCTGGGTACCCTGTAAAAGGACAGATAGTTAATTAATAATTTTTTCAAGCCAAGACTCAGAAAGTCTGGGCACTAGATCAATCCTGAAATATATTTTTACCAGTGAATTATTATTTTAATACAATAGATAATAAAGTGCACATTTCAAATTGGGCCTTTCATTTGCATTCAATTAGTCCAAAGTGCACTATGCTGAGAGGGATAAGAAAGCACACAGAGATTTTGGCGGGGGGAGTGTACAAATGGCCATAACTGATGGGGTTCAAGATTAGTCTTCAGCAAAGTTACCAATTAGTCAATGTTTGCTTTCAGCATCACTTCATCATTTCCTTTCCTGCCTGCAGGATTGCCACAGAGTAACTTATATTGGAAATCATTCCCAGGTGACCCCACGTCTTGGACCTTTGTCCACCAATGGAAAGTCAAACAAAAGCAAAGCAAGGCAGTTTATTCTAAGTGACGTAGCAAACATTCTATGAATGGACAGAGGAAGAATACTTATGGTATCTTGGGCTGGTCAGGGAAGGCTTTGCAGAAACAGTAAGACCTGAGCATTTACTGTATGTCAGGCACTGTACTAAGCACTTTACACATATTTTCTATTTCATTCTTTTTTTTTTTTTTTTTTTTTGAGACAGGATCTTGCTCTGTCATCTGGGTTAGAATGTAGTGGTGTCATCATAGCTCACTGCAACCTCAAGTTCCTGGGTTTAAGTGATCCTCCTGGTCCAGCTTTCTGGGTAGTTGGGACTATAGGCACACACCACCACACTGTGCTAAGTTGTGTATTTTCTTTTTTTTTTGCAGAGGTGGGGTCATGCTGTGTTGCTAAGGCTGGTCTTGAATTCCTGACCTCAAGGGATCCTCCCGCCTCAACCTCCCAAAGTTCTAGCATTACAGGTGTGAGCCACTGTACGCAGTCTGTCCATTCTTATACTTGTGGTATGAAGTAGGTATTAATAGTATTAATAATGCCTCTGGTACTGTTAATAAAACTCAAGACAAATGCAAGTATATGTCATGGTTAGAATCACATGTACATAGTGAACTGGAAAGATCTCCTTCTATGCATAGAGATGGTCCTGGGTAATTTCTTACAATGCTTTCTTGCTAAAGTGAGAAGGATGATGATGGTAGGGATGGGCAAGGGAAGATGGTCAAGGATGTGAGATCTCTGCTTCTTTCTTAATGAGGGGTGGGGAATCTTTTCATGTTGGAAGGCAGCATTAATTTAGCTGCAATCAAACAAGGCCACATTCAAGAAATTTCAATTAGATAGACTTAAAATGTACATTATTTTGTAAAAATTTAACTACTATGTACTTAATAATTTCAAAACATGAAAACTATTTGTTAATTTTAAAGTTAACTAACCTTTTAATGACTTTGTTGTGTCTGCTTTTTGTTGGAAAGCATTTGAATATTTGGTAGCAGCGTGGATGTCTGCCATTTCAATTGATCCTCTAGATGTGTATCAGTCATTTGTGACCTTAAGGGCATCTTGATTTGGGTTAGGTAGGAGAATGTAGATTCTCAGCAATAAGTGGTTGAAAAGCAAGAAAGCATTTTTTGGGTATGTTGCCGAAGGTTTGTATATTCTACTGTATTTTTCCATACTTCAGTTGGATCTTTCTTGTCATCAAACAATGACTTTAAAATGTCATCTACTGAGAGCTCAATCAATTCCATCTGTAGTTGTTTAGGTGCCTTGGCGACATCAACTAGGTGAGGTTGAAATGCTAATTTGAGTGTGATGTCATGATTCTCAAAGTCAGTGAACCTTTCATTGTATTCTCCAGTTAATAGGTCTATAACAGCTGTGTATTCTTCAAATGATTTGCAAATATCATCCTGCTCATCAATGACCTTTGCTAACTGGGGAAAATGTTCATCTGAAATTTCCTTTTGAAAGAAGAAGTGTTATGAAAAAAAGATAGCATTTTTTGAAATGCTTAGATTTTCTGCCACATATCATATATAGACTTAGTTTTACCTTGCAAAGAAATATTCAAGTCATTTTGATTTGACATGATATCACAGAGAAATGCTGCATTCCTATAGAAATCTTCTTTCAATAATTCACATTGCTGATTCTGTTCTTCATAAAATTTAACTGTCTCTTCTCACAGAGATAAAATTTTGGCAAACACCTGTCCCTGCAATAGCCAATGCACTTTAGAATGATATGGCAAATCCACACTGAATATCTCATCATTTGACTTTAGCATGTTACAAACTTGACAAGCCGTGTGGCATTTGCACAAATATGGTTAACAATACTTATAACTTATTGCAAAATGTCATTTAAAATAGTAGCTTTAGCCAGAGATTTTGCTGACGCAAGATACAGTGAAAAGAAATGAGAGCATCTTGATTGGTTAATACTTTTTTTTATCTGTGCAATAAACACTTCATGTTTTCCTGTCATGGAAGGTGCACTGTGTGTACATACACTCACTAAATTTACCAGGTTCAGTCCAACTCCATGACATTTATCTTGAAAGGTATTGAAGTTATCTATTCTCCATGTTATGCTGCAAGAGTGCCCAAAGCAAGTAACTCCTTGTAGCAAAGAAAATCTGTTATGACCCAAATAAAGGTATAAAACCTGCACTAAGGCAGTAGTATCAGTTGATTCATTCAAAGTGATCGAATAATATATATTTTCCTTTTGAAGTATTGCATGAAGTTGTTCTGTTAAGTTGAAAGCTAATTCACGCTGCTGATCAGTTATGGTTCTGCCATATCAATAAGGTACTACCCAACAGGATGAACAGAACAGCATCCCACATACCAATTCTATCAATCAACATGAATGATTTGAATTTCCCACTCAAGAGACATAGGTTGGCTGAATGTTTAAAAAAATATATACAAGTCAAGTATCTGCTGTCTCCAGGAAACACATCTAACCCACAAGAATTCATACAGACTCAAGGTGAAGGGATGGAAAAAAATATTCCATGCAAATGGAAATCAAAAGAAAGCAGGTATAGCCATTCTCATATCAGATAAAGCTGACTTTAAATCAGCAATAGTAAAGACATACAATGATAGTCATTATAAAATGGTAAAGGGAAGAATTCAACAAGAAGACATAACAATCCTAAATATTTATGCACCTAACACAGGAGAACCCAGATTCACAAAGCAAACTCTACTCAATATAAGCAAAGAGATAAACAGCAGCATCATAATTGCCAGGGACTTCAACACCCCACTGACAGATCTGGACAGATCATCCAAGCAGAAAATAAATAAAGAAACTCTGGGCGTAAATGGGACTCGAGAATAAATGGGTCTAACCGAAATTTACAGAAAATTTTACCCCAAAACTACTGAGTGTACATTCTTCTCATGAGCACATGAAACATTGATCTTATTTTAGGCCACAAAACATGACTCAACAAATTAAAAAAAAATAGAAATCATACCATGTATCTTCTCAGACCACAGTGGAATAAAACTAGAAATCAACTCCAAGAGAAACACTCAATTCTCCACAAAGTCATGGAAATTAAACAACTTGTTGCTGAACGATTATTGGATCAACAATGAAATTAAGATGGAAATCAAAAGATTCCTTGAACCGAATGACAAATGAAACACAAGCTATCAAAATCTATAGGATTCAGCAAAAGTAGTCCTAAGGGGAAAATTCATAGCCTTAAATGCCTACATCAAAGAGAAAGATCACAAAATAACCATCTAATGACACATCTCAAGGAACTAGAAAAGGAAGAGCAAACCAATCCCAAACCTAGCAGAGGAGAGAAATAACTAAGATCAGAACAGAACTAAATGAACTCTGAAACAGGAAGATAATACAGAAGATTAATGACACAAAAAGTTGGTTCTTCGAAAAGATAAAAAAAATTGATAGACCTCTTGCTAGATTAACCAGAAGAAAAAGAGGCAGGACCCAAGTAAGCTCAATCAGAAATGAAAAAGGAGATATTTCAAGTGATACAACAGAAATAAAAAATATCATCTGTGAATACTATGAAAATCTCTATTCACATAAACTCGAAAACATAGAGGAAATGTACAAATTCCTGGAAACACACAACCTCCCAAGACTCAATCAGGAAGAAATAGAACTCCTGAACAGACCACTAATGTGCAACAAGATTAAAGCAGCAATAAAAAAGTCTTCCAAAAAAAAAAAACACCTGACCAGATGCCTTCACAGCTGAATTTAATCAGACTTACACAGAAAAGTTGATACTCATACTGCAGAAATTATTCCATAACATTTAGAAGGGAAGAATCTTACCCAACTCATTCTATGAAGCCAGTATCACCTTGATACCAAAGCCAGGAAAGGACACAACAAAAAAAGAAAACTACAGACCAATATCCCTTATGAATATAGATGCAAAAATCCTTAATAAAATAGTAGCAAACTGAATTCAATAGCACATCAAAAAAAATAATCCACTATGACCAAGTGGAATTCATCCCAGGGATGCAAGGATGTTTCAATATACATACACCAATAAATGTGATTCACTCCATAAACCAAAGCAAAACCAAAGATCATATGATCATCTCCACAGATGCAGAAAAAGCATTCTACAAAATTCAGCACCCTTTCACAATAAAAACCCTCCACAAACTTGGCATAGAAGGAGCATATCTCAAAATTACAAAAGCTATGTACGACAAACCCACAGTCAGCATCATACTGAATGGGGAAAAGTTGAAAGCATTACCCCTAAGAACTGGAACAAGACAAGGGTGCCCACTGTCACCACTTCTATTCAACATATTCCTGGAAGTCCTAGCCAGAGCAATCAGGGAAGAGAAAGAAATTAATTGTATCCAAATCAGGAAAGAGGAAGTCAAACTATCATTTTTTGCTGATGATATGATCTTATATCTAGAAAACCCCAAAGATTCCACCAAGAGACTCCTGGCGTTGATAAATGAATTCAGCAAAGTCTCAGGTTACAAAATCAATGTACACAAATCAGTAGCATTCCTATACACTAATAAGCTACTTTATAAGTTGCTTCTGTGGCATTATTTCCAGGTTTTATTGCTGCTTGAGAAAATTGTCTTTGCTTTTGCTTTTCGTCTTTTAATTTCTGCAATACAACTTTTTACACCTGTTTCTCTAATTTAAAATATTTGTGGTCCTCATGAGCGTTATAATGCTGATGAGCGTTGCATTTCTTTAATGTTGATATTGCAGTATCACAAAGCAAGCAAATCATCTTATCTTTAGCAGAAACAGGATAATATTGCAATTCCCAATCCTCATTAAAAAAAAATATTTTCTTCCTTCAGAGTTCTCTTGGTCTTCTTTGACATGATGGGCTGTTAAGCAGACAGAATTTAAAAATGCTGTCAGGCTGTGCAACTATTCACAAATTCCACTTCAGATAGAAACACAGTGCACCATTGTCAAAAGCTGATAACAGACTGGTGTATTCGACCGCCATAAACTCTCGCCAACCAGCCTCGTATGGTAGTGGCACCAGTCAGGCAGGGGAAGTTAGAACTAAATCATGAGCATAGCAGCTGTCAATTTAGCCTTTATGGCTTACTAATGTTCTAATTATGCCAGTCAATCTGGGAGATAATCAGATTCATTGAAACTTATTTTATTCTGTGATATTTTAAATACGTTCATTTCAAAAATAAAATATAAAAGGTGAACAAAAATGTATTAATAAAAAGAAAGGATTCATGCTGTAAAATTTGGATTCAGTCAAAAGCCCTCACTTAAAGACCTAAAAGGCCCCATGTGGCCTTAAGGCCATAGGTTCCCCACCCCTGACCAAGACCCTTATAGATTTGCAATGAAATTTCTGGGCCTTGCTGAAATATGAAATTTAAATCTAAATAAAAGCAGAGAGAAAAATACCACATCTAAGATAATGTTCATTTAAATAACACTTATGTATGAAATCACTAGATTGACAATATATTTGAATTGTCAATGGCCATTTGGCTGCTTTCTGAGCTTTAAGCATTATATATGGATTGAATACTCGCATCTCCACCCCATGTGCATTAAGATGGCAAGAATTAACTATCAAATTTAGATACGGAAGGGGAGTCTTCTCATTCCAATAAAATGACTTTAAGAAATAATTATGAGATGGTAACACAATTTTATACCTTCCATTACTGAACAAATAACATTAACTAGAAAATTAGTGACCATCCTAAATCACTCCCTATTCCTTACCTCTCACAAATATTAATATTTAGGCACCATATCCTAAATATTGACTCTATATTTACAAAGTATTTTTTCCTTTCCTCTCCTTTCTAGAGCCTCCACTCCTGACCTATATCAAGCGGTCAACTCTGAATTGTACATTCATTCAGTGCACATTTATTGATCCCCTACTATGTTCCTGGTGCTAAGGATAAAACAGCAAACAAAACTAAAACACAATTTGAATGTAAATTTCTTGAAGCCAGAGACGTCAATTTCTGTTTGTTTCTTTTCACTGTTGTATTGCCAATTCCCACAACAGTGCCTGCTTCATAGAAGACTCTCAATAATTATAAGCTGAATGAATGAAAACAGAGTTAAATCTCTGTTCCCATGTAGATTTATATTCCAGTGTGGGGTAGGGGAAGGGGAGGAAATCTGACAACTGGAAAACAAAAAGCACATACCTGAATTAGGCTACATGCTAATACTGTACGTAGAAATAAAGCAGTGTAATGGATGTAGAGGGATCAAATATTAAGAGGAATGCTTTGTAAAATAAGGCAGTCAGGAAAAGACTCTCAAATGAGATTATTTTTGAGCAAGACAAGAAAAATCTGAGAGACCATATGGCTATCTGAGGAAAAAGTGTACAAAGGCCTTGATTAAGAAGTATGTTCAGCATTTTCACAGACCCGAACAATGAATCAGACCTAAGCAGTGTGAGCCTGTGGAGAGACAGCGAAATAACGTCAAGTGAGTAGCCTGCATCAGCTCGTACCAGATCCTTGCAGTCCGTGAGAAAAGCTGCGGATTTTATTCTGAATTAAATGAGAATGCATAGAAGCTATTTGAACAGAGGAGTGATCTGATCCGATTTTTATTTTAACTGGATCTCTTTGGAAGCAAAGGAAGAAGCTGGAAGACCTGTGAGCGGCTGATTACAGTGGTCCAGGCAAAAGATGACGTCAAAATTTTAATTAAACTACAGTATAAGTCTTTCTACTTCTTGTATTGCCAACACCATTCTCGCGTAACCCATCTGACACCCCAGTGCCAAAATTACCTTTCTTATATATAAATGAAACCATGTTAATTCCCTGTTCAAAATTCTTCAAATCTTTACCACAGTATGGCTCCTGCCAACATAGTTTCCTCACATTCTCTCCCAACCTCCAGTCCTTCTCAATCCTCTTCCCTATTAATGGGGTTTATTTTTTTTTAGACATATCCTTTGAACTTCTGCATCTTTGTGTGCCAAAGTGTCTTCCAGATCTCATATTTATTGTAGCCTGGAGCCTAATATACTGTCACATCTAACAAAATACTTCTTGGGTACATACTGAGTGGCACAGTCCTTTTGTTCATGCAATGTTCATTTAGTGAGGAATACAAACACTAAATAGGCACTCAAAAATTTTCATTATTTAATTTCAATTGTGATTCAGTACTGCAATGAAGTCTAGGCTCCAAAAGCATGTTAATGGAGGACAAAAAATAATCTTGAAGTAACTCTTTGGAGTTATTTATGAATTGAGAACTAAGAGACGACTAGAAGTTAACTAAGCAATGGGTGAGGAAACAAAACTTTATACCAAGAAGAGGAAAATCACATGCAAAGCTCCGAAATTTCATAATCATGTTTCAAAGTAACCCTGTTGAGGATACAATAATCAGCTTATGTAACTTTATGCAGAAACTCAATAAAGAGGAAAAAAAACTTAAAACACTTAATTATATGCTACATGCTTATACATTATTTTGTTAATTCATTCATCTGTCAAATATGAATTGAACACAAACTTTGTATATACTGTTACACCATAGGTGACACAAATATGTATGTCACATATATGTCATGATTGCTGCTCTCATGTATAGTGATAGCTATGATATGCAAGGTAATATACCATAATGAAACAATAAATGTACTAGAGAATGAAAGCTGAAGTGGAAGAGGAGCTTTTGTTTATCCATTCATTCACTTATTCATTTTTTAATTGAAGTATATAAATGTACAATAAACTTCAGGTATTTAATGTGTACAAAGTGATACATTTTGACATTTGTGCACTCCTGTGAATCCAGCACCAGGATCAAAACAACAAATGTATCTATCCCCACCCAAAGTTTCCTTTTAAATACACACACACACACACACACACTTATAATAACCCTGTAACAGCTTTGTCTCCTAAGTACTACATCTGTGTCAGTTCTGTGTCAACTTCAATTCATTGATTTTTCCCCTGATTAGTGGTAGTATTTTCCTGCTTCTTTGCATGCCTGGTAATTTTTGATATGTTCCAGAAATCATGAATGTTAACTTGCTGGGTGCTGTATATTTCTGTATTCTTAAAAACATTCTTGATTTTTTTTTCTGAGATGCATTTTAGTTACTTAGAAACACTTTTGTTCTTTCAAGTCTTGCTTTAAAGATATATTAGTTGGACTAAAAGAATGATTAGTATAGGGCTGATTTTATTTCACTAGATTTTTTAGGACCTGGGAGCAGGTAATATTACCAGAATTATGTGAGTCCTGGACACTTTTTAACTATAATTCATTTGGGGAATTATTTCCTTGGCCTCAGGTATTTTCTCTATATGCGTCTGCTGATTGACACTCAGATGAAATTTTGAGTGGAACCATCTGAAAACCTCTGGGGTACTTTCTACGTGCAGCTCTCTCCCTCAAGTAGTCTGGCCTGAAAATTCTAGCCTCCTTGTTCTCCGAACTCTCAGCTTCATCTCTGAGACTCAGAAAATCCACTAGCCCCATCTGTATTTTTCTTCCTTGTACCATGCTTGAAGACTCTCCAAAGGCAGTTAATTGGGGAAATTATAAGATTTACCTTGTTGTAAACTGTCTCTAAGGGATCACTGTCTTTTGTTGTTTGATGTCCAGTGTCTTGAAAACTGCTATTTCATTTTTGTTTGTTTGTTTGTTTTATTCTTATTTCAACTAGGAAAGTAAATGCTTTCCCTCTTACACCATTTTACCTAAAAAACCAAATTCCATTCATTCATTCTTTTATTGAATTTCTAATATGTGATGTGGACTCATGTGAACTGGGGAAAGAACAGGGAAAAAAACAGATGAAAATTATTGTCTTTAGGTGGTTCACCTTTGACACGAGGGAGCCAAACATTTTTTGAGAAATATATGGAAAATATATATATTTTTAAAAGTTAGGTTGTGGTAAGTACCATGAAGAAAAATAAAACTGGGAAGAAAGGTAGGAAGTACTGACTGGAGAGACATGTAAAAGAGAGAGGTCAGGGAAGACCATCCTGAATAGGGATAGAGACAAAAGAGTAAACCATGTGGATATTGGGGGAATAAGCATTTCAGGCAAAGGGAACAACACATGCAAAGGCCCTGAGATGGGAACAGGCCTGAATGTTTGAGGAAAATAATGGAAGCCAGTGTGTCTGGAGCAGGTTAATTAAGAGGAAGTGTTTTGGGAGATGAAATTTGACAGACGTGCGATTTAAATATTCCAAAGCCTTATTGACCTTCCAAAATACTGTGGATCTACAGGAAGTAGAGGAGTGCCGGGGTATGCCATAGGCCTTCACATGATTATTCTGGCTGTTCTCATTATGATAGAGTAAAGGAGGGTGAGATCTGAAGCCAGGAGAATGTCTGGAGTTGGGGACCAGTTATTTGGCTGGTTTTTGAAATACAGGTGAGAGATGATAGTACAATAGAACAGAACAATAGTAGTAGAAGTAGTGAAAAAGTATTAGTTTCTAGAAATATTTTGAGGCATAAAACCAACATGATGTGCTAGTAGATTTGAGGTGGTATATACAAGAGAGAAAATCAAGAATGATGCCAGGCTGTTTGGCCTGAGCAACTAGAGAGATAGGATGAAGTCGCTATGAACAGAGGGAGAAATATATTGGTGTGGGAAATGATGAGGAACCCATGTGAACTAAAACAAGTGGAGAGATAGGAAAGTCCATGGCATATGTGTAAAATGGCCAGGAACCTAGTTATCTGAATGGCATCAAGATTCATATTAAGAGATAATTATTAAGTCAAGCCCTCATGAATGGATTAATTCATTCATTGATTCATGAATTAATGGAGTAATGGGTTTTTGAAAGAATGGGTTGTTATCAATAGAGTGTGTCTGTTATAACAGCCAGTTTGGCTGTCTGTCATGAACCCCCTGGCTATGTGATGCCTTGTGTTGCTTTGGGATTCTGCAGAGAGTCCACCCCAGCAAGAAGGCCATCGCCAGATGTGGCTCCTAGGCCTTGGACTCCAAAACTATAATAAATACATTTCTTTTTTATATAAATTACCCATTCTTGGGTATTCAGTTATAGCAACATAAAATGAGCCAAGACAGCAGCAAAGGAGTTTGTAATTTGTGCAATAGAAAGAGGAACCAGGCGAAAGTTTTTGAGAGACTTCTGTGAAAAACATAAAGTCTACAAAAGCTTTACCCAGCAGCTTCAGAACTCTGCAGATGCCATTGCAAAGTTAAAATACTGAGCTAAAAGAAATTCTATGGTAGGAGCTTCTCCCTGAATTTTTGAAACTCTAAATAAGGCAATGTGGCATAGTTGTAAAATGCTGAGGAATATGGCTGTGGTCCAAGTTGCTGAATAGTAATCAAAGATACAGTGACTCATATTGAGCAAAGGTGTCATACAGACTGTGATATACCAAGACACAAGTCACAGATGGCAGATGACACTTCAAAGAACATACAAACATTAATACACACACAGTGCTGGGAGGGAAAGTGATAGCAGGAAAAGCTTTGGAGGATAGGGAGTTTTAGTGTGGTCCTAATTTCACTGTGTCCAGCTATGATGTTTAGGTAAGGCATATGGGCTGTCAGTGACATGAATGTTTTATCAGTAGAGAAATATCTCATCCACCTTTTCGAATCATGTAGATTCAACAAAATGGAAAATGGCTGTTCTTTTCTCTGCTGTCACATGTCACCATCCTCTGATATTTAGACCAATACAAATGGCTTCTCCATGGTATTTTTGCCCATGGGTAAAGTCCTACCCTCAAAAGACCTCAGAGGCCAATGAAAAACAGGAGACATGGGTAACAGTAGCTAAAAATGAACAGAAATGATAAAAAAATAGGATATTTAGATATGGCAAGAAGTCCTGAGTAGCAGCATAGTAGGTTACATGAGTAAAAATACAGTGAATAGCAGCAGGTCAGACTGGCAAACTAGAAAATGGCATGCTAAGCAGTGTTGACTATTCACATTCAGTAGAACATAAACACCTGAGCACAAATTTAATATCTTTTCATGGGCCAAAAAATGACATCCTCCTCTGTGGTGTGCATGATTATTTCTGGAGCTTGGTCTATACAGAGACAAGTTGAATGTTCTCTCAAAACAATTGCCTCACAGAATGGATGTAATATTTGCACTATTCGAATGGAGAAATATGATGGCCACAGTCAGTGATAACACCACTTCAGGGTTTAAGTTGTTTTTATAAGTTATTTATATAAAAAAAGTACGAAAAGTATGAAGTATTCGTTAACTTATTTATTCTAAACAGTCCAAATTCTTTACCATTTCTGTGTGTTTGTATTTACTGTTCCCTGAGCCTTTAAATGCTCTGTCTACCATTCTCTGCACAGAAAATTCCTCATCTCCGTTCATATTCATCCCAAAGCCCTCACCCATTTGCCCAGAGAGTGGAGCTGTCCCCTGTACTGGACTTCCAAATCACTTGATAGACACATTTTGTTCAATCTCTCTTTCCTAGATGGCAGTTCTGTGGTAGTGCCAGAATCTAAGGTTCAGCTCTAGCACAATATTGTAATTATTATTTCAGACAGCTCTTTCCCACCCCAATTATCCTGAGGGTTTCTTTATAGGAGAACTTTATCTTCCTCCTTGTTTTTATCTTCCTGGATTCCCAAGAACAACACATTGCTAGCAAGGTGTGTTCAATGAATATATCCTGATGGATATCACCTGGATATTTGTGAATATTTCATTTCTCTGCTGCTAATACAAGGCTTCAGAGAGCCTAGATACTATGGAAACAGGTTTATATAAATACTTCTATAAGAAATGTACTCTCTTAGAGCTTTTAACTAGTTACAGAATGAATTTTTCAAACTGAAACTTCTTCAAATAATTGCACTGGAAACCTGTATTGTCAGGCCATGCTTTTTAAAAATACCTTTTCTCTATCAGATCACAGTAACCACCTACATACTGTGGGAAATGTCACTTCAGAAGAGCCCGCTACATCATACCTCCTCTTAAATCGTTAGCTTCACCAACATGATGTTTCACACATATAAGGTCAGGTAAGAGCTTGTATTTTTTAATGTTATTTTATTCTGGTACTGCCTCAAACATTTAGGAAACATTTTTCCCACCAGTAAGAGGCAAAAGAAACCTATCTGCTGTGACATTTTATGTATTTAGACATATGCAGATCCAGACACATTCACTGATTCGTTCAGTAATAAATTTTACAAATACTTACTGAGCAAGTACTATGTACCAGGAAAATTGTTAATCGGTGAAGGCACAGTGATGAACAAGACACATGTGCTGTCTACCCTAGTGAATTTATAGTATGTGATACCTTTTTAAATAAGGATGTAAGGAAACTCAAAAACTAATATATTCCTCAAGGATTTAATCATTTGATTCCAAACCACATTTCTTAAGTATGCAGTCACAGCGATATTCACTGGTTTCAACAGCCTTTTGAATAGTGACAATTAAAATGAAATTAACACATAGCTTTCACTGATGGCAAAATATAACACGATGAAATTTATTTCAGATTGAATCAGAATTATTTAATAATTAGAAGGATTTTTCCTTGCCAGGAAATGAAAAACGGAGATAATTAGAACCACCACCTGGGCCAGAATCCCAAGATGGGTGACACAGTGGGCAAATTGCCCAGGAGTCAAATAAGATGAGAATATGATCCGTTGTTCTCAGTGGGAGCAGTTATTTGATATTACTATATTTTCATCATCTCCCAAGCCCATGAGAATTTCCTTTAAAAGTTCAGATTTTTAAATCTAAAGAGAAAGTTCCTGATTAAAAAAAAGAAATATGTAAGTAGATGGTATGGAGGGAAAAAAGAAAAATTTCCTAAACCACTGGTCTATTTATAGGCACAAAACTAGCATTGACTTTATTTGAAAGGCCGGTTACAATGAATTCCCACCATCTCATATATAAGTAGTGACAAAATATTCATTAAGTAGGAAATTAAAAAAAAAAAACAAAAAACTTTTCAGCCTGCAGATTCTAACTATGGTCTCTGTTATACTAAGGAAAAACCTCTCAACCTGGAAAGGAACTATAGATTCTGCAGAGAATGCCTACCTGGAGGGAATATCTACCTGGATAATAAAGCTTTGTAAAAGTAATCAAACTCTGCAAGTTCTAGACCAAATCATTCATGAAAGTAACAAATAGGTGCCCAACTTTAATTTCTAGGGCAAGAAAGAAAGCAAGCACCTAATGTCTCTTCAGAGAAGCCATGAAAATAATCTACACATAATCACATTAGGAGGAGATGTGATGAGAATTAATAAATTGGTTAGCAAACACTTCAATATTTTCAGAGCACAAAGGTTAACTGGTACTCTATTCCATTTCTATGCGAGCACATATCAAACAGACTAACTGTCATAGCTTCTAGGAATTAAGTATACTCTTCAATGACCAAGCCAAATCTAGTTATCCACCATTTCTTCCATACTATAGTTTCTTTTCAGGAATAAAATAACATTTTCCAAAATAAAGACAAAAGCAACACTTATCTCTGCCAACATTTAAACTTTGATCCCTCTAGAATTTTTTTCCCCTATGGACACAATTTCTTATTGAAGGCCTCCAATTGTCTTCCTCCATTACAAAATTAGGTTTTAGCATGTTTGAATCTCTTTTGCAATGTAAGAAGATAAATAGCATTAGTCATCTTGTGATATCTTGAAGTAGCTAGCATTTTGTAGAGCTCTTCAGAGATTATATATCATTTTTCATGTGCCCTATCTCATATAATTTTCTAAATGATACTCTTCTCCATTTATCATTCATTCCTATTATTTTTTTTCTTTAGTTGAGAAAACTGAGGTTCAGAACTGCTTCATCATTTGCATATGTTTTCAAGATATTAAGTGGCAGAATTGGGGGCTGCCAGTCTTGTCTCCTCTATTCATATATGAGTCCTCATGTGGTTTATATGACACCCGCTTTTGCTTCACCTCTAGAATAAGGCTTCCTTGTGAATGCAACCCCTTGGCACTAACTCCAAGGCCATATTTGTTCCTACTACTTTGTAGGCTATTAAGTTCATCTTCCATCTCTTGAATTCTCCTTCATCTTCTCCCTCTTCACCATCATTACTTATTCTGCAAATTAATACATTATTTTTCTTGGTTGTAGCCATTATCAAAATCCTCTTTAGGAGAAATTGTGTGCTTTTAGTGATTTCTGAGAAACAAATACTAAAGTCTCATTCATTTAGAAACTTGTCCACCTAAACTACCTAAGTCATTCCCCTCCATCTGTAAGCCCTACATCCCAATCACTTCTATGTTTTTGAATGGTACACATGTGAGGCTATTTTTTATTACATCCATTTCAGAAAATTTCTACTCAATACTTATTGAGAAATATTATGGTTTTAGCACTCACAGATCATTGCTTTTCCTTTCCCCAATACAAACACATTCTCTCTCTCTCTCTCTCACACACACACACACACACACACACACACATCCATCCACTGTGTCCCTCCAATACAACTGTATTATATAAATGTATTATAACTTCTGGTTGAATAGATATTCATATCTACCTTGTTAACTAGATCATTATTAATTATATCTGAGCCTGGTAATATGCTGTGATTACCTTTCCTTTTATGTTCATCTTACTATTCCTCTGAATGTATTTTGCACATGATTGAACACATCAGGTAACCTGAAATTTTCATTATTTGTGTGTTTATTTGTTTACTTATGTATTATTATTTATTTATTTATTTATTTTTGCATCATAAATCCCCAAATCCCCAGACTGCTGCTTCCGTTTGGTCTGATTGCCCTCTAATTGCTGTATACTGTACACTGTATCCTGGAATTTCACCCTTTGTCTCTATTCCCTCTTAGTTTTTTGTTTGTTTGTTTATTTTAAAGATCTCATAACTTCCTCTTGGTTTAATTTCTCATTTACATATAGTATATGTTCCAAAAGAAAAAAAAAAGTTGTGAGAATGGGTACCTGGGACTTAGATTTCTGGAAATATACCCTAAAATTCCTCCACCTAAAAAAGATTTACAAATATTAAACATATATAAAACAAACTTCATTTTAAATCCATAGCTAAGCTAACATAAAATAAACTCATAGGGCTCAAATTTAGAGAGAGAGCTGCAAATGAGAACAGGCTCCATGGCTATGGCTTTCCTGCAGGCATTTATCAATCTTGTTCCTAGTTTTAGAGCCCTGCAGAGACATGGAAGAAGATATTAGTATGAAGCAAGATGAAGAGTTGAACTTGAGACCTCCTCCCACTTAAAGCAAGGACTAGGGCTCTATTCACAGTGAAAAAATAAAATCACCTCAGGACAGAAACATAAGGATATGTATTTGTCTCAGCCTGGGCATTGGATGGGATTAGGGGAAAAGCCTTTCCTAGTAATTTCTAAGCACAGGATGTTAAATTGTTACCATATCTGATTAAGATTTTTCAAAATCTCCAAGATAAGTAATTTAAAGTGATCTTAGGTTGATCACAGCCCTGGACACCTGGAAGAGATAAACAGAGTTCATGAAAAAATAAACTACCCTAAAAAGTCAGTAGAAAAAATAATGACTCAATTAGAAGTCTAAGAATTCCAGTGAATGGAATTATCTCAAAAATATGTAAAATGAGTTTCCTTAAACTGTTAAATGAAATAAAAATCATGATAAAGGAACAAGGTAAAATTAAAAGACCAGATACATTTTTAAAAAGAGCAGAGAAAACTTGGAGACATGAAGAACATAAACATTGAAAATAAAAATTTTAGAATGGGTTAAATAGCAGATTTCACACAGATGAAGAGAAAATCGTTCAGCTAGGAGACAAATCAAAATAAATGCCTATAATGCACCATAGAAAGGCAAATAATAAACAACATAAAAGAAAGGCTAAGTTATAGAAAGGAAACATGGAATTAAATATATCCATTCAGAATTCCAGAAGGAGACTAAAGAAAGAAGGGGGTTAGAGGGGAGGGCCAGCCTGGAAAAAAATAATGACTTAGAATTTTCAAAAGCTTAAGAAAAAAACCAGCTTGAATGATCAATTGCAGGAAGCCAAACAAATTCCAAGTGAGACAAGTAATTTGAAGTCACTACCTAGAAACATTATATTGAAAGTGTTGACCACCAAAGACAATGAGATCGTCAAAGCAGCCTGAATAACAGACAACAAATTACTACAAAACAATGATGAGCAAAGAGGCAGCAGAGTAAGAGTAGTGGAATATTTTGTAAGTGCTGAGAGAAAATAATTGTTACTTTAGAATTTTATGCCCTGTGAAGCTATTTAGAAAGAGGACAAAAAGGGTAAAAAGATATATTCAGAAACCCTTGCCCCTCACAAAAGAAGACACTGAGAGAATTAACCATCACAATAACTTCAGTAAAAAATAGGTATAAATAGAATGTTAATCAAAATTACACAAAATTTGGAAACAAAGCACAAAGTGAACGTCAGATGAGCGAGAGCACTCTCTAACATGCTTGCCTAACGGTCGGCTGACTCTCTAGGAGAATGTAACACTGTGTATAAAATCGATTAAGGCTCAGACATTTTACAATATTGTAAAACTGTGAAGGTAAGAAGATTTTTTTGTTTTTGTTCAGTAGAGAAGATATCACGAAGGTTATGGTTTTATTATGCTGGAGCATATTAAGCGGCTTGATATCTATCAGCATTCTTACCTCAGCGTTCCTTTTTCCTCACTTCTGTATATCTCAGTTTCTAAAATTGTCTTTTGAAGCAGCCTTATTATTCTGCTGCTAAATAGCGCTACTCAGTTTTTTCTAGGACTTTTTTTTTATCATTTTGAATAATTCTTTGACAAGTCTGTACTTCAAACTAATAGAAACTAAACCCTAAAAACAAAGAGCAACTTATAAGAAAAAAAGGTGTAAAATACATATTTATACATGTGAGTGAATCTAAATGAATATTCACCTCTTGAGATCATAATAAATAATTTAGAAGAAATCTTAAAAGATGGAAGTAAACAGTGACAAAATTAAGAGTAAATTGATCATAATTAATGCCTTCTGTTTCTTTGTTATTCAGGAGAAGGCTAGAGATATTAATTCAACTAATATTTTATTATGTGAATATATTATAATTAAGATAACCATAAAAATATAAAAAATTTAAAAGGTCCAAACTAGTGCAGGGAAAACACTGAATTAAAAAAACAAACAAACTTCAATCAATCATAGAATTGAAAAATGAAGATAGAGAAACATTAAAATGTAAGAGTAATTAGAAAGCATAAAATATAATGATAAAAATAAATCAGTAATTAGAATAAAAGTTAATAGACTCATTTTACTAGTGGCAGAGTCTGTCAAATTAGATTTTGAAATTTGTTGTTATTTACAAGTCACACACTTAAAACATAAGAACCTGGAAAAGCACACTGAAAAACATATATCAAGCTAATTCTAACCAAAAGATAGCTACAATACCTACATTAGTAATACATAAAGTTGTCAAAGCACAGTGGTGTGCATACAGAGGACCTATAAATTAGCATAAAATGTATAATTACAAGGAAAACATAAAAATTCTCAATATTTACAAACTTAATATTTTCAAAATATATAAAGAAAAAGTTGACAGAATTCACTTCTAATAAGATATCTGAGCACAACAATCTGAGTAATTAATAAATATATCAATTAATAATCTGCTAACTTTCTGAGTCCCTGTTTTTTGTTAGAACAGATGTATAATTAGGAATGGTAAAATAAACCATTTTTAAAAAGAGAAAAATCATCAAATGTTACTATACAAATATTGTCATCCATACGTATTTATGCCTACATATCAAATGTTTTCACACAAGTGCTTCAAAATAATTCATTGAGCTGTTAACTTGAGTTTTGCTTTGCAGCCATGGAATAATCAGAAATAATCAGAATTAATTTTCCATTTGCAATCCTCACTTATACCCAAAGACTAATAAGATGCAGGAGACATTTACCCTCAGCTCACATGTAAGAAGTTTGATTTCCCAAAAAGAACTGAGTTGTTCTGAGGTCGAAGGGGTAGAGGGAGGCCCTGGGGTTGGGAGACTAGGAAGGCAGGCAGAGGTGGAGAACAGAGGGAGTTTGCTTTTCTGTGCATTTGTTTTTAGGGTGGTGAGTATTGGGTAGGGGTTAGATGGTAGAGGGTAATACCACTCTATCATCTCTGATAGGTTGAGTGTAGACACGGAGGTTCATGGCGTCCAAGGTCCACAGGACTGGGAGCTACAAAAAAGACCCCTTGCCCCACTTTGACCAAGGGGAGGCGGGGGTGAATTCGACCACAGGGCACCTCAGCAGTAAGCACAGTGAACTGAAGACTGAAGCGCCTTTTCTTGTTTACTAAACACCACACCCTGAATGTGGCTTGAGGGAGGAGCAGGGAGATGTCAAGAAGTCTCCCACAGAATTGCACCCCAGCAAGTGAGAGTTGGGAGTAAGATTTAATTTTATTTTTTTGAAAATATTGCCACATTTTTATTCACCAGCAAAGGGCACAATTCATATTTAATACATACCATGAAAAGTTTTCCTGTAAAGCATTTTATTTCCAGTGTTCATGAGTTTTATGCTCTCCAGAAGACTATATTTGAGACCTCCAGGTTTTGTAAAAATCCTTTGGTCTAATTGAAATTGATTCTATATTTTGCTCTCTGTATTTTGCTGATTCTCAATTTGATTTTGTAAAATAATGAAAACACTATAGTCCTTTTATTAATGGAAAGCATTCTCAATAAACAGCAACTATCTTGATCTCCTCAGTATTTAATTAGGATTTGGCACATGGTGGATGCTCAGTAAATAGTGAATGAATGAACCTTATGCCACTGTCATTTCCAAGTCTCATAAGATGAAACTAAGGTAAGACAGTTAAGTGAGTTATATGACTTTGACAATGTCAGAATTCACTTGCAGATATAATGCAAATGTCTATTTCTTGACACCACACTAATATGTTTCAAACTTTGAGTCATAATACACATTGGTCTAGAAGGCAATATAAATGGTCAGGATTGCCATTTTTGAATTTCCCAACAAAAAGAACTGATAAATGTTTTAGGTGATGGATATCCTAATTACCCTGATTTAATCATTACACATCATATACATGTATTAAAATATTACTCTATACCCTATAAATATATAAAGTTATTACATACTAACTAAAAATAAGAGGAAAAAAAAGAAATAGAAAAGAAAAAATGACATAGCATACTAGCAGAGCCTGCACAGAACAATCTAACAAAGACTAGAAAACAAAACAAAGCAAAACAAAACAAACAAATGAGAAACCAGGATGGTTCAACATACGCAAATCTATAAATGTAATTCACCACATAAATAAAAGCAAGAACAAAGATTATATGATATTTCAATAGATGCAGAAAAGGCTTTTGACGAATCCAGCATCCTTTTATGAAAAGAACTCTTAACAATATAGGCGTAGATGGCTCATACCTCAAAACTATTAAAGCCGTATACGATAAACCCACAGCCAATATCATACTGAATGGGGAAAAATTGAAAGCATTCCCCCTTAAAACTGGAACCAGACAAGGTTGCCCACTATCTCCACTTCTATTCAACATAGTGCTGGAAGTCCTGGCCAGAGCAATCAGACAAGACAGAGGAATCAAGGGTGTCCAAATGGGGGCAGAAGAGGTCAAACTTTCACTATTTGCAGACGATAATGTATTATATCTAGAAAACCCCAATGATTCAACCAAGATATTACTGGAATTGATAAATGAATTCAGCAAAGTCTCAGGATACAAAATCAATGTATACAAATCCATAGCCTTCATATATTCTAATAACAATCAAGCCGAGAAACAAATTAAAGATGCAATACCTTTCACAATAGCACCAAAGAAAATTAAATATTTAGGAACACATTTAACTAAGGAGGTGAAAGACCTATATAGAGAGAATTACGAAACACTGAGAAAAGAAATAGCAGAGGATGTAAACAGATGGAAAACCCTACCATGCTCTTGGATAGGTAGAATCAACATTGTAAAAATGTCTTTGCTACCTAAAGTGATTTACAGAATCAGTGCAGTCCCTATCAAAATACCAACATCATTTTTTGCTGATCTAGAAAAAATAATTCTATTCTTTGTGTGGAACCAGAGAAGACCCCGTCTAGCCAAAGCAATCTTAAGCAAAAAGAACAAATTGGGAGGCATCTATCTACCAGACTTCAAACTATATTGCAAGGCTATAGTAACCAAAACAGCATGGTACTGGTGCAAGAACAGACACATAGACCAATGAAGAAGACCCCCAAAGCAATCACAGCAGCACCAAAAATAAATAAATGGGACCTGATCAAATTAAAAAGCTTCTGCACAACCAGGGAAACTATCACTAAAGTTAACAGACAACCTACAGAATGGGAGAAAATATTTGCATGCTGCACGTCTGATAAAGGGCTGATAACCAGAATCTACACAGAACTTAGGAAAATCAACAAGAAAAAATCAAAAAACCCCATTAAAAAATGGGCAAAGGACATGAACAGAAACTTTTTCAAAAGAAGACAGAATAATGGCCAACAAGCATATAAAAAATTGCTCAACTTCTCTGATCATCAGGGAAATACAAATCAAAACCACAATGAGATATCACTTAACTCCAGTGAGATTGGCTCATATCAAAAAGTCCCCAAACAACAAATGTTGGTGGGGATGTGGACAGATAGAAACACTCATACACTGCTTGTGGGACTGCAAATTAGTACAACCTCTATGGAAAGTAATATGGAGATACCTCAAAGAATTAAAAGTAGAACTACCATTTGATCCAGCAATCCCACTACTGGGTCTTTACCCAAAGGAAAAAAAGATATTCTATAATAAAGACATCTGCACGCGAATGTTTATAGCAGCACAATTCACAATTGCAAAGATGTGGAAACAACCCAGGTGCCCATCAATACACGAGTGAATTAATAAAATGTGGTATATGTATACCATGGAGTATTACTCAGCAATAAAAAACAATGGTGAATTAACACATCTGGTATTATCCTGGATGGAGCTAGAGCCCATTCTCTGAAGCAAAGTGTCACAAGAATGGAAAAACAAGCACCACTGGTACTCACCATCAAATTGGTACTAACAGATCAACACTTAAGTCACACATGGCAATAATATTCATCAGGGGGCGGGCATGCGGGAGGGGGTGGAGGGGATGGGAAAACTCTCACTGAATGGATGCAGGGAGCACAGTTTGGAGGATGACCACAACTGTAGCTCTGACACAGGCAGTGCATGGGCAATATATATACCCAAAGTGTTGTACCCCCATAATATTCTGAAATAAAAAAAATAATAATAATAATTTTATCACCCCCCCAAAAGAAAGAGAAACCAATACATCTAGCATAGTAAGAGTTAAGTAGTCATTTATAAAACTTCTGCATATATTGGAACAATAGGTAAAATGCATTGTTTGCTATGGGTCGCAGCCTAAAATGTTAGAAATCCTCTAATCTAGGTCATTTGTCTTCACTAATCGCTCTTGAACATTTCCAAGAAGAAAATATCACTCCTAACCTGGCTTTCCTGACTCACTGTTCTATTTAACTCACTTCAAAAATTTTTTTAATCATGAAATTTTCTACATTTAAAACAAGTTAAGAAAATAATAATAGAGATCACTCACACACTAATAGACATTAAGGTTGTACCATATTTCCTCTCTACTCTCCCCTTCCTTCTCCTTCAACCTCATCCCTCCTTCCTCTCTTTCAAGGAACAAAATGTTACAGATACAGCTGAGACTCACCCGCCGTTATTATACCCACCACTTCTCCACAGAGGTAACCATTATTTTGAAATCGGTGTGCATTTTCCCCATAGATAATTATGTAATTTTACAACAAAGCGTTACCACATATTTAACCATCCATAATCCAGTTATTCATTGTTTTCTACATAGGTGTCTTTGGTGATGTCTTTCCACCCTTGTGTTTTTGAAATGTGTCCATTCGCACTGTGATTGATTGTTATATTATTTTCGCAAGCAGTTATTAGGATGAATGTCCCTATATATAACCTCCTGTGCACATGTGCAGTGAGAATTTCTCTACCTTAGATAGCTAGAAGTGAAATTGGTCTGCCTTTCTATGTTATGGGTACCTTCAACATTCCTAGATTTTAAAAAGCACATTATATGCTTGTGTCTAAATATCACATATATCCCATAAATATGCACAACTTCTATGTATCCATAATAATTAAAAATAAAAATTTTTAAAAAGTGATTGTACCAGCTTACACTTGCACCCCAAGGTAGAAAAAGCTTTTGTATGCTTACATCCTTGAAAACATTTGAAGTTATCAGACAATTTTTTAAATCTACTGGGTAAGAAATTGTTAATTTAATTGTTAATTTAATTTTTCTCATTATTAGTGAGGTTGAGCATCTGTCTGTGCTCAAAAAATGTTTCTGTTTCTTTCTTTATATATTACTTGCTGCCCTTTCGGGGGCAGGCAGGTTCTCTTTCTTATCGATTGTTAGAATTCTTTATATGTTGTGATTACTAGTCTTGCCTGTGCATATTATGAGCCTATTTTCTAGTCTGTGGCTTTTCTTTAAACTCCATGATATGTTAGTTGCATAGCAGTTTATTACTATTATTAATGTAATGCAACCAAAATTATCAATCTATTCCTTTATAGATTATAATTTATTTTTCTTTAAAATAATTTCTCATCTAATGTAGGGTATAAACATCATAGCCTCTGTTTGGTCTTCCAAAGGTTTTACAATTTTGCTATTCACATCACCTTTAATACATGTGAGCTGTATTAATATGTCTGGAGTGATATGAAAATCTAGTCTAATTTTCTACTTCATAGTCAATTATCTCAGTACTATTTATGAATTACCATCCCCTCTGACATGATTTCTAATGTTATTTGTAATTTATGTACCAAGCACTCAAACATATTGGGGTCTTCAAAACTCTGTTTTGTTTATTTGTTTTGTTTTTCTATACTTGTATAAATAACAATGTGCTTTAATTATTAAGCTTTCACAGCTTGGAACCTGGTAAGCCTATCCTCCCTCCTCTTCCTCTCCCTCCTTAAGGATTTCTTATCTATTTTTAGGCCCTTACTCTTACATTTGAGTTTTATAATCAGCTTTTTAGGTTTCATGAGAAACCTTTTTAAGATTTTGATTGACACTGAAATGAATGTATAGATCAATTAGTGGATAATTGCCATGTTTATAATATTGATATTTTTCTTCCAAGAAAATGGCCTAATTCTCCACTTATTTAGGTATTTTGTCTTTTGGCTTTTATGTTCTTATTATAGTTTTTTTGCTATTATAAATAATGTGTTTTTTTAATAATTGTTTATTGCTTGTGCATGGAATTACAAGAGATCTTTGTATATTGTTCTTGTGTCCACTAAACCTGCTAAATTATTTTATTAATTATAGATATTTGTCCATACAATCTATGGATTTCTGATATTAACAATCATATTGTTTAAAAATAACCATAATTTTATCTTTTCTTATTTTAAACTTTACATGTTTGATTTCTATGTTTTCTGTTAATGTATTAACTAATTTGTTTACAACAATTTGAATAGAAGTGGTGATGGAGGCATCCTCTCTTCTGTTCCTGGTGTTACAATTTATATTATAGACATACATAGACTGTTGTCTGTTTTTTCTGCATTTATAGAAATTATTATATGATTTTATCTTTTAATTTAATAAGATAAATTATACTAATATACCTGGTAATATTTACTAGTTATTACCCTACACGATTATAATATTTATTGTATACACTTCCAGAATTGGTTTGTGCATTAATTTTCTATTACTGCATAACAAACATAATGGCTTAAAAGAACACAAATTTATTGCCTCAGTTTCCATGAATCAGCAGTCCAGATACAGGTTAGCTAGGTCCTTGCTTAGGGTCTTACCAGTCTGAAATCAAAATTTTGGTCATGGCTGTGATCTTAGCTAATGCTCTCATGCTCTGCCCAGTTCACTGGCTGTTGGCAGAATTCATTTCTACATGGTTATAAGACTGATGTCCCATTTTCTTCCTAGCTGTTGGCCGGGGACCACTCTCAACTCTTAGAGGTTTATTACTCCAGGCCAGCAGGACATTCATTTAAGAGCTTCTCTGATTAGATTAGGCACACAGAATAATGTGGCTTTTGGTTAACTCAAAGTCAACTGATTAAGGACATTAGATATATCTGCAAAATTCTGCCTCATTGCCCAAGGATGTTACAAAAGCATAGGAGTGATATCCCATCATAATCACATGATTTATCACACTCAAGGGGAGGAAATAAAACAAAATGGGAATCTTTGGAACCAACTTAAAATTCTGCCTACCACAGTTTCCTCATGTTATTTAGAAATTTTCTAACTATATTCATAAGTAAGATTGGTACATCATATTCCATTTCATACTGACCTTATGTGTTCTGAGTATAAACTTAATCCTTGTCATTGCTGTGTTGAAGAGAATTGCTCCTTGTTTTATTCTCTGGACTTATACTTTAAGTATTTATGTTTAACATTTTCAAAGTACTGCTTCAGCTGCAATGAATCACTTTTATTTCTTCCCTTCATTGATCTATCTTCTAGCTCTCTGAACATCAGATCCAAACTGGTAGGAATCATGGATATATTATTCTAAAACTCTCAGTTTCATCAGTCCCTGACTTTGTCGCCTGTTAAGGAAACATGATACATGTGTGATGTAGTGTAGAGATCATGGAATCAGTAATTGGGAGAGTAGGTTATAATTTCAAATTTATCATTGCCCACCATTACAATGGTGTTAATTAAATCACTTTCTAATTCCTGTTGAGAGGCAATTTTGGATGAATATTTTCATGTTTCTGCATGCTAGGAAATATCTAAGGAAAAAAGACTGCCAAGTTTGGTTAAATAATGATTGAATGACAAGCATTCCTTGGAAGTTTTAAGTAGTGTTTTGCTCCAGAGAGATTTAGAGACCAGAGCCATTTGCTTACATTCCAGAGTAGAGATCTTTTCCTCTCCCTCTCCAAAGAGGATTTGCTTACATTCTAGTAAAGGCCTCTCTGTAGAGGAGGATGAGCCAAAGTGCCCAACTTTTAATACAAGCTCTGAGTCCCATAATTTTAAGGTTCCTCTCATGTGGTGCAACCCCACTACACATACCGGTGAACATCTGGCTTTTACCGTGTGGGACTGAGGTCATGGAGAATAGGTTCTGAGGTAGTCTGAGTAAGAATTGCTTTGTTCTTTCATCCAGAGACCTTGAGTTTCCTGTCAGAATATGACTAAATATACAAAGTTTGATAATTCTCAGGCTCTTTTTGGGGTAGAAGAGCTGTTACAGTCCAACCCTGGTGTGGTCACAGGGTTTTCCTAATGAGACAGATAAGATTGTGTTTATGAAGATAAAAGAGTTTTTACAACATTAAGAAGAGATATGCAACTCCAAGGTGGAAAGGTAGTGACTATTTTTATATGCCTGGTGGCTAGACAATATTTTGGGTGATAGGTATCAATCACACAAATGTAGTTATCTACATACTTGCTTTTATTTTAAAATAATGCTTATCCACCTGAACCATTGTATGCCTATAGGATACAGAGAACAAAACAGAAGTAAAGAGCTCCTTACTCCAATTTGGTTTATAGTCGTGTAAAGAAAAAACTAGATACTAAGAGGAGAAAGAAGTCCCTGCAAACCTCAACCAAAAACAAAACCAAACAAATAAACAAAAAAAATAACTGAAATTAAGCTCATGGTTTATCACTTACTCCAGAAGCCAAAGAGGGCTTTAGAAGGGAAAGGGGCGGGTAGAGCATAGCTCATAATTTGGATATTGCTGTCCAGGAATTCTTCCCTGCTTGTCCCTCCCTTCCCCTCAAGACACCTCCATAATGTTGGCACTTTGATGTTATTTTACTTTTCCAGTCACTTGCCTACCATTCACCAGTAGACTAGAAAACTCATGAAAGTAGGGGCTTCCCTTCTCTTGATCACTCACAACCTAGCCTCATGACTGACCATCTGTGATTATTTGCAGAAGGGAAGGAACACAGTAAAGAAGGAAAACAGATGAAGAGAAAGACAAAAAGAGGCAGAAAGAGAAGAAAATTATTTCCACTTTCAATTACCAGGACCAGGATGTTAGGGAAAAAGAGAACCATGAACATGGATATTGAAGACCTTCATACACAAGGTCTCTTGATTTTTTAAAAGACCCTTCCAATGCAATTCCCTTTTTTTCTCAGTTGTTTTGCCTGGAAACCTTTCTCTCCTGAGATCACTAGTTATCACAGTTATACCTACCTTATTAAATACTGTTATAATGTGCATTGCTTTTCTTCTGTCCTTTCAATGAAACTCTGTCACTTTATGCTGAGTAGAGATTTATTACTGATATTTCCCATTCTCTTCAAAGTCTTGTTTAACACTGAAGATATGAAAAAAAAATACTGATTTCAAGGATTGAAGATGTAGCAGAAAAAGAACTACTGACAAGGGTTTCAGAGTTTGAGCAATGTGCAAAACATTTTAAATGTTTTGGATTTCGTGTTCCCATCTACCATTGCTTAACTCCTAGCACTGAATCCAATTTTTTTTGTCATTTCCTAATAGTTATAGCTGAGCCAAACAGTATATTACTTAGATAAGTTAATCTACATATTTCTTTATCTAATTTTTCTCTTCTGAATATCTTAGCCTAAATATATAGTTTTAGCCTGACATAAAGCTTATTTTGTTACTGAAGGTATTATATAGAATTGAGCTTTGTGGTTTGGTTTGCTAAACCCATGGTTGAAAACTAAACATTTCTGGAAAAAAAATGGATAAGAATATCTTACATTTATTGAACATGGCCAAGAAATTTATTTTTAATAACTGAACCACAGATGGGATGCCATCTGTCAGCATATGGCTTTGGCTCTTAAAGCAATGTTTACATCTGGGAGATATGGCGCTTTCTTTGAGAGAACAAGAGACATTATTGGACTAAACATGAAGAGGAGTGATTTTAGACTCATGAATATTGTAAGTTCACTAAGGATAGAATCAGCATGTTTATATGCATACAGTTTTCGTATATTTGGGTGGATAAAAAGAAAGAAAATCTGTCCATTGAAATTCCATTATGATAATGAAAATAATTGTAATTTTGAAATTGTTGGGGTTTTTTTTCCCATGACAGACAAAACTATTAGTGTGAAATGATCAGATCACCAAATCTGAGTGTTTTTATATATTCAATTTTACTCTATAAAGTACCCTATAAAGTTACTAATTTAGTATTTTAATTTCTTGAAATCCCAACTATCAGATTTATTTTATTCACAAATGTATACAAAAGATAATTTTGCTCCTTTATTTTCAAAAACTTCAATAAATTTTTCTGGTATTATTTTCTTCTTTTCCACTACATATAAATGTTATTATTTTTAATCAACTTTGCATTTTGAAAAATGTAACTGGAAATACATTTTATTTTTTATTATAAAAGCACTAAACTGATATAGTTTTTTAAATTACCATACACTTGTAAGGAAATTGTGTTTTGCTTACTTGCAATTAACCCTTTGATCACAAGCAATTTGAATAAATTCTGAATAATATTACTTTTCTTCCACTACTAATTCAGAACAAATTCAAAACAGAATTTTTCTTTTCTTTCACCTAATATGACAGAGGCTCAGTATCTATGTTTATAAAATTATGCAAATTGAAAAACTCTAGTGCATAGAGACTTGCAAAAAAATGTTGAATTATAATGATGATGGTAATAATAATAATGGTACTACCATTTTAGAATATTCTCTATAAAGCAGATATTTAGGGGATTTATAAACAAGGGAACTTGACTCTTGAAAACACCCTCCCAAATTATAATTTTCCCCTGGCTAAAGTTGAGAAAAAATTGGTTTAATGATGTTAAGTGATAGGCCTAAGACCACAGCAACTGTAATTATCAGTATCTGCTTAAAGAGTCATCTTCTTTCTACTATACGATGCCTCCTTGTGTGGAAAATGCCATTGGTAAGTAGACATAACATATTTGTTGATTGTTGAAAGAAGGTAAAGATCAATTCCACTAGTAATTACAATATAAATTGAAATCACAGTGAAGTACCAATTTCTACTTATCAATCTGAATTTTTTAAAGTTTAATTATTAGTCTTGTCTAAAGTTATAGAAATGGCTAACATCATATACTTAAAATCTGGTTGTGCATATATAATGTGTTTTGGAAATACCAATCAAGATTCCAAACATGTTCATAGTTTTTGATCCACTACTCCATCTTCTGAAGTTTTTATTTTAATAAAACAATTTAAAATATTAAGACATTTAAATTGTTGGAAACTTTCTCTGCAGCAGAATACACCTCACAAGACAGAGGTGACAAGATAAATAATCTTAAGAAAAACACAGTTAAATCTTATTATATAATACATATTTAGCAATTTTCTTGATATAAGCCATATATATCAAAAAATGATAAAAATATAGCAACAGGGATAAGACATGATAGCAAGGACTATTGTATCTGTCTATATTCTTTCTTAGAAAAGTTCCTGATTTAACTTCTGAAATATAGTTTCCCCGTTTGTAAGGTGGAAATAGTAATAGAAATATCCCCATAGGATTGATGCAAACAAAAATTATTTAATATAAATTATTTAATATTTAAATCACTGCCTAGAATATAATAAATGCTCAGTAAATGCTAGGTATTGTGGGATTTTTTTTATTATACAGAGTTAAGACAACGAATAGAAAATGTGATCAATGCTGTGATCAAAGATATTACAGAAATACACATGACCAAGTAGATGAAAATTTAGTGTGTTTGGTAATTATTTTATGGTAAATGTTTATGTTCTTTTCCTCAGATTTCCAGTGACATCTATAATTATAACTATTAAAATTTTTAAATTTAAAAATTCTACTCCTAAAAAGTCATTCTTAAGAGAAAATATTTAAGGAAGAGGATTGTGGCTAGTCAAAAGGAAAAATTGAAAATGCATTAGACTAATTTTTTTCAACATACTGTTTTTGATTAAGGGATGAAATTTCCTTATAGAAAAGACAAAATAAGACAAAAAAAATTCTTTCTCTTTAACTGTATGCTTAGCACATAGCACTAGGTGCCATATATTCAGTTTCACTTACAAAATGAAAGCCGAAATATATATACCAATTACCCTGTATTATGACTTTTTTGAATCCAGAAAACTACCTCTATCTCAAAAAGATATATTAAGAGGTATCTGGGGTTTGTATGCAAGTATGTATCTGCATAGGCACTTACGTTGTGAATGAGTTGGGAATCAACTACACTTATATTGCCAGAAATTTGGGAATTGGCAATAAATATTTCTTTTTCACCCAGGAATTCACTGAAACCACACCACAGGTTAATAGCAGGCACATTTTTAATAACAAATTTCATTAGGACATCTGAATAATTTCTCTGGATGAAATGATACCACATGACTCTGCTCTAGAAACTAACTACATCAGAATCACATAGGGGCATTTGCTGAAATAGAGACTCCTTGGTCCCTTTTCATCGGTCAGAAAATGTGTCCCAAGAATGTGTATTTCCAGCATAGATTCAAGGTGATTGCAATGTATGCAGCATTCACTGGTCAGATCAAATGTCTAAATTTATAAGGTTATTTCTCTTTTTCCATCAGAGGTTCTGTTACAGAGAACAGACTCCATTCTAACTAGGTTTAACAGAGGATTTATTACTAGATATTGAATGACTTTCAGAATTTTTGGGAAGCAATATGAAACAAATAAGAGGCTGAGCATCTAGAAACAACTCTCAAAATGACATTACAAATCTAGAACAACATGGGGGTTCCTGCCTCTCCCAACATTAGGGGCTGTGAGAGAAGGGAGCTGCTAAATCAGGACGCTAACGTGACAGCTTCCAGTTCCCGAAACAATTATAACTATTCATGTCACAATCCACATGAGCAAGATGGATGTCTCGTGGCCCACTTCTCTCCTTCTCCATGTCAACTCAGTTCTATTTTTGAAGATTGTGCAATTGCTTTGGATTAGTGGAATTTTAACGATATCCAGAAACTTGGTGAAAAATTAGTCTGAGGAAAATTTAGATTTCTGGCCTCTTCAGTCCAAGAAAGGACAATAGAAGGAACTTGGAAAAAATAATGAATAAGCCAAATTATTAAAACTGCAGGATATTATACAGTCTCCAGGTTCTGTAGTCAAATCCAAATTTAATTGGCTTGAAATAAGATTATTCATCAAAATGTTACATTTCATACTACGTATCATTTTCTCTTCTTTGCTGATTGACACTACCTTTCCCAATGAAGTAATTTCTCATTCCTCTGAGTTATCAAATCACTTAATCTGGACCTCATTATCAGCATGTATTGATTTTTACCATGTTTTCTGAATATCACTTAACTTTCCTACCCTTCTAGAAAAATTCCATGTGATCCTTTCAACCTGATTTATTGTAAATTCCCAAACTTTAGTTCTTTGCAAAAGAAGACGCTTCTTCCCAAAAATCAGTTTCTCCCAAAATGCAGGCAATTTTTACATTCTTGATATTTATATTGCTATGACTTTGAATGAATAAGTGAATGAGCAAATGGATGTTTAGACTTTCTTCTCAATTGTTCTTAGGCATTATAGAATTAGATTTTTTACTCAATTTGGAGATATTCAGATTAGATATAAAGTATATGTGGGTGTCAGTCCACTGCCAAACTTTACTATCATATCATAACATTGGATGCAAACCTATTAAAGGTCAATTTTGTAGTAGAAATTTGTTCCTGCCATTCCCAAGATACATGTCTCTTTCTTCCCATAACAGAAGATCCTCACCTTCCTCTTTACTCATTTTGTAGTGCATGGACTGCTATTATAACTATTCTTTGCATGCACCTACCTGTCCCCACAAATCTCTGGAAAAACTCACTGTTGGATAAATCCAATTTCCTATCCACTCTATACCTGCATTCTCCTAGCTCAAAGTGCCTGAGGGGAAATACACAACCAACAGTGCTCTTTGGTGTATTTCTGATAACTAATCTCAAGAGGGCTCTTACAGATTCCGAACAATATTGTTATATTGATCAGGATCAATCATTCTTCTACTCTCCCAATTAACAATTTTATACTTTCTATTATACATCCTCCAGTTTATATTGCTTTGTCCTCATTATCGCTTAATGACCGTGTTTCCTACAGCAGTATAAATACAGAAGCAACCAGAGTCAAACTTCCAGGCTCCCAACCACACATGCACCCCATATCTACATCCGTGCCCATATATCCTGCCTTGTCCTTCTTGCATATTACCCAGGTACTCTCCATATTCTTATCTAAGGCTACTTCCTTGTATCTACCCCATTTCCTCTTGTCTTCTTGAGGACAATGCTCTATTAATTATTCCTCTCTCTATAGAATTATCAAATTTTCCCTCTTTACTGGATTATTTTCATAAGCATAAGACTAATTATTTTGACCATTGCTTTAAAAAAGAAACCTTTTCATGACACTCCATTTCTCTCCAACTACCACAATTCTTTGCTCCTCTTTACAAAAAAACTCCTTAAAACCGTGGTCTATATGCATATCTGAATTCCTTTCTCTCATTGTTCCCTGAAATCTCTGCAAATGTGATTTTATTCCCACAATTCTACTGCAATTATTTGTTCATCATTACCAATGACCGACACATTGATAAATCCAATGGTCAATCTTCATCATTCTCTCACCAGACCTCTGAGAAATATTTGGCCTGGGTGATCTCGCACACTCTCCGGATCACGCTCCTTTATTTAGAATCTGCGATACCACACTTTCTTCCTTCTTGTTCCACCCTGCAAGCCGCTCCCTCCTTGTCTCCTTTGTCTGTTCCTTCCCACTAACTTGAGTTCTTGCTGTTAGAGTTTCTGGGCTTCAGGTCTCAGTCTTCCTCTCTTTTCTATCTATATTCACTGTCTAAGGGGTCTTATCCTGTCTCCTGGCTTAATTAACATCTATCTGCTAACGACTCACAAATTTTTAACTCCACTAAGTCCTCTGCCATGTAATCCAGACTAGTATATTTAACAATCTCAACATCTCCACTGGAATTGCCAATATCATTTCAAAATTATCACGTCTAAAATTAGGTTCCTGTTCTTCTCCTCAAAGCCTGCCTTTCTGACGATACTGCCCATCTCAGTACACACCAATCCCATTTTTTCAGTTGGCTATGGAAGAAACCCTTGGAATCATCCTTAACTCCCCTTTCAACACACATGCCTTATAACTGTCAGCAAGTCCTTATAAGTCGTTCTGCTTTCAAAATATATCCCACATCAGACCCCTTTTCCACACCTCTACCAATAACACTCTAGGAAAATGTGTTATTTGTCAAAATGATCTCTTGCCTGGATTATGTTAGTAGTCCCTAAATTGATCTGTCTACTCCCTTATCTATCCACAATCTACGATTTTCACAGTCACAAGAATTATTCTTTTAAAACACAAATCAAAGCATGCCATTCGTTTTCCCCAAATCTTCCTTTACTATTGCACTCAGAGTCAAAGCTCAGAGATAAGTACTCTTCTTTTCTCTACCGCTCTAAGAGGGATGCACACACACCAGACTGAATTCAAAAGTGAGCAAGGAACATGGCAGTGGGCTTTAAATTATGTTATATAATAAAAAGTCCACCCATGTATTCATTCATTCAATAAATTGTTATTTAATTAGATCTTTCTATGGAGAAGTATATTAGGCATTGAGGATATATTATTAAGTAGAAGTAGGAGGAACTCCACCCTTTGAAGCTAATTATTGAGAAAAATAAATAGATAAATCATAATGCAGATGCATCATTACAAATTCAGACAAGGCTAAGAGGGAGAAAATCCACAAATCTTTAAAGACACATAGTAGGGAAATCTGACCTTGTCTGGGGAATTAGGAAAGTTTTCATTTAGAAAGCAACATTGTCACTGAGAATTAAAGAGAGATAAAACTAAGAGCTAACTAGATGAATTAGGTGGCAGGGCCAGGAGAAAGGAAGGAACGATTTGTGCAAAGGTCGCTAGACTTATCGGAGGAATTATGTATTTCTTAAACACATATGAAAAATAGAATTACAGTTTTACAGTAATTCTAGGCTTTGTGGGACACACATTAAGAGCATCTTAAGAGGAGGAAACCCTTGAAGTATAAATAGTATCGGCTTTTTTATCCATGGTTTTGCTTTCCACAGTTTCAGTTACACATGACCAAATTCATCTGAAAGTGTGTGAGTACAGTACAATAAGATATTTTGAAAGAGAAAGAAAGAGAGAGAGAAACAGAGCACATTCACATGACTTTTATTACAGTATATTGTTATAATGGTTCTATTTTAGTATTAATTATTGTTGTTAATCTTTTAATTTGCCTAGTTTATAAATTAAACTTTATAATAGGCATGTATGTATAGGAAAAAACATAGTATATACAGGACTCAGTACTATCTGAGGTTTCAGGCACCTACTTGGGGTCTTGGAATGTATCCTCCATGGATAAGGGGGGACTGCTATAGTCTGATAAAGGAATAATGTTCTAGTTCTAAAAGCAGATTTTTTAATCCTTCCAATACATTGCCATGTATACATGACAGAATCACTAAGTACGGTGCATCGTTTCAATATATTTGGCTGCAAGTAACAGAAACCCTTAAATTTATTATGTCATTCATAATAGGAGGTTCATAGGTAGAGTGGGCTATAAGATTAATTAACTCAGTGGGTCAAAATTTTATCAGGAAAAGTTTCATTCTGTCATTCTTCTCTGACACCCTCAGTGCTAGTTTCACAATTAAGCTGGCAAAAAGATGGCTGCTGGTCTCACATACAGTACACACTCCATGAACTAGCCTTCTCTTGGGAGTGATGAAATAATTCCCAGAAGTCTGACTAATTTAGAAAACTGAACATGGCCAAGCCTTCAGGTACCTGGCTGACCAAGCACAAGTAATGCAAAAGTAATTTTAAAATACACATATAAAAATGAAACATATATTTGCATTTTGGTCATAATACTGGTACCAACTCTTATGGACTGAATTGTGTCCCCCAAAATTAGTATGTTTAAGTCCCAACTTCTAATGCGACTGTACTTGGAGATAAGGTCTTTATGAAAGTAATTAAAGTTAAATGAAGACATGGGATGGAGTCCTAATTCAATAGGGCCAGTGCTCTTACAAGAAGTGGAAGAAACATCAGAGCTTGCTCTCTCTCCCTCTCTCTCTCTCTCTGCTTGAGTACAAAGCAAAGGCCATGCAACAACAACTCAAGAAAGTGATGATTTATTAGCAAGAAAGAGAGTCTTCACCAGAAATTGAATTTTCTAGCGCCTTGATTATAGACTTCTAGCCTCCAGAACTGTGAGAAATAAATTTCTGTAGTTTAAGCCACCAAGTCTGTGATATTTTGTTATAGCAGCCCAAAGCTGACTAATACATCAACCTTCAAGCAATTGAAGAATAGTCAAATCTATTAACCAGATTTAAATCTAATACCTAGAAGTTTCAGCTACTTTAGGAGATAAATTGATGACTAAAGAAATTCTCATTACAAAGTGGCATTTGGTTGAAGAATCCCAGAGAAGGGGTGTCTTATGATTCCCACACCAAAATAAAGCATTTTACTCACAAGGGACACATGAACAGGTTTCATGCTATTTTTTAAAAGATAGCTTTGGTTGTATTGTTGTAGATGGATTATTTTATGGAGGGAAAGGAAAGAGGAGATAAGATAAGACAATTTAGGAGATTACTGGAGAAACACAAGCAATAAGAAATTCTGGAGAGTTTCACGTCTAATTAAGATGTAGTAGGCTATGGAAGACCATAGCCCTAATAAACTATATACCATACTTTTCTAGAAATTTATTGAGGAGCAATTTGAAGAGCAATTGATTCAAAGAAGGCTTAACAAATTAATACCAAAGAGGGATGAAACCTCCATAGGTAGATAAAAAAGTGCAGATGCTTCAAGACCTAGGGACAAGTGTCTGATGTAAGTGTAGATGTGCAGAAGAGAGATCTGCCTTAGATGGAGAGACTTTACAGAGACAAAGAAAAACCAAGTAAGCTTTTAATAGCATTATGAGTAGCAAGATCAATTAAAAAAAAAACTATAAAAGCCCCAGATACAAAAGTAAATACTTCATCTTGGCAATCCCTTCCCCTATAAATTTTGATGAGGAATAGCAAAGAAAGTGGCAGAATTAGCAATAGATGTGGGCTGGAAAGCAGTGTTTGCATAGTTTCACAGTGCTCAGATTCCCTGCCAAAGAATAATACAAAAGTAAGGCAAAACCAACTAAAACTGGAACTCAAACTATTTCTAGCTCAAATCCTGAAAAGATGAAGGGAGTAGGCCCTCTGTGGCTACTGCTCTGAATGTTGGGGTTCGGGTTAAAGGGCAAAGTGCAATCTCTACAATTCCAACTGAAATCAGTGATGAACCCAATATAAAACTTCAGGCCTGGTCTCGGTGGAATGTAATAGAGCAACTCCTCACCTTAGGTACCTGATTAAAGAGAGGGTTCATACACTCTAGGAGATAGAGACAGAAATATAATAATTTAATATCTGCTATTCTTTTAGAAATACTGCATGTCATGCTGCCATGTGAAGACATACAAAGAAGTAGGATATAGTGGCCTATAATCCAGAGCAAAATTAGTCAATTGAAGCAAAAATCACAGATAGTTCATATTGTATAATTAGTCAGCAAAGACTTTAAGAAAACTACCATAAAATTGTAAAATAAAGTACACTATAAGATGGAAAGAATGGCTGAAGATATGAGAGATTTAGGAGAGATATAAAATAGATCATGGAAAACCAAATTTACATTTTTGAACTGAAAAGTATAATATAGAATATAAGAATGTGTTAGATTGTTTTAAAAACAGATCAGCATGGCAGAAGGCATAATCGGTAAACATGAAATGGGGCCAATAGTAATTGTCCAAATAAAAGCACACAAAGAATGTAAAATTGGAAAAAAATGTGAACATTGGATCACAGTCCTATGGGAAAATATTAAAGTAGCAAACATACATGTAATTAGAGTTCTAGAAAAAGAGGATATATAGAATTAACCATAAAAATATTTGAACAAATAATAGCCAAAAACCTAAAAAATTGGATAAGAAACCTCGACTCACAGACCCAAAAAGCAAAGAAACGCAAAAGAAAATAAGAACAAAGAAATTCATAGCTGGGTACATCATAGTCAAACTTCTGAAAACAAACATGAAAGTCTAAAAGCAGCCACCAGATAAATAAGACATGATACATGTGGAGGGAGGAGGAAGCCCGATGGCAATGGAAAAACATATTTTAAAGTGTTCAAAGAAAAGAAATATCAATTGAAAATTTTATACCCACTGAAAATATATTTCAAAATGAAGACGTAATAAAGAAATATTCGGACAAAAACAAGTTGGGAGAATTAATTTCCAGTAAACTACCACTGCAATAAATGCTAAAGGAAGGTTTTTCAGGCTTAATTAAATGATAGTAAATGAAAACTAGTATCTAGAATAAAGAGAATCAATAATGGTTGATGTGTGGGAAAATGTAAATACTATTTTTTTTAGTAAAATCTTTAAAAAGACTGTTGATTTTAAAGTAAAAAAAATATATATATCATATAGTGCAGTTTATAACACATAGAAATAAAATACATGATGGCAATAGGACAAAGAATGGGGGGATAAATAGAATTATACTGTCATAAGGGTCTCACATTATTTGCAAATTGTCATTATGTTAATTCGAAATAAAGAGTGATAAGTTAATGGCAGATATTATATTTGGTAGAACTATTACTAACAATAAAATAGCTTAATATATAAATTATATAGAGAGATATATAGAAATAAGATAATTTAAAAGTTGAGAGAGGAAATAAAAATTGAAAACTGGAAGAATCCACAAAAGGTTGTCATGGTGGATAGATGACACAATCAATGCATTTGTCGAGCCTGTAGAACTTTTAGCACAAAGTGTGTATCAAAATTTAAGAAAATTTCATTTAAGAGACTGGAGAATCCCAGGATAGAATGTAGAATGTAACAACAACAAAAAAAATCCAGCTGTATTACGAATGTATGAAACAACCTCTCTGAAGTGAATAGGGGAAAGGTGCTGGCCTAAGTAACTTTAGAAATGAACGGAATCTGTAAGACTAAAAACAATACTTCCTCTCCCCCCAAAACCCCACTATACAAAGCACTATTTTCTAGTTAATAAAGTTATTTCCCAATGGGATATAAATTAACAATTAGAATTCTGATACTGCTATAAGTATATATTGGAATTGAACAATTAAGTAAATGGATAGTACATAACAGCCCCAGGTCTTTCACTATGGGAGTGGGAGTCTACAGATAAGGAAGGGAAAGAGGCTACAGTGTTCCATGTGATAACGGAGTAGAGATGGAGACAACAGTAGAAACTCATTTTTAGGTTAATATAGATGTAGATGGTCCCATATGGAAATATTTATAGATGTGGTATGTAGATGGGTTAGTAAACACACATATATTCCCCTTGCTTTGTTACCTGAGAGGGCCTAGAAACATCAACACTCCGGTGGAAATCAGCACACCTGGCACCCACACTTTGGTTTCTAATGCCATTCTCCTATGAAAAGGGAGCCAGGATCCTTGAAGAAATGTTTGGTTATAACATTAGGTCAGGGGATATACAAGAGGAGCTGGAGCATCTTGTAAGAAGTAAGTGCTACCAAAACAATATAAAATAAACAAACAAATACAACAATTAGAGGTATATCAAAGGAACACGGGAGCCAACAGAAAGCGTTCCCAAAGGCTGAAACTGGAACAATATCATAAATAAAGTTGTACTGGATTATTACCCAAAGTATAAAATAAATGGCTATGACTCCATACTGATATAAAGACATGATTTAATAAATCAATAATTGGGGGGAGAAATAGACAAATCTGTGCAGGAGAATTTCAAATAATTTATTCTTCTCCTTAAAGGAGGTGGAGCCTAACTCCCCCTTCCTTAAGTGTGGAGGGCACAAAGTAACTTTCTTACAAACAATAGAGCATGCAAAGGTGGAAAAAAGAGTAATTTACAATGGAGAAAACTCACAAATACTACTTCAGCCAGGTGGTCAATGTTAACATCAACAGTGATAAGTCATACTCACAGGATGAACCTTTAATACAACATGATGAAAATGGCACTTTACCTCATCCTCCCCAAGCCTATAACCTGAGTCTAAGCATGAGAAAAACAACAGAAAAATTCCAATTCAGAGAACTCCACAAAATGAACAGGACTCCTTGGAAGTATCAAGGGTCATTAAAAACAAGAAAGATCTGAGAAAATGTCACAATCAAGAGCAACCTAAGGAGACACAACTCCTAAATGTAACATGATCTCCTAGATGAAATGCTGGAATAAAAAACAGACATTAGTTTAAAAAATAAACTAAGTTATTCTGAATAAAGTATGAGTTTTTTAATAATAATATATAAATATGGCTTTATGAATCATAACAAATGTCCCATACCAATGCAAAATTTTAATTATAAGGGAAACTAGGTCTGAGGTATATATGGACTCTGTATATTACCCTGACAATTTTTCTATAAATCTGAAATTGTTCCAAAATAAAAAGTTTGTTCAAACTTTTAAAAAAAAATCTAAAGAAGGCAGGAATGAAAAAAAAGTAAAGGTACAAAGAACACACATGACAAATAAAAAAATAAATGGCAAGATGATAAAATTAAACCTAATTGTGCCAAAACTTACCTCTGTTGTAAATTGGACAAAGTACATTATTAAAAGGCAGAGATAACAATTTAACAAGACAATATAAAAAAGAACAAAACTAAACAATTGCATGATATTTAAAAAGATGCACTTTAGGTTGTCAGATCTGAGGTGAGGCAAGGTTCTGGATGAGTATTTACCAAATTTCAAGAATTCAGAAAAGAGATGAAAGAGTATATTGTAACTTCGAGTCAAGTCTGTAGGCAAGTGGACGGACGGACTGATTAAACCACAGAAGGCGACCTGTTAAGAAAAGCGATGCAAATCCTGGGAAAAAAACTGCTCTTTTCACTAAGTGGGGGACAATATCATGTGTTAAAACCTCTCATTCATATGATACCCCCACAGACTTCATCCATTTTACATCTTTGGATGATGAGGGACATCCTCAAGACATAGATTCACGGTTTGAGGAGAAGCCAATTTGGAGAATAAGTTTCTTGGGAAGAAGGGGACAGGAGGGCTTTTTCAGGGAAAAACTACTTTGAGAAAGGCTAATATTCAGAAAGTTATTATCACGCCTTTGACACTGGTTGACAACACCTATTACAAAGATGTAGGAAAAGGTAATCTTGTGGAATAATCCATTCCATCAAATGCTTGTTCTTCCCTGGCAGTTGAGGGAGCCATATCAAGAAATACTCCAGCCCAGCCTCAGAGAAGATCTATTAGACTCTCTGCTCTGAAAGATTCGGAAGAGAAAGAAAAACACCATGTAAAGATGAAAGCCAAGAAATGTGGCACTATTGTAATCACCAATGAAATTTCATCCTCTAAAAAAAGAAAGTTTCTAACAACAAAAAGAAACCAGAGGAAGAAGGCAGTGTTCATCAAGATACTTCTGAAAAGAATGAATCTTCCCTAGAGAAAGCCAAGGGCAGACAAACTGTGTCTTGTATACCACCTGTAAAGCAGAAGTTTCTGAAAGACACTGAGGAGCAAGAGTTGGAGAAGAGAATGAAAATGTGGCAGGAGGGGTGGGGATGTGGGAAAAGAATGAAGAATTCACGAAACCTGCTCTTGCAGGAGACGGGCAACCTGTGAAGAAATCAGTGAGCCAGGTAACCAAATCAGTTGACTTCTACTTCTGCACAGATGGGCGAATCAGACAACATCCTGAGAACCAGGAGGAGCATAAAGAAGTGAACTTCACATCTGAACTTCAAAAGCATCCTTCATCTTCTGCTGGAGTTATTAAGGGATGTATCACTGTTAAGCTTTTCAACCTGTCCAGAGGAAAGGAAAAAACATTTGATGAAACACGTTCCATATGTGTGTCCATTGCACAGTAGTCAAAGCATTCCATAAAAGAACCCCTAACAGATATTATTTGAGGAGTACGAAGGATGATACTAGTCTGTTACCCTCCAAATCTTCTGTGGCCAAGATCTCCAGAGACCTGTACTGCAAACCAAACACTGTGCAAGGCCTGTAACTGGCAAAAGTGCAACAGATCAGAAGGCTGAGGAGCTTGAGAAACTGCAACAATACAAATTCAAAGCATGGGGACTTGGTCCCAGAATTCTTGAAGGTGGGCCCACCTTGCTCAAGAAAGTGCCTGTGAAACCATCCTCTCAGCCTATTGGCTTAGATTTGGAAACTGAGAACAGAATCCAGGAGCAAGAGTCAAAGAAGGAATCAGAGGATGAACACTTTGAAGGTCATTCTCAGTCTTGCCCTACTAAGATCTTGGAAGATGTTGTGGGTATTCCTGAAAAGAAGGTTCTTCTAATCACTGTCCCCACATCACCAGCCTTCGCATTGAAGAACGGAATCTGAATGCCCACCAAAGAAGAGGAGGAAGAGGATGAACTGGTAGTGATAAGAGCTCAACCTGTACCACATTATGGGGTGTCTTTTAAGCCCCAAATCCCAAAGGCAAGAACTGTGGAAATATGCCCATTCTCCTTTGATTCTCAAGACAAAGAATGTCAGTTACAAAAGGAGAACAAAGTAGAACTGCAGAAACGGGAAGTGCCCAAGTTCAAGGCACTTCCCTTGCCTCATAATGACACCAGTAACTTGCCAAAGAAGATAACATATGGGACCAAGATGGAGCCTTTCTACTTGGAGATTGACAAAGATGATCTCTGAAAGCACAGCCTTGGAAGCACCAGCTGGAGGGAGAACGGAAACAGCAGAAAGAAGCAGATTGATGCAAGGCTTATCCAAACGCTGTCATCTCCCAGGAGCTCTTTGTTCTCAAGAAAGAGAAAAAATCAGTTGCTGAGGGCCTTTCTGGTTCTCTAGTTCAGGAACCTTTTCAGCTGGCTACTGGGAAGAGAGCCAAGGAGCGGCAGGAGCTGGAGAGGAGAATGGCTGAGGTGAAGCCCAGAAAGTCCAGCAGTTGGAGGAGGCCATGCAACAGGAGGAAGAGCAGAAAAAGGAGGAGCTGGCCAGGCTATGGAAAGAACTGGTGCATAAGGCAAATCCAATGTGCAAGTACTGGGGTGTGGAGGTAAAGTCAAGTGCCCAGCCTCGGACTGTGCCTGGATCTCCCAAGTTCTCCACTGGATTACACCGCTAAAGTCAGTGTAGAGATGGAGAACTGGCAGACACTGCTCCACGTATTGCTTCGGGCCATTGCTTACTTGTGCAGGCATTGCCTAACTGAGTCAAGAAGTCTGGAAACAAAGTTTCAAGCTATCATAATCAAAACAAGATAGGGATAGGACAAGTTGCAACCAGTTAGAACCAAGATGGCTCAGGAATTGACAGCTTCTTGGCCTTGCAGCTTCATTATACATTTCATTACCATAAATGTTGCTAAGGAAACCTCCCACTCCCATCATGCACCTGATGCCATGACACTTCCTAAATATGGTGAAACATATTTAGTCAAAAGGAGAGCATCACCCTAATTCCAGAAAAACACCACCCCTTTCCAAGAAATAACATGAATTTTCCTTCCCTTGTTTAGCCTATAATTAAGCTGTTGCTTAAATAGAGGGGCTAAAAGAACCACGGGCCGGTTCTCCTTCCCAGGGAGAGCTAGCCTCTACTCTGTGGAGTAGATTTTCTATAATTTCCGAATAAAACTTGCCTTCACTTTATACTGTTGGCTCAATCCTGCATTCTTTCTTGCACGAAGCCAAGGATCCACTTGGCCATCAAGTGATTCCCAGCATTGGGAATTACTTTCCTGTGTTACTGTGAGTTGCAAACACTACCTGGCAACAGGACCTTCTCTGAATATCAAACCGGGAGCCATCTTTCTTTGTCAGTAGGCATGGAGAGAACCCATTTCTCCAGACTTTTACCTACCCATGCCCGAGAGAGTATACCTGGCAACCATGGACTCCAATTTTGTTGTGAATTGTTTTCATATATTATTGAGGCTAATCATGAAACTCAACTCATGTATGTCTCAATTAGATTACATTCCATGTAGTTATTTCCTTTAAAACATTGGTTGGCCTTTAATATGGGTCTTAGCTCTGACTAGAATTTAAAGTCTCTATGTCAACACAGTATAATCTCTGTTGCCCCTTACCCCCTCCCTTTTTAAAAATTTTAATCAGAAAATAAAGATAGTTAAATCATAAGACAGAGATTAAGTCATGGTTTAAATGAGGAACAATCAATATATCAGATTCTTTCCCCTTGTCTGCACACAGCGAATTTATAGTTAAGGAGCCCCTTGCTGTGAGGGTAGAAAACCTCACAGACTGCATCAGTGAGGAAGAAGACTGCATGGGTCAAGAAGACCCTCACCTATTTGTCGAGCTTTGCGCAGAGCAGCTGGTAAGGCACATTCTTCCTTTGTTGATGCTGATAACAACAGGGAATGGTGCAGTGTATATTTTAAGACCTGACATGGAATAAATATGTATTGTCTTCCCATCCCCCCCAAAAAAAGATACGCTTTACATATGAAGATTTAAATAGGTTGGGAATAAAAGATGAAAAATGATATACCGTGCACATCCTCACCATAAGAAAGCTTATATGGTTTTAATATTAGGCAAAATATATTAAATACAAGTAATACTACTAAAGATAGAGTGAATTTTATAATAATAAAAAATCAACCCCAAAACACTGTAACATTTCTCAATGAGTAGCCACTAATTACAGAGCTTCAAAATACATGACACTAAAATTGACATAACTAAAGGGAGAAATAAACAAATTCACTATCATGTATAGACACCTTGATAGTCATTTCCCCTAAACTAAGGGTATAAGTACACAAAAAAAATCAGTGAAGATTCAAAAGATTTTAATTTGTTGTAAATTATGTTTATAAAACACTATCCCCAAATTTTTTTTTAAGTACACATGGAACATTCACCAAGATGAATTAAATTCTAGTTCATAAAGCAAATCTTATTAATTTTGAAAACCATATGGTGATCCCATAGAAAAATTATTTGACAAAATTTAACACCAGTTTATATTTTAAAAAAGAAAAAAACTCTTAACTAATGAAGAGTAGAAGGGAATTTACTTAATCTCATAAAGAACATCTGTGAAATGCCTATAGCAATTGTCATAGTTAATGGTGAAATACTGAATATTTTCTTTCAAATATCAGGAATAGGCAAAATATATATATTCATCTCATGTTGTCTGTACAATACTGGAGGCCCTAGCTAGTGAAATAAATAAATTTACCAAACAAACAAAATGGAAAGTAAAGAGTAAGACTGTTTTAATTTACAGATGATATGTGTATATAGCAAATGTAAAGGATTTTTAAAAATGTATTAGAACTTATATAAGAATTTATCATGTTTGTAATATGAAAGCATGATATAAAAACCAATTGTTTTGACATACTAACAGCAGACAAATGAAAAATAAAATATAAAAAACCATTTACAAGATCATAAAAATCAAAATAGAAAAAAATTTAATGAAAAACAATTAAGATCTCTACAATGAAAACTACAAAACATTGCAGAGATAAATTTAAAAGGACATAAGAGTGAACAGATATATTGATTTCATAGTTTGGAAGACTCAGTGTTGTTAAGTTAGAAATTCTTTGCAAATTGAACTATAAATTAATGCAATTCCTATCAAAATTCCTGCAAGCTTTTTTGGGGAGGTAGAAATTGAGACAATTCTAACAATTACACAGATATGCAAGGAATTCAAAACAGCTGAAAACAATATGGAAAAAGAAAAATATGGTCAAGAGACTTGTACTACCTGATTTCATGTCTTGAAGTTACATTAAATTAAGAAAAGGAGGCATTGGTGTGAAAACAAAAAAATAATTAAATCAACGTTGCATTGTACTTCCACGTCCAGCAAATATGGAGTAACAGAGACCAGATTAATTCTCTTACCTAAAACAACTGAAAAACTGGAGAAAAATAATATGCAACATAAATTTTAAATACATGAGACATCAGGTAGTGTCCCGAGAAAAAGCAAAAAATGAAGTGAGCTCTACTGTTGTCCCAGATTACTACCTAGAGAAAGTTTCTAAGCCACAGCACAGTGAGGAAGAAACCGGTGGAGGCTGGCAGTCTCCCTAGGTTGAAGAGACAAAGCTGGAAGACCTCTCAGGACTGCTTTTGCTGTATCCCACAGATTTTGATAACTTGTGTCCCCATTATCGTTTAGTTCAAAGAATCTTTTGATTTCCATTTGAATCTCCTCCTAGACCCAATAGTCTTTCAGCAACAGATTGTTTAGTTTCCAAGTTTTTGGAGGAAGATGTGAGTTTCTGTTGGAATTGATTTCTAATTTTATTCTGCTGTGGTCTGAAAAGATACATGGTATGATTTCTATTTTTTTGAATTTGTTTAGATCTGTTTTGTGGCCTAGGATGTGGTCAATTTTAGAGAAAGTTCCATGAGCTGATGAGAAGAATGTATATTCAGTGTTATTTGGGTGGAGTGTTCTGTAGATATCTGTTAGGCCCAAATGTTCTAGAGTCCTGTTTAGGTCTTTTGTTTCTCTATTTATTTTTTGTTTGGAGGATCTGTCCAGTTCCATCAGTGGGGTGTTGAAGTCCCCTGCTATTATGGCATTGCTGCTTATTACGTTGTCTAGATCTAGCAGTATTTGCTTTATGTACCTGGGCGCTCCTGTGCTGGGTGCATAAATGTTTAGGATTGTTAAATCTTCTTGTGAGATTTTTCCCTTCACCACTATATAGTGTCCATTTTTGTCCTTCTTTACTTTTGTTGCTTTGAGGTTTATGTCATCTGAAATAAGGATGGCTACTCCGGATTTCTTTTGGTCTCCATTAGCCTGGAAAATTGTATTCCATCCTTTCACCTTGAGTCTGAATGTGTCTTTGTGTGTAAGGTGTGTTTCCTGAAGACAACAGATACTTGGCTTGTATTTTTTAATCCATTCAGCCAGCCTATGTCTCTTCAATGGGCAGTTCAAGCCATTTACATTTATTGAGAGAATTGATATTTGGGGTAAATTTCTGATTATTCTATTGGGTGGTGTCTTTTGTTTTACCTCTTGCGTCATTGTGGAATCTGGTTTCTGGTGTTTTAGCTTTTGCATAGTTTTACATATGTGGGTGTCTGTTGTTCTTGTTAGTGTATAATGCAGGTCTAAGCACTTCTTGCAAGGCTGGTACACTGCTGGTGGGACTGCAAATTAGTACAACCTCTATGGAAAAGAATATGGAGATACCTCAAAGAATTAAAAGTAGAATTACCATTTGACCCAGCAATCCCACTACTGGGTATTTATCCAAAGGCAAAAAAGACATTTTATAATAAAGACATCTGCTCGCGAATGTTTATAGCAGCACAATTCACAATTGCAGAGATGTGGAAACAACCCAGGTGCCCATCAATACACGAGTGGATCAATAAAATGTGGTATATGTATACCATGGGGTATTACACAGCAATAAGAAACAATGGTGAATTAACACATCTGGTATTATCCTGGTTGGAGCTAGAACACATTCTTCGAAGCGAAGTGTCACAAGATTGGAAAAACAAGCACCACTGGTACTCACCATCAAACTGGTACTAACTGATGAACACTTACATCACACAGGGCAATAACATTCATCTGAGGGCGGGCAGGTGGGAGGGGGGTGGAAGGGATGGGAAAAACTCTCACTGAATGGATGCAGGGAGCACAGTTTGGGGGATGACCACGATTGTGGCTCTGACATGGGCAGAACAGGGGCCATGTGTATGGCCAAAGTGTTGTACCCCCATGATATTCTGAAAATAAATAAATAAATAAATAAATAAATAAAAGCTGGAAGACCAGAGATGCCAAGATAGCTAGAATTTGTAGGGAATATTAAGGGAAAGGAAATAACCTACAGATGGAGAGTTCCAGAGATCTGCAGAGGGTAACCCTTCAGTCTTCAGATCAGCACTGATTACCAAATACATATGAAGCCGGGGAAAGAACAGCCCTAAATGATAGTAGAAACAATACTTAAATCTCCTAGGGCAGAGACTAGTTCCAGTTCCCGCTAGCCAGAATGGAGATCTCATAACTCATGGGACATTGGGTAGAGTACACAGAATAGTGTTGGGGCAAAAGTAGCACTAGGATAACTGCCGCTGTAGCGTTGCAGAATGAAACTTAAAGGCAAGAACCTGAAAAGATCAAGCTGTTTGCAAATAATTTAAGTGCATACATGAGAAGAAAAAAAGGCCAAGAATACTGTAGCAACATAAAATCTTTTAGCACCCATAAAAGGAAATGTCATGATATCTGCCCTTTAATAAAATAATGTTAATAGATATGCCAAAAAGCATGAAAATACAACCCATGATGAGGAGAAAACTTGGTCACCCCAAACTGACCCCCAAATGATACAGATGATTGAATTAGTAAACAAGAATATTAAAACAGTTATAACTGTATACCATATGTTCAAGAAGCCAAAAGAAAATTCAGCATGTTAAGTGGAAACATGAAAGATCTAGAGATTAAAAACTATGATGTTTAAGATAATATATATACTGATTAACAGCAGATTAGTCGTTATAAAAGGAAAGATAATTGACTTTAAGGCCAAAGTAATAGACACTGTCTAATATGAAACACAGAAAGAAAAATATTTTAAAAAGAAAAAAAGGGTCAGTGAGTTATGAGACAACTTGAAGTGGCCTAATACACATTTAATTAAAGTCCCTGGAGGGGATAAAGAAAAAAAAAGCAGAAAAAAGTGTTTACATTTTCTAAATTTAATGAAAAATATGAATCCTCAGCTCCATGAAGCTCAATGTAACTGGAGCATAAGAAACGTAAAATACATTAAGTTTCATCATAACTAAGTAGCTTAAAAGCTGTAATAAAGAGAGAACCTTAAAAGCAGGCTGTGGAAAAAAGACAAGTTACTTATAGAGCCAAGGTGGGAGGATAGCTTGAGGTCAGGAGTTCGAGGTCAGCCTGAGCAAGAGAAAGACCAAGTCTCTACCAAAAATAGAAAAAATTAGCAGGGTGTAGTGGCACATGACTGTAGTCCCAGCTACTTGGAAAGCTGAGGCGGGAGGATCACTCAAGTCCAGGAGTTTGAGGTTGCAGTGAACTATGATCACACCACTGCACTCTAGCCTGGGCAACAGGGTGAGACCTTGTCTCAAAAAAAACCCAAAAAACAAAAACAAAAAATGGCAAAAGATTTCTCACTAAAAAAATATAAGCCAGATGTTGGAGCAAAACTTTAAAATATTAAAGTAAAAATAATTTTGACCTAGAAGTCTATGCTAGCAAAAATATTTCTCAATAAAAAAGCAAAATAAAGATTTTCTCCAAACATATAGAAGCTGAAAGAATTTATAGCTAGTAGTTACAACTATAGTTATAACTAGTAATATATAATTATATGAAATGTGAAACAAAGTCCTTAAGGCAGAAAAAAAATTATATCAGATGGAAATAGAGATTTATACAAAGGACCAGAGAGACTCAGAAATGGTAACTATGTGGTCTATGTGGTTGTATATAGAACAGATTTATTTTAATGATTTAAAGACCTTTTTAAAGATATTTGGCTGTTTAAAGCAAAGTGAATATCAGTGCATTGGAGGGCTTATATGATATGCAGATACAAAATGTGTGACAACAATAGCACAAAGACCAGGACAAAAGAAGTAGAATCATACTGTTGTATGAGTCTTATACTTTTAATATATATGAAATAGTATAATATCACTTAGTGATAAACTACAAATTGTAGTTTACTGTTTATAAACTGCAAAGTAAAGGTGTATACTATAAACTCTACAGGAAATACTAAAATAAAGCAACAAAATTTATAGCTAATCAGGCACAAATAAAGTTGAATCATATAAAATACACAATATAAAGGAAGGCATAAGAAGGAGCAGGACACATATAACAACAGGAAAACAAATGGAAAAATGATAAATAAGTTCATATCCAAACTTATCAATTGTCACATTAAATACAAATGGTCTGAACACCTCAATTAAGAGACAGAGTATTTCAGATCAAATGTAAAAGCAAGACTCAATTGCTTATTATATCTCATGTAGTATATATTATCCACAAGAAACCCACTTTAAATATAAAGACACAAATAGGTTAAGAGCAAACGATGTCTACAAATTAGATAACTTAGACAAAATGGCAAATTCCTAGAAAGACAAAAACTAACACACTGACTAAAGAAATAGATAATCTATATGGACCCTATAGCAAGCAAATACTTTGAATTAGTAATTTTAAGAATCTCAACAAAGAAAAAGCCCAGGCTTGCATGGCTTCACTGTTGAATTCTACCAAATATTTAAAGGAGAATTAACACTAGTCCATCACAAACCCTTTCCAAAAAATAGAAGAAAAGGAAATATTTTCCAGCTTATTGTATGAGGCTAGTATTACCCTGACACCAAAACCATATAAAGATATCATAAGAAAACTACAAACCAATATTCTTTATGAACATAGACATTAAAATCCTCAACAAAATACCAGCAAATCAAATCCGGCAACATATTAAAAAACACTATGCACCATGATGTGGTGGGATTTATCCCAGAAATGCAAAATTGCATAAAAGAATCAATATAATATGCATCATTTGTAGAATAAAGAATAAAAACCACAGGATCATCTCAATAAATACAGAAAAAAATTTTTGATAAAATTCAAGACTTCATATGATAAAAATACTCACCAAACCAGTAATAGAGGGAACTCCCCCACTTAATGAAAAGTTGATGTACAAAAAACCCCACAGCTAACAACATAATTAATGGGAAAGAACTGAATGATTTCTTCTTGAGATCAGGAACAAGATAAAGATGTCCACTCTCACCACTTCTAGTTACGTTTTACAAAAGATTCTAGCCGGGATAATTAAGAAGAAACAGAGAGAGAAATGGCAGTAGGGATGGGGGGGTGGTGAAGGAAAGCATTCATATTGGAAAGGAGGAAGTAGAACTGTCTCTCCTTGTAGATGACAATCACTTGTATACAGTAAATTCCAAGGAATCCACAAAAAAGCTATTAGAACTAATAAATGAGTACAGCAAGGTTGCAGAATTCAAGATTAATACATAAAAATCAATTGTTTTTATACATTATCAATGAACAATAAAATCATGAATGCAATCCCATTTGCCATTGAACCAATACTAATGAAATACTTATGAATAAATTAACAAAAGAAGTTCAAGATTTGCACCTTGAAAGCTAGAAACATTAGTGTAAAATATTAAGGAAAACCCAAATAAATGAAAAGATAGTCCCTATTCAGGGATCAGAAAATTAAATATTCTTAAAATGGCAACACTATCCTAATTGATCTACAGATTCTGTACAGTCCTTATCAACATTCCATCTGATGTCTTTGCAGAAAATGACAAGCCGATCCTAAAATTCATAATGGAATGCAAGGGGCCCAGAATAGCCAAAACAATCTTGAAACCTGCAGGACTCACACTTCCTGATTTCAAGGCTATAGTAATCAAGACAAGGTGGTGCTGAATAGATATATAAATATGGAAATTAATTGAAAGTCCAGAAAAAAAAACTCTTAAGTTTATGGTCAATTGACTTTCCACAGATAATTCACATTTCATTCAAATATTTTGAACAAAATAGTGCTAGAGAGAAATAACAGTCTTTTTAACAAATGGTGCTATTGGAGAAGGCCATAGGATGCAGACACTTCAAACTCATAGCCAGAAAGGAAAGGAAGCAAAGGTATAAATAATCTAACTTCATTTTCCTTCCATCCTCATATTCCACTGGTACATTATGATCCCTCAAATCTAACCAGACAACCTACTCAAGTCCAAGAAATATAGTTGATGCATTGCATAAAGAATAGCCTCCTTTGTACATACGGTATAAAAAATAGGGTACAGCGCTGATTTAGAGAAACAAATGAAGAAAGTTGAGAGATTACATTAGATTAGATTGGTCCCATCCTAATAATCCAGGCTAATACTTCAACTTCAAAGTTCACAATCTTACTCACATCTGTAAATTTCCTTTTGTCATGAAAGATAACATTCACATATTCTGGGGATTAAGGCATGGACATTTTTGTGGGGCCATTATTTTCTCTGCCACTTTCTGTTAAATGAGTCTTTTGATGTGATACCCGTTAAATAATAACTGTATCAGACACACAAAGAAACTTGTACACAAATGTTCATGACAGAATTATTCAAGGTAGTACCAAACTGGAAATAACATAAATGTCTGACACCTGATAAATGAATAAATAAAATGTGGTATATCCATACAATGCAATACTGTTAAGCAATAAGGAGTGAAGTACGATACATGCTACAACATGGATAAACCTTGAAAACATGCTAAGTGAAAAAAGCCAGTCACAAAAAACACACGTTGTATGATTCTGTTTTATGAAATATCCAGAAAAGGCAAATATGCAGAGACAGAAAGTGTAGTCATTCCTCCATGTCCGCAGAGGATTGGTTCCAGTACACATACCTCCACCGCAACCATACCCAAATTCACACATACTGGAGTCCCCCAGTTGGCCCTGCAGAACTCACATATGAAAAAAGTCAATCTTTTGTATAGGCAGGTTTCACATCCCGTGAATACTGTATTTTCTATCTGCCTTTGGTTGAAAAAAATCTGCATTTAAGTGCACCCATGAAGTTCAAATCCATGTTGTTCAAGAGTAAACTATAGATTGCTCAGATTGCTCATTGCCTAGGGTTCGGAGATGCAAAGCTGGGGGAAAACGGGTAGTGACCCAAACTGCAAATGGATATGCAGTTTCCTTTTGGGGTAATGAAAGTATTCTAAAATAAGTGAATTATACCTTAATAAAACTGTTATAAAAGAAGTCTGTCAGACAAACCTGAACTATTGTGTAGTGTTATTGGTCAGATAGCAGGTCTCCTCCAGGGGAGAAAGGAGGAGTGGTCAGAAGGTGTTCAAGGAGGGGCTGGTGGTGTATTGACAATGTTTTATTTCTTAACCAAATGGTCTTACATAAGTGTTTACTTTCTTATCATTTATTGAGCTGTACATTTAAGATTTATGTACTTTTCTATGTCTATACTTCAAAAAATAAAAGGTCTAAATTTTTAAAAAATAATAATAAATGTGTTTCTGTCCATGACAAAAAGAATTAACAGTAGTTTGGAAGTGTTACAATAGTGACAGGGAGATAGAAAGAAGTAAAATAATATATAAAATATTTAAGAAGTTGAAATTTAACAAGAATTTGAAGTAAATTGGGAGACACAGGAGAAAGTGGTGCTAAGGATTACTTTCAGCTTTTTTGCTGTCAGGCAGACTTTTTTGAAAACAAGCACTGGATTTAGGTGGATGACAATGGATATGGTTTTCAATACATCAGGTCTGAGATGTCTTAAAGACGTCCAATGAAAGGTGTCAAATAAGAGGTTGTATACATGTTCCTGCTCAGAGGAGACCGCTGGTTTAAATGTTCTGCTGGATTTTTTCCATTTGTGCCTCTACATCTACCCTGCAAGCTTCTCTCTCTTCTCTGTATGTCCAAAGGAGGCTTTTTTTTTTTTTTTTAGTTCAAGGACCTTGATTGCTTTGATGACTGAAGGGTAAAATGAAAATGAGCTCTTCACACTTGTGCAGCTTAATAACTAACAGGAAGAGAGGTAGCTCTATGCTTTCTAATGTGTGGGGCCTCAGATACACATTCCCTAGGGTTGTTAATGTCACTATCCTCTCATTCAGTAAATATCTGTTGACCATCCACAATGTGCTAGCCACGGGTATAGGCTGTTCAGTGACTAAAACAGATAAATATCCCTCCCCTTTAGAAGCTTACAATCTAGTAACATAAGGAGATAAAAAACACAATAAATGCATAAATTACAGAGAGTGATAGAACATGATATGTGCCTTAGAAAAAAATAGAGCAAAATCCCAGCACATTGGGAGGCTGCAGCGAGAGGATTGCTTGAGGCCTATTCTTTACGGCATTTCTAAACTATACCTCTTGACCTCTGGGCAAGGTTGTCCTGTTTGAGTTTGTCTCATGGGAGGTACCAGAAGATCAGAGGTGAAGAAGAGTAAAGTTCATGCTTAGGGTGATAAAATCTCCCAGCCTTTGCTAGCCGCAGGGTGCTTTACAGTCTCCTTTAGGTTTTTCTTATCCCTGTTCACACTTCTGTAAATAGTCCTTTATTAAACTCTCCTTAATTGGTCCATTAGAATGTACCATCTGTTTCCTGTCAGGAACTTGAGTGATTCAGTAATTGGCAAAAGAAGTGGTCCCAGAAAACACCCTTAAATAGGTCTCTGGAGTTGGGTAGCTACCATATTTGAGGCACTCGCAGATAGCTTTTCTGTTTGAGAAATGGGACACCGCTAATCTCTGGCACACTGTGACATCATGATTAGTCAAATAATCACTGGTGGTGGCATAAGATGAAGTGCAGATGCAATGAAGGCGTTGCAAGATCAAGTGGCGGTGGTGGCACTTAGTCACTATGGCAACAATGGTTTTATGAAGACCATAGCAAGAGAGAAGAGAATAATTGAAGTTCCGCCTCAGAACATGAATGAAAGATCAGAAAGCTTCTATGGAAACTTTAAAAGAATCCCTTATATCTAGTAGCCACAGGGCAGGTATAAATGAGAAAAGTCAAGTCCAAGAACTGAATGTAATTTCACGGCTGTTAAGGCCAACTCAATGAAAAACCCAGCCAGGTATCTCATGCTAACATAAAGGTACTTGAGGGAAAAGAATAGGACCCTAAGATATTTGGTCATACAGGGGAAAGGATGAGACTATTGAACCCCCAAATTTCAGGTGTACTTACCTGAGATTTGAAAGGTAATAATTGGCCAAAGTACCTGAGGAGTGGTGTTCACATCCAAAATGCTAATTAAAATCTGGGCTCAACGATGGTCTACAGTTAATGTGACATAGTTCAGTGGCTCAACTTTGGCTGTACATTGTAATCAGCAATGGGGTGACTGAAAAACACTGATGTCTAGACATAGAGTGTCTGATTTTATCATTCTGTAATACATCTTGGGCAATGGGATTTGAAGATCCACAGGTGATTCTCCTGTGCTGCCAGGGTTGAACGTTGCTGCTGATAAAGCAAGAATCCGAAGGTTTAGGGAGACGAGAAGATTATAGTAGATTTATTATATGTAACCTGCTCAGCTCTCCATTACCAGTCAGCCTAAGAGGGTCCGGAGGACATTCCACTTACCAAGCCATCTTTGAAAATTTCTGCGGTAAATGTCTTCTACAGGCGAAAGACAACTAATGATGGGAGATGCTGCACTAGAAATCAGCTCCATATTTCAGTGGGAATAATGGTATGCCAGTGTAGAAGAGGCCAGATCAAAGGGCTTAATCATCAGAAACAAGGTGCTTAAAGTCACATTAATAAGGCAAGTGCTGAACTGCTCATCAGTATTCTGACCTGCATAACCTGTGTCAGTGGCTTCCTGATCCATCCCTGGGTCCCTCAGAATGAAATAGATGAGCAGCCTACTGGGGTGTGGCTTAATATATAAAAGCAGAAAACTTGTAGGTCTATCTAGTGTTAAAAATATAAAACTCAAGTCATCATAATGGCAATTCAGAGCCTCTTATCCACTTCTAAGACCTAAGGCAATGCACAGGCTCAGAGCCCTTCAGTGGATGGGAAGGCTGGTTCCCATTGAGAAAGGATCTGCAACATAGCCAATGAGAATACTGTGCATATTCCCAAAACCTTCTTTGTGTGACCTACAGCCGTTTACCAGGATGGCTGTGTACTGGTGAAAGAGAAATACCCAGAACTTTAGGAGAATAATTGGTTACAGGATCTGAAATGCTACTAGTAACTAGAGACTCTAAATGCCAGCCTGGCCCACTTAATAGTGGACATTTATGGCAATTAGGTGATAGATGGAATCTTGACTTGAGTTCATCTCAGAGTGAGTCTAAGGGGACCACAGACTTATCCTATGGATTATATATGGATCACTAGGGTAAGATAAAACAAGTGAAACCTTCTAAGACTGAACTCATTGCCAAGATATTAAACCAAAAGCAATGTTCCATCCCTGGAGAAAATGCAGAGCAGTATCACCATCAGACACTAGAAAGATGTGCATGGTGAAAGTCAGGTGCCATTCTTAACACTTGCTCAATTAACTCCCATTTCTGCCTTGAGAAAAGTCAGGTTAGACTTTGGGAATGACTATGTAGATGATTACAAACAAAATCAGGCATTGATGCCTATACCAGCTGTGTTTTCATATGTAGTATCTTTACTGGAAAAAAATAAAAGTTACCCCTGCCACTTGAATGGGTTCTCAAAGTGTGGTTCTATGATTAGCAGCACGAGCATCACCTAAAAACCTACTGGAAATGAAAAGTCTTGGGTCCCTCTCCAGATAGACTAAAATCAGAAACTCTAGAGGTGGGACCCAGAAATCACCAAGCCGGTGATTATTTGTACTTTTCTGTTAAAGAAATACTGACTTAGATAATGTTTTTTTTCCCCAACTCCTATCAGGAAAAATACTGACAAGGCAAGGAAAGTAACTCATCTGCACTGTCCGGTCAACCGCTGTGCTCTCCTTTATAATATAAACTGGAGAGAACTTAATCATCTTTGTGTCCCATAAAACATCACATCGGTCTTGACATTGATGACTTATGTTAATTGAGTCTATAAGTAGGAGGTAGCAAGAACTAGATGCCTTATTAAGACATAATGGTGTGAAGGGTTGAGAGATAAATTCTTTGAAAGTTCAAGAGCCTGAGCCTGACAGACTGATAGATGTATGAAGTTTTAGTGGTTTGGAATAGGACAGAATATTTTATCTAAAGTGGGAGATAAATTACTGAAACTTGAAACACTAATTTTAAGAGGTTAAAAAACTTGTTGGGCCTTTTCAAATTATGGAAGCAAAATATACTACATTTAGGCATGATGATCTGACTCATTCACTGACTAATTCATAAGACATCCCGTTTAGATTTGGGCCTGAATTAAAACAGGCTCTGCAGTAGGTCTGTGCTCTATAATGCAAAATGTGCTACCACTTGAGTCTTATGACCCAGCAGAAGCAGTTGTTTGAGAAGACAAAGTTGTATAGTGCTTCTGGAAAATTCCAAAAAGGAGCATAACTGTGCAGAATTCTACAGTTTTGATGTAAGACCAATTTATACTTTTCTGTGAACAATGTCTCTCTATATAAAAGTCAGCTTCATGTGTGCAATTGGGCCCACTTAAATATCAAATATCTGGCAATGGGTTTACGAGAAATAAACTTCTAATTATGAACTGGCTATGATGTCACTCAATTAAAATTAGATGTTAAAGATTAACAGGGACTAGTTTATTCTCACATCTAAAATAGCTAAAAAATTGGATAAAATATATGAAACAACAGTTTTCAAAATATTGGACATTGGCAGTGAAAGACAGTGATCCCTGAAAGAGGAAACCGAATGAGGCAAGCCCTAGTAGTGTCCCCACTTACTGACAAAAAAAGGGTTTCCAGGCTGTGGTTAAGGGAGGAGGAACCTATACAGAGCCTAGAGATCTCCCTGAGTTGACAAGATTGTGTGGGGGTTTGGAAAGAAAAAAGCGTCTAGAGTTTACATGGCGGAGTACCAGAGAGGTGCCATGTAAGAGGTGGTCAGGAGACCTGCAGAGGATCCCCTGGGGACCTCAGCTGAGTACTAACTAGTACATATAGAGAGCTCAAGAAGAAACCACTTCTAAAGAATCACATAGAATAATCATCAGATAGGGATCACAGAGGGTTTACAATAGTTCCTGTTGACACCGGCAAGAGTAGAAGACCTCGTAATTGAAGAAGCATCAGGTAGAATTCCCAAAATGGCTTGACCTTGTTAATTAGCCAAAATTCTAAACTAAATGCTGCTCCTAGCAGAGTTTAAAAACAAGACCAAAGAGAATCCTTATTGTTTATGAATAACCTTACTGAATACCAGAAGAAAGGTTAAAAATATTTAGAGAAATAAAACTTATAGAACTACAAAAATATCTATAACTCAACAAGATAAAAGTCAAAATGTCTGCCATCAAATTAGAAATCACCGGATACTCAAAGAAGCAAGAAAATGTGGCCCATAATCACAGAAAAAAATAATCTATTGAAACCACTAAAAAATGGTACATATGATAGAAATAGCAGTTACTTTAAAACTGTTTTTAAAATTATATTCCACATGTTCAAAAAGCTAAAGAAATGACTAAGTAGTTTAAGTAGACACATGTACTGTATAAAACGGGCTGAAATTTATATTCCAGAGATGAAAATGACAGTGTCTGAGATGAAAATAATTGGACAGGGTTAATAGCAGATTACAAATTGCAGAAGAAAGAATTAATGAATTTGAAGAGTAGCAACAAAACTATCCAAAATGAAAGAGAGACAGAAAAAAGGACTGAAAAAATGAACATAACATCACTCCACAGTGGGACAACATGAAGAGGGCAATATGTAATTAATTGGAATCTCTGGAGCAGAGGAAAGGAAAAGGACAAAAATATTGAAAAATAATCACCAAAATTTCTACAATTGATAAAAAAAATTATGAACCTATGATATAAAAATTTAGTAAGCCTCAAGAATAAGAAACATGAAGAAAAGTAATTCATGGAATATAATAACCAATATGGGTGAATCAATGAAAAGAAAAATCTTAAATGCTTCCAGTGGAATAAGACACATATAGGCAGGATCAAAGATAAAGTGGATTTCTCTTCTGAAAACAAAAATTCATGCATAAGATAGTAGAAAAATAGGTTTACAGTACTGAAAGAAAATAAACTACCAACCTAGAATTCTATATACAGAGACAATATTTTTCAAAAACAAAGAGGAAATATAGATATTTTCAGACAAAAAAAGTAGAAAGAATTCATAACTACAACCTGCACTGTGAGACATGCACTACAAAAAAAAATTATACCAAATGAAAATATGAATCAACATAAAGGAATGAAAGACACCAGAAATGGTAACTATATAAATATAAAACTAATATTTTATGCTGCTATGTATAAAATAATTTTTCTAATAATTTAAATATTTTAAAGAATGATTGAGTGCAAAATAAAAAATAAAAACCATCAGTTTTGGGATTTATAAAATGATTAGAACTAAATTATATAATGACAATCACAGAAAGGCCAAGAGGGAGAAATGAAAATACACAATTGTATGATTCTTATAGTGTTCATTAAGAAGTACAATATGTCTTGAAGGCCGACAGTGAGAAGTTAAAACTATATAGCATAAAATAAAATAACATAACAAAGTGGTTTAGCTAATAAACCAACAAAGAAATACACTGCTGGTGGGACTGCAAATTAGTACAACCTCTATGGAAAGTAATATGGAGATACCTCAAAGAATTAAAAGTAGAATTACCATTTGACCCAGCAATCCCACTACTGGGTATTTACCCAAACGAAAAAAGACATTTATATAAAGACATTGCTCGTGATGTTATTGCAGCACAATTCACAATTGCAAAGTTATGGAAACAACCCAGGTGCCCGTCAATACACGAGTAGATTAATAAAATGTGGTATATGTATACCATGGAGTATTACTCAGCAATAAAAAATAATAGTGAATTAACACATCTGGTATTATCCTGGTTGGAGCTAGAACCCATTCTTCGAAGCGAAGTGTCACAGGATTGGAAAAACAAGCACCACTGGTACTCACCATCAAATTGGTACTAACTGATCAACACCTACATCACACAGGGCAATAATATTCATCAGGGGGCGGGCAGGTGGGAGGAGGGTAGAGAGGATGGGAAAACTCTCACTGAATGGATGCGGGGAGCACAGTTTGGGGGATGACCACGATTGTAGCTCTGATACGGGCAGTGCATGGGCAATATATATAGCCAAAGTGTTGTACCCCCATAATATTCTGAAATAAAAAAATAAATTAAAAAAAAATAAGAAGAGAAAGTGGGTTACAAAGAGTAAAAAAAAAAAAAAAGAAAAAGAAAATAGGATGATCATATAATTTACTCAATTAATTCAAATGAAGTCAGGAAAAAAAAAACAGATGGTACAAATAGAAAACAAATGGTGAGATAATAAATTTAAACCCAACCAGATAAGTAATCACATTAAATGAAAATGGTCTAAATGCCCCAATTTAAAAAAAACACAGATTGTCAGGTCATATAAAAAAGCAATAACCAACTATTTGTTTCTATAAGAAACACACTTGAAATATAAATAAAAAAAGAGGCTAAATGTAAATCGATGGGCAAAGACATACTAAGTTAACAATTTTTTAAAAAGTGATAGGACTATATTAACATTAGAAATACTAAATTTCAGAACAAAGAATACAGCCAGGGATAAAGAAGGCCATTTCATATAATAAAGAGGCCAATTCATCAAGAGGAAATATTTTACTAAATATTTATACACCTAATAATAACATCTTTAAAATACATGAATTAGAAACTGATGAAACTTTCAGGAGAAATAGACAAATTTTGACACTTTTCTCCAATAATGTATAAAACGAGTAGACAAAAAATCAGTGAAAATATAGAACAATAAAAACATTATAAAAGAACTTAACCTAGATGACATTTATAGATCACTCAACCTAACAATAACAGAACACATATTGGTTTAAAATGCACACACAAAATTTACAAAGGTAGTCCATATTCTAGGCCATAAACAATTCTTAATAAAATTGAAATTATTCAAATCAAACAAGTTATGTGTTCTGATTACAGTGGAATTAAGATTATAATTAATAACACAAAACATATGGAAACTAAATTGAAACTAAATTTTGAAATCAGATAGAACATGTCTAAATAACCCATGTATCAAGGAATATATCAAAATAAAATTTTGAAATAAATAAAATGAAAATCCAATATATTGAAATTTGTGGGACGTGGCTAATATAGTACTTAGAAATTTATAGCACTAAACGCCTGTATTAGAAAAGCAGAAAGGTCTTGAATCAATGATTCTACATTTTACCTTAAAAAAACAAAATGGAAAAATAGATTAAACCTAAGGTAAATAGTTAAAAGGAAACGATAAAGGCCATGGTGAAAATCAATGAAGAAAAAACACAAATAGATACAGAAAAATCTATGAAACAAAAAACTGGATCTTTGAAAAATTTAATGAAATTAATAAGCCTATAGCCAAACTAATCAGAAGAATGAGGTAAGTGACTTCAGTAAAGATTCTACAGGTAATAAAAGAACAGCAAGGAAACTATAGATGATAATGAACAAGAGTAAACAATCTTATGTCAATAAATTCAACAACTAAGATAAAATGGACAAATTCCCTGAAAGATACAAACTGTGAAAACAATAACTCAATTAGAAATACATAACCTGAATGGCCTTTTCTTCTAAAGATACTGAATTTAATATTTCACCTCCCCTCCCCAAAACACCCTCCAAGCCCAGATGGTTTCACTGGTTCATACTAAAAAGTGTTTAAGGAAGAATGTACCAATTCTATACAAATTCTTTAATCAAATTGAAGGAGGAACACATTTCATCTCATTCTCTGAGGCTGCTAAACCTTACTCTGACACTAAACCCAAAAAAGAACATTACAAGAGAAGCAAACTATGTATGAACATCTGTCATGAACAAAGATGCAATTCTTAAAAACATTTTAGAAAATTGAATCCACACAATATATAAAATGGATAATACATGATAACCAATGAAGTTTGTTCCAGGAAAGCAATGTTAGTGTAACATCCTAAAATCAGTTGATATGGTTTACCTTATTAATGGACTTAAAAAGAAAAGCCATATGATCATTTCAATATACTTTAAAAAAATGACAAAGTGCAACATTTACTCCTGGCAAAAACTACAAAGAAACTAGAAATAGAAGGGACTTCATCAATTTGACAGAGCGTACCTACAAAACACTTACAGTTAATGTACTTAATAGTGAAAGACAATATGCTGTTGATAAACAGATCAATGGAACGGAATAGACAGTACAGAAATAGAACTGTATATATTTGGCGATTTGATTTTTGACAAAGGTACAAAAACAAAGTAGCATAGAAAGGACAGTCTTTTCAACAAATGGTGCTGGAATGATTTGATATCTGTATGCAAAGATTCATATCTCACATCATATACAAAATTTAACCTAAAATGTAGCATAGACCTAAATTCAAAACCTAAAATTATAAAGCTTTTAGAAGAAATCACAGTCTTTCCATGACCTTGGGTGAATTGTAGGTTTCTTAGGTAAAATAGCCAAAGCACAATCCATAAAGGAAAAAAAAATTGATAAATTGGCCTCCTCAAAATTGAGAACTTCTGAACTCAAAAGACACTGTTAAAAGAAGAAAAAGATAAGCCACATTCTGGGAGAAGATACCTGCACACTATGTATCTGATAAAGGATTTGTATCAGAATACATATTGTTAAATAAAAGAATAAAATGACACAACTTTCAAAAGTGGCAAAATATTTGACCATAAACATCACCAAGGAAGATATATAGTTGGCAAATAAGCACTTGAAAACTTGCTCAACGTCATTAGTTATTAGTGAAACACAAATTAAAACCTCAATGAGCTACTGTTGCATAGCTATCAGAAAAGCTAATATTAAAAAGTTTGACCATGCCAAGCTTTGACAAGGATGTGGAGCAACTGGAATTCTCACACACTGCAGGATGGTGATACAATCAATTTTGAAAATAGTTTGAAAATTTATTTAAACATTGTACATATGCTTACCATATCACCCTGTCATTCTACCTCTAGGTACTGATCCAAGAGAAATGAAAACATTTATCCACCTGCATTAGTTGTTTATTGCCACTGTAAAAAATTACCACAATTTAGTTGCTTAAAACAACACAATTTTACTATCTTGCAGTTTTGAAGGTCAGAAGTACAAAATGATCTTATGGGGCTAAAACCAAGGTGTCAGCAGAGCTGCATTCCTTTTGGAGGCTGTAAGACAGAATCTGTGCCTTTTCCAAGTTCTAGAGGCCACCTGCATTCCTTGTTTTGCAGTCCCACTGAACATTCTCAAAGCTAGTAACACAATAACATAGCACCTTCAAATCTTTCTCCCCTACCCACTGCACTTCTCTTTCACCTCTGCTTCCATAGTTACATCTTTTCTCTGACTCTTACCACCCTGCTTTCCTTTTATCATACTTTTTGATTATATTGAGCCAAAGTGGATACTCTGGTATAATCTTTCCATCTCAAGATTCTCAACTTAACCACATCTTAATCCTTTTTGCCATGTTGTAAAAAATATAATCATAGGTCCCAGGCATGAGAATGTGGATATCCTAGGGGAGTTATCCTATCTACTATAACCCCCCAAATCTTGTACTTGAGTATGAATAGCATCTTTGATTGTAATGGCCCCAAACTGGAAATAAGCCAAATGTCTATCAGCAGGTAAATGAATGAATACATTTTATTTCTCCATGCAATGTAACACTATTCAGCAATAAAAAGAAACAAACTATTGATACATGCAACAACATGGATATATCTCAAAATAATTATACTGGGTGAAAGAAACCAGGCACCAAAATAGTATGTGATTTCATTAATATAAAATTCTAGAAAATGCAAACTAATATATAGTAAGAGGAGGCAGATAAGTGGTTGCTAGGGGATGGAGGGTTGGGCTGGGGTGTGATGATCAGGATAGAGGAATTATATAGTAGAACAAGGAAACTTTTGGGTTGATTGATATGTTCATTATCTTGATCGTGGAGATTATTTCACAGGTGCACATATATGTCAAAACTTGTCAAATTTTACACTTTGTATGTAGTATATTGTATGTCAAATATACCTCAATAAAGCATTCCTTAAAAATTTACAATAACATACAAATAAACTGAAAAAATTAATTGTCACATGTCTTCTGTCCTAAGCAGGCCCAAAAAACAAGCAAATTATCTGAAAAATAAGGTGACTTAGACACCCCTTAAACCTTTTCCTAGTCCTTCCTTGCATTTCTCACAACCTCTACCAATAGCCTTGTTTGAAGTTCACTATGACCAGTTAACAAGGGAGGAAAACTGTAAGTTATCTTTACAGATGGACTTGTACAATAAACCATACCAGCTGGAAGTAAATTTCTATGACATTATAGGGACATTCAAGACAAGTCTTGAAAGACAGTAATATAGGTAATTCTCTCAATGGAAAGAATTTCAAGTGGCCTGATTTATGGATTCACTGTGAGCCACCAGTAATGGCTAAGAACAAAAGAAGGATACTAGTGAAAATGTATACAAGATAAAAATATTCATGTACCAGATACTGGTTAACTAGAAGATATCCACTGTGAGTTCAACAATCAGGTAGATAAGATGTCCTGTCATGTTTAACCTCATTATGATTCTCTTTCCAGCTATGCTAGTGCTTTTCAAAGGGCCAAGAACAATATGGCCGTGACAATAGTATTGGAAGGTATGCATAGGTTCCACTCACCCAGGCTACCTATGGCTAAATCCAATTCTGAATTCTAATATGGTACCAGACCCTGGGGGGAGCAGACAGTCATCTGATAGACAACGTAGGGACTTTTCTCCATGGGAATTGACTCTGTGTATGTCTTTACCAACCATGCCCATAATACTTCTGCCTGTACCACTACCATGGACTTAAATAATGCTGTATCCATTATTAAGTATTCCATACAACATCATCCCCAACAAGGGAAGATGTTTAACAGCAGAAGAAGAGAGACATTAGGCTCATTCTCAGGGAATTCTCTGATCTCATGAAGTCACCCATCTTCCCAAAGCATCTGGCTTGAAAGAGCTACAGAAGGCTTGGTTATAGGACTGGCTAAAGAACAGAGGCCAAAATTCATGGTCCAGGACTGTCTTAGCCCATTCGTGTTGCTATGAAGGAATACCTGAGATTGGATAATTTATAAAGAAAATAGGTTTATTTGGCTCACAGTTCTGCAGGTTGTACAAGAAGCATGGTGTTAGCATCTGCTTCTGGTGAGGATCTCAGGAAGCATCCACTCACGACATAAGGTGAAGGAAAGCAGGCACCACATGGCAAGAAAAGAAGGAATGGAGGAATGGAAGGTACTAGGTTCTTTTCAACAACCAATTCTCATGGGAACTCAAAGATAGCACTCACTCACTCCCTCAAGAATGGCAACAAGCCATTCATAAGGGATCTGCCCCTGTAATTCAAACACCTCCCACAAGAACCCACCTTCAACATTGGGGATCAAATTCCAACATGATACTTGTTGGGGCCAAACAAACCACATCCAAACCATAGCAAGGGCTCTGGGGATATATATTTGTAATCATAGTGCTCAAGTAAAACATACCTACACCATGGAACACAGTCATGGTGTAGTTATACTGGAAGATGGATCTCCATCCTCACCATTTTATACCAGTCATGCTGCTATTTATAAAGTGATAGCAGATTATTCACTACACTGTACCAAAGGGCACTGGATTGTAGCCCAACAATGGGAGAAAAAACTATATCTGCAACTCACAGACTCACTGTGGCACCTGTTAATACTTCTTGCTCATCAGTCCAGGTTGATAGAAAATGCCAACAACCTAATAAAGACATAATCACCAAAGATTCAGAGAAGGAAAGAATACATATTTGTGTCAACTATCAGGTAAAAGCCACCATCTAGTTATAGGTGAAGCTAAGGAGAATGTGAAACAGGTTCTGGAAGAAGAAAACAGGCCTCAGGACCTGCTTCTAAAGAAGAAACTGAAGCATCTATGCTTTACTTTAACTTTTTCTTTTATTTTTAATCTCTACCCCCCATCCCTCACTACCTGGTACAAAAAGCATTGCTGGTAAACAGTTTAGATTTTGGCTCAGGGTATAGCTGGATTATCATGAGTCAATGACAGCAAAGTTGTTGATGGATTTTTGCATCCCCTATGTTGGAGACAAGCATTTTTTTTTTCATCTGGACAAAGACCACAAGTGGATATCGAAATGCAAAAGAGGTAGATTGGCTGGATATGCTTCCTTTGCCCCTTCAGATCCAAGATCTATGCTTCTCTTCCCTGGCTTACATCCTTCTAGCTTCTGGGATTCAGTCAATAGCCGGCACCAGCTGAAGAGCATGAGGCAGAAGGAGAGTGTCACTGGGGCATTTATTCCTCCTGTTTTCTCTCTGCCATGCCACAGTTTGACATTATTATTGAGGAAAATGAAGAACATAAATTATAAAAAGCATTCAGAAATAGGCTGATATGGTAAAAGGGTATTTTCTTTCCTGTGCTTTATAGGAGATTCATTTTTATATAAACCAATTATATCATTCAGTATCCCAAGGAAAAACAGATGGCCCACTCAAAAGTGTTTAACTGAGGTTTAATGAAAGGACTATTTACAGAGATGTGGGCAGAAATAAGTAAACCAATAAGGGTTAGAGAAGCATCCAGACATTGGCAACAATGAGGAGCCATTACTATCCCCAGGGCCAAAGCAGAGGAAATTGTATAATCAGCACTCAGAATAAGTGAGAGCCGATTCCGTGGGAGGGGGGCAAGGCATTAGGAGCTGTGACCGAACCAGGGCACAGAGGCAGATGGGGCATGGGGAGAATAGAAACTGATATCTCAACCCCTCTCTCTCTCTCATCTTCCTATTTCCTGCTGTGCCTCCCATTGGCCAAAAAAAATCTAGAAGCCAAAGCACTGAGGAACCAAGTGATGCCATCTGTAGAAGTCAGAACTCCAGGGCAGAGAGTAACGCAGAGGCCAGCCCGGAAGAGAGAACTGATGGGCATGTTAAGACGGGGAGTGGGTGGGTTGAGGGTGAAAGCAAACATAAAAACCAGCATAACAAGAAATGGTTTTCCACTGATTTTGTAAGTAAGCAAAGTTCAAAACAAAAGACTGAATGGACGTACATTAAGAAAATTAACATTTTTAAAAAGAATGCTTTGAGTCTAAACTAATAGTAAAAGCAAGAAGATAAAAAAAATTGTTCTTGGATTCAACATATTTATAACAGTTCCAAAACATTGGGTTGAACAGCATAGCTTTGATTCTTGCCTCCTCTTGATCATGTACTACATGTTATCTTTTAAGGTTCAGAATAATGAATACTATTGTGGATTCTTTGCATCCCTGCAATGATGTCTTTGAAAAAGTTAATTACTATAAATAGTCCCATTTCTGCTAAAAATTATAAAATAAAATTTTGATGCAAGAACAATAAATCACCCAAACAGCTGCCTTACCATTATTCATCATAACAAACTTATGATGTAGCCAATTGGAAAAAAATGCAATTTTCCTAAAGTGCCTCTTTGAATTATTCAAAGTTTCTGTTGCAGCTAATTAATTTAGAGCACATTACCAAAATGAAGCAATGAAAATAAACAAAATATTGAGCAAAAATAGCAGTACAGATGCTAGTAGTATTTTATTTTCTTTGATACTATGCTTCATACATTGGCCCTAACCAAGTAGAAATTAATGTAGTAAATGGTATTCTTTTAATAGGTTTTACAGAAAGTATATTAGCAAAGATATGTACTATAGATGCAGAACTATATAATTGGTTTGGGGAAAGGGTGTTTGTCACTAACAAAAACTGAAGAGAGAAGTGAATCTGTATTCAATACACCATCATTTTAAATGCTTCCATGTTTCACTCATCTTTTATTTGCAAGAGGCAGCCTCATTATCATATTAGGCTATATATATCTCTTATATATAACATCAGATTGCTTCTTGGTAACATCATGAGAAAAGAAATTCTGAGGAGTAATAAAGTAATCCATGTCTGAACAGAAGACAAATGTATTCTTAAAATCATGTCCACTAAATTTCTAAATTGCCATTCCTCAGGCTAGAGACACATGCCTTTTCCTTGTAACTACTTTCTTCGTTTAAGGCAACATACGCCTCAGAGTCCTCTGATTTTAAGAAAGCAGAGACACTAAAAACTGAGAATTCTAATCATTCTCTATCATTAATATGTTACATGACCTTGGGCAATCTCTCAAGCCTCATCTTCATCTAAAAAATGATATTCTCAACTCCATACTAGCTTACTTCACAGTGTTGTCCAAAGGAATAACTAGCAATGTCTGCCAGGTGTATTGAAAATATTAAGTACTAGGTGCATATTTAATTATAAGATGGAACCTTTGTGATAATAAAGGATCTGCTGCAAAAAAGAAAGCAAAATAAATCATGCACTAGAAAGCAGAAGCAGAGCAATTAATAATTTTTCTTCTTCCGTAAGTTAGAAATTTATGCATAAACTTTAAAAAAAAAAACTTTCTTGTGGTACTTGTTGCAAAAACAAACCACCCAGGCTAGGTTTACAATAGTATTTTACAGGACAATTAACTTCATGCCCCAAGAAGGTTTACGTTGTGGCACAAATTTTGCTATGTTGTGCAAAATTGCAGATCATCTATTTGTGCAGCTTCAAGTAAACCTACTGTACGCCAAGAAAACAGGTTAAACTCTTTATAGACCTGAAAAAGAATCAGATGTGATGTGCAAAGACCACTTCCCATACTTTCTTGTCATCTCTTGTACCCAGGGACGTGAATGGATTAAGTAGAATACAGATGAATTATACTCCATAAAAAGACAAGAGTAACATTTTCTAAATTAAAAACCTGCTGGAGCATGGGAATATGTGGATGTTAATATTATAGTACTCAGTATAATATTTAGACCTCAATGCATATGGTAGGACTGTTCCATTGGTGCATGCAAAGAACCATGCCTCTCAGTAGTCACATCTTTTTATAGTTAATCCCCTCCTACACCAAATCCAAGCCAATGGCACATTAGCAAGTGTGATGCAAGCAGAGCCTTGAAATGCACTTGCACTTAGGGCTTTGCTATTTGGAACTCTTAGAACCCAACCACTGTGCTTAAAGAAGCGGGCGTAAGAGGGGTTAAGAAGAGGTCCTCCAAGGTGAGAAAGCACATACAGAAGAGGGCCGAGAGAGCCAGCTGCGCTCCAAGATTCATGAGTGACTCCCACTGACACCACATGAAGCAGAGGACTCTCCCAGATAACCTACACAATTTTGAAAAATTATAAATGCTTATTTTAAGACTTTAAGATTTAGGGTGATATGCTATGCAGCACTAATTAACAGAAACACCACCTATTCAGTTTTAGCTTTTTATGAGAATCTCATAAAAAGTTACCCCAAATTGTAATAAATTCTTACAATTTTATGTTGCCTTGGCATCTGTTTTGAATAGAAATTTAACTTTCTCATATCAGGAGTAAGGCTAAATCAACTTTGATCTAGTTTCTAGTTCTATACCACATCCAAATGGATCAAGCCTGTGACCAGAGATAAGAACATAGAGGCATCTCTCCACCGAGCAGACTGGGCTCTCTACACTTCCTTTAAACAAACCATTCAAGCATTTACCTGTGAACTTAAAGTGACTCAAACCCTATTCCCATATATATCCTGTTAGTTCTCTCTCTCTCTCTCTCTCTGCCTCACCCTTCATTCCTGCCTGGGCAAAGAGGCCTGCCTTCCCAACTCATTGTGCCCTACTTGCCAAGGATCTGTAAGTAAAAATCTTTGAACTTGTTAGCTATTTTGATGGTATATTGAATTTGTGCCTTCCCTCTGAAGAACCAGGGGCTACTTCAGGCCGAGTTTTTCCCAGGATGCCAAGGGGAACACAAGGTCAGACTCCCAGCACCAGAAGGATAATCAGGCAGACATAAACTGGACAAGGGTCAGACAAGAGCCACAAGGACATCTGCCAGTACAAACGTGTTTCCCATGTGAGGGACCCATGGTCAAACAACTAGGCATTACGCCGTCCGCCAGGTAAAAGAAGTATCCTGTCAAAGGTATACTGTAAACACCACATCCAGCTGCTCTTCATTCCCCATTAGGGCAGGGTTACTAGCTTCTCTGTTACTAGAACCCCAACTTACCTGAGTACTAACACCCAAGCACTAGGATTCTCCAGGCTTCCCTCCCCTACACTTTGATGCTCAATCATTTTCTCCCCTAGTCTTCCTAGTTTTTCTTTTTATCTTGGTTCTCACTCTTCATCTATTAAAAGTTGGTGTGGGGAATGCATATAGGGTATAACACACATATAGGGGATCATATTAGATTCACCTGGAGGAGTTTTTCCATCAACATTCCATGAAATTTGGTTCAGTGTTTCTTCTCTCACATCCCGTCTATTTATATGGGATTATTTACTTAATGAGATAATGGCCCTGAAGACAGTGAGTGTTAATCCTTACGTATATAGCAATGGGAATAAAACTGGAAAAAAAAACTATTCTAGGTCCATCAATTGAATACTTTCTTGGCTCTTGATCTTATTCTCAAGACATCACTTACTGAGTCTGCACACCTGGTCGTATCATCAGGATTGGAGGAATAGGAGCATTCTCTTAGCCTCAGTCAGCACCTATCTATGGGAATTAAATAATAAAAATAAAAATATACATAAAAATAAGCCATTAAATAGATTCTTACAGAATCTGAATGTCCTCTCCTTGAAATCTTTGCTGAAAGATCATTTTTATTTTTGGACCATTATGAACCAAGATTGGCTGCATGTTGTGCCACAGCTATGTAAGATAAATAAAAACTTTAAAAGCTTTAAAAAGATTCCCAAAGTAAAGGCAAAGGGGACTGGGGAATTTTGTCATTTAGATATCTCAACTTAATTTAACACTGAAATGCCAAATAGAAACTTGGTCATTTGGCAAACAGGCAAAAGAGCAGATATTAAAATGGTGCTTTCAGTAAGCAGATGTGCAATGTTAATATAGAGGTTATGACAGTATATCAAATTCCATTATTACAGTGGGTCATATGTTTATTGTAATAAACTGTCATCAAAGTTTCCACCAGACCCAGCTGAATTATTTTTATTTAATTCAGCTTTTTCCAAGTTGTCAAATATTGAATGTGACTATGAATTTATTTGGCCAGAAAGGGGGGATGTTGAGAGAAGAAACTGGGAGTTAGAAGTGATTTATTTTAAGAATAATTCATGTTTGTCCTTTAAATAATCCATCAATTAACAATATCAACACACTTAATATCTTCCACTTTAGTTAAAATGTATGTTTTGTTTATTTTAACATAAAAAAGGATCTGGAATCCAAAAACACTCAGCTTAAACTGCTTTTTAAGGTAAATCTGACAACATCAAGTGCCAACAGGAAACTAGGTAAATACCAGTGTAGCTACTTGAGAACGCTTCGGTCAGACTAGTCTAATTTAATTATGTTGAAGGTGGATAGGCTTGGAAAACTGAGTAAAGGAAAAAAGATTTAAATTGCCTTGATTTTAATAAGACATTTGTTTTGTCATGCAACATTATATGTCATGCAAAGCATGCTAATTAATGAGGATAATCTGGTTTGGATATCATATATCTGTTAGGCTGATGCATAACTGCTTGGTGAATAATGGTCACAGATTTCTTCTCAGTACTGACTTACAAGTGAGAAAGACAAACACCAGCATTTCTCAGGAGCTGATGTGGAAGGCTTGGTTGCATTCTCTCTCTTCTCCATGATCTAGAGCATATTTTCAAACAAACCAAGAATGCTCCATAAATGGATAAATTAGGCTTAATGACAATAATAATAATATTAAGGCTTAAGAAAAATAAATTTAGAAAAAAATGAAATTCATCTTATGAGAAAACCACACAAATACAATATGAAGAATAAATGGTAATCCATCTAAATGAATTTAAGGGCATCTTTTCTCTGAAATTTTATTATACTTTTTGCATGAAAGGTATCTTGTGTTCTTTTATTATGTTATGTTGTATGAATCAAGAAACTTTTCATGCACTTATGATTGAAGTCTTTAAGAATATTTGAATTCCATTGAGACATAAATCATTTTTATTAGCTCATATTTGATGTATTAATTTCAAGGAGACAACATGTTTTGGTGATTATGTTCAGTAGGCAGTTGGTAGAAAAATGTTGGACTGAAGGTATAGATAAGGAAATATAAAAGAAATAGCTGATAGCACAGAAATGAAAAATGTTGTCCAACAAAATTTGATTTGTAAGAGAAAAGAATGAGAATTAAAGATGAGAATTCTGGGGAAAACTGAAATAAAGGGATGGACAGAGAAAGAACAGCTAATAAAATGTTTGAGAAATAATAGTGTGATGGTTAATTTTATGTGTCAATTTGACTGGGCCACAGGAAGCCCAGATAGGTGGTTAAGTGCTATTTCTGGGTGTGTATGTGAGGGTATTTCTGGAAGAGATTAGCCCTTGAATTGACGGACGGAGTAAAGCAGATGGTCCTCCCCAGCGTGGGTGGATATCATCCAATCCATTCAGGGCCTGAATAGAACAAAAAGGCAGAGAAAGGCAGAATTAACTCTGACAGACTGTTGAGCTGAAACTTCGGTCTTCTCCTGCTGCTGGTGCATCTGGTTCTCAGGTCTTTAGACCTAGACTGGAATCTATACCATCAGCTCTCTGGCTTTCAGGCCTTAGAGCTACACCACCAGCTTTCCTGAGGTTCCAGACTACTGGCAGCAACAAACTGTAGGATTTCTCAGCTTCCATAACTGTGAGGGCCAATAGTTTATAATAAATGTCTTCATTTTATATATATGTGTGTGTGTGTGTGTTTGTGTGTGTGTGTGTGTGTAAATGTATATCCTACCAGTTCTGTTTCTCTGAAGAATCCTGAGTAATACATATTTGGGTACCAAGAGAATCCACAGGAGTGGAATGTTAGGGATGAGTTTTTTTAACTGGTTCCAGGGTTTCTAGAACTGGCTCTCTAACCTGATTAGATTTAAAGATGGCAATAGCTCTATTTTCAGTAGTAAAGAGAGCACTGATAGTCCATGGTGTGATCTGGCAATAGAGATGTGGAAAATATCTGCATTAGATGCACCTAATCAACCACTTATAAGAAGAAAGGAGGTGGTTGACTGTATATGATACTTTTGAATAAATTTGGAAAACTAATGAACATAATGACATCAGCTGGTTGCTCCTAATATAACTGGGAGATAGAAAAGACTCTAACAATTTGTTTGGTTGGACCAAAAGGTGGTACACTGTGAGCAAATTGGAAATGCCAGACATGCCTTGGTTTAATGCAGAGAAAGAAATTTAAAGATTCAGGGAGATTGAAATATTAGAGTTGATTTATCATTTAAGGCCTACTCACGACACTGGGAGGGCCCAGAAGACATATGTTTCACCAATACTGTGAGAATTATATTTGTAAGGGGAGCCACAGCGTCCTTGAGGAGCTCTGTGATCACTCCTCTCTGTAGACCAGACCTTGAAATGGAAACGACCGTCATTGAATTGAGAATATAAATGCATTGGGAGTCACTTACACCCCAGGGTGGCAAGGGCTATGTGGCAGCACTCAACCAACAAAGGCAGGGTGGGTGTAGTTACCATGATAGACAGCAGAGTCAAAGCAACAATCGGAGTAGACTGACTCAAAGGATCTATGGCATTAGTTAATTGATCTTGGTGTTCCTAGAAGGGAAATGCATAGGAAGTTTACTCCTACTTTTACTTGATCTGTGTAAGCAGAAATGTTCTAGGTCAGGTGAACAGAAGAACATGGGACCTGTTCTAAGGTGAAGTAGAAGTTGTTTCATTGGTACTTTCCACAACTAAGACAGAAGCACAATAGCTAGTGGGCCTCTTTGGATTTTGGAGGCAACATATTCCTCATTTGGGTGTATTTCCAGCCCATTTGTTGAGTTATCCAAAAAGCTACTAGTTTTGAGTAGGGACAAAAACAAGAGAAGGCTCTGCAGCAGATCCATGCTGTGCTGCCAGCTGTCCTGCCACTTGGGTCACATGATCCAACAGATCCAATGGTGCTTGACATGTAAGTGGCACACAGAAATACTGTTTGGAACCTTTGGCAGGTTCATATAGGTGAATCACGGGACAGGCCTTGAGGGTTTTGTATCAAGACTCTGCAATCCTCTGTAGATAACCACTCTCATTTTGAGAGATAGCTTTTGGCCTGTTACTGGGCCTCAGGACAGACTGAACACTTGACCATGGGCCACTGAGTTACAATAAGGCCTGAGCTTCCCATTATCTGACCCACCCTCAGTCATAAAGTTGGATATGCACATGCTAACATTCCACCAGCACACGGAAGTGGAATATATTTGATGGGACCCAAGCAGGTCCTGACCTAAAGATACAACTAAGTTAAATGAAGTAGTGGCCCAAATGCCCATGATTCCCACTACACTACACTACTGTCCCAGCCTGCACCTATGGCCTCACAGGGAGTTCTCTATTATCAGTTGACAGAGGAAGAGAAGAGTCAGTCCTGGTGTGCAGGCTGTTCTGTACAATGTGCAGGCACTATCCACAGTGGACAGCTTCAGCCCAACAGCCCATCTCTGGGACATCCCTAAAAGTCAATGGTGAATAAAAATCCTCCCAGTGGTCATAATTTTGAGTTGCACACCTGGTTATGCACCTTTCTTGGAAAAAGAGATGACCAGATGTGTGATTATATACCTATTCATGGGCTATTGACAATGGTTTGGACAGAAAATTGGAAGGAATATTATTGAAAAAAGGGTGACAAAAAAATTTGGTTAAGAGGCATGTGTATAGATCTCTCTGAGTGGGCAAAAAACGTGAAGATATTTGTGTCCCATGTGAATGCTCACCAAAGGGTGACCTTAACAGGAGAATATTTTAATAATCAATTGGATCAAATGACCTGTTCTGTGGATACCAGTTGGCCTTGTTCCCCAGGCACTCTTGTCATCAATGGACTCACGAACATAGTGGCCATAGTGGCAGTGATAGAGATTATGCATGGGCTTAACAACATGGAAATCCACTCATCATGTCTGACCAGGTTGCAGCCACCATTGGACTTTTCCCATCATGGAAGGGGCAGTATTTCATTCTTACTGGAATAGACACTCTGGATATGGATTTGCCTTCCATGCATGGAATACTTATGCCAAAACTATCATCCATGGATTTATAGAATGCCTTTTCCACCATCATGGTGTTCTACACAGCATTCCTTCTTATCAAAGAACCCACTTCACAGCAAAAGAATTGAGGTAATGGGCCCATGATCATGAAATTCACTGGTCTTACCATGTTTTCCACCATCCTGAAGCAACTATCTGGATGGAATGGTAGAATGGCCTTTGAAGACTTAGTTACGGGTAAGCTAAGCGGCAATACCTTAAAGGGCTGGGGCAAGGTTTTCCAGAAGGCTATACATGCTCTGAATCAGCATCCAATATATGGTAGTTTCTCTGATAGACAGGATTCATACAGCCAGGAATAAAGTGGTGGAAATAGGAGTGGCACCACTCACTACTACTCCCAGTGACCCTCCAGCAAAATTTTGTTTCCTGTTCCTATGACTTTATGCATTGCTGGCCTAGAGACCTTAGTTCCAGAAGGAGAAATGTTTTCACCAGAAGACACAACTATGATTACACTGAACTAGAAGATAAGACTGACACTCAGCTACTTTGGGCTCCTCAGGCCTCTAAATCATTAGTCAAAGACAAGCGTTACTACACTGGCTGGGGTGATCAATCCTTATTACCAGGACACAACTGGACTGCTGCCACCCAATAGAGGTAAGGAAGAGTATATCTGGAATACAAGAGATCTACTAGGGTGTCTGTGAGTATTAGCATGCCCTGTGACTAAGGTTCATGGAAAACCATAATAACCCAATCCAGACTGTTCTACTACTGAGCAGATCCTTCTGAAATGAAGATTTGAGTGACTCCACGAGGTAACAAACCATGACCAGCTAAGGTGCTTGCTGAAAGTAAAGGGAATATAGACCGCATAGTGGAAGAAGACAGTTATGAAACAACCATGTGATCAGTTACAGAAATGAGTACTGTAATTATCCTGAGTATTTCCTTCTTGTTTTTTATAAACACACACACATATATATCTTTTTTCCCCTCTCACTCCCTTACCATGTAACATAGAAGATTTCTTGACTTTATGTCATAATATTTAAGTATTGTTAATTTTACATCATGGTGTTCAAGTTACAAGACATCAAGGAAAAGAGAAAACATCACTAAGGACTTTACCTCCTCTGCTGGGGAAAGGGTTAGTGTGTTCTGGGTTGTACACAGGATAGTTATATCATGTTAGGCAGAATTATGACTCTGTTATTGTCTGTATTTAGAGAATAAGTATGGTTTAAGAAGATGTGTCAGGGTGCTAAGTTCACAAGGGATGAACTTGTGATGGTTAATTCTATATGTCAACTTGACTGGGCCCTGGGATGCCTGGATACATGGTCAAACATTTCTGGTTGTGTTTGTGAGGGTGCTGCTGGAAGAGATTAACATTTAAATTAGTGGACTGAGTAAAGCAGATGGCCTCCTCAATGTGGGTGGGCATCATTTGATCTGTTGAAGGCCAGAATAGAACTAAAAGGTAGAGAACAGTTGAATTAACTCTGCCAGATTGCTTGAGCTGAGGCAAGGATCTTCTCCTGCCCTTGACACTCCTGGTTCTCAAGGCTTCTGACTCTGAATCTATACTACTTGCAATAAGGTAAATTCTGGGAATTAAAGATTAAACTAGTCCATTAATATTAAAATTATAAGATGATTAATATAAGCTCTTCAAGATTGGAACTTCAGAGGAAATATTTGTAGATCACGATTTAACAAAACTAAAGAAGCTCTTGGTCAATGAAAACAAAACTACTATAAGATTACAAAATAATTACAATGATAACAAGTCATATCAAATCTAAGAGGTAACTAATACCAGAATCAGAGTCATAAGCACAACACTGAGTACATTTCTTATTAAACAAGATTGACTAGAAATAAATTTACTAAATATTTAACTCAACAAGTTAGAAAAAAATACATAGAAAAAAAGGTTGAATGTCTTTTTTTCCATTGGGTACATGCCCAGTAGTGGGATTGCTGTATCAAATGGTAGTTCTACTTTTAGTTCTTTGAGGTATCTCCATATTACTCCATAAAGGTTGTACTAGTTTACAGTCCCACCAGCAGTGTATGAGTGTTCCTATCTCTCCATATCCACACCAACATTTGTTGTTTGGGACTTTTTGATAAAAGCCAACTTCACTGGAGTTAAGTGATACTTCATTGTGGTTTTGATTTGCATTTCCCTGATGCTAAGAGATGTTGAGCATTTTTTCATATGTTTCTTGGCCATTAGTCTATCTTCTTTTGAAAAGTTTCTGTTTGTGTCCTTTGCCCACTTTTTAATGGGGTTGTTTGATTTTTTCTTGCTGATTTTCCTGAGTTCTATATAGATTCTAGTTATCAGCCCTTTATCGGATGTATAGCATGCAAATATTTTTTCCCATTCTACCACAGGTTGTCCCTATATTAGTTTTCTTTTGTCTGTAGAATATGAGCTGGTGCCAAATTGAAATAAATTTCACAATGAGATTTAGAAAATATAACCTACTTTTAATTTGCATATTTGTTAAAAATTGTTTAGTACCTCATAGAGCTCCAGGTTAAATGATTTATAATTGAAATTATATTGTAACTGATATCTTTTGTAAGCCTACATTTTATAGTAATAATCTTGCACTGAGATTTTAATAATATGAAATTTTAAAAAGGAGAAATGATTTGCAAATATGGTTTACTTTTTGTGTATGTGTGATTCTGGGAAAAACTTAAACTTGTATCTCTATTGTATCTCAGTTCTACCATCATTAAAATAAGGATACTGTAAAAAAGAAAAGTTGAAGTAAAAGGCAGAAGTTAATAAATTTGAAGCAGGAAAAATTAAAGTACAACTAATAAATAAACTCAAAATCTGAACAAAAACTAAAGCAAAGTACACAAACTTCTAGGTAATCCAATCAAACAAAATTGAAATCATTAAAGTTTAGAAATAAGAACAATATGCAGCTGGTCACAGTGGCTCACACCAATAATCCCAGCACTTTGGGAGGCCAAGGTAGGAGGATCATTTGAGGCCTGGAGATCGAGACCAGACTGGGCAATGTAGCCAGACCGTAGGCAATATAGCTGGCTGTGGTGGCACCAGCCTGTAGTCCCAGCTACTTGGGAGGCTGACATGGGAGAATTGCTTGAGCCCAGTAGTTCAAGGTTACAATGAACTATGATCAGGCCACTGCACTCCAGCCTGGGCAACAGAGTGAGACCCTGTCTCTATTAAAAAAATACAATCCTCCAACTAGGTAAGATATTTAAATTACAGTATTATGCATAAGTCTCTGCTACACATGATAATCCTGATGAGATGAATATTGTTTCTGAAAAAACTGAAATTACCAAAGTTGACTTAAGAAAAAGAAAATCTGAATATGCCAATAACCATATAGGAATTGAAACACTCATAAAAGAGCTGTTCTCAGAAAAGGTATGAGGCTCAGATGGTTTTAGCAAGAAATTCTGGCAGACCCTGAGAAAGAATTGATATTTTTGTGCTGTTTAAACTTTTACAAAGCATGGAAGAAACAAAAAGTGTCACAATTCATGTTATCAAATTACTTTGTTGTTCTCTATATCTGCTGCCCGCACTCAGCCCCAAGCTGTGTGGATTTATAATTCATCATTTCAAAGACTTTTGAACTGATTCTCTTTCCACTTTTGCAAAAACTCCATTGAAGAGGTTAGATTAATTGTTTCTGTCATGGAGATCAGCTTTGACTTAGAGGGAAGAAAGGAAGAAATTCCACCAAACTAGTGAGAAAGGACAGATTTATAATACCCTAAAACAACTGGGACATGCACTCTGTGCTATGGCATGGATTAAGAAGCAGCAAAACCTCTGAGGAAAATGGCAGCTTGGGGATCTAGTACTAAAAAATAGATGACCCGGGAGCAACTGAGGAACAGAGATGACTGATGACAAGTGGTTCCAGCCAATGTCTTGGTACTTTGTGAGACCCTAAACCTTAGTAATAGGAAAGAGACTCAAGAATAACTGTCATTAAATTTCCTGCCAACCTAGGAGCATATGTGCTTGAAGCTGGAGTTGAATTAATTTAAAAATTATAAAAACTGCGATATTTCTTTCACAATTGAGTTTGTACATCAAGATTCCTACCTACTTCATATAGATATTTTTAAAAATTTAAATACATTTCTGGACAATTAGATTCAGAAGAATAATTTAAAATCAAGGAAGATTAATTACACATATATAAGAATGGTTATATTTGATTAACTTATTCATGTAATTATTCATGTAATTCATGTAATTTATTAATGGTCAAATTTAAAACATTATGATGCTGCAAAGGAATTTGAAAAATTAAGCATTCTTGATTTTAAAAAATCTAATTGAATTCAAAATGAAAAGGCACGTGCCCCTGTTGTGCTAAATAATTTCACATACGATCTTGTTTTATTCTAACAGTCCTATCCCTATTTATTAAAGATAAAAATTTATCCTGCTAAAATAACTGGTCCAAGGTCATACAAATATTTAATTGATGAAGTTAGAGTACATACAGTCTGTTTCCTTGCAGACTTACTGCTCTGTGAAATTACATGGTCAAAAAGATAGGAAATAATAAAGCAAAGAATAAATCAAATATATCTTATGTGTCCAATGCTTCCTTCACTCAAAGATGGAAATTTCTGTCTCTCCTGCTAAATTATGCACTCTTAGACTACAACTTTGCCCTGCAACTCATCTTTATTTTCACTGATATCAGTGTTGTGTTTGCAACCTATTACAAACTCCATGAATATGTTTTTCATGAGTAAGTGAGCATTTTGAGTAGAATCTGTGATTGGGGTGATATTGAAAATGTTTAATAACTTCCATGGCATAGGCACCAGCTAATCAGAACAGGCACCAGTTAGAAACAAACTTCATAACTATGTCAGTGTGTTCTGATAATTATCAGCCCTGGCAAAGAGTGGTTAGTTTCTGTCCACATGAAAATGCCATTGTAATACCAAAAGTCATTTTGTTCAACCTATCCCTGCTGCATTTGACACAGTTGTTTGGACTAATGGTGGGCACCAGACATAGCCCAATTCCTTCCTTAAAGTCTGCCTCCCTGACCACTACTGATTGTTCAAGGTCATAGTATGTTATTTAAATAAGTCCAACAGAGTCTGTTTCCTAAGGATTTAGAGTTTGTCATGAAAGAAAGATATATACTGAATAATGGAATTAGTATCTCTTCAGGTGGTTGGACATATAAGTGACTCCAGGAACTGTCAGGGCCATATTTTCCAACAAGTTTTCTGGAGATGCATAGGAATACTATTTCAAGAGAAAAAAATGCTTAACATAGCCTTTGAAAGGGCAGAAGTGAGGGACAGCTTGATTTCCAATGATCCTAAATTTTGGTCCCTAGTTCTGTTTCTTGCATGTAGCTTTCAGAATTCAACCAGAGAAACAGGACCAATAAGTCATATAGATACATATTAAAGGATTAACCATAGAGAATTTACTAACCCAACTATAAGGGTTGATTAAGAAGTCTCCACATGGCTGCCTCCACATCTAATGCTAGAACCCAGGGCCAGGAGGCTGGAAGAAGAAATCATGAGCAGACTGAACCCCGTGAGTACAAGCTGGAACACCACAAAAACAGACTAAAGCCCATGTTCGTTGTTGTTGCTCCTGACCTAGTAAAGGGTATCCTGCAAAAGCCAGGGCCCTTCCTCAAGATAATGAACACACATACACGTCTAGCCCAAGAGTCATAGAAATTGAAGATCTAAGGGTCCGAGAATATAGCTGCTGCTTCATGCCAAGGAGGTAAGTCAGCAGGTCAGTAACAACACATGCATCCTACAGAATAGCGCCGCCTTTCTTCCCTCTTCAAGCCCTGGGGAGAATCTTTCTTGTATCTCACCCAAATGAAACATACCAAAAGAGAGCATTCTGGGAAATGTAATTCACATAGCCACATTGATATATTACAAAGCCATCACACTGTGGCACTAAGTTAGATGAGTCTTTGTTGCTTGTACGCAATAACCACCACCACCACAACAAATTCCTAACTTATGCAGAATTCGAATGAGAACTGTGGAAAATGAAACATACAAGATGTATGGAAGCCCCAGAATCAGATCACAAATGATAACACAAAAATAATAATTAATAAGTGGCTTATGTTTATACCATGTTTTATAGTTTAATTTGCCACAAAAAATATTTAAATAATTTCTAGAAAATAACATCACAGTAAGAAAAGCTAGAAGGCAAAATTTACCTGATGGGCTCATATGATTATTTCCTAAATAGCTGTGGAAATAAAACAGGCACCCATTTGTTGGAAGTTGGGGGAGGGGTGTTCCTTAGCCTAAATAGAAGAGTAGAAGTAGATGACTTCTCAAGATTCTTTCCAACTTCATGATTGTATCATAAACCAAAAATTCTCTAATTGTACTATTCCCATGGCTTCAATTAACTTACTCATAATAAGAATTTTTTTCAGTCTAAGAAAATATATCCATAACTTCTTGGCTGGAGCAAGTGTTTTCCATGAAATGCCACAGGAAAAAAGAATAACTTTCAAGAAGAATAACTGCTTCCAAAATTTGACTTGGAACAGATATGCAATACCTCTTCTGCTTATGAAAAGCGAATATGATCTGAACCTAAAAATAGTTTCTTGATTTAGGTGAAATGGCCCAGGGTTAAACTTTAGTAGTGAATAAAACCTGAGCCTATCAACTTTTCCCAATTAACCTAGACAGCTCCTGTATTGGGCCAGATTTTGAAAACAGGAAAGATGTCTTTATTTCACACTGTTTGCCTTCATTTTTTGAGGTATTCTTCCCCTACCTCTCAAGTCCCAGCTCTCAGTCAACCACAGATCACATTCAATGATACTAATTGTATAAAAGAACGTGTCATTTTGACAAACACATTCTCAAAACCTTGACCTGGCCTTAATTTGGTCTTCTCAGGAGAATGTGTATTTTTAAAATGCAAGCAAGAGAGGGAACACAATACAATGAAATTAATTTTATTTGTGAACTTATTATCATCATTTTAAATTATATATGGCCTTTGGGAAAATATAAATATTTTCACAAAGAAATAAAACAATTAAAACACCAAAAATTGAACCATTACACTCCATTGTCTATCTTTCCATGTATTTGATATGATATAGATGTGTATTTGTGTGTGTGTGTGTGTGTGTGTGTGTTTAATGCCTCACATCAGAAAAGCCACTATTTGGAGTATAGAGCATGCAAGGATTTTCAATGTCCTCTTTGGTTTTGGAAAAGGAAAGACAAAGACCCATCTTCCTCCTCTCTACCCCTACACTTTGCTTCTCATTCAAAAAGACATTCAAAAAATGTGTATTGATTAAATTTCAAGATGCCTTATGGGGCCAAACTTCCAGAGGCTCAGGAATTGACTGAATATGTTCACCTGTAGGATTTCTTAGTTTCTCAGAGCTGGAGAAATAACACCTTTCCCTGCCTCCCTCCTTTACTATTATGAGAAAGCTCTACCTTCTAAATGTATTACAAAGTAAGGTAAGTCCATGGGCTGCATTTGTGATCTAAGAAGGCCTGAGATTGTTGGCCTGGATCAACTTTACCTATGCATTGGCACACTGTTATGTTATTCTTTCTGAAAAACATATAGCTTTCTCTGCAGTTGGTGGTAAAATCTAACGCTCAGGTGTGTACAAGAGGAAATAGGAGGCATACAGCTTGATTGGGTTCCAGGCCATTTTAGCCTAGTAATAGCAAGCATTTCCTAAGCTCTGATTCTATGCAGGTGACTGTCCTGAGTGTTCACATGAGTCACTTTTTTCTTTCTCATGTCAACTCTGCAAAGTTGTGTTATGAATTAAGTAAGCTAATTAGATAATGCAAAACTCTGTTATTCTTTTTGGTAGATAATATACACAGTAGAAGTTTGAGATGGGTGAGTTAGCTACATTCTTAAAACCTCTCCATTACACTACAATGAAAGCAAATATCAGATCAAATTCTGTCACATAATAAAGTCATTAATTAAATAAGCTTATTTTAGCAAGGAGACATAGAACAGCTTGTACAACCTATTCTGTAAGTTTGACGAATTCCATTTATCTGTCCTTCTAGTTTCTCTTACCTCCAACCTGAGGGAACAGGTTATTTAGCACAGATGGTGACAATACTTTAAAGGCAGCTATTCATTAATATTAAAGTAAGCATTAATTTAAAAAATTTTCCAAACCAAGTACAGACCACATGGACACTGACTCCAAGGATAAAGACTCCTGCTAGATTTGTCTTCCTTGTTCATGCAAAGACTGAGAATACTCATACATTTTTAAATATTTAAGTAAATCCAAATATCTTATAAAACTTTAATTTTACTACTAAAGCCCATTTCTAACATTTATCTTTCTAATTACCAAGCCACCAATTTCACAAATAATAACTTATTTCTGACATTCAGAATGTCAGAAATTACAAAGTATGTTACAAAATAAAATACTAATTAACAAAGTATGTTATGTTGGTTAAGCTATCAGCAACAGAAGTGATTCAAATAGCCACTTTCCATTGCGGCTCTCTGGAGTGCATCATTTCTGAATATAGTATTATTACACTTACACCAAAATACTTTAAGATAAATTACAGACATCATAATAAATAGGAACTGTGATCATCCCTATGTTACAGTTAAAGAATCCAAGGGCTTCCAGAGATGACATGATTCACTTAAGATCACATAGTTAATAATGGTGGAGTCAAAATTCAAACCCAACAAGAATGAGCAAAAGCCCATGCAATGCAAAACTGCCTCTCTATATAAAAAGCATTATTCACAGTATTCTGCTTAGGTCATACAGTCCTATGTTGAATTTGAAGACAAAATTTAACACACAGATAGGTCATGTGCTAGCTATGGTTCTCCTGCATGTATTTTCCTTAGGGACCTCTTAGGGAGAAGTTATTGGTTAAAAAAGGATCAGGTGATCTTGGATACCAGGAAAAAATCTTCACTCATAATATTTAGAGAATTATCAGGACCATTCAGCTTATACCATATGAGGTCCAATTTGATGTTTGTTCCAGTGGTTTTTTGTCCTAATTTCTGTTGTTTTCTCATAAAGAAAAAAATGTACAAATTTTTTTAAATATAGTAAAGTGACCTAAGATGTCTTTGGTATATTTACATTTTGACCAGAGTCCACATTCAAACTTACTAATTTTGTTTATCAGTCTTTAAATTTTAAAAATAATTGAAGGCTTTTTGAGTTTCATTTCCATTTGATAATGATGAAATGCTACTTGACTCTGAATAAATAATCTTAAACATGCTTGAACCAAAAAGCCTCTAAGACCTTTTAGACATCAAATGGTTCTTATGAAACACTTGGATAGACCAAACACAAAATCAGAAACATAAGGAATAAATTTCCCTTGACAGCCACTTAAGTTACAAAATTAAAAAACAGTGATTGGCAAAACAGTTTTGGAAATTTTGTAACATTTGCAAAGGCATTCAAGATGTTTTTCATAACATAAAACAGGCTAGGTTCTTTCATTCACAAAAGAAATAAATAAATATACACACATGTGGAGTAAAAATGTATGTGTGTGTATATGTGTGTGTGTACATATATAATATATATGATCACTTGTTTTCTTAACTTTACAATTTCAAGTCAAAAATTTGCACCTCAATTTTTCCCCTCTGGAGAGAACCCAACATACATTACCTGATCCCATTACTTTAAAACATAAATCTATTAAGTTTTGTTAGAATTTTTTAAATATGGAAAAATTAATTACTCACCCAACTACTGCTATATGATAGCACCTGCAGGCTCATCTTCAAGTGTTTACTTCCTTAGGAATTGAAATGCTTGTGTCACAAATATTATCTGCAGGTGAAACTCCTGCAGGCTATGTTCCATGGCCTGTGCTATAGATTCTTACCAAGGCTCTTCAAATTCCCCCTTTTATGCGATAGCTCTAACCCATTCTTGAGGCAGCTTCCCTACAAAGTGCCCTAAGACATATTTTGAATGCAGCTTGTAGAATTGCCTTTTCAAGCTTACCAATATCATTCACCATTTTTAAAGGGTTAAATTCTAAGAAATGAGTCAGTTCTCAATTGCAGTTGTTTGTTGGGTGGGGAAGGACTACCCTATATTAACTCTCCTAAACTATATTATATTATACTTCTATACTTCTATCTCTCCCTAAAAAGTGAACTTCTCAAAAGAAGGGTCTGAGACTTTGTCCATTCCTAGGCCAAACACACCATGGGGCACATACCAAACATTTAATAAACAATTGTTGAATAAAAGAATAAATGAATGAATAAATGATATCATTGTATTACACCCTTTTATGGGCAAAAATAGTAAAACACACCACACACCAGTGATTTCCAAATTGAATGTGCAGCTATATCATTGTTCCAGAGATCAGATCTGTATTATTTTACATTTACTGACCTATCTCCTTTTGCCACCTCCAGTTAAACATGTTCCCAAGTGAACACATCATTTTTTCCTCTGTTAAATTGTCTGCAATCTGCTTAAATCATTCCAGCATTGTCAGTGTGACACATATGTGTATGTGTTAGTGTTCATCCACGCCCTAGGGGTGGTCAGTTGCTCTGATCTGGAAAAGACTCCAAGGATGGGTCATTGGCATTTAATTAAAAGGCCACATTCCAGAAGTGGTTGCTTCAAGTGATTCAACTATGTATCTTTCTTTCCAAATAAGACCAGAGGTTTTGTAATTAGTGCAATGGACATTAGGAGGAAGATTTTATTGTGGAAATTAGTAATATGTGAGATATATAAATAGGCTATAACAAATTTTAGGAAGCTACAGGGAACAGTGGTATGTACTTTTAGGCTTTTTGGCTGAAACCCAAAAGCTCATCAGAAAATTCTTAGACACCTCCCTCCAACTAGAAGGTTAGCTAAATCCTGCCACTAGAATAACAGTACATTTGCCTCAAGTGAACCTTTTGTAAAAGCTGCTATAGGACTCCCTAAAACAATGGAGACCCAGAATGAATTGTATTCACTGACAGAACAGGGTGTATGTCTGTGTTTGTTTTTTTTGGCCTGATTGCTGATAAGTACCTATGGTTACGGCAGCATTTGTCTGAGAATGCTTTCTTTTAACCTAGGAACAAGTTTGAGTGAAGGACACCAATAGTTCTCACCAATGTATAATTATTGGAGACTGCAAATACTTACAAAAAATTCTAATGTAATTGTGAACTATCAAACATTTTCCTATTTTCATAAACCTTAGTACAGCAAGGAAACCTCTAATCAGATTTTTGAAGCTGGAAACCCAGGCACTACTGTGACAGCTCCTCTTACCTAGCCCCATACATAATTTAACGTTGAGTCCTATGATTCTTCCCTAATGCATTTTTAATTTATCATTTTTTCTTCAATTTTAATGAAGTCCCATAATTCAGGCTTCCATAATTTCTCACACAGATTAAGACAACTGTGTCCTGACTGCTTTCTCTGGTGACCATCTTGCTTTACATTCTATAAACTGTAGATGAAAAGATCATATTAAAATTGATTTTCAATAATGGTGCTTCACTTTTCAGTTTAACCTTCTCAGTTGCTTGTCAGTATCTTTAGGATAATGTCCTAATGTCCTGATGGGATAAGATAAGACCCTTATTACTTAGCTATTGTGTTGCCTTAACAAAGGCACAGAAGCATAAAGTCACACAACATTTCTACAGAACTTTAAACTCTTCTGTTGTGCGTGGGTTTGGAGTTAAGGTGTCAGAATGAGGCAAGATGAGTTGGGAGAGGTTGTTCTTGGCCACATCATGAAAAGCCTGGTGTAAAACATCTGACAACTGGGCTGTGTTGCATTTAGGAATTTTTTTGTTAAGGATTTTTAACATCTACTCTGTGAAGGCAGTATAAAATTAAGCAAATATTCAGCCAAAGTATGGTTTCAACAAGTATTAAGATTGTCATTCTTAATTCAGTCATTGAATTCCTCAATGAGAAGACAGATTACAAATAATTATTTGGGTACCTATTAGTAGCCCATTCAATGGTTTCCTACATAAAATTATTTGACTTTAACTACAAATGCATTCAAACAGTGGTCTTAGTTAAAGAATAAACTTAAATTTTTCTTATGACCATCAATCAAAAAGGAGAAGTCATTGTTTCTTATCATCCTAAGTGTAGCTGTCAGAAACCCCCCTGAAAAATTCTATGATTTTTACCATGTGATCTTTTATGACAAACCAAAGTGTAACAGAAGCTAAATTTTGAGAAAATTCCCTAGATCATTACAAAAGAGGAAAAACAAGAGAAGGAAAAGGAGGAGGAGAATGACTACTAGGAGGCAAGGAAGGAGGAAAAAACAGGGCTCATTTTGCATTTAAAATTACTCCACTTATTGTGTTTTTAGCTTAATTTGAGGTTTCTTTTTGAAACCTTCACTTAGCAATTCCAGGGCCTATAAGGCATCATCAGTGCACTGGAACAGAGTAATGCTATGGTATTGTCAGTTCTAATCTCCTACGGGTCATGACATCAAGAGGGCTGTGGACCACACTTGCAAGTCTGTAGTTTGAATCACGTGGTAGCAGACACACAATGCATAACCGGGGCGAACAACACAGAACCATGTGGGTGTCTCCATATGGCAACAATTAATGTAGAGTAAGTTATGGTTTCTCTTATATGAGTTTTTTCATATGATTACAGAGAATAGAAAAGGAATGCATTCAGAACTTGGAATGGCCAAGTTGATATAAGAAAATAAGAGAAAGTTATGGTACAGGTGAGTGTGAGATTTTGGTAAGATAATTGAGCATACAAATGTCTGGGGAGAAATTATGTAAGTAAAGAAAATAAATCAGATGGGGGAGAATGGCCTTTATATTATTATTTGAATGTTAATTAGAAGTCTGCTCATCTTTCTGCCCTGAGTTTCTTCTTTCCGTATCTCCTAGTTAAGTAAACCTAAATGTATCAATTTATTCATTGACCATGTGTTGTCCAAGTGGTAGCTGTGTTTGGTCTCTGTAAATCTAAGTTTCCTTTGACCTTTGCCAATTATTCTTTTTTTTCATTTAAATAATTCCACTTTATCATATAATCCTAAAGGCAACACTGGCTTGTGGACAACAGTTTCTTGCCAAAGGCTACAGTAGCTATGAGGAATCAAAATGTTAACCCCAACCTGAAGACTCCAGCACACTTCTGCTCTATGCTCTAACCAAACAAGCTAGGAGATTTGAGAGACAAAATTGTAAGTCAGACTTCAATTACACCCTCAATAACTTTGTAATCTAATACAGTAGATGGTATTTTCACATATAGTATTACTACCATGTGAAGAGTAGTGGATGACATGATGCAGATTAAGATAAAATCTTATGAATGTTCATAGATGGGAAAATCTGGAAGAGCTTTGTGGACAAGGTGACATTGCAATGACATCATTGCAAAAGGATGGAACAGACCTAGAGGCAAGGTAGGCAACTGAGTCCATCTGTGATAAGTTAGAGAGTGTATTAATGAGCATGGGGATTTTAATAAAGGAATACATTATTGTCTAAAAAGATTTGTTTAATTAAAAGTGTAGGAAACTTAGCTGTTTGGGACAAAGCCCTTGTCCATTATCTAGAATGTGAAAGATATTATATATATTGTTATGGGTACAAGCAATACTTCCATTTTCCATAGTGAACAAATCTAAATAGTGTAAGTATGAAAGAAATAAATTATATTCTTTTTGAAAAGCAAAATATATAATTACTCCCATAGCCCTTCTGTACCTAAAAAGACAGTAAACACCTGAAAATGTATGAACATATCATAAACTCAACCTATACCCAAATTTTTAGGATTAAAAAAATCACATAACATTCCTTGAACAAAATTTTAGAGTTTTTATTTTGTTTTTTAAAACTATTATTTATATCTCATCAAATATTAAATCCAATATCACTCAGATATAACTATTGTTAATATTGTTGAATAATCTTCCCAAAAATCTTTCCTGCCCATGCATATGCCATACACACACACAAACACATGTAAACAAACACAGTTGGAAATACTATATATATAAGATTGCTTCCCAAGTTTTGCCTTTACAAGCAATCCTACAATGAAAAACTTTAAACAAATATCAGATTGCTTTATTCTAGGATTTCTTCATAATAAACTCATAGGTGACAATTGCTTCATTCATATATGTATGTGTATATATGTGTATTTATATATAATATGTCACACAAAAAGCTCAACAGTTTATGTGCAAAATACTATATGACAGTATCCAGTTCTACAAAAACTTACCAATATTAGGCATTAACATTCTTGTTTTGTTTTGTTTTGTTTGTACGAATTTGTAGTGTACATATGCAATTTTGTTACATGCATAGATTACTGCTGTAGTGGTCAGAGCTTTTAGGGCATCCATCACCCAAAAAAATACATTGTATCCATTAGTTAACTCTCATCATCAACCCCCTCCCATCCCCTCATCCTTCTGAGTCTCCTTTGTCTATCATTCCACTTTCTATGTCCATTTGTACACATATTTTAGAACCCACTTATGAGTAAGAGCATGTGATATTTGACTTTCTGCATCTGGCTTGTTTCACTTAAATTAATGACCTTCAGTGTCATCCATGTTGCTGTGAAAGATATGATTTCATATTTTTTTTATGTCTGAATTGTATTCCATTGTGCATCTATACCATACTTTCTTTTTCCATTCATGTGTTGATGGACAATAAGGTTGATTCCATATCTTTGCTATTGTGAATAGTGCTGCAAGTGCAGCACTAATAGTGCAGGTGTCTTTTTGATATATTGATTTTTTCATTTGAGTAAATACCAAGTAACAAGATTGCTGGATCAGATGGCAATTCTATTTTTAGTTTTGTGAAATTCTCCCTATTGTTTTCCATAGAAGTTATACTAATTTACATTCCCACCAACAATGTACAACAGTTCCCTCTTCTCCTTAGGCTTGCCCACATGTGTTATTTTCTGTCATTTAAATAATAGCCATTCTGACTGGGATAAGATGATGTTTCATTGTAGTTTTAGTTTGCATTTTTTTGATGATTAGTGATGTTGAGAACTTTTTCATATATCTGTTGGCAATTTGTATGTTCTTTCTTTAGAAAAATGTCATCATTTTCTTTGCCCACTTTTTAATGGGATTATTTGTTTGTTTGGTTGAGTTCTTTGAGTTCTTTGCATATTCTGAATATTAGTCTTCTGTCGAATGAATAGTTTGCAAATATTTTCTCCCATTCTGAGGGTTGTCTGTTCATCCTGTTGATTATTTCTTTTGCTGTGCAAAATCTTTTTAGTTTAATTAAGTCCCATTTTTCTATTTTTGTTTTTGTTGCCTATGCTTTTGCATCCTTGGTCATAAATTCTTTGCCTAGACCAATGTCCAGAATAGCTTCCCCTAGATTTTCTAATAGTATCTTTAGAGTTTTGGGTTTTACCTTTAGGTCTTTAATCCATCTTGAGTTGACTTTTTTAATATATAGTGAGAGATGGGGGTCCAGTTTCATTCTTCTGCATATGGCAATCCAGTTTTCCTAGGATTATTTATTAAAAAGGGCTTCCTTTCCCCAGTATATGTTCTTCTTGGCTTTCTCGAAGATCAATTGGCTGTAAATATGTGGCTTACTTCTGGGTTCTCTATTCTCTCCCGTTGTCTACGTGTCAGCTGGAGCAGTGTGGGTAGGTAGCTGTGGAGAGTGCAGCCGGTCCACCCTTGTTTTCACGGCAGCCTGTAGCAGGATGGTGGGATTTGACCTACAGGTATGTGGGGCTGCCTGGTCTCTCCTACCCCTCCTCAGCCCAGTGACAGCTCTGTCAATGTCAGCCCAAGCCCAGCCCAAGGGTGCAGTGCACACCCCCTGGCAGCTAAAACCTCAAAATGGCACCAGCTGTGGGTCCAAAACCAGGGATGTCGGGGCCCTGTTCAGGTGGAGCAGCGTGGATAAGAAACTGGGGGAGTGCAGTCTGCTCACAACTTGATCTCACAGCAGTCTGTAGCAGGGCAGTGGGAACTGTCCTAGGGGTGCCTGGGCATGGCTAATCTCCCTTCTCCCTCCTTGGCCTGGCAGTGGCTGCAGCAGTGTCAGCCTGAGCCCCGCCTGAGGTGCTGTTAGCTGAGACCAGGGAGAGTGTGGCCTCTCTCAGGTGGAGCAGCGTGGGTGAGAAGCTGTGGGGAATACAGTCAGACATTGTCATCCTTTTACATTGTGACAATCTGATACTTACTTTAAAAACAACCAAAGTGTTGTACCCCCATACTATTCTGAAATAAAAGGGAAAAAAACACATTTATTGAGAACCTACTATAATCCAGTCCTTGTTCTGAGATCTGAGAATCAGCTGTAATTATATATAACAATTCCTGCTTTACAAGAGCTTACATTCAGATAGACAAAAAAAAAATAAGAAATATATATAGAATAGATAATATAGTATGCTAAATAATATAGTATGGTAGAAGTTGGTTGTGCTTTGAGGAAAAATGAAACAGGATATAGGCAATAGGGAGTACAGGGTAGAGGTCTTGTCCATTAAAAAATTTTATTCATTCACTTATTTATGTACATTTTCTTTAGGTTCTTTGTTTTCTTTTTAGGTTTATATGTTTATCAGACCTTTCTTCTTTTGTGAAGGTATTCATAATGTATTTGTTCAACTTGAATATTTTTATTATTAAGTTATAGGATCTCTTCATGAGTTAAGTATCATGTATATAATATTATATTGATTTGTTATATTATATATTTTGTTAATTAATAAGTAAATTATAAAATAATGTTAATAATATATTATATATATTATGTACAGTACTATTATTTTCCCAGAAATATACAATGCACAATTCATAGTCTTTTAACTTTATGGTATTTTTCATATTTTCCACATATATTTTTGTACTTTTGCCCATTTGGAGAGAAATTTACATCATTAAATTATTGACTCTCCCATGCAGTGATATAATATATCCATGTCATTTATTTATACTTCTATGTCTTATTGTACTGTACTCATCTTTCATCTTCTTGCGATGATGTGAGATTATAACATGCCTATGTGACAGGAAGAAGTGAGGTGAATGACATGGACATTGTGATGTAAATGGAAAATTTCAGGAGTAAACAATTCATAAGTTTTAATTCACACCCCATTCTGAGTAGCATGATGCAATCTCGTGCCTTCCTGCTCCATCCCACCTAGATTGTTGTTACTCACTTAATAGCCTTCTTGGTTATCAGATTGACTGTCATGGTATTGCAGTGCTTGTGCTCAAGTAATCCCTATTTTACTTAATAATGGCACTAAAGTGCAAGAATAGTGATGTAAAATTTTCAGACCATGATTGACCATGGGTAACTGAAACCACAGAAAGCAAAACCACAGGTAACAGGGGATTGCTATATTAAATCATGTATTATTTTATCTAGGATTTTTCAATATGCACACACACATACACACACACACATATGGCAGATTATAAGAGGTTTTATTGGACTTTCTCATTTAAATAATAGTTTAATTATTATTCTAGTTTTATATAATGAATTGAAAATCTGTCCCCTATTTTTTGTTTTGGAATGCCCTTAAAAGTATATATTTGTTTGTTGAAATAAAAAATTCACCTGTAATTACTGAGAGAATGCCCTTGTTGCAGCACTAGATTTTAGAAAATTTTCTAATTTTTCAAAATTTATATATCTAATCTGGTTTACTACTTTCTTTTAAGTCTCTTTTAGTACATTCTAGTTTTTTACAAAACCAAGCTTTCAAATTTTATTGCTATTTTTGCACATTTATTTTCATACATTTTGTGTGCCCTTTTGATTTGTTGCTATATCTACTTTTATTGCAAGGGTATATATTTCAACTTTTAGATTTGTGTATTTTATTATTGTTTCTAAAAAGAAGTTTTATTATTCTGTTCTTCTATATCACTAATCTCTTTTTTCCAACTTTATCAATCTTTTATTTTATTACTTTTCCTAGCTTCTTAAGTTATATACTTAGTTTATTTATCTTTTTTCTTTGTTGTTTACCATAGAAAGCATGTAAAACCATTTAGTTTCTTCTGAGTACAGCCATGACTGCATCCCTCAAGTTTAGATATGTAAATATCATTATCATTTTGAAATAACTTAATATCTTATAAATTTATATGTATGTATATGTACATGTGAAGTTTTTATTTTCTCTTTGATTTAAAAAATTCTATTTAGGAAAACTTCACTTTGTTTCCAAATGCTCTGATTTCTAAGATTGTGAGTATACTTATGCTTTTGTTATTAGTCTCCAATTTTATTGTATTTCAGGACAAAAGAACATCTGGGGTGCAATTTATAATTTGGTGTATTTATTGTATAGATATTCTGAGGCCTAAAATGTAATCTCTCTTTGCAAATGTCCAATATACTTTAAAATGGTGTTTATGTTCTGTGATATTTGCCTTTAAAAGTATAGCAAATATATTAACTCAGTGTATGAATTATACAATTCAGCTTTCCATTTATATTTTGTCAAATTTATCCATCAAAGATCAAGAGAGGAATTTTAAAGCTTCCTACTAAAATTAAAGTTTTTCAATTTTTTTGTTAATTCTAATAACTTGTTTTATAATCACATACTATGTTATTTGGCATGTAAACATTTATAGCTAGTATATAATCATTGTCTACATTACCTTTATTTTATAGAAACCATTCTTATTTTACTAATTAAATTATTTTACCCTTAAATTCAGTTTTCTTTTATATAATAGCATTACCCATTCTTTCTTTTAATTTGAATTTACTCAATATGTATTTCCTTCTCCTTAATTATATACTGTGTTTTGTTATTTTAGTGCATTCGTTTCATATATAGCAAGTAGCCAAATGCTATTTTTTGACCCACTCCAGACTCTTTAGGTTTTATTGGGGAAGTTTATAAATTCTACAGAGAGGATAGAAGAGACGAAGGGTAAGAGGTTCCTCATTCGAAAATAGGCACCCAGGAACTTCTGGGATTTTCAGAAACACGAGGCAGTACATTCCTCACTTTGACCTAAATCTTAACTGCGTTTCTGAACTTGAAACCAAATTAATCTCCCTTGCACTTCAAATAATTCTGACTCATGAAGTCTCACTTCTGTCACTTTATAGTACACTTCTGGATATTTATAGCGCCTGGCTGTTTTCTCTTTTCTTTTCATATCTTTTGCTCTATCTCCAATGTTCCTATTGCTATATATTGTTTCCAAATATATAAAACCTTTACTTACTTTTATTCTGGTAGTGGATGCCTATATATTTAAACATTTGAACCTCTATTTCTCTTTAATGTAATGATTCATTTTAGAGTGGGTCATTTTTTGTTCTACATCACATGAGCAGTTTGTTTGCTGTATTTCCTCTGACATCCCGTAATTATCACATTATATAGAATAATTCAGACTTTTGGAATCAGATTATTGGTATTAATTTGTCACAGTATGCATTTAACGACTGTATTATATCCACTTAACAATTGTTTAGCAATCAACTCAAGTTTTTCTGTGCCTATGGCCACTTACTTCTCTTACAACTTGTTTTGCCCATATTTGAGATCATTATTTTTATTCATTTCTCAGATGGCCAAAGTATTCTTCTAAATATTTTTTTCAGAAAAGATATTCAGATTCTTTATTTTGTGAATCTTTACAAGCATTTGTTTGCCATTTTTTATGTCATATTAGTTAGAATCAGGTTTCTATTCTATTTGTCATATTAGTTAGAAAATCTCAAGTTAACAATGGCTTTCAAAACATTAAAATTTATTTCTGTCATACACAAAAGAAATTTGAGCATAGGAAGTCAAGGCCAGATATGGTACACTGTGAATTTTGTTGGTGATCTTGGCTTTCTGCTCTGCCATCCCTGAAGCATACATCATGTTCATGATCCAAGATTGTTCTTAAGTGACAGTCATCATATTCACTTTTCAAGCAGGGCAATGAAGGAAGAGGGACATGAGAAAATGATGTTGTTCTTCTCTTATAAGAAGAATTACTGGAAATTTACATAATGCTTCCAGTCACATCTCATTGTACTATTAGGAAGAAAATAGTCACATAGACACATGGAAAGATACAATTGAAGAAGAAAATAGAAATTAGAAGGTACCTATAAATTCTGGCCACGTAACTGAGCATTATCTTTATTGAATATATAAAATTTGGGGAATTAAACATTTTTCTAAAATCTCTGTACATATTGTCTCATTGTTGCCTTGCCTTTCTTCTTTCAAAAATATGTGTAATTATTCAGATTTTTGGGTTTTGTAGGTAATATCTTATCTTCTTATTCTCCACCATAGACACTTGTGGAATTTATTTATCTCCAAAATTATAAAAATAAACATATATATCTAGATATATTTTTCATTTTTCTCCTTATTTAGTATTCAGTAGACCCTTAAAATCTTAAGAGTATAGATGCTTCTTGACTTACAATAGGATTACATCCCTATAAGCCCATTGTAATATAGAAAAATTGTAAAGTCAAAACTTCCTAAGTCAGGGGCCATCTGTATAGGTGTTCTTTCTCTCAGAAAAATTTTCTTCTATTATGTCTTTGATAATTGTTTCTCTTCCATTTACTCTGCTTTTACTCTCTGGCATTTGTATTATAAATATATTGGCTTTCTTAGCACTCTACCCTCAATTACTGATCTTTCCTCTCTTTACTTGTTTTCTAAGTCATTAATTCAGATGGCCACTTACATTTCCTCATGTATGTAAGGTTTGTTTTCAAATATTTAGTAACAATGTTTTTCCTCAGGAATAAGAGTTTCTAATCTCAAATTGTTCCACGTTAATGCAAACAATGTTTTTCAAATTTTATTGTGAATAAAAGATCATCTTTTGTTTTGCTTTCCTGTTTCATGAAGTAAGTCTATTTCATAGGATTGCATTTGTACTGAATTTTCAGCACATCTTCTTTTGAGCTACTGAGTCTTTTTACATACCTGGTGATTTTTCTCTGTCTGCACATTCTTAAACAGGGAGTTCTATTTGTCTAGTAATAATGACTTGTGGTCTGTTTTTTAGAGATTGCGTTTAAAGTTTTCTTTCCCCTGCCAAAAAGGAGGAGAAAGTTTATATTTTCTGTGGTTTGAATGTGCTAGACTGGGGATCCAGATGGCCACAAAGCATGGGGATGGATATCTTTTTCTTCTTTTAGCAGGTCCTTCCAGTCACTAAAGCAGGTGGCATTTCTGGCCCACCACCCTAGCCTATAAGGTGAGTAAGAATTAGCTTTAAATTGAATTTTCAAATGGAAAAGTAAAAGATACTATGAAGCTAAGCCTTTAGGTATATCCCTTACAATTGCAAGTGGTTGTTGTTCATCCATGTTTGTTGAATACCAAGAGGAGTTTGAGGAAAATTGCTGTGGCTATTCACTCAAGTACAAAGAACTTTGACATATACTACTCACCTCCAGATTATATAACTGACTATTGCCTTCAATTCTTATGATTCCAAGCTTAAGTTTTCATTTTTCCAGTATTCTAGTGAGGAAAACTGCCCACCTACCTAATAGGCAGGCTTCTCCTTTGCCTCCATCTGCTTGATATTTTCTGACAATTTTTCAAATATTCTTTGTATTTGATGGAAATTCTGTATTTCAATGTCATGATAGATATATTCTTATTTTTAGACCCCTTAGATAATTTCAATGATATTTGGGGAGTGAGACTTAGCCAATGCATGTACACAAATAACCATTTTGAAACTTGAATCTGAAAATGTGGTATTCGAGCCAAACCATTGTATAAAAGCCAATTTTCCAAACTACAGATATGGTTTAAAATGATTCAACTGCTTACAGTATGTGCTTATTCAGGATAAAATACTTTAATTATTTTGAGAAAAATGAACTTGTTTCTTAAAATATTGGTAAGCCTTATGCATACATGAATATTATAAGGTTGAAAATATGCTAATTTTATCCAAAAACCAGGCTTAGTCCAACTTGTGAGGGGGCCTAAATTGATAAACAGTACTCCAATATTTCAGACTTCACATAACAGAATTGTGTGGTTGATATTTTTCTCATAATATATCTTAGCTAAATCAAATGCTAAAAATGTCAATGATCTCCCTGGCCTTCAAACCCTTTGTACAAATTTTCATTTTTAATTAAATATTGATAATACCTCCTTCATAGATTAAAAGCTATTTTATCTGGTTAATCTTGATTAATCGTATTACAATGTGGTTTTCATATTTTCCAAGAGAGAAAAATATCGTTAAACCCATGCCCACAGGTGGCAAGTAGGGCCAAGGGATAGAGAGAAAACAAGTTTGAGCAACATCCTTTGAATCCTGAGCCAAGACTTTCCTGAAGCCATTCCTATTCCTACACTATTCCGTTCATTCTCCCCAGTCATCTTATGCTTCTTTTGCCTTTGCAGCTCCTGGTTTGCTTTGAAGAGGCCATACTAATTCCCACGCAGCCCACAGCACTTGCTGTTCCCTTCCCTCACCTGCGTTACTCCCTCCCTCGCTTTCTCCAGCTCTCTGCTCAAACAGCCACTCCTCAGAGAATCCCTGCCTGACACTCTTCTAAAGAAGTGCTTTGGGTCATTCTCTACTACTTTCCTCTGCCCAAGTTTCCTCACTGAATTCAATGATATCTGCCATTATATAATACAGTTGGTTTTTATTTGTAACTGCTCTGCCTCTCCCACAAGGGGCTTCTGATGGGCAGTAGATTTGTCTGTTTTATCACTGCTGCACCCCAGCATCTAGATCCCTACCTATGACAAAATGGGCACTCACGTCTAGTCCAGTAGTAGATATTCTGTCACAACCAAAAGAATTGTAACTACAGATTGAGCATTCCTAGTCCAAAAATCTGAAATTTAAAATGCTGTAAAATCCAAAAAATTTTGAGCACCAATATGATGCCACAAGTGGAAAATTTCACACCTGACCTCATGCGATGGGTCATAGTTAAAATGCAGAGGCATAACGTACAGTTTTATTCAGCATTTCAAGGGAAAAAAGACCATCCCAGCCTCCTTCAGCTGTGATATATCTTTGCACACAGATTCCTCCACACAAGCAGATCCACAAAGTGTAATAAAGTAAAAACTTTGTTTCATGCAAAAAATTATTTTAAATATTGTATAAAATTACCTTCAGGCTATGTGTATAAGGTGTATATGAAACCTAAATGAATTTCGTGTTCAGACTTGGGTCCCAACCCCAAGATATTTCATTATGTGTATGTAAATGTTCCAAAATCTGAAAAAAAATCCAAAATCCGAAACACTTCTGGTTCCAAGCATTTTGAATAAGGGATACTCAATCTGTGTTAGATAGTATTATGCCAGTTTTCACAATACAGAAATTGAGGTTTAAATGGTTAAGTAAATGGAGAGAGATTTCAAAGTCAAGTTCTGCCTGACTCCAAAGTCCTTAAAAACTAGTTTCCACTGCTTTCCAAATTGCTAAGTCTATCAAAGAAGGGTGAAAAAACGTTTCTCTTCTGATTATTTCCATGTTTTCTTCTTCTAATAATAAGATAATGTAATAAAAATCTCGTATTATTTTGTATTCAGTGGTAAAAACTAATAGCTAATTGTGATGATTAATTTTATGTGTTAATTTGACTGGAACAAGGAGTGCTCAGATTAACATTTTTCTCTGGATGCGTCTGTGAGGATGTTTAAGGATGAGATTACCATTTGAATCAGTGGACTCAGTAAAGTAGATTGCCCTCCTGAAAGTGAAAGTGAGTGGGCATCATTTAATCCCCTGAGAGCCTGAATAAAACAAAAGGCAGAGAAGGGAGAAATGCACCCCTTCTGCCTCCTGCCTGCCTGCTTGAGCTGAACATAAATCTTCTCCTGCCCTCAGAATGGAATTTACACCATTGGCACCCACTGGTACATAGACTTTGGGACATGGACCGGAATTATACCTTTAGCTTTCTTGGGTCTGCAATTGGCAGATGGTATGTCATGGGACTTCTTAGCCTCCGTAATTGCCTGAGCCAATTCCTCATAATATATTTCTTTCTATGTATATTCTATTGTTTCTGTTTCTCTAGAGAACCCTGAATGATATACTAATAAACTCTTGCCAAGCACAGATTCTGTTAAATGTATCCTCAGTAAGTAGAAATATTTATTGGACTGCTATACATTTTAAGTTGCTAGTAAGCCATATGCAGTGGCTATATACTCAGTGTGCGCATATATCCAGATTTGCCTGGGACAATCCTGATTCATTTCTGGTACTGTTCTGCCATAGCAATGAATAGCAACTCCTTTTACTCTAAAATATATGAGTATATCCCTACCTAAAGTTAATCCGTGTAACATTATGAGCAACCCATTGGCATGTTTCTTTAATTGCTTAGAATTGTTATTCTGCCTCATTCATGCAACAGAAATATACTACTTTTCTGCAGCATGCTAGCAATTCCTATAGACAGAGAATTCATAGTTGAATAGGCAAGTGTGTAAACAAACCATAGCAGTACACAGGAAAAGAGCTGGGAGAGAAAAGGAAGCTAGATCTCAAATTTGTTCACTTATTTCCATTTCTACAGCTGGCATTCTTTTGCAAACCGCCTTTATCTTTCACTGGGTACATTGCATTAAATCCTAAGTAGGTTCCCCACCTCTTCTTTTCTCCCGCTTCTATCTGTTAGCACACTGCAGCCAAGATGAGCATTCAAAACCCAATGTGGATCTTATTCTCCTATTGTGAGGATGAAATGAATGTCTAAACCCAGGTGCTCTAGGAAACAGATTATGGCAAAAGCCTATTTGTTAAGACTATATTGAAGAATTCAAGGCCAGGAAAGAAGAAATGAAGGAAAAGGAGAGTAAAGCAGGGAAGGAGGGAGAGGAAATTGGAGAAGATGAGTTCCTGACAACTGGCCACTCCTAGGTGTCATGACAATTGATTGTTCAATCTCATGGCACCATTTCCCAAAGGCCCTGTGTACTGCTGTGTCTCAGGACAGTCTGTTGATGACAGTGGGGACAACAGGTGTGAGAAGACTTTATCTTCTATCTTCTTCCATTGGTCAAAGTTTTGCTTCTCAGTTTATCTCCCCTTCACTTTCAGGTTGGGCAAGTAGGGGAGCCTCTTGGGTTCTGGAATGACTACATATCTACAGCCACAGAAAGAGAAGAAACCACAGTGATGGAGAGGGAGAGATGTAACAGTGAGGCATGAGGCAAAGTGCAGCTGAGTTGAACTCCAGAGCAATTTGTTTTGCAGGGGCCAGAATTAAGGTGGAAGTTGTGGCCAAGAGCAGCCTCGGATACAGGTGAGGCTGAGAGGATCTGAAATGGTACAAAAAAGATTTCAGATAGAATAAGTCAATGTTAAGTGCCTAGAAGCAAGTCTGTCATATTAGAAGCACCCAATAAATGTTATCAATCTATTATTAAATTATCATTATTAAATAAAAACATCTGAAACAAGGGAGTGATGGTTATAAACACATTATAAATACCATGCAGTAGACATATGAAGGTCTCTTGTATTCATAATTAGTGTTCATTAGTGTTTATCAAGCATATTCTTTCTGCAAGACAGCATCATGGGACCAGTAAGCATAGTGGTGAATAATCAAAAATGCCCTCTGTCCTCATGAGAAGGTAGAGTTAAACTTGAATCAAGTACACAATTATGAATTAAATCATGACTGATATGGAGAAATACACAGTCCCCTTGGAGCATATAAAAGGCGGATCTGACCTATTTTTGGGAGGAGATGATCAAGAAAGGGCACAGAAGTGACAATGCAGCCAAGAGGCAGGGGAGAGAGGGGTCATCGTGGGCAGAAATGGCAGCATGGATGCGAGGATTAATTTTGTCTTAACTTGGCTAGGCTGTTGTCTCCAGTTTTGGGTCAAACACCAGTTCCAATGTTATTGTGAAGGTAATTTTTTTTTAGAAAAGATTAATGTTTAAATGAGTAGACTTTGAGTAAAGCAGATTACCTTCCATAGTGTGGGTGGACCTCATCTAATCAGTTAAAGGCCTTGAGAGAAAATACTGAAGTCCACCAAAAAAAGAAGGAATTCTGCCTGCAGATTGCTTTGAACTTCAGAATGCAACATCAACTCTCCCCTGCATCTCCAGCCTGGCCTGCCCTGCAGATTTAGGATTTGCCAATGCCCACAACCACATGAGCCAATTATTTTCTTGTGAACCCTGAGTAATACAGTTGGACAAATACCCTGACACCAGAGACATCACAATTTGTATGAGGCTCTGAGTAAGGGCCACTGTGGTAGAGTGAGGGGCAGGGAGTATGAGTGGAGCCTGCAAAAGGAGGCAAGAGCCAGATATCCAGGACCCAAAGACAGTGGCATGGATTTTCATCTTTAGTTTGAGTGCAATGGAAAGCCATTAAATATTTTTAAGTAGGTTGGATTGGAGATATTTAACCTTGACATCTGGAGACTTATGCAATATTATGGGTGAAAGGTTATGTAATACTGAACTAGGCTAGGGCCAAAAGAGAGAGGAGTCAGTGAACACTTCCGTAGCTGTCCCTGTTGTGTTTATAATGCAAGTGCAGCTCTTCTCAAATATTGCAAAATAACTGTAGCAGTTGTTAGTGAATTCCTAAATTCTGGGGCAAAGTTTTCCTCTCCCTTATCTGCATCTGTAGCCATGGAAATGGTTTTGTAGATAATACCAACTTCTTATAGGCCAGAGAGGTAAGCCTCATTTTAAATTCCTGTTCTCAATTCTTAATGGGGTCTTTATATCTGCTCTGAAGCCTATATTTTATTTCACTAGTACTCTCATTTTCTCCCAGAGCTCTCAATATTTCATAACTTCTTTCTCTTAAAACCCTGCACCTCATCTTTTCACAGCACCCCAATTCCTGGCTAAAAGCTCCTCTCACATTTATGGTGGAAACAGAAGTCATCAGAAAGGAAGTCTTGCCTAGGTTTAAGTCTGTTCCCATCGTGAATTAATTTTGTGAGTGGTGAGAGGTGTGGATCCTGTTTCAGTCTTATACATGTGGCTATCCAATTTTCCCAGCACCATTTATTGAATAGGGATTCTTTTCCCCATTGTATGTTTTTGTATACTTTGTCAAAGTTCAGATGGCAATATGAGGATGGTTTTATACCTGGGTTCTCTTTTCTGATCCATTTGTCTATGTCGCTGTTCTTGTGCCAGTACCATGTGATTTTGGTTACTACAGCCTTGTTGCATAGCTTGATGTCTGGTAAATTGATGCCTCCCAATTTGTTCTTTTTGCTTAAGGTTGCTTTGGCTATTTGGGGTCTTTTCCAATTCCGTAAGAAGCATAGAATTATTTTTTCTAGATCTGCAAAAAAAGACATTGGTTTTAATGGAGATTGCGTAACAGACTTAAACCTAAGGCACGAAACTATAAGAATTCTAGAAGAAGATATTGGAAAATCACTTATAGACATTGGCCTAGGCAAAGCATCTATGAATAAGACCCCAAAAGCAATCACAGTAACAGCAAAAATAAATAAATGGGACCTGATTAAGTTAAAAACCTTCTGCACAGCCAAGGAAACAATCAATAGAGCAAATAGACAACCTATAGAATGGGAGAAAATAATTTGCATGCTATACATCTGATAAAAGACTAATAACCAGAATCTACAAAGAATTCAAGCAAATCAGCAAGAAAATATCAAATAACCCCATTAAAAAGTAGGCAAAAGACATGAACAGAAGTTTTCAAAAGAAGATAGACAAATGACCAATAAACATAAGAAAAAATGCTCAATGTCTCTAATCATCAGGGAAATGCAAATCAAAACCACAATGAGATATCACCCAAAGAGAATGGCTTTTATTAAAAAGCCTCAAAACAACAGATGCTGATATGAATGCAGAGAGAAAGGAACATGCATACACTGCTGGTGGGACTGCAAACTAGTTCAACCTCTACAGAAAGTAGTATGGAGATACCTCAAAGAACTGAAAGTAGACCTACCATTTGATCCAGCAATCCCACTACTGGGTATTTACCCAAAGAAAAATGAAATTTTATAAAAAAGACGCTTGCACTCAAATGTTTACAGCAGCACTTCACAATCACAAAGATGCAGAAACAACCTAAGTGCCCATCAATATATGAGTGGATTAATAAAATGTGGGTGTATGTATACCATGGAGTACTACTCAGCCATAAAAAAAAGGTGAACTAATTAATGTCTTTCGTAACAACCTGGATGGAACTAGAGACCATCCTCCTAAGTGAAGTATCACAAGAATGGAAAAACAAACACCACATGTACTCACTATTAAATTGGAACCAAATTATCAACACTCATGGTAGTAAAATTCAACAGAAATCAAGCAGGTGTGGGAGGGAGGAGGGGATGGGTAAATTCACACCTAACAGGTACAATGCCCTCTATCTGGGTGATGGACACACTCATAACTTTGACTCAAACTGTAAAAAAGAAATTCATGTAATGAAAACATTTTTACCCCCATAATATTCTGAAATAAAAAAAAGAAAGGCCGTCTTTCCAGCTATCGTCTTAACCCCTCTTGAGTCCTCCACCTCTAACTTCCTCTCTCCCTCTGATTTCAGTGACCAAAATGTCCCTCCATCTTTCAAAGATCCATCTTTCAATTGAATAATTCAAATTGAATAATTTGAATTACTCAGGTTGGCATCAACTTTTCTGTTGTCATTTCCAAAATTTTATCTCTTTGGTTATCCCTCTACTTCTTGTATGTTTAACTTTCCCTCTCTGCTGAATTATCTGTCAGCATAAAAACACTTTAGTGTTTTCCATTAAAGATAGAGAAGGAAGAAGGGGAGGTAGCTCTCCAGTTATTTCTCCAGCCACCATCTCTTCTCTCTTCTTTCCTTCCTCAAATAGTATACTATGTGTAATAAGATGAAGCAAGGTGAGTGATGTAGGCATCATGATATAGCATTTAAAACTTATGAATTGTTTCTTTCTGGAATGTCCTATTTAATAATTTTTAGACCATAGTTGGCCATGTGTAACTAAAACCATGGAAAGTGAAATCATGGATGGAGGGGGGACCACCGTAGTCTGTATATGACAGAAAGACAGGTATTTATTATCATTTAGTGAGAAACACACAGCATAGGCACTAGTTTATGAAAGGACACCCAGATGAAGGCAGAAAGGGTCCTAAATTGGCTGTGGAGGACTCTTGGGTGAAGTTACATGTGAGCTAAGGAAAAGCAGTTTTAAAATGAAAAGGTAAAGGAAACATGACATTAATATCGTAGATCCAATTATTTTACTAGGTTGAGGGACCCAGGTGAAATGGTATCCAGAATGGGTGCATTTTGGGGAAGAGGTAAGTAGCAAGGTCAAGAGAAGACAGAGTGCTCAAAACATACACTTCAGTGGTTATTAATCCTACCATGTGAATTGAGCTCACACCATGGAAATCAAATATCTACTTTACTCCTCAACAGCCCTGCCATTTAGGTACTCTTATTATCACCTGAATTTTTAACACATGAATAAACCGAGGCGCAACCTGATTGAATAACTTTCCCAAGGTTCCAGAGTCAGAAGGTGAAGGAGTCAGGTGTGACAATTTTGTATGTCAACTTGACTGGGCCACAGGGTGCCCAGATAGCAGGTTAAACACTATTCTGGGTGTGTCTGTGAGAGTAATTCCAGAAGAGATTAGCATTTGGATCAGTGAACTTAGTAAAGCAGAGGGCCCTCCCCAGTGTGGGCAGACACCATCCAATCTACTGGAAGACTGAGTAGAGCAAAAGATGGAGGGAGGGTGAATTTTCTCTGTGCCTGGCTGCTTGAGCTGGTGTATCAATCTTCTTCTGCTCTGGGTGCTCCTGGTTCTTAGACCTTGAGACTTGGAGTGGAATCTACATCATTGACTTTCCAGCTCTCAGGCCTTTATGCTCCACTACCCACTTTCTCTGGAGAACCCTGACTAATCCAACAGGATTCAAACTGAGATAATCTAACTTCAACTCTGTTGTCTTGACAGTCACTTCACAATGTCTCCAGCAGCAGCTAAGGTGGAGTTTCTGAAGGATGGAAGGAGTTCGAACAATAATGCAGTAGCAAGTTTCAGGAAAAGATGAAGACAGAATGAGTAAAATCTGGCAGTCAAATGCATTGGGCATTGGCTTCAGGGGCTGGGGTAGTACTAGAAGTGATATGGTTTAGCTGCCCAGGACATGCCCTAAGGTGACATGGCTTTGGAAAATCCTGGCAGCTGGGAAGGGAAGGCTCAGCCAGCATTCCTTATAACTATGGAATTAGGGGGCCTGACAGTTCTCCACCAGCTTCCCTCTCCAGATAAAAGCACAAAACTGCTTCACTGGATAATAGAGAATAGTCCACAAGAGGAACTCCTTTAAAATTTCTTGGATTTCAACAAACTTCACCCAAGCGATAAGTTTCAGCTGTTTTTCCAAGTTAAAATTCAATTCTCACCCTTTAAATTTTTCCTTAGGGCTCTAAAGTACATTTGGAAAACAATATTAATATGGGGGACATTGCTACTTGTAGGGTTAAAGGAATTTTGTTTGGATCATTTTATTGTCTTGTCAGTAAAATATTAAAACTTTGATGATATATTTACTTTAAAATATTCTAGACTTTCCAATGTTGCTGAATACAGAATATCCTGATTTATAGACTGGTTCATTTGCTATTGAGAAATATATTTTAAAAGGTAAACATCACCCCATATCTTTACTGAATTTTTAAGCCTCTTATTTAAAATGGTATAAGTAATTTTTGCTTTGTAATGGCAGTTTAATGTTAGTTTTTCTGAACTTCTCATGTGCAATATGGAAATCCCCTTGATCACAGCTATGACTAATTTATTTTTAATTGCATACTGATATTGCTTAACTTCCTCTAAGTTTTGGCAGTTTTCTACTATTCAATGCAGCAATCTTTTCATGAGAAAAAAATATTTACTCCAAAGTGAAAACAGGTTTCTCTGTGGGTGTTCTAATGTATTTGTCACTTTCCAATTCCAGAATATTTTGGCATTTGAAAGTGTATATTTGACCTTTATAGAAGGTTTTGAAAAAGCTATCTTGTTTGAGTTATTTCTCAACATCTTTGGGTTAAACTTTGTTTAGAATTCTGCCTTTTGTAAATACTGATATAAAGAAGGAAACAACATCAAGTTCAGTTGGAAATACATATTTAGATTGTGAATGTATTTATGTGGGTGACTGACTTGTATATGGAAATGATGAAGCTAGGATCTGAATGGACAAATGAGAGTGTGAAAGAGCGTGTAGATTAGATATTAATATTTTCATTTTTAAAATGAGGAGATTCAGATTCAGAAGTTAAGTGACGTTCCCAAGGTCACATAGGGATAAATAAAACTTGCTGTCAGGGCCCAACACTCATGTCCATTCTACTCTACCACATCAACTTTATATTTTGGCATTTCTCAATGTATTCCACCCATTGACAGAGAAAATGGAAACAGAAGAGTGATGAAGGATTTCTGTGGCTTTGAGACAATAAACAAATCGTGTTTTAGTCAGCTATTTTCCTACCTCCCACCCAGCTTGGAATATTTGGTCACACAATAAAGTATTTTTTTTTCATTCCAGTAATTCTACAAATTGTTCCAAGAAATAAAGGACAAATAGAAAATAAAAAATAAATACACAACATAATCCCTAATGTGAGGGAATATACAATATAGACAGGAGGAAAATATGCACATAAACTATGGAAAGAATGATTTTATAAAGCCATGCATTTGTACGTGCAAATTAGTATGTAAATAAGCACCAAAATGCTTGGCCAGGCCATAGGGATGGAAGTGGGAGTAGACTTTTATTATAATCACATGTAATACTCATGAAAGCCTCCTTGAAGGAGCTTAATTTTAACCAAATTTACAAAAGAAAGGAAATAAGAATAGGTGGGCAGAGAGCAGAAGGCAAGTTGATTGTCCAAAGAGTGATGACGTTGGCTTGACTTAACTCAGGGAAATAGAATTGGGAAAAACCATACAGAGGAAAAGAGTAGAAACATTTGGAACTGGTAAAAGCCATTGAATTCTGGATTTAAAAGTCTAACTTTGACAATGAAATCTTCAAAAACAGTCAATTAATGCAAAGACTCCTTAAGATTTTGTCCTTTTTGATGCCTCCAATGCAAAAGGTCCCAAATCAAATACATGCCCTTCCATCCTTCCAGTCAGTTCTGCCTTAATTTCCCAAGCCAAGAACCTGCATCAGCCATAACTGCTCCTGCATGCTCACCCTCCCTCTGCCAATAAAATTCATTCCAAGTTCTGGCAACTTCATGTTCTAGATGTCTTGAAAATCCATCCAGTTCTCTCCATCACTATCCCCACACTTCTAATTCAAGTTCCCATTGTCTTTCTTCTGAATTAGATTATTAAAATAGCCTAACATGTCTACCCTCAGTCAACCATGCCACTCTGCAATCCAGTATTTCATTGCATCAAATCTGATCATGTGGCCAGGCTGCTTAAAACTTCCATAAATTGTCCTACAAAGCCCTTCATCAGTGGCCCCACCTATCTTCTCCAGCCTTACCTTGCTGTCTTTGCACTAGACACACTGAACCATCACCTCTACTCATCCCAATTTCCGCTCATCCCAATTCCTGTCAACACATGGTCTCTGCTTTCAATGTTCTTTTCTCCTTTATGGTCCTGTTAATATGAACTAATTCTTTGGCTTTTCTCTTAACCAGTACCATCCCACGGAATCCTCCCCTGACTTACCTGACTAGGCTAAATCTATGTTTTAAGCTCTTATGGTACTATTTATTTACCTTTCCCTTGAAGCACTTAACACCACTGCTATTTCACAGTTATTTCTGTGGCCATTTGATTAAAGTGTGTCATCTTTACTAGGATGTAAGTTCTATGAAGTCTGAGAATGTCTTTTTATTTTTCTTAACACTATATCCCAAGTACCAAAAACACAGTGCCTGGTGCATGGTAGACACTCATTATAATTTGAATGAATGAATGATAGCTACGTTTTTTAGTCTTACTTTATGTCAGGTATATTAAGCATCTTATTGTACTACTATTCCCTGTAGTTTCCAAAATAACTCCTTGAAGGTGGCTTAGTTATTTTTTTCCTGCTATAGAAAAATAAAGAGATTAAGTAAATTGTTCAAGTTCATATGGATTGTAAGTGACAGAATCAGGATACAGAACTAGTCTAACTTCCTATTCTGTATTCTCAATGCTACAGCTGCCGCTACATGGTTGTCGAAAGGATGGGTGGACAGATACCCGAATAGTCAAATGAGCTAATGTCAGCAGTCAGTTTTTGGAAACAGGTGTTATTGGGAAAGAGGAAAGAGGCAGAAAAAAGGCTATCTATGGGGTTGCAGTGGCAATCAGGTGTTTTGATCATGTGTGAAATTGGCAGTGGAAAAATATCGGAAGAGTACATCTTTAAGACCGTGGAGAAACGATGATGGCTGGTATGTCTACATCAAGCCTGAAAGAAAAGTTGACAGAAATTCTAAGAGCATGATCTATGGAATTGGGGAAAGTAATGCTGAGAGTCTTTTAGAAATGCTGTTGGGCTCCTCAATTTTACGGGTATCGTCCATTGTATTCTCCAAATGAGTTTCACAAAACTCTCACATATCACCTTCCACAACTAGACACATCTATTCTAAATTGTAAATCCCTCTGGAACATATCATCTTTATATCTTATTTTTGAGAGGTACACAGTATAGTAGGGTTCTCTTGAGTAGAACTTATTTGTACTATTTTTTGACAATTTAGCTATTATTTAATGACCACCGAGATTTCAGCAATTTCATTTTATTTCTGATTTTTACTCAAAACAAAAATCAAGACTACTAGTTATACAGAATCCAGATTGAAAAGCAATGGATGTAAGGTTAAACATGCCCTCCAAATTAATAACAGTTTTACAATTTTTTTGACGTAGCTATATTTGTTCTAGAAACTTATTTTAGTCAACACATATTCAAAACATTATTTGCCTTTTGAGAGACTTTACTAAGAGAAATAGCCAGTATGTTTAAATAATAATAATATAAATTATATAGAAATAAAAAATTAGAGCCTCTTTAAGAAATAGCCATAGCAAAGAAAAACTATTAAGAAGCACTACTTAAAAGATTCTCTAAAGCTTATTCTTAAAGTTTTATTTATAAATACATATTTGTTTTCTAAGAAACAAGAGCAACCACATAGTGGCACATGCATGAAATAGTTTAACTTGAGCACTGGGTACAGTGTCAAAAGACCCTACCCTTGCACCCTTGCATCATGCAAAATCAGGCAGGATGGCTTTGTTTTTTCTTTTTTTTTAACACAGATATGACAATGTAAACTTCTATTACTTCAGTAATGGATCTCAGATGAACTTTAAAAGCATTAACACCTAGACTGTCCCAGTTCTATTCAATAAAAATTCTTGGGAGGAAAAAAAATCGTCTTGAAGACAGTCTACTTGTACCAATTTGGTTTTTGTTGTTGTTTTTGTTGTCATTCTGTTTGTTTTGGTGGGCAACAATGGAAAAGAAGAGAATGACCCTGTACTATCGCGAGTATAAGCTAACAGTAAGGAATGTGAACCCTATAGCCATATTGCCACTTTTTAGCTGTGAAACTTTGAAAAGGTTACTTGATCCTTGGGTCTCTGTGTCTCAGTAAATAGAACAGGGTAAGAGCAATAGTGGCTACATGGAGTTTTTGCATGAATTGGATGCATTGTAAAGTACTTGGAAGAGTTCCTGGCGTGCAGCAAGGACATAATCGATGTTAGTTCTTATCATTACTTGATATTAATTTTATCATATCAATCACTTGTTCCAAGTCTTTAATGGCTTTCTATCATCTTCAAATCCAACCAAAACTTCCTTTTTGTCTTTCAAGGAAATCCATAATCAGTTCTCACCCTTCCCATCTAATCCCTTACCATCTACCAATATGAGCCACCTATCCTAATAGGGTTGTCTCCTTACTGACCTATAAGTGTATAATACCCATTACTTTTTGTGTACTTCTATTTAAAAATTCCTTCATGCATTAATTAATTAATATTCCCCTATTGGTGGATTCAAGGATTATGCCTATTTCTTTTTTACTATTTTAATAATGATATGGTACACATACTCAAAGATATATTATTAATAAATTTAAATCCCAATTTGGTTATTTTATAATTTGCCAAAATGATCTTGAAGTTTATCTGGAAGATTAAACAGTAGAGTTTTACTGAAAATAATTTGAGATTAGGGGAAATTTATCCCCCAGATATTAAAATGCCCTCTAAAGTTATAATGATCCAAAAAGTACAGTACTGCACAAGAAGTGAAGCTGGATCAACAAAACAAAACAAATATAGAGATTCTCATTAAAATTGACACTAAAGGCAAACTGCAAAGTGGGAAACACATTGAACACAAGAATAAAGCATAAAATGTAAGTATTCTTAATCTAATACTAAAAGGCCAATAAGAAAAATCTAACACAAAATGGAAATTTTACATATAAAATAAAAAATAGATCAGAATGTCACTTTTTTTTCCCTAGCAAAGGCATTTCAATCTATTGATGGTAGAAATAAATTTAAATTGGCAGAAAAACCGCCTCTCTGAAAAGAAATTGAACATTATTTAACAAAGGTATCAGAGGGTTCATAACGTTTGATACAGTAATCTTATTTATAGGAACCTAACCTAAGTAAAATTTAAAGAGATGTAAATTAAATATATCTGTAAGTATATTATCATATTATTATTAAAGTAGTAAAAAGGAAAAAAAGATGAAGAAACAAGCATAACCCTTGTGTCCATCAAAAGGGAGATAGCAATTAATTAGAATAGGAATTTTATGTTCAGATAATAGCTAATGACATGAAAAAATGCTCACAAAATAACATTAACCAAAAAAAGCCAAGTTACTTGTAAAATATGACAGTCTAAATGCCAACTTCAAACCCTATATTGCCCTCCCAAGAAACCTCCCAAGCAAAAGGACCAAAGGCAGGAAAGGTGCAGGACATTTTAATCAGCAGTGAAATGAAGGAACAGCATTAGACACAAATGTCAAGGAATTTTGACTAGTATGTTACAGATGGAGACAGATTGAAAGACAGAATTGTACTACTGTGTCCAAGAAAATGATGCAGAATGGCAGGAAGTATTAAAAAAATTCTGGCATAACATCATAGCCCTCTATCTCTATTTCAGAGAAACAAGGTTTACAATTAAGAGTTTTCTGCATGAGTAATGAGGATCTCTACTTGGGGTCCTTTCCTTTGCAGTGTATTAAACATAATCAGATGCAGCATCTGAGGCCTTTTGGCCTCCTTGAGATAGTTGAGGGAAGAGTGCGGGGGAGGGGGTGTGTGCACTTCTTGTCTCTTGACTCATCTCTCAACAGAAGACTAGCCTGGATGTAGTATGTGAATATGAACAAGCTGTTTATCCTCTCTTTTTCCATTTGCTCATCTATAAAATGAGAATAATAATAACAGTGCCTATCTCAGGGAGAGGTGAGGACAAAATAAGATAAATTTAAGGAAACTCAAACATATGGGAATATCTCACTAGGTCTTGAAGATCATTATACTTGTAACTAAAAGTCTAAGGTGTGAATTTTGAAAGTGTAGTGGTCCATTAGAGAGATATCACTTAGTACTTAGTGTCTTAGTACCTCCTGCTACTCCGGGAAGAAGATTCTGATATGGAAATTTGCCTGTCTGGAAAGTGCCCTGTGGGAAAATGAGGAATCACTTTAGCCGGTACAAACCAAGAACCAAAGGCAGATACTCAAGACCATGCCAGAGAGGAGATCTACAGACAGGAGCAATTTTTCCCTAGCTTGATTTTTCATCCGCAACACAAGAGAGAGCCTTTCTGAATAAATTGTAGACTCCCTCAAAGAGGTTTACTCAAACCCAGAAGGCAAAAACTACAGAAGGGAATGCAAGCTTAGTCTCATGCTTATCTGTATCAGAGACGTGTAAAACTGAAAATTGGATGCATAAAGTTGGGTTCTAGTGCAAAAATATCAACAACTTTATAGAAAGAAAATACACACACACATGCATGTGCACATGTGTCCATACACACATACAAACACACAAAGAGGCAACTCCCCTCTTCAGAACAAAACCCTGGGCTCCAATCTCTGTGGAGGTGAGTTATAACAACACTTGGGTAAACAAAAAATGGATATAACAAGTTAAAACACAGAGAAAATAGGGCTTCTCCTTTGCTTGTTATCTAAGAGCTCATACCTTTAGGAAACCAGAAAAGACTTCTAGATCAGTAAATATGTTTGAGATTTTAAAGAGAAATAGTTTCTTACTCCTTAAAATAAAAAAAGATTCCCTTGGCCCAGAGTGGAGGTCCTGTAATGTACACAGAAGTGATGAGAATACTGCCACTGGGGGATGATGACCTGGGGACAGAAAGGGACCCTCCCAACCTGCAGCCGCAGAAGAGATTCATACAGGGTTGCAAACTCAGAAGAAAGGAAACCTTTTTGTGCTCCTTGGCTAGAGCTTAGAGAGGCTGAAATCCCCCCAGAGCTGTGTGGATGTCTACATAGATAGGTTTTCAATCACCTCATTAATGAATCTCCTGGTGCAAAGTGGCCTGAAAAAGCTGAGTGACTTCCTCCTACTATGACCAGAGGAGCGGAGAGAGAGGCCTGATGTGAACAGACCACACAGACTGAAATGATGGACTTCTTGGTAGTGGCCCTTGTGATGGTTGATTTTGTGTGTACGATTGGCTGGGCCAGATATTTGGTTAAGCGTTATTTCTGAGTGTGTGTGTGAGGGTGTTTCTGCATGAAATTAACATTTGACCTGGTAGACTGAGTAAAGCAGACTGGCCTCCCTGATGTTGGCAGGCCTCATCCAATCAGTTGGGGGCCTGAATACAACAAAAAGCCTGAGTAAGAGGGAACTCCACCTACCTGGCTATTTGAGCTGCACACTAATTTTTTCCTGCTTTTATACTGAACTGAAGCATTGGCTCTGCTTGGATCTTGAGTGTGACATTTTTCAGACTGGAAGTACACCATGAGCACTCCTGTGTTTTCATCTTGCCCACTGCAGACCTTGGACCTCTTAGCCTTCATAATCACATGAACCAATTCCTTATTATATATATACAATCATTTAATGATAGGGATACATTCCAAAAAATGACGAGGTAGGTATTTTCTTTGCTGTGCAAATGAACATCATACAGCATACTTACACAAAACTGGATGGTATGTCCTATTACACACTGAGGCTATATGGTATACCCCTGCAGTCCTCAACCCCTGACCACAGACTGGACCAGTCCATTACCTGTTAGGAACCGGGCCACACAGCAGGAGGTGAGCAGAGAGCCAGCTAGCAAAGCTTCATCTGTATGTACAGCCACTCCCCATCGCTTGCATCACCGCCTGAGCTCTGCCTCCTGTCATATCAGTGGTGACATTAGATTCTCATAGGAGCGCAAACCCTACCGTAAACTGCACATGCGAGGGATCGAGGTTGCGCACTCCTTATGAGAATCTAATGCCTGATGATCTGAGGAGGAGCTGAGGCGGTGATGCTAGTTCTGGGGAGAGGCTGCAAATACAAATTATCATTAGCAGAGAGATTTGACTGCACAATAAATGTAGTGCGCTTGAATAATCCTGAAACCATCCCTTCTCTTCCCCTGGTCCATGGAAAAACTGTCTTCCATGAAACCAGTCCCTGGTGCCAAAAGGTCTGGGAACCGCTGGTATAGCCTATTGCTCCTAGGCTACAAATCCATACAGCAGCATGTTACTGTACTGAATACTATAGGCAATTGGAATGCAATGGTAAGTTTTCATGTATCTAAACATAGGAAAGGTATAGTAAAAATATGGCATAAAAGATATAAATGGTACACCTGTATAGGGCACTTATCATGAATGGAACTGGCAGGACTGGAAGTTGCTCTGGGTGATGAGTGAGTGGCGAGTGAGTGTAAAGGCCTAAGACATTACTGTACACTACTGTAGACTTTATAAACCCTGTACACTTATGCTACATTAAATTTATTTAAAAATATTTTCTTTCTCTAATAATAAATTAACCTTAGCTTACTGTAACTTTTTTACATTATAAACTTTTTGACTCTTGTAATAACACTTAGCTTAAAACACAAACACATTGTACAGTTGCACAAAAATGTTTTCTTTATATCCCTATTCTATAAGCTTTTTTCTATTTTTAAATTTTTTTATTTTATTTGTTTACTTTTTAAACTTTTTTGTTAAAAACCATGAAACAAACATACACATTAGCCTAGGCCTACACAGGATCAGGATCATCAATATCAATGTCTTCCACCTCCACATCTTGTCCCACTGGAACGTCTTCAGCGGCAATAACATGCATGGAGCTGTCATCTCCTATGATAACAATGCCTTCTTCTGGAATACCTCCTGAAGGACCCACTTGAGGCTGTTTTACAGTTAACTTTTTTTATATAAATAGAAGGACCACACTCTAAAATAATGATAAAAAGTATAGTATAATAAATACTTAAACCAGTAACAGTCATTTAGCATCATTATCAAGTATTATGTACTGTACATAATTATATATGCTGTACTTTTATATAACTCCAGTGCAATAGGTTTGTTTATAGCAGCATCACCACAAACACTTGAGTAATGCAATATTACAATGTTTGCAATGTCACTAGGCAATAGGAATTTTTCAACTCCATTATAATCTTATGGGACCACCATCATATATGCAGTCCCACGTTGACAAAAATGTCAAATGTTATGCAGGACTGGACTGTCTATGTGTGTATGTAGTGTGTGTGTGTGTGTGTGTGTGTGTATGATATTATATATGTACACACACATTTATCCCACTGTTTGTTTCTCTGGAGAACCCTAACTCTGCTCTTATTGGCCAACAGCCAAATCACACCTCAATAAATGTCTGCATGGACAGGTAAGAGATGCTAAGAAGCCCTCCCTTCCTCCTTCTGTCAAAAGGGGGGACATGATTTTGTAATGTAATGTATATAAGACCCCCACACCTATATTGTCCTGAGTTTAGCTGCAACATGATAGGAAGAGGAGACAACACTTCAAATTGAGTAAAATTTAACTCCTACCACTATGACAGAAGTTCACATTTAATTGACATGTAGGAAAACAGAAAATTCACCTTCTGGACTACTGGGATTAACTTGATACATATTAGAAGTTTAAAGAGAAGTTGACAATAACTTACTAGTAAGAGAGCTTAACTTGACAGATAAGTAGGGGAAAGGGGATAAAAAGTATTTAAGTGATATAATTAATAAGATTGATTCATAATATAGAAATAAAAATATACAACCTTCAAAATAAAAAACATATTTTCATGTACTCATAAGAGAACTAAAACATATAAACCAGAAAAAAGTCACATACATGTACCAAATTAGAAATTGGATTATTTATACTCTCTGACCTTGAGGCAATCAAAGAATCACAAAATTGTAGACAACACAACAATGTGGAAAATATCATGTAACACAGAAATATAATAAAAGTAGCAATCAAAATGACATTTAAAAATCCTTAGAAAATAAAGTTACTGAGGATATGAAATGGAAAGGCATTGGGAATAAGAACAAATTGTATATTCAGGAAAATCCATTAGACTAAATCCTTATACTCTCTTCCTTAAAGTAAATGACCTTAGTATTCAACTCAAAATCAGGAAAAAGGCAACTGGGAAAAAAATTAATTAGAAAGCATGAAAAGATTAATAATATAAATACAACCAAAATCTCCTTCTTTGAAAATAAAAGAGCCACACAACTAGATATAAGTATAAGAGGAAAAATAAGGGCACACATACAAAAACTCGAGAATGAAAATATAGGCTTAGCCACAGATTTTTAGTAAAATAAAATAATGGAACAGATATTTCAAATGAAATTTATGTTTAAAGTTTTTAAATGTATTTGAAATATATGACTCCTTAGAAACTATATTACTAATATTGACTTGAGAAAGGGTAGAAAACCTATATAAATTAATAAGTTTTATCAGTTGAAATTGTATTCAGTTGCATGTATCAGAAGCTTGACTACTATGGCTTAACCTAATAGAGGTTGATAATATTTCTCATACTGTAAGATGTCTGGAGATAGGCAGTGAAACTCAGGTGCGTTTCTCTCCTATTTTTTGCGGGTGGCTTTTACTCACATACTTACAAGGTGGCTGCTGCAACACTAGTATTTGCCTGTTTTCTAGGCAGAGAAAGCAGAGGGCCAAAGACATTTGCCAAGTGAGTTAGCTTTTATTATTAAGAAAATAAGAGTTTTCCATGAAGCCCCACCCATCCATTTATAAATCAAATCAAAACTATTTTGCATGGTTACCCTAGCTAAAAAGGGAGCCCAGAATTTTTTTAAGTGGGGGACATTGGCACCTTAAACAAATTCAGAATTCTCTATATAGTAAAGGGATGGTTACAAGGGAAGGAAGAGACATGAGGTTGGCAACCAGTGGGATGGGTCTGTTACGCCATAAAGAAAATTAAGAAAATAGTAAACAAATAAATAAAACAGAACAAATATTTTAATTGTATCTCCTGGGACAGCTGGTTTCTCAATAACTTTTAAGAAACTCTATTCCATTAATATTTAAGCAGTTTCAGAACTGAAAAGAATAAGAAAAGATAAGAAAAGAAAGTTTACCTTTTTTTTTTTTACAAAGCTATTTGTGCAACAAAACCTAACCTGAAAAATGTAGAATAAAAAAGAAAACAGTAAAAAAATTCATTCAGTAATATAGACGCAAAAACCCTCAACAAATACCTAGCAAATTAAAATGCTTACTAAATAAAAAAATCTCATCAATTGCATATAAAACAGTGTATGAAAAGAATAATGTACCATCAATAGCATGCTTTATGCCAGGATTGCAGTGATGATTAATAATTGTAGATAGGTAGATAGATAGGTAGATAAATCATCATATTAACAGGTCAAAGGAGAAAACGGTAATTTCAATAGATGATTGCAATCAATATTATTTCTGCTATGGTCTGAATGTTGGTGTCCTCCTCAAAATTAATATGCTAGAACCTAATACCCAATGTGACAATATTAAGAGATGGGGCATTTGGGGAAGTGATTAAGTCATGAAGGCTCCACCCTCCTGAATGGGATTAGGGCTCTTACAAAAGAGTTTGAAGGGAGCTGCCTTTCATATGTGAGCGTGCAGCAAGAAGACTCTGTCTATGAAGCAGAACAAGCCCCAAATAGTCATTGAATCTGCCCATGCCATGATCTTGGACTTCCCAGCTTCCAGAACTCTGGGCAAAACATTTTCATTGTTTGTAAATCTACCCATTCTAAAGTATTTTGTTATAGCCACCCAAATAGACTAACGCAATTTCTTAGTAGAATAAAAAATACTTCTTAATAGACTAGTTTAAACCTATAGGCAGTAACACATCTAATGATAAAATACTATAATTATTAACATAAGAGGGCAGAGGAAGGTCAGGATGTCTGCTATTCTCAACGTAACATTTTTACTACAGGGGTAGCTGATTCAATCATTGCTTTGTTAGCCTTTTTCTTTAAGCTAAGTATTTGAATAGATAGGACATAAGGATCATAATTTGCTGGTGATATAATTATCTGAGAATCAATGGAAAACATATTAGAAACAGTAAGAATGTTCAAAATAATTATGGATTGGGAAAACAAAAATAAAAGTATCAATATATTTCTAAAACACTAATATTAGAAATAATAGGAACATATCCTATTGATAATGGCAGCAAAAATTTAAAAATACCCAGGGATAAATTTAATAAGAATGTGCTACCTGGGGAAATTATGAATCTCACTCAAACATGAAGACTAATAAGGAAGGAAACCTATTTTTTTAGAAGATAATCAAAGGTCCATAGTTCCTCCCAAAATAGCACATCTCAGAAATCCAGAAGATTATTAAAAAGATTCAGGAAACATTCAGTAACATGAGAATGACAGAAATTTGATAAAGTAGATTATTAGGACTGTCTCCAGATTGAACACCTTATAGCTATAGAATCAAAATTTGACAGTGTGCCAGTGTACAGTAGACAAAATATCATTAGAGAAAATGTACGTCTTCCAGAGAAAGAAAAAATGGAATTGGATCTCTATTTTACCCTTCATACAAAACCTATTCTATAGAAAGCTTTATGTAAAAAGAGAAAGAGAGAGAGAGAGAAAGAGGAGGGAGGGAAGCCAAAAGTATAGGAAGAAAAAATAGGTAAATATTAATAAAATCTTGCAGATTGAGAAAGATCTAGATGGAAATAGTACTAACCACAAAAATCATTTTAGAATTTTTGATAAATGTTATAATGTAAAATGTTAATATATAAATTTTCAAAACTTCTATTGAAAAAGACATCATAAACAAAGAAAGAAATGAATAACAAATTGGGTAGGGACCACCTTCAAAGTATTATGAATATAAAGAAAACTTACAAATCAATAATAAGACAACCACCCCAATAGGATAAAAAAAAGACTATGTATTTCTCTATCACTTGCTTTATTTGCTCAAAATAATGTGAGATTCACTCATAGTGATGCTGTATCTTATCCATTTTCCTGCTGATGGACAGATGGATTTTTTCCAGCTTTTTTGATATTACAAATGATGCAGTTGGAAACCTTCTTGTGTACGTCTCCTGGTGTATAAACACTTGGTATTATCAGACTTTTTCAAAATGTGTCAATCTGTTGGAACTAAAAGGTCTCATTGAATATCACATTTTCATTTAATAATTCTAAGGATGGTGAGAGTTTTTCATATGTTTATTGGTGATTCCTGCTTTCTGTGACATACATGTTTATACCTTTGTCTTAGGAGTGAGTTTTTAATTTCTAAATGTATACGAGTTTGATGTCTGTGATTTTTAAATCAATCGCATTATGAACAGAGAGTATAGTCTAAATGATATCAGTTATCTGAAATTGGTTAAGACTTGCTCTATGGCCTAAGGCTTTATGACTTTAGTCAAATGTATAAATGTTCATTTGAGCTTGAAAAGAATAAGTATTCTCCAGTTGTTCTGTGTTGAATCAAACTTATCTATTTTATCCTATGCATATGCATTAGATCAAGCTTATCTACTGGTTGATTTATCTGCCTGATCTATCCAGTACTAAAAGCAGTATGTTCTAATGTCCAGTTTTGTTGATATATTATCTGTTTCTTCTTGTAATTGTGGAAATTTTTGCTCTAATATTATTTTAAACCATGATGCTCGGTGTATGTAAGTTTAGAATTATTGTATCTTTCTGGTAACTTGATCATTTATCATTAACTAGCCGCATCAACTTTAACTAATTTAAAATATGTCAAACATATTATTTTGTACTATTTCTTTTACAGCTATTCTTATACCTGTGGTTACAGATATATATATATATATATATATATATATATATATGGTAAACAACATGTTGTATAAGATACACTGAGGAAGGTCAATAAATAATTCTGTTGAAAGTTTAATAAAATTATTCCACCTCTGACAAGAGTGATCTTCCTTTCTTACTTTCTTTTTGTGATTACTGTTATATATGAATTTATTTTGTCATCTTATTTTCTGCTTTATTCCCTTTTTTGCTGTGCTCCTTTTGTTCTTCTTTCTTTTCTTCTTTTGCGTTTATTGATTTTTTTCCTCTTTGTGTCTTTCTTTGTAGTTTGAAAAGTATATACTCCATTCTCTTCTTTAAGTGTTTACTCACTTTTTAAATTATACATTTCATTTTTAAAAGACTAAAATAAATAAACTTATCATTAATCAAAACTATTTTGCATGGCTACCCTAGCTGAAAAGGGAACCCAGATTTTTTTTAAGCTGGGGACATCGGCACCCTAAACAAATTTGAATTCTCTATATAGTGAAGAGGTGATTATAAGGGAAGGAAGAGATTCAAGGGAATTCAGAGGAATTAGAACATTTAAACTCCAATCAGTTTCTCTCTCTCTTCTCCCTCCTTCTGACTCTTTCTTTCTCTCACACACACCGCACAAACACACACACACACATGTGTAGATGCATGCACAAATTTACCATGTTGTTTTTTCCCAATTTCTTCACCATAGAAGTTATTATAACATGTTTACAATTTTCTTTGCTCACCAACGTTTTAACAATTATACCCTTTTTTGGGAATTATTTTTCTGAAATGCATCTATTCCTTTAGAAATCCCGCTTTATTTGTCTAAAGTGCCTGTTTTTATTCTTATTTTTTTGCTCTGGTTCTTAAAACATTATTTTACTGACCATACAGTTCTAGGTAAATAGTTATTTTTCCTCAACACTTTAAATGTATTTCTTCCCACTCTTCTGTCAAATTTCCATATGTTGGTCTTTGGTGTTTAGTAGTTTCATTGTGATGAGTTTAGGTATGAATTCCTTTTTGTTTATCTTTTTTGTCTACATTGTGCCTTCCTAATCTGAAGATTTATGTCTTTGGTTGGTTTTTAGAAAATTTTTAGTAGTTATCATTTAAATGTTAATTATTAAAAGTATAGATACTTATTTCTCAATTAAGCATTTAAAATTTTTTTTAATTGTCAATTAAATATTTTTAAATTAAAAAAGTTAAATAAATAAAAGCACAGGCTATGCTACTAGACTGCCTAGATTTGAATCTTTACTCTGCAAATTACCAACTATAGGATCTCGTGTAAATTATTTACTGATTCCTGCCTCAGTTTCCTCATCTATAAAACAGAGTAATTATAATAATAAAAATACTCACCTAATAGGTTTAAAATATTATGGACCATAATAAATGTTTGTAAAAAATGTTGTTTGGTAAAATTAATAATTATTATTTTTGTTACTATTTTGTTTACTTTCACCTTCCTAAAATTGGATAAGACATTTGTTAGAATATGTAGCTCTCTTTTTCAAATCTCTTATGCTCTTTTCATATAGTCCTTCTTTTGTCTGCCTGTTCCTGTCTGATAATTTTTTATGTTTATCTTAACTTCCATTCTATCAGGAGATTTTTAACAAATTCACTCAATTCTGTTTATAATAATTCCATCATCATCTTAGGACTTCACACATCAGACTATACTTTTTGTCATTTCTGCTGACTCTCATTCATGGTGCCTTGTTTTCTGCTGTGGTTTGTGTTTGTGTTGTGTGTGTTTTTGAAAAATTATATGTAATAATTCTTTGAGTACAGGATTGGGAGGTGCACTTCTTCACTAAGGAAACTTTAAATCCAATTCTCATATTGGGTAGTGTCCCCTAAATTGACCTTTAAATATGATCCCTAAATATGACCCCTAAATTGGCTAGAAAAAAGTTTTGCGAGAGAGTCTCAAAAAAGACTCTGACCACTCCCTTAGCAAGAGCCAAGTTAGACCAGTTCCTTCATCTTCATGGACTGTCCCCGCCACCCACCATCTGAATGTTTTCCCTAAATCTCTCTGTTGCTGAGGTTTTAGCACTCTTGGGTCCTTAGCTTGCCCTAGTCCTCTAGGAATTGACTACCTACCTTGTAAAGGTCCCAGGCTTTGTCTCCTTTCCCTTTAGGGGCCATTCTTACTAAAGCTCCAGGTCAGTGGATGTGTCTGCAGATATCCTTAATGTTTCCACATTCACTGATGTGGATTAATGGTCAGATTTTTTTTTATTATTACCTCTTCCTGCTCTGTAGACTTTCCCTTACTTTCTTGACAGATGATCTATGCATCTTTAAGCACTTGTTTTTAAAATCCAGTATTGTTAGGTATTTTGTATTATAATTGGAGAAGATTTTAGAATATTTTCATATGCTCTCCTGCTAGAGTGAACATTTCATGCTTAATCTCAAAAAATAACTTAAATCCTAGGATAATTAAATTCAATAAGTATTTCAGAATGGTATTTCATTTTTAACTAAGGAGTTAATCAATAAAAATATTTTAAAGTAAAGATGGTCATCTATACATATGAAAAAAGTTTTTGGCTTCCTTTCTGTTTTATATTGCTACTACACACACACACACACACACACACACAAAGGACACATGGATTTTCATAAAATTTGTTGAAATGGGTTTTGCTGATTAGAAGTAGGAAGGACCATGTGAAAAGAGAAAACAGTGATTTCCAGGGAACCCCTGGAAAGTATCAAGGACTACCAATTACAAAAGGCATTTAGCAAATGAGCTACTTTTCCTGTTTGGATGGTCAGTAGTGACGATGATTTATTTGTTTAATGATAGGTGGAATTACTATTTTTTAAATGTTTTTATAATCAAGATAAGCACTTCTCAATAAAAGAGTCAATCCTATTTCATGGATGTTATGTAAGTTTTCCCTAAGCTAAAATTAAACATAATTTACCAAAGTCATTTTGGCTTAGTAAACATAATTTTAAGCAAGTATTATTTATATCTAACTTTATTTATAATGCTATTTTGCAAAAATGATCTCCATGTAATGAAGAAAACTGTAGATTTTTCTAAGTTAGAGCCTCAGAATACCTAACTTTAAATAGAGATGAGAACATATTTTGCAAAAGTAGATTTTCAGCAGGAAACTTAGAGAGAGGTTATACAATGCCTTCAATGGTTTTTTTTGGTGCTGCAAAAAAAAGAAAAAAAAAGAAAAAAAGAAAAGAAAAAAAACCCACTCTTCTTCTTAATACACGGGATTGGCTTGGTCCATAGATAGATCATGGACACTACAATTAGCTACTCCACCCATCTGCACAAGGTCTGAAATTCTAACCTTAACCAAAGAACTTGAAGATTTTATTTTCAGAAAAAGTATCAAAAATTTCTAGGTCTTGTATTTGCAGAAAGTGAGGCAACATGTTTCGATGACCTCATGCATGCAAAACACTGTGATAATCAGTTTTGGGGGGGTAAATCAACTTGCTGACCATTTACAGAGGCATTAGTATAATAAACATGCTAAAAATTACCTGCATGTTTAGGAGCATGATGCACTGCTAAATTCAGATATACAATAACAGGCAGCTGGGCCAGGAATGGATGGGGTATAGTCTATGCCAGTTTCATATATACAATAAAGCATAAGTGATTTTCTACAAAAATCTTTGGAAAATTATGAAATCCTGCTTCACTTATGGCAGTTAGTCACTGTTTATACAATGATTCTATGGCTGCATCCTGTTACAAGGACAGTTCAGCCTTTATTAAGTCAAAGCCCAGGAATGTACCCCTGAAACTATATAAAAGAATGTTGTCACAATGATCCAAATATTCATAAAGAAAAATTTCAGTGCTTCAAGCTCTGCACTAAGAAACCACGCAAATAGAAGGAAATGGTTCATTCCAAAATATTCCAAGTTCTCTTACTGACCAAATATTAGTTAGTTGACAGGGAGAACAAAGTTAAAGTTCACAATGAATTAATTTCTCTGAAAAAGCTCTTAGTTTAGAAGTTTCAGACAGTCTAATTTCCACATTTAGAATAAATGTTTGATGCTAGTTCTTTTTCTAAATGAATGATAGATACTCTTTCTTCCTTACTCTGTTCTTTTCTACAATATTTTGGATCATTGCTCATATTCAGCAAACTAGAATTGATAATGAAATTTGAAAAAAAAATATGGAGACATTCACTTGTCAACATTGCTACCAGTTAATCTTTTATGATTTGATTTCTCAAATATGAGATATTATTTTTAAAATGATGAGAATTCTTAGTCATTGTAGAAGAATTTACACATTCAGTATTGCAGATTCACCGTTGCTCCCTTGGAAGTAGTTGGTGGTACAAATCCTGCTGCCCCTGTTCCATGAATATTTACATTTTTTCTATCAGTAATAACTCGAATGGATTTTGATGTCCATTTTGTTCTATGTTGCTATATATCAGCCCTTCTTTTTGATAGGTAGTTCTTGTAATGTAAGTTCCCCTTCTGTTTCACTACTCAGTATATCTTTTGCATCAACATCATGTTGGCTTGACCTTCAGGTCATCCCATAAGCTTGTTGCCAAGAGCTTGAGCTGTTTTGTTGACTTCTACTCCTTGATTAATTTATTTATTCTTCAATTCATTACTTGCTGAATGGCTACCATGCCCCAGGCACTCTTTTAGGAGCTAGGATATAGAAAAAACTGAACATACTGGAAGTTCAACTTTTATTCTGGTGGGAAAAGATATACAATAAGCAAATAAGTAAGTAGAATGTATAGTATGTCAGATAAAAAGTGCTATAGAGAAAAATAAATGCAAGAAGGGAGGAAGTGTACCAGGGGTAGGGGAGAGGAGTCTTGCAGTGTTGAATATAGCTAGAGAAAGCATCAGAAACAGGGTGATAATTTAAGCAAACACTGGGGAGAAGTAAAGGAACAGGGCATGCAGACCTCTGGGGGAAGAGCGTTCTATACCCAGGGAACAAGTGCAAAAACCCAGAGGCAGGAGTATGCCTGGTGTGCTCAAGAAGCAGCAAGAAATACATAGCATGAGCAACTTGAATGATGGATTTTGTACTTACTGAGAGAGGGAAGACTAATGGAGAGCAGAGATTATAGTGGGAATGGGCATCAGAATTTCAGGTATGGATATATTCATTTTGAGATGTATATTAGATATCCAAATGGAGATATCAAATTTTAATTTGCATGTATTCATCTGTAGTTAAAGGAGCTGTTTGGGCTGGAGATTTAGATTTGGGAGACCTTAGGGGATGTATGTGTGTATGTGTGTGTGTGTGTGTGTTTTAAGGACGTGACATGTCTAATCACTGAGAATCAATTTTTATGCACATTAGGTGGTTTCCAATTCTTCCATTGCCACAAAATTGGGGGCCTCAAATAAAGCTATTACATAAAATATTATTAAAAGTAATTTGTAATGATGGATCATTTAATTTGGTGGCATATAATTTGAAAGGTGATCAAACAGCCAAGCAATATTTTTAGAAAGAAATCTATCCTATTCCCATCTATGTGAATGAGGTTCCTCAGGGAGCACATATATAACGATGAAAATGCAAACAAAAGCGGTTCTTCCATATTCAAAATAGGGAGTCAGGTTATGTGGCTAGAGCTGGAAGATAGGTTGATGTGTGTTGAGGGCTGTGCGGTGGTTTTCTCTGATTGTTTTTTTATTTTGTCAATGTAATTGGAACGAGGCCATCAGCTGGGATTGAGGAAAGAGGAGAAATTGTTGGGGTTTGAAGAGAGAGTAGAAGCTGTGAAATACTAGTCATCTAGGAGAGGGAGAGACTAAATAGAATAAGGGCATAATGTAGGGTCACTAGAGGTTAGTGATCATAAATTGTTTAAAGTGATGCACCTGTAAACACAGCTGGTTTTTCCTCTAGCTATTTTCAGTTATGCTCAGTTTTTGTTTTTGTTTTGTTTCTCTAGCCACAGATACAGACGTGGGGTAGGCAAAGAATTGGATTTAATCAAGGTTGGACATTGCTAAGCAAGTAGAGCACAATGAGAAAGCCGTGAGTGAGTGACAAAAACGATGACCCTGAATTCAATTCAGGTAAGGAAGAAGGTGAGGGTACAAGGAAGGTGAAGAACAGTGGCCAGTTCATAGAACCAGAGGACAATGCCTTATCGGTTTGGGTAGTGTCAAGATATCGCTGAACTTTCCCAAGCCCTTCCTTTTTCCCTGCCTCCCCCTATCTTTTTTGGTTTTGTTTTTGTTTTTGCCTTCTATTTTTCCCACCTATATAAGATTTTGAATAAGTTACTTAATCTCTCTGCTGTACCTCAGTTTCCACAACTTCTAAAGAGAACCCATCTCATTAGATTGTTGTGAGAAAAGAAAGGAAGCTTTATCTAAGGAATGCAAGACCTTTTGAGTTATCAGGCCCAGAGACACATTAAGATGGCACAGAAATCACGTCCTATTCCCTCCTTGAGCTATGTATTCATCTCTTGAAACTGCTTGCTATTGCCACAAGTAGTTATAAACTAACCTAATAATACCACACCAGACACTATAACCCACATCCTATAGCATAACAATATATAGCCAATCACTAATCAATTTATTTCTGTAAACCAATGAGAATTCATGACAAACAACTCTGTATTGTACAGACCCACTCTCTGTCCTCCTCTGTTTTTTTGCGTTTAAAACCCTGCTTGTATCATAAGCCAAACAGAGTTCTTACACAAGTTTACTTGTGTCTGAGTCTTCCTGGAAGCTGTCTTTACTTTGGCTCAAGTAAATCTCTTTAAATCATATTTTGTGCTTCAGTATCTTCCTTTTAGGTTGACAGTTGTGAAGATAAATTATTTAATATATGTAAAACACTTGGAAGAGTATTTGGCATCCAGTAAGCATTCTACAAATGTTAACTATTATTATGATGATCCTTCTGCAGTGCCTTTTCTTCTTTATAGGTTTATTAAACTTCTACCATGTCCTGGTACTATGAGAGGTATGGGAGCTACAAAGATGAATAGCATAGGTCCCCAACCCCCCAAGGAATTCACAAATGTTGTCAATACTAAGAGAAGTAACTGCACAGGGTGCTCTGGGATCATGCTGAAATAGACACTTAACAATGCCTGAGCTGATTTCTTATGACTGTGAATGAATTAGCTAAATGGAGGGTGTTTGATGGGAACAGGAAGGAAATTCCAGGAGGAGGCATGGGTGGTATCTTAAGTAATGATACTCAAAACAACACAAGAATCCACATGTATCCTCAAGTGGGCTGATTCTGTTCTCCAAAAGGCAAATAAATTCTGACATTCTGAGGCATGAATGCCACACAATTCAGAAATGTCCTCATTTACATATGACTAAGGGCTCCTTACTAGTAACCTATGAGTGAATTATTAAATGTCAATATATTTTGTAATCTATATTAGAATTAGCTTATTTCAAAGAGTTTTTTAAAGACTTTAATATGGTGATATATTAATACTCAGAAATCTGGCTTCTACTGTAAGCACACAGACAGGATATTCCTTAAAAATTCAGAAAAAAACACTTTGTTATCAGTGCATCATAGTGTGACCTGATTTGTGGTTTTCTTCTGCTGCTACTCTTGCCAAAATCTATATTGGAGTGTCTTTATCAGAATCAATTTTGTGGCAAATTGTTCAACCAATCCTAGGGCACACAATAACACATATTCATATGTTTTGAGATTATACCTTTCTAATAACAAAACTTAAGAATTGTATGCATTGAAATTTACAAATAAATCATTTCTTTCACTAAAGTAGATGCACACTTCACTTCCAAAATTCTCCATAATTGTTTTTTTCTTGAACATATGCTGCCTGTCAATGAATACTACTTTAAAAATATACAACTTATTATCAAGACAAGTTGTAATTTTAAAAAACTGGGTAATTTTTTAAATTGTAGAGTATTTTTAATAATATAGGAATCATGTATACAATTCAAACTATTTTCTATCAAGTAAATAATAAGCTGTTTATATGTGTTGCTAGCAACAAGTTTTCTGCAAACTTGACTATTATTTCCTCTCCAAATCTTTATATTGTTAAAAGTTAGAATAGAGTGTGGGGGGTGTTGATCTTTGTGGTCTTGGCCCTTATGGTAGACAGAATGTCCTCCAATGATGTCCAAATCCTAATATTCAGCATCTGTGAATATGTTACCTGTCATGTCAAAATGGACTTTGCAGATATGACTAAGTTAAGGATCTTAAGGATGAGGGTGTTATCCTGGACTACATGTATGTGCAGTGTAAATATAAGGCCCTTATAAGGGAAAGAAGGAGGCAGGAGGAAGGATAGTTAGAGTCCAAGAAGGAAATGTGACAAAGGAGGGAAAAAGTCAGAGAAAGAGAGATTTGAAGATGTTACACTGTTGTTGGCTTTGGAAATGGAGAAAGAGGCCACAAGCCAACGAATGCAGGTGGTCTCTAGAAGATGGAAAAGTCAAGAAAACTGCTTCTTTTAGAGCCTCCAGAAGGAATACAACTCTACCAACAACTTGGTTTTAGGACTTCAGACCTCCAGAACTGTAGGATAATAATAAATGATGTTGTTTTAAGCCAGCATGTTTGTGGTAACTTTGTGGTAATATGTTACAGCAATACAGGGAAATAATTCAGTCCTATTTTAGATGACTGCAATCACTAGAAAACTGAGAGCTATTGATTTACAGAGTGGTCATGACAGGCCTATTTAAAAGTAGCCAGCAGTGAGTATATCCTTGGACCTTACTATGGAAATAGAAAACCAACTGAAGGCCACAATGAACCCATCTCTGGGGCTCAGCAATGATTGTTTGTCTTGGGAACCTGTGGGAGAGAAAATCAGATCTAATTTTACTCTTTTATTCTTCAAATATAGTAAATACATGTCAGAGAAAAAAGAAATTGTGAGTCAATGAACATTTATTAAATTATCCTGTCTACTCAGAACCACCTTAGGATTCCCTCTGCTGCCTTGGATACACCTGAACTGAACCAGGAAAGTTGAAAGCCCAATTCAAATCCATTCTTAAGTATATCTGTCTGACTACATGAACTCTAAATCCAAACACAAATAATTATTCATTAAATTGCATTATCCATGCCTTTTAGTACCTTCTAAAAGTGGATAACAGAGATTTACTACATTTTCTTTATAGTTTGTAAACAAGAAGTGCAAGTGGAATACTGTTAAATAGGTTATTCTTACAGAATGTAATAAAATGCTACTCTGTCAAAAGTGATAAGAGGTGTCCTTATGAGAAGAGAATATTGGTAAAGTAAATATCAGATTTGGGTATGAATTATTTCTAGGGCAGTCTTATATTCTCTGGCAGTGTTCTAACCTATGCAAAACAATAGATACCTTTAATACATCATTAACCTTCATTCCTTACTTAAGGAATACTGCTTTGGTTTGAAATTTTAATAGTTTAGAGGTTGAGAAATTTCTAAACACTCCAAGTAGCTGGACTATCTGGCCATTAATGATATAGTAATGGAAATAACACTCGATTACCTGCTCCAAATACTTCTATAAACACATTTCCAAAATATTTTAAGGTCTCTTCTAGGTACTTTTCCCAAGTTGAATATTTTAAAGGCACATTAGAGTAACATGTGTTACTGAAGAAGATGGGTCCAAACGTACTTTTAGTGCAGAATGCACTAAGGGTGGCTTTACTCTTCTACTGACATTACTTTTTCACAGCACAGTAACAAAACTTCCTGAAAGACATGTTCTATGAAGTTATTGCTCAATAAAAAACTTTCTGGATAACTGACTTCCTAGATTTTAGCAGTTGCCTTCGTCACACAGCAAGTATGATTTGAACACAAGCTTGACTTATAACGGGCGCTGGAGCCACATCTGCCAGTGAGACTTAGCTTTAGTCTTCCTCTCATCCCTCTGCTGTGTTTTTTTATTGTTGTTATTTTGTTTTTGTTTTTGTTTTTGTTTTGCAAAAGAAAGAAATGGCTATGTAAGTTATCTGTGGGAAACACAAGCTGTAACAGTCATATACTACCCCAAAAATATGCTTCATGAAATCAGCCCCAAACTAGCAGCTGAAAACAGGTATCATTTATCTTGCTCACACATCTTCAGGTCAGCTGAGAATTGACTGATCTATGCTGGGCTTGGCTGGGCTTGGTTGAAAGCTGTAAGTGGGGTCTAGGTCTGCTTCACGTGTCTCTCATCCTCTGTGAACCAGAAGTATGCCCAAGACATATTCTTTCATGGAAATTGAAGAAGCACAAGAGGGCAAGCCTTACCACACAAGCGCCTTTCAAGCTTTTGCTTGTATTGTATCCCTTAACATTGCTGACATTCCATTGGCCAAAGCAAGCTACATATCCAAGCCCAATATTAATAAAATATCAATGGCATGACTGTGCCCACAGTGGGAGGAAAAAGAGGGACAATATTGACTAAACAAAATCTAGGTCAGGCGTGGTCAGGCTCATGCCTGTAATCCTGTAATCATGCCTGTAATCCTAGCACTCTGTGAGGCCAAGGTGAGAGGATTGCTTGAGGCCAAGAGTTCAAGACCAGCCTGGACTATAGAGAGATACCCTGTCTCAAAAGAAAACAAAACAAAACAAAACAAAAACCTAAATTATTATTGTAAAGACTCTGAACAACTTAAGCCATATATATAGCTAAAAAGACCAAAGGAAAAGCTGAAGAAACAGGTTTAAAAGTAAACAGAGTGGATCCACAGGTCTATGCAAGAGGAATCACAAGATTATCTCTGTAGGCACTGTCCCCCAATGATGAGCACCACCTATTTTCAGTCTTGTGTGATTCCAGTCAAATTTGAAATTTCGAGGAGAGTACATCTGTTTGGCTTAGGTTGGCTCATGTGCCTGCTCCTTGAGTTGGCTCATTAGGGCTTGGTAATATAAATACTGTCTCATTTTCATTTTGTCTTTTCTATTTGCCATCTAAGATGAAGTGTCAGCTTTATTTTAAGGGGGGTGGCCCTGAAGTTTGTAGAACCGGTTGTCAGTTTTGTCAGGAGTTACATATGTAAGTAGATCTCAGCTGTTTATATCCAGTGGGAAAGAGAAAACTTGTCATACCATTCTTAGCATAAGTCTAAAGTAAATCTGAATAGTTGTGAAGCCACGAAGTTGAAAAATGATTATTGATGTACATTAATTAGAGACTGCAGAGCTTGTTATGATGGTCATTTTTTCTCTAATCCTATATGCTGCGTTGGGCAGGAAAATAGCCAAGTAAGTATCAGAATATCTTTAGGAAGGACACAAGGGAAAATGTGCACAAGCAGGCAATAAACTGAAGTCAACTATACATAGCAAATAGCATCATGAGTTTGGAATGTACTGTAATCTTCATTGTAGTTCAGGCATCTATGCAAAGAATGTATTATAAAAAATACTAGAAAGCATATGTGACTATATAATTCCAGATATTGGTAGAGGAACATAGATGACAACATTGAGTAAACCATGTATAGGTTCACGTTGCTGAGTTCCTCATATATGAGCAACACTTCCCAATATTAAAATATTCATATTATTTTTAAAAATATAGATATATAAACATACATACATAACATGTCAGGTGTGATACTGATAGGCACTGAATGCTAGAATTGCTTTTAATTTTGCTTTAAATAATACTGACTTAAATTTTTTATTTTGAAATACATAATGTAATACATATAGCAAAATAGTGTCTCTTTCTTTTTTATTTAATTGCTAATTTTGAATGTTTTAGAAAAATAAGTTTTTAAAAACATCAAAATAATTGTAATTTTCAATGTTTTACTTTTTTTATTTATGCTTTTGGATGACAATTGAATATTTACATATTTGTAATAGTAAGCTACATTTCACTGTTTATCCTTTAGAACATACAAACTGAATAATGATAGGAATAGATAACCCAAAAATGCAGATCAGGGAAGGAAAAAAGGAAACAGAACATCTTCAAAGGAACAGTCTGCTTACAATTTTATAAAACTAGAAATCATGTAAGTGAGCAGACTGTCCTTGAACATGGTCCATATGAAATGTTCAAATAAGGCATTACATACTCTTATTTAATGGAAGTTTACTAATCAAAATAATAAAAATGAAAACACAAAGAAAGATTTTTTTCCATCAAATCAATCATTTAAAACAGGTCTGATGAAATCCCAACAACTTCATATTCCTTAATAACTGAAAATATAAGTGTGACAACTCAAAACTCAAACTATGAGAATGAAGAAGAATTATTCACATCAAATTCACAACTCAGAAAAAAACAAACGCCATCCTAGTTTTTCTATTAGAGAGTGAAGGAAAGTACATTTATAAATGAGCAGATAGGAAGAAAAAGACAACAGTCTCCAGAGCGTTAACTATGTTTTTCAAATTATGATCCTGGAAAATGGCTGTCACATCCTTCTGACAGCATGAGAGTATTTTTAGCAAAACACAATCTGACTCCAATTAATGACTATGATTTTTCGCTGGATATACATGGTAGTATATTTGGTATTTAATTTGAAATCAAAACTATTTTAAATGGAGAAATGTTGAAATTGTCCTGTGTTCTGAATCAATGGCAAATAATATCATTACTACATTTACATGTTTCCCACCTAATCTTCAAGTTCCACCTTGGCTACTGAAGGTACCCATGGCTGGAAACACTTAAGTTTTTAGTTAAAGAAACACAAAATATTACTTTCTAATAAAAGTAAAAATAACCCACAAACCATTTCCAGTAAAAAACAAAAATAATTCAGAGATACAATTACTAACACTTAAAAAGGCTGAGTAAACATCAGCCAATAAGTAACATTCAACAAAGATAAATAAATGCCAATATAGAAAAGAATAATATCATATGTTCAATATTACCAGACCATAACAATGATTTTCATGGCACTGAAATGACAATATTCACAGAAAGGAAAAAAAAGTGCAAGGTTTGTGGCAAGCATAGCTGATCATGTAAAAGGAACCAAAAAAACCTAGTTAAATAATTACTATCTGACATGGAGAAATAAAAATAAGATTACTGGTTTAATGAGTAACAAAGTAAAGAAAGAAGTTATGCATAAATAAAGAGTAAATATTATTCAATTCAACTTGTTTGTACCAGGGACAAAAGCTATACTGAGCAACTAATATTCGTTATATTCATTGTAAGTATTATCGAAATCTCAGAAGAAAATAATAAAGTTGATTTCATTGGTTTTACACCTGTTGTAAAAAGTATGCATTCTGGCTGGAGAAATAAAAGACAATTTTCAATTTTCAGCATTGATTTAGGAGTCTTTTATGGCTATTATAATGATGCTAACATGTTTGATAATTAAAAATGTATACAAGCTAGGATCTGTGCCAAAAAGCCAGAAACATGTACAGCAGATAGAATTTGTCACTAGGAGACACACCCAAATATACCAATAGCAATGACATTTCTCAGAAAATTTATATACAATTTTGGGGTTTTTTTCTTTTTGTTTTTGGGGGTTTTGGGTTTTGTTTTTTGTTTTTTGGGATCTGCCCAAAGATCGAACTAACAACTTAACTTGAAAAAACAAATTGAGAATACTGACCTTATAAACATACTTGGATACATGATGACAATACCTACTAAATACTACTAAGCAATTATATTTGATTAGGCAAGATGCTACAAGATAGTAGATGTTTTAGAAGAGTAAAAAGAAACTAACTGAGGACCCTCGAGTAAAGAGTGAACATGATCTTAGGTGAAATTTTGAATTAATGTTGAATATGTGCCATTCAGTTATTTGTCGTGAACTGTTGCTTGGTATTAATAAGGTTAACAGAAGCTTATCAAACAAACCTAAATTTGGCTATTTCACTTCCTAAAAGTATAAATATATATATATTTAAAACGTTGTATGTGTTTTTAAATCAGCAGAATCTGTATGAGAAATACATAGCAAAAATGACATTGCAACAAAATATAGTGGCATTGGAACAAGGAAACAAAAATGATTTTAGGACTACAAAGGAGAAAGAAGACTATAAATAATCACCAATTTCTACACAGACTGTTTTCTGGCCATTCTTTTTCCCAGTCTTATTGAGATAATTTTACATACCATAAAATTCACCCATTTAAAATGATCAGTTCAATAGTTTTTAGTATATTCACAGACCTGCGCAACGATCACTGTAATCTAATTTTTCACATATTTTTAAATAACAGCTTCATTGAGATATAATTCACATATCATAAAATTCATCTTTCGAAGTGTACATTTCAATAGTTTTTGGTGTATTCATAGTTGTGTAACCATGTCCACTATCTAATTCCAGAGTATTTCTTCACCCCTATGCCTCACTTCTCCCCACCCCCACCCCCACCCATGGAAAAACCACTAATCTACTTTCTGTCTCTATGGATTTATCTATTCTGGACATTTCATATAAATGGAAATGTGGCCTTTTAGGTCTGGCTTCTTTCACTAAACAATGTTTTCAAGTTGTATCTATGTTTAACATATATTAGAACTTCATTCATTTTTACAACCTAATAATATCCCATTGTACAGATAAACCATATTTATTTACCCATGTAACAGCTGATGGACATTTGGGTTGTTTTCACTTTTTGACTATTAATTAATAATGCCATTATGAACGTATGTTTTCAGGTCTCTTGGATATGTACCTAGGGGTGGAGTGCTGCATCATATGGTAACTCTACTTTTAACATTTTGGGGATCTGCCAAACTATTTTCGAAAGCAATGGCACCATTTTATATTCCCACATGCAATGTACGGGGGTTCCAGTTTTTCCATATCCTTCCTAACACTTGTTATTGTCTTTCTTTTTGGTTATAGCTATCCTATTGTGTATAAAGTGGCATGTATTGCAGGTTTGATTTGTATGTCTCTAACAACTAATGATGTTGACATCTTTTCATGTGCTTATTGGCAATTAGTATATGTTCTTTAGAGAAATTTCTATTCAAATCCTTGCCCATTTTTAGTTGGGTTATTTTTTACTTTATTTTTGACTTGTATTTCTTTCCATTTTAAGATTAAAATACAGTCTTGGAATAGAAATTTGTTAAAAATTGAATAAATACTGATTTCTTTTGTTTTTTAATAATATATAATTTTTTTAAAGTTGAAAGTGCAACATAAGTAATAGAGTTGGATTTAAATATCACCTTTCAAAGATGGTAAAATTACAATAGAAATGATAGCAATTCACATATAAAATTAAACATTTTGAATATTTTCTGTGATCTGATAATTCATCAATGGAATCCCTATCATGTTTGAACACGATATGTAAACATCTAGAGTTCATTTCTAAATTTAAATATTTATTTACAAAATTATCCAAAATTTCTGTTTCTACCACCTCTGCAGAGCAAAATTTTTTCAAGTTGAAGTTTATGCCAAAAAAAAAACCATCTAAATACTATAAAGGAATTTAATTTGGCATTATTGTCCTTGAAACACAAATTATGTGAAAAATTTTGATTGTAATAACAACACGGGAAATAAATTAAGGGAGAACTTATTTTCTAGTTAAATATATAATAATTTATGAATTACATATCTTATTACAAATCTAAACATTTCCTGTCCATCAAAAAAAAAAATTCAATCATGACTCATAGTAATTAATACAGTTATCTTTGATATTTTTCCATCTTTCAGTCAAATGAAAACCACTGTTTTATACATATTTTTCAATTTTTGTCATTATAATGTCAAGGCCAAGGTATAAGGTATTGCATATTTATTTAACAATTCATTAACTTGATTTATAATTTTTAAAATATTTGGACATGTCCATTTGTTCTCTTCTCCTGGCAGGCCTAGTCGTGCCTGTTGCTAAAAATTTGTGAATGGATTACGATGGTGTATATTTTACAATTACACAACATGAATCACTGGAAGAGGCCGAATATGAGTCTCTCTCTCTTAACCCCGGAAGGCCCCAGGCACCCATGAGTATGTTGAGAAGGAGAGGCATGGGTATGAAGATTCAGAAAGATAAAGCCAATCTAAAAAAGTGTATCTAGAAAAGAAGTGTGGGTACCTATCACCGTATGTTTCACACCGAATCAAATAGATTAAAAGCCCTAGAATAATATTTAAAAAATCGTACAACTGGAGAAAATATAAACCTGAATTATAAATGTCTGAGACTGTGAGAGACTTAACATGACCCAGCATTCTCTTCTGTTTATAGGCATGGCACAGAGAGAGAAAGCTACTCAGCCCGTAAGGATGATGTATTCTTATCTAACGCCCACTGCAGGTGTGGCGAATAGGACACAGCCAAAGACCATGGGGAGAAATAATGGACTTGAGACTCTCCTGCCACAAAGCAAGATCGGGATCTAACCAAGGAACATTCTTATCCCATTCCCACCTCCCAAGGTAGAAGGTCCTCATCACCTTTGCCTGGTGAGATTTCAGAATTGTGGATCAGACTAGTGTCTGCCAGGTACCTTCTACTCTTCATCTTTTCAAACAGAAGTGTTTAATGAATGCGGTTATTCTGTCTCTGTTCTACTGCTGTATATTTGGAGAGCATAGAAAAGTAACTAACCTTTTAAGTTCATGCCTGTCTAGCGCAAGAGAAATCACAATCAGATTTGATGTGAAGTCTAATGCATCATACCTGGAGAGCCTAGGCTTTGAGCTTGAGCCATGGCAAAACAAAGCTTTTAGACTGGTATCTTTGGAGAGAGGCTGAGTATATTTTGCCTACGGGAGGTAGACTGAGATAAACATTTGGTGATCTGAAGGATAGAAAGTGGTAGTCTCTAATGCTGTTTACCAAACATTTCCAGTTTTCAGCCTCCTGGGCAGTTGTGGTTAAGCCATGTGAGCAGATCTGGCCAATGGGTCATGATGGACGTGGGATGCCAATTCCAGGCTAGAGCTTTTCATTGCTCTGTAAGACTCGATAGTGACAAGCAATGTCTGAGACAGTGGCTGTTTCATCAGCCTGAGTCCAGAGAGAGTAACCTGGAAGTACAGCTTCAGCCGATCTCCAACAGACAAGACAGGTAGATGAGGGAGAAATTACTGTTGTTATAAGCCACAAAGAGTTGGGAGTTGTTACCACATTATAATCTAGACTATCCTGATTGCTATAGTGATATTAAACACGCCACCTTCTTAATGAAAATGGAGCATTTCTCCAAATAAAATAAAGATTACAGAGATTTGATTGTTAAACTAGCAAAGAAACGTTATGCATCATGAATATTAGACCAAATTTATTTTTGAACTGACTTTGTTGGCCCTATGACCCAGAAACATGGGATCCTTTGCCCTGTGAAATCAGGTTAACTTTTAAATTTGAGATCTTTTACCTCATCTGTAGTATTTACAGTTACTGCAGGTGGCACAATGATTTTAGAGTAATGAAAGCTAATGTGGCTAATTTCTCCCCAGGATACTTGGCAGTTTCTCTCAATCTTCTGGTTACTTTCTCAAAACAGCTGGAACTTAATTCTGAAAATACAGAGAGACAACATTGTCCTACAGCTTTTAATTGCCAATTAAGCAGGTTTCAATTTATGAATCTATCTCGTATGTGATTACAATATAGTTTAAAAAGAAGGTTTTTAAACACTATAAAGATTACTTCTTCACATTTCTTACCTAAGTTGTTAGGGTTAATAGGTCTCAATCCACAGCTGTAATAAATAAATTTCTTTATATAACTGCTAAAGAAAAGTAAAATATCTACACTGTTGTATCTCATATCTGTCCAAATTTTAATAATATTAAATTGAGTTTATAGTAATATCAAGCAGATAATTAAATGAAAAAGACATCCTTGTAAATTAATGAATGGATATTAACTAAACAAAAAGCATAAATATCAAATATCATGCATATATCAGAAATATATATGAGAAGTATATATAACATATATTTATAGATATATATACACATATATGTGTGTGTTTTTATATATATACATCAGGTATACTTTTCAGTTATAATCATATACATGAAATCCTCAAATTGAAATTCTCTTAAAGAAAAGCAATAGTATACATGCCAGAGTACAAAATAATGTTTTAAGAAGTATCTTTTGCAAAGGACTCTTGACTTATATTTAGCATTTATTGCTGATATTAGTGAGTCAAATTATTTCACTGTCTCTATATTCCCATAAGGGGGAAAAACAAGCAGTATTTACTCACTTAACTGACTCTAGAGTAAAGAGTTCTTATTGGGTTCCTGTTGTACTTCCAAAGTTAAATAATGTATTATACTAAAATAAAGTTTGAGTAAAGTTTTATTAAACATGATTTTTTGTGTTATTAATAGCATATCGATTTTTACATTCCCCCCCAAGGCCTATTTCTCTCTCTCTCCATGGACTCCAAAAATGGAAGAAGAAATTGAATTTTTTGTCTATATATTAATTATTAAAACTAACAAATACTGATATTAAGATGGTCATAAATTTAAGGGGGGATGATCTTGTTTACTTAAAGTAGAAACTCTTAGTATCAGTCCCCACAGCCTGTCAATCTCCCACAAGGGACACCACCATCTTGTATAGTGCTCCACAATTTTAGCTTTAAAAATTCTGATGCCCAGGACATATCCTGGATCAATGAACCTTTGGGTGTGTGATGGTTAATTTTGTGTGTTCACTTGACTGGGTCATAGGGTGCCCAGATATTTGGTCAAACATTATTCTGGGTGTTTCTCAGAGGGTGTTTTTGGATGAGCTAAAGGTTTAAATTGATAGACTAAGTAAAATAGATTGCCCTCCCTACATGGGCAGGCCAAATTCAGTCAGCTGAAGTTCTATTTTTGATTAGAACAAAAAGGCTGACCCTCCCCTGAATAAGTGGGGATTTCTTCTGCTTGACTGCTGGAGCTGGGACATCAGTTTTCTCCTGTCTTCAGACTTACACTGAAACATCAGGTCTTCCGAGGTCTCTACCCTCCTGGATTTTGGTCTAGAACTACACCATCAGCTCTCCTGAGTCTCCAGATTGCTGAAAGCAGATCTTGGGACTTGTCAGCCTCTACATAACCACATGAGACAATTTCTTATAACCTCTCTCTCTCTCTCTGTGTCTCTCAACACACACACACACATAAATACACACACACACACATTTTCTGTTGGTTCTGTTTCTATGAAGAACCCTACTAACACAGGATAGAATGTAAACATCACTATTTTTAAAACTTTCAGATTGCCTCAGTGTGCAGCAAAGGTTGAAAGCACTGTGCTGGTACATTTAAGAAAATTTACAATTGCTGATCCAAATTTTGTGTGTTTCTGTGTGTGCATGCACATGTATTTTCTTCCCTGTTCCACCATAGGCAAATACTTATTTTTCTGCTGATTTTATCCTGAAATTTATGGGCTTCAGTTACCCATGGGTGGATGATGTGATCCCTTTAAAGGATTCAAAAGGGATAGAGGAAAACATAGGTCTCATCTACTTTTATGGGCTCATTCCTTACATTTCTCTATAATATTTCTACTCAGAGCTGCACAGACACTTTAGACTTTAACAAAGAGTTGGAGAAAGCAAAAGGCCTTATATTAGTGACTAATTTTAAAATGCATGCGAAATTACTTTTTTCCATAATGCAAAGGGGATTGTCCAAAAAGTCAAACTGTTCACAGGATGCCCGCATCAGTTAGTGTAAAAGGCTAAGTTTCTATAACAAAGACACATTAAAACACAGTGGCTTGAGTAAGACATTATCTTATTTCTCTCTCACATAAATTTTCAAGGTAGGCATTCCAGGTCTTGTGGGTAGTTCTGCTGCACCCAGACATTCCAGGATCCAGGGTTCTTCCATTATATTCTTCCACCATCCACTAGGCATTTTCATTATCTGCATAAACAAAGCTGGGTCACTGCGGTTTTGACCTGTCTGAAACAGGAAAAGAGCAGAAAGTGGGCATGGCCATAATCCTATAACACAGGCCTGGAAATGGCATAGTCATTAAAGAGAACTTAGTCACACAGCTGTACATAACAGAGAGTCTGGGATGTGTAGTCTATCTATTCACCCAGTAAGAAAAATAAATGAATTTTGGTGGGAAATAACAGTATCTTCACACAATCATCTGAAAATTCCTGCTTTCTAAGCCACTTCCACTGTGCTGGGTGGGCAGGGGTGTATTTAACTTTTACTGAATGACTAATTTTCTTCTTTTAAACTCCCATAATTTTTATTTTTTATTATAAAGATCCTGACTCATTTCAAAAAATAATTTAGAAATGTGTGTCAAAATTTATAAAATAAAATTGAATAGAAAAAAGTGAGTAGAGAAATAGCCAAAACTTATAAAATACCATAAAATAAAAGCAAACAGCTAAGTAAACTCTATTAGGAAAACAAGGTTAAGACTGTCATATTCTTAGCATGCATAAATGTGAGTGATTACATAATATCTATGGTATGTCCAAAATTCAGCTTTTAACTTCCTAGCAGTAAAAGAAAATAGAGAAAAATTACATTTGCAAGATTCACCACAGCCATTATATAAAATTTACCTGTAAAGGTAGATAACATTTAGTGAGCATTTTTTAGGTGTTTTGTCTCACTCTAGGCAACTTGCTTATATTTGTTCATTTAAACATTGCAACAATCCCATAAAATACGTACTATTATGGACCCATTATTAGGGATAAGAAAGTTGAGGTCCACTAAATTCACCATCATAAAACTATTAAGTTGTATAACTTGGATTTAATATTGGGCAAATCAAGTGCAAAGCCAATGCCCTTAACCACTATATTATAATCCCTTCTAAACATTGATGTTGTTTATTTTTACCTTTTTTATTTTGATGTCCTTATTGATTCGTAGGAATTTTCAATGATAGTGCAAAGAGATTCAGTGTGCACTTTACCCAGTTTTCCCCAATGGTTACATCTTAAATAATCATACTACAATATCAAAGTCAATATGGTACAATACCAAAAGAGATACATATATTTGGTACAATGTGTGTCTATAGATCTTTGTCATGGATTTGTGTACCTACACCTCAAATAAAACACAGAACCATTCCATCACCCAAAGATCAGCTTTCTCCTATTCCTTTATTGTCACATCCAGTCCCCTCCCCCTAACCATCCGAACACTTGGTTAGTGTGTATTTAGTGTTGATGTTATTTTAAGAAAATGACAAACCAAATTGTGCAGAGTGGCTGCACAATTTTAAATTTCCAATAGCAAGTATGGATCAAGTTTTTCTGCATCCTTTCCAACATTTTTATTGTCACTAATTTTTATTTTAGTTGTTCTAATAGGTGTGCAGTGATATCTCATAATGGACTAGCATTTCTTTTGTGCATTCAAACCTGTTTGGAGGCAGTTCAAACTATTCTAGAAATTAGGAGATCTGAATAGCCATCCTGTCTTTGCCTAGAACTAGTTCTCTTACCTAATACAGGTGTATAGGTCCTTAACTTGTATGAATCTCAGTTTTCTTTACTGAAAAGTGAGAAGTATAATAACTATCTCACATTCTTATTACTGTGAAGATGAAATGATAAAACATATGTAAAAGTGTTATTAAATATTATTCTCTTTTGTAACATAAAATCATTGCTTTTAATTCAGGGGAACTTTCCTTTGTAAAGATTTAGGAACTTAGGTTTGTTTCCCCTCCTTTTCTTTTTGGTTATTCCCACTACCCTTCCTCACCTAAGCATTTGCCTATATTTTGCTTTGCCTGAAATGAGAAGTCCCGAACCATTAAAGACATTTTACTCTTTGTTATCATCAACATTCAAATAAAAGAAAGCATCTAAAAATATTTTGCTTATTTGTTCCATATAGTGACAATAAAATCGTAGACTCTCATAGCTTGAATGACATTAGAAATCATCAAGTTCAGCCTTATCATTTATTTCATAGATCATGGCCCAATGACTCAGCCAGCTTAAATGACCTACACAGTTCCCACAACAAATTGAGAACAGTTATGGGAACAATCTCTAGGTGTGTATAGTCCTAGGTAAAGCCACATTCTCACTGGAAGCTGTGCTCCTGCAAAATTCCCCCCACCCTCCATTATTATATCACAGCTTTCTCTGTTTACTGTTTATATCATTGTGCATGTCTCCTTTGGGTCTCACTGCATGCTTCTGGTTCCCATATGCTCACTAATAACGGCTGACATCCTTTCTCCCCTCTGGAAATCCTCCTTATGCCTTGTCGAGTTCCATTCTCATACATACACACACACACACACACACACACTCCTCACGTTCTCCCCAGTCTTATTCCCCCTCTTCAACTTACTGCCTTTAGCCATCGTCCTATCTCAGTCTGCTCCCTTCTCCATGAACAGTTCCCCTGTCTGGACCTTCCATACCCGTCTCCTACAGTTCTTGACACAAAGCTCATAATTATGGCCTTTAATTTTTTCCCCCATCCCTCAGTATACAATCTTTAGCCTTGCATACTGTTTAGGAATAAAGCCTTTTAGTTTTCCTTGTTTTGATTTCAATAATGTTATAATAATACAGTGTGTAACTTTAGGTGTTTGGCTGTTTAATTTCTTATTTTATAATTATTGCTTCACAGGAATTTACAAAGAAATGCATGGAGAAGTCCCATGCACTCGTCACCTAGCCTTCCCTAATGCTAACATACTGCATAACCAGAGTACAATTATCAAAACCAGATTATTGACATTGTTACAATCCATAAAGTTTATTCAGATTTTGTCAGTTACATATGCATTCACATATGTGTGTGTGTGTTTCTGCGTGTAGCTATATGCAATTTTATTATGTGTAGTTTCATGTAACACCACCACAATCAAGATATTTAACTGTACCATCCCCATAAGACTCCTTTGTGGTACCCCCATGGCCACACCCATACTCCCTCAAGGCTTTCCCTAACCCCTTTCAAACACTAATCTATTTCTACCTCTATAACTTTGCATATGCGTTTTGGAGTGTTATGTCTTCTTCAAGGATTGAACTTTTTATCATTCCGTAATGTCCCTCTCTGTCTCTGGTAAATTTCTTTGCTCTGAAATGTACTTTATCTGATATTTATACAGCCGGGCCTGCCTTTTTTCCACTGATGTTTGTCCGGTGTATATTTGTTCATCCTTTTACTTTCTACCTACCTATATTGTTATATGTCAAATGAGCTTCTTATAGACACCATATACTTGGGTCATGATTTTCAATCTCTGCCAATCTCTTTCTTTGAATTGGTGCATTTAGATCATTTAGATTTAATGTAATGATTAATATATCAGAATTTAAGTTTTTATTTTCTATTTTTCTCTGTACTTTTAATTTCCCTGTTTTATTTTTTCTGTCTTCCTGTGGGTTATTGGAACATTGTTTAGAATTCCATTTTGATTTATATTATGTTTGAATGTATCTCTTTGTACATTTTTTTTAGTGATTGTTCTAGCTATTATATTGTATACAAATAACTTATCACACCAGGGTTTAATATTGTTGTAGAAACTTTACTTTCCTTTCCATCCTTTTGCCCTCACCTGTTTATAATTGTCTGCAATATTTCCTCTACATACATTGGGAATCCTATAAGACAGTGTTATAATTTTACTTCAACCATCAAACCTGATTTAGACAGTGCAAGAGGAGGAGGAAAATATATTATCATTATCCATATTTTTACTCTTTCCATTGTTTTTTTTTTCCTTCCTGATGTTCTAAGATTTCTCCTTTTATCATTTTCTTTTGTCTTAGAGAACTTCTTTTAGCCATTGTCTTAGGGTAGGTCTGCTGGCAAGACAAATTCTCTTAGTGTTTTCCATCCAGGAATGTCTTGATATTTTCCTCCAACATCTGATTGGCATCAGTTGACATCAGTTGATTGTCTTTTCTCATTCAGATTGTGGTTTTCCTGAGTTCTTAATATAATGAGTGATTTTCCTGTTGTATCCTGGACATTTTGGTTCTTATGTTAGGAAACTCTTGCTCCTATTTTAACTTTCTATTTTATTAATAACTTGTAGTCACCATATTTAGGTTTAACATGTAGGTTCTGGCCAACTTCTGAGGGCTTTAGTTCCAATAACTGTTTAGATTTGGAACTAAATGACCAATGACAGTTTAGTTTGGAATTGTATTGCCTTTACAATTCTGGTCTCTTTTGCTATCCTGGTGCTTCTGTGGCTTCTGCTCAATTCCTACTGGTGCCACTTGTGGGAGTTGAAGGAGCATCCTGGGTCCTCTTCTGCCTGATGGTAGGGAAGGGGGTTGGGGAGAGCTGGAAGAGGTCAGCCTGGGTGTCCTTATGACACTGAGTGGAGGGCAAGGAGACCCTGGGCTGGCCTGTGGGGACTTTGAAGCTGGTGCTTGAGGTAGATCTCTGCCAGATGGTGCCCTAGGCATGGGGAAAGTGTTGAGCTCCCCACTAGGTCTCTCATGGGCTTGCCCCTCCCAGCACTATGTAGGATAGAATGAAAACCCAGGGAACTCACTGTGCAGTCAGGAAGCATGAGCTTCCTTGTCAGTTTGCTTCTTCTCTGCTCTATGAGTTCTTTTATCATTGTCTACTGAATTATTTCTAGGGCATTTAGTCATACATAGAGGGATGGAGCATGGAAAGGTGAGCTATGCCATCTTCTTCCCAAACTGAAAGTTTCCAAGTGCTTTTGCTTATTAAGTTATTTAATATTTGCAAGCACGTTGAGGTAGGATAATATATAGTCTCTTATTTTCCACATATGATAAGTTAGGGAAGAAAAATAAAATAAAAATTAGTAAGACCCTGGCAAAGACACCAAGGAAGATGAATATATAAGTGAATTACACACATACACATGTGTGCACACACATAGTCAAAAAAAAAAAAAGATGGCTATAACTGTGATCCTAAATATATTTACAGCTATGGTAGCTACTTTAATTACAAAATAAAGCAATTTATAATGAACAAACAAGCTTTTAAAAGTTATTTTGGTATACTTTTCAAATGTCATTAGGATTTGCATATCATTTTTCATAATTTTTAATGGCATTGCTTGAGAGATCAAACTTGGGAAAGTTTTTCAGTTGTGTTATTTTATAATTATAATAAAGAAAACACAGTCTTATGAATTGACTCTTTGTACAAAACAAGATGTGACTAGTTAGCATGACCTAAAAGTAGTATTTCTATGTCTTCAGGCATTGTATTTACAGAAAAGTTAAACTTCTTTGCTTATATATAAATATTGTTCTTCATATAATGATTTTGCTTAAATTCACAGACTTCTTTTTCACTCATGTCTCAAATGTTGTAGAACTTCCATGTTTTAGTGGGAAAATAGTCCTTTGGTTTTATGTAACTAAGGAGAGTGTATCTCAAGTCATGAAAGAGAAATGAAATAATCCTATTAATATGGAAAGAAAGGGATAAAAAGAGTTGCCTCAAATCAGATTATATTCACTGCAGTGATTCTTGACTAAATCCTTGTATGTTGTCTTGCAGTCACTACCTTCAATTAAAAATAACACTCATAATGCAAATAGAAACATTGGTACTTCATTATTTAGTGCTTTCACATACACAGTTTTCATTTTATTGTCATAAATGTCCTATGATCCATGAATTAGTAAGAGTTCCAGTGCTCTGGGCCATGGTTTTCTGGGTTAAGATCCTAGCTCTACCCTTTCGTAGCTGCCTGACTTTGGGCAGGTTGCTTAACCTCAACCTTTCTGTCCCTCAACTTTCTCATCTCTAAGGTAATACAGTTTTCAAGGAAGATTAGATGAGAAAATAAAGGCAAACACTCAGGATAATGCCTGAACATAATAAATGCTTAATAAATGTTACTTATTGTTATCTCAATTTTATACATGAGGACCATCTGGCTTAACAGATAAACGTAGCTCACATGCAAGAAATGGATATGCAGCATATCTTACACTAATTTATTTTGCATTAAAATTAAATGAATTTAAATTTTCTTTAAATGCTTTTGCAGAATTGCATTTCAGAGGTAAAGAAATAGGGAGAGCTGGTAGATAACACTGAAGAAGACATTTATTGCTTGTCACAGAGCAGTCACTTTGGAGCTCAGAACTCATCTTTACAACATCCCTCTGAATAGTAACATAACCCCTTAAGAAACTATGATCTCTTATATTGATAATCTCCTCTTTGGACAAAGGCAGGGATCTGCAAACTATGGGCACCAGACCAAATTGGACCTCTCACGTATTTTTGTATGGCCAGTGAGCTAAAAATAATTTTTACATATGAAATTTTGCAATCCATTTGATGATAGGAAACACTTACTATGAACCCCAATTAAATGAAATATTATCCTCCCAAAAAAGAGTTCCATAATTTTCATTGGTTGACACATATTACAAAAAATTATAATCAACTGCTATGTTTTTAATTATGTCAGTGAGACATTTGTGGAAATGTGTTTTCTCTTTTTATTATATCACATGTTACATAATATCCCTGATTTTGCCTATTGGCCTGCAAAGCCTAAAACACTTACTATATGGTTATTGAAAGAAACAGTTTGCCAACTCTTGCACTAAGTAAGATACTGATGTGACTTTTTTTAAGAGAAAATGGATTTTTGGCCATCAGGCAGGCATTTATGTAGAGTTATATTTTTCCAATAGTGGTTATGAACTGCCTCTGTTCATCAGAGATGATTTTTATCTGATTTTTATCTAAAATATATAATATTTAGCTTTGGGATTTAAAAATATTTATTTTGAGTTTATATTAGACAAGAGTGAATTTCTTTGTAATTTTAGCCTGATATTATGACCCTGTAGGAGGAAGGTCAATCTTTTTCAATCTAGCAGAAGGACTGCATGCAGGAGGTGAGAGGGGTGCCTGTCCCTTCCTTCCTGAGTAACACAGAAAGATTTTTCTTTCCTTTTATGAAAATCCAGGAGGCACATTATTAGACCTAGTACAGTCAAATGATTAGGCAATTAAAAACCATTTACAACTGTATTTCCTGTTCCTTAATGGTGAAATTATTTAAAACTCATTTTAACCTCATAAAACTATTAAAATTTTTTGCTGTGTATTTTCCCTTGGGCTGTTTAATGTTAATGTGTGTTTTTTAAATCTGCATCATTGAGTGTTAACTATCTTTTGCTTTATTTTTTCCACTACAGTTTTTCCTTATTAACAGCATGTTCTTTTTCGTTCTTGCTCAAGTATCTTACATATTTAATGTTCAAATGTCACTTTAAACTACTCCAGTCTCTCCTCCCCAATACATTTTTGTCTTAATTATATATAGAACAAGTCATTGCACCATGCACTCAAATTACAGAATTTGAGAGGCAGTGTATTACAATGTTTGTAAAACGGGGATTGGTGTCAAACTGGAATTCTAGTGCCTACTTTGCTACTTGCTGGAGATAAGAATATAGCCAACTGAATGGATTCCCGTGAGCTTCAGTTTTCGCCACTATAAATCGGAGACAAGAATAGTCCCTAACTCAGAAGATTGTTGTGAAAATTAAAGCAGCTAAGAGATAGAAGGTAACTGGCCCAGTGTTTGGAAAACAGACATTACTTAATAAATATGGTTATATTATCACTAATAACTGAGAAGAATTTATGTTTCAACTGGCCTAATCTCAACATTGTATAAATGAGGAAACTAAGGCAAGAAGATCTAGGTGGCACATCCAAAGCTTCCCAAGCATTCCCACTTATAAGCAGATCCAGGTTTAGAACTTTTCATTTTAATTTCACCATACAACTGAGACAAGCTAATATTGTGGCAATAGAAACCCAACTTCATCCTTTCAAAAGAGTAGTTTATATAGTGGGACATACATATCATGAAACTAATTATATACATCTCCACTGTTTTTTTTTCATGGAATAATGTAGGCCTGGGCAAGGACTGATTATTATAAGTTGACTTTTTATTCTCCTCTTAAAAAATAGCCCTCAGTCCACCCTTTCCCAGGGTTCAGTACAAGAAACTACTTGATCACAGAAACAGTTAATGAAAATATATAACCTAGTTTCAGAGTACAAATAAAACATTTTAGAAATTTTCACTCATTAATAGTGATAGTGGTAATGAAATAATAACATTATCCTTTATTTAATAAGCACCTAACTGTATGCCAGGTCCTGTGCTGTTAGATTGACAGGTATTACCTTAATCTTCACAATAATCATGAAAAGTAGGAATCATTATTCCCATATATAGGCAACATTAAACTGGAAAAAAAACCATAAATATAATATTTTTTAACTGGTGGAGATGTAATAATTAGGACAGGTTGCTGACATGATAATTAGGAAGCCCTTTCCACTTCTGAAGGCCATTTCCTTGGGAAATGAAACTAAGGTCTTGCAGCCTCTGCAGGGTTGTACATGAAAATATTTTGGTGCCCCCTAGAGGTTGGCAGGAATGTTCAATTGTTAAACCCCAGGAATGAGAAGCTGAAGCCAATTTAACAGGTGCTATCTATCATTCTTTGCTGCTTCGTTCTCCGTACTTAGGTAGCTCAGATGCGAACACAGAGTGGCTCTAGAGCAGTGGATCTCAAACTTTAGTGAGCATCAAAACCACGTAGAGGGCTTGTTAGAACACAGACTTCCAGCCTCTACCCTCTGAATTTCTGATTCTGTGGGATTCTGAGAAGTTGCATTTCCAACTACACTCCCTGATGATTCTGATGCTGCTGATCTAGGGACCACACTCTGAAAACCACTGACCTAGAGAATCATCTCAAAGTTAAAGCTCTCTCCAGAAGCGGGTTGGGTTTCAGTATCCTTGGAGTGCTGGTGGTGTGTACCCTAGCTCTTTCCTGCTTCCTTTAGATAATTATAAGCAGTGGGAGCAGAGACACGAACATCTCCTCTAAGAGGGTGATAGTTCCTGAGGAACTATAGATTCCTTGATCTCCAAGAGTTCCAGAAGGTCTATAGATACAGTTGAGTGAAGGAGAATCAATTGAGGCTTGAAGTCAGAGAACTCAGGTTCTGGTTGCAGCTCTACCATTTCATCAGCTGTGACCTGGCTGAAGAACAACATCTTCTGCTGTACAGAGTCAAATAGCAACCATCCCTGTGGTTTTGACTCTAGCAAATAGCTTGGCACTTAGTAGGCGTGGAACAACTTTTCCAAAACAAAGATGTTGTGAGAAAAATTAGATAATTAAATGAACACATTTTGTAACAATAAAAAAATAGACAGTAGCCTGAATTCTGTTAAGCCCAAGGAATTATTCTGTAAGTTTCATGAATTTGATCAAAGCTATTACCGTTATCTACCTTTGTTTTAAAAAAGAGAGAGCTATAACTTTTACTCATATTTACATCGTTTTCATCAATTCTCTTTTCTTACTCCCTTTTCCATGTAAGCCAACTTAACAACCTTTTTTGTCCAAAAATGCAAATTAGGAGAATTTTTTTTTTTTTACTGTATGAGTTTTTAAGTGTCTAAATTGTTTCTAAATTATTCTAGCAACTGGATTTCTTTGCAAGATAATAGGAGACTGAACCTTGACTATAGTGGATTCCACTTCTGCTTAATCCAGGTCAGGATTTATGGAGACCTCATGTGGTGACAAGAGGCACCACAGAAGGCTTTTTTGAGTCTGCATGGAACAGTCAAAGAGAAACTCAGAACTCATTTGGGAGCAAAATAATCCAGAAAAAATTAAGACCTAGAAGTTAATGTTACTGAAACATGCAAAGCTCCTAACAAACATCCTGCAATAATACTAAAGGAATAATATAATAATATTTTTAAGTACAAGAAACCTGATTACTCATGTGTAAATTTCCCTTTATTAACTGAAAAGTTGATGACACAAAAAATGTGCTATGCCTCTCAGGAAATAGTTACAGTGCTCCTTTTTTTTTCTTAATGAAATTCATTGGACATATCTTCTTATTTAAATTTGCATCAAATTTAAAAAAGATATTTCTGTAGGCATGTTGCTATGAAAGTTATTTTAGCTCTCTCTTGGCTTTACACAGAATAGAAAGTAAGCCAGAGAGAATCAAACTTGAACTCATGTCTATGAATTTCACTTACGTAACAATATCAATAATATTACTTATGAATATTTGGAATGCAGGATACATTCCTGTAATTAAAATACAGAACAACGATTCTACGTAGTTGAATACAAACACATCTTGTTGTTGACAAGATATTAAGTTGTGAAATTAAATGAATTAGTGTAGCAATAAATCTATTTTAACCACTTAATTATTGGTACAGACTAAAGAAAATTCACTGGGGGAAAACCCCTTCCTCAATGACAGGTACTTGCTGATTATCTCATTTTCCTTACAAGAAAATGTGATTTGGCTTCCCCTTTCTTCTTTTTAAGGAAGTTACATAACAGACCTCTAACATCTAGAAGGACAAATGAGTTAATAAATGTCAAATGTTTTGAAGTCTTTAAAATTATAGAGCAACATAAATCTATGGCATTAAAATGAGTAATCCTGTGAGTTCCAATTCAGTTTTCTGATAGTACCCTTGTCTTTGGAAATGTCCTAAAAAGTGCTTTAAGTTTTCCAAGTCAGGCAAAATGAGATAGGTAGAGGTAGCCATTATGAAAGGACATTTTTAAAAAATGTAACTAGGAAAAAATGTTAATTATGATATTGGAGAGTATGTTTCTGAGTTAAAGAAATCTGTTAATCATCATGGCACCTACTATGTGCCAGGCGTATTGTTAGATTCTGGAAACACAAAAATGAATTGGATAAGTCCTCTTGCTTTCAAGGAAGCTACAGATAATTATACAAATAATTACTACACTGTAAGGCTGGCATTAGGCTAGGGGCTTGCAGAAATTCCCAGGAAAGCTTTAAAGGCGGAATGGGAGGAGGAAGCAGGAGGTGACGCGTTTTAAATTCAAGGGAAGGAGTCGACTCATTTAGATGTCATTTCAAACCTATAGTGACATTGATTTTGCTGGGGGAGTGGGAGAGTCGTAGCTGTTGCCAGACACACATCACACTAAAGAGACAAGAAGAAACAAGGAAATTCTCTTTCAAAACATAGTGGGAAAAAAATATCTAGAACTGCCCCGAAATAAAGGAAACGTTCTGGTATAATGTTCGTTGCTAGGGATTTATTTTTTCCCTCCTTTCCCCCATAAGAGAGTAAAATCGCACAGACACATTCAAGCCCTTGGAGTTTTGTAAGCATATTGTATATTCAATCCTCAACCGGGCATAGTGTTGTTGAATGTGTGGCTATAAAGAAAGGGTTAAACGGAAGGCGGTGGATTGGAGATGGAAAGGCAAGCAAGAAGATTGAAAAATGCTGTTTTCCAACTTGCAAACACTCTGAACTTTTCAGCTCCCAAAAATACACATGTGTGTGTCTGTGAGCGCAGGCAGATCTATTTCGGTAGAATTTTTTTTTTTAATTTAAATCATAATCTCTCTGTCTCCGTCTCTCTCTCTTTTGCTGTGTTGCAAACACCGAGCAGCCCCCTTAGGATCGCAAAAGCTGCAGCAGAGGCACTGGCAGCGCTATTTATTTATGAGCCACGTTCAAAGCCGCCCTCTCCCCATTCTGCCCTGCAAGCGACCATCTCTGAGCCCGGGTCACCTCTGGGGCCAAGGAGTTGGAGGCGGAGTCGGGAGAGCCCCCTTCCTCCCGCAAACTTTGCACGGGCGTGGGAGCGAGGGCGCGAGCCGGGGAGCACGGGAACGCGCGCCGCCCGCCGCCGCCGCCTCCGCCTGGCGCAGGCAGCCCGGGCCTCACCTCTTCCCGGAGAGGTGCGGGCTCCCAGCGCGCAGCCAGTGGGCGGGGTCGGGCCTCGCGGGGCGGGGCCACGGGGGTGGGGGCTCGGGCGGCTATATAAGGCCCGCGCCTGCTTAACTTCGGACTTGCGGTTATTTATTTAGGAAGCGCCCGGACGGCGGAGGGTGGCGGTGGCGGAGGCTGCCGCAGACTGTGGTTAAAAAAAAAAAAAAAAAAAAGAGGCGGCGGCGGCCGCGGCAGCAGCGGCACCGAGTGATGGGAGCGCCAAGGCTCCCGGGCGCAGGCCGGAGCTGCCGCGCTTTCCCGGCACGGCGGGAGTGCTGAGGAGAAAGGGGAGCGTCCCGGGGCCGCAGCCGGCTCCTGCGGCGCGGGCCGGGTTTTTGTTTGGCTGCGCTCAGCGCCAGGCTGCCGGAGAGAGCAACTCCAGTTACAACAACAACCCACCTTCCCTTCAGCCAAACGAGACTTAGCCTGCTGCGTCCGTCCTATTGTTTAGACACTTGCCAGAGACTCCGGAGTCGACAGAGCCACCGAGCGCCCGCTCTGTGTCGCCGTCTTCCCTCTCCCCCACTTCCCTCCCCGGAGCGAGCAAGACGCACGGAAAGCAGCTGGGAGAGGGGAAGGGGCTGGAAGGAGACGGACTGCCCGGGACTGCAGCCGCCGAGTCAGGTGCAGCGCGAGGAGCCGGGCGGCGTCGCGACGTCGGCTGGTGGACTCCCACTGTGGCCGTGGGGCACTGGATTCAAAGCCTGGGAAAAGTTCCTGCACTTTGAGAAGGAAGACCCACTTGTGGGAGGCTGCCAAGCGGCGGCGGAGAGGCTGGGCCCGCCAGGAGCAGGCTCTTGCTTCTTCCACCTTTGCCATCAGGTGTCTGCTGCGGAGCTGCGGCGTATCCGGGAGACGAGAGGAGCTGATACACGCGCGCACGCACGACTGTCTTTCAGCTGCCGCCTGGGCTGTGCCCCGAGTAACGGATACCACCCGCCCGCCTGCCACCTAGCCATTCTCCAGGACGCCCCAGCGGGACCTGGGTCTCAGACACCTCCACTTTGGCCTTTCCACTCCTTCCGGCCTGCCTGCCCCAGCCAGTCCCACTCGGTCATCGCAGGAGCTGTCGTCCTCAACTTGGCCTCTTGGATTTCCTCTGCTGGGGTGCTGACTAGTGGATATTCCTGCCCGACTACGACGGTCCGACTGCCCTTTTGTCTTTCCTGCGTGACCTCGGGGCAGGCCCTGGTGCAGAGCGTCGCCAAGGACGCCGGGCGGGAGGCGGGATTGCCTAGACATCCTTCAGCGACGTGCATGTGTGTTGGCAAACCATCCTCCGCTGTCGGGAGATTTCGAGGGCCGGTCCGGGCTGCGGCAGAGCCGTGGGCGGGAGAGAGGCCGCGAGAGTGAGCGGAGCCCGCCGGTCCGCAGCGCCGCCCTGTGCCCCCCGGGCTGCGCGTCCATCCCGTGCGCCCCCCGCGCGCCATGCCCAGTCGCCTGGCGCGCTCCGCTTCGCGCTCGCGGCGCTCCTACGCCTTCTAGCTTCGGAGAATCCACTTTGGAGCCACCATCCCTATTGAGCTCCCTTCTTCTGCCTCGTATCCTCCCCACTGGAATCGGATTTGCAGGGGGTGCGTGGGCTCAGAAAACATCCCCTCCGTCCGCACAACCCGTCCCTGCATATTCGCGGTTGTTTGGAACCCCAGCTCTTTTACCGCCAAGTTGATCCTTGTGAGACAAGACGCGTTCTCTTCCACGCTGCTCTCGGGGTCTGCGTGCAGCCTTGACCAGGCCGATTGATCTTCAGGACCTAAAGTTGCTCAAGGAGCTCCCGCCCTGCCAGAGGGTGGAGAGGGAGGTGGGAGGCGTGTGCCTGTGTGGGCTCCAGAGCTTTGAACATTATTAGTTTCCTATTATTTTGTACACATTTCCCCTGGCACTCTGGGCTGCTAGCCCTACGCCGGGTACTGGGCCTCAGACACTGCGCGGTTTCCTCGGAGCAACCAGCTAAAGAAAAACCCCCCGGCGCCGGCGAGGGAGGAGGCGGCGGGGGAAGATGCGGGACGTTGGCTGGCAAACGCTTTCCCTGTCGCTGGGGTTAGTGCTGGCGATCCTGACCAAGGTGGCGCCGCAGGCGTGCCCGGCGCAGTGCTCCTGCTCGGGCAGCACGGTGGACTGTCACGGGCTGGCGCTGCGCAGCGTGCCCAGGAATATCCCCCGCAACACCGAGAGACTGTGAGTATGCGCTCTTCGCCCTCCCCCTCCCCATCCGGGTCTCGCACCCCTGCCCCTAGACCCCGGTCGTGGCGCAGGGTCCTGTGTCTAGGACAGTCCTCACTAGCTGTTTTGCAAGCGCATCCTGGGGTTAGGCTCTCCTGGAGGGCACTGCCCAGGTAAGGGCCACTGTCCAAAGAGGGGCGGGTCCGCTGGCAGCTTCGCTTGGTCCCTTTTCCCCGCTCTCGTCCCAGCACTCGCAGCCCCTTGCGGGCGAGTTCTCTCAGGCTGGAGACCTAGCGGGGAGATGGGAGACGAGTACTTGCGGATACCTGGGACAAGTGAGGCGCGACTTGGTTACGTAGACTGGGTAAACGGAGTCACCTTGCGGTTAGCAGCATTCGCAGGTTGGTTTCAAAGCGAAGTCCCCGCTCTTGTCGCGGGCTGGCGCGCAGGGGCCGGTTGGGGGACTCAAAAGAGAGAAACTTCCGCTCCCTGGCTTTGTGTCGCCCTGCTGGGAAAGAAGAGAAGGGAGAAGTGGTCGTGGGGCTCCTGAGGGTGCTTCTCACAGACCGCGGAGTAAAGGGGGCCCCAGGACTACGATAGCTCGCGCAGTAGCCGCGCAGAGACCCCGCGACTCTTTCCCCCGCCCCTTGCTCCTCCGGGGAGGAGGCGGCGGCGTCAGGCCTTAAGGGACTGTCTGAGCGGGCGACTGCGGCGGAGGACCTCGTCCCATCGCCTAAGCGAAGTTAGTGCTGGTTCTCCAACGGGAACCAGCCGAACCGGGACTGACTGCTTTGGCAACCCCGCGGCCATCGGCTGCCCCCTCTGGCACTATCTGCGGAGCCCCTGTGTCCCCCATCCACCTTTCTGGCAGTTTCTGCGCCCCTTCACGTGGCAGCAGCTCCCCTGCCTTCTCCTCTTCGCGCTCTGCTGCCCGCAGACATCCCCGCCTCCCTGTCTCTCTGAGTCTCTAATGAAGAAGTAAACGCAGACCCTATGCTGACGGCCCACGCGCTCCTGGTGGGGCGCTTCCCGAGTTCAGGGAAGTGGAGCATGGAGGCCATTCTCTTTGTCAACGCCGAGGCCGCAGCCCCGCACCCGCCCGAACGCCTTGGGCGCGCTCCGCTCTCGCGGTTGCGCGTGGGCCGGGCAGGAGCGGCGGGCGCGGGGCGAGGCCGGCCGGGGCGAGCGCGCCTGCTCTCGGCTACCGCGGCCTCTTTGACCCCAGGTGTGAGGGTTGCGGGCCGCAGAAGGGACGCGCTCTGACCGGCACGTCTCCACCCGCACGGCCCCCTTCACCTCGAGTTGCCCTTCTCCTTACCCAGCCCACTTCTCTCGCCCTCAGTTTAAAGGCCCAAGTTGAGACCTTTTTTCCTTTGCAAAAGGCTCCCCTACCTCCAGCCTCACTGGGTCGCCCCCCCCCCACTCTTTCCCCTCCCTCCTTCCCAAGCTCAGTGCTACGCCAGTTGGGGCCCTACCAGCCGTGTGTTGTCAAGATGTGATCCACATCTTGTCTAGGGTGGGGGGTGGGGATTCTTGTTATGTCAAATAGCGGGTAAAAGACCTCACCAATTTTAGGAACCACTCCATGGTACTCTGCTCCCCGTGAAGAAGTGGGGTTGGGGGAAAGGAAGAGAAGCAACTCAGAATTCTGTTTTAGCACTTGTCATTTCATGCTACTCAGAACAGTTTAAAGTCTAAGCACTAACATGTCTTACTCAACAAAAAGGGAATGCACTGGTGGGGGGGCAGTAGCCATTGAATTTCAGGTCTTTGAAGAAAAAATACCTATAAGAGATAGACAAAGAGTTTTAGAAAACAGTTTACTTGTTTCTGGCTTATAAAATTCTATCATTAACAAAGTAAACACTTTAAATGCAGATTTCTGAGATGATGTTTTAAAGTTAAAGATGAGAGAGAACTTACTTCCATAAAGAACATGCAAACCGCGGCAAAGCCTGGTTTTACTTGAAATGATTGGAAACAGGGCAAATTCAGATCTTGACCTGAAATGCCAGAAAAGGGGAGTGTGACTCACGAAAGGAAAGTGGTGCTGAAATCTGGACAAAAATGTCAGGGCCTGAATACTATTTCCATTCTTGCCCCCTCTAATAGTTTTCACTTTACAGTCACAGCGGGGTACCCTGAGCTGCAAATGAAGAGTTCAGTTTTTATACAAACATAGAATTGTTGCAAGGTAAATGCCTATAAATGCAAGTCTTTGAAGTGCAGCTCTTTTGATGGCACTAACTTTTTTTCTTTGCCTTAGAAAGTTTAGCCTCCATGCTACCTAAGGATAGTGTTCTGAATTTTTAAAATTTCTTCATAAATAGTATAAGAAAATTGTGCATTTATCTTCCTGAAGGGAACTTTTTGAGGGTGTGCCTATCAATAATAGTAAAATAGCAGAATACCTGTGAAATGAATATACCCACCCTTATATAAACAAAAATCAAAAGCACTCCCATACACACACTCAAAAAACACACACAACACAAGCGAACTTTTTGTGATAATGTAACTACTTCATTTTTTTGTCATATGCCAGCAAAAATGAACTTTGTAAACATGTTGAGTCATTTTGAAAATGTTCTTTTAATGGTTCCCCCTTCTCTCTCCCATTTACTTTGTAAACAAGTAATTGAACTAATTTTTAGTCTTAAAGTTCTAACTTACTTTGAATTTTATTTTGTTTAACCACATATTGACAGAAATAAAATAGAACTATGATTTTCTGGTTTTCTCTTAGGGATTTGAATGGAAATAACATCACACGGATTACGAAGACAGATTTTGCTGGTCTTAGACACCTAAGAGTTCTGTAAGTGTGTCCTTCCTCTGTACTTTGGAGATTTTTTTGGTTTTGTTTTTAAGATTGCTTATTTTGAATTGTTACTGGTCTCAGTTTTTACAACTTTTCTGATGACAGGAACATAAAAACTTTAAAAGGTCATAGTTTCTTTTGTGTTTATCATTGTACTACAACTTTTAATAAAGATTTGGGCTTTTATTTTAAGATTGGATGCATGCCATAGAAACAATATTCTAGAAATGACCTCAAAATTTTGTTATACCATACCCTAAGTGCCTTACGCACATAAAAATATAGAATAATTGCTTTCACAATATGAATAAGTAATGCGAGACATTTGATACTTTTAGGATTTGAGATTAGCTAAAAATATATAAGTGGAGCTGCATTTTATTATTACTGAGACAAAAATGTTCAGACTTTTTTTAGCAAAGATCAAATAGATATAACTTCAAACATTAAAATTAAACAACCAAGCTTTTCAGTGGAGTTTTTGGTGGAAAAATGGTTATCTGTAAAAATGCATTTGTTATATTTTGAGTTAAGTTTTTTTATATTTTATATCTTTGTAGCTTTTATAAAATTGCTGCAGTATGATTACTTCTTTAATTAATGGGTTAAATTAGCTGTGAGTAAAGCAACTCTTGAGAATCAATGTAATGTAAAATTGTTTTTACCCACAGGATTGTAAATATTGACATCTCAAAAGCCGTATAGTTTTGACCACTGTGTGTTTATTGTTCATCTTTTAAGAGACATATTTTGGCCATTATGGATTCTTCCAATTGCTGATGTGTATCCATGTCAGAACTGAAGTATGTGTATGATGAATTACTGTACATTGATTCTTCACTTAAATTGAAAATTGGTATACCAAAAAACAGCTATAAAAGCTGCAGTATCATGGGTTGCTCCTCAGATATGCTATAGTTTAAGGGTCAGAGTTTTGACTAGTAAATCTTGAGAGAAATTGCATTCGTATTTTCTATGAAAGTTTTGTGATGTGGACACTGCCATTTCCCCTTCCTGAGTGCCTTCAAATACGTCATCATTAAATTTAATATTGGCTCTCAAATCAGAGCAAAATTTAACTTTATGAAAGGGGAAGAGGTTGCACGTTTTCAGTTGCTGAATTGAAGTTTATTTAGATGATGAGTAGTAATACTAAGAAGCATGTTATATTTTGCTTTTCAGTCAGCTAATGGAGAATAAGATTAGCACCATTGAAAGAGGAGCATTCCAGGATCTTAAAGAACTGGAGAGACTGTAAGTATTTTCAATTCCGAACTTATGACAACATAACTGTATTTTTAAAAATACTTGAATTTCAAGGATCATCTTCAATTTCATGTGTTAGCTTTTGAAATGTTTTTTGAAAGAAAAAGAAGATGAATGAGTGGTTTTCAAACTAATTTACAACAAGTAGAGTTTCTGGATAAAAGGTACTAACTTGTAACAAAGAACAAAAATACAGATTTACTTTCCTCAGACACTGATTTCCTTGGTGACCATTGCGTTGGTACTTAAAGATGTACATGTTTTTCTTACTTTTTATCTGGTTGGTTTTATTTGCTTATGTGGAAAGAAAGGTGGTTCTTTTATTTGCATTAATGGTGCATTATGGAAAAGAGAAGTTTTGCTAATGGTTATTTTAACTTCCATGCTATTGCTTTGTGTGTCATTAGTGACATTTGAAGAAATATTTTAAATGCTTACTGATTAAAGGTTTGCTTTTTGAATTTAACACTTACGGTGAACATTGTGAATAACTTTTATAGTTTTATTTCATTATTCTATGCTAGCTTTTTAAATATTTCTGCTGGAAAAAATCAGCTAAAGATTATTAAAGTAAGAACTGTTATCAAAGTGTGGTCATTTAATGTTGATTCTTTTTTTCCAAGAAGATTAAATATAGACTTTGGACTTGAAGATATACTTTTTCAGACATACAATCTAATGGATTTATATGTATGTTACTTGAGTACCATTTTTTAAATGTTTACAGTGTATGTCTACACAAGACAAAACCTCTGTCTGAAATAATTAGGATAAATTGTAGACTTTAATTTGAAGTATGAATTCCATGTCTTATTTGTCTTGATTATTCAAGTTTGGTATGTTTGAATTTTAAGGGCAAGTAAAAGTCTATTAAAAGTAGGAACAATTATTTTAGTAAGAGTTCATGCCTGCCCTAATAGTCACTTTAAGTGAAAATAAAATTTTTCTTTAAAATAATGAAATATGTTTATTTTAGGCATAACACAAATTCAGATTCACTGGGCCCACGTGCAGAAATTAATTTGGTGTAATTGTCCATAAGTGGAAAAATGGTTTGTCAACTTCTAAGATGTTTATAGACATATAGACTACATTTTTATAACCTCAAGTAAAACACAGAAATGTCTACTTTATATTACTGTAAAGCTTTCTCCATGATAAATATTACAATAAAGAGAATGTAATGGTGGAATTCAAAGTAAATTTAAAATCACTACATTCAGCTAGTTTTTTTGGGAAATAAAAACAAGATAAACATTTGATTGAGTTCATAACAAAGTTTATAAGTTCCTAACCTTATCTGTAAATGTATAAAAATACTCTGAAAGTGTGTATTCTTTGATCTCCTTCATAGGCTATATGAATAGCTAATTCCTAATGAGTAACTTAGAAAGATATTTTAATCCATTCATTTAAAAAATATCAATATAATTTAAATGTTTAGTAAGATGAATAGATAATATAATTTACCATTTAAAAATTAACAGTTATTTTCAAGAGTAACTTTTAGTCATTACATGGAAATATCTATATTTTGGTTCTTAAACAATTTCCAAATCATTGAAGGAGTATTGATGGCTTTTCATGAAGTCTGTATTTTGGTTATACTGTAGTTCTAAATATTTTCAGGAACATTGGAACTAAACAAACGTTCTCATTATTTTCCAAGCCACTTCAGAGTATCATCTGAACTTTCATGTTGAATAAATTAACTTTTCTTAAAAATTGTTAACCAGATGCTCTGTGATCTGAAATTTGATTAGAGTTGTAAGTAGGTACTATTTTTTGACTTTACTTCCCCTGGGAATGTCACTTCATCTCAGAACAATTTTCTGTTGTACTAAGACTAAGTCAGATGTTTCAGAGTGGGAGGAGGATTTGTAATTTTGAATGAAAACTAATATATATGCAGGACTTCTTTAAATCACCCCAGCTGTTGGCCAAGAGCAAATATTTCATATTTGTGAGGAAAAGCTGAGAAAATTCCTTTTGTTTACAACTGCCAAGTCCATCTGATGGAAGCACATTGTTATCTGACAGCCAATTCATCTCCTTGGGACTCTGGAATTCAAAACCATTTCTTAGGAACATTGAGGATACACTTTTCAAATATTTATTTTTTTTAAATACATTAAATGGCAAGGCAGTTTTGCTAAAGAATGCATTCAAGTTATTGTGAAACAAACTATTTCAAATTTTGTTCAGTATATTGTTTTAAAAAATAAAAACAAAAACTACACAAAGAGTTCCATAGTCAAATTACTATGGCCTGCAATATGTATTGTTATTTCAGTAATTATAATGAACATCACAAAAATTTCTTGCTTTTTCAAAAAGCTGCAAGAAACAATGTGAGAGATAGGAAGTAATCAATGAATCAACTTTTAACTGTGTGTTGTGTAAACTTTTTATTTTTTAACAATTTAGATGTGAAATTTTAAATTGGAGCTCAAAATTATGAAAAGGTATATAGCAGTTTTATGTTGTAAATGCCATTCATAAAGTGAATAGTGATACAATTTTCATTCCTTGTATGAAGAACAAAACAAAATAAAACCATTAATTTCGTTTGTGTGTAATTCATGGCTCTAAGTTATTTTCATTTTAAAATGATAAAATTAAAACAATTCCAAATAATATTTTGTGACTATTGAAGAGTTACAAGGTTTTTTTTCTTATTTTATGTTGATGACGTTTTAACTTGATCTAGAGATAGAAGACAAATCTGAAAACTGAAGATAAGGTCTATGCCTTTTAAAAAATTCAACTTCTTAATCTGTAAGAAACACGGTCATGTTGTTGATTTGAATTTAATTTTAGCATGGAATGAGAAAGTCATTATTTGTAAATCAAAGCATTAGAGCTATGAAAGAAACATATTTTTCCACTTCAAAGAATGGATGAAATACAAAATTTTCAGCCAAAATGTCAAGAAGTAGATGAATGTTAAAATCCTCCCTCCCTCTCTCTCTTCTTTTCTTCCTTTTTTAACACACTCCCTTTCTCCTCCTCCTTCTTTCTAGTGTATAGAAAACAACATCAGATGACACATCATGATCAGAATGTGGTTATGAATCACTGTGAAAGGAATACGTTATAAGCACGCCTACATACCATGAGCACACATTGTTTCCTGTTTCGAGAGTTTGCTACTATACTCCCAGACCTAACATGTGCAGTGGCAGGTGTTCTAGGATGCTCTGTATTGCCAGCAGTACCCGTGTATCTAGGATGAAAATGAAGCCTTGAGAATGTTCCTCCTGTAGATTGTATTAGCAGGTCTCCTATTTAATCAAAATGTTTAAATAAAATCCAATGTGGATAAATGACTAGTTAAGACAATGGAAATTAATTGAGGAAAAAATCGAGCTACAAATAAGCTATAGTAAAGAATCGGAACACTTGTGAAGTATACTTTTTGAAAATACTTCACAGAAGATACCTGTGCATATCTGCAATAAATTCTTTCTCCATGCAAAATTATTCATGCAAGATATTTCTTGGCTGGTACATAATGTATTAGAGGGTTAAAAAAATAACACTGGAAAACAGCAATTCTGTGGGCTGGTGTAAAATTCTGTTGTTCACTTGGAGTTTATGGAATGATGCTGCAGGCATTAAGTTCTATTTTATGGCCTTTTATGGGGACCCAGGCCACATCGGGGTTCTACTAGTGAAAATCACCCTCTGCTTTTGAAAGTTCCTTGATAACACAAGTGCAAGAGTAAGAGAAAGTTTTTGAAATTTTTTAGAGTTGTCATTTTTGGGACATTTTGTTATTTACTTCAAGACTTAAAAAATGAAATGCATATATGCCTAGATTATGTTAGTGAGAACCAATAGCATACCATGGAAAATCTTGGATATTAACCTTTGCATGAACATTACAACCATCTTATACCCTTAAAATATGGAAATTGCAAAAGTGATAAAGGCAAGCATGTGGAGTGTTCATTTTTTCCCACTAATGATGTGTAAATGTGTGCTTTTAAGACAAATATTGCTTTAAACTTCCCAGTTTTAGTATTGTTGGGTTTGAAATGACATTTTTCCCACTAGCTTTGTCATTTGATATGCATTTTTGCTTGAAAACTGAGTTCTAAAACTCTTATTTTTATAACAAAGCCATGTAAGGAATCTTGGAAAAATAAAGCTGTTATCTTAGATATTTTAAAGTTTCCACCATTTTAATTTAGAAAAATCTAAATCCCTTTACAGTAGAACCTAAATTTGACTGAACACTACACTCTGATGAAATGATATCTAACAGGCAAATTTATTTATTTTTTTATTTATTTATCTTTTAAGGTGGTACCGAATTAGTTCTCCCGGCATGCATACGCCATTCCTAAGCGTGTCACAGGCACTGTGAGTAAGGCTGAAGAACTGTGATGCTGTAGGTTTTTTGTTTGTGTCTTTACACATGAGTTCAAGTAGAGAATATGTTGTAGAACAGGTCTGAAAGAAAACACTGTTTATCCTCTGTTCATCAAGAATCTGGAGAACCCCCCTTCTGAATAGTCCCACAAGTTTATAGGCAACAATAACACATACCTTTTCTTAATGTAAGGGCAAACTAACAGTGCTAATCTCCTTGGAAAAGAATTTGAGCCCATCTTCAAAAGAATTGTTTTCTGGTATCTATACACCTAAGTTTAAAATGACTGCAGTCATTTTCTTGTAAAGTCTCTTTAAAGAACACCTCAAAGTGTTCATGAGCGTGAGAAAATGAGTATGTACATTGCATGAAATAAAAATGCTCTAGAAATTGGGATATCCATTAAATGTAAATTATTTTCACCTGTAGATAAGTGATATGGACTACTTTGAATTATGTTTCCTGATTATATGGTCAGAGAAAGTTTTAATGCATTTGTGCTATTACAAGTTTAGCAAAGCATTGAATACATCTGAGAGGGTTTCTCATGCAACGTCTTTTATGGGCCTTGAAGTTGAACAGTGGTGAGAAGGCCCGTTTGCTCTTTGTGGACCATTTTATAAATTCTGGAGAAGCAAGGCTGTTTATTTTTCCCACATCTGTTTTGGGCTCATCCTTTGTGACAGTGTTTGCTGGATGCTGTGTCCTTTACAACTCCCCTGAAATGAGTAGTTTAGTTTGCACTGTTACAATGTATTTGTGGAAGCAGTGAATGTCAAATATTTTACATTTAATTCTGTCTTTCATTCCTTTTGGATACCTTTCTGCTTGAATTATGACTTCTAGACTGAAGTTCACAACTTTACATAGAATGAGAGACTTTTTCTGCATGGACTTCATATATATTGCAATTATCTTTTTTTCAAAGCAAGTTTTATTTGCTGCACTAGAGGAATATTGGTGAAAATGCTTTCAGAGTAAAAACTTGGTAACAATAGGGCTGATTTGGTATTATCAAAATTAGAATATTGATTTATAATAACATTTACAAAAATATTTGGTTGTTCTCTTTACAGTGTCCATCCATTCTGGCTGCAGTTGGACAGTTATAGAGTCCTGGCTATGTGCTGCTTGTTTTAGGTTCTGGCAATAAAGCGTGTAGATTATCTAGATACCCCTGTTCTTAGGCACCTTGTAACTTCATCTGCTGGTACTTGGTGTCTCATGGAATACCAGGCAAATACTCATTGACTTTATTGTTGGTTATGCTTCCTAAGGAGATGCAGTCTCCCCTTCCCCCTTTTAAAATGGGAAACATTAGGTAAGAGTGACATCAGAAATCCCTTGGTTTCAATTCTGCTGAGAGATCTTGCTCACATTTATATATCTTTCAAAACTTCAGTTGCCTCATCTTTAAAACAGGGATAATTATTATTATATCTCATAGTGGTGATACATGAATTAAGTGAGATAATGTACATAGTTTCACAAAATGCGTGGCATATAGCACTTAAAGAACTATTACTATGCATTATAGCACACCTCTCTTGTTTTTAAAAAGCTGAGTTTAGGAATTATTTTATCTTATCTGAGCTGCTAAAGTGTGCATATAATAAATCTGACTTTTTTGCATTCCTATTTACTGTCATTTCATGCTGATTTTCTTCTTACCATAGTATATGATCAACAGAAGAGATGTGAAGAAAATTCAAATTCCCCTTAAAAGTTTGTTTCAGAGTGTTTTTCATAATCTCTCTGAATCTGCAGAGAAATATCAAAAAATAAGGGGACAAAAGAGGAAGCAACATTTGTATTAGTGTTGGCCTTCCTAACATGGAAAACAAAGGATTTAAATTATCATTGATATCACTGCTATAAATATAAACTTTATTTTAATTATGTAATACAAGATAGATGTTAAAACCTTTGCTTTAAAAATGTTAGAATAAAAACATTTTAAAAAGAGAAGTGGAACTTGCCTTGAGAAGAAGCCAAAAGGGGGAGGGAATTAGTTCTACTCCCCATGGTTTATGTATGAGAAATAAGAGGTTATCAAACGCTTATTACAGGCAGCTAACAATACCTTATATTTACAATGACATGTAAATATGAAGTGTAAAATTTTCACTGGTTTTGGTAAAATTGCTTTCATTTTACATTTGAATTAGATGAAAGGTTGTGAATATTAATTGAATTGAGTTGAAAGTTGCAAAAAGTAAAAGACTATAACCTCTACCAAAGGACAAGGGCCACAAGAGCAGCTGGCAGAAAATAGTTTAAAACAATGCTTGTCAGTAATGCCCTTCAAATTGAGATTGTTAAGAACCAGCATTTCAGAAGCTGTGGTGTTTTGTCCAACACAGAAATATCATTCACTTCTCTGAAAATCACACTGAAAAATAGCTGGTAGCACAGAGCAAATGGTTATTGGGGTCCCTTCTCATCTTTGCATTGAGAGAAGGTATCTCAGAGAGATACATTACACACCTTTCTGGAACTGTGAATTACAGTCTAGAGAATTCTCAAACAGTCCTAGGATCTTGTGGGCAGATTCCATCCAGGAGTGATGACACAAAAGATAAATGTCACTATACCTCTATTTCTCCTTTGGCACAATTAGTTGTCCCTGCTCTGAACAGTGGTTAATTGACTCACCTGGTCTGTTTAACAGTGCTAATTTATTTTAGCTTCCATAAATAATATTATGCAATGTTTTAATACGCTGTGTGCTTTCCTATTCTGGGACTATCAGATTTTTAACTTCAACTCATTTACATTGGAGTTCTTATTGTGACATTATCTCTTCAAGCCATTGAGAGATTTTCTGTGGCATTAGAAACTAGTCTGCTTTTTCTTCAGCTCTATTTAGTAATTGTTATGCACCTTAATATTCCTTAAAGAAATTCTGATTTTTTTAAAAAAAAGCTCTTCAGTTTTTAGGATTTAATTTCTGGTTTATTACACATGAATCTCTCCTTTAAATTTTTTCCATAATTGAATATTTTGGAAGTTTCACTTTTTATCTTAATGTTTGTATGACCATTTAACCTTAGTACTGATGGAAAGGAGAATGGAAGGAACCAAAAGAGTCCTGATGCTCTTTTAAAGAAAAAAAGGCAAATTTATACTGTTTTTTTCTATGCATATAATCATATCACTTACTGTTATCTGCCCTTTTTTGTGTGATACTACCTTGTCTTATGCTCAAAACAGAAATGCGTCATAGTTGGTTTAGGCATATTAATGATCACTCATCATAACTTTCATGAAATAATGATATACTACTTGAATTCAGGGAAATGTTTTATACATATTTTCATTTTTCTCTCAACTTTAGTTATTTTAAATAGGTGTTTAAACTAGTGAACTGAGCTATACCTAGCTTTTTAAAAAAATAAAACTTTTATTTTCAGGTGATTAATTCATAAATATTTAAGTACTGGACTATATAAAACTATGTGTTTCCTTAGGAAGAGTAGGTGAGAAGGAAAGTTTCAGCATTACATTATTTTGAATTATTGCTTAGGAATGTTTAGACTGTTACTTATTTTGCGAGGAGTGATTCAAAGGGTATGTGTTGGAGTCACACCACCTGAATTTAAGTCCCAGCTTTCTGTCTTGGAGGTGTGTGCCTCTCTCCAAAACAGCAATAAGAATTGTACCTATTCATGGAGATGTTGTGAAGGGTAAACCAGAGAACTCATCAACCATCACATTGTAAGCTTAATATGTGTTAGCTATTACTTGTGGAGTGAATTAAGAACCACTGGGAATAAGAAAATGATAATAATAATCAAGAAAAAGACACTATTTGTACCCAATTTGAAATATGTACTTTCTTACAATATATGAAATTATACTGATGTAGACCGCTTAACAAGAAATCTGGTAGCAGCTGTCAAGTCACGTTTGTCTCTTCGTTTGTTTAAACGCATTTATTCTTTCCAACTTTTAGGTGATATTGAGAATGTGTGGTGTAGGCAAGGAAGTTGGTGGAAGGGAAAGGAGGAAGTTGCTCTCTGGGGCATATGAAAGCAGGTTTGATAGTGGGGCTTTGGTCAGCTGGAAAGTGACATGAAACCTAAGGCAGGTACACCAGGGAGTATGCCAGAGAATAATTGTCTAATATAAAATGCATATGCTAGCACCTTGCTGAACTATATCAGAATGCAAAGAGAACAGTCTGTTCTCTCTCAGCATTTCCTAAACTTTCCTGGCACTTAGTAGGTTCTTAGACTTCTCTCTGTGCCTTTTGGTATGGTTCAAAACCTACTAAGTGCCAGGGAAGAAGGGAGGGGTTTAGACTTTATACTTGAAGAGCTCACAGCCTAGTGGGAAAGAGACCAGTACATGAATAAATATAATACAGTGTAAGGGACTCTTACTTACCAAATGCTATGGGGACACAGCCAAAGGAGGCATTAATTTTATGGAGGAGAATCAGGGGAAGTTTCACAGAGGAGGTAAGAAAATACCATTTGAAGAAAAGGCAAAGCACTCTATATGGAGAGCTGCCTCTGCAGGGACTAGGGCCTTGAGGAACATGCTTATTCTGACGGGAGAATCACAGATGAGGCTGGTTAATCTCGTGGCTTTTATCACCTTATGAAAGCTCATCTCTGCCATTTCAGAAATTGGGATTGGCTCTTTGGGCAGTGGGGGTTCTTCTAAGAGTGGTTACTTTCCTAGAAAACATTCTCATTACCACTATTGCAAATATCTGTAATCTATTTTTTTAGAGACAAATATAACGAAATAATAATTAAGCTGTATTTTATTGAAATTGTATAATGGTAGACTCTGGAAGTATTCCTTCCTGAATCATGTCCAACAGAGAACAAATGAATAAAAGCTTTTGGATTCACTTTAAATTTAACCTTGTTATGTGCTTTATTCATAAAAATTAGTGTAAGTGGAAAGTAAATCCACCCTTTCACCACTAATTTTACTATTTGCCCCCTACTTGTCTTGGCATACATTTTTATTAGCATACAGTTTATTAAGTGCTGAGAATGTTTCTATGGACCAACTTCTTCATAATGTGAGTTCACGTAACGAAAGTTATGGTTATGGTTACCATCATTGCCTCATGGCATTTTAGAATTGGAAGAAGTTCTGAAGTTCACCTGGTCCCGCTTACAGAATTTCCTTTAATTGCATCCTTTGCAGGAAAAAAAAAATCGTGAGTAGCCTCTGTTTGAATATATTTGGGATACGGTGTTGAGAGTCTCAATATCTTAATATCTCTAATTCTTAGAATGTTTTTCCCTATAATCTACTTTCTTAGGAGTTACAATCACCTCTCCCATTTCTGCCCTCTGGAGACTAAGTAAGTGTAATTCTGCTTCTACCTGATGATCCTTTCAATATGTCAAGATTGGTATGCCCTCTTTTCCTGCCCCCTTAACGTTTATCTCTAAGACTTAAGAAGCACCTCTGGTTTCTTCAGTGTGACATTAGTTTCTGGAACTACTTTCCTCTGGACCTAAGTAGCTTTTAAATCATTCGCGTGCATTTTACATCAGCTTTTTATCATTCTATTTAGATTTGGGAAAAGCAGAGAGATAGAAATTATTTTTAATTAAATGTTAAATTGTGCATTTAAAACAGATGGGATTGGGATATTAGTACATGAGAGACAGAATTTGCCTGCTCTTTATTTAGTAGTTGTGCATAATCCAAAAGAACTTAGGTACATAGCATTAGGACTTAAACTGAGTTAGAGTTGCAATCAGATTCTTTTCTAAAACATTTAACACATTCCAGTGTCAGTTAAACATTTAAAAAACATTGCTTAAACAGTTTTGATTCCACTGTTAGTTGTAACTCTGAGCCTTAAATTCATTTAAGGTTTGGGAGCTGTGGGTTGAGTTTTGAACTTTGGGTTGCTTTTCTTCTGATTTTTGCCTGTGGAGACAAACGACGCTGACAGTTGCCCATAATTATTTTTTTTTCCAATGAAATGAAAAGCTAACAAAATGGAAAATTTCCATCTCCCCACAATGCCTTGTCTGAAGATTTAGGTGATTTGGGACAGTATATGAATTATTTTAAGACAGCATTTGCTGTGGTATTTCTGCTGTATATTGCAGTCACCAAACTTAGGCTCCAAAGTCTGAGTCACGAAATCCTTTATCATTGTGTATATTCTGGTTGACTGATGTTGCACGGGATTTGAGTTTAGAGTTTAGGCCCCAGTAATCATCATCTGAGTAATCATCATGGAAAATTGCTTTAAAGATTCATGTAACAAAAGGTGTAACCAACTTTTGATTTGCAATGCTTGAATTCTCTTGAATGTCGTTTCATTCTTTCCTGAAATACAGGATGAGGCATGAGACTACCTAATCACAGTCTTGTTGTTGGGTATTTTCTATGTAACATAAGCTTTGTTTTTGTTTTCTCAAAAGGCGTTTAAACAGAAATCACCTTCAGCTGTTTCCTGAGTTGCTGTTTCTTGGGACTTCGAAGCTATACAGGCTGTAAGTAGACACAAATAGTTATTGTTGCTTTGGGTAGTACCTTGAGTTTTATTAAATGTATTTTGGGTCTGTTTCCTTGTGCTTTCCTGGAAGCTATTCACCAGTAGATTAATGGATTAAAAGTTTGCTTTTTTTTATTCCTAAGGAGATCTATGATTAGTTTTCCAGTGATTCTAATTGTTTCATTTGGTTAGCATTTTGTGGTTTATGCGTGTGTTACTATAATTGTATTATTCTTTTTTTTGTCATGTGATGATGGTGAAATTTACCTAATTTTTTGTGGAAACTTTTGACTACGTTCTGAAGGGAAAAATTGCTACTGTGCTTCCTCTTAAGAGGAAGTTGGCAGTGTTTTCTTGTAAAGTTGAGGTTTTTAATGTCAGCTTTTTTTGGTATTGTTTCTGTAGTCAAGTAGTAGTGTTTATTAGTCTGAAAATATTGTTACAAGGTATTTAAAGAGGGCTGTAAATTTTCTCTTAAATGTGTCTTTTAAAGCCAGAATTTCAAACTCTGCGATATGGATGACTGTAAAGCAAGGTTTTCATATCAAATACGTCATAGACTGTTAAAGGAAGTAGTTCTTTAAAGAAGCATACTGTAAGTATTAGGGAGAATCAGTTTTTCCTTCCTCGGATGCTTGTTCACTGAGCTAATGTGTAATAGTGAAAACACATTTTTGAAAGGTTTTAAAATTAGATTTTCAGCCATATGAATGATTTTGTGCAGATGGGAGATAAGCTACAAAGTGTTGAGAAAATAAATAGCTGTGATTATTGGTGTTCATGCACATTGTAAAAAAACTGCTGGGATATAGAGAGTAAATTGCTCAGAGTGGTCCCCACCTGGATGGTGCAGAAGTCCCATGTGGTAGTGTTTGCAGACCAAGTGAGCATGTTGCATTTTTCCAAACTTGACTTTGTAGCCAAGGCTTTAGTATAGTTATCAATTCCTACATCCCTACCCCTATTGTAGCCAGGATCTCTGTTTAGTCCTCTTGCTACCTTAACTCACAATAGAAAGAACTTCTCCAGCTATCATACCAGATCTTCTCTCTGGAGAATCTGACTTTCCTGACTTTTTTCCTCTAAGGATAACCAAAGTCACCTAGCAGTCTTTCTCCTATTTTTGTTCCCTGCTGCTTAATTAGCCCAATTTAAGTAAATTTTAAATAATCAAATAAGGAAACCTTGGAACTGCTTTTTTAACAAAAATTTTCTAGGAACTCTTTTTTACCAAGTAAATAAGATGTAGATTGCTATAAAGATGATATGTATGCATATCTGTTGATAATTATGTCTAAATATCTGTGCTTAGTTTCTAAGAAGGGCTACAGAGTTGGTTTTAATAGTATTCCACTGCCTGCTTTAATTATTGGTGATAGAGAAGATTTTTAAAGAATTAATTTCCAGGCTAATATACAATGAGTACTGCTAAACTACTGCATTGCTAGTGGTGTGCATATAGAAACAACACACAGCAGTCTAGGAAATTCTGTTTTCTATGCACTATAAAAATATAATTTTAACAGAATAACTGTTATTTGGAATTAAAACTATTAAGTCAAAGAGAAGAAAATGTAGGAAGTAACTTCACTATCTCTGAGAAACAAGAATGTTTGATGTTTAGTCTAGAGATACTTGGATCAACTTCACCAGGAGTTTTCAGGTGGTGTAATCCATTGCAGAATCCTCCATCAGCAAATTGTATTCTGTTTGACATTTTGCCCTCTTTGACAGTATCACGTAGTGGACCTAGAGATTTTCTATTATGTTTTGTTATGATTTTATAACATTATGCAGCTGCTATGTGAAAGAAAAAAACTTGGAATGTTTAAAAATGGAATTAAAGAAAAAGAACCCATAAAACTATAAGACAACATTTTCTAACTGATTAAAGGCATGTTAATAAATGGGAAAATGGGCAGCTAGAAAATGTGTTCAGAATTTTTATGTGCCTGTTTGGCTCAAAAGATTTGCCCTGGGGAAGTAATAGAAGCTAATGTTGTATTTGTTAGGTGGAACTAGTTACAAGAGGGACATGAATATTTTGATATACTTTTATATACCTGAAATTATACCTTGATAGTTTAATGCTTAATATTGAAAAAATGTTCCTCATTACTTAGGATTTGTTACTGATGTAGGTACTGGCTGCACATAGAAACCGAGAGGTATGATTTTTATCTGCATCCGCAAATCAGGAGTCTTCTTTTGAATTGAGGAACTGTTGCCTCACCTGAATTAGACTTAGGTGAATTGTTAGCAATGATATTTTTCTTCAGAGGATAAGTTATAAGATGTATGTGAGTATTGTTTTATGATGGTAATTACTAATTAAATTAAACAACCACCATTAAAAGTCTTTAATAAAAAAAGGAACAAAAGTTTATGGAGCTGACGGGTACAGGTTCAGATTTTCTTCATGTGACAGAAGTGCCCAGTAGCATACCTGAAACAAATATTCCAGCAGATGGAAAAATGTGCACAAACCAACATTCAAAAGTATCTTTTAAAATGTTCATTTTAAAATGAATAATTTTTTCAGAAGAAGGACACGTGACAGAAAAAAGGATGCAGGATTTTTGACAAATAATGGGGGGGGTATGTTGGGAAAAGGAAAGTATTTGACTGGTTGTTGCATACATTTATTAAGTGAACCACAGTTGCCCTACTATATAATGCAGTAAAGACATAAATATCTAGAACTCATGAAAGAAATTTAAAATTTATTTTCTCTTTATAAATTGTTGCATGATGCTAATATCTAAATTTCTTCTTATTCTATCTTTTGCCCATACTTAATACTGTTTTTCCCTAATATATTACCAATAAAAAAGTTTACCAGTTTAACATATAGTTTATACACTGATGATTAATTTTTAGCACTGTTTGCTTAGATTAAAGCTAATCTGATGTACTGGACATTATGCTAATTTTCTTTGAGCTTTTGTGATAAATAATCACCGTTTCACTAATGGCTGAAAATAAGATGCCAGGGGAAGAAGCACACATGCTTTTTGCAAACTCTAAATGCAGTATAAAAGAAAAAGAAGGGTACACTGAATATGAATTATGATTCGACACGGTTGGTTGCTGCTAGCGGCCAAATATGCTTTTCCTTTGCTGTCTGCTCCAATTTCTCTTTGGACGGGTTGAGAGAGCACTACATGTTCAGGTCAAGATGTTTGCTCAGAAATAGTAGTACAGTTGCAGCTGTGTTTGTTGGAGCAGGAGACTAGTTTAAATAGCATTACCATTTATCCAGTCCATTAACAGAACTCTGTAAAATAATACCAACTCTGCATAAACTACAGGACAGTGTAATAAAATTACAAGCACTTGTTGACAGATGGGAAGTGTAAGTAAAGGGAAAGTAAAGTAAGGGGCAATAGGTTATAGGTTTAAAAAGACAGCGCATAGTTTTCTTAACCTATATAGAGACTCTATCCCCCCCTTTGCTCCTCCTCCAAAACGGAGGTTGCATTTTTATCAACCTAAGAGTGAAGAAAATTATTTATAGAGAAATCTGGAGCTGGTTAACTGAAAAAGAGATTGCAGTGAGTTTTGAAACAACTGATTATGATTGACTGAAATTTATGAGTAGCATATGCAAATCTTCCTGATAAATGTAACTTTACAGGTGGTTTAGGAGTGAGTAATTCACACTTTCTGATTTGAGTTTGCGGCTACTAATCCAGGCTCATTAGAGAGGAATTTCATTGGTAGTACTGTGGTTAGGCATTAGGTTATAAATATTTGATTTGTGGTTTTCAGTTTATTTCTTTGAGTAGTAGTATATTTACTCAGACTTCTAACATAAGCTTAAGTATCTAAAGCACTTTGTAGAAATTCATTTTTCACTTGTATCTATTGAACCAAAACTAAACAAACAAACAAACAAAAATAACTACATATGTCCCAGTGACTCTTTTTTTTTTTTTACTTCCTTGAATAAAATCTTTTTATTTCTGGTTCACAAGTGGCATTTATTATTCCCCAGCGAGTTTTAGAGCCACTAAATTCTCTTACATTATAAACAGAATTTTAAAAGCCAAGGACTCTTTTTATGGCCTACTGAATACTTACCTGAGACAAATAGATTTTGACTGCATAATTTGATTGGCCAGGTCATAATTCATTTGCTGTCAGATAGGATCTCAGGTTCTCAAAATTGTTTTTGATAACTATAATAATTGGATTTTTTAAAGAGGAAAACTTAATTTTTTATTAAGGTAATAAATTGATTTGCTAAGCATAACAAATACACAATTAAGCTGTCTTTACTTTACTTCCCTCCACTCCCATAGAAGGAGCCTTAGTTTTTTTATTTTATTTTAATAGTTATAAGAACAACACTTGCTCATTGTAAAAAGGTTTAGGAAATTCAGAAAAATTGAAAGGAGAAAGTAAAAATTATTTATTATCTCACCACCCAGATATAACCACTTTTATACTTGTCAGTTATTATTATCTTAGTTTTATTTTTATGATAATGCGTACAAATGCTGATTATACTTGTATTATGAAAATATTTTTTTTAGTATCCCAAGGTTCTACTATGAGGCTTGACCTTTAGAAACTCTCAGTAAGTGTTTGATGTATTGAATTAAATCTCTGTTGGGTTTATAACTTGAATGAGCAAATAGTAACTCTAGGAAGGCATTATGAATAATGGAGAACCAAATTAAATTTAAAGGATAACTTGGCTAATTAAATGTTTGGTCCCCTTAGGTTTTATAAGCATTGAAGAGTTTCAATAGACACGGCACAATCAAAATGATAGCTTTTTCACTTAAGCAAAGTATCCCTTAATTTAATATCATGCTATACTTTTATAAAACTAACTCACTAGTTCTTAGATGTCAATTTAGTCTCATAGGATTCTTGTAGTCAAGCATAAAAGCAGAATACAACAGTGGAGCCCATGTAAAAATTCCTCTTGAATTAATTTCTGCCAGCTCTGATTAAAGTGTGGGCTACTAGAGGTGTCAGGTGCCATAGTCTCCTGCTTCGTTTTACTCTTGGCCTCTTTGGCCCCTGCCACAATAAATCCGACAGTGGTTGTGCAGGAATTGCAGGTTACAGTTGCTACGGTTACCGTTGTCCAGCCAGATTGACATCATTACTCATCTAGCGAGCTGCCATGATAGCTACCGCTGATTTCTGTTGCTGAGAATGCCAAAGAGCTTCATGTGCTAAGGGTGAAAGTTCTTCAGAAGGTGGTGTGTCTGTGTTATAATTTGGTGTAAGGAAATGCTATTCATATTGTATACTGATACTTTGCTAAGGGGAAGAGATTGACTTTTCATCTTTGAAAACAACCAACCAATAAAAGAGATAACATTTAGAAAAGTGTTAACGTTCAGTGATTAAAACATCAAGTCCTTTATTGCTTAAATACTTACTGATTATTATTATTACTGGGCTCAAGGACTTTTTTTTGCCACTTTTTTGCCACTTAAAAATAGAGATATACAAGGAGTATTTAATTTAAAAAGATTATCATTATATAACCAAATGTTCGTTTTCAAGTGGATAGACAAAAGACTTGATATACTGGTGTCTGAACATATTTCAGAGTAGCCATTACCAATGCCATGAAAAGGAAAGTGCAAACCATTGAGAAGGACCTGCTTTTGAGTTTATTTTTTTAAATCAACGTGTAATCCTATGATTTAAAGGTTCTAAATCCAGTGAAGATTAAGATTGTATTTGAGATTTGCCAGGGCTGGTGTATATTGTTTTTACTTCAAAGGGATTACTAGTAGAAGACTTGTTGCTGGAGAAAGCCAAAAATTGTCAGGTTTCTGCTGTTGCCAAACCACAGAGTGGATTCTCTGAGTGTGAAATCCACATCATAGTTCATGGCATAGGAAAATGAAGTGCAGGAAGGTCTTTACCACTCACCTGTACTTATTTAAGTGATTGCTTTCCCAAATGTAGATGTTTCCGTCCCCACCAACAAGTACTCCTGATACAGCCACTTAGATTTGGAGAATACTGTGGTAGATGCTGGGGAGAGAAACTGGCATAATACGTGGCCCCTCATAATATGTGGTATTTGTGGGCTTTGGCCATTGCTAAAATCTGACCTGTAATATGTAAATTAAAGCCTAGAGTGTTCATTGAGAGAAATCTCCTTTTCTGAAACATGCATTTAAGTATATGGTTTTCATGTCAAAAAGATATCTTGTATATACGTCATCAGGTACTATTGTAAAATTTGACTGTAAAAATCATGAAATTGTCACTGCAATCTCAAGATTTTAATTTGGGGACTGAAGTTTATATAAATATTATTTCTAGGAATAAGTGTTGATAGGGTTTTAGTTGTATTTGAATAATCTTAATGTACTTACATATTTACATTATGTTTTAAGACACTGAAACCAATTTAATTTATATCGTAAGGTAGTTGGCGCACAATGACAATATTTAAATGTCTCTTCAGGTATCTGGAGTTCTTTTATCTTTGGAAGTTAGTCGATACCCTGGAAGCAAGTTTTATTATCTGTACAATGGGAATGATAATACTATTTATATTCTGGGGATATGGCAGCCGTAATTTAGGTTCTGTCTGCAAAAGAACATGGTCAATTTTCAAGTATGTTAGAAATCATATTTGTGTTATTGTCATCCTCTTATTGCAAATACAAGGAAAATAATAGTCACTGCAGTGTCCTTGCAACTTTTCCTTAGTCAGCAACCTTCCTGATTCTATTGTACCACCCTCTGGCATTTGTCCTCAGTGTAATAACATGTAAATATGCATAGTCACATTAATTTTTTTACCACTACAAATGACATAAAATGTGCATTTGTACCATTTTAATTCTTTTTACTTGGACTCAGATGGTGCACTGTGGCCAGGATATTCTTAATATCTCTTCACACACTCTCAGTTGATGATTCATGTATAAAATTCATATATAAAATTGATTGGGGGTAGAAACAAAGAGACTGTGACTCAAAAACTACTTATGTTAGTCCTTATATTCAAATCGCTGTTTTAGTGATGTTTTTCCTGAATGACAAATGAAGGAAAAATGCAAATTAGTTAGAAAATGCTGAGTAAACTCCTTGAACTAGAGGCAAACTATTCTGAAAATTGTTCAGAAGATTTGCATAAGTTGCTAAATTTTTTACTACTAATGAAAATTTCAGTTTCTAAAATGATATAAGATAATCCATTAGCTTTGTAGTATATAAATATGATTTGATCTGTGGAACATTGTCATCTTTATCTAAACTGCATATGTGATTTTAAGTGCATTTTTAGGCCACAAATTATGTCAAAATCCAGTACAAATAGCAAATCTTTTAACACTTTAAGTTTAAAGAATATTACATAATGAAACAGGTTTGAACCAGAAGTTGTTTTTTATTATCATAATTCCAGTACTTCTCATAAGTACAGAGCACTATAGTTAGATAAATGTGGTGTACGTCCCCTCCCTTCATTACTTGTTACTCTTAACCAAGTTAATTACCATCACTGAGTTCTTTATGGAGGATTAACCTTAAAATATTCAATAAATTGTGATATAAAAAACCTTTGAACAGAAGTTTAAAAAGAAACTAAATGCTAGAGAAGGAAGCAATGAAAACCAAAAAGACCTGTCCATAGCAGCACCCAAGGTCTAGGGTACAACATAGTGGTGTGAAATGTTATTAAGAGAATATATGTGTCTCTTGAAACATCCTCCAAATGAGAGTTTACAGCTAAGTATGGCAACTTGATTTAAGTGTTAAAAAAAAAGAAACTTAAAGGGAGAAATGAATAAGTCAGGAAACAGAATGGGAAAAAATAGCTTTGCCCTATCATGATAGGTTTCTTCTACTAGTGAAAGATTAAAGCTTGAAGTATGTGAATAGCTGAGAACAGCACAGAGAAAGGTTGATTGCTTCCCCTCCAACAGTTCCAATTGATTGAAAAAAGCCTAATTTAAAGTTCTGTTTGTTCTATGTCTTAAACCATCAGAATTCTCTTTTAGGACCGGAGGAATGCTCTGGAGGAAAAAGAATCCAAGGATAAAAAGTCATTGCAAGCCAACAATTGTTCCTAATCCTCACAAAATGCTGGAGAAATTAAATTTATTCTTTATTGCTCAAAGTGTTACCTAGGTCACTGGGCGATGGGAAAATTGGACTGGAAGTCGAGTAGGCGCAAGCTTTGTTTTGTGTCTAGATGCTTAACCTTAGACAGGACAAGGCATCTTAGAGTGTTGTGGGAACTCGGTTCGGAGCATTAACACCAAGACTTTTATTACCCCGGATTTATAATAGGCTGTGCTGTCAGGAGATGAAAATGTTGTGTTTACATTTCAGTGTTAAATGATCATTTAATTAACACCTAAGGAAAAAAAAACTTGTGAAATTCTTAGCAGCTTTTATTGTTGGTTTCCTGGGAGGTTTTAATATCCAAGTTTCATTGAGATTTCTTTTTGTAAGTAGAGACACAAAAGACAATATAAACTTTTTAAGGAAGACAAACAATTTAACCTTGACCTTTTTTTCTGAAATATTAATTTAACTTACACTCTAAATCTGGTATACTTATTTAAAAGATTTCTAGACTAATATATTAAAAGTATGTCTTAATTGAATACTTCACTTTGGTGTAAGCACATATATAAATATTATTTAAATTGCATTCTAAAATTTCTACTGTAAAACATTTGCAATTACTAATTAGTTTATCTTAAGAAGTTTTATATATTTAAATTAATAATTATAAACATTTTATTTTATATCTTTTAAACTACTGCTGTAGTTACATTGTTTTAAGAATCTGGCTTAAAGTAGGTGTTCATAGGCAAGCAAATTCTATGGTAAAAAGGTAAATAATTATTATATTATTTTCATCGTTTTCATTATTTAATTTAAAGATAGTTACTATCATGATGAGAGAGGTGTATATATAGACCGTATTCTGTATAGACAGTATTTCATTAATATGAAAATTCAAATTAACTTCTTTAATTACTAAAAGATTAGATTTTATCAAATGCCTCAATTTACTCCTGCTCTTTTATGAGAAAGTTAACTTGGTCTTGAGGCAAAGAGATAACATTTAGAAGATATGTACTGTCAGATATTTTCTCTAAAAGTGTTATTAGAATTTATATCTTCTCTCATTTTTTCTGGTTAGGAAACTTCAAACATATGAAACTTAAAAAAATATTTACCAGGTTACCGGCTGTTAAAGTGAAATCTTTCTTAATTTTTCCTGAAATAAACATGCTGTTATGATGTAGTTTTTCTATCTAAGTGTACTGTTTTTATTTATACTGACACAAAAACTGCTTTCCCTGTTTTTTTTAAGTTTGAATTCAAATATTTCAGGATAAAACCCACTTTCTGCATTATTCTTGGTAGAAAAGTGCAAGCAGTGTTGAGTGTTATTAAAATCTCTTAATAGAAAGCCCTGCTTTGAACGCAGATTTATATTCTCACTCACAAAATGCTGCTGAGTGTTATGTAGGCACTTTGTATGATGTTATATGCTCTCCTTACTTCTATCAATTTTCAGCTTTTCTGCAAAACTTCCCTCATTTTTTTTTAACCCACTTTGATCTTTTTCTTCCCAAAGCTGCTTCTCTACCTAGCCTCTAGCCGCAAAACCTTCAAGTAGGAATATTGCTTTAAATTTAATCTCCTTTACATAGGATCCACCTTATGGTTGAGGTAGTCCAAAGACACAAAATGTCCAGAAGTTTAAAGGTGTGAAGGAGGAGGAGAGGAGTAACAAAACCTGGTTATCCGGTATACTGTATAGCTCATGTATTTTAAATGATATCGTTTGTTATACCTACTGATATTCCAAGCCATCCAGCTGACGTGTGTGTGGAAGGGGCAGAGATTGGAGGGTGGTCATACCTCTTCATAAAGATGAAGAATAAGTATTTAGGAAAATTATAGGAAATTTTATTTAACATATATGAATGTGTTGCTTTTATACTGAGAAAATGCTATGCTATTTTACCGAGAAAGTAAATATTAAAATTTCATACATTAGTTATTTAGAATTTCTGGCCAAAACTAAAAAGAAAGATTTAAGTATTTATTTTAGATGTAGACTTCAGGTTTTCCTCTTAAAATATAGGAATAACTGTTCTAAATACAACGATGGTATAAAAAACACATTTGAGAGTTACTCTATTGAACCATTTCATGTATTGAGGTTCGTAGGTAAGATATCTAGAAATACTATGTACTTTACTTGGCATTCATTGGTTTAGTTGAAATTAATCTCCCTTTTGTACCTGACTCTTTTACCTGGCTTTAAAGACCCACCATAATCTCGTTGTACGTTACCTCTTCATTGTTGCTATCACAACATATATGTTGCATCTCAGGCAAGCAGATTTTCCTGATGCTACCTGGAAATTCCCAGCACATTTCTGGACTCCATCCTTGCCTCTTTCTACAGAAGCACAGTTTATCCTCCTCATCTAAGCCTCACCTCCTCTGTTAAAGCTCTCAACTGCTTTTATTTACCTTCACGTGATCATTCATTGTAATGTAGTGGTCATGAGTACAGACTGTTGATTCAAGCTGCCTGCATTTAAGTCACTGAATGTGTAACCTTGGGAATGTCACCTACTCTGTGACTCAGTTTCCCCTTGTGTAAAATAACGATTCTAAGAGATTGTACCTCACAAAAGTGTGTAAAGTATTTAGTAAATGAACTGAGCTTAGTACAATTTTTGGCATATAGTAAGGGCTATGTACTTTTTTTTTTGTTGGTTATTGTTATTAAAACTAGTAGTATTGTTTTCTATCTCATACAATGTGTTATCACATTATTCTCTAATCATAACATGTATGTTAATTTTGCAGAGACTCCTGTCTTACATTTATGCTTATTTCACGTACAGCATCTGGCCTAGTGCTGGTTGGTTAATAAATACTTTTTGACTGGGTGGTTGATGGAAATTAAGCCTGGGAAAGACACTAACAATAAATTGAATTTGGAATGAAATATGTTGTGATGTTAAAAGAACACTGGTTACATTCCGAGCTCTACTGATCACTACCTGCAGATGCAGAGCAAAGTTACTTGATCTTTTTTTGAGAATCAGTTTCTTTGCTTATAAAATATATTGTAGGTCAGAGAAGAGAGGGACCAAGCCCAATGTATTCACCATCATATTGCCGGAATTTAACATAAAGCCTCCAGACTCCTAGCCTAGGGGATGTTCAAAAATAATTGAGAGAAGGGGAAGAGATCAAAATATATCTGAGATTTGTTCCAGCTTTTTTTCAAAAATTTATAGGGAACTCTTCACAGGACTTGCAAGAATTATAATGGTGAGTTTATTCATGGCAATAAACCAGGAAGTAGATAATTAGGTTGTGGATGAGTGATTTCTGACATTGTTCTCTCTCCTATTAGCAATTTTAAAAATAAAGGCAGTTTCTTTGCTCGATAAATATAGCCTGCTTACATTTTGCATGGCTTTGCTATTAAATGTGAATTGTTTGAAGGCTTAGGTTTTAAAAAAAAACGATTAAAGGAGATTTGATGGTTATGCTTTACTAAGTGGTTATCTTGATACTTGATAATCCCTCAATATGAGGAAAGTGGTGAACAACCAAAGCAGTTTCAATAATCACCTGCGTCTCAAAACATTGCTGACGTTAGCATGAAGAAATAAGTTAAAAATCAAACAAGGCAAATCAGGAGAAAAAAATGGAGTTGGTTGATGAAGGTTTCTATGTTCACATTTGTGTTATCATCTTTTTTGTGACGGTCTTGAGAGCAGGGACCATCATTTTCTGTAATTCTCCCTTGGAAATGCATTGTGCACCCTGGACAATTAATTTTCCTGACCTTTTGAGGAGAACAGAAGGTATGGAACATGAATACCCTGAAGGCAAATGGAATCTGGAGTCTATTTCTGAGGCAGGAGCTGCTCTCTGAGTTGGTGTGGTTTTCTTTTCCTTTCTTTAAGGGGAATGAATTCCACACCTAATGAGTAGTTTCAAGGAAGGTTGTTAATCAGGTACTCCAGTTGACCACCCTGGATCCTTCTTTTATTACATGGGAACGTGAGGGAAGGAGAAAGCAACACGGTTACATTTGACAAAAGGAAATACCTTTTTTCCTCTCCCCGCCCACCATGTAATCCCCTGGAATTTGGTTGACGCAGGAAATTACTGCAGCAAATAATGTGTTTGAAAAAGCAAAGTTGTATGAATAAGAATAACACTTGTAGCTACAATAATTCTGTTAAAATTCACAAAGTATATCAATTTATCGTATTTCAGGGCGAGAGTTTTTACCTAAGGGGGTCAGGAAAGAATTTTTCCTTAATCCTTGTCAGTCTCACAGTGAAGCATGACACATGGGCGTTACCACTATCAACGTGATTTTATGTTCTTTTCTGAATTGTCACATATCATTCTGCTGCCCTAGGATGGGATACTAGATCAAGATCAGATGAAGAACTTAAAGTAAATATGAGAGAGGGGCAACAATGAACTATAAATATAACTGAATTTTATTCAAATGGGCAAATGTTATTCTTCAACCCCTTCCCATTTAGAAGCCGTACCCTATATTTAAAGTGGTTTAAACATCAACAATAGAGTCCAGATATTGCTTTCTTTTCTAAATTAAGTTACTTGGTTGAAGAACAGTATTCAAATGTAGGTGAAAATGTTTTGATAGAGGTTTAGTTGCTTCCAAATAAATGTTATGTCCCCAGTCATCAGTGTAATATCTATTACAAGGTACTTACTTTGGTTGTATTTTTATAAAATGATTCAGTTTTTGATTTTTTTAAAGTATAGCTCTTCTCCCCAATTCTCAAGCTATGTTGCTCAAATACCTTGTATTTATTGCTATATTAATTTCATATTTGTTATATTTCAAAGAAGTGACTCCTGAAGTGTGCTTTCGAGTGGTCCAAGAAAAAGGTATTCTGTGGTCAAATGTGTTGGGAAATGATGAAAGTCATGTCCCCTGTGGTGACTACAGTGTACACTTGTATATTAATCTCCAAGGCATACTGCAAGAAATAAATCTGTTCAACTTTTTAAAATTTGTTTTTCGAAGTTATTTGGCTATACATGTCCTGCTGCTTTCTCCACTTTTCCTGTTTATTCCAGTTAATCCAAATAGCAAGAGCAGTGTTTAGCTATTCCAAAGAATGATTACTTTTCATTACTTCTGATCGAGATTTTCTTAAAATAAAAACTATTTGGGACACAGTGGGTTGAAGTATGTCATTCTTCTCCTTGTACCAACACTGTTGGGTGCAGGACATTTGACAGTGTATTGCTCTGATAAATCTGTTCTTCTCAACCCACCTTTGAAGGTGAACTTGGCATCCTGTTGATACCTTGAGGAACAGAGAAACTTAGATTCTTAGCACCAGTATTTGCTTTATGTATTTGTATATATGGCTGTGTTTGTGTGCATGTTGTGTGCATGTGCACATGCTCACGTGCACACGTGTGCACACACACACACACGCACGCACACATGCTCACAGCCACTCAACTACCATTTTAACGACTTTAACATTTTATAGCCTCACTCTTTCTCTCTTCCCTGCCTCTGTCACTGAAGCACCAGAAGTCCTTTGTGGAGCACCTGCTGTGCATAGCGTTCTTTAGCAACGCAATGAGGTGTGCATCCTCTAAGCTGGGTGTAAACTTGCAGGAACCTTTCTCAGTCTACAGAGAGGGTATTGGAGCCAAAAGCTTTTTATGTACAATTTGTAGATGTTTGGTGGACTTTGAAGTCACTGCAAAGCTAATTTGTTTAGTATTTTTGCCAAGGCCTGTCTTTCCAGCACTAGATGACAAAATAAATTAGATATGAGGCATTAGACATAGGAAAAAAAAATGGAAGAAATAATATCATAAATCTCCAAAAGCAACTTTTTTTTAATACCCTTGATTGGTACTTCTCACCAGGACACTTAACACTGATCATTATTGAAAACTGCTGTCCCATCTCTTAGTTTCCCAAGCTTGTTGCTTTGACGACCAATTTTTATTTATACTAAATATTAGGGGAAAATATATCAAAGGCAACAGAAACATAAAATTGCATCATGGATCAAACAAAAACTATTTTAAAGCTTGGTATTAAATGAGTTTAGTAGAAATTATTCACTTCAAATTACCCAGTATTTGCAAACATATATGATCTTTGGATTTTATCTGTTGTCTAAAAATCCACTTTGTAATAGGTTAGGTTCCCTCTGCATAAAGAAGCAGATTACCCCAATCCCCTCTGCCCCCTTCCCTGTTCTATTTTTCTCTTTAGGCTTCAACACCATGTATGTACCATCTTATATATTTTACTTATTTCTCTTGTCTGTCTCTCCCAATTGAAATGGAACATTGTGAAGGTAGAGCGTAGTAGTAGATGTACGGGAAATATTGGTTGAACCAGTGAGTGAGGGCTTTGCAATAGACTGATAGAATTTGAATGCCAGCTCCAGTGCTTACGAGATGTGTGACTAGGAGCATGTTCCTTAACTCCTCTGCCTCTGTATCCTCTTCTTCAAGATGGGGATAATTAGAGAATCAATGTCCCCCAGTCTTGGGAGGATTAAGTGATGTAACACATCTGCCACAGAATTCAATTAAGGTTAACTATTTCTCAAAAATCAAATAACTTCTGCATTGGTTGAGGAACAATAAGCAGACATTTACCATCATCTTAAAATCATTTGATATTGTTGTCTATTTTTTGGCTCAGTTCTCCTACTATTGTATTGTATTGTATTGTATTGTATTGTATTGTATTGTATTGTGGAACATGGGTTGGCTAACTGTTCAGAGACACCTTACTAGCTGCTCGTTCTTTCCTTCTTTCTTTCTACTGTTTTCATGGAGTTCTCCATTTTCATAGAGTTCTCTGTCTTTCCAGTCGTGCTCCTGGGATGTTGAAATCCCACCTGGCTTTACTGGTAACCAGACACTGGTTTGCTTTCTGTCAGCAGGGACTGCTGCCATTCAGAAGGTGCCACCACTCTGCTTGGGGAGTGGGGTCCCTTCCCTTGTGTCACTGTGCAACACCAAAGGACAGACACCTTCCCATGTGCAGATGTTTTGCTTATTTTTTTAGCATGATTAATCTACAAACTCTAGTCCAGGGAATTAAAAATGTGCTGCTTTGACTAAATCTAGCATATTATGAAAGTTGTTTAATTCTTATATTATGATTATTAGCTTACTAACAAAATTCCCTCTGTACGTGGTACATTCCTTGTGGGCTTAGGAATATTCATTTCCATTCACCTTAGAGCATTATTCAGATGTGCCAGGCGCGCAAATACTCATAGGCTGAAGGAAAAGAGCAGGAAATACAAAGATCCACTGAATCACCTTTCATGGTAAATGAGCAACAGAAAATATTTGAAGCTTTATCTTTTTCATATCTCTGCATTTGTTTTTTCTTGTTAGTATTTAAGTTTTAAAAGAATAGCAATCTGTTAACTTGTTCAATCAATGTATCTAAGCACTCATACATAGGTGGCTTTTTGTACCATTTTCCTCACTGTGATATGGAATATTTATTCTGTTTATGAAAGCCTGAAGAGGGAGCTATCTTACAAAACCTTTTACATTATTTATCAATTCTTTCCTAATATTTTATACATTTCTGTGTGTGAGAGAGCTGTTTTGTTTTGTTTAATTTGCAAATAAAATATTACTACAAAATTACTATAAAATTGAAATTGCTAAAATGATAGGAAGTAACTGAGGCAGATGGTTTAATCTTATCATTTTGTGTCCTTACATGGGTTGCTAAGGCACAGCTTACATTATTTAGTGTGCTTCCACAATTCTTTACCATTCTAAAGCATGCACTTCTGACATTTTTATTAGGCTTTTGTGTTTGGTCACTGTATTAAATCCAGCAATTTATTCCTTTCCACTTAAATTGTCTTCCCTGTACAAGGGGTGGAGAAGAATTCACTTGTGTCTGCACATAAAAGGCCATTATCTTATCTGAGCAACTCCAACCATACAGAGACAGTGAATCATGACAGTTCAGATGGGAAATACGGAACCTGTATCAAAGAGGGCAAGATAGTGGGCGTGAGGCAGTGATGAGGCCTGTGACATCGGAAGGTGGTGAGTCCATCAGCTGTAGCAAAGGTTAGCAGCCCTTTACTGAGCCTGGCCTGATAGATCATTTAGTGGACAGGCTGAGGTTTGAATTCAGGGAGTGTGCTCTGCCTGTGATCCGATTTACTTGTAGCTTGTCACAGTTACTCAGGAGACCCCATTGTTACTTTTTCTGTCCCAAATCAAAGCACCTCCTATTTTTTTAAAATCAATGAGAATAAGCACACTGACAGATTCTTCATGTGGATTGCTGAGAGCAGGCTGTACGGCAAGTCTCTGAATGCAGCCGTCATTCCACCAGGAGAAATACTTTCTGACTGGAGAAAGAGGCAGTGGTGAGGATGGGAGTGATGGAGTCAGTTACAGCTCTCGTAAGTTGAGTACGTGATCCAGAAGCTGTCACAAGTGCTTTACTTGTATTAATATTTGTTCAGTGGATCTTCAGTAATATGGAGGAGAACCAGTTTACAGGTGAGAAAACTGAGACCCAAATGGCAGACTGGTGTTCTAACACAGTGCAGTGCTCTTTAGCATTTATGTTAACCATTTTGGGGTCTACAGTGTCTTTTAATTAGGTAAAAACACTGCAAAATGCATGATCCTGTAGTAATTTGTTTTAAATCCTCACCTTGTTTTATGCATTATTCACTGTGTATATAGGTGCTTACAGGGAGCTTATTACCTGCTCTCCCCTGCCCTTGTCCCGTCACTTATCTAAACTTGAAGTTTAGTGTCACCCTTGGCTCCTTTCTGCCCCCTTATCTCCATCGTCAACTTCTCTTGATTCTACCTCCAGAGCAGATTCGTCCATCTTCCCTTCCCCTCTCTTTAGCTTACTTCCTGACTAGACTCCCTGCTCCAAGATTTCTTCATCTACACCATCCTCTGCCTAACAGCCAGAGGTATCATCTTAAAGTACAGCTATGATCATATTCCTTGCTGTGTCAACAGTCATTTTGCATATTGGCATAGCAGTTTAGATTTAACGAAACATTTTTCCACATATTACACTCGAAGGAATTCTGATAAATACATATCACTGCCTAAATCTTATAGATGAAATAACTGAAGCTTAAAGGGTTTGACTGAATTACTCGCCCTATCACAGTGGTCTGGTAAATAATAGTATCATTTTTTTCCTCTAAACCTTTATGAACAGCCAGTTTCTGTAGTCTAAACTCTTACTGTAGCCTTCAAGTTCACTAAGTAGCCCCAAGTTATGGTTCTTATTTTCTGGTGTTTTCTCACTAATACCATGCACTTGAGGAGTTGCATAACGGAGTTAGCCACTCTTGAGCCTCTTGATATGCTTCTGGCATTTCTTCTGCCTTCTTTAGCAGGCAAACTTGTATTCACTGCCCAAGACCTAGATCGTGCCTCCTCCACCATGCAGGCCTACTTGATTTCTCCCTGGAAAATGTGACCCCATTTATGCAATCAATGCCTCAGGCAAGTAGTGCTCTCCATTTGGAGGTCTCTTGCAAGAGAGAGCCCAGCACAGACTATCCCTTTTCCCTGGAGTATTTTTTCCTTCTCATAGACTGCTAACACAATACCTCCCATCCCCTTTTTGGCTAACACTATGCATTATATCTCAAGTGAATGTTCTAGCAGGGGTCCTATTTTATTTATCTCAATATCACCTTAGGTCTTTGCCCTTAGTTGGAACTTTTTTGTTTAGTAAATGACTGTATGTAATAAACTCAAGCGTGTCCTTCATCTATGAGGCTTATTTGGAGGGCTCAATGTGAGCCTGTGCCCCTTGTAGCCCTTCCTTGCAGCATCTTCCAGCCCCCCTTGGTTTTATGTAACAGCTGTCTTAGAATGAATATATCCCTGTCTCTCTTCTAGAATCCAAGCTCCAGGTGGCAAATCCTAAGTCTTTTTCATTTTTATGCTTCCCACAGCATTTACCATAGGGCTGCATATAGGATGGCTGGATAAATGCTTATTAAATAAATTTAATAAGGGCTTTTCTCTCTTTTTTTAAACTTTCTTTTAAAATTTTGTTTACTCATATTTATTTATTTATTTTATAAGGGCTTTTTATTCTTTTCATCCAAGGTAAATTTCTACTGTTGCAACAGAAAACTTGCTTCTTTATTTTTTTAATTTTTTTTTCTCCTTTTATTTCAGAATATTATGGGGGTACAACATTTTGGTCATATATATTGCCCATGCACTGCCCATGTCAGAGCTACAATCGTGGACATCCCCCAAACTGTGTGCCTCGCACCCATTCAGTGAGAGTTTTCCCATCCCCTCCACCCCCTCCCAGCTGCCCGCCCCCTGGTGAATATTATTGCCATGTGTGACATAAGTGTCGATCAGTTAGTACCAATTTCATGGTGAGTACCAATGGTGCTTGTTTTTCCATTCCTGTGACACTTTGCTTCAAAGAATGGGCTCTAGCTCCATCCAGGATAATACCAGATGAGTTAATTCAACATTGTTTTTTATTGCTGAGTAATACTCCGTGGTATACATATACCACATTTTATTAATCCACTCATGTATTGATGGGCACCTGGGTTGTTTCCACATCTTTGCAATTGTGAATTGTGCTGCTATAAACATTCGCTTGCAGATGTCTTTATTACAGAATGTCTTTTTTTCCTTTGGGTAAATACCCAGTAGTGGGATTGTTGGATCTAATGGTAGTTCTACTTTTAGTTCTTTGAGGTATCTCCATATTATTACTTTCCATAGAGGTTGTACTAATTTGCAGTCCCACCAGCAGTGTATGAGTGTTCCTATCTGTGTGCATCCCCTCCAACATTTGTTGTTTTGGGACTTTTTGATATGAGCCAATCTCACTGAAGTTAAGTGATATCTCATTGTGGTTTTGATTTGCATTTCCCTGATGATCAGAGAAGGTGAGTAATTTTTTATATGCTTGCTAGCCATTATTCTGTCTTCTTTTGAAAAGTTTCTGTTCATGTCCTTTGCCCATTTTTTAATGGGGTTGTTTGATTTTTTCATGTTGATTTTCCTAAGTTCTGTATAGATTCTGGTTATCAGCCCTTTATCAGATGTGTAGCATGCAAATATTTTCTCCCATTCTGTAGGTTGTCTGTTCACTCTAATAATAGTTTCCTTGGTTGTGCAGAAGCTTTTTAATTTGATCAGGTCCCATTTATTTATTTTTGTTGCTGCTGTGATTGCTTTGAGGGTATTCTTCATAAGTTCTTTGCCTAGGCCAACGTCCGTAAGAGTTTTTCCAACGTTTTCTTCTAGAATTCTTATGGTTTCACGTCTTAGGTTTAAATCTGTTATCCATCATGATTTGATTTTTGTGAGAGGTGAGAGGTGTGGGTCTAGTTTCAGTCTTCTACATATGGCCATCCAGTTTTCCCAGCACCATTTGTTGAATAGGGAATCTTTTCCCCACTGTATGCTTTTGTGGAGTTTGTCATAGATCAGATGACAGTATGAGGATGGTGTCTCTGTTCTTGTGCCAGTACCATGCTGTTTTGGTTACTATAGCCTTGTAGTATAGTTTGAAGTCTGGTAGAGAGATGCCTCCCAATTTGTTCCTTTTGCTTAAGATTGCTTTGGCTAGACAGGGTCTTCTCTGGTTCCACACGAAGCATAGAATTATTTTTTCTAGATCAGCAAAAAATGATGTTGGTATTTTGATAGGGACCACATTGATTCTGTAAATCACTTTAGGTAGCAAAGACATTTTTACAATGTTGATTCTACCTATCCAAGAGCATGGTAGGGTTTTCCATCTGTTTACATCCTCTGCTATTTCTTTTCTCAGTGTTTCATAATTCTCTCTGTATAGGTCTTTCACCTCCTTAGTGAGATATGTTCCTAAATATTTAATTTTCTTTGGTGCTATTGTGAAAGGTATTGTGTCTTTAATTTGTTTCTCAGCTCGACTGTTATTGGCATATATGAAGGTTATTGATTTGTGTGCATTGATTTTGTATCCTGAGACTTTGCTGAATTCATTTATCAATTCCAGTAATCTCTTGGTTGAATCTTTGGGGTTTTCTAGATATAATATCATATCATCCACAAAGAGTGAAAGTTTGGCCTCTTCTGCCCCTATTTGGATGCCCCTGATTCCTCTGTCTTGTCTGATTGCTCTGGCCAGGACTTCCAGCACTATGTTGGATAGAAGTGGAGATAGTGGGCACCCTTGTCTGGTGCCAGTTTTAAGGGGGAATGCTTTCAATTTTTCCCCATTCAGTATGATATTGGCTGTGGGTTTATCATATATGGCTTTAGTAATTTTGAGGTATGAGCCGTCTGTGCCTATATTGTTAAGAGTTCTTATCATAAAAGGGTGCTGGATTTTATCAAAAGCATTTTCATGAAACAGAAAACTTGCTGCTGAAATGTAACAAAACTTCTGTAACTTTGTATCTGATTTTTAAACAGTCCATATTTGAAAATACCAGAGCATGTTTATGTGTTTAGATTGATAATGCAATAAAATTTCCAGCTAAGCAGCAATCACTGCTGTCATTGTATTCCATCACATTTATCATGGAAACGTATAATTGTAATTTATTTTTGAATTAAAAAAATGGCATATGAGTCAGCATGCTATGGTAAAGACAGCCGAATTTTTGATGGCAGACAGGATGGGGTTCAGATTCTAGTTTCAGCAATATGCCTGGTGGGAAATGCTCTGCAGGCCTTATTTCCTTACCTGTTGTTCAGTGAAGGTAATATACAGGCATACCTTGGAGATATTGCAGGTTTGGTTCCAGACCATTGTGATAAAGCAAATATGGCAATAAAGCTAGTCACACGATTTTTTTGGTTTCCCAGTGTATATAAAAACTATGTCTACACTATACTCTAGTTTACTAATTGTGCAATAGTATTGTGTCTAAAATATCAATGTACATACCTTAATTAAACATACTTTGTTGGTGAAAATTGCTGACATAGAGACACGAAGTGAGCACATGCTGTTGGAAAAATGTGCTGATAGAATTACTCAACACAGGGTTGCCACAAACCTTCAATTTGTAAAAAAACACGGTATCTGCAAAGCACAGTAAAGCGAAGTGCAATAAAATGAGGTATTCCTGTATTACTTATCTTATTAGGTTGTTGTGAAGATTGAATGAGTTTGTGGTGTCAGTAAAGTGCTTGCACTTAGTAAATTCTCGGTGAATATTCACTAGGATGTTGTTATTAGAAACACTGACACTTTATTGAGTTCATGTGCTCTACACATGTGCCTGAAAATGAGAACATTTCCCTTTAATTTGTGAAATGCCTGGGTGATGACATCTATAACCAGGGTAATTTTTCATGTCAGCCAGCTTATTGGGGATGCCTATGGACAAAGCTCTTAAATTTTAAGGTTATTGTTCTATTTAATTGAGCAATAAGACATAGAACATTTAATTGTACAAAATAGGTGGTTATGGTTAATAGATTAGGTATGTGCTTTTGGTTGCAAATAACTGACACTGTCCAAGTTTGGCTTCAACAATAAGGGAGTTTTTCATCTCACAGAACAAGAAGTTCAGAAGTAGGTCAAGCTACACTATTTAGTTACTTTCTATTCCTTCATTTCTCCACCCTCAATGTCAGCTCGTCCAAAGGCTTGGCTCCTGATCTCAAAATGGCCATCATTGTGCAAACCAGGGCTTTGTGCTTCTTGGTCCATGATCAGTGGGAGAGAAAAGGAAAGGGGGGGAGGAAGGAGAAGAAGATATCTCCTCTTAGGATGGACTTTAAGTCCCTTCCTTCAGTTGGATTGAACCAACTTGGGTGAAGTGCATAACTTTTAGACCTAGAGTTGCCAAAGAAATGCCACAAATTGATTGATTTAAACTAATTAAGATCCCTCTCTAGACTTTGGGGGTAACTGAATCAGATCAGGACTCCATTAGGAAAGAGGAAGGTGGGGAGGCTGATGGATATGGGGAAGTAACCACCAATGCCCGCTACAGGTAAGAACTTAAATTGTAATTTTTGGTCTGATTTTTACCACAGGGATTTAAACCAGTCTTCTATTATAGCACCTTTAATTAATATGAGTAAAACTGAACCTCTTAGAGTTGTGATTTTTTTGTGCCTCATTTTCTCACGTAGGGATAATAAAAACCCACCTTTCAGGATTTCAAAATGATTTTTTAAAAGTCTGTGTGTGACCCATGGCCAGGCACAAAATACAGGCTTGCTTTGAGTAGCTGCTATTGTTGTTGCCATTGTATTTTCTTGGTCATAATTTCCTAATTTTATGTTTCTTTCATTGTAACCACCTCACTGAACAAATACACCTTTTTGCGGTTCTCGTATGTTTCAGGCCTCTAAGATTTGCAGACCAGAACTTTGTAATTTTCTGTAACACCGATCCCCTCCTTTTTGAGTTGTTTTTCAGAAACAGTGGACCCTCCTTGCAGTAAGGAGATAATCGCAAGGCTTTACACTACCGAATCTGTTCAGAGAAGTCAAGCTAAGTGGCATTCCACCACAAATCTTGCCCAAGGATCCGCTGAGCAACCTACTCCCCATAACCCGCATGTTCACAAGACAGAAAGGATGACCAATATTACCCCCCAGATCATTATACTACTAAAATCTCTGCCCTGGGAGGGGCTTATCCACCAATTTTTTTGATGATGTGATGTATGTGCCAGTATGATTTCTCACTGCACTTGATTTCCTTGCACTCCACCCCAACATGTAATGATGCTCACTCACTTCGTGCAGTATTCATTTCACCTCTAGAAAAACCCCTGAGACTGTAGGTCGCGGAGGCAGGTTTGAGGTAGTCCTCCCACCTCCCGGTTGACATCCTCTGAGATAAATCTCCTTTCTGCCTTGACAGTCCTCATTGTCTCAGTAATTGGCTTTCCGTGTGCAAGGAGCAGAGGGACCCCCACTTGTGAGTTCGTTAACATCATCTATACTCTAATTTTCTATTTCCGAACGTTTACACTATAAATTCACACAGGTGCCTTATAACCTCATCCAAGAAATAACTCCTGAAGGTGTTTTTTTTTAACATAACAGTTTGCATTTTATAAACTATATGATCATGCAATCTCATGTAGTCCTTACTGAAATCCTGTGATGTACATATTATTTGTGCTATTTTTGCAAATCTCTTTATCTGCCTTTTTCTCTAATATGTGAGCTTCATGAGGAAAGAGACTCTGTCTGTTTTGTTCATTGTTGTATGCTTAGCATCCAAAGAGTATGTCATGTAAGGTAGACCAGTAGATGCTCAACCAGTGGTAATTGAAGGAAGGAAGAGAGGGAGGAGGGAGGAGTTAAATATGACCTACAGAGATTGAAGAACTCTCTTAATTCATAACGTTGTGCTTCAGGTATAAACCCACATTCTTAGTGGGCCTCTGAGACCTGCATACCCTGCCCCGTTCTCTACTTTGTCACTGCTTTCTTCACTCTCCAGTCTCTCTCTGTGCTCTAGCTGCAGAGGCATATGCAGTCCCCAAGGTACGCCTCCCTTTTCACCTTCCCAGGCCCTTTGCATATGCAGATTGTTTTGTCCATAACTGCATAACTGCTTACTCTACCTGCTCTTCCTTCTGTTGCCTCCCTACACCTGGGCATTGTCCTATATCCTTAGTTTACTCTGTTTAGATCCTTCGTATTCCAGTTCAAACATTTCCTTTGGGAATTCTTCCCTAATCACCCAGTTTAAATCACATTCCCTTGACACATCTCTGCAGTATAAGGATACTTTTCTCAACTGTGTTTAAATACAGTCAGCCCATTCTGTCTGTGAGTTCCTTGTCCTTAGATTCAACCAACCGCAGCTCAAAAATATTTGAAAAAATTTTTTTAAAAGTGAAAAATAATACAACCAAAAAAGCAAATAAAAAAACAATACCATATAACAACTATGTATGTAGCATTTACTTTGTATTAGGTATTATAAGTAATCTAGAGGTGACTTAAAGTATATGGGAAGATGTGTGTAGACTATGTGCAAAAACTACACTACTATATATGAGACTTGAGCACCATTGGAGTTTGGTATGGGGGGGATGGATCCTGGAGCCAGTCTCCCGTGGATACTGAAGGATGACTGTACAATAATTATATTTTTGTAATTATTTATGAATGCTTTCTTTACTAAAGCTTAAAAACAGGGGCAGTTTTTTTCTCATCATTGTTTTCCTAATGCCTGGCCAACACCTGGCACATTACTAGTTGCTTAGTAAATATGTGTTGAATGAATGACAGAGAATATTGTCTTGTCAGCCTACCTTCATGTTTTTTTCACTAAATCCACTCATAGTTTGCCGAAGTATCCTTTTTCTTTTTCTAGCCATTTCATGAAGAGAGGTTAATGTTTGTATTAGTCACTTATTTTTTCGCATGTCTTTTCTCATAATAACTTAAATACTGGAAAATTGTAAAGTCTTCAGGGACATTTACTGGGTGCTTGGCCCAAATTTTTATCCTCATTTCCTTCTCTTATTTAAGGGCTCAGCTTAGAGTTCGCCTTCACTGGCCTTCACTCATTCAAGGATGGATTGGGTGTCCCTTGTCTGTGTTGTCCAGCACCCTGTTAATATCTTTATCACTAAGCTCTTTTTCTCACCTGTCTCTCCATTGAGCTTAACAGTGGGGACTGAATCTAGTCTGAAATGTTTTCCCATTGCCCAGAAAAGTGCCTAGTAGGTGCCAGAGATACTTTTTCAAATGAATAAATTAACGAATGCCTTGCACTTGTGTGATATTCCCCGGATATCTAAATCGTTCCTGAAAAACATTCAGTAAACAGTTGTAATTTAATTCAGTGTCTTCAGTGTAGTATGTGCATCCTTCAAGGACTGCTTAAGATAATCTACTTTTTTAGTGATCTTATAATTGGGGAGTAGATTGGACACGTCATAAAAATGCTTGGTTAAGGAGGAAAATAGAGGCTGAAATGCAGCCTGCCCTCAGCTCATTATGTTATGCGTGCTCTGAGAAAGCTCCTATAAAATTTTTTTCACAGTGATGCTATGTATAATAGCATGGCCCTAGATGCTGGAAGAAAATGTTAGAATTTTATATTTAAGTTTCTGTTTAAATTTTCTCTCAACTTTGAAAAAACTCTGCATTTGTTTGTATTTTAAATATATATAGCACATTGGTAAGGTAATATTGATTTGTAAATACATGAATAAGTTTCAAGTTGTAAGGGCTTATTTTGAAAAATATTTTACTAATGCAGTAATATTTAAGCAATACACTTAGGGAGAACTTTGATTTAATTTATAATTCCAGTGCCATCGAAATGATTTGCACCTTTTGCATAATGTCATTTTTGGATGCCTTAAAAAGGGGATGAGTGAACTTAGGAGTCCCTGGGACATCTTGGAGGTCCCACTCACCACTGTTTGTGTATGCATATGTGTGCATCTGTGAATAATGTGTATATTAGTTGTTCCTGTGCATGTGCTGAAGAGGAGAATGGATCAACTGTGGCTAAAGTTTGTCTTCAGGTGTAGTTCAAATCCATCCTAATGCAGTCCTTTTTAGGGAAAGCAGATACACTCATTTCAAGATTCATTAGCCAATTCCCCTTTCAGATGAGTAGTTTATGATGAATCTTCTTTTATCTATTCATTGGCATACTCTAAATCTTTAGATATAAAATAATTACTTCATTTTTTTCTCTGCCTCAGGGATATAAAGAATAAATTGTAGATTTCCAGTCATAGAATAGGCACATATGCTTGGAGTCAGAACATCTTAATTAGAATCATAATGCAGCCATTTTCTAAATGATTGAATTTGGGAAAAATAATTAACCACTCAGCTTCAGTTTTTTTCTCTGTAAAAGGAAAATAATATTAATTAATTCACAGATTTGTTATAAGAAATAAATGAGAAACATGGCTGGCGTAGTACCAGGTAGACAGTGTTTATAGAATTTTTTTTTAGTTTGAGCTGCAGAATCTTTTGTGTGTGTGTTTATTAGTAGTAATAAAATTACAGCTGTTTGTGTGAGGTCTGATGTGATGGTTGCTTTGAAAAAAGTTAATTCCTTCTCTGTATTAAACTGATCAAAATATGATTATTTGGTTTAGTGATTGGGTAATGGGCTTATCTCTTTTTTCAGGAATGAAAGCCTCCTAGCTTTTTTGTTTTTTGGGGGGTGGGTCTGCATGTCGGTCTTCTCTGAGCATCCATATCATGTGATTGAGTGGTGATACAATAATAGTGCTTTCGCCAGTGACATGAGTAATTTTAACTCTTGTGGGTGACACAGGGCCCTAGAGTAAAAACTGGTTCTGAATGGGGTATCTGGGAAGGTAACAGAGATTTCACTTTAAGTGGATTTCTGTAGTTTCCAAAAGCATGAGGCAGAAAAAAACATCCATATAGAGAGAATGACATTAGTTGAAATGGTTAGAAGGTATGTTCATTTACTAATAAAAAGTTCGTATTGTAGTAGTGGATTAAGGAGAGATCGTCTATTCAAGCTATCTTAAAGGCTCTGAGATGCTGGGCTAAGGACTTCATTCAGACTTTATTTTTGATAGGCAGGGTGATCTGATTAAGATAATACTCTGGGAAGATTACGACTGTGAATTGAAAGAAAGAGACTTGACAGAATAATGCCGTGGTCCAAAAATAATACCATAGTCCAAAGTCGTAATTCAGGGTGAAACTGTCAAAAAAAAGAGGAAGGACATCTAAAGAGATATTTGCAATGAAATTACATAACTTTTGTATAGTATGATGGTTATAGGTAGAGAACAAGGTATATAAGTTTTAAACAAAGCCCATTTAAACAGAAAAAAAAAACAATTCCCTGAGCATTTGTATTGAGGTATTAATGATTATCAAGTTAAGTTCTTAGCCTAGATAGAGTGAAATAGAATCATAAAAGGAAAAGCATTGCTGCTCTTTCAGGGTTTGGAATCACTTCTTAGCTTTATTCCTGATACTGTTTTCCCTATTCTGTTATTTGAATAACTAGAGGCATAGATGTATTAATGTGACCTATATTTTTCATATTAGAACAAAAGGATAATACACTTCCAGTGCTGGAAAGACCTTAAAAACTTAGGTGAAAAAACAGGTGTCAGAGACATTATGTAACTTGCCAAGGTGGCCCAGCTCATGGGGGGAGGAGCCTTCACTGTGGCTCAGGGTTCTGGCTCCCTGTGTCAAGGTCCTCCCAGGACTCTATGCTGCCTGGTCTCCACCTGCTCCCGGGACACCGATCCTTTTTCTTTTTCTAGCCGTTTCATGGTGCTTGCATTTGTCATCATTTAAAGACATCTCCTTGAAATTCACAGAACTGTGTGTGATACCTATCGTTTTGTTTGTTTTTATCTTTAGATAGCACCCATATGTTAAGGGTGCTATGCTGGGCTCTGTATAAAGCCAGGTAAATATACAAAGGCCTTCACCTCCACTGTGTCTCATGTTTCATACACTGAAATTTATATCCTGAAGTCACTGGAGTAAATGTTGAAGTATCAGTTTTTATCTGTAAATTCACCAGTGGCACTTAGAGAGTTTTTTGGTTTTTTGTAGGATTTGTTTTTAATTGCGGCTAAGATTTTGGACCTAAGAAAAGAGGGTAAGGAAATTCATACTGTTTGTCTGACTCTTTTGCAAGAAGCTATCTATATACATGGATTTTTAATTTATACGTGTAAGATTCTTTTAAGAAGGAGCTATTATATACTTTAGTTTATGGATGAGAAAGCTGAAAATTGAGCAGCCCAGCTAATGAAAGGGAGAGAGCAATGGTAGAGAGTCATGTCTTCTCAGATCCCTAAAACAGGCCATCTCTCATATTAAGAAGTGACATCATAATAGCAACAATGGCAAACTATAAGGGATTTAGAGAAAAACGAGGGTATTAAAAGGCCTGAACGGTATATCCTATGAAAATCAGTGGAAGAAACCTGAGATGTTTAAAAGAAAGAGATAACTACTTAATCAAATTTTTTGAAACATCTAAGGTCTTGTCCTGTAAAGGAAGAATCAAAGGCTAGATAGCTCAAAAGGACCAAATTAATTTGACATTGGACGTGATTTTGCCTTACAAAACTCATGTAGAGGATTTGGGGTCAGGTATCTGGCACTGCTCTGCTGTCAGAAGATTGCACAAGAACCCTGAATTAAAGGTTTCTAATTTTTATTTTTCTGCCATAGAATTACATTGAATAATGAATCTGATACAAACTAACAATATATAATAGATTAACTGGAATTTCTCTGCTTAAAACAAGGATGGTAAAAACCCCCTCTAATCTTGAAAGCTTCCCGTGGCCTGTCTCTGAAACAGTGTGTGTGTAATAACCTTAATTTGAAAACCTTTGTGGTAAAGGATTTCCAATTTCCATTCCTATGGAAAGATACTAATTTAACTTTAATTTGAGCAAGGTCAGTTTGTGCTGTCAACTCTTGATTTGCCCATGACTTTTGGGACAAATCCCCACTAAGTTTTTACTTGGGCAGAAGACCATCAGCTGTCTTAAAGCCAGTCAATCCATCTTAACTCCTTTATTGTCAATTCAATCCAGTCCCTGACTCACCCCCCTGGAAAGTTATGCAATATGTCTGAAAGCAGTTTAACCCAATAAGGTGAAATAAAACAAACTCTTATATTACTTTAAGGATTTTAAGGAGGTATCTTTAAAGATCCTTTCTGTGCACAGAGGTCTATTTCTTCTAAAAATCTAAAATCTATGCTCAGTCAAGAAGGCATAATTATAAGGAAATCTACTTAAACTTGTAGGCTTGATTTTTCTTAACTGACTACTTTTGAGAAGAAAGTAAGAAAACAAAGGAAGGACAGATATTATTAATAAAGTGTTACCAGTTACATGCTCGAATTATCCTGTACCTTGCCACAAAATGCCCTGGAGGAGACTTTTTGCACTTTATCAGTGTGGTTTGTGTCATATATGAAATCTGTTAAATCCAAAAAAATGTCTGAGAGGCAGAAGTATGTTCCGACAAGTATTCTACCAATTGTTGTTTGCTGACCTTTTGAATACTGTGATAGTCTAAAAATACAAACAAACCAAACAGATGCCCATTAATTACTCCTTTTGTCATGCTTAGGGGAATAAACTTGTTAAACAGTTCTTATTCTCTCTGAATATAGAGATATTAGTTAACTTTTTGCTTATTTTATTATCCTACCTAGTTAAAATAATATCAAATGTCAAAGTAAAGGTTCTGGAGAGTGGAATGTTGCATTAAACAAAGAGAATAAAGCAAAAAATAAACCAGTGATCTGAACTGGAAACAAGTTTTTAAAAATGTAATTTTTTCAGTTGCACAGAAGTTACCATGGCACTATCTTTCCTTTTGTGTCTGCTGGTGATTTAATTTAGTAGTTTTAGAAAATGCATCTATTGCTGTGTTTAAAAATTCTAATTACAGCAATTGGTAAAGAAGTTTCCAAGTACAAGAGATATTTGTAGAGAACCTGTAAGACTGACAAGTGATTGACAGGTAAACAGCCCCACTGTGCCCTTATATCCCATTCTGTGATGCTGGACTATAGATACTCCATAAGCCTGAGGAAGTAACCACCTTGTAATTTTTATTAAATGCCTGGCTTCATGGATGTAAACAATATTATGCACAAGTTGACTAAATGTGCCACTGTCTTTTACATTGCAACACCACCCCGACTCAGTGTCATGGAATATCTGTGAAAGGAACAAATGTGAACTTTCCTTTAATGTGTTTAACTGAATTTAAACTCTGAAGAGAATAGCAAAGTGCAGATTTCATCAAATAGACTGAAACCATCTAAAAGCAAATGAAAGGGATAGCGTTTCTGTCTTGAAATGTTGTGTTTATGACTTACCAGTGCCAGTGTGAAATTGCCCTTTCTTCGCTGCTAATGCAAAGGCTGACAGCTCAGCATGTACACACACATTATGTTATGTGCAATCAGAAGCTCTCGAGATTGTCCTTGAACATGGTTTACTGCTAATATGTCTTGATTTTTGAAATGCCATATTTTTTTTTCTCTCTTGGACCCAGGCTTTCTTTTCCTACTTCTTTAGAAGGAGTTTTCTTAATTCATACACATTTCTTACTGCACTTCTTTGTCTTCATTTATTTTTTAAAAATATCCTTATGACAGCCAACTTTAATAAAATATTTTCAAAAAGTTAAGAACAATAGATGAATGCTGTTGTAAATAATGATTCTATTAAAATTGTTCATATATTTAGTAATAAATTCAAAATTAAAGGGTTTACCTGATATAAAACTTTGTTTTCCTTGATCTTAAAATTTGGAAGGAAGTCTTCTGTTTGTAACCATTTTATATATCTAAGAGGTTCTGATGATTGCCTTAGAGTCTGGAGGCAAAATGTTCTTAGTGGTATTTTTTCCCTCTTGAATGCTAAGAACTTGGATGTTTTGAATGAGCTATTTGCCAGCAGATGACGAGTCATTCCAGATAAATGAGAAACCAAGTACAGTAAAATCAGTGTTTGCTAACCAGCAAAATCTGGAAAACCACATTTTTGAGATTCCCTAGGCAAAATTGTCAATCTAATAAATGTCAATAGGCTAACTAAAATAGGGTAGGGTGACTATGGCAGAATTAGAGCAAGGTTGTTAGAGATTCATTCTGTGTTCTTGTTGCTAAATAAAAAAAAATCTCATATGGTTTTTACAAACAAAAATGATGTACCTGTGTAAATCGTGGCATTTTTGTTCCTTTGCCAGACTCTGAAGGAAAAGTGTGAGGTAGAAAAAGGAGGTCGACATGAATTACCTCTGAGTTAACTGTAATTGATATCCTGTCTTCATAATATATCTCATAACAAAAACTTTTTATGTCAGTGTATTCCAAACGTTTGCAAGTTATTTAGAACTTGGAACATGTTTTCCCATAGAAACAATGTTGTAAATATTGGTTCAGATCCCAAGCTAGTGCACACAGCCTATTTGATCCATATGTATCTAAGAGACAGTACCAATGTTTGCTTGAGAACTGGGTCCTAAAGGCATATGTACAGAAAAGAGCATAGTGATGGGTATTTATGGAAACAATATGGTCTTGTAGGAATTTTTAGAAGAAACTAAATGAGGTATTTGTCTCTTCCTTTTGTGCTTCTTATTCAGAGGTCACAGAGTCCTCCTGTGGACCTATGGGGAGTAGAACCCACAAGTTGGTATCTAATCTCCTCTTTAAAGGGAAAGCAATCTGTTTCAAGAGATTCCTGTAAGTTTGGGCATTTTGACCCCTTTGTCGCTCTGGGGTCACTGATAAGGCTTATTAACCTCAACATTCTAAATGACACAATTTTAAGAAAAGTAACAAGATGTGTTTAAACAATATGTATGTAGTATGAAAAGAGACAATTAGGGTATGACAGAAACATCTTGATATGTTGCTGGAGCTTTAAGAAAGTCTTGGGGCTTAGTTATGATTTTTAATTTTTTTTCTCTGTTCAGAATGCCTTATTTCGATAAATTTTTTTCTCTTTTTTTTTAATTTCAGAATATTATGGGGGTACAACACTTTGGTTGTATTAGTTTTTCAAAATAGCCCTCATAGCGATGATGGCAGAGCCTTTTTGCTGAGGTGAGGCAATATAAGCGAGGTTGATATAATAGTAAGCTCTTTGCGTATTGGATTTAATTTATTGCATTTTTTTTGATAAGCGTTTTAAATTGTCATTATTCATAGTTATAATTTGACATTTATCTCAGTGACTGTATTACTTTTTGCAGTGTGTTTTTCCCAATGTTCTAGATGCATAAGCAAGTAGAGATTGTATCATTTTCTTTGCTCGTTATTAATTACCCCTTTTGCCACATCAGTTGTTCTCAGACCTGCTGGGGCAAGCAGGTTAAAGACAACCCACCCAGTGGGTGAATCATAATGTAGCTGTTTCTTAAGAGACATAAAGTTGTGTATTGCTTTAGTAATAAGAGAGTACAGACTTTTAAAAGAGTTCTTTCAAATATATTTATATATCAACATGTATAAAAACAAATTTTATTAACAGAACATTATTTCAAATCACATTTTTAGTGGAGGAGTAACTATTTTACTTTCTTGACTCTTGGTTCAGAGGATGATTTGTTTTTTCAATGAGGAAAGAAATCAGGTATTATGCACCTCATTTGGATGTTTTATCTACTTCACTAAATTGAAAATTATTTCCTATTTTCTTCACCATATGCTGATTTTCATGACCTTTTTATCTAGAAAAAATATGGCCAAACCTAGATTTTCAATGCAGTTGTAAGTCTTTAATTTTGTTTACATTGTTCATTTTGCATTTTTTTTTTAAAAGATCTCTGATGTGATGTGATGGTCAGAAATGTGAACTTTTCAGGCCCAATAGGGGGAGCCAATTCCATATTCTATTGAGGTTTCTTGGCATTGTTGCAGCTGCCCATTTGTCAAGGTCAAAATACTTTCTTTGCCTTTGCTGTCTACAGGGCTCCATAACAGACACTTTTCCTTAAAAATGATGCAGTATTTTATGCTAATTATCTTTTGCTCATTAATACTACATTTATTAATCTATTATGGCCATGCCTTGGAATCTCTGAAATAGGGTCATTGTTTTCAGATGTATGATATATTTATTCAAGAGAAAGGTAATCTTATAAATATGACCTTTTCACAATAAACTCAATATAGAAAATATAGAACATTTGAATGTTCTTAAAAATCCTTTAGATATAGTATACTATGATTAGGTTAATAAAGATGGGAACATCTCTGTTCAGCTTTTTAAACTAATCAAATTTATAAAATAATTAAAATCACGTGACTCTATTATATGGTTTTTTTTTTAAAAAAACCCACATACATACTTCTAAAAAATAAAGATCCTAGACCAAGTTCAAGGTCTACCACAATGAATCATTTAGGTTGGTATTGAATTTCTATAACTGTTTGGTTCTGTCTTTTATTCTCAGTAAAGAAAGAGGGATAGTTTTTCACTTATTTGATTAATGAAGGGTGGATTTTGTCATAAGACATTATCAGATCATAAAAATTTTCATTCTGATACTTACATTCATCTTGACAAGGGACATGGAATTATATTAATAATTTGCATGTGAATTCATTTGTTTTCATGGTTTAGAATACATAAAATTTCATAATTTCTGTGTAATTGTCATTTTATAAACCTTAATTACCTAGCTAGCTACATATCTATATATCCTAGGTTATAACATATGATGAATTCATTTGAGTTATCTCACACATGCAGATGTGCACAGACACACACTCACAAATAAACACACATCCTCTTTATTTCCTGTGTATTCAGTGACTGACATGATAATGGACATATGTTATGTGTTAAATAACTAATTAACAACAGATTACTTATTTTAAATTTCAAGAGAAATAAATCTCTAGCTTACTGTTTGATTTTAGCAGAGGGGGAAATATATATATTTTCCCCTCTATGGAATTCTTCCTTTTTTTTTTTTAAACTTCTGCTAGAGCATTATTGGAATATGATTATGCTGCCAGGATCCTAAAATACAACAGGATTTAGTTAATTTTCAGTTTTATTTTTTTAAAAAATTAGATGTGCTATAAGATGACTTTCTAATTAAAAGGTTAATCTCATTAGTCTTTGTGTTACCTTAACATGTAGTAGAGTGTTTGCCATATGGTAGATACTTCATGAAAGTTGGATAAATGAGTGAGTGAATGAGTGGGTGAATTTTTACTGACTATGGACCCTTGAAGTGTACTTATACCTGTTTTCTCATACATGAAATTAGATGCTAATCCTCTGCTTTGTTCATAAAGTGGGTGGGTTAATCAAATGAGGTATGGAAGAGCTTTAAAAATTATAGATATTTTAAATTGTAAATTTGAATAATGATAACACTACATTTTTATAATTCATAACAGTGGCTATTTTGGATACATCTTTATTTTTATCTTAAGAAAGAGACAAGCATATAACTACCCGTTTGAAAGTTTCTTTGTGAGAATGTCTCTTTAATTATTATTTATTTATATGTTTTAAATTGATAAAATTGTATATATTTATGACATACAACATGATGTTTTGAAATATGCACACATTGTAGAATGGCTTAATTGAGCTAATTAACACATGCATTACTTCACATACTCTCTTAGCAATTTTCTTTTTTTTGTCATAACATATTCTGAAGTTTATTTATTTATTAATTAGATTTAGGAGGTACAAGTGCGGTTTTGTTACGTGTATATTGCATAGTGGTGGAGTCTGGACTTTTTGTGTAACCATCACCTGAACAGTGTTCATTGTACCCATTAGGTAATTTTTCATCCCTCATCCTCCTCTTACCCTCCCACCTTTCTGAATCTTCAGTATTTACTATTCTACTCTCTATATCCATGTGTACGAGAATGTCTCTTTTTTGCAGTGCTGTAGTAGGAGTGGCCAAATAGACCCGTGTCTGCTAAAGTTAGATCCCTGTTATACCCGATTACCCTTTTGTTCTTCATATCTCAAAATGTTATTTTGCCCCAATGGGCAGGCATTAATGGGGCATGCTGACTGTATTGTATGTGCTATTATGTAACATGTAACATTAGTATCCAACTTTCTGCTTTTAATTGAAGAGCTACATAGTTAACTTATTGTGTCAGGAATTCTAATTCACTAGAAGAGCTAAGGAAGAAAACTCTATTAAAAGCTTTCCCAAATAAAGTTTCTTTTAAATTGATGAGTATTTTCATTAATGGGATATTAGGGGATGAGGTATTTTCATTTGTAAATAAAAATTGAGGTTTTAAAAAAATTGTTAAAGAGGGCCATTTTAGAATAATCTTATCCCTCCTGAGAAAAGTTGTCTTGACAACAGTACCATTTATAATTAGAAATGATGAATATTTTATTTCTCCAAGGAAAATTCTCCCTAAGTATGTTAGACAGTGATCGGGCTAAATGTTCATCAGGCTCAATCATTTCTGGTGCAAAAATACACTATCGACTTTTTGGCTCAATAATAATCAAGACTTACATTTTAGTTTATAAGGGAAGGATTTTCATACACATTTATTACTAGTATTCTGTGAGATAAGAAAAGGAGATATTATTGATCTCATTTTACAGAAATAGTACATATCTAATAAGTGGCAAAAATAGAACTAAAGAAATGAAGATTAGTTTTTTTCTTTTCATCATTTTGCCAAAGGGTGCAGAAGCATATGACACATTTCATAGTTTTACGTTCACTTATGATGTAACCTATTTTTTCACATCTTGAAATTTGTATTTTTTCAATTTGTAATATTTTATTCTCTTTACCTATGAAGAATTAGCTAAAATTAAAATATACAATGCAAATTTTAGTCTTTTTTGAGTGTTAATGAAAGTAAAACTATTTAGGTAAATGACTAATCAAATTAAAAGGCAAGATTCAAGATTTATTTTGTGTAATCATTTATTATAGGTCATCAAACATTTATCCAGTGTTTACTGTGTGCCAAGTAATGGGGGATGTTCAAGATAAATAAAACACAATTTGTATAGGAGGGATGGGAGAACACATGTTTAAAGCAGTGACCAGCTTTCAGAGTACTGAAATTGAAATTGCTGCATGATGTCAGAGGACAGAACATTCACTTTCAGATAAAGAGTTCACGAGGGCTGTGGGAGGAGGTGGCACTTGAGGTGCGTCATGAGAAAGTAGATGTATATGAGGAGGGAGGTTAAAGTGAGGGTGTCACATCTACTGGAGGAAGTGACATGTGCAACCCCATGTGGTCAGGGAGCAGGAGGGGAGAGAAAGTGATTGGGAGAAGAGATGGAGTGTTAAGTGGGGTCTGACTTCAGAACGCCTTGTTGCAATTTTAAAGCAAACATTTACACCCTATAAAATCTGTTCCCATGAGTTCAACGGCTTAGTGAATTGCACGATCGCTTGTGTCTGATTATATGTGATGTGGAGCTTTCGTGATATAAATTTACATCGTCTTCACTTATATGACTATGTTAAAATCCATTCACTAATGAAATCTTACAACTATATTACGAGTAAAGTTTAAGACATTTTATTTCAAATATTATACTTTTAAAAACCTTAATGACTATATTTTCATGGTGATTTTAAAGTTAAAGTACTGTTATATGGAATACTTTAGTTTTATACACAGTAAGATTTACTTTAATACAGGTTCACTGTTTGGATTCTATTCATAAAAGGGTAGAATTTATTTATTTACTTATTTATTTTATTTCAAAATATTAAGGGGTACAAATGTTTCTGTTAGTGAATACTTTGTATAATGCTTAAATTGGGGTTTTTAGTGTGCCCATCACTAGAATAGCATTCGTTGCACCCCATAGGTAAGTTTTTACCTGTTACCCTCCCCCCACCCTCCTCCATTCTTGGTTTCCGGTGTCCTTTACACCTCTTTGTGCCCATGATTTAGCTGCAAATTATTAGTGAATATATGTGGTGTTTGTTTTTCCATTCCTGAGATATTTCATTTAGGATAATGGTCTCCAGTTCCATCCAAATTTCTGCAAAAAACATTATTTCATTCCTTTTTATAGCTGAGTAGTACTCCATGGTGTATATTAGTATATATACCACATTATCTTTATCCACTCATGAATCGAGGGGCACTTAACGTTGATTCCAAATCTTTGCAGTTGTGAAGTGTGCTGTGATAAACATTCAAGTACAGGTGTCTTTTTGAAAAAAAAAAATGAATTATTTTCCTTTCAGTAGATACCCAGTAGTGAGATTGCTGGATCGAATGGTAAGTCTACATTTATTTATTTGAGGACTCTCCATACTGTTTTCCATAAAGGTTGTACTAATTTGCAGTCCCTTATACACAACACTGTATAAGTGTGTGAGTGTATACACTTATACAACGGCGTATAAGTGTTCCTTTCTCTCTGCATCCACGCCAGCATCTATTGTTTTTAGACTTTTTAATAATGGCCATTCTGACAGGGGTAAGGTGAAATCTCATTGTGGTTTTAATTTGCAATTCCCTGATGAATAGTATCTTGAGCATTTTTTCATATGTTTGTTGGCTATTTGCCTATCTTCTTTTGAAAAACTTCTGTTCATGTCTTTTGCCCACTTTTTAATGGGATTGTTTGTTTTTTTCTTGCTCATTTGTTTGAGTTCTTTGTAGATTCTGGATATTCACCCTTTGTCAGATGTATAGTTTGGGAATATTTTCTCCCATTATGTAGGTTGTCTGTTTACTCTGTTGATTATTTTCTTTGTTGTGCAGAAGCTTTTTAAGTTAAATAAGTCCCTTTTATTTATTTTTGTTATTGCAATAATTGCTTTGGGGTCTAAGTCATAAGTTCTTTGCCTAGGCCAATGTCTAGAAGAGTTTTTCCTATTTCTTTTTCCTAGAATTTTTATGGTTTCATGCCTTACATTTAAGTCTTTTATCCATCTTAAATTAATTTTTGTATATGGTGAGAGATATGGGTCCTGTTTCATTCTTCTGCATGTGGCTGTCCAGTTTTCCCAGCACCATTTATTGAATGGGGCTTCCTTTCCCCAGTGTATGTTGTTGTCTGCTTTGTCAAAGATCAGTTGGTTGTAAGTAGATGGTTTTATTTCTGGGTTCTCTATTATGTTCCATTGCTCTGTGTCTCTACTCTTTTTATATCAGTACCATGCTGTTTTGGTTACTGTAGCCTTGTAGTATAATTTGAAGTCAGGTGATGTGATGCTTCCAAATTTGTTCTTTTTGTTTAAGATTGCTTAGGGTAGAAATTAATTGAAGATTTCCAGTGGTTGGATTTAGAGTGCCACTGTCAGCTCCCTTGGAAGTGAGCCACTTTGCTCATTAGAAGGCATTAAAACAAGGATTGAGTTGAAGTGTAGTGGCTCTTTACATTCACATTTCATTTATTTGCTTTCTTTTATTCACTGGACAGGAATTTATTTATTAGCCTCCATTTATCATTAGAACATGTTTCATGATGGAGAAACTCTGAGGTCTTAAATCTGATATGTAATTACAATAGCAATGTTTTTATTTTGAAGATAATTGATGAAAGACAATACATTTCATAGAAATTAAAGAAAGATGACTCTTCCTCTTTTTCTTTCCTTTCCTCCTTTGTACCAAGCTCTGTATAACTTAGAATATACCAAGTTGTATGACCATGAACATGGTGCCCTCAAAGAGCCCACAACCAGTGAATGGATGAACACTCACGATAGTGAAACAGCATCGCTACTACGTTAAAGGGATGCTGCGTAGGCATACGTGTTTGACTCATTCTGTCTGTCTTTGTGGGTGCCTTATAGAAAAGTACTTGAGTGTTGGTCTAAAAAGAAAATTACATGCGATGGGCAGAGAGGACTAGGGTAGAGTTTTCCAGCCAGATAAAATGGCAGGAATAAATACACAGCTCAACAAAGGAGAATGAGTGGTAAGTTGAGGGGAAGTGACAGGAGATAAACCTGGAAAAGCTGGTTATGGCACCATAAATGAGGTGATAACGGAGTTTGGATCTCGTCAACTAGGCTGGGAAAGCATGGAAAATGTTTAAACAGTGTTGTGACATGTTGAATTCTATAAAACAGAAAAATAATTACAATTCTGAGGATGAGTTTAAAGGACTGGTGGCTTATATTGTTTTCCCTGTTTAGCTATGACCGCAGAGGAAGTATTTTGTTCAGTCTCTCATGTCACAGTTCCTACTGCAGTGTATTAATGTGTCCTACTCAATACATGTTTATTCACTGAGTGAAAGCCACTATTCTTCCTCCAATCCTAATTAAAACCCAGCTAGATTTTTACCAAAAAAAAAAAACTCAAACAAACAAAAACAAACAAACAAAAAAACAATGAAAGAAAAAAGGAAAGAAAGGAAATTGAACTAGAAGGTAGTGAATGGATAATATAGAATGTATTTGAGGAACATTTTGAAGTAGAATTCAAAGGTACTTGGTTGTAAAGGAAGAAAAGGAATTGTGGTAGACTACAACTTTGCCCCAATAAAACACACCTCCCAGTTTTCATGCCCTTGTGTAGTGCCTTTCCTTCAGTCTGAGCTTTGCCGTGTGACTGGCATTGGTCATGAAACATTTGCAAGTGAGATGTAAGCAGAGGCTTGATAAATGCTTGTATATTGGGGTTGGTCCTTTTGGAATGTATGTGGGTAGAGTGCACCTTCTTGGAAGAGCTGCTGTACCATGATGAAGCCCAAGAATGATATAAGGAGATCTATGTGGAGGAAAGTGGAGATCCACAGCTAACACCCAGTGTTTTGTGCTTCTAGTCTCAACTGTCAGGCCACTTTGCAACTTCCACCCATCCTAGCACCCCAGCTATACCATATAAAGCATGAAAACTGCCTATTAAAACCACAAGATTTTAAGAGATAATGATTGGTGGTGGTTATTTGAAGTCATGACGTTTTTAGGTAGTTTGTTACATAGTAATGTGTACCTCCAGAAGGAATCAAGAATGGTTTTATTATATGTGGGATGAATTAGTTGCTGGATTGTGGCACCTTCATTTACCTAAGACCAAAAAATGCAAAGGGAGTAGCGCTTCTGCTAATACACTAGACCAGGAATTTCTGGAAGAAGAAATAAATATTTTTACTACATTTTAGTGCACGGTGGGTACTCAAAAGTTTGCTAAATATAGTATTGAAAGCAAGCCAAGCTTAGAATGATGATGTGCCATTTGGTTACTGCTAGACTGAGAACTCTCTAAGTGGCTTTCTTTTGTATTTTTATTTTGGTTATCATAGAACCTAACTTACAGAATGCAAACAGGAGGTATATAAACACATACACACCACGCAGACACATATACACAAAAAAAGGAAAGAAAAATGTTGGTTGAAGTGAAACTGGTTAGATCACAACTCATGGGAAAAAATTTAAGATCTATATCACCTGTTGAAAAACTTAAATTAACGAACAAATTTCTGTAACATAAGATAAGCCTGGTTTATTCTTTCTGTTAAATTTAAGCTGAGTTATATAGAATGCCATGTATGGGAAACTTCTAATTACACACACAGCTTATATACTTGGGTAAGAAAATGTGGGTTACCAATGGAATGAGAGGCAAATAATGTGCTTGGAGATTGGTTATTACTTCCTGATAAAAATGTGTAATTAAACAGTCCTAAATAAGTTATGGTATCCACATAGGGTTGCTTACGTGTATACAGGATATTCAAAGCTGTTAAGTTCCTCCCACCAAGTTTTGCATAATTCTTACATCTTCGTTGCTATCAAAGTTGAACTTGTCCAAGAAAAACAACCCTAGGACCTTGGTCATTCTGGAATAAAAGGGGAAAAAATGTAAAGTGGTGGAATCAATTAAATTACTGAAAGATATTGAAAGAATTTTTTTAAGTATCTGAAATTTAAAGCAGCAGGGGGCAGTAGAACATTTTGAGTATGGAATAGGAGGGAAAGGGGACTGGTCAGTGGAGAAGGACACTGGAATCTCCCAGGAAGTGTTGTGGTTTTTTAGAAATACATAAGACTATCTTTGATCATTACTCATATTTTCTGTTTTTACAGTCTTGCAAGCTGGGGACAAATAGTCACATGTAGTCAACATTAATATTAAACATAACTCACCCAATTAGGAAAGGAGCTTTTGCTCCTTTCTCAACTACATCAGTAAATAGAATTTGCTTTCATGTACAATATATAACACCAAATTATGCTTTAATTCCTTTTTCCTCTTCTGTATAACTTTGTTTCAAAATCCTAAAGAGTAGGGTAGAAGGACTCAAATTAGGAAGCATGAGAATTATAAGCCAGATAACAAATTGAGCATTTGTTTTTTTCAATAGATTTCTTTTCCCTTCAATTTGAGGTCTTTATCCCCTACACTTTCTCATGATTTTTCTGTTTTAGCAAGTCAAACCAAACCAGTTTTCATTCCCAGAGAAATCCTTTGTTCTCCTGCCTCGGTGCCTTTGCTCATACGGTACCTTTTATTCCTTTACTGTATATCCATGACTCCAAGGTACAATCAGTTTTTCAAAACTTATTTCAGATTTCAAATTATTGGTGACCACTCTGATATATCCCCAACCAAAGGCAATTGCATCCTTCCTTGCATTCTCCATAGCAGTATCCATGCACTTAATTATAGCACTCAATTTTCTACCTTTTAAAAAAATATCATCATTTAAATAAACTTTTATTTTTTCTTGTAGGATTGCTAACTCTTTGAGTGCAGAAATTAATCTCTCTGACACACACAGGACCTACTAGAGTTTCTTATTCTTATTAGACATTTGGTTAATATTTGTTCCATTGATAAATATAATTACTCTTGTTGAATCTTACCAATGCTGTATTCAGACATTCAAGAAGTTAGAGGTGAAAGGACAAGAAGCTAACATCTATTAAGTGATTGAATATGTTCCAAGGATTCTAATTCTTTGTATCAGTTCTCTTTAAATCCTCGTAGCAACTGTTTAAAATAAGTAATATTAAGTCCATGCAGTTGAGGACATGGATCTCACAGGCAGTAACTTGCCCAAGGTCAAGGGGATAGTGTGAGGCAGAACTGGGACTAGAGACCAACCCCCTCTCCACCGCCACCTCCAAAGCCCATGTTGTTTTCACTACACAGCAGAGAGTTATTTATTATCTACTGTGCACATATTGCTTTAGGAACTATTGATTCAACATTGAATAAAATACTATCTTGTCTTTGAAAGGCTCACAATCCAACACAGGAGAGATTAAAGTAATTATTATGATTCTGAGTAATAAGTGCTTTAAAATGTCCTATGGGTACCAGCCCAGGCATCATTAGCTCTGCCTGGTGAGGGATGCACTTCATTGAGAGCTGTAGATCAGACTCGAGAAGTGATGGGGCCTTGAGGGATTAGCACGTCACCAGGTGGTGATGTTAGGAAGGCCAAGGACAGAGTCTAAGGTTAAGAAACTGGATGGCATAGCCCAAATTATCAGTTCATTGGCTGGGAGTAGACTTGAGAGTTTTGTATGTAATGAAAAGAAGATGCCATCACTTCATAATGGGCCCTCTGAAGCACTCCAAGGTACCAATAGGCAACCTGATGTGTTAAATCACGTGGGAGCAGAGGTTTATAGTCTATGGATTAGATATCAAAGAAGTGGTTTATACTGAAACTGTAAGGTCAGACAGGAAATACAGGAGAGGAAATGTAACGTGGTGTAGGAAGCATGGGCTTTGAAGTCAGATAGACGAAGCTTTGAACCCCAGCTCTGACACTTTTTAGCTACGTGACCTTGACCAGTAACCCAACTGCTCTGAGTTTAAGTCACTGCTTCTGTAAAATGGGGGTATTAACTACCTCAAAGTCTCATGGTTGGGATTAGAGAGGGGAACCGCCACCTACTAGAGGGTAGATGTTTAGTAAACATAGGCTTAATTTTTCTACATATAAATGTACTTATAAAAATGTTGGTAAAGCAATGTTTAGTTTCTAAGACTATATGTTTTTATATATTGATACATGAAGTAGTGTCAAATTTCTAATATATATACATACATACAAACATGTATAATTAATTTTGTGTAATTTAATGAAATTCTGATGCTATGAAAGCATAAAAAGTTCATATGTTTTCATTTATTAGTATTAAAAAATTATATTATCATTCTTTATTGAGTCTTACATGGGGGGTTTTGAGAATAAGTCTAATTTTGTGCCTTTCCTAACACGTTTTAGGATTCTTTTGTCAGATTCATCGTAATTAGGATGATTAATTCAAAATTATAAATGATACGATTCTTCTATTCTTCTGGTTTATGAACCAGTTTACTTGGTTTCCAAGGATGGCCAGTTAACAACAGTACTGTACTCTGTTACTGAAATAATGTTTATAGAAAGTTACATTCTAGATATTCTTAAGAGAGTAAATATCCTTAATATTCCTATTACAGTGAAGTTTATTCTCATGTATGTCACAAACAACTTTGTTGTTTACTGAAAGATTTTAAGTAAGAACAACAATTATAGTAGTCCCTGGGCTAAAAACTTCCATAGATGCTCACATTGCTACTTTCAGTCTCTGAATAAGGCAGTGAAACCTCTTCCTGTTTGTAACTGGTCTTCCTATTTTTTCTTTATCCTCTCTGTTTCTTTTTGTGCAGGGTCCCTTTTTCATCAGACATTTCCGTTTCTCCTATTTTTTAACTTACAAGTTTTTATTAGCTCTTTTCCTCTGCCTGTAAATATGGTCAATATTCTCCTGTCGTCAAAAAAAAAAAAAAAGAAAGCAACAAACACAATCTCCTTTACTTGTTAAGACCCTGTTTCTCTCCTCTCTACAGCTCGACATCTTGGTATAATTCGTTTGCTACATCTTCTACCTAATTTCTTATTAATTCTTCATTCCACTGTGCTAACCTCTGTGCTGTTTGCCACGCCACTAAAATTCCTTTTACTGAAATTGTTGATAACCTTCCTAATTTCCTCTTACCAAATCTGGTAGTCCAGTCTTCACCTGCAACTTGGGATAAGATTTACCACCATCTTCTCTTCAAACAATAATATGTCTTCAAATTTCTTTCCTGCTCTTTTTTTTTTTCATTCTGTGCATGTTTTCTGGACAAGCTCACTAATTTTCCAGTTTTCAAGTACCGCTATGAACCGCAATGCTAAAATCTGTATCTCCATCTCTGAACTTTAGATTCATGCATGAAAATATTCACTGTCCATGCAAACTTGGATGAAACATTAGCAACTCAAACTTAGCCAGCACAAAATAATTCTCTTTCTGTATGTGATATTCTCCTTCATCCCACCAAGAATTTGTTTCCTCTATTTTCCTTTGCAGATCATAGCACCATCATTCCCTGAGTCACCTACGATACAACTGTGGGTACCAGGCTCAGACTTTTCTCTTAGCCCCTCCTTCAGGAAACCTTTATCCCTGACAGTTTTCACTATTAAGTATCTTTTGAATCTTTCTCTTCCTTTCCTCTCCTGTTTACCAGTGCCCCAGTTTTGCCTCTTATCATCGTTTTCCTAGATTATTGCATGGTTCCAAAATGGTCTTGCTGGCTAGAGGCATGCAGTGCCTCGGTGTCTTCAGTGCCTTCGAGTAACTTTGTCCCAATGACTGCAGAGTACTCTAACCCAAACCCATGCCTCTCCACGTATTCGTACTGGAAGCTCTTTCATGCTATTTTTCTTTATCCTCTCACTAAACCTTCAAATGAAGGGAATGAACTTATTATCTGTATTCTCAATGTTTATCACAGTTTTGGTAGTCCAAAAATCTTTATGACCTGAACTCAATATTTTATACCAAGATAATTTTGATGAAGAAAATGAATGTGTGGGAAAAGTTGGGGACAAATAGAAAACAGATTTGAACTTTAAACTCTGCATCCCACTTTAAAACCTTCCTGTTATAACAAGATTATCTCTCAGATATTTATGTTCACAGGTAAATATTTTAATGATAATTTTTTTGAAAATGCAATCAAATAAGGTTGAATTTCTTTATGTTGTATTTGAATGTCAGTGTTATAAATTAAAAATGAGATAATCTATGTAAAGGTCTTAGGATACAATTTGGTGCATTGTAGATAAGAATTCTGATTTTTTAAAAATACAAATTATTATGGAAACTTACTTATAAAATTTTGCTACTTACAGTGAACTATGATCGTGCCTCTGCACTCCAGCCTGGGCGACAGGGTGAGATCCCATCTCTAAAAACAATATATACAAAAAATAAAATAAAATATTGCTACAAAAATGTTTGCCAACTTTTTCTCAAACTTATGTGCTGTTACTGGCAGTGAATAGTTTTAGTGTGGTTTGCAAGTTTTGTTCTTATGAATAAGGACATGTTAGAGTTCTAGAAAATAGTCCAATCAGTGTTAATAGTTGTGTATAACTATTCTAATTGAGAATGGACTAGTCTTTGTAAAATATTTGGAAAATTATACAGAATATAGAGGCTTTATTGCTGGCAAAATTAATTTAATTTTGTTTGAAAGATACTCTATTAAGCCACTATAAATGTGTATCCAGTAAGTTGTTTTGAATTAGTGTTCAGATGAAAGCATGTTGAGTTTCTCAGAGATTCCAATATCAGTTCTATTTCTGTGAGCATTTTAGCTTTCTAATGTAAGGAATGCAATTTGTATTGTTTACTGCTGTAAGCCACTAGTTATTTTCAGGCATAATAGAATAATGGTGTTTAGCCACAATGTGGTATTTTCTAAAAGCACATGAAATATTTCACGAATAAGGTTAGCTAAAGAATTTAGTCTCCTTTTATGACCATGACAGTTTAGGTGTGCAACATGAGATGTTTGTATTTTCAGAACAGTTTCTCAGAGTTTTCTTTTAAAGAAAGTGAAACTCTTTCTTATAGGATCAGATATTGGGTTTCCACTAACTGTGTTAAATATCTGGTTTTAAGTTACAGTATGGAAAATTTGGGTTACTCACTTATTTAGGCATTTTATTGTGAACCAAGAAGAGTTTAATATAATTACAATCTTCTAAAACTGTCATACATATATGATGGTGTGATTGTAAATTTATTCTTTAGTGAAATACTAAGAATTTTATAATTTCATCTTCCTCAGAATGTCTTGGGGGCTTTGTTTCCTGCCGTCCTGGCCCCTCCACCCCCAACCCCTGCCTCTACACACGGTTTGCTGGGTGGGCAGTGTGGGTCAGGAGGTTGGAGGAGGCATAGCTGAGCAGGGGATAGCGGGACCACTATTAGTACTGGAACATTCTCTTCTCCTATGAGGCTATAGGACCTCAGCAGCTTCTTTCGGTCGAGAAGAAAACTAAGGCCCAGATAAGTAAAGTTTAATGTGTCCTATCATGATAGGATTTGAGAAATGGCAGACTTGGTTCCATTTGAATTCTTTTAGCCTATAAAATGAATGTCTCTTTTTTGTGGTGAGGATCTTTTAAAAGTATGAAGAAACCATGTTTTGTATTACACTTGCAGAAAAAACACTCTTAAAATTCCTGGAAACATCTCCTGGGAGTAAATGTTACAGTTCTAGTCATTTCCGTGGTTTATTGAATTGACACTACTTCATGAATATTAAATGAATGCCATTGCAATGAAATATTAGTGTGAATTCATAAGAAATAATTTATTTTTATATTTCCAGATAAACATTTCTTTTCGTGATTAAATCATATTATGAGCTTCTTATCAAATGAAAGGTGAATTGCCTTGCATTTGTCTCCATATATACATCATAACTTTACATTAAAAAGTTATAAAAATTTTTAATGTATGTATATATATATTCCTTCCTTTGAGAATGTAAATGTCTATATCTCAAAAAAGTACAGATTGTTTTAGATTATCACTTTCAATTTCTGTTCACAAAACATTTTCATGAGTAATTCCTTTTTACAGACTGTTATATAAATTATACTTTATAGTTATAAGTAAAATTAAAATATATATTGAAGAAAAAAACCAAAATATTATTTAGAGTAGAGCTTATAATTAATATTTTTATCTCTTTTTAAATGGCAAATTTAAAACAGCTTTTCTTGCTTTTATTAGTTATTATTTTGTTTCAATACTGATTTTCATGTGGTTTTGTCTATAAGGAATTGATTATAATTTTTGATGCTGAATTTTCAATAGAGGTGTTGTTATTATTCAGTTATTTAAAATGGATTTGGTGAACATTAACCCTTAATCCAAGTTTTTTTGTCATCTAAGAATGTTCTCTCATGTAAAAGATTGACAAGAAAAGAACTTTAACCCTAACCAAAGAGTAACACGAAAGATTTTGAATTGCCCCAGCAAGCTATGTGTCAGTTGGATAGGAGGGATTTTCATTTGATAATACTAGTCAAGTGGTTTCACGGCAATATTGCATTCTAGCAATAATCGTTTCTGCCAGCCCCCGAACATGATAACCACTGGTGTGGTATTTTCTTTAGTAGCTCATTATTTATGTCTCTGCTTGCCTTTATCAAATTTTTAGCTGAGGTATTTGTGTTCTGATATACCATTACAATGAAAACAGACTGTTCTGGGTTTGAATGTTAAAAAAATCCAACATTTTTGTCTGTGGAAATTTCTCACCATTTCTGCTAATTATAAACAACACATAGGTGAACTATTATTGTGATAGCTGGTCACTAATAATGCCTGACAATCATTATGAGAAATAACATTTTAAAAATGAAAGGAGAAAGCATTTAATGATTCTACTAAATGAGTAAGAGCATTTTAAGAGTTATAGAAAATAGTCCAATCAGTGATAATCAAATTTTATTCAGGAGAAATTACTAAATTATGCCACCTAACAGTCTGTATTTTTTTTTTGTTTCAAATGTCCTTTCAAAGAACTGAGATTGAATTTATACACATACAAACTTGGTTTAAAAAGTTTATATATTTATTATTCCAAGTTACTATTAAATTATTTTATGGCCTGAAATGATTTTATTATTGAACATATGTCTTTGATAATTTCTGTATGATTGGTTGGAATTTGACATGATTAAGAGATTTTTCAGTTCTGTGATTGGGATAGTGATTCTAGAGTTGTTGCAAGATTTTGTTCATAAACCATATTGATTTAATCACATTCTCCTGTAGTCTCTTATAAAAATATTTGACTTTTTGTAAAAAGTGGCCTTCTGATTACATTCTGCCTCCTATTTTCTTTTACTTTTAAAATTTATCCACTCACTGCCTATGTGTCTTAGAGTATGTGTTCTTATAGCTATTTTTTAGGGTTACAATGATAAATATTTTACCTATTATGACCGAAAATAGAATGTTATTCTTCTTTTGTAGATTTTATATTGTTTCTCTGTTCAGGGGCAATTAAAGTTTAAAATTAGGGGAGTCAGCATTTTTTTGCCATCCCCAGATTATGTATATATGCTAATAAGCAGGATGACATAGTGGAAAGTGTCTATCTCTGGTGTCAGAAACAGAAGGATTTATATCCCGTCTCTCCACTTATTGGCTGTGTTGTCTTGCATAACTTTCTGTGTCTTGATTTTCTCATTTGTAAGACATAAGTCACATTATTTGCCTCTCAGGATTAAATGAAATAACATCAAGATGTGATAAAGATTAGAAACACAAAATGATAGTGAAGTACAAAAAAACCTTCCTTCCCACTTGGGAAATGATATTTTACAATTTTAGAGGTTAATATATATATATACATACGCACACTTATTCAACAGATTTACATATTGAATAAATGTGTACCTAGATATTTCCTGAGTTCTTGTTGTTTGCCAGGCTCTGTTCTAGATTATTGAGGTATATTATTTAACAAAACAAAGACCCCTGTCCTGTGGAGCTTAGTATTTTAGAAAGTGAATATTGCAAGCTTTCCTCTAATGCCATTAATGTTTATTTTAAACCATTCTAACAGTCTTGGCTATCCATTTTCTTGGCTCACAATATAGTCACATTTCTGTGAACTAATGGAAAAAGGGAAAAGTAGAACAGGATAAGAGTTATTTATTTCTCATATAAAAAAAGGTCTTACGAATTGATTAAAAAAGACAAACAATATAAGAGAAATTGAGTAAATGATATTAATAGGTAATTCATACACAAAAAAGAACTGCAGATGACCAATTTCATGGAAACCTGCCCAAACTCACTAGTAGTCAGGGAAATGTAAATAAAAGCATGAATATCTGGGTTTTTTTGCTCATAAAATTGGCAAAAAGGAAAAATGTTTATAACGTCCCAGTGTAGGTAAAGATGTGGGGGAAATAAGCACATTTCTACATAGGCATGCAGATTGTAACTTTTTTGGAAAGTAATTCGTATTATTTTACCTAGTAAAATTAAAAATGAAAAAAAAATGTGATTATAACCCATATTCAGCATTTTCACTTTAGTAATCTATCTTGTAGAAATAAAAGTACCAGTATGTAAAAATGTACGTTCAGCAATCTATACATTACTATTTGAAATAAAAAAAGCTGGGAAAAAACCCTTGAAGTTTCTCGATAAAGGACATTTCAAGACAAAAGTACTAGTACATGAAATTGTGTCTCCAAGGCATAATGTCTTCATCCATGTTTGTGAGAGCAAAACACTGGGGGAAAAAACCATGAATGTTCATTGATAACAGTAGTTCAACAGACTATGGTGAATTCAAAGTATGCAACATTATGTAGATATTTTAAAAAATGAATTAGAGCTATTGGCATTGACATAGATATCTGTGGTATCTTGTTAAGTGAGAAAAGCAGTTAGGCTTGTGATGAACTTATTTAAATCACATTTTGGTTTTAAAAAATCTGCATACATGGTTATTTCAAATTTGAAGATGTTCTATGAATATAGATAAAGATAGAGAAGAATGTGTACCAGATTGTTAGTATTTGTCACTTAAGTGTGGGGGTTGTTGATGGGAGAATGGAAGGCATAACACTTGACTTTCTTCTTTCTGATTTATTTGAGTTGTTACAATTATCATTTATATAACAGTATAATAAAGAAACAAAACATAGGAAAGTTAAAATTTCAAGCTATTAAAAAATGGTCTACTTAGGGTAACATTGGTATATCTCTTATCAGTGTAGAAGTGAATATAGGGTCTTCCAGAATGCTTTGCATTATTTAGTAGGTATTTAGTAAATATTTCAATCATTCGTTAATTGAAATACGTTGAAAACTCTATATCCACGGGCTTTTATCTCTCTCTCTCTCTCTCACACACACACACACACACACACTCTCTATGATACATTTACTGTGTATTTTATATATTTATTAGATATTAATCTATGTTTATAATACTTAGAGGGCTATTACATGCAAGTTACCTTTATATATAAATAATTTTGCTGCTTAGTTTAGACTTTTATTTTCTTGGTAGTGGGAGCGAGCCAGGCAGGGATAGTATCAGCCCACAATAAAGTCACCACCCTCTGGCTTCCTCCCAGTTTCCAAAAACGTGAGCTGGGCAAGACATAAAGAACTTTATGCGTTCATTCACTAAGTTATTTCAAGGTTTATTGCTTGCTAAGTCTTGTGGGAGGAACAAAGATTTATTCACAGGTCTTTTACCTACAAGGAGTTTACAGTTCTGCGGGTTATAAACGTGTCACCAACTCCAAAACACTTAATTTATTCTCTTCATAAAGACTAGATTAAGGTTTTATAACATACATAACAACTTTTACACAAAAATCAAAACTCTTCCATTCCTAACTTTTAAATAAGGAAACCAGACAAAGGCACAGTTTCATTGTGGGATGCCAGAAGATGTGTAAAAAAATTATAGCCAAGACATAGAAGACAATTTAGACAGGCTGTACTGTAATACATGGTATCATAGGCATCGTACTTGGATCCTGGTATATTTGGTCTTCTTATTCTAGACTATTTAATATGTCTCACTTAAATTCATCTGCTAAAAACACTTCTATCTAATAAAACTTCCATTCTTTAAGCCCAGAATACTACGTAGAAAGAAGCATACTAATTGACTTTCACTCCTAGGATTCTATTTGTGAAAGGATTGACTTTTATTATATTTATATATATTAATATATTTATATATTTATATTTTATTATATACTCATATAAGAAGTATACTGATACCAGAAGAACTGCTGTGATTTTTTTTACCCATATGTTAGTGTTCGTTGGTATATTGTGCATTTTTAATTCTTGGGAATATTCTTGGTTAGCATTATTCTCTAATGTTTCTGGCAAGACTTGAGATTTTTTTTTTTTATCTCTAGGGATTCTTCCTGTTTTCCAATTCGTTGTTCTTTGTTTATTGTGAGCAAGGAAAGCAGATAACCAGGTTTGCTAAATTATGTTTAAAATAAATATTAAGAGGCCCAGAAGGAGGGCTTGCAGTATTCTCCTATGTGTAAAACACATGGGCGTAGTGGAAAAAAAGTGTGAGGTATTTTGACTGCTTGCCTTCATTGTATTTTTTAAAAATTTATTTATTGTTTGTTTTACTTACTAGTTCACAGCCATGTTCTGAAGAGTTAAAGGTTTTAGAAGATTTGCTTCTGGATACATGACATAAATAGGAGAGTTTAATATCTCCTTGAATTTAAGTTGCTACAGTGGTTTTAAACCACATATCTATCAATCTATCACAAATTATTAATGATGGCACAGTATATTTAGATTTAATTTACATAGTCTGAAAAAAATGCTTCATTGTTGAGTTCAAGTTTGTAAAAAACAAAATAAATTAACAAATAAACAAACAATCTCCAAAACACAAAACAAAACTAAGAGGTTTCAGTTTCATGTATTTTAAGAGAAGTAGCAAAGCATTCAACCTTTAATTAAAAATTACAATGAGACCCTCTAGCAGAGCAAATTTTTCAGGTAATTTATTGAAAGAACAATTCAATGAGCAGGAACTTCTCTAGTGATTAGAAGGCACTGTGGGAATTAGAGATGCACGAACTGAAGTTCCAGCCAGACCTGAATTTGAATCATTGCTCCTTTATTAGGTTATCTAAAGTGAGCTATCGAACCATGCTGAGCCTCAGTTTCTACATCTGTAAAATGGGATATCAATACTGCAATACTGCACTTCTAAGTTGGTTGTTGGGAATAAGGAACACTTGTCAAGTACCTGTAGCCTAGGCCCAGGGCCTGTTCCCTTCAGTAACTGGTGGTTTAGCATTTAGTTACCACATACCAAAGTTGTTTGTAATGAATTACTACTGCAAAGGGTAAACTATGACACTCGCTTCAAGAATGTATTTTTCAAAATCATTTTTCAAATTCTCATTAAAGGATAAAAGAACAAATAGTGAGACAATCCTAAAGAATCTACATCTCCTTGTTGTGACTGATTCTGAACAAAAGGAAAAAGAAATTTAAATAAAGGATTTCCGTTGGATTTGTGGCCTTATAGAAGAATCATTTTCCAAATATGCGTGTATGTTTTAATTTAATGATGCACCCTTTGGGGAGGTGGTCCATTTTTTTTGCATTCATCATGGCTCTAAAACTGTGAGTTTGGATGAAAAGCATGTAGTGCTTGCCTTGTTCTTACATCAGAAGAATTTTTTCTTTTGTCCATTTTATGCTTGTTTCCAAAGGCTTAAAATGAAAGCTTTGTTTCTGCAATAATGGCTTAGTGTAGGCTTACATTGTTGATCCCCTCAGCAGATGCAATGTAATCCACTTTGGTAATGTGAATTTTTAAACAATCATAGGCCTCTGCCATTAACCCTTCTCTACTAATGATAATACTCTACAAAAACTACAAAGGAACTCGGGCCTAGCTTAACATTAGACTTGGAGCGCACTTAGCTGAATTTGCATTTCTTATTTTAGCAGCACTGAATTGCTGAGCATATGTTGAACTTCATCAATACCCAAAGTAGAATAGGTGATTGTGAAACTAATGTTCAAGTGCAAGCATTCAAACACAAACAAGGGAAACTAGAAGAAAATAATGATGAAATGCATTAAAAGTGCTTTCCAGTCCAAAATTCCCCTTGAAGGAGCTTCGGCTGCTGTTGCTTTTTGCAATATTTTTTAACTTGACCTGTTGCTTTGCTTAGTTCATTGTAGTGCAAATGTCTCAATAAAGCTGTACATGAGTCATTTTTTTTTTCTTCCTCAGTTCAGGCTACTTGGATAATAGCTCACTTTGAACACAAGCATGGGAACCTATTGAATGTTTCCTGCATAAAGCCTGGAGAGCTTTGCTCAGCAGCTTGACATGTTTCTTTAGGAGAGAGAAATGGTAAATTAGCTAAGAGTAATTTTATTCCATGACATATTTCCAAACTAACTTTGAGAATACATTTCCACTTAGTATTTGGATTCCACTTTAGGGACTTAGAACTAAGGTTTCCTGAGTTTTGTTAAGTAATATATATGGTGGATGACTAAGTTAAGATGTTCTTCAGGGATTTGTAGACATTTAAAGATTTACCTAAAGCGGAGAGGACTTTACTGCTATTCTTATTGAAGCTGCAGTACTGTATGCCTTCAGGGCTGTGGATTTAATAAACAAAAGATCTGTCACCAAGCTTGGTTCACAGTAGGGGGTAGATGTAATTATATACTTTAAAGGGGAAAAGACTGTTGTTATTATTTTACATTTATTGAGTGCCAACATTTTGCAATGTGCGGTACCTAACATAGAATTAGACACAGTCCTTGCCCAGTGGACTATCTATTTAAATTAGACACAATCTAAATATTTCTCTTAAGTAGTTCCTGTGTTTTCAAATTTGTTACACAGCGCATTGTACGAGTGTACAAAAGTATTATTGTACTTGCAAATGTTATTTAAAACTATAAAGGCTTTCAAAGACAGGTGGTAAAATAAGATGTGATTGTGAGACTATATAATTGCTCCTGTTTTTCAGGTCTTTTCCTTTAACGATTATTATAGATCTAACTTGAAATGGGAAGCCGAAGAATTATTAAATTTGGAAAATGACAGATAAATCATATTGATTTTTCTTTGGAAAAATATGGCAGTTTAACAATAATAGTGCCACTTGTTTACTTAACTAGGTTTGGAATTATATTTATTTGTGAGGTTTTTAATTAACTCCAGTCTGGAATTCCACGAGGGTTACTAATAAGCACCCACTAAAAATTGTTGAAGAAATGAATGAAACGGGTTTACAAATGTAAGTCGGTGTTAGCCATGGTTTTCTCAGGATTCTCTTTGTGATTTTGGAGTCTGAGGGGCAGTGCTATACTGGCTTTGGGCCAACAGTAAAAAAAAAAAAAAAAATCCTAAGAGCAAAACATCCCCAAACCAAAACACTTTCCTGAGAATATCTTTGAAGAGCCCTGGTTTGGAATGTGTTCTTTCTGATAAAGATGTTTCTTGTCTCTCAGTGAGATCTAAGCATGATGACCCAGCAAATCTCCCAGGGCTGTGAGAGTCCTTAGAGCTGTCTCGTTGCTCACCAGTGATCAAAGGACCTTTCCACACCAGCTTCCTGGTTTCAAGGGGGGTAGTCACCGTACCCTACAGTCAGCTTGCTGGTCTGTTGGGTAGACACACACAATTCCTATCAAATCTATTATAAGTCAGGGTGGTAATAGGGGAAAATGTGCAGATAAACACAAAGAATAATATATAAGTTGGTCTATTTAGGTATTTTTCCTGTGTATTGTGACTATTTTATACCAACTGCTATATTCTGAGCTCCAGCATGTTCAGTTCCCTCTTGGTCTTACACAGTGTACATCAGTTCTCAATTGCATGACCGTAGCTATGCACTCAGTAAACAGAAGCGAGGATCTTTAGTATCACAGAGGCATCACTCAGCCTTGAGTTTGACTCTCAGTACTGCCGTTTGCAGTCTGTGTAATCTAAGCCAAGTTACTTAACGTTTCTGAGCTGCAAGCTCCTTAGATGTAAAATGGGGATGATGATTGTACTGAACTTGTCTTTCCTTTATTCATCACACACTCACTCTTCTGCCTCTCTGTTGGCTGCGATTTTGTTCCAAAAATTCTCTTGTTGTGTCATCACCAAACCTGATAGCCTCTTCAGTCCCTTCCCCTTCGTTGTCCTCGTTGCTCCCTTTCCTCATCCCTGTTTTTGTAAGTCAACTGTTTTAAACGCCTTTCATCCTCCCCTCCTCCCTCACTAATATCACAGAAGGCTTAAGTGTTGAATATTACATTTGTGTGCGGACAGATCCACGCAGATCCACATAGCCCTCTCCAACCTGTATCTCTGCCTTCAGACCTTTTATCTTCAACCTTGTACTAGACACGTCCATTTGTTTGTTTTTGAAGCAACTCCATCAAGCGTATAAAGGCTAAGTTTCACACCTCTCCTCCAAACCAGTGTCTCCTCTTGGTTTTCCTGTTTCTGTTAATGATCCCAAAATTCTCCCAAGAAGCCCAGGCTACAGGCTACAAACCACCCAGTCATTTGATAGTCAGTTAGTTGCCCACCACATTGTCTTTCCAAAAATTCTGCTGATTTTCCCACCACATTGTCTTTCCATAGTTTCCACTTCCCTTGCTTCCTCTTGCCTCCCCTAGCAGCAGGAAACTCCTCCACGGCTACACCATTTCTAGTCTTTGTAGTAAATGAGGAACCATAAAGTTCAAATTGGGGTGCTGGGCTTCAGTGAGTAGCTCCTGACCCAGTGACCAAAAGGCCTAAATGCATATAGATTATTCCCTGACTCTAGAGCCCAACTAGGCTGAATAGAATCCAGTAGAAATACTGTAATACTTGTTGCCTATTCACTGTGTTAGAATCATGATGGAAGATTCACAAAGTGTGAAGTACATGGGAGCAAATGGCTCTTTGTTTTCCTACTTGGTATCACCTTATTTTAGACCTTATCACCTCATACCCAGATTTTTCTCTTAGTCTTTTTTTTGCTTTTACTTTCCCTCTCCCTGCAAATTATCTGGCAAATTCTTCTTTTTCAAATCTAATTCGACCCTAAATTCCTGATTAAATTTTCAGTAGCTTGATCCTTATGAAAGGACAGTGGTTCTCAAATGTGCTTCTGGACCAGCAGGAACATCATCTGGGAATTGTTAGAAATGCAATTTATCTGGCTCTGTCCAAGACTTACTGACTAAAAATGTGTGGGGGTGGGGCCCTGCAATCCCTGCTTCAACAAGCTCTCCAGGTGATTCTGATGCACTAATAGTAGTTGAGACCCAGTGATTTAGCTAGGATAGCAATAAACATTAGCTGGGCTTTTAGCATCCTCCCCAGTGCAGGCCATCTGGGTTCCAGGCTTGAATTTCCTGCTTTCCTCTCTCCCTAGAACCTCTTTCATAATTTAGCCCTTCGTGAATTCGGGATCCTCTGTGCTTACCGTGTTGTCCATCTTTTTTTGTGTTTTTTATTTGTTTGTTTCTTTAATCCAACCTTTTCTTCACAGTCTAGGTTTATGTATCATTTCCATGAATCTCCTCTGAAATTAAATCCTGTAGTATTTATACAATAGCAATACTATTTAAGAGTGGTCATGCATTATTCTCTTTAATCATTATAACTTATGTCTTATGCCCCACAATAAGCTCTAGGAAAAGAAAGTCAATGTCTAAGCCCAGTTTGAATTCCCTCTGGTGTCTAGTACAGGGCTTCTTTATAGTTTTTCATGATGAATTTCAGAACTGCAGAAACTAATGGTATTGAACATTCTGGGCTCTTTATTACTCCCTGTCAATATAGCTTCACCTTTGAACTAACAGCTCTTAGGGACATTATGTTGGTAAAAGGAGTCTTCTGTGTCAGTGGATTAGTTGGGTAAGTATCATTTTAAAGATGCTTCGGAGTTTGCCAAGTACTTTCATGGAAATATGTTATGAGATTCTTTTATAAACCCTGTGATGTAAGTGCTTTTATTCTCTCCATTTTGCAGATTCAGGGAATAAAAATTGTCATGTTGAAAAGTGCAAGCCCTCTAGTTGAGAGTGGAAAGACCACAGATATTAGGGCAGTAACTTCTTACCTAAGCAAAAAGATACTAAAATATTTAGTTCTCTTTGTAGAAGATTTCAGCTCAAACATATATTGTAACCTTGGATATCTACAGTGTTTATCCATATCAATATCTAATATCTGGCTTCCCAGGCAAGAGTAACCCAGTCTTTACAGTTAAATCTTGATGAAGAACACAATATATGTGGAGAAAAGAATGGATTCTATCTTTGGATGAAGATGTTAACATTTAAGGGATTGGAAACAGTTATCAGAATAAATGCTCATACACATATGCATACATGGATATTTAAAACGAATAGTGAGAGTTTTAGCTACATAAATTGAATAAATCAAATTCAAAAGACTTTTTCTACTTTTACATTAAGGAAAATACAGAGAGATATAAGTCTAAATCTTATCTTTTTTTCCCTGACTTTTTCTGCAAGGAAAGTGGAGGAAAAGAATTGAACATATAGCAGATACAATATAAGAGTTCAGCCAAAATGGAACTTGCCCTTAACAATCTATGGAAAAAGGAATATTCCATTCCAGTTCAGTTAGCTGTAGCCTGTACTTAGGGATAGGAAATGTATCAGATTGGGCAGAGTTTAAGATTATCATAGGAAAAACAGGTAGACAGATTTTTTTATAAGCTAAATTATGTCACTTGAAGAAATACCATAAGAGAGTTTGTTGTTGATTTTTTCCCCTTTAATTCTTCCCATGTGTCTTGCGTGGTATATCTCTTATAGAATGTGTTCGATTTGTTTTTACTAAATAATTTAATTTATACTTTAAAAATATTTTTTATTTAAACATTCATAACATGACCTTTAAGGCACTTTGGAGAACTGCTGATTAATGACAACTAATAATTTTCAAGGCAGAAGCATTAAACACTTAAAGAGGGGAAGAAATAAGATCGTGAACACTTGTGGGAAAAAATGAAAAACAAGTCAAGAGTGTTGGATGGTGAAATGGAGCTTGCTAAAAAGTATCTTAAGGTTGGCCAGTCATCACAGCACAAGAAAACCAGACTAAGGACCGATTCGTGTAGCACTTGAGACTACTAGAGTAGAATCTCTAAAGTTACTGACTAGGCACCACACTATTTGCTTTGCTACTTCCATGACTCCACATGCATTGAGGCAATGTAGATGAGCTAAAATGTGGTATTGGTGAGGTGCTGCTCACTCTGAGCAGGCCATTTTTCTGGTCTCCTTGCCATTGGTGTTAAAGTGGAGGAAGTGATTATGGGGCTATTCTTTTTAGAATCTCCTTTAAAATAACAAAATGATGAAAAGAATAAAATAACCAAAGGGCTAAAAACTGTAAACCCTCAGTAATCCCTGAAAACAATCACAAATTGAAAAGCCATTGTGCAGCATGGTGACTGTAGTTGATGACAGTATATTGTATTCTTGAAAAATGCAAAAAGAGTGGATATTAATTGTTCTCACCACAAAAATGATAACTATGTGAAGTAATGCATTTGTTAATTAGCTAGATTTAACCATTTAATAATGTATATATACTTCAAAACATCGTGTTGTACGTGATAAATACATCCAGTCTTACACAGAGAGACACAAGGGAACTGTTGGAGGTGGCGGATGTGCTTATTACCTTGATCGTGGTGATGGTAACACAAATGCATGCATATGTCCAAACTCATCAAATTGTATACATTAATTATGTTTAGCTTTTTTGTTTATAATTTGTTCCTCAATAAAGAAAAGCCATAGAAGACCAGGCTCCCAACTCCTCTTGCTCCTTTTCTCTTCTTCCCCCTCTCCCTCCTGAGTTCTTTTCTCCTCCTATGTCCCTCACCCTTCTGCCCCTTTCCTTCCTCATCTCCCTTCTACCCTCATCTTGTTAATTTCATCGAGTACAAAGAGAAGCAGTGGTGGAAAATGGCTTTCCAACTACTCTCAAGTTTATCTCACTTCTGTTCAAGGGAACAGGCCTAAACTCAATACAAGTGTCTCAGAATGATGCTCTTGAGAAAAATATCTTACAGGACAGCTTTAGTCTGATGGCCAGCTCTGATTCAATCAATTTTGGCCAATGGCATGGGGTTAGCAAATACAAACCCACCCCCATATATTGAAGAAGGTAGGGGTAAGGTGGGATAGATCTCAAAAAGAAAGAAAAGGAAGGAAGGAAGGAGGGAGGGAGAGGGGGAGAGAAGGAGGGAGGGAGGAAAGGAAGGAAGGAAAAGAAAAATAAAATTGGTCAATTTGCCAATTTGGTCTTCGCAGATATCCTGAAGAGTACTTACTACACCTACACGATTCATTCTACCAAATTTTTCCATCAGATTACCAAAATGGAGCATACCTAATAAGTTTTATTTATTTTAAAGCACTGGCTTTACACATGTATGGCCAAATATTTTACCCTAAGTTTCCTCGAAGTTTGTTTTCAGAAACAGCCCTATTTAGAACATTTGAATTTTGAAATTTTGCCATAGAGGATATCATTCCTTCATTATGCTGTTTGGTATCTTTCATTTAAATATAAAAACAATAAATTCCTCTTTGAATTCAAAGCTAGAAAAGCTCTTGATGAACTAGTGGTTTTCCTTATACTTGAATATAATTTTATCCATACATTGTAACCAATAAATATTTGCTTCATGGTGGAATAAATAAAAAAATGAAAGAAATCTATTTTATTTAGCTCTTCCTTTGGCTGCCAGAAATTTAGTGCTCAGTTTTGTGTTAGGCAGTAGTTTTTCTTAGTTGTGTTCCTGGCATATTCTTGTTCATCCTCATTTACTATTTTAATGCTCTTTTATGATTTTACTCTATCTGTGCCCTTCAAAAATCTGTTTTGGAAGTAGCTGGAGTATAAATAGCATTAAAAAAATTTCGCATTCTGACATTTACAGTTGTAGGAATAATTCCATTTTAAGGATGATTCAGTTTTCAAGTAAAGTTATTCAATATCTGTCTAAATATGTTTTGATTGTCACATAGTTCTTCTTAGACTCTAGTGTTTCTTGTTTTTTGTTGTTTTCTTCCCATCAAAACATTTCTCTCTCTGCTCAAAAATGTGTAATGACTCAGTTTGGCTTGGTTTATTAAACTGATATTTTCAAGGGCATTTAACTCTCCTGAATCCTATCACAGGCCCTAAATTTTCTTAATTGTGCCAACTCCCATATGGATTTCTCTACCCTAGAAAGTATAGCTTCGCTACCCATCTTGCTCATTTCCAACTTTGAGCTTTTTCATTCTTTCTGGATCTTGTTGCATGTGCTTGCATTTTTTTCTTTGCTTTTCAACCATTCATTCCACTTTTGTCTTGTCTTTCAAAACCTGGCTTAAGCCTAACCTCTTTTGGTAAGGTTTACTTAATGAACTCTAAGTGACTCTTATTCCAAGTCTCCTTGGAATTACCTACTCAGTTTTTACTCTGTTAATTTACCCTTATTTGTGTGACATGTTGAAAGCATTCTGAAGCCTTTTTTAAAAGTATGTGAATGAGTTCTGGCTCTAGTTAAAAAATTTGATAATTATTTTTAGATTCTTCTTTTCCTTTTTATATTTTCTCCAAACCACAGAGTTTAATGGCCTCGTTAAATGACGTTGGCTCCTAGACTCTCAGATTAAAGCATAGAATATTGATTATGTTGGCTTTAGCAAACATTTTATTAGGAAATAACATGAGAATTGTTTCCAGAAAATTTAAACTGCATCTTAAAAAGGTGAAACACAATTTTTGGTAGAGTTATACATTAAACCATCCCAAACGCGAGATTTCTAAACTAGTTCCTTTGTTTCTCCTCCTATTATTCATACTCTTTCCAGATCGATTGAGGCATATGGCTTTAATTATCAAGTATATGCTGAGGACATGCAGAGCCACAGCTTTTTCCTGACTTTTCTAATGCAGCTAGTTCCTAACAGCAACATTTGCCAGATTATTTTATTGTATTATGACATTAAACATGGACCAGCAGAGGTCTGGCTAATTGGAAATGATACCTTTTCCCCTCTAACTGCTTATTTACTTTCCAGGAAGCTAATTTAGTTTGGTTATAAACTGAAACCTCATAATCCAGTATAAATGAGTTTGGTCATATAATATGGATAGCTAGGCTGGGGGAAATCCTATAAATAAATAAACAAAAATTCTGAAAATAATTATTTTAAAAAATGAAAAAATGCAGCTTTGTTGCTTTTATTTACTACCTATAAGATGGGAAATAACATTGAATACTTGTTTTTCTTCCTTCTTTTTAATGAATTGGCAAGCACTATTTGTAATTAGTGGGTTAATTGCTTATAGGCAAAGATTTGCTGAAGAGCTTAAAATTAAAATGAGTTTATTTCATCTCACTGGAAAATAGGTGAAACTCTCTTTTATTATGCTTGTAATAAAATTTAAAAAACTTTTCAACTGAAATTTAAATAATAAATGTCAAATATAATTTATACTTACAATGTATCAAAACTTTAAAATTATTTGAAACCATAAAGCACTTGTCAGCAAGTGTCTACTCCACTAATTAGCATCATCTATCTCCCTTGAATTAGGGCACTCTGATTTCTGTCAAAGCAGAACTTATGTTGTCTATTTTATATATGTTAAAAATTTAAATGAGCAATAGGAATATGATGCCTTGGGCTTTTAGAGCATATTCTACATCAAGGAAGCGTACAATGGGAGAGCCAACAAGACGCCATAGAGTGAAGTGTGCTCCAGGGAACATAAAAGTTTCTTGGAACTACCCCAAGGGGTTCCAAGAAGAAGATGGAGGTTTTTGGTTAAATTGGAATGTTCATTTCAGTTCTTTGAATGAATTTAATGGTAATATGGAATCAACTTTTGAACAAATTTTGAATACCACTGAGTCCAGTAACTTCTTTGTAAATGAGAAATTATCGAGAGAGGTGAAGTAACTTGATGAATGGTATAAAGAATATTTTGCTAATGCTTGAATTTGAACATAGTACTATGAATTCTTAGACAATGTTTCTTTCACTGCAAGTAGAATAAATTCCTTTAGGTAAATAGGAGGAATATATTTTTAATATTTTAATATTAAACAAATAATTAATTTTTGAAGTTAAAAAAGTAGAAAAATACCAAACTCCTGATATTTTCTGTAAGGTTTGAAACTGTTAGTTAATATACGGTATTTTGTGTTTTTAGCTTGTCCAATTTTTAAAAACTGGCTCTAATTGCCAGTTTTTGCCAAAATAAAAAAGGTAGAATAAGAGGTTTAAAATTTGAAAAAAAATTGTATTTGAAAAATTGAGTTAGGATATGTAGAATTTTAAGAAAAAAATAAGAAATGGTTATTAGATTTTAATTATGTACTAGGCACTATATATTATGGATTCAAAAACAAAGAATAAAATAAAGACTCTAGCCCAAGGAATTCACAATTCAACAGGAAAAGACAATCCAAAGTTGGACTGTGATACAATGATGATACTGTTGTAACAGATAAGTGATTTTGATTAGGGCCTTGACGTGAAGATAAGAGTGTTTCAGGAAGAAGTGAAATTGTGTGTCTGTATGACTCTGTATGGGGGTAGGCAAAGTGTGGAGAGAAAAGAAAGTCAGACAGAAAAAAGACAGAGAGACAGAGATATTGACTGACTCATGCTGATGTTACTAAACCAAGTTTTGGAAGCTGGAGAACAGGGTAGAATAAGGGGAACTGGTATATTTAGATAAACTCTACTCCCATGGTTTTACTAATATGCTAGCAGTGACTTCCGATATCTCCTGTGAGTCCTCAACACAAAAGTTACCTCCTCTGTGAAGGCTTCTAGACAGTATAAGCTGCTCTTTCTCTTATACAACAGACTTTTGAACATGGGTCGTGTTGAATCCCATGTATCTTCAGCTGGAGATGTGCAACAGACAGAAGAAGCTTAGCATTCAGGCAAGAAGTTAAGGCTGCAGATATTCACTCATTTATTCGTTCACTCAGTAAATAATATTAGGTGTTAAATGTGTCTCAGGCATTTTAATAGGCACTATGGTAGGGAAGGAAATACATGAATGGAAAGACATCAACTATTTCTTCAAGAAATTTACAGTCCATCAAGGGGGACAGACATGTAAACAAATATAATTTAATTATTAAGAGAATTATATTATAATAAACAATTATATGAAATAAGAGATACCATTAAAATTTATGATGTGTAATCATATTAGAATAATTATAATTTTCTATAATTCTAAATAAAATTATATTGCATTATTATTAAGTAAAGAGAATTGCTTTGCTGGGAATATTTGCTAAAAGTTTGTCGTATAAGAGAAAGAGCAGCTTATACTGTCTAGAAGGCTTCACAGAGGAGGTAACTTTTGTGTTGAGGACTAACAGGAGATATCGGAAGTCACTGCTAGCATATTAGGAAAACCATGGGAGTAGAGTCTATCTAAATATACCAGTTAAGCGTATCTTTGGGTTGAAAAATGAATTTTGCTCATACCTCTCAAAGTTAGGCTTTAACTCCTTCGTAGCAAACGCCTCTCTGGTTCCTGTCCAAGCTTGATTGTGAGAGTACATGATGCCTGATGTTTTCATGATACTTAGACAAGTTCTAATAATTTGCTTGTGAATAATATGCTTAGGGTCATAATCACCTTCATTAGTTGATGATGCTGTTTTTCATTGTATGTCAACCATCCAGAGAAATGACATGGGCTGCTTTTCTGAGGGTTTTTTATTTTATTTTCACGAAGCTTTTCTTGACTTGCCTGCTTTCTTCATGGCTTTTGTTAATCAAGTTCTTTGGCTACACTAATTTTGTCATTATTAAAATTTTCTTCTTTGCCTCCTTCATTTCCTTTTCCCACTTAGGTTTTTGTTCTGTTTTGTGTTTTTTTTTCCCATTTAAACCTTATATCATAGGACTGCACTATAAACTCTCATTTTACACTTCTGTTACCACAACTTTAGCAGTGTTGACTCTGCCTATCTAGCTGAATGACCGGTTTATTCTGCAGATCTTTTTTCTTTACCAACTGGTGTATAGATTTTTCTTTAGCATAAATCAATATTTTATCAATATCAATCTTTAGTTTAGCATAAATCAATATTTCAGGAGGCAGCAGAGCTCAAATCAGATGGTGGTGCTAAACTCCTTTCCTGAATAGAACTTAATGTTGGTTTGAGGTATCCATATGCCACTAAATCTTAAATGTGATTGTGCAAAGCACAAAATAAAAATAATGGGTTTGGTGATATTGATGTAGTTGGTGCTAGATTAGCAGTGTTGTGAATTATTCCTCATTTTCAACACAGCATCAGTTGTGGATTTTGAAAAAAGTTATTATTTTCATTTGGGTCTTATCCTAGAAGGTAGGGAGAGTTATAATTTGTTGATTCATAACGTGTTTGCAAGGAAAAACTAATTAATAGGTTTAAAGCACTTAGAAAGCATGAAATGTTATATACATAATAATTGTATAATCTCACAAGATAGATATTTATGTTTGTAAGCATATACTCACTAAATCAAATTTCTCACATTTGGTTTTAGGGCTTCTTTGATTTGGGAAGAGTATTTTCCTCCTTTCTCCAGAAAATTGACAATGTGGGAAGAACATGTATGGTATTAATTCATATTAAAAGGTACATCATTTAGAAGTTAAGATGTCAAATCTTGGAGTTAGGGGAATCTTGCAGATCATGTAGTCCTTTGATAAGGAAAAAGAAGTCTTAAAATATAGGTAAATTTATTAAGTGATTGAACCAAGACTGGTTCCCAAGCTTATGTTAAAATTTGGTCTCCAATTGCAGCTGTCTTTAAAGCAAGACTGTAAGAAAGTCAGAAAACAAAAAATAAAAAAAAACAAAAGCAAAAAGCTTGCTGTAGACAATTAAATTCCTTTATATAAGAAAACTCAGCTTTTTATTGACACAGTGTTGTAAAGTGGTTCTGCATTTTTGCCAAAAGTACTATTAGAGACAATATTTGGTTATAACTCAGTCTCTTTTATGACACCAGGCATTTTTTTTAATGTGTAATTTTCAGTAAAATTCCATAAAGATATCCATGCATTCACATAGGAAACAACATTTTAGAGAAAGAAAATTATGATGGCACTAAAAAAAAAGGTTATATTTGGAAGTAAAAGAAAATTTGTGTCAGAAGATAGCACTTTCTAGAAATAAGGCTAATGAAATGCATTCTTTAGCTATTTCTGTGTAATAATATTCATTTACAAAAGCAGTGTTACGGATTTTCAGAAGTAAATTAATGAACAGTGGGTGAGAATATTGCAGTCATCATGAAAAAGTGAAATTAAATATTATATATTAATATAATTTAAAAATCAATTTTGATAAATACATCTATGTTTTCAAATAGTAATTAATTACAACTAATTATAGCTAACATTTCCTGGATACTATGATGCCAGTCACTGTACTGAGCATTTTTCATGATCTTGCTCATTAATTTTTTCTTATATCAATGCTTGGCACTAGATTTTTTTTTTCATTTTTTTTTTTCAATTTCAAAATATGACGGGGGTACAAATGTTTTTGGTTACATGGATCGCTTTTGTAATGCTTGAGTCAGGACAGTGTGCCCATCACCCAGATAGTGTTCATTGTACCCGTTAGGTAGGTTTTCGGCCGCTCTCTCCTCCCTCTCCCCATTGCTTTATTTTCACTGAGTTTTACTTCCTTCTGTGCACATGTGTGCTCATTGGTTAGTTCCAATTCAGTAGAGAGTACACGTAGTGTTTGTTTTTCCATTCTTTAGATACTTTACTTAGGAAAATGGTCTCCTTTTTATAAGAGCTTTACTGAAATATAATTCACATGCCATATAATTCAGCTTTTTAGAGTGTATAATTCAGTCTTTTAATATATTTGTAGAGTTTTGTAACACTCACCCCTCCCCTATCTAATTTTAGAATATTTGCATTATCCTCCCCCCCAAAAAAAAACCCAGTACCAATTAGCAGTCACTTCTTGGTCTCCCATTCTCCTGGCAGCTGCTTTCTGTCTCCATGCATTTGTCAATTCTAGACACTTCATGTCAATGGCATCACACTATATGTGGTCTTTTGTGACTGATTGCTTTCGCTCAGCATATATTTCCAGTGTTCTTCCATGATTTAGCATGTATCAGTATGTTATTCCTTTTTTACTACAGAATACTATCCCATTGTGTGGATACACCTCATTTTGTTTATCCATTCATCAATTGATGAACATTTGGTTGTTTCTGCTTTTTGACTGTTACAAATTAAGCTGCTATGGACATTCATGTAGAAGTTTTATGTAGAAGAGATTGTTTTGAATTCTCTTGTGTGTGTACGTAGGAGTGGAATTGCTCGGTCATAATAACTTTAAGTTTAACATTTGCAGGCACTGCCAAACTGTTTTCCAAAAAAGCCGAGCCATTTTACAATCCTGCGAGCAATGTATGAAGGTTCCCATTTGTCCACATCTTTGCCAACACTTATTATTTTCTGTCCTTTTGATTTTAGCTATCCTACTCTGTGTGAAGTAGTGTCATTGTGATTTTGATTTGTATGTTCCTAACGACTAATGCTAATTGATCCTCTTATATGTGTTTATTGGCCATTTGCTTATCTTCTTTGGAGAAATGTCCATGCAGATCTTTTACCCATTTTTTCAATTGGGTTATTCAACTTTTTGTTGAGTTGTGAGAATTCTACATGTATTGTGGATACAGTCCCCTATTAGATATATAATTTACAAATATTTTCCCATTCTGTGTGTTGTCTTTTTACTTTTCTGATGTATACTTTGTAGCACAAGAGTTTGTAATTGAAATGAGGTCCAATTTTTTTTGTCACTTGTACTTTCAGTATGATGTCTAAGAAACCATCACCTAATCCAAGATAACAAAGATTTACTCCTATGAATCTTCTAAAGATTTATAGTAGGTCTTACATTTAGGCATGTGATCCATCTAGAGTTAATTTTTGTATATGGTGGGAGGTAGGGGTCCAATTTTATAAATCTGCTTATGGATATCAAATTGTCCCAGTACTATTTTATTGAAAATATTATTTTTCATCATGTAATTATATTGGCACCCTTGTTAAAAATCAGTTGTTCATAAATGTAAAGGTTTATTTCTAGACTCTCAATTCTATTCCATTGATATATATCTATCCCTATGCCAATACCACATGTCTTGATTACTGTAGCTTTGTAGTAAACTTAAAATCAGAAACTATGAGTCCTCCAACCTTGTTCTTCTTTTACAAGATTATTTTGCATATTTTCAGTCCCTTGCATATCCATATGAGTTTTAGAATTAGCTTGTCAAGTTTTGCAAATATGGCAGCTGGGATTTTGATCAGGAATCAGTTGAATGTGTAGATCAATTTGGAGAATATTGCCATCTTAATATATTGTCTTCCAATCTGTGGATGTGGGATATCTTTCCATTTAAATGTTCTTTAAAGTCTTTCAGTAATAATTTATTTTCGGTTCGCAAAATTTGCTGTTCACTTGTTAAATTTATTACTAAGCATTTTAGTCTTTGTAGTGCTATAACAAATGAACTTGCTTTCTTAATTTCATTTTAGGTTGTTCATTACTAGTCTGTAGAAATACAGCTGAGTTTTGTATATTGAACTTATATCCTGTAACTTTGATGAACTAATTTACCAGTTCTGATTATGTGTGTGTGTCCTCTTCAGCATTTTCTTTACACGTAAATTTTTCATCTGCAATTAGAAGTAGTGTTACTTCTTTCCTTTCCAATCTGGATGTCCTTCACATATATTTTCTTGCCTAATTGACATGGCCACGACCTCCAGTAAAATGTTCAAGTGAAGTAGAGAGAGCAGATATCATTTTCTTGTTTCTGATCTTTAGGGAGTGATGTTTTTCACTGCTACCAGGGTCATGAATGAGGCTGTTGGCTTCCAAGCCTACCTTGGAGCTGGGAAGAGGGGAATAGTAATAGGTTGAAACACAGTATTACTTGTTGCTTTTATTGAAATTTGGCTGTTTTTCTTGAATAAATTATTCTCAGATTGTTGCAAGCCTTTGGTTAATTTTCAGAGTTCTGAAAAAAGTTTTAATAATATTTGTCAGTGCTTTTTTTGCTTTAATTGAGTAACAAATTTTCAGAGGTTCTTACTCTACCATGCTGGAAGTGGCACTAGGTTTTTCATGAGACATATTTAGGGGCAGGAAGGGGAAAATTTAGTGTATAGAGAGGTCTTATATAAGCTTTCTTTTCTATTTTTAAAAGATAGGACATAATAGTTCCCCCAGAAATAGTTCTTAAGATATACTGGCTTCTAATTTTCTTGAAGATTTCAGTTTATTTCAGAGCATTTATCAGTTTGGAGTTACCAAATGATGTAACTTTTTTGTGCTTCGGAAATTGTTATTTTATTTCAAAGAAAAAGGATTTAGAGGAGAAAGTTGTTATACATACTAAAATGAAATCCATTAAGCTTTATAGTGTGCTGTTAAATTCTTCTTTAGATGTACTGACAATTGACTGAGACACCTTTTATGTTTTATTACGTGAGCTGATAACTTGGATACATTTTAACTTTCTGGTTGTCAGCACACTCTATTTTTAAGTAATCAGTATCTTTGAGTGAAATAAACCTGAAGATGAAATTCAGTTTCTTACTGCTAATCTGGAATATTCCCTTTGAATCATTTTTGAAGCAGTTTCTTAAAGCATAGTATGATTACATATGTTTCACTCCTTGTTCCTTCCTCTCCCTCCATTGAAAACAGATTGACTTTGGAATACTCTGCAATTTGCTTTGGCTGTCACATTCTAGCATCTGAGAGTCATTCTTTCTTTGTTCTGAGTAACTCTGAACCAGGAGTTTAGCTTGTTTTTAAAATCTGTTAACTGGCAGATGTTTCTCTGTAGTCCCCTGATGCCACATAGAACAAAGAGAAAAGGTGCTTGAACCAATTCGATTTGCCAAGAAATTGATTTTTCAATATTTGTTTCAAGCTTTGAGCCATAGGGTATATTTGTTTACTTGTTTTGAAAAATAATAAAGGTTGAATATACAGTGTTGTATTGTATTCATTTCATGTGTATAGGTAGCGATTATTTAGGAGAAAACATTATGAAAAATGAGTTCAGAGGAACACTTTATGAGGAACTAGTTAAAAATATTTTTTCGGTTGCATTTACTTTGGAATGTTGCCTAATAGATAATAAGAAATATATGCCTACTCCAAAGATTGGTGTCAATTGAGGTAATTAGTTGTAGTTTTGAAATAATTACTCAGCTACTTTTTCGAAGCTCATTTTGATTGGCTTGATAAATGAATGAAAGAACTCAGTAATTTGTTTATTTCCCTATGGCTCTACTTTTGACCATTTTTTCCCATTATCACCCCACCTCTAGGGAGAAAATATAATTCTCCCTTGCTAAAGAAATTAAGTACTAAGGGAAAATATTATGTTGCATTGGGTTGAACTTTGCTACAAACTTTGGTAATATCTGAGACTTTTGCACCCCCAAGAGCTAAATTCCTCCTTTTGGAGTGACATTGCTTCTGTTGAGTATGCATGCCCTATATCCTCTCTTAATAAAACTGTTTTTAAAAAGTTCATGATTTCAGAATAGACAAATGGGATTGCATCAAACCAAGCAGATTCAACACAGCAGCAATAAGTGGAGGGAGATAAGTCTGTTACCCGTAATCTTTGGATATTGCGTTCTCCATGATTTTTTTGAACCTTTTTCCGTGCCCTGCAGTCTAATGAGCTATTAGCTTCCTTCCTCTCTCATTGACTCAACTCATTTTTAGTGTCAGATCCTACCTGTCGACTTAACACCCCCGCAGTCACTGATCCATTGTGCACTGTGTCATGCTGTAACAGATAGGTTAGGTTGTGCTTATATAACCTTGAGACACTCTGTTGCATTCGTTCATTAATCCCGATACTGATTCATCTCCTACTATATGTTAAGGACTGACTGTGCTCAGCATTTTAGACATAGAATATATCAAACAAGCTTCCTGCTATCATGTAGTGGAGGCAGAGAGCAGAATGTAAACAAATATAATGTACTTTCAGGGAGTGATACGTATCATGAGGAAAAATAAAGCAGGAATGAGGATAAAGGATCATTGGAGATGGTGTTTTAGGTAGGGTAGATAGGGAAGGGTCTTCGGAAGAAATGGCGTTTGAGGAGAGAAAGTATGTGAATGTCAGGGGAAGGAGCATTCAAGGCAGGGTGAATGGAAAGAGCAAAGACCTTACTCAATGTAGGATGTGCCTAATTTCTCTGCTCAGATCCTTCAGGATGGGGCAGGCATTGTTCTGCTATATAGTAGAACAGTATGTATAGCATGCTATTAGCATGCTCCTAATAGCAATTGATAGAGGTAGAAAGAAAACTGAGTTAAGCTGACGGACATGTCCTTCCTGATGTATCTAGGATAGGGATTTCCATGACAAAAACCCATCTAGTTATATTCCAGGTATATAAGGTGATAGTGTAGAACTTCTCATCCCGATGTGACATCTAGGACACAGAAGTTTGCACATAGCTTGCTTCTCTAGCCCATGCTTCTTCCAGGATGAGCCTCCCCAAATTTCCCTGTTCTAATGAGCTGAAATTAACTTCTCCCTTAAAAAGTAAAGATGTAGACTTGTATATAGAATCCATAAACACAATTGAGAAATAGTTTGCACATTTCCTGAGTGTGAAAGGAGTACCTGCAACCCATTAATCTTTCAGCTACCCCCCCATCATTACCATGGTCATTTGATCAAAGTCTACAGCATCTTTAATTCAAAAGTGTTGATACCGTGTGGGACATACACATTATTTTTTTTTTAAACTTCTAGTGCCTGATAAAATTTTTGTTTGGAGTTGGCTCCTGGGAAAATGGTTAAGAACTTTACACCTTATTCAGGGATCTAATTGCTTCCTATTTATCTCATAGGAGTTTTTGATGTATTTTATTAGAATTCTTCAATAAATTATGGCAATAGGAAATAGTTACATATTATTATCACTTTTCAGCAAAGAATAGGTTAAGTAGCAAAAAGTTTCATTGATTGACACTAGGTAAACTGGGTAATTAGTTGTAGAGTCAGGACAGAAACTTAGATAACTTGACGTATAGTTTAGTTGTCTCTTTACAGCTCAATGCTAAAAGAGTACTGACACTTCCATATGAACCAAGCCAGAATTGGGCTACAAAATATTTTTAGGGTCATATATATGTGAGTGGGTAAGAAGCATAGAGGTTGATATCATCAGGTAGAAAATGGCTTTCATATTCTTTTCTTAACTGATCAAACTTTGACCTTTTTCTTTTTGCTTCTTTTGTGCTAAGAAGGACCAAAAAACTGTAGAAGCCCCAGTCAATGTATATTTTAAAGGAAAAAAAAATGATGCCACTAAATATGCAAGATTTTCAGTGGAAAAAAACTTAAGTTCAGAGCAATTGCTTGAAAGCTGCCTAATAAATTAGTTGTAAATCCAAGGGAAAAGGAAGAACACCTGCAAAGTGACACTCATTTCAAAAGGGATTCTTATTTTGGATAAATTATTAGGTAATTTTTCAAGGGTATACACTCACAAGTAAGGATTTTTTTTGTGTGTGTGTATTTCAATGATTCCTTTTCAGTCTCTCATAAATTTTTTTATTGTTCTCATTCGGATTGCCACATCTTTACAGCATTGCTTATGAGGATTTTTCTCCCCTTGTGTTAGAATTAAAGAGGATGAAAGTATTTTTAAATACCTGTTACCAAAAAGGGACAGGCGCTATCCAGCCTACGATTGTCAGTTTTACTCCATAGATACATTATTGGTCACAGTGACTCCCTTTTTGATGGCAAAATTATTTCTGTAATATTAGAGTGAATAAAGCCAGTGTTACATTCTGCCCCTGAAAGATTCAGAACATGATTCTTTGATGTCAGCTTTGGGGCAGGATATTCCCAGCATCACATTTAGTCAGAAATATGGAGGGTATATGTTAACATGATTTACATATCCCACTCTGGTGGAGTCTGGTGGTAAATAATAGAAATGGGCAAGGAGCCCTGCATCAAAGCAAATTCACTTTATTTCTTGACACGAACAGTGAAGCTTATTTTGCGGATAATGGCTACATATGTTCAGGAAAATTGTGCTCATGAGCCCACTGTCTGAATATTTTCCAGAAAAAAAAATGAATCTATTGTATGGAGACAGCAGGGAGAGGAGTTCCTTTATTATTTATGCAGTCTTTTTATGAGAACAAATACCAACAATCTATTGTTACCTTGATCAGTAAATCATTAATGTGTTTAATTGAATATTTTGAAAAAATGACATACACTATATATTCCATATGGATTAAATGTTTCCAATATTGAAAAGATAATAACCAAATCTTTAACATGATAATATAAGTGAACCTGATTTAATTTTTATTGGCCAGGGGTATTACAATTTCTCAGGGGTCTACTTGCTGACATATTCAACAAATATTTGTTAAAAACCATTGCATGAGAGAAACAATCTTAGTGCCAGGAGTGTAAACAGTAGTTGAACACATTCTCTGCTTTCCAGGGACTCAGAATTTAATATCAAGACAGGCACACAAACAAGGATTTCAGGAGCAAAAGGGTATATTCCTAATTCTGCTTGGGCTGTTTGGAGGAATCTTCAGAGGAAATAAAGAGAGTCTTAGCAAATGAATTTGTGTGTGGTTTTCATACGAAATCTGTGGCAAAGGGATATTCAAAGAAGGGTAACAATAAGTGCAAGATTAAAGTGTATGCACTGGCATTTAGGTACCAAAGGGATTTGATGTGGCTGGAGTATAGATTGTTTTGAAGGCAATAACAAGATCTGGGCTTCTAATGTAGAGGCAGGCCATGGTGTGATTTTGAAATGGCTTGTATACCCTGCTGAGGTCTTGGATTTCTATCCTGCAGGCTTAAAGTCATTGAAAAAATTGGAAAGCAGTGTAAAAAAGTCTAATTGAGTTTCAGAAATACCATTCTGGTTCTTCCTACACTGTATATCATCATTATATATCTTTCTAGGGCTATCTGCCCCTAGTGTGGTGCCTAACACATTGTCGAATTAATCTCAGGATTGTTCTAATCATATTTAAGTGTTAGTAATTTGTTCATAGCTCATTACTAACCCCCTCTATCTGTATTATGAATACCTTTGCGCCCATCAGTCTTGCCTTGTCCCGAACTTTGTTTTCTCCTTTATTCTCTCTTTCCCTTAACATAAGTTTATCCCTCCATTGCTACTTTCTTTCTTTCATATTCCTCTTATCCTGGGAAGAGAAGGAGAAATGACAACCACAAAAACAAAAACAAAAAATCCCTGGACACATTCAGCTCTGTGTTATAGTTCTTCATTTCTATATTATTTAATATAATTATCTGTATTTTGTCCATTCATTAAATATTTACTGAAAATATTCTAATGGTGCTTCTCTTCTGGGTGCTTGGATATATTAATGAACAAAATAATCAAAGGTGCCTCGTGGAGGTTAGTTTATGGCCAGAGGAGATAGACAAAAAACAATAACATAATTACTAAACAAATTTTATAATATATTAGAACATGATAAGTTCTATGGGAAAGAAAGAATAAGGGAGATTGGAATGGTTGGTTTCAATTTTAAATAGAGTGGCTAGATACTTCGAGGTGCAGAGGGATACAGATACCTGGGGATGAACAAAAATGACAGCCTGTGTAGGGGCCTTAAGGAGAGGTTGCCCATAGTACTCCAAATGACTGAGGGCCTTGAACTTTGTAGACATGTGTTTAAAGTATATTGAGCCTGTCCTGGTGGTCCATGCCTGTAATCCTAGTTACTCAGAAAGCTGAGGAGAGAGGATTGCTTGAGTCCAGGGGTTCAAGACCGGCCTGGACAACATAGCAAGGCTCCGTCTTTTAAAAAAAAGTGCACTGAACTAAAGAGCAAGGGGATCATTGGCCTTCTGCTCTGAAGCATAGAATTTAGCAACAAGAAGTTAAAAGAATTGTTTTCCCCTTCAATATCCATGGAAAATGTGTCCTGTATTGTGTAAGAAGGAATTGGATGAGATACTATACTGACTTAGTGTTTGGACCAAAACAATTTCTTTTCCCTCAGACAGTAAACTAAGCCAGCTAAACGTGCTTACACAGCTTCACCTATTGTTTTATTTACTGTAACCTTTGGTGTTTCCTAAACACATTTTCAAGGGCATTTTAAATAGACTTGTTTTCAAATAGAGTGAAAGAAAATTTCCTCAAGGCATTTGTCATTCCTTATTTCCACAAGAACCTGGAGCAGCCAGGAGTGTGCGGAGAAATCCATCTGCAAGTTAATCTAGTGGAACACCTCTGAGTCTGATCATTTGACAGAAGTCCTGGTGCCAAGGGGAAGTACTTAGGCCTCTGCTTTACAGTAAACATCCTGCCCTCCTAAAACTGTGTGAGGTTGAAAAATAACACCAACAAAAGAGCCAATAAATGCATTATTGACAGATACATATTTTTAGAGAATAACTGCTATTAATTAACTGTATTGCATGCCCACAGTGAGTAATTGAAATAGTAATAGCTTCTTTTGGTATAAGGGAAATTCTCTAATTCAGGCCTTTTACTCCTAATTCTTTAATTATTTATGAATGTACTGATTTTACATTTTGTTTTAGTTAATATTTTTCAAACAGGATGTTGTAATTTTTGAATGAAATTGTATTTTTTCTAGATTGCTAACTTCCTAGAATTTGTTCATTTCTGAGAGTCAAAATCTAGGATGAATTTATTATTAATGATATTAGGTTAGAAAAGTCATTGAGCATATTCTGCGTTCAGTTCAGTGGGTTGAATTCAGTTGATAGATTTCTTTGTATAAATGGGCAGATTGGGACATAATTTTGAGAAATGTGTACAATTTATTCTTACTAATGATTAAATTACATCACTAGGAAATTACTGTTTTAAGTTTTTATCACACTGTGCCTTTAAATAGTAAGAACATCTGCTTAGCATTGTGTGCAAAAATCTATGGTGGATGATGTACATGGTGTAAGTACCTTTTCTTTGTGTGTGTGTGTATGTGTGTGTTTTAATTTAAATAGATTTAGGGGATACAAGTGGTTTTTTGTTTCATGGTTGAAATGTACAGTGGCGAAGTCTAGGCTTTTAATATAACTGTCACCTGAATAGTGTACATTGTACCCAACAGGTAACTTTCCATTCTGTACCCCCCTCACACCCTCACCCTTATGAGTCTCCAGTGTCCATTAAGTCACTCTGTATGACCATGCATACCCATTGCTTAGCTCCCACTTGGAAGTGAGAATATGTGAGTTTTGGTTCCTGGGTTACTTCATTTAGAATAATGGCCTCTTGTTCCATCCAAGTTGCTACAAAATACATTATTTCATTCTTTTTGATGGCTGAGTAGTATTCCATGGGTGTGTGTGTGTGTGTGTGTATACACACACACGTCACATTTTCTTTATCCAGTCATCAGTTGGTGGACACTTAGGTTGGCTCTGTATCTTTGCAGCTGTTGATTGTGCTGTGATAAACATATGGGTGCAGGTGTCTTTTTTATAAAATTACTTCTTTTCCTTTGGGTAGATCCCCCGGATCAAATGGTAGATTTATTTCAGTTCTTTGAGAAATATCCATACTGTTTTCTGTAGAGGTTGTGCTAATTTACATTCCTACCAACAGTGTAAAAGAATTCCATTTTCACCACATCTGTACCAGCATCTATTGTTTTTTGACTTTTTATTACAATAATGGCCATTCTGACAGGGGTAAGGTGATATTTCATTGTGGTTTTAATTTGGATTTCCCTAATGATTAGTGATATTGAGCATTTTTTCATGTTTGTTGGCCATTTGTTTCTCTTCTTTTGAGAAATGTCTGTTCATATCTTTGCCCACTTTTTAATGGGGTGATTTGTTTTCTTCTTGCTGATTTGCTTGAGTTCCTTATAGATTCTGGATATTAGGCTTTGTCAGATGTATAGTTTGCAAATATTTTCTCCCATTCTGTAGGTTGTCTATTTACTCTGTTGATTATATCTTTTACTGTCCAGAAGCTTTTTAATTTAATTAGTCCCATTTATTTAATTTTGTTTTTTTTGTATTTGCTTTTGGGGTCTTACTCAAAAATTATTTACCTAGTCTAATTTGAGAATAGTTTTTCCTAGGTTTTCTTCTAGAATTTTTATAGTTTCATGTCTTATATTTAAGTGTTTAATTTATCTTGAGTTAATTTTTGTATATAGTGAGAGATAGGGGTCCAGTTTCATTCTTTTGCATGAGGTTATCCAGTTTTCCCAGAACTTTTATTGAATAGGATGTCCTTTAGCCAGTGTTTGCGGTTGTTTGCTTTGTCAAAGATCAGTTGGTTATAGGTATTTGGCTTTATTTCTGGGTTTTCTATTCTTTTGCATTGGTCTGTGTGTCTACCTTTATACTACTAACGTGCTGTTTTGGTTATTATTGCCTTGTAGTATAATTAGAAGTTGGGTAATATAATGCCTACCAATTTGTTCTTTTTGCTTAAGATTTCTTTGGCTATTCGTGCTCTTTTTTGGTTCCATATGAATTTTAGTTTTTTTTTTTTCTAATCCTGTGACAAATGACATTGGTATTTTGATAGGAATTGCATTGAATCTGTAGATTATTCGGGGCAGTATGGACATTTTGACAACATTGATTCTTCGAATCCATGAACTTGGAATGTTTTTCCATTTGTTTGTGTCGTCCGTGATTTCTTTCATCAGTGTTTTCTTGTAGAGGTCTTTCACCTCCCTGGTTAAGTATATGCCAAGGCATTTTTTTTGTAGTTATTGTAAGTGGGATTAAGTTCATGGTTTGATTCGCAATTTGGTTTTTATTAGTATATAGAAATACTACTGGTATATGTATGTTAATATTGTAACCTGAGACTTTATTGAATTAATTATTAGTTCGAGGAGTCTTTTGGAAGAGTCTTTAGAATTTTCTAGGTGTAAGATCATATCATAAGCAAATAGGGATAGTTTGACTTCCTCTTTTAAAATATGGTTGCCCTGTATTTCTTTCTCTTGCCTGATTGCCAAGGCTAGGAATTCTAATACTATGTTGAATAGAAGTGTACAGTGGGCATCCTTATCTTTTTCCAATTCTTAGGGGATATACTTTCAACTTTTCCCCATCCAATATGATGTTGGCTATGTGTTTGTTACATATGACTTATATTATTTTGAAGAATGTGTGTTCTATGCCTAATGTGTCGAATGTTTTTATCATGAAGGAATGTTGGAGTTTATCAAATATGCCTTTTCTGCATCTATTGAGATGATCATATGGCTTTTGTTTTTAATTCTGTTTATGTGGTGAATCACATCTATTGATTTGTGTGTGTTGAAGCATCCTTGCATCCCTTGGATGAAACCCATTTTATCAAGGTGAATTTTTTTTTATATGCTGTTGGGTTCAGTTTGCTAGTATTTTGTTGAGAGATTTTACATCTATATTCATGAGGGATACTGGTCTGACATTTTCGTTTTTAGTTGTGTCCTTTCCTGGCTTTGTTATGAGGGTGATACTGGCTTCATAGAATGAGCTAGGGAGGATTCTGTAACATTGAGGATTCCTTCTCAATGTTACAGAACAATTTCAGTAGGATAGGTACCAGTTCATCTTTGTAGCTCTGGAAGTATTTGGCTGTGAATCCATCTGGTACTGGGCTTTTCTTTCATTGGGAGATTTTTAATTACCAATTCAATCTTACTGCTCATTATTAGTCTCTCCAGGATTTCTGTTTCTTCCTGAATCAAGTTTGGGAGGTAGTGTGTTTCCAATAATTTATGCATTTTCTCTAGATTTTCTAGTTTGTGCTCAAAGAAGTTTTTGTAGTAGTTTTGGATGATCTTTTTTATTTCTGTGATATCAAGTGTAGTGTCTTCTTTTTCATTTCTGATTGAGCTTATTTGAATACTCTCCCTTCTTTTCTTGGTTAATCTAGCTAGTGGTCTGTTGATTTTGTTTATCTTTTCAAAGAACCAACTTTTTGTTTCATTGATCCTTTGCTTTGTTTTTTTTGGTTCTGCTCTAATTTTTCTTATTTCTTGTCTTCTGATAGCTTTGGATTTGGTTTTTTCTTATTTTTCTAGTTCTATGAGGTGTGACATTAGTTGTTAATTTGTGATCTTCTGTCATTTTGATGTAAGAAGTTAGTGCTATGAACTTCCCTCTTAGCTCTTGCAGAATCCCATGTACCTTGGTAGCTTGTGTCACCATTGTCATTCAACTCCCAAATTTTTAAATTTCCATCTTGATTTCATCATTAGCCCAAAGATCATTCAGCAGAAGATTGTTTAATTTCCATGTAATTTGTATTGTTTTGAGAATTCCTCTTGGAATTGATTTCTAGTTGTATTCCACTTTGGTCTTTGATGATACATGGTATGATTTCGATTTTTTAAAATATGCTGAGACTTGTTTTGTGAACTAACATATGGTCTATCTTGGCAAATGTTCCGTGTGCTGATGAGAAGAATGTATATTCTGCGGTTTTGGGGTAGAATTTTCTATAAATGTCTGTTAGGTCCTTTTGTTCTGGAGTCCCATTTAGCTCCAGTGTTTTTATGTTGATTGTCTGCCTGCATAATCTGTCTAGTTCTGTCAGTGAAGTATTGAAGTCCACACTATTACTAGGTTGCCTTTTATTTCATTTCTTAAGTCTAATAGTATCTGTTTTATTAATCTGTATACTCCAGTGTTAGGTAAATACATATTTAGGATTGTTATATCTTCTTGTTAGATTGATCCATTTATCATTATATAATGACCATCTTTGTCTTCTTTTACCATTGTTGATTTAAAGCCTGTTTTTATATGATAAGAGAATAGCTGCTACTCCTCATTTTTGGTATCCATTTGCGTGGAACACCTTTTTCTACCCCTTTACCTTGAGTCTTTGTGACTTTTACAAGTTAAATGGGTTACTTGGAGACACCAGATATTTGGGTTGTGTTTTCATTTTATCTATTCTGTCAATCTGTTTCTTTTAAGTAGGGCATTTAGACTGTTTACATTCAATGTTAATGTTGATAAGTGTGATACTGTTCCATTTATCTTGTTGATTGTTACCTAGTTGCTTTTTCTCCCTCTTATGTTACTGTTTATAAAAGCTGTGAGTTTTTACTTTCGAGTCTTTTTACACTGGTAGGTATCAGCCATTCTTTTTGGTGTTTAGAGCCCTTTTGAGCATTTCTTGTAGGGCAGGTCTAGTGATAACAATTTCCCTTAGCATTTGCTTGCCTGGAAAAGATTTTACTTCTCCTTCATTTATCAAACTTAATATTGCAGGATACAGTATTCTTGGTTGACAGTTATTCTGTTTAAGAAGACTGGAGAGGGGACCCAAACCCTTTTAGCTTGTAAGGTTTCTTTTGAGAAGTCTGGTGTTAGCTTGAAGGGTTTTCCTATGTAAGTTGCTTGATGCTTTAGTCTCACACCTTGTAGGATTTTTTCCTTTACTTTGACTTTGGCCAGACAGATGACTGTGTACCTTGGTGATGTCCTATTTGCATTGAATCTTCTAGGAGTTCATTGACTTTCTTGTGTCTGTATGTCTAAATCTCTAGCAAGACTAGGGAAGTTTTCATCCATTATTCCTTCAAATTGGTTTTTTAAAAATGTTTTTTGCTTTTTATTCTTCTTCCTCAGGGATACCTGTGATTCTTATGTTTGGGTGTTTTACATGATCCCGTATTTCTCAGAGATTTTGTTTATTTCTCATGATCCTTTTATCTTCATTTTTGACTGACTGGATTAATTTGAAAACCTTGTCTTCATGCTCTGACTTCTGCTTGATTTATTTCATTGTTGAGACTTTACACTGTATTTTGAAATTCTCTAAATGACTCTTTTATTTCCAGAAGTTCTGTTATTTATTTTTTTTAATTATCTCTCTCTTTAGTGAATTTAGTGTTGGTTTTCAACTTTCTCATCAATCCTATTGAGCTTACTTGCAATCCATATTTTGAATTTCATATCTGACAGTTCACAAATTTCCTTTTAGTCAGAGTCCATAGCTGAAGAGCTAGTGTGATTCTTTGAGGGTGCTGAGAGAGTTATTTTCTCATATTGCCAGAGTTCTTATGCTAGTTTCTTCTCATCTGGAACCTCTTCCCTCAGCTTAAAGCAGATAGCTTTGAGGTTCATCTGTTTTGCTCTGCTGAGAACTTTGTTGCTCAGTGCAGAGACTGCCTTTTGGTTCATGCAGGTAGGTACCACCATGGTGTTGCTGTCAATTTGGGTCACTTGGACCTCAGACCCCTGAGAGAGTGTTCAGGTGCAAGTGCTAGTGGACTAGGTTAGATAATCCCCAGATCTTAGGCCACAGGATGGCTTGCTTGAGTCCTGGGATAACAGACCAAGACCAGGCTGGCAAATTTGCCCTCAAGCCTCTCTGTGTTCAGGCACTGATTGTAATAGTAAGGGTTGTGGTGATCTCCTCTCCCATATAATGCTCAGGCAGGAGAAGGGCAGATGCACTGTGTGCCTGTGACAGGAGAGGCAGCTAATTAGCAGAGGTAGGCAGCTGTGTGATGCATACACTGGTCATACCTCCCAATTTCAACAGTGACAGCAGTCTCTGCCCTTTGAGGACACAAAATGGCCTGGTTCCCATCTCTCACCCTGACCCAGATGCAGCAGAAGTGGTGGGAACAACTTAACCCACTGTGTGCAAGGCTGCCAGATTGGCTGTGGGCTGTGGCTGAAATGATCTGGCAGGGGAGGTGTGGTTGTGCCAGGGACATGCCTCCAGGGTGTGTAAACTCCTCCCAGAAGTGACAGGAAGCTCAGGTAGAAGACTGCTAGCCATGCCTTCCCCCAGGGGAGGTGGTAGCTTTAGTCTTTGTTGAACACAAAAGTGCTTGCTGTGGCTTTTAAAGGGAAGGGAGTGTGCCCTGAGTTCTGTGGAATCCTGGGTGTGATAGGTGCTCTGTCAGAGGCAAGGCAGCTGCTTCCAAGTGCCCTGGATTAATCTTCCCCTATGGAAACTTTGCTGGTCCTGAGCAGAAACAGCCACAACTGCCTTGGCAGCCTCAGGCAGTGGAGGGGAGGAGGAGGAGAAGGCCCTGAGTGGTGGGGAGCTGGCACCCTGGTTCCCTTTGATCTAAGGGGCCCTCTTGGATGCTGCACTCTCCTCTCAGCTGGAAGTGGCTTTTTCTGAACGCCCAAGGTCCAGAGACCCACAGTTCCCCTGGGATTCACTGGTCCCCTAAGGCAGCTTGGTCCAAATAGGTGCTAAGGAGTGCTGGCTATCAATCCAGCAATGTAGGGACCCAGGGGCTGAGATTCTCAGGTTCAGACAGCTGCAGAAACACTGTCTTTCTGTGAAGTAAGGGAAATGAGCTTCACCCACACCAAAAACTCATTCCTGAAAGCAGAGGCTGCTATGTCTGTAGCATTGGGTGGTTGAGAGAGTGGAGTTCCCCATCTCCATGTCCCTTCCCAGGCTGCCCAGCTTTAAACTGTCAAAATGGCATCTTGCCCCTGTGACCAGAGAGGCGGAGCCCCTTCCAGGCCAACAGCGTTGGCAAGATGTTGGGAATGCTGTCTGCTTGCATTTTGGTCTCACTGCAATCTGTAGCAGGGTGGTAGGAATTATCCTAGTTGTGTGTAGGACAGTTTGGGCTCTTTTGTCCCTCCTCAGCTGAGTGGGGCTGTGTCAGCCCAAATTCATCCCAAGGGCTAGGTGCTACCCACCTTCAAACTTCCAAAATGGCACCTTTGGCTTGTGATCAGAGAGGGCAGGGACCATCTCAGACAGTTTACTCTGGGGAGTGGAGTTTGCCTGAGGCTAGATCCTGCAGCTGCTGGCTGCAGGACGGTGGGCATCAGAAAGTCTGGTTTCTCTGCCCCTCCCCAGCCAGGCAGGGGCTGCAGCCATGTCAAACCCAAATTCAGCCTGTGGGTGGGGCTCCACCCAGTGTCTAACTCACAAAATGGTGACTTGGACCTCTGACTAGAAAGGCTGGGGGCACACCCAAGCAGGCAGTGTGGACAAGAAACTATGGAAAATGCTGTCTGCTCATGTCTGAGTCTCAAATGCAGCCCACAGCAGGGCAGTGGAGACCTTCCTAGGGGTGCTTGGGAATGCCTGGGCTCCTCTATCCCTCCTCAGAGCTGTGCTATGGCTGCAGGTGTGCCCATGGTTTCCCTGGATCTAAGCTGTCAGAATGTGCCTGGCTCAAGTTGCTCTAGGCTTAGATCCTATGGAATTCCACATGAGTTCCCTTTCTGGAGTAATGTCTCTGTGCAATCTTCAAGTAGCTCCCTATGTTAATCTCAAGACCTGTGTGGGTTGGGGGGTTCTCTTGTAGCCAAGATTATATATGCTCATCTGGGAGAGTAGATCCCTTAAGACTTCTCTTTTACTGTTTCATTGCATCCAGGAGCTTCTTCTGGCTTTTAGCCAGCCCCCTGCCAGGCAAGTTGCCCTGGAACCTTCTTCTACCTGCTTTGGTGCTTCTTGTCACTTCCCTGGTGAATCCTAGCATTCTCTTCTAGATGATCTGTTCAAAATGTGAGAATCTTCTTACTATTCTGGTTCCTCTGTGAGGAGGCACATGCTACCTCTGTCTACTGGCCATCTCCCTTTTCTACTTAATAGACACATATTAGAAATAATGGGAATAAAGGCAAATCATGACAGTATATCAATAAATGCTAAAATAGCAAATTAATTAGAGTGTTGTTTATTTCAGTCTTGATATCAGGAAGAATCAAGACCATAACGTATGCTAACAGGATTGTGCCATGTCATTTTCCCTATATAGATGCCCCCCATAGCTTTAGATTTGGGAAGAGGTGGGCATGGAATTTGACCCATGCTATATCTAAATCAGACCTGTATGTCATAACAGAGTATTACTGAGGCTAGAATGTTTAGCATAAGTCTAAGTGATCTTGGATCTAGAACCAGAATCTAAATTTGAATATGCTACTTTAAAATAAAAATATTGATTTATTTTATCTATTTGTTACTTTTTTTACCTTTTTAAAATATTTATCTTCTGGTCATTCATGAACTCATTCACAAATCTTTTTTGCTCACCTACTAGTTCTGGTGTCTATACAGGCACAATTAACAGCATAGCTGACTAGCTGTGGATAGACTGGGTAGTGATTAGAAGCCTAGATGTATATGTTAGGAAACTGATAAGCTCTTTATTTCTGATAATGTCTTTGGTCTTCAGAACCATAAACCCTTTTTTTTTTTTTAGAATTTTATATTGACATTCATTCAGTAATCATCTTTTTTTATTTGTTTAGGACCTAGTTCATGCCAAAGTATCTTTTAAAATATAACTGAAACCACAAAGATAGAAACATAAATGGTCTTTTTGCTGTCATAGGTTACCATCAAGGAGGGTAGAAGGGCATGTGGAGACACCCCTCTGATAAAGGTGACAATGATATAAGTACTTGAAAGAGAAAATAAACAAATTCCTGTGGGATTGGGGAAGAGAGAATTCATTCTGATTAGAGCAATATGTGAAGAAATCTTAGGGAAATTTTGTTAGGCATTATCCATCTTTTCACGGTCTTCTTTAATGATGATGTTTCCTCTCTCTCTCTCTCTCACACTCACTCACTCACTTTCTCACTGTTTCTGCCTGCATTGAAACGCTGCTACCAAAAATTTTGATGTTGCTCAGACATATGAACGCTTATATGAAAGGAATAGCCATCTGTTGCCACTGATTGAGGCAAGGAGAATAGATATGTAGCCAGTATTTTCTCTTTCCCTTACTGCCAAACTCCTCACACGTGGTTTGCGTCCTTTTCCTGTCTTCCTCCTTGACACCCTTCATTCTTTTACCCCAGCAACTGTAGTGAACTATATTCTGAATGGTCACCCTTGACCTCCACTTAGCCAAATGTAAGGACCTTTAATCATATTGTCTTCTTCAACTTCTGTGGGTTAAGAAACTGTGCTGATAGCCTTAGCTTCATAAAATCCTTCTTACTCTAAGGAGAGTATCTTTCATATGTCTTTTCTTTTATTTACCTTTCTTTTGATTGAACATAAAAGATATTTTTCTCCTCTGCTATAATACATTTTTGGAAGGCAAGGAAACATGGTTAATTTTATTTCCAGTAATGCCTACCTTGCCAAGCAGGTAATAGCAGCTTTTTGAGTATATGAAGGTTAATTTTAGGAGGGATTATATTGGTGGTACCCACCACTGGTTATTGAATGTACAATGCATAGGGGATTTAGATAGAATTTTACTGATTTTTGTAAGAAATATGATACTAGTATCTATCTTTTAAATCAGATTAAATCTGATGTTAAGTTCACCACCTACAAGGTAGATGAGAAGTTAAATCTCAGTCATTATGGCATCTCCCCAATCTTATAAGAATTGAGGGTACCGGGTAGTAAACAGAAAATAATGGCAGAACCTCTTTAGTTCATCTTGATCAGTGCTGATGCATTTTTGTCTAAATCCCTGTGGGTCCTTGAAAACCTGTGGCCCCTTGGATGTACACCTCAACTGGAATTTTTGCCAAGGATAAGAGCTTGAGTGTTCAGGACCCGTGTTCTATTTCACAATTAGCCCTTTACCCTACAGAGGACCTTCCACTTTCTATGGGTGCTTTAAAAACCTTTGACCTTTCCTGGTCTGGAATAAATTCTTATTTCTGTATAACTGTTCTTAATCCTGTTTCTCCTATCTACTTGAAGCCAGCTTCCTGAAAAGAAATACCTAGGAGCAAGACATCTGTAGACAAATTTTATATTTGCCTTTATAATCCAATTGTTTCTCAACTTAGGCATTATTGATGTTTTGACCAGATAATTTATTGTTGTGAGGGACTGTTATATTTATTATAGGTTGTTTCACAGCATCCTTGGCCTCTACCAACTAGATACCAGTAGCATCCCCTAATGGTGACAATCAAAAAACATCTCCAGATGTTGCCAGATATCCACTGAGGGCAGAATTACCCTTTTTTATGAACCACTGTTAAAATCCAAACTCACTGAGATATAAAAGTTTTTCAGTAACTTACGCTGCAAGAAATATATACTTGAGGGTTATCAATTGTCTTTTAGAAAAATATCAGAAAATTAGTCAGATTAGCAGCCAAATGGGGGATGATGAAGGAAAGGAAGGGAATTGACACTTTTGTGTCAGTAAGACATTATTGCCATTTTGCAGAACACTGAGAAATTGTTTTGCAGGGATGCTTATCTGTCAAACAGAGGAGGTGAGTTTCAAGCTCACATCTATCCATCTCAGAATCCAAGTGCTTTTCATGATACCATATACTGTTACAGCTATGAAACTCACTTTGCCAAATATTTTAGTGCATAGTTAAGAAGATTGTATTTTTTACCTTAGTTTGTAATGTGGCATTTTGTGGTGGGCACGTACTTCACTAAAGATATATCAAAATGTGAAATGCCCATAAGTTCATTCAAATTTGAGTAGCAAATATGTTTGAAATTCTTAACGGTTATTCCTTTTTTTAAAAAAATAAATTATGTGCATGGAAACATCAGGCTTAGCTCAAAGCCCATGCTGTTTAATATTTTGCTAGACTTTGGTTCTTTTAGGACAAGAAAGGCAACTGAGATAGGATGTGAGAGTCGAGTAAGCACACATGGGAATGCGGAGGACTTCTCAAGAGAAAGGAGGATGGCATATAGAGGTGAAGCAGAGTATGATACCTTCGCAAAACTACAAATTGTGTAATATGGCAGAGGCAGCAAATGCAAGGATGACGTGAAGGGAAATGAAGCTGTGGATAGTCAGGGCTTAGCAGTGGCGTATTTTTATGCTACGCTAAGGAGCTTTGACCTTATTCTCTAAACCACGACAGAGCCATTGAAGGATTGTAAGCAATGCTGTTGTTTTAGAAAAACAAAGCAAAGCTCTATCACTATAAGCTTTGAGTAATATGAGTAACTCGTGTTACTCTGAGTTAAAATTTGAGCATTGCATTCAAGCTGGCATAAGTCACTGGAAGAGAAAAGTTAAGACGCTGCTGGTGTAGTCCAATCAGGAAAATTGAGGTCCTGCACCAAAACAGTGCCAGTGGTGACCTTTTATTTATTCACTTATTCATTCTTTTATTACTTTTTTGTTCCTAATTTAGAACTTCTAAACTTTAAAGTGCATCCACATCGTCTATTAAAATGCAGATTCTGATACAGTAGGCTTGGATGAGGTCCAAGACTCAGCATTTCTAACAAGCCTCCAGATGATGCCAGTGCTTCTAGTTCATAGACAGGCTGTGAGTAGCCAGGGTCTGAATGACAGCCACTGTAGTAGACACTGGAAGAATAAGGCCATGGCAGGTAGTGTTGCAGATATGGTCCCAGTTGACTGGGACACAGGTTCTCTGGCTGTCGTTAGGAGTCCATTTTTCTCCCTCTCCAAGCTTTGAACGTCTTATGTTAGTTTCATGCTGGCTCCATATAGTGGCCTTTTGCACTTCTGGGAGTTCATCCTCCCAGGTTCAAGTCTTATAGAAAGAAATCACTTGCCACTTTTTCAGCAGTCCCAGTGAAAAGTCTCACTGCATCACGTTGGTTTCAATGAGTCATATGTCTGCTTCTAAATAAAGCACTGTAGTGAATGGGTTGTGAGGTTTTGATTAGCCTGGCCCGAGTTTACCCGTTCCTAGAATCAGTGGTAGAGTCGACTCCATCTAAAGTGCATGGACTGAAAATGGGGAAAGTGTGACATTTCCATGGGGAAAGCGAGGATACTGAACTGAAAGGGTGATTGGCTATCTACTACATACAATAATTATATGTGGACCAGAGGTTTCCAAATGTTCCTGGTTTCTTAGAAATTTTTTAATGATGGTTCCAGTCCAAAAGAAACATGTGCCAGTTAATATTTGGTAGTTAGGTCCAAACACCTTAATAAGATTTGTGTTCTTACCATTAAGTAGCAGTTTGATAAACTAATATGTATACATTGAAAAAAATAATAATATTTTTGTTTCATTCTTAAATAACCACAATCACTTCCTAGTGGGGGATGTGTGCAATTGTAGGGGTCTACACAACTTCTTGACCGTAGATTAAGATTAGATACTGCCACCCTCATTTCCTGTTCTACACTGATTTTTGTGTAGTGGTTCCCTTTTTTTTCTAATAGCAACCACTAAATAACCCAGCTTTACAAAGATATGACATCTTCGAAAGAAATGGAATATGAGCACCTTTCTTGGAACTGTGAGTACCTGAAGTGGTGTGGTCTCCAACAGATGTTGAATATCAGTGTTTTTCCCTACAAATTTTAAAATATCATGAAAGCCACCATGAATTCTCCAAGAAGCCTTTGTGCACAGATTGGGAACTATGGTCTTAGGAATTTTATATTTGAATTTCCTATTAGACATCTATATAGAGATGGAGAATAACATGTTGGCTGTATAGGTCAAGTTCAAGGAAGAGGTCTGGGCTAGTGAGGCATCTCAGCACAGAGGTCTGATTTTTTTTTTTTTTTTTTTTTGCATGATGGTCCAGAATGTCCTGCATAGCTTCCCCTCTCTTCAAGAGAAGGATAACATATGTCTGTTCAGCTGCCACACTGCTTCACAGTGCAATGTCTATTTTACTCTTTGATCTGAATCCAATCTGTATAATTAATGTTGTATGTGGAGTAACTTGTCCTAGTATATGCGTTTTGTGCATGCAGTTGTATTTAAAATAAACTGCAACAACAGTAATTTTTTGTTTTCTAACCTCTGGATCATTCAGATATTGGCATAAATAAAATTGGCAAGTTGGGGTCATGTATTTTTCATTCACATTATAAACCCTCTGAAGCTTAAGACCTTGTTCCTTTAAACATAACCACGTGTAGCATAGCTCAATTAATAAGGACTGAGCAGAGCATGGATTTTGATCCTGAAGTGAATTTGTTTTCTTAAAGTAGTCAATAGAGTATTTCCTCATTGATTATACTTTTCTCCTTGTTTGTTTGTTTTTTTATTGCTGTAGTGTCAGTACTCTCCAACCCAATTTTTAAAATGACTTAAATGTAGTCTGGAACCAGTTGATTTCCCAAAGCATGTGCAAGTTTGATTTTACTGGAGTCAAAATAATGTTTCAATCTCCCTAGTTCATATATGAGATATAATGAATCATCATCACACCATCATTATATCACTATGGATCATCTCATAAGATCCTTCATCATCTGATGGACCTGCCATTTCTGCTGACTGTGCAGAATAATCTCTGTCAGTCTCTTCCTAAAGTGCAGAAAATAAAATGGATTGGGAACATTTGGTACACCATTGTCATGTAAACATTCAATGGTTTTTAATAAACATGTGGCAGCTACTAACAATTCTTCATTTACTACAGAAATACTGGTTATATTTTTCTCTTTAAATGTTCAAATAATTTCAACTTTTATTTATAAAGTGATGTTATATTAAAATGTTTATTTTTTTCTGTTAAATTCTCTTCTTCATAACATTTAATACTGCAGAAGAAATATTTGAAAAGTATTAGTACAACATTGGCCATTGTTTCTAGTAGACCTTGAACACGCAACTTCGTTGTCCATGTTTGTTTTTGAGGTTTGATGTAGTCTGTTTCTTAAACAGCATAAACATTGCTTGGCTATGACATGTAGTTTTGATATTATGATATTTTAGGACACATATTAGTAATGAGTGTCTTTGAGTACCCATCTTGTCACATAAACAATAGTCTGTTAATGAGGTGTTGAGTGATACTCCTGCTTAAGCAACTGAGTTTGTTTATGATCATGAATGTCAGCAGAGTTCTATAAATGATAACACAGTTTGTGTTTTGACGATTGTCTTCCTGATGGGGGCTTTTTATAGCTTTTCTTAGTTCTTGTCTCAGCATTTATTCATGATTGGCGTATGACAATCATTCTCCTGGGTTCTGTTTGTTTTTTTTATCATGCAGATATATGAATTTTTCTTCCAGAGCGAGAATGGCGTTGCATCTGTTGCTTATTGAATAGATTCTCAGTTTATGCTGGCAAAATGTCAGTGCTGTGTGTCTCTATGTATGTAATTTTTCTCCTGTACAGTCATCTTTCTCTTAGCATCCTAAAGATTGATTGAACTCTCTTGCGTTATAGTAGTACTTAATGTGTCGCTTACCGCACTTAAAATCACCACTGTAACTCATCGCATAATGCTATTCATCATGCGTTGAACCTGTCACTGCTGCTGATGGTGCAGAATAAAAGCCTTTTCTCACCTTTTATTTTTTCTTAGTATAGCAGATGTAGTTCATATAATTCATACCCACGTTTTAACTGATATTTTATCATCATTTCTTTGGTGCTTATTAACAGTTAAACACTTTCTTTTTCCGTCCAGATTAATAAAAGCTAAAAAGTTGAGCAGTTTGTTAATGCATAATAAATGTTAATCACCAAGGCCAGAGATTTCTTAGATATAAATATGTCAAATTGGGTAAACGGTACTTAAAATTTTGGCTGTTGGGCATAAAATATTAACTTGTACCTTCAAATTTATTAGTTCTCAAGGCATATTAAACTTTATAGAAGACTTTGGTTATTTCACCTTTTAAGAAATATTTGATTCATAGAACCAATTTTGTATAATACAGAAAAAATTTAGATTAAAATACAAAAAAAAATACAGAAAAAATTTAGATTAAATACAATCAGCTATTGTATAATCAGGAGGTGCTATTTGAATGTGGCTGTGTAACAGGGAGAATCATCAGATGAATTATGAGAGTTTATCACATCTTGCTTCTGCTCTAGATTAGAGCCTGGTTTTTAATCAGAGGTGCTACAGTAGGAAAAATAGGTGTGTATTGACTCAAATTTTGGGTTTATTCATAGCGGATGTAGAATGACATGTTCCTGGCAGAGAATTATCGTTGGCAAAGGTCAAACATTAGACCTTCATAAAAGTTAAAGTTTTAATTTTGTAGGAAAAAAGACCTTTAAAGCATGATTAAAATTGTAGAATTTATAAATAATTCAATTATTTTGTTCTGAACTTAAAGAAGATACTTTCAAAAGACATCCTTTAAAAAGCAAATATAATCACAGTAGTATGAAGCTTAATTGTGATATAGTAAAGCTTTCTACTGTATCCAGACAAGTTATAAAAATAAATTCTTTACAAATTGCATAACCAGAATGTCAGTAGCTAATGCAAATAATGCAGAACATTTAGGGGGAAAAAAAGCAGCATTTTTATGTGGAACAGGCACATGCGTTATTTGTGACACTGTATACAAAATATTTTAGAACTCTATTTTTGAGAATTTTTCTTGCACTTGGAGGATACAGGTAAAGACCTTAGAACCTTATGGATCCTGAATGCAGCTGCAGATAGTGTCCCTTAACAGAGACAGTGCACCTGGCTTCCTAGTCTTTTTTGTACCAGACAAGGAAGTGACTTTCTTTAGAGAGGAGGATTATAGTAATATCCTTAAAAGAGAAAACTAGAACCAGATTTCTTTCCAAAACTTGCAGTGGGGATTCTGAATAAGTGTTGAACTTTAGCTTATTCTAAACTCAATTTGCTAAGATTTCTGTAACATTGCCCATTCAACATTGGAAAGAGGTGGGAACCACAGAATAATGTGTATTTTCCATAACTTAAAAATCATGCTGATTGTGTAGGATAAATGGTCAGTTATTCTAAAATCAGAAGAAACTGCAAAGAAAAATGAGCACTGCATTAGCAGTAACTCAAATAACCTCTCAAAAATTGCTAAAATTTTACGATGAATTTTTGCAGTTGCCCTCAAATTAACTACCAGGCAGACATTATGATGTCATCTTTGTATGTTGCATAAAAGCGTTTAATGCTAAATTAAGATGGAAAGGTAGTTTTTTTTAACCTTCCCTTTCTGAAAAAAAAATCAAATATTTATTAACTGCTTTCTATTGTTGTCTTTCTCTTTAGAAGGTAATTTGTGGTCAGTGGAGCCCAGCAGGGAAGCTCCTTCTCCTCCAGATGGCTGTGACATTTGAGAAAACCTTGGAGGATTAAAGGCACTCTAGTGAGCACTGACTGCAAAGTCCTGACACAACTTGACAGTCCTAATCTGGGTCCTCAACTGACTGGATGACCAAGGGCACAAAATTCTCATCCAACTGTGCAATCACCATGCACACTGTTAGGGGCACTAAAAATGTTCCAAAGTTTTGGTGACTGTTTTAAACAAAAGTATATAAACCTTTTCTTCATGGCATGTGCTTGGAAAGTGTCATGGTGGTACCTTGTATGGCTTTAAAAAACTGGCAATATTTTTGCATGAAAGAGCACAGCATGCTATAAATGTCTTTACTCTTTATTAAGTAGGGTTTGCAAACAATCTAAATGGTTAAATGGTAGAGGGAACTATAGAAATTGATCTCAGTGAGCAAAGCCTACCAAATCTAATTATATATTGTCACCATCTGCTGCAATATGATAACAGAATTAATACAATTACTTTCAGAATTTTAAAGAAAAAACTTTTGAAAAAAATTGTATACATGTGGCAAGCATGTGTGTGTGTGTTTGAGAGAGAGAATAGCAAGAGCAAGAAAGAATACCATCTCTTCTTCGCTTTTTTACTTTTCCTCATTTTGTCAATTGTTATTTAAAATAACTTGAAAGATTTTTTTCTTAAATTTTCAGTTATCAAGTTTTGGTAAGGCGATTTTATTGGTTCAGAATTTTAATTATATCCACTGCAGCTTCCAAAATTACCATGGCAACAGGTGTGTAATTATCAACATTGCACATAGCTTCCATGTGTAATGCATTTCGTCTGGCTGAATGAATATTAAGTCATACTGCTTAACACCTCCTCTATTAGTAAACAGATAAGGCTTTGGCCATGACTTGTAAATTGATCCTGCTTCTATAGATTCCTTTTACTGCAAAGCCATTGAATGGCAGTAATTTGTGCCTTTGAGGGTTTTCTGATTTTTAGAGCATGACAGAAAGTCTAGTTTTATTTCATTTAATGAAAAAATGTGTTTAATTACTACTCACATTTCCCCTTTGTAGAATTCTCTTCAAGAGAATATAGTGCTTATTGTTTTGGGTTGCAAGATGTGTGTTTATGACAGATGACATTTTTAAAAAAAGGTATTTTCTTAAGAACATTTTGCATTTTAAATGCTGCCTTTCTTAACAAATGCAGGTGGTCTTTGTGTGAAGCACATATATGAAACCTTTGAATTAAAACATCAATATAGTCTTCTAATATCAACTCAAAGAAGAAAGTATAATCCATGATTTTTAAGTGATACCTAAACTTTACATTGTTTCTGATATTACAGGTGGTCTTTTCAGACTGATTTCCGTGTTAGTATGCAAGAGAGTGATATGATTATCTATCAAATTATCTTTTATATATATCTGTTATCAAGTTGAAAATTTTACTTAAATATCTAATGAAAGAGATAACAGTTTACTTCCACTACTATTACTACTACTACTGTTACTACTATTAGGTCATCCAATATAATTTAATTTATAAATCTGATGCATACATTTGACTGATAGAAGTGAGACATTTAAGGAACTAGCATTATAAAAATATGTTTAAAATACGTGGATTAAATAAGAGATCAACATAGTATTGTTAAATAGGAAACAAGCTGAAAGATTACAAAGCTGTATGGATCTTTTCATTATTCAGTTCCTGTTTTTAGTGGACATTTTATTCTGGAATGCCATTCAGTAACTTGAAATCATTAAATAAACATAACAATGTTAGAACAAAAGCCAGCATAAGAAGACGTATTTAAAACTTGGAGTCTAGTTACTTGAATTTCTAGGATAGATGATTCTATGAAAGGGCTCTATGTGACCACCTTCTACTCTATTTCTTCCTCCCCACCCAGGCCCAATGTCCTAGAATATTGTATCATTCAAGTATCATCAGTTTTTAATTTTAGTGTATTTCCATTTTCAAACTGGAGACAGATACTAAAGGTTAAGTTACCAGTGGTAAAAGATCAGATCACCTACTTGTATATTGGTGCATGATAAAATGTAGCCTAACGTGATCTAGTCATAATGTGGATTGCCAATGAAAAAAAAAGTGAATGCTTTATCCACACAAATAGGTTAACATTCCTGAAATATTGTCCAATGCATTTAAAACCATTAAAAGAACATAAGTAATATCCTGATTTTCTCTAGACTTGTTTCTCCAGCATTTATCTCTGTATTATTTACTCTAGCTCATATTTAAACTACTTTTTTTATTTTAGAGAAAGGATAAACACACACACACACACAAAGTATATTTCTGCAGACTTCCCTTTAATGGATCTCTGCCAGTGTTAGCCATTGTTTCAGTTGCTTGTGGCTGCTCAACTGTGCAAGGTTGCCTGGAAACGCTCCTTCAGTGCAAAGCTCTCCAGCCACTTTCCATACCTCCCAGTCCAGGGCTTAAAGATTCAGAGACTCCAACCGCCGGCATTTCTCTTTGAAATCTCCTTAGTAAACTAATGATCTTGTAAAAGTAGAAAATAGAAAAACAGCTTCTCAATCTACAGGGCATGCAAGTTTAAACCAAAACAAAAGTTTTAATTGTTGTTACAAGGTAAAAAAATTAAAAAATTTTCTTCTCAAGTGAACTTGATATAAAATTTTGTTAAACTAGCATTTTGTAATGTGCAGTATGATTTGGTAGTATTTTAAATTAACATCTACCATGATCTCTCAGCCTAGAAATTTTGTGCTGTTCCCATCAAGGTTGTATCATATTTCCAATACCTCTTTAAATTGGGTAAGGTTGAAAGTCAGATACCTTGATTTGGAATTGTAATACTTTTATTAAGTTTTAAAATAAATACCATTATTAGGTAGCAGAATATGATCTTTATTCACTTTTTTCCTTGGTTAAATTTGTTTGTTAGTCCTGAGAGGCTTGTTATAAAATTCGTGTGTTGTTTAATGATAATAATACATCTGATCTTACTGGGCTTTGCTATTGAGTCATTTTCTCTTTTGAAGTATAACTCATGTCACTTTAACAGCAAATTAGGAATTAAAAATAGTAGAGATATACTTTTTTCCCCACTATTAGTCCAGTTTCCTAATTCTGAAGTATAAGATGGGGATATTATGTCATTGTGCATGAGTTAATTATATGCCATGCCAGTAAATAATACCTATATGTCATTACTAGCTTTAAAAGATTCTTTTAAAAAGTAGTAGTAGGTAGTTTTTAGTCTTTTTATTTTGTTATAAGGACTTTGAAATTGCTGGTTTGTGATATAGGACATGAAAGACGTGCTCTGCAATGTTTGAAAGGCATACTATTATCAGATAGGCTTATTTAAACTTAATATTAGTTATTAGACTTTGGTCTCTTAACAGCTCTTTTCCCACAGTATACTTTCAAATTCTGAATGTCAGAAATTTTAATTGTACAATATTAATATTGCCAAGGACACACCTTTTGCCAGCCTTCTATTGGTAGATTACATAGACTAAATTGGTTATTAGATACTGAAACTTCTCTATAAAATCATGTACATTCAAATCTATTTTAGCACTTTTTCCTAACTTATTTATTTAAAGAATTACTTCAATTGACGTGCAAATTTTAATTGCTGCAGAAATGCATTTTAAGGTTATTTATAGTGCTAATTTTTAGTGTAAATGCCTGTATGACCCCTGGTTGGTTTGCTGATTTGTATATATTTCTCACATTGTTTCTGAGAATGAGAACTTAAATCATTGTTCAAGAAAATCAGATATATTCCTTCATATTCGCTTTCCTTTTCTATTTATACCTCATACGCCTATGTGTCCCTTAGGATAGATCACTAGATCTGCTTGTCAATTGCTGATAAAAATTTTTCAGTTAAGGTAAGTTATATCTCAGATATCATAAAGTGATCAGACTAGTTTTATTACATGGCTTATTGGGAGCAAAGCAGAAGAATGAAGCAGAGCCATATGTTTAAGCATGTATCCACTGTATTTTTAATGCAAAACAATCAATTTTGGGCTATAAGTTATGGTAATGAATAGATACCTGGTGTTCTCATTGACATCAGGGTGGGAGTCTGATTTGTATGTGAATTTAAATTGATAAAGCAAATGGAATATCAAAATAAGCTTATAAAGGTGATTTTGAAGAAATTATCAAGAAAAAGATTAGAGAGAGAGAAGTTTAGGTACCTATTCTGTGTGAGATAATCTGTGTCCAAGGTGCTCTATATATTTTATCTCACTTAATCCTAGGAACAGCCCTATGACATAGATAGCATTGTTCCCATTTTTCAAATTGAGGAACTCGTGCATATTGAGGTTAATTAAACTCAGATTTCTCCTAGTCATTTCTAATTCCAGAGGATACACGTTCCCACTGGACTTCTAACTTCCTAATTAATATGGAAAGAGGCAATATATTTGATGACATATAAAGTAATCACGTTAGAGGTAGATAAAACATTAAAATGCCAGGGATTTAGATTGTTCAAATCAATAGTGTACTAAAGAATAATATATTCACTATGTGAATAAAACAACCAAAGCACAAAATTGGGCCAAACATTTTGAGTTCTTAACCAAAATAGGCAAGAACTGATAGATGTAATGATATTTCAGTAGAAACCAGGAAAAATATCAGATATTTGAGAATTGTTACTTGTCAAGCCCACAGGAAGAGATCTAAAGATAAGTCAAGACATGATCTCTGCCCCAGTGCAACTGGTACCCATCAAAACCACAATTATAAAAAGTCATTATAATCCACTGTGGTAATTGTGAAGGCAGAGTATAATACACTATGGGGATATAGAAGGCCACACTGAAGAGGTGACATTTGAGTGGGTTCTGGGAGGATGTGTTCACCAGAGAGTGAAAGGGCAAAGGGAACTTTAGGTTGGTGCAAAGGCACAGATGTGTTGGGGAATGGTTCCACATGGCCACACAAAAAATGGTGAATTTTGATGAGCAGGGAGGAGTTTCTGATTAAGTCCAGGAGACAGTATCACAGAAAGCCTTGCATGGCAGGCACACTAAGGCATTTGGATGTCACCTTGTTGGATACAGAGATCTGCAAAACACTTTCTAATGATAGACAAAAAAATATTCAGATTCATATGTTGAAAAGATTGCATTTGTGGAAATCTGAGGATATGGTAAAGGGAGAGAGATTAGAGTCAGCAACATCTGTTAGGATACTATTACCTTAGTCTGAGGATCTTAGGCTCAAGTCAAGCAAAGCTCAGGGCTTAAACCAAGCAGATGAATAAGACTAGAGAAGAAGCACTTAGGAATCTTGAATCAGTGTCATTTATTATACTTTCAAAAATATTGTGAAGCCAGTGGTTGCCTTGCACAAGGCACTCAGGTTGTTTTTGTTTGTTTGTTTGTTCTTTTTAAATAAATGAAGGAGTATATTTGTGGAGGCAATAAGGAAAAATCCAGGTCTGAAAGTTGTGGGAAGTTAGCTATCCTCATGTTTAACAGACCTATGAAGACTTCAGGTAGGAAGTAGATTTGTCATGGTTGGAGCAGGATGGCTTGATAGAACGAGGAAGTGAAAGGATATAGCTCTTTCCAAGAATGGAAATGTATTTTAGAGATGTGAAGATTAGTTGATGATTGAGAAGAAAGAGTATATAGTGAGCAGCACAGTAAAGAAAAGGTGTAGTAATAAGGTATAAAAATGAAAAATGAAGGATTCTTCATTTCCTCTTCCAGCTCTGGCCATCAGGGTGCTGCTCTCTCCCTCTCCACACTTTAGTCAAGCTCCACTGAAAGATACATGGGGATAGGAAAACTTGATAAGCTCCTCTCTTTTCCTCTGCATTAAGTCTTTCCATTAAAAAGAAAGTTCACCAAATACTAACTGAATACCTATTATCCGTCCCTGTTTAATTTTATTTCTCCACTGTAAAAGGCTGAACAGAGGATTGCTTATTCATTGCTGGGAGTTTTAGAAGCGTCTGAAAGTGAGAAGTAAAGCGTTTGTCATTTCCACTGGATCTTCCTGTAGGTACTTCTGAATGGTTTCACCACCCCAGTTCATCCCAGATGAGTGCAGGAGGGCTTTAAATATGAGAAGAGGCTCAGGAACCCCACTTATGGATATAAGCCTTCCTTTGGACAAGTTATTTTAAAAAAGGAAAAGAGGAGGAAGGAAAGAAGGAATAAAAGAAAGAAACAAGGAATACGTGAATAGCGTGACATTTTCTATTAATGCACATCCAATTAAAGCAAATCCTAAAATTCTGAAAGTTCTGTGGACCTTAGATAGGTTGTTTAAACTCTTAGGCCCTCAGGGTCCTCTTTTACAAACTAGGATGATTTTATCTGTAATTTGTAAAATAGGCCTTTTTACTTAGTGTGAAGTTCTCAATGTGAAAATACCTTGTCAATTTTAACATGCTTAGTAAATAACTTTTTTATACTGTGAATCCTTAAAGACAATGATTTGACTTTATTTTGTGCTTTACAGAGAACATAGTGCCAAAAAGTTGTAGAAGAATTGAACGGAATTATTATAATTGTATAAATTAAATGCAAGTATATGTGATTAGGTTAAATCCAGGATTTGTAGGCTGGCTAAATTAGATTTGTTAATGAAATTTCTGAAAAACTGTGCATGGTGCATACTATGCCTTTAGCAGCAAAAATAGTTGAAAGAAATGATATATTTTAATAGGCACTATTTACTGAGTGCTTACTGGGTGCTAGTCAATGCTCTCACCATATTACATGTATAAACTCATTTGTTCCTTAAAGTCATCCTGTGAGCTGTCATCCCTGTTTCACCAACAGAGAAATTGAAGGATAGAAATGAATCTATATTCCCATTTTATATCAACCAAAGATCTCAATAATTGCTAATTACAGTGTTCAATATTTGCTATATCATTTACCTTAAGGAACATTCTTAATTTTACAGAATATTTTTTAATCTTGAGTAGATTTTTTATTAATATTAAGCCTCCTTAGGTGACTGATTTTCAAACTGTGCCCTAGGGATCTCCAGAAATTCCTTGGAGAACTCCATATCTTCTTCAACTTGATTCACTTCAGGTATATTCATTTTATATATTAGGTTTCATTATTAGAGCTCTTCCCTCCCTCTCCCTTTCCTCTATCCATCCATCTGTACATACAACCAACCAACCAGCCAATCAACCAACCAACCAACCAGCCACAGATATGTACTAGACTCCTGATATATGCTAAGCACTGTGGGTGCCTGCAGTAGCATTCTTAAAAAAGAAGAATCTGAAGGATTTTTTAAAAGTTCAAAAACCACTAAAAGTGAATTTAAAAAATAATTTTGTTTAATAAAACTAAGTATATATTTAAATATTTTGGAAAAAATATTAATTGTGAGTTATGCTTGTTTTAAGAATCAAAGATTTTCACTTTTAAGGGGGAGAGAGAGAGAGAGAGATGCAAATTGTGTCCTGCTTTGAGGAACTACATAGACCTGGGCCATGGAGATGCAGACATGCTTTCCTATATAGTACTAGTGATTTTGATTTTTAATTTTTTATGAGCCTCTCCTTTTAATTTTTTATGAACTTCAAGCCAAGATAGGTGAAATTTTTCAAAACATGAGGCCTTCATGATTTGAGTGACATGATTTGAGTCCACAAGTAATCAATCTACATTGACATGAGGTAGTAAGGTCATTGTTCAAAATGGAAAATAATTTGTTTTTGAAGAGGAAAAAAAAAACCAACGAACTTATTTATTATCTTTAAATAACTAAAGCATTTAGTGTTTTTTAAAAAATAAAGCTAAAATTGGAGAACAGCTTATTTAAAATATTAGATTTTGGCATGCCTCTCTAGACTGGACACATCACGTCATTAATGTTAGCAGTAGTATTAAATTCTAGCTTATAAAAATGTTAGTGATGCAGTACCAATGCATTAAGTATGTTGGCCCTTCCTGATTGAATGTATAGAGCATTAAAATGAAATATTGAAGTTTTAAAGTAGCCAATACCATTACAGATTCTATAACATAACAACATTTTTGAGTAAGAAATGTTAGATATCCTTAGATATTTTTTATTAATAAATCCATTCAGAAAGTTTAAATTCAAAAAAAGTTTCAAGCAATTTTCAACCTTGACTCAAAATACATCATCCATGATATTTTTCCTGTTTTCTTTTTTGTCTTTTTTCTTGTACAATTTTGGTATACTATATTTAGAAAGAAATACAAATAAAATGGCTGGTTTCTCTTGATTAAAAATGCTTTGCAGGGGACAGCCTGATTAGCATAGGCTTTTCCTCCCTCCCTTCTCTTATGCTGGTGGCACCTTCTCTGAGCTGGGTGAGAGTGCACAGAACAGAGGATGTATTGATTTCACTAGGAAATTTAAACCACCTCATTTACTTAACTTAAAACTGTTGGTGGGGCTTGGAGTCAGTTGGGGAGTGGAGGGTGGGTGAGGGCAGGGGGAGAGATCACTGTAACAAGAACACAGAGAAAAATCTCAAGGGAATCTAATAAGGGCAGTTGAGAAAGGGCAGGTTCTGACTGGATACTTTTATTGGATACTGTGGATTTAGGAAGAAGAATAGCTTGTTTTTCATGGTTTAATTTTTCTGAACAGATTTGCAAATTGTAACAATTTTGATGTGGGTTATATACATTCAATTAAATTAATTTTATATTAATCCCATATTAATTGATGTAAAATTAATTATATATTAAGTAAATGTTTAATTGTATGATTAAATATTTATATTTAATTATATGAATCAATTTTATATTCTGTGCAATATTTTAATTTTTTGTATCCTGTTTTGTAAATCTTGTACCTTCTTTTTAGCCCATGGCAATGTGTATATTCTCTTAAAAAGTGGGCTTTTTAATATTTAAAACTATATTAAAATAAATATGCACAAACCTATATTTTTCCTGAAATCCACTCTTGAAAGTTTTGCTTTCTTGTTTGCTTTTTATAACTTAGTAAATTTTAGCCAAATACTTCTCTGTTATAGAACTTAAATATTGACTGTATTAGTTGTCTTAATATTAAAATGTTTCCTTTAAAATTTATTTTCCAAGAGGAATGAAAATATTTAAAAGAGTTTAATGTTTATAAACTGCTTTGGGACTGGGTCTGTAGGTTAAATACACCTTCAAATACTGAAACAATAACAGTACTTATGGCCTATTGAACCATGATAATAATAGCAACCAAATAAAGATAAATACTAGAACTGAATTTTGTTTCATGTGCCTAATTAAAAATATATAGGTTTTATAAGTGGGTAATTTATAGTGAATCTCATGAGCAAGTAAATATAGACTAAACAATTTGCCATTAAAACATGAAAATGCACATATTTGTGATTTATGTCATTTTCTTAATTTGAAACATGTATGATCTTTAACATATGCATACAAAAATAAAAATATATTAAAATGGAATACCATTTCGAAAGCAAAATAAGACACAGATATATTCCATTAATCTGCAGAGATAATTTAAACTATAGTAATGTTTCTGCTTTACCATAATTATTTCTGCAGACAAGAAGATTAAGTAGGAGAGAATTTACATCTATATTTGGTTAATTTTGTTTCTTTCCTTGGGTTTCACTTCTCTCTCATGGTAACATGTAAAAGTGGGACCACCTGTTTTCCACTGGGCTTTCGGTTTGGGTAAATTCTTACAACACAGTAATGTATTTCTAATCAGAATCTTCTGGAAATCTGGGGGAAGTTAATGATAACAATAATAATAATAATAAAACTAACAGTCACTAAAATGAATTCCAGGAAGACTCCCCCAGACCCCATAAAGAGAAATCTAGGAACAGACACACAAACTTCCTGTGCAGATTTAAAAACTTTGTAAATGAAGTTTATGAATAAAGAAATCAGTCCACTTACATAAGGATCCAGAAGGAGAATATTTAAATGTAAAAGCTGATGTATAAAATCTAGACAGCATTTTCCTACAACAACTTACAAGAGAACAGATCATTATAAAGTTTGTAACGAGAGAAAATATTTCTATCTTCAAAAGGATTGCTGTGAATTGTGAAAGGTGGAGAAAAAACTGTTCTTGCTTGAAAAATTGCAAGAGTATTTTGAAGTAATGTTTCCAAGTTTCTATTTTAAATTAGCAGTAGGGAAAGTTATTTTCTTGTATATACGTCAAACAAAATCACATCAGAAAGGCCTTCTACAATTGATTTTTCTACTTGAAAGGAACAAGGAAGGAAAAGTTGGTCTTTGCTCTTGTCCATCAGGATATTATGCCTGCCAGCTTGTGTGCAAATGATTTATTCTGAAAAGCAGACTTTACACTTAGAGAAATACTGGGATGGAGAATTCGTGCCCTGTGGAGTATTTGGAAATGGAATAATGTATTCACAAAGTCAGCTTCCTGCATCTGTCTGCCTGCATATATGCAAGTGTAAGCTTTAATTTTCAATAATGGCTCAAATAATCGAAAAAGGGTATGCATTTCAGGATAGCTGGACAGTTCACCCACTGGCTCTCTATTACAAATTTGAAAAGAAAGCTGAACTGCCCATTTAAGCATTTTAGCAGATAATTAAGAATAATAAAATCTAAAAAACATCAAATTAAGTTGTATAACTTAAAAGTCCGGCAGTAACCATATTCTATCAGTTTGTTTTCTGGTTCCCACTTTTCTTTAATTGCAAAATTTTCATGCTTAATACTTTAACTGGGCATTTTGTGTAATTATACTTAAAATTTTTTCATGTGAGACATTTTCCAGCTCTGAAGGTTATTTTTAGAAAAGCTTGAACCGCATTTTCTCTCATTCACGTATATAAATTAGCCAGTACAAACAATAGCTTCTGTGAAAAGCCAGGAGTTGGGAGTGCTGTACTAATTATAGGCCATGAATTTTAAACCCAAATATTCTTAAGTTAATTTTAAAAATAAACATTCAGAGATAAATTAAAAGCACTAGAAGGTGACAAAATCAAACACTGTCAACTGCAGTATACTGTGAAGTTCCTCTTGGTTTACAGGCTAACGTACAAAGTATTTCTGAAGGCTGTTCTCACTATTACCAATTGACTCAATAAACTCATCAATACAGCACGTTTCATGCAAATGTACACATATGTAGACATTTTTTACATACGCTCCTGAATAAAATCATAATCTTTAGAGTGATATTTCAGGTCCTCCACAATCCAGTCCCAATCTCTTTCCATCTTCAGCCATCACTGCTTCATGCCCCTTGGTTAACTAAACTCTTTGGGTGGTCATTCTCAAAATATTTAAAAGGTTCAGTACTGGTACCAACTATTCAGAACATACATTTGTGTGTCATATAAGTGTTTAACTTCTGGATATCAGTTTTAACTTTTCATCACACATACTCTGTCATTTCTCACATCCTTGTGTCAGTTAAGAATTATTCATGTATTTAATAACAGAACATACAAACATGCTGTTGGTCTTTATATAAGAAAAATTCTAGAGATAGGCAGGCATTTCAGAGGTAATGTGACTCCTCACAGGTTTCTGCCTCTCAATTGCACCCTCATGAGTATGTTGACTTTCGTCACCTCATGTTCACAATATGGCTGCTGTGCCTCCAACTTCTCATCCATGTTCAGGCAAGAAAAAGAGAGATGTAGAATGGGGCAACAGTAAAAGGCTGTACCCACTTGTGTCCTTGGGTTTTTTTTTTTTTTCTCTTCTTCTTTTCCTTTTTAGGAAAACAGGTGCTTTCTCATAAACTGTCTCCAGCCATCTTTGGCTCACATGTCTTTGGCCAACACTTTGTCATGGTCGCCCCTACCTGCAAGATGGCTGGGGAGAACGGGATGTGAGCAGGGACTGAGTCAGTGAAAAAGCAGTGCCTGCCACACTGCTTTTTGCTTACGTTCATCCCACCACTTGGAGTACCCCTTCACTCATCTCTCCTGAGCCTCCATCCGCATCTTTGGAGGGGCTGCCCATTTTCTCCGGTTCTGAGTGAACTCCTAGGAGCTGCTCCTTGTAGTTTTCTATGGAATGTCATTTTTAACCTTCATAATAAAAGGCACAATAATTGCAATTAGCTGTATGTAACTGTGTCTTAGTCTTGAAGTCAGAAACTATACTATATGAATCAGGACTCTTTCAGTAGCAAGTGTCAAAAAGTATTGTTAATGAGTTTATCGCATAATCCATTTGTTAATTTAACCTGGAAGTTCAGGGATTGGCTGGCTTCAGGCATGTCTGGAGCCAGAGGCTGAAGTGATACGCCCAGCGTTAACTCCTGTGTCTACAGTCCTTCTAAATCTCGTCCATCCTCCCGCCCACTCTTGCCTCCTCTCTCTTCCCCCTTTTCCAATTCTTTTTCTTCCTCTCTTTCTCCTACTCTTTATTCTATTTCCTCTGTTTTACTCCATTCTGAAACAGGGTCTCAACACATTGTACGTTGTATAACAGATAGCCATTTACAGCTCTTAGCTTACCTGCTTTCTCGTTATGCCAGAGTCAGGGAGTCCCTCTGTCTCCACAATGCACATGTCAAATATTTCTGGGAGGAATACGATCAGCCTTGATTGGCCACATTTCTGCTCTTTGACCAGTCGTTGTGGAGGAGAATAGAATAGTAAGATTGGCTACGCCTAGGTCATGTAACCATTCCAGTGGCCCAGAGGTGGGTGAGGCACTGCAGTTGATAATCTCACCAAAACCACATGTGATGTTGGGGGTAAAAGCTGGGAATGCAAAATAATGGGTGTTTATCCTAGACCTGATTTTCCCTGTCATCATTCACTTCATGTGTGTACCTCTAACAAAATAAGTAGCAGCTCAGTAGGTATTTGAGGAAGTGAATGGATAAACAGGATAGGAGAAAAACTGAGCTGACCTATAATAACCAAAAGGAAAAAACTGAATAGTGTCTCACGGTTTCATGAGCTGTGTTTAGATCATTCAGTGCCATTTTATGTTTTAAATTCATGTAAAGCCCCAGTAGATAAGTCATTCAAATTTTAAAAATATTTTTAAAATATTTTGTATTTTTCAGTACAAAATAACATTCAAAAAATATGTCTACCATTGCTCCTTCAGCAAATATTTATTGCGTGCCTACTCTATGCTAAGGCATGAATTAGATGGTGCTTCATTCTTTTCTTGGCAATAATTTAGATGTTTCTCTGTATTGAAGAATGTCTTAAGCAGAAAGAAAAATTGACAGTTGATACATAGTTTTTAAGTAAAGTATATTGTGGGAATCCTTTGTCTCCTTACAGCTTCTTATGAAACTATATAGTGTTGTGTTCGACTCCAGTGTATGGAAATTAGAAGCTTAAGAAAATGAATTCAGATACTTAAACTCAGTTATTTTAAACCCAATTAAAGAGGCATTTGATACATTTTTAGGTCTCTCAGAAAACATCTGAAGCATAAGCATATAACTCAAAATAAAATAAGTTTATATTTGTACATATTAGTTCTCTTTTATGCTGTTGGCTGATTCAGAAAAGTTCTAAAGTAAAAGATTTTAGCATTTATTTCTCCTGAGTTTCTTTCACTTGCCACAGATAACTCTGTTCACTAAAGACTTCTGATGGGATTGTTGTCTGTGGCCCTTATCTTTGCCATCAGTGTTTGTGATAAGGAGAGGATGGACTTGGAGCACAGTTGCCTCTTTGTTACTGCGGCACCTTGTCATTACCTCTACAGGAAGCAGGTTGATTCTGGCAGGCAAGACTCCTGAGGCAGAATCCATTCAGCCCATTCTTACAGGGGAAACAGGGCCTGGAGATTATTTCAGGGGGCCTTCCTTGGATGAGAGGTCCCCTTCTTTTTCTTTTGAAGATTGATTGGTTTGCAAAGAAAGATAGATAAAGGTATGCTTTTTCTCACTTTCTCTCGTTTTTCCGTTTTTGAAAACTTGACAATACGTCTTACTAGACAAATTGTGTGTCTATGCTTTAAGTTCTCTAAACATGGATCTTGAAGCCGAGAAACTTTTAATGGGGACCCTTTAGCTAATGTCAAATTACTTATAATCCACCTCTGCATTGGTAGGTTTTCTGGTTTTTGAAATAGTGGGAGGAGATAGAAAAAGATACAGAATAGGATGGTGAGATGCAAAAGAATTTCTAAGACTAGTCATTTAACGAACTGACTCAGATAAAAGTTTTTAATAGCCCTTTGGATAGAGAAATTTCTAAACACAACTTTTGGGCCTTTTTTGTTAAAGATGATTAAAAATAATTATAAATGTATGTGGTAAACCACAACCGTCTTTCTATATTGTAGCACTTAAAGTAGATGCCATTAGAGCAAGTTAATGAAGAGGTTTCCCAGCAACAAATTTAATTTCACTTAAGTAAAAATCAAATAAATTCAACGTAAAAGTTGAACACCTACTCTGTGCCTTGGATTTTTGCTGAGATCTGAAAAAATTCTTTTTAAGTAATTCCTATAATTGAGACTTTCAGTCTAGTGGTGAGAGTTTAGAAAAGTAAAGAAACTATAATAAAATTTGACAGGTGCTCTGAGAGCAATAAATATGAGGAATTAAGGGAACCTCTACTTTTGACATCATTTGGTCTAAAGAAGTGTTTTATATCCAGACTCTAATTTTAGAAGGGCCCCTGTGAACTTGTAGGATGACAGAAATGATATATGTTTTTCTCTCCTGTAATGAGGTTGATATTTACGCATCACTCAGACATAGAAAAACACTATTCTGTTTTATTTATTAAAAACTGGACCCTGCCCTCAATGATGGAGAGAAAAAACAACTTTGCTAAATAAAGCTTTTTCAGCCACTTCTGGTTTATATTGTTCTCTTTCAGAGGAATTCAACTGCAGTTGACTAAATCTTCAATCAATTTAAAGTTCATATTTCATGTCAGGAATGTTTCTTCTCTAAGTGAGTCCACATTCCTTTCTCTTTCCTTCCCAAGGTGGCCCAGGGAGCAGGGCTAAATTCCCATGTTCTTCTGGTCTTTGTGCTTTCTTTGTCCTCATTGATCTGTGCTGGAATATGATTGCCTTCTATCTTGTGTTTTTGTCCATCAAGGTCTGGCCATTACAGGGTTGTAATACTGATACATGCTGTTGAAGGTGGAGGTTCCTTTGCCTCTGGTTTTTGAGATCCCCGTGGTTTATAACTGGGGTTCGGTAAACCATGGCATGCAAGCAAAATCCAGCTGCTCTGTGCCAAATCCAACCACGCCCATTTGTTTACTCATTGTCTAAGGCTGTCTGTTTTAGTTCTCCAAATTCAAAGGTTAGTAGTTGTGACAAAGACTGTATGGCCTGCAAAGCCTACCCTCTAGCCTTTTAGAGAAGAGGTTGCCAACCCCTGATCTCTCTGCACCTTTGGGTTGTCCATTCTTTGTTCACCCTTACTCTTAATGTGTTTCATCTTTTCCAGGGCACACAGGAGCTACTGGGTCTCCTGCACAGAAATCCAGGGCAGATGGGATCAGGGAGCTATGTCAGGTGCATCTGTCTAGAGACCTCTTTATCCCTCTCCTATGTCACTACTTTTGCATCATGCCGGACGTAGAAAGGTAGCAGAGCACGTACCCAATCTCAGCCTACCTGTATCGCTTCTGTATTTTACGTTTCCACCCTCTTGGCAGAAGGTCTTTGGTGTCTTCTTAGAGACTCATGTATCGTTTTCAACCTAATTATGTCCCTTGTGAATCTCCTTTCTTCCTTCCATGAAAGGCTTCTGCTTAGTATCTGGAGGGAACTTTCCTGACATGGATGATTCTTGGAGGGTTCTCTGTGCCAGCAACACCACATCATATGAGAACTTGTTAAAAATGAAAATATTGGGGCCCCACCCCAGACTGACTGAATCTGAATGTCTGGGGGAGGGGCCCAGCAAGCTGTGTTTTAGCAAGTCCTCCAGGTGATTGTGATGTCTGCCAAAGTTTGAGAACCTCTGCCTTACATCATATCTGGCACTAAAACTAGATGATCTGAATTAGCCAGATTTCATTCTTGATGTGTGAAAGAGAGTTTTCAAAGCGTAGAAAAATCCTTTCTCTTTCCACAAAGATTGGTGGAAGAGACTCAAAAATTCTGTTTTGGAAATTAAATATTTCAATTGATTCTTCTTCTGCTTGCATTTCTGGTCTACCAATTCCTTCCTGAGGCAATCAATGCCTCTTGTTAAATAGGGATATACATGAAAGGAAGTGTCCTTAAAGAGAAACATCTCACGTTTCAGAATAAATGCTCTTCTATGCACTCATGATATAAATTTATCTAAATGGTAGAGTACATGGCTGAAACCATAGACACTATTTGCTGAATCAAGAATTTCAACCTTAGCCTGTATGTGTGACAGTAACTCCAAGACTGGAATCTCCTTAAACCTGCTATGGGTGTCTCAACTTAGCAGGTATGAAAGATAATTCATTCATTCCTTATCTTTCCCCTCAAACCATCCTCCATTTCCCAAATTTTTGACTTTGGTGAATGGCTATAGGGTAATGGCTGTAAGTATCAGTTTTGGAGTTGGACTGATCTGGATTCAAATACCAATTTCATCATTTATTAACTTTGTGATCTTGGCAACCAACATCTCTAGGTATATGTTTTCCTGTAAAACAGAGGAAGCCCCAACTCCCATGGATAATTTTAAATCTTTGGAGAAAACATGTGCCTGATAGATGATATTTATTTTCCTCTGCTTGCCCATTCTCAACATCCACTTAGTGACCAAGTCACTAGGCATCAGTGTGCATTCCCTTTCAGAAATGTCTTTTGAATATTATTGTATTTCCTTCCTTTCAACAAAGTACCACTACTAATAAAGGCCATCTTCAATTATTTGAAAGATGACATAGTTTTTTCTTTCTTTTTCCTAACTCTAATTAGGTCACCTCTTTGAGCTGCTACTTACGGTTTTGCAGGTTTGGGGATGTGGAAGAGCACCACATCTCAGGGGTACCATTCAGTTGTTAGCTAGAGCTTGTAAAGGTCTGCCTACACACTCACAGTAATGCACAGATACACATTTTCATACTCACACATATGCATACTCTCACACAATCATACACACACTAACACACACTGGTGCTGACACACAAATTTACACACACATGTCCTCATGCAAACTCAGAGATCACTCTGCCATGTACACCCACTCACACTGGCGTTCACACACACATTTGAATATTTGTATATTTATTATGACAAAACAGCAAAACATTTTTCTCCAATAGAACCAGCATATTAAAACACGTTTCTGTAACTATATTGAAGAAGGAACACCTTTTTTTTAATCCACACAGAGGTGCCATAGGGTCAGCTCTGCTGTACTCTCCCATCTTTTCTTCAGCAGTTGCCAGGATGATTCTATCAGATGCCGCTGCCCCTTCAAGTTCCCTGTGCCTGTGCTCCTATAGCAGCTTATGCAGACTGCATTCATAACCTTCTTACACAATACATGTCACCTGAGCTTGAAAAATCCACTGGGATTTTCACTGGTAACCACCATTGTACCAGATGTAAAGGAGGTGTATAACAAATTATTTTTCATCTACTGAATGGAATGAACGTTGTTTGACTTTTCCATATAGAGGGAGACATATATGGATTCAGCCAAAAATACTGTGTTCTTGTGATGATTTTTAAATTTGTTTCGTGATTGTACATTTGCATGTTTTAATTACAAGGAAGAACTCCAAAGAAGTAGTTAGACAAGTTTTAGGAAAAAATTGATGGAACATGCCTAACTACTTCTCAGGATTAATTAATGACTATTCTGTGTAAAACGTTTTATCAAAAATATTCTATTTCTCTATCACTGTTTTCATCACTCTGTTCCTTCAAGTGAGTTAGAGGGTTCTATTTCTCTTATCCTTTACTCACTTTTAGAGTCACAATATCTAACATTTGCTGGAAACTCTTTATATCTACCACACATTATGCCAGATGGTTTGGAAACCTGATTTCATTTAGTCTTCAAACCATTCTTAGGGATAAGGGCAATTTTTTGTTCCCATTTTACAAATGAGGAAGGAATGGTTTTGAGAGGAATTTACCTGATATTAGATGGTGCATAAAGGTCAGAGCTTGGTTTCCAACCTAAGTTTGCCTGCTTTCAGAGCTTGTGATCTCTATACCCATGATTATTAGACATTCTTTTTGACCTCATTAATTTTATAAAATTTAAAGTGGAAAAAACCCAAAGAGAAAAGGGAAAATGCTGTTTAATAAAACTAGTCTGTAGATTTTTAAAGCAGTCATGATTTTATCTTTTATCTTTAACTTCCAAAATTTACTTTGTTCTATTTGTAAATGGTCTTTGCTAATTTACATCTTTTACTCTGCTCTATAGCATGGATCCTGCTAAATTCTGACTTTTACAGTGAGAAAGACCCTTATTTTCCATTTTTGTGATCCTCATTGTTATATTTGCTCTCTTCTCCCAATTTTGCACATGACTCCTACAAATACCAGATAGAAGAAAGCAAAGCATAGACAAGAGGATCTTTAAGCCCACTCACAGCTTCAAGCATCATGATACCGAAATTGAAGGCAAGTATGTTGATGTTGAGTAGTATTTGTCTCTAGAGTTTGAAAAGACCTCTTAATTTCTATCTCTTTTATTATGAAACACCATTTTGTTACAAATATATTTACAAAGGTTTTAAACATCTTATTTCATAAACCTAATAGAGAACAATTGGTTTTAAAGGAGCACCCAGATGTGAACATAATGTGGAAGTGTGTTTACATATACACATATTATTTTCTCACAGTTCTTTATAGATATTAGGTATTATTGCTAAATGCCATTATGTTTATATGTGATAATGCATTTTTAATCTCACATCACTTCTTTGAACTAACACATCTGTCTTTGACCTCTCACTTTCCCCATGGCATTTTAGAGTTGTTAGGGAATTTCTAATCAAAATTAGTTTGGCAGCTTAGAACCAAATGCTTTTTGTTGGAAGAAATACATCAACTTACTCAACCACTATTATACTCAAGAAAGCTGCTTTGTTTACGATGTTTAGCTGTATTGTTGACTTCTAGTAGATTAATTCCTCTGTATTTCAATTTACAGTGATATGTAACTTGAATCCCAATTTTGGAAATACCGAATTCATTAATATATGAAATGGTTCGTAAAGTAATCTATTCCATTTGCTTTGAAGGAAATTTTAAAGAAATCAAAGGCCTTCCACTTTTGTATATAATTTTATTAACAATTCTTTATAAGTTTAATGATCACCAATGTTAAAGTCCTGGTATCGATCCTGATAAATTTTATCTATCCTTTAATATTAAATATATTTTTACATCTGTATTTATATATATTAAATACACACACTGTATTTTAATATGCATGTGTGTATGTGTTTGTATTTAATTAAGTTAGCTTCTACAAAATTTCTTAGGGCTCCCCTAGCATTAATTTACTCACTTGACAAATATGTATTGAGTCCTTCTTCTTCTAGGAGCCATAGATATAGAAATGATTAAGCCTGACCCAATTTCTTTTATTCCAGGAGCTCAGGTTCTATTGGGAGAAACATACAAGTAAATAGGAATTAAACTACTATGTGTAAGTGTTTCTCTTATGTAGCATATAGAAGAGGCACAACCCATTCCAGGAAGGGTAAAGGAGAAGCAGGAGCTAGTTCGGAAACATGTGGGAAAAGAGGATTTTCAGCAAGAGGAATAGTGAGCAGGTTCTAGAAGAAAGATGTTATTAGCAAAACCTGGTGAAGTTTTGTCTCCTAGGAATTATTCTCATCTGTGAGAAGCAGTGTGCAGAGAGGTTAAACTCGTAATGTCTTCATTGTGAAGGTACAGTGGGGATATTATATAAAGATATAGGCGGGGTGCTTAGAGGAATGAGCAGCAGGTCTAAAGCAGAGTCCTTGTAGTTATTTGTTGGGTTTGCTACATCGAAGTACCACAAACTGGATGGCTTAAACAACAGAAATTTATGGTATTAGTTCGCTAACCTGCTTATTATTTGTGTGAAGAGAAAGATTTCTTAATGACGAAATGAAATAAAATTGCACTTTAATCTTTTGCTTTCAGATTACTCTTACTGCTCCATCTGTTTGGACTTTTGCTCTAGATTGCCATTTCTATGCTTTGATATTTAAATGGTCTGTTCTTAAGCAGTTCAGGCCTTTCTTTATTGCCTAAGAGTCAATAGTTTGCTGCTGATGATCTATCTGAAAATTTGAGTCTTTTGCTAATAGAGACCTCGTATCCCATTCCTGTTGCTCCCTCCCTGTCCCTCCTCCCACTCTTTCCACCTGCTCTCTCCTTCCTCCCCTCTTTCTTTGTCCTCACTCTTTTGTCTTTCTTTGCTTCTTTATCTCTTATTTTCCTGTTCCTTCTGCAGACAGTAAACTGGAAATTTGCTACTGAATGTTGTTGTATCAATACTTTGAAGAAATTATTGTATGGTTTCTTAATGATGACAGTATAAACAATGTAACAGTTTATGTTCACTCAATACATTGATCACTTTTCTGCTAACTCTGAAAACCTCAAGTGTCAATAAGCCACAGAGTTGAAACCTGTTAACATCTCAGACATTCATGTGCTGTCGTCAGGCTTTGAGTTTAGCCTTTTTTGCTGTTGCTTTTTAAAATTTTATAGCATCATTGAAATTGTAGTTAGGAAGAATGGAGCAATAAAGTATGGAGAAACATTAATTAATTGTACATAGTGTAGATGAGTGGATTTTGAACAATTAGTTACAATTAGTGTGGTTTCTAAAATTTTTAGCTTGGTGATCTAGCTCATTTTTATGTTGGTTATCATGTTTTTCATGTTCAGTTTTTAAGTGGATTAATAGAAGGGCACACATTCAGCCATTGTATAATTGTGGAAAGGGAGAACATCATCATCAGTCCTTTTGAGAAGTTTTGTTTTTCCAGTTCTGTTGTCTTTCACTGTATATGGTGGTAGAAATGTACAAAGGAAGGCTGATGAATAAGTAAAATATGCAGATTCAATAACAAAGGACATGTACAACTATGCTTAAAATTTCTTGGTGGTTTTCTTTTTCCTCGTTTATAAATAGAAACCTGAAAAAAGTTTACACCTCAAAACTATTTTAATATGATAATTTAGTTGATTTTGAATAAAAGAATATTTTATATAAGTCATAACTCTTGAAGAGCGAGGGTTAGTAAAACTAGGCTCTAGATTTATTTTTGCATTAACTAGTAGTATGATTTATGGCAAACCGTTTAATCAGCCTTGGTCTTGGTTTCCTCATTAGTAAATTGAAAGTATTGACTCTAAGTTCCTTTAGGGCTTTTGAAATTTCATGAGTTTATATTTTTATATTTTTAATGATCTATTCATTACAATTACAGTAACACCTGCATAGTAACCCAGTGAAGGGTCTAATTTTAGAGTTTAATCTTACAGTTTGTAGATGTCTGAGGAATAAAAGTGACAGTGACATGGGTTAAAAAGTCTTGAGTTGCTATCATTTTTAATATTTTAGATCACTGTCCTTCAAACAATGAAGTCTCAGGATCCTTTAATACTCTTAGAACTTATACAGGACCACAAAGAGCTTGTGATTACATGGATTATATATATCAATGTTTATAATTTTATAAATTAAAAAAGAAAATTTTAAGATAGTTATTTAGTAATTTATTCTAAAACAATAAACCCATTATATGTTAACATAAATAACATATTTAGAAAAGAACATATTTTTCAAAACAAAAAATAGTGAGAGGAATATCATTGTTTTACATTTTTGTGAATCTCCTTAATGTCTGGCTTATTAGAAGACACCCGGATTTTTCTGTCTGCTTCTGCGTTCAGACTGTTGTGATGTCACACAACATGTAGACTCTGGAAACTCTCCTGTACGCTCGTGAGAGACTGGGAATGAAAAATACAAATGACATCTTAGTATTGTTATGAAAATGATTTTGACCTCTAGGGACACCCCTGAGAAGTATCTCCGTGATGCCCAGAGGAACCTGGAAATCACTTTGAGATATTCTATATTTTATTTAACGTGAGATAATTCTGTTGTAGAAAATGTCACTTCAGAATTTGGAATTTTGATCTATCATTCAGTTATTAAAAAATTCAACTTGACTTGTAATGCCGAAATGACACTGAAATCCACCTGCCTACACACCAGTTTTTTCTACTGCCTGTTTGTGTGATAGTTGAAAATATGAGTGAGAAACTCTAAGTCTCCGAATAATTTTCTTTCCTTTTAAGCCTCTTTAATAGAACTTATATATTTGCATATCTGTGTTCCTCACTTAACTGTTAGCTCCATGAGGGGAGAAGTGTTTGACACTGAATTTACTTAATTTCTCAAAACATACAGCAAATGGCCTGATGGAAGGAAAAAGATAGGAAGGAACAAATGGAACATGTCAACAAACCTTGAATAAAATGCCAAGTCTTTTGAGAAAATTGGTTCTTAAATGTCCACATCATTCTCAATCAAAAAGAAAATTGTGATCAAAATTTAATTTTACAGACAGCACATGAATATTTTATAGTCTTTCAGGTGTAGTTTGAAGAAGCCCACTGAAAGTGAATGTGTCTACTAAGAAAATTAAAACTGAATTAACAAAACCTCTAACAATGTACAAGTGTACGTACTTGCCTGAAATGATGGAGATACTTCTGTGTATTTAAACAGGAGGTATTATTAGTATTTTAAACTAATAATCATGATCCCTGTTCTCCCCTGTCAGGCAGACTTACAACTAGGAATCCATAAAAGGCAAGTAAAGAACTACTCCTCTTGGAGTGAGACCACCTGGATTTTGGTGCTGATTGCACATAGCAGTTAGATCCTAAACTCCTTATTTAGGCTCTCTAGGCTTATGTAATGTCCTCCCACAGAAGAACTTTTTAACAATGTGAACACTCTAAAATGTAACGGCTGCTTGTGAGGTAGTGCGTTTCTCACTACAGGAGGGGTTCAAGAAGAAGGTAGATTAGATTTCCAGGATGTTGTTTGGTGTATATAAGAATGGGTGCAAGTTTGGGTGCCTCAAAGTCCATAGATACCAGTTCTTCCCTTTGGAAACAATAGCCAAAGTACCCACATTCTACAACAGAGAATAAATGAATTAGAGCAGAAATCAATTCATGGCCACCAAGGACTCTTGAAGGTAAGACTTAGACTGAGAGCAAGAGAAAAAATGTGCCAGACCAATGGATTTAGTGTGTGATTTTAAATATTTTTTTTCAAGTCTCGTAGAATTAGATAATACTGAACTCTCAGGGGCCATAAGTATTTACCTTACATGCTTCTACTGAATTTCACAGGGATGTTCTATGGCAGTGTAACCCACATCTCCAACGTGTTGCTGTTTTAATCACAACTTAGTAAAGATTTGTTTTCTATAGAATTAACTATCACTTTGTCTATACACAGAATATGGGAGGATTATAGATAGAATTTTTTTTTTGCCATTTTTCTCTATCTTACACTCTCCTGTATTATTGTTGCCAGATATAACACACACACACACACACACACACGCATATACACACTCTGTGGCATAAAATTGTTGAAGCAGAAGTTATGGTTTTAACCTATGCCTTCATGTTAAAGCGCTAATTCTCAGTTTTTTTCATTTGAAGTGGTTGGTTTCCCAGACTGTCCCCCTCAGGCCTGTGCATGTCTGATAGGGAAGGCATCTGTAATGCTAAGAATTGGTACAGTGAATACCAAATTTGTGTTTAGAATTCATATGCATAGTTTGTGACACGTCATTTTTAATATTAAGAAAAAGGAAAAATATGTTGAGATCAGTAATCACCTTCATGGTGGGTTTAGAAAGTTGTTCTCATGACCTAGTTATGTGGTGAAGAGATTTTGGTAAGCTCCTAACACCCAGAGCCTATGGGTATAATTTCACTATGATGGTTATTATTACATTGAGATACAGAGCTTCATTTCCAATTTACAAATGAATTAGTTGTGCTTGGAAAAGGCAGAATAATTTATTTTGGAGCGATGTGCTCACAAAACTATATAATTTTATCAGAACATCCTAAATATTAAAAGCAGCTTATAAAAAACAGTTTTACAAAGGTAGCGTTGTTTTAAAAATTCATTGGTAAGTTTCACATAATAGAAAAAATAATATATACTTCATTTGAGGAGCTGAGATATCTAGCACCACATACACAGGCTATGGCACTCCTTATTGCTAATCTTACAGTGTGATTATAGTTTACATACCTCTTCAGATAGTGATGCTTTATTTGTAAATTAATGTTTAGCCTTTTGTTACACAAATCAGAGCTGATTTTTTATGCCAGATGGCATAAAGACTATTAGAGTGCAGTGGCATCATCATCATCCCTGCAGCCTCAAACTCCTGAGCTTAAGCGATGATTCTCCTGCCTCAGCCTCCTGGGTAGCTGGGACTACGGATGCCTGCCACAATGCCTGCCTAAATTTTTCTATTTTTTTGTAGAGGTGGGGTCTCAATATTACTCAGGCTGGTCTTGAACTCCTGGCCTCAAGCAATCCTCTGCCCTCAGCCTCCCAAAGTGCCAGCATTACAGGCATGAGCCACCACACCCAGCCCATTTTTTTAGTTAGGAAAATGTTCAGATATGCAGAAATACAGAAATATTGAAAGAATGTATCATGCATATACTACCACCTGAGCTCAGTAGTTACTAATATTGTACCGTATTTGCTTCATCTACATTTATTTCATGAATATGTTCTTTTATCACCTGTATTTTCAGTAGCTGGAAGTTCTGTATAAATATGTTGGAAAATAGGTTGGCAGTTTTTTATAAAACTAAACATCTCTTACTATATGATTCAGCAGTCACGCTCCTTGGTATTTACTCAAATCATTTGAAAACGTTATGTCCACACTATACTTTGTATATGATATTTAAGCAGCTCTATTCATAATTGCCAAAACTTGGAAGCAACTAAGATGTCTTTCAGTGGGTAAATGGATAAATAAACTGTGGTATATCCAGACAAAATAATATTATTTAGTACTAAAAATAAGTGAGCTATGAAGTCATGGAAAGCAATGGGGGAAACTTAAGTGTGTATTACTAAGTGAAAGAAGTGAATCTGAAAAGGCTACATACTGTATAACTCAAACTATATGACATTCTGGAAAAGATAAAACTATGGAGGCAATGAAAAGATCAGGGTTGCCAGGGGTTGCAGGGAGAGGGAGGGATAAATAGGCAGAGCACAGAGGAGTTTTAGGGCAGTGATACTATATCTGTATGATACTATAATGGCGGATACATGTATTATACATTTGTCTAAACCCATAGAATATACAATACCAAAAGTAAACCCTAATATAAACTATGGACTTTGGATGATAGTGACGTGTCAATATGGGTTCATCAGTTATAATAAAGGCATGGCTGTGGTGGGGGATGTTGACAGTGTGGGAGGCTATGCATGCATGGGGGCAGCAGGTATGTGGGAACCCTGCACGTTCTGCTCTGTTTTGGTATGAACCTACCTGCTCTAAAAATATAGTTTATTTAAGAAAGTAACTCAATTACATTCATGTTAAATATTTTTGAAAAGAATACTTTGCAGTTGATATTGGTACTTTATGTCATATTGGAAGATACATGTCACTGTATCCAACTATTAATGACACTAAGTGTGATCACTTGATGGATCGTCTTTATATGACACCTCAATATTTGTGCTGATTTCAATTTCCTTTGTTAGCAACTTAAATATATAGTGCTCCAGTAATAATTTCCATAAGTAGTAGAAACTAACCGCTGTAAATGTGTGTTCTTTACTGAAGCAGACCTGCCTTTGACTATTGTGAGGGGTTGATATTTAATAGACTCCCAGCTGTGATAGAATAAGAGGGACGGGATTTTATCTTCTACTTTCAGTAACTATAAAATTAATCGAATATATGAAACAATACTTTCAGACATTGGGCAATAGGTAGCATAGGAAAGAGAGTTCTGAGAGGTGGGAAACAAAATGAGCTAAACTCTGTGATTACCCAAGCTTACTGTCTGGAGAGAATTTCAAAACACAGTGCAGGGAAGGAGAGCTCAAACAGAGGTACAGAATTTTTAAATAGAAGATAAAGATATCAGAGTTCAGGAAGGACAAAGTGGTTAGAATTTGAAGGGTAAAATGGCATAGAAGATGAAGCTATATAAAGAGAGAGCTCTGGAGAATTGCAGAGGGTTCACTCAGGTCTTTGGAAGAGTACTGATCTATGCATGACTGTGAGGAGACTAGGTAAGGCTAGGAAATGTATCAAGGGAAGGGTTTGTAGAACAATCCCAAGAGTTCACACAAGGAAGAGAATAGTTTTGTTCCCACCAGCAGTAGGACAAAAACCTATTACATGAAGGATAAGAGACAGTCCTCAGAAATGTATTACTCAGTAGTATGGCCAAATTAGCTCTAGATCAAATTCTCTTTTGTACTTGCCCTAACAAAGCTTAAAAGTATTTCTCAAAATGATTAAACTAAATCCAAATGACTTAACTATATCTCAGAACATAGCCCTACAACATTTAGAGGGATAAACCAAAAGTTCTGAAACCAATATTGTACATATTGCAATATCTTACATACAATAACAAATTACTAAACATGCGAGAAAGAAGGAAAATATGAACCATAAACAGGAGAAATAGCAATCAATAGAAAAAGAACTAGATAACACAGAATAGAGAAATAAGAAGGATGGTAAATAGATATCATAAATATATTCCACATACTTAAGAACATAGAGGAAAATATGAACCTGATGAAGAGAAAAAATAAAGACATAAGAAAAGATGTAAGTCAGACTCTGTAGATAAAAAATAACAAAATTGAAGAATACCCTGAATGTTATAAATCATAGATAAAACACATTAGAAGAAAAACTTAGGGAATTGAAGACATTGCACTAGAAAATGCACAAAAATACTGAAAGAAAATGAACAAATTATCTTCTGTGGGAAGATATCAAGTGATATGACATATATAATTGCAGTTCCAGAAAATAAGGGGGGGCAAGCAAAAAATATTTAATAAAATAATGGTAGAATTTCTCCCAACTTTAATGAGAGCTATATGCCCCAACACTATTAAGCCAACAGCAGAAACATGAAGAAAACCACATGCTAAAGCACATCAAAAGAAAATTGCTGAAAACCAGTGATGAAGAGAATTTTTTTAAAAGCAGGCAGAAAAAAAATGCACATCATATACAGAGTGATAAAGATAAGGATAGGATATTTCTTGTCAGAAACTGCACAAGCCAGAAGACAATGGAGTGACTATTAAGTAAATTTCTCTCTAAGCACTGTTTTAGCTGTATTCCACAAACTTTGATGCTGTGTTTTCACTTTCATTCAGTTTGAACCACTTTGGATTTCCCTTTTTATGTTTTCTTTGACCCATGGTTTATTTAGAAATATATTATTTACTTGTCCTGATATCTTTCCCTTATTAGAAATCCCCGCTCCCCCGCAATAGATATCATGTAGTGTAACTTGTATTGATTAAAGAAATTGAATAGTTTAAAAACTTTCCACAAAACAAACTAACAAAACTAACAGATTAACAAACAAACTCCAAGGCCAGATGTCTTCACTGGTGAATTCTTCCAAACTTTAAAGAAGACATAATGTTGAATCCACATAGACATTTCCAGAAAATAGAAGAGGAGAGAATACTTTCTAACACATTTTATGATATCAAAATCAAAGTCATTACAAAAAAAAAAAGAAAACTGAAGACCAATATCCTTCATGCACATAGATACAAATTATTTTTCAAAAATTTAGTGAATCAGTATAACAGTAAATAAAAAGCATCATGACCAAGTTGGATTTACGCCAGGAATGCAAGGTTGCATTAATGTTTAAAAAATCAAGCATTGCAATTCAACATGTTAACAGATTTCTTAAAAAAGAGAAAGCATTTGAGTAAATTTAGCACCCATTCATGATAAAAAACTCTCAGCAGACCAGAAATAGAAGGGAATTTCTGCAAACTGACAAAGTGCATCATTGAAAAAGGTATAGTTAACATTCTCAGATATGGTGAAATGCTTTTCCTCTAAGTTAAGGAACCACTCCTATTCAACATTGTTCAGGATATCCTATCCAGTCCAGTAAATCTACAAAACAATCTATAGCTTGGAAAGGAAGCAGTACAACTCTCTAACGTGATCATTTTTGTAGACAATCTTGAGGAATTATCAAAAATGTACTCAGGGTAACAAGTGGGTTTACCAAGGTTGTAATATGCAAAGCCAATGTATAAAAATTACGTTTCTATATGCTAGCAATGAACAACTGGTAATTAAATTTTTTAAAATCATCGTTTATAATAGGATCAGATCATATGAAATATATAAAAATAAATTTACTAGAATATGTGTAAGGTCTGAACATTGAAAACAATAAAACATTGTGGAGAAAAATTAGATAATTCTAAATAAAAAGAGAAGTATAGCATGCTACAAATTTGAAGATTCAATACTGTTACTGTGTCAATTGATATATAGATTCAGTGCAATTCCATTCAGAATTCCTGTAGGTTTTTATGTGGACATTGACAAGCCAATTATAAAATTTATATGGAAATGCAAAAACAAATTGAACAGCCAAAGCCATTTGAAAAAGTAGAAGGATGTACAAACCTGATTTTGAGGATGTACAAACCTGATTTTGAGACTTAAGGTAAAGCCACAGTACTCTACACAGTGTGGTTTTTGGCATAAAGATAGACATATTGATCAATGGAATAGAAAAGAGTCCAGAAATAGACATTTCCACATATATATGGTTAATTGATTTTCAGGAAAATTATCAAGGTAAATAAATGAGAAAATAATAATCTTTTAACTGATGTTGAACAGTTGACATCTATATACAAAAAATAAACCTTGACTCTAACTTCACACCATATTCAAACATTAATTCATATGTTATAATAGTCCTAAATGTAGTAACTCAAACCATACAACTTGTAGAAGAAATCATAGGAGAAAATCTTAACTTTGGCTTCAACAAATACTTCTTAAATATAACACAGAAAACATAATCATTAAACTTTTTTCTTCTCCAAAATATACTATTAAGTAAACATAATAAAAGCCACAGATTGGGAAAAAGTATTTAAAAAAACTGTCTGATAGAGGATTTGTGTTCAGAATATATAAAGAGCTCTTGCAACAATGATAAAAAAAACAAAAACTCAATAAATCAATGGGCAAAATATTTGGACAGATAATTTCACCAAAGATGAAGAAAGAAGGATGGCAAACAAACACCTGAAAATACACTTAATGTAATTACTAGGGAAATGAAAATTAAAAATACAATGAGATGCCAATAAACACACATTCGAATAACTAAAATTAAAAAGACTGTCAATCCTCAATGTTGGCAACCTTGTGAAGTAACTGGAACTCTCACACATTACTAGCAGGAATGCAAAAATTGTTCATTTATGTGGGAAAACATTTTGGTAGTCTCTTATAAAATAAAATTAACTATACCTCGTTACAACCTATGGTTTCACTCTAAGGAGTTTTTACAAAAAGGCTTTATATCAACACAGGTATTTTAATTATTCAGAAGTACTTTTTATAATAGTCAACAAAGAGGATCTACTAACTTTCTACTGTTCCATGGCAAAAAATGTGGAATAAAAAGTACTGAATTATCAGTACAGGTAAGTCTGCAAACCATTATTTTGCGTGAGAGAAGCTAGATGCAAAAGATCCCATGTTGTATTTTCATTTATGTAATATTCTAGGAAAAGCAAAATTATAATGATAGAAAACAGATTAGTGGTTGTCAGGGGTCAAAGGTCAGGGAGGGATTAACAATAAATGGGCATGAGGAAACTTTTTGGGGTGATGAAAGTATTCTACATCATGAGAATTTTAGTGCTTACGTGACTATATACATTTTGTTAAAACTCTTTTGAATTGTAAACTTAAAATTAGTTAAAATTGGTTTATTTTATTGCTCATAAATTATATCTCAGTAAAACTGATTAAAAATAAGGTATCAGAATCTATCTTCTGACAAATCTTAAGAATTATACTGACAGTCACATCAGTAAGGATATTGCTCACTAATTGGTTCAGAGTTTTGATCTACTAAATGGATAAGCAACCTGAGACATGTTCTGGCCGTGGGAGCAAGAAAATGAAGAAAACATGTTCATGGCTATAAGATAGATGTCATCAAAAATTAAAATGCCTTCAGAATGCAAAAGAACTTCCAGAGTCCTTACAATCATGCTGCTAGCCTGTCTGCTTTCAGAATCCTACTTTCTAAGGATCTCTGCTTGGGCATTCCATAGTCTAACTCACTGAGACTGGACTTGATTGACAAGATGAGTCACTTTCCAATATAGAGGACCCTACTAGGGAGAGTTCTTGGATTAGATCCCCTTTGCCAGGGTTAGGAGTTGTTTGGGGGTCAACAGTTGGCCCTGGTCTAGACATTTGTGACAAAATCATATGGCACAAGCACAATCATGGCAACAAATCCATGGCAATTTTTATCAGAAGTGGTTGTGGCCTGACTGACATTTTAGAATATAAAACCTCTTTAGTACATTGTTTCATCTAATTCCTATAATAGATGTTTTATTTTACTTTTTAAAAAATTTTTAAATTGTACTTATTATATAATAGTTGTATATATTTATAGGATATATGTGATGTTTTGAAAAAGGCATACAATGTGTAGTAATCAAATCAGGGTAATTGGGGTATCCATCAATATAACAGATATTTTAAACTTTTTACAGATGAGTATGTTCAGTTCCTTGTACAGTGATTTGAGTCTTAGTAGATACTCAGTAAATGTTGAATGAATTCATGAAGAAATTAAGAATGGATTGAGGGAGATATGAATAAATCAGTAAAGTCTTTAGGTGTTATGTAAGTTAGCCAAGGTCACAGAGCCCAACACATGTTAAAGGAAAACAGTAGAGTACAATGAGCAATTAATTGTAAAGTTTTGTAGTCATATGTGCACCTTCACTTACTAAGTCTAACTTTTTTTCATCTGTGAAAATAAAGACAACAATTGCACTTACTCTTCAGGGTCTTGAGAAGTATTAATTAAGAAAACCTTTGCTCTTTGTAAACCCAGAAGCACATGCCAGACACTTCAGGACGCCTCAAATAAAATTCAGGATCTCTGATTATAATTTCCGTAATTCTTGTCACTATACTCTATATTTGTGTAATAAATGTCTATTTTATTTTAAAAAGAAGAAAAGAAACACAATTTTCATCTTAGTAGAACTAAAACCATACAGTTCATTTCATGTTCCTTCTGCAAATTTTGCTTATTGCCATGTATCTACTTGTGTATGCTTTTATAATTCTCTTCTTTCACAATTGAATAATGTATCTTCCCAAATTTAGTAAAATCTAACTGATCTAGAGACTACTTATCATTTAATTTCAACTATTTGTAACATAGCTCAAATCCAGGAAGTAAAGAAAATAAGTTAAAAAGTACTTCACCTCCCCCCACCTAAATACATAATGTACATGATATATGTATAAGTAGATGAAAGCTCATACACTTGATTCATAAGACAGTAATTCAGGCTTTACTCAAAGCTTGTTGACTCTTTTGGAATGTAGTTCTATTAGCTGAATTATCTGATTTTCCCACAGAGCAGATTAAAACTAGCCAATTAAGAGGAGACAAGAAAACTGACAACAGTGGGTATTAATAATAATTTTTCATAGGTGGTGCTCTTCAGTAACTTTAACAATACAATGTTATAGCTTCATCTGCGACACAAAATATTAATTATGCTGAAGTGTTTCTTTAACAAAAGGTTGTGTTTGTGTTACGTGACACATTGTATCTTTATAAACCATCCCAAACATAAATTACTCAGAAAGTATTTCTTCCTTAAGCAATATTTTGAAGGTCTACAAATTGAATTAGACTTATTGAAATATGGATAATGATGATCCTGCAATAGCACCAACTAGAAGTACAATGTGCAAACCTCACTTTTGGTTTTTAAAATATAATACTAACATTCTGTTCTTAAGTTCTCAGCCTCTGATTTTTTGAGACCTATTTATATGTATCATACAATCCATTCTCTCCTCAACATAAATAACAAAACAGATGGGTTCCAGGCATAATCTGGAAATGGGAAACTCTAAATGCTTGGGAGAATAATCTGGAACTTACAACCTACAAGGACCAAAATAGCTGTGTGGGTGATACATCACAACCTTCCTTGTATGCAGACAGTTTTAAGCACTTTGTTCTAACTGGAGGAACTATACGGTAGCATTTTCTGAGTACACATTCAGATGAACCACAGAGTATGTGGTGGGCTTTTATAAGCTGTCCAGCCTCTTGTGCACTGTTTCTTTGGGGAATTTCTCTCAGTGTGAGTCTTGGTGGAGGAAGGGTGTGGCTGCTGTGGTAGTCATCGATGTGTTCTGTTAGTATTTCTAGCTCTGTGCCTTATAGGACAGAATTACCTCGCTGCCTTCTGGTAGGGTGGATCTGTGACTACTGTGGGCCAGTGAGATGGGAGCAGCAGTGATGGGGTCTTTCAAGACAGATGTTCCCATTTGCTGCTGTGAGACCCACTGGACCAATTCTTCTTCTTCCTCTTCCCCTTCCCCTTCCCTTCCTCCTCCTCCTCCTGCTTCTCCTCCTCCTTTTTCTTCTTTTTTTTTTTTTTAAGAGACAGGGTCTGTTGACCAGGCTGGAGTGCAGTGACTTGATCATAGCTCATGGCATCCTCCAACTCCTGAGCTCCAGTAATCCTAGAGCAGTTCTTAACCTTTATTTTTGTTGTTCTCAGGACCCTTTTGCACTCTTAAGAATTTTTGAGAATTCTAAAAATATATGGTGTATGTTAGTTAGCTAGTCCTGAGTAGCTAGGACTACAGGTGTGCACAACTGCACCTGGCTAATTTTTTTAAAAATTTATTTTTGGTAGAGATGTATTCTGACTATGTTGCTCAGGCTGGTCTCGACATCCTGGCTTCAAGAGATTCTTCCACTTCAGCCTTCCAAAGTACTAGGGATTACAGGTGTGAGCCACCATGTCTGGCCAGATTTCTTAAATATGATATCAAAAGCACAGTGCTAAAATACCAAATTGAAACACTGGACTTTATTAAAATTTAAAACTTCTGCTCTTTGAATGACACTGTTGTAAGAATAAAAAGTCAAGCCACAAACCAGGAGAACATATTTGCACATCTTATGTCTGATAAAAGACTTGTATCCAGAACATATAAACAATTTGCAAAACTGACAAATAACAGCAAATAAACCAATGAAAGGCAATAACTTTTGAGCTAAATGTTAAAATATATTTAGGCTAAGGGCAGAAAAACCAAGCTGAAAAGGGAGAAGTAAATTCTCAGAAAGAGGAGCAGCATTACAAAAAAAGGATATATGGGCTGGGGGCAGTGGGTCATGCCTGTAATGGTAGCACTTTGGGAGGCCAAAGCGGAAGGATCACTTGAACCCAGGAGTTTGGGCTTGCAGTAAGCTGTGATGACGCCACTGCACTCTAGCCCGAGCCAACAGAGTGAGACCGTATCGCAAAAAAAAAAAAAAGATGGAGATACAAATGAAATCACCATTAAAAAATGTGTATTTAGTTCAGTTATAGCTTGTATTTAAAATATCTCTTTTAGTTCAGTTATATTTTATACTTGAAATATCTCTTTTAGTCTTTTATCTATAAAGTTTAAAGGTATAGATGTGGTGTTTAGCTATTAATACTTATCTTGCAAGTATATGATAATCAAATGAGATCATTTCTGTTAGTGTGATTTATAATGGTACATTGCCATTAAGAAGTATTATTATATTATCATCATTAATATATTGTAATTATTATTATGGGGTATTATCATCATCAATGTATTATTGTAATTATTATTATTAAAGGTAAGTTACTATATCATTATCAAAGTGAAACAAAAACCAGGCAAATAATATCTTAATATTATTATGAAAATCACTTTGGACTTGCAGATATCCAGGAATGCCTAGACTCCACTTTGAGGACCCCTACTCTAGGACTCTTTGTCTCTTACATGGCAGCTCAGTAGAGTGGCTGTCTTCATTGTGGTGAACACAACGTGTAGCAGAATCTCCAGCTAGTGAACAATAGGGCATTTAAAGAAAGTGATAAATAAAATTGTTGAGGTTTTTTTTAACCACTGAGATTTTGAGAATGTTTTCATAATCTATGTAAATAATCATATAGCAGTATAGCAGTTACCATAATCCTAACTGCTGTACTTTCCAAAACAAAAATGGAAATGTCTAGACACTTACTTTTTTGAAGCTCTACCAACTAGAGGTGAGCATAAAACCTATTTGCAGCCTATTAGATATTCCTATCTGGTATTTGGAATCTGGAACAGATACTAAGAAGGAGGTACAGGTAAGAGTTTATCCTAAAAGTGTAGTGGCTGTAGAAATACCCAGGTACCAGTTAACACAAAGACATTTCTCAGTGTTAAGCACTGAAAGCTTCCTTGCCAGACACTTATCCGTGTTTGACTTTTGAAAAACTTGAATATCTTCTCTTGGTTCTTACTTGCTTGTGACCTTGGTTTTCCAGTCTTCTAAAAAATGCCTTCCCTACTTAAATTCCCCATATTCCTATTATTTACATATAAGCATACCAGCTGGCTTTGTACAGTCAGATAAATGAGGTTTTGCTCTGTAAGAAGTTAAAATTCAAAACTCTCCTGGGGTCTCCAAACTTCTTTGATCATATTTTCTATCAGGAAAAAATATGCACATATAACTCCAATATATTTCCCTGCTAGAAACTTAGATCACTTTTATAGACTAGACATGTCTTGCTCCATCAGGATACATTATTCTAAAATGTAACCTCACTGTTATAATTAAATACAAAGTCAGATGTCTGGTAGAAATGTAAAATATCATACATAAGTAGTATCTGAAAAAAATTTGCAATGCATTCAATAATAGGCACTATTGGTCTTGCTTTCACCAATAAGCATCTTCAAATATAAATTACCAGCATGGGTGAGGCAAGTATTATCACGGAAGTTTTAAGGCTGATGCTTTTCAGTAGACTATGGAAAAATGATACAGAGATAGTATTTAGGATGCAAGCTACATACACTTCAATATTTTCTGACAGAGGGATTCTGGGGCATGAGGGATTGAGTGTTTAAAACCACCTAGTAGGTTGAGTTGAAAAGTCTTTTGAAAAATACATCACAAAGTTACTATGGCACTGTAGGCCTTCTTCTGCATTAGAGAATGACTAGTTTAGATTTTTGTTCTATTTTTCATCCAGTAGACATACTTTAATTGACATTGTGAAATTAAAATTTATTAAAAGGAAGTATAATTAAAACCTAACTGAAAATATCAGCACATTATTGTTCAAACTCATTATTTGAATATTTTGGATAAATATCTAATTTTTTTAATATGCTAAAGAAAATTACACCATTCCTAAAATACCTTAAAACACTGCTTTTTTTTGTTATTTTATTGTAGATTACCAAAATTCATTACTTGTGTTCTACAAAATTCTTTAAAACAGTGCGTAATTGCTATCAAGTTACATTTCTAGTTCATTGGGGAAAAAAGACACATATTACCTGAATTCATAATCTTACATAAATTTTTTTCAGGATGGTAATTTTACAGTGCCCATAAATAATCCATTTAAGGATGGAAAATACACTATGCCTTAGGGAGCATCCAGACAAGTTGCTTTTATCACGAATGTCTGTTTGGTTCTAAAGGCCAAAAAGGCTTTTTGTAAAAACTATTAGTTTGAGTTGCTGTTGTAATTCTTGTTACCTATATAAATTAAACTACAGAACTTGTTGCAGAATCATACATGTGGTTCTCCATGCTTCTCTTCTTGGTGATAACCTGGTAGTTTTTTAAAGTGCATCCTCCATAATGCACATATCCCATTTTAGAAGCAACCTGGTTGGTATTACTGATGTGTGAAATAACTCTGTTGAACAGTAGGCAAAGTGTATGGGATAGAGATATAACAATCAAGGACATACACATGAACAGAGACCACCAAGAGGACTGCCAGTAATTTATTGCTCCGAGTGTTTATTTAACTGTGGAAAGATCATATTTGGCATAGAAAGTACATTCTTTACAGAAGCTGACTGCATTGTTCAGCAGGTAAATTGCTATTATGACTGATCCCTTTAAACTTAAGCTGGAATCTTTATGACACCATTTGTTGAAACCATATTGTTGAAAATCTGAATACTTTAAAGTGTCTGGTTAAAAACAAGTTGTAGCATGATTTCGATTCATCAACTATACAGTACTGGATGATAGAATATTTGCGTAAATGATTGGTGACTTGGTTATTTTTCTCAATTGTAGGTTTTATAGTTCCCAAAGTGAGTCATGTTGTCAGGAGAGGTTTCTGAATGGGATTATTTAAAAATCGTAGACTTAGTAAAGATGGCTTGGCATCTTTTTGCTTTTTTTCTTTCCTTATTTGTTTTGAAGACAACTTAGTCTTCTTATGAAAAAGTGTTCAAAATGTGTATCATTGATAGCACTGATGTGCTGTCCCCTAGAGGAAGAAATGAGATCTGCGTAAGACATAGGCATGCCTGATTCTAAGGGGTCACTTACCAGTTCAATGGAGAGTAGGCGGCCTGTGTTATTCAGGAGAAATTGATAGTATGCCAGTTGTTAGCATGAGAGATTTTTATATACAGTAATGCGTCCCTTAATGATGAGGGTATATTCTGAGAAATGTGTCATTAGGCACTTTTGTCATTGTGTGAACATCATAGAGTGTACTTACACAAGCCTAGATGGTATAGCCCACTACACACCTAGGCTGTATGATATAGCCTATTGCTCCTAGGCTACAAACCTGTACCACATGTTACTGTACTGAATACTGTAGGCAACTGTAACACAATGGTATTTGTATAACTAAATATATCTAAAAGTAGAAAAGGTATAGTAAAAATGTGGTATAAAAGATTTTAAAAATGGTATACCTATACAGGGCACTTACCATGAATGGAACTTGCAGGACTGAAGTTGCTGTGGGTGAGTCAATGACTGAGTGGTGAGTGAATGTGAATTCCTAGGAGATTACTGTATACTACGTAGACTTTATCAACATTGTGCACTTAGGCTACACTAAATTTATTTTAAAAATTCCTTCTTCAATAGTAACCTTCTAGTAAAATTCCTTCTTCAAATTAACCTTAGCTTACTATAAGTTTTTTACTTTATAAATTTTTTAAATTTTTGACTTGTGTAATAACAGTTAAAACACAAACATATTGTACAGCTATACTAAAATATTTTCTTTATATTCTATCAGCTTTTTTCTAGTTTTTGTTTTCTTTTTAAACATTTTTATTAAAAGCTAAGACACAAATAAATACACACATCAGCATAGGCCTAAACAGGGTCAGGATCATCAGTATCACTGTCTTTGACCTCCACATCTTGTCCCACTGGAAGATCTTTAGGGGTAATAACACGCATGGAGCCATCATCTCCTGTGATAATAATGCCTTCTTCTGGAATACCTCCGGAAGGACCTGCCTAAGGCAGTTTTACAGCTAACTTTTTTTCTTATAAATAGAAGGAGTACACTCTAAAATAATGATAAAAAGTGTAGTCCAGTAAATACATAAACATAGTTGTTTATTCATTATCATATATTATGTACTATACATCATTGTATGTGCTAGACTTTTATATGACTGGCAGCACAGTAGGTTTGTTTACACCAGCATCACCACAAACATGTGAGTAATGCATTGCACTAAGACATTAGGGCAGCTACCACTTCACTAGGCTACAGGAATTTTTTAGCTTCATTATAATCTTATAGGACCACTGTTGTATATGCCATCCCTCATTGACTGAAGTGTCGTTATTCAGCACATGACCATATAATACTTAAAAGACACATATGAGTACATTTTTGCTGACACCATTTGACTTTCTTCTGATTTCTTCCATTTTGAGAGACTTTGGAGCCGCAAATAGGAGCCTGATTAGATTTCTTTGCTTCTGTTACTCTCCCATTCCCCTCAGAAGTCTGACCCTTGGGAATGAATTCTGGGACCAAGGGGGGGCATTGACCAGACGTGGTGGTATGGTTATCTCCTAACAAGTGTTGACATTATCACCTGCTGTTAGTGAGCATTTTTCAGTGGGTAATTGTTGCTCTTGAATCTTAAAAATCTTAGTATCTTTAAAACCATGACAAGTGACTTTTTATCATATGTTCACCCCCTTGGTTGATTTAGAAAAGACACCCAGGCTTGTTTTGGGGTTCACCTGACTCCACTGCATATAGCATGTGCATGTGAACCTAGGAATGGAAAATACATGACTAAGCCCTGTGAGTTATGAGCTTTCTAGACACTATAATTCAGACTGGCATGCTTTCATCTTGCCCCTCCTTTCATACTTTTCTTTCTGCAAGAGCTTCCTACATAAGAGGATGAAGCCGGTGTCATTTTATAGACTTTGAAAGCTTTTGCTCATTACTGACAATTCATGGCTTGTCACGCTGGACCCGGTTAGCTGTTTTGCCTTGCAAGCCATGTGCATTAACGTTGGCTATACTGGTGAGCACAAAGACTGAGGGCATCACTCTTTATTGGGACAGCCAGCAGTGCTGAATCCATCCCATTCTGTTGTGCTTGGATCTGTATACAGATTGCCTTTGCACAGCGTGACTTAATAAAAGATAGTCATGGTGGTATTATTTTATTATAATTGTGATGGCGTTTCTCAGTTGTATTAGCATCAGCCTCAACCATACAATAAAAGAATTTTTGGTGGCTATGTTAGGAAGTGTGAGGACTGCCATCATTTGACTACTTCAGATGGTGTATTAGTGATCCTTGGATTAAAGTCAGGCAGATATAAAGGGTTTTCAATGAAAAAAAAACCATGAAAAGAAGTTTGAAAACAAATAACTACTGAGGAAAATAAAGCTTTGAACATTTTTAAAAGCATAAACCCCATTTCACAATAGCATTTTATCATTTAAAAAATGTATGTCTCTCAGTCTTTCCTTAGAAATGTGCATGCAACTTTATTTAAAAGTTTCTGTTAAGAGATGTGAAATTGTATAAATTCCCTGTTTAGAGTCTTTGTTGGATTATCATTTTAAAATAATAACGTTTTACCCCCATGGGTGTGTTCTTTAGCATTACTACCTCTCCAAGCAACCTACTAATCTTGACTATTCAAATGGGAATTTTTTAAAGCACTATGTTCTCTTATAAATAGAAGACTACTTTCAACATATCCTGCTATTCTTCCAAATGTCTGGCCACATGGGGAGAGAGATCCAAACCATCCTAAAGTACTTTAGTTTCCACCTTTTTCATGCTACTCAGGATTGAATCCATTAGAAGCCAACAAAGCCCTTCTGTGTTACTGCCCCTCCTGTCAGCACACTGTGCATTTAGATAATTCTGCCAGAAGGCATTTTTATAAAAACAGCTTTCAAGATCTATTCTTGAAAAGACATTTGTATACTCATTATGCAATTCTATCACTTATCCTTAGGGAGTTCTGTAAATAAAACACAGAGGTCTAATACTGTAGTAGTTGATGACAGTAATCTTGGATAGAGTAATTTCTTTTTCTTTATATATCTTGATAGTGCACAGCTGGTCATGAAAAAATAATCTTGAAGCTTTGTTGTTGTTGGTGGCAGCTGGCTTTTCTGGACATGATGGCTCAGAGACTCTTCGGTAGAAATATTGCTTTTTATTTGCATACGTACCTGTCCACCTGTCCCAAACCATCATTTACTCTAAGATAAACAATGTGGTAATCTATATACCTTCACTAGATGACCATCTACATGTTGCCATTTTAATTACATAATTATGATTTCTCTATATGCTGTGAACGCTAGCCATTTATTGGTGGGTATTTTGTTATATGAGAGAATTAGGGGGTAATTCCTGAACTGAGACTTGAAGAATGAACAGAACTTTGTTGCCTTTTCCCAGCATATGGAGAAATACACACAGAGATTTGGAGGGTAGGGAGAAACTGTGTTTAGGGAAATGTAACATTCTTCAAATGGCTGTTTTGTCAGGTGCCTGCAGGGAACAGAGTTTCTGAAGGTAAAAATGCCTAGGAAGGAACCTGATCAAGGGCCTAGAACAAAGGAATTTGGATTTTATTCAATAGGCATTAGGGACCATTGAGGTATTTTTTTCAGGATATATATGATGTGATCCAATATACCTGTCTGGAAGAGTATTTCTGCAACAGTATGGGGAAGAGCAATTATTTTATTCTCTTTCTTGGCCAGTTTAAATAATCACAGCATCATTGGCCAGAGTGCAAATAAAATGTTTACATTACCTTTGTAAATCACTGAATGATAGCCCTTAACACAGATCATTAAACTTTTAAAATTTTAACCACTCAACTGCTCTCAGACAAAATTTTAACTGTTGAAAATATGAATCTCATAAGTTAAATCCTGGCTTTATACCTTCAATAAAATCTAGTTGTTGAAAAATTTAAAGAAAGCTAACAATACGAAAAAAAGATACTTTTTCAAGCAATTTATTATATGATGGTGAAATTTTTAAAAGACAAGGATTGTTTTGATTTCCTAATTTTCAGCACTATAATATAAAATTAATATAAGTAAAATAATTATTTCAAAAGATGGATCACAAGAATACACTATCTATAGTAAATATTTAAAAGTACATTTTATTACTATATTCGGTTCTTCATATGCACCTTCGAAATATTTTGGCACAGAGCATATAATAACAAAAACAAAAGTGGATAATGGGTCTGATCTACCTTAATATCCCTAACCTTAAATTTAGTATTTAATAAGTGTTTACTTTCTGTACATATAAAAGTATGTATGTATGTATGTATGTATTTAACAAACTCCATGTAGGCCTTATCATGTGCAAGATACTGTCTCCAGCACTTTTGTCAGTTATTGACCTATTTAATTAAAAGAATAAATGAATACATGAATGAAAATGAAGAAGACATGTTAATCATATAGGACATTACTGCTCAGATATTTTTTTCCTTTCTTACAAGATTGATCATTCTGTTATCTAATATGCCATGCTGTCTACGGACCCCTCACTTAGTTATAAAACTGGGTGAAGTGTTTTACATTTGGTTCTTTTCACATACTTGCCATATAATCCTCGTAACAGTCCTGTGCCTGAGTGTGGTTATTGCCAGAGAGATTAATATTAATAATTTGCAAAAGAAGTACAGATAAGTGAATGAGCTTTCTCTTTTGAAACCTAATCCTTTTTTCTTTTTTATATCCCAGAGGAGAAGCAGAGCCAGAGAAAGACCAGTCAGGGTCCTCTAAGGGTTCTCCTCAGTGAGTCACATCCAGAATGGATTTTCCTTTTTCTCCTCTCTAGATTCTATACTCTATCAGGCAGATTTTAATACTACATACCAGCCAAACCACCCCTAGTTGTCTCTCTTTTCTGACCCCTTTTTGTATGTATGTGTATGTTTCTTCTGTTTATATAAATGTATATAAATTCATATAAATATTAAAAAACTTATGTATAAATTTTACCCATGGCAAATACATGATTATCATTGAATCAAATATAAAACTGTAAATAAAGGATTGATTTTGTGTGTGTGTGTGTGTGTGTGTATGTGTGATTTAATTATACACCACTCTTTGTTAAAAGGCCTGGAATTAAATCCTGGCTTGATTTATGCATTAAGTGATGAATTAATTCATTTATTTGTTCACCTCATTTTTTCTGAAGACTTGTATGCTGCTGGGAGACCCCAGGAATACAGAGTTTATTGAATAAGACAGCATTGTGTAGTACGAATTATTCAAGTGTTGTATGCAGGGACCTACCTGACTAAATTGGGCAAAATCACTCAAATAATTTAAGGCTCATTGTCTTCATTTCCCTTTGATAAAGTGAGGATAACAATAGTTGTCCTTTTACCTAAAAACAGAGTTGTGGTGGTAATTAGGTAGAATAACAAATATTACAATGCACTTCTAAGCCTACCAGTGCTTTGTTGAATGAATGATGCAGCATTTCACTGCTTCTTTAAGGTTTTTATCTCCTAGCTTATTCTGTATAAAAAGCTGAGAGCTGCTTCTCTATAGCTTCTCTCAGTGAATGCTTCTTTGCGTTCATGGGATAAACCAAACACATGTTCCTTTTTCCTCCGCAGTTTTGTGAGGCTTGGCTTCTCAGTTGTCTTTGTCAAGATGAATATTTCGGGTGTCCATATCTCTTTTACATGACATAGTTTTACATATCTTGCCATTGGTTCTCTTCCCTCAATATTCTCAAGTTTTAATTTTTTAAATTAAGAGATTATTTTTATAGCAGTTTTACACTTATAGAAAAATTGAACAGAAAGTGCAGAGGGCTCCCACATACGCACTGTCCTCCCATACGTAGCTCCAAGTTTGTTTTCCATCACAAATGGTTGTCAAAATTGGACACATAACTCCAGATTTGATCTAGAACTAACTTTATGGCAGCCGTCCCCAACCTTTTTGGCACCAGGGACTGGTTTCATGGAAGATAATTTTTCCATGGACTTGGGGGGAGGAATAGTTTCAGGATGATTCAGGTGCATGACATTTATGGTGCAGTCAAACCTCTCTGCTAATGATGATCTGTATTTGCAGCTGCTCCCCAGTGCTAGCATCACTACCTCAGCTCCACCCCAGATCATCAGGCATTAGATTCTCATAAGGAGCAGCAACCTCGATCCCTGGCATGAGCAGTTTACAGTAGGGTTCGAGCTCTTATGAGAATCTAATGCTGCCACTGATCTGACAGGAGGCAGAGCTCAGGCGGTGATGCAAGCGATGGGGAGCGGCTATAAATACAGATGAAGCTTCACTCCCTAGCCCATCACTCACCTCCTGTTCTGCAGCCTGGTTCCTAACAGGCCATGGACTGTACCATCTGAGGCCTGGGGGTTGGGGACGGCAGTTTTATGGGACTGTAAGGAGGGAGAAGAGTCAAGATGGTACCCAAGTTTCTGGCTCGTATAACTGTGTGGGTGGTGCAGCCAATTAGTCATACAGGTCCCCAGGAAAAAAAAAATAGACTTGAGTGGGTAGAGAATGATTTCCGTTTTGGGTATGTTGTGTTTGAGGCATCTGTGAGATACACATAGAGACTCTTCATGGAGGCGTTTGGCATGGGATCATGGAGCTCCAGAGAGAAAGTGCTTCAGAGAGACTAGAAATTAGCGTGCCTGGGGTTTCCCTCGGGCCCCCTCCTTCCTGTCCCGAGCAGGGGGGGAGCAGAGCCCGCACCTTCCGGAGCGTGAAGTGGTGGGAACTACAGCTCTGGGCCAGGTCCTTTGTTTTGGCATCTTCCATCAGCACGTGATGCAGTGTCCTTGACTCGCAGAGGAGGCCGCCTGGGCAAGCTCCCTCCAGGCCACTCCCAAGTGTCTTTGGCCGCTAGATACTGAGGGGGTCAGTGTCCCAGGAGTGTCCAGTGAACACCCTCACGAAAGCAAGGTTCAGCAGCTTGCGGTGTGTGCGGTGGGGAGAGATGCAGGCAGCCGGCTGTGCTCGTTCCCTGCTGGAGGCACAGCGCTGGCAGGCACCTCTCCCCACCTGCCCACCATCTATGGGCTCCTCAAAGCTGAGTCACTGTCACCCGGGGCAGCTCTCCCCCAGGGTCCCTCTCCACTCAGTGTGTGGCCACTCATCAGCTGATCCATTGGCTCCTGGAACGGCACCGTCCCTGTCCCCAGATGTGCTCTGGGAGCCTCGGAGTGTCCTGTCCTGGGCTTGGGTGTCCCAGGGTGGATGGCGGGGAGGACGCAGGCCCTGTCTGCCCACGAAGGTCCGAATATGCTGGGAACGTGGAATGGTGCAGTCTTCAGGAAGAGAGTGTGGCAGCTTCTTACAAAACCAAGGACTATCACAGAGGAGTGAAAACCTAACAGGCACACGACTGTCTATCGAACTGTGAAACCTGAACATGCTCTGTGCTCTGTGCAATGCCATTTCCTGGTTTTGAGGCCGCACTGCCGTGACTCCTGAGGCCGATGCTGGGAGAAACTGGGGGAAGGATACAATGAACCTGCACGTTATTTGCAGTTTCCTGTGAATCTATAATTTTTTTTTAAGTTTTAAAAATTACAAAAGAAAATTAGCATGAAAGTAGCTGAGATCCCTAAAGAAGTGTGGTTGAGCATGAGAACGAAGAGGAGCTAGTAGAGGACCTAAGAAAGATGGAACAACTGAGGAGGCAAATGTTTCAGGAAAAAAAGAGTTTTGTTTGCTTGGTTTTGTTTTCTGCAGAGAGGCAAATGAAAAGGTCTTTGCGTTTGATTTGGTGGTGCTGGCTTCCATAGTTCCAGCAGAGCACAGACTGCAGCAGGTTCAAGAGTTTTGAGATCTGAAGTAGAGATACGTGGTGCAAATGAGTTCAGAATTTGGGGTTTGAAAAGAAGAGAGATGTTAGTGTTTGAAAAAGCACTGAAAATCAGGGCGGTGGAAGTAACTTTACGGCCAGAATTTTTGAGGATGCTTCTGTACTTTCAGTTGGACTCTCTTTTATTGTCTAGGTTCCTTTGTGGAACTTTATTCTCTAGCTGCTATGCAGCATTCTCTGATTTTTAACTCAGTTGTGTGCTGTTTTGGGCTCCCAATTCTAATAAAAGTAACATCTCACTCATCTGTATATTGAGTCTAGGTTTTAGTTCTACTGTTCTTAAGTATATTTCATTCTGTTTGTTTGTGGATTCCTGTCTCAGTTATCAATTATAATTTCCAGAAATCCTGGAATGTTCAGTTATATTTTATTCAACATCTTGGATATATTTCAACTCCGTGTTTAGCTCAATCAATAATATCCATCCTTTAGACAACCCAGATTCCTAATGGTATTAGACATTGATTCAGTTATATTTTAACGTAATTGGAAATTTTATCCATGATAAATGCATATGATTATCACTGAATCAAAATACAGAACATTAAATAAAGGATTAGTTTTAGTATAATACAAATGTACTTTGTGGCATATGAACAATCTTGTAAAGCATGCCAAGTAGCTTAATGTTGAGCTAATATGAAAAATATTCAACATGGTGAAAGAAATTGTAAAATATGTATTCTCTATATCAAATGTTTCACTAATGGGAAAGTTAAATTTTATTCTTTTCATACTCTGACTAGATTAGAAAAGAACAGAAGTAAGTAGCATAAGTTTAAAAATTATAATATTTTGCAAAAAAAATTCTGTTCAAGTTATAGAAGAATATTGATTGGGTTAATATTATAATAAAGGTGCCTACACTACAGTCTTGAGTCTGGAACCAGACAGTCAGGGTTCCAATCCCGGCTTTGCCATTTAGGAGCTGCATAACTCTGGATAAATTATAAGCTTGCTGACCCTCGGTTTCTGCATTTATAAAATGAGGCTAGTATTAGTGCCTTCCTCACAGGTTGTTGTGAGTTTTGATTAGGTTGATATATGTAAAGTGATCAGAACAGTAATTGAACATATTAAATACCCTATAATTGTCTGTCAGTATCATAATTCATATGTGTCTATACCTATCTCTTGTCGGTTTACGTGCTGTTATATGAATAACAATGGGCATGGCATTTTATCATTCCACAATGCCATCCTTGTGACAGGTATCTCAAATATGTTTAGATGACTGAACTCTTTTACTAAATGAAATAATAAAATTGATGCAGTAGAGTTAAAACTAGATTAGACACTATTTAAAACCTATATGAAGTATATCTCACATAGTATAGTGACAGTTAACATGCATTGCTTGAATCTAGTCTCTCCCCTATTCTTTTAAGGGATTCAGTCAACAAGTGTCCTTGAGTACCTAATACATATCAGGCATTGTATAATAGTATGGTCTTGATGCTGAAAACAGTTGCAGGCATTGCCTTGAGACACCTTACAGTCTGGTGGGCAAGAGTTGTATCAAACAGCTAAGTGCTATAAAGAAAATGTTACAATGATATTGGAGTATATAAGAGAACGTGTCTCCTAGTACTGAGTCACAAAAACCACCCTTATTGAAGTGCTATAGTGAACTGTGATCAAAGAATGAAGGTGACCCCCACCTGAGGAGGAAACCTTCCAGAGAATGTTCCAGGTAGGGAGTAGAGTGCATGTGAGTTTATGTGATATGCACTGAATGTAGAGAAATGCCAGTGTAGCATGAAGCAGGAGGTGGAAAGAAGACACTGATCTCATAGAACTCAGAGTTCCTGTTAAAGATTGTGACTTGATGCACCCTAAGTCATTTTTATTGGGTATTGTTTTTGTACTAGCATAAAAATGAAATTATTAGATTTGTATCTTTTAGATGGGGAGGAGCTTTTCACTTTAATGTGTGAATTTGGTTTAATGAACATACCTATAAATCATACAAGTCTTATTTTGATGATTATTCTGATACCATGAGGAAAATTAGTTGAATGGGAGATGTGATGTGGAGAAGAAACCAGTTAGGAAGCAACTTAATAATGCAGGAGAGAGATTTTAGCATCATGGCCTGGAAGGAGAGCAGCAGGAATGAAGAAAAGTAGGTAGATTTCAGAACCTTAAGAAGGTAGCATTTTTAAGATTTGGTGATTCATAGGTAGAAAAAGAGATGAGTGTACTGTGGTGTCCAGGTTTCTGGTTTGCCAAATGAGATATGAAACATAGGGTGAAGTGTAGGCTTACATATGGGGATGTTTATGAGTTTAGCATGAAATTATTTTTTCAAATTAGGTCTGGACTACTATGTAGCTTAAGTAAGTAAAATTTTGAGATGGGTGTATGGTCCTCGATGGCAGAAGTAAACTCTGGACTGTCACTATAAATCTAAAAGTCTTGAACATGAAGATTGAAGTTGAAGATTGAACTGGATTTGGTCGTGAAGGAGGAAAGAATACGGAATAACAATTAAAAGCATCTAGGAACGGCTTCTGCCCTAAAGATTTCCAGCATTTAATGATCAGTTAAAGAAAGAGGAATTAATAAAGAAAGCTAAAGATAAAACCATGGAATGTGGTGCCTTTGATGTCTAAGAAAGAGAGTTTTGAAAAAGGAGAGAGTGTGGGCACTAGGTGGAAAACTGCTGACAGGTCAAGTAAAATGAGGACTAAGCATTTCTCATTAGACTCAGTGAAGTGGATACCCAGGCCAGATGAACTGGAGTGGGAGGATGTTAGGCAAAGTAGTTGGAGTAGAAGAAATGTTGGTATGAGCAGGAAGTGAGGAGATAAAGATACTAAGAGTAGATGACTCTTGCGTGATACTTGACTTTGAAAGACATGATCGCAAAGGACTGAGAGAGTGTGAGTTTTGTTGTGGTGGGGGTTGTTATTGTCATTCTTGTTATTTTAAGATGGGAGGTAAGATTTGCTGGTGGATGGCAAGGAGCCAACAGACTAGAGTGAGCAAAGGTAACAGAGAGAGTTTAGGGAAGACAGTTTGAGGCTCCTGGAAAGGTAAGATGTCAGACATTAAGGGAGTTACTATAATACAAGCATTAGCCTTTTTATTTGCTTGCTGAGTAAGAGACAATAATTTCTGCAGACTTTGAGGAAGGCTGGTAGATTGGAGATCAGAAGTTTGAGAAGAGTTGAGAATTTCAGATAAACATGTGGAGTGCCTTTCATTAGTAGATCCTGTTTGAGGGTGGTGCCGGTGACTTTTACGAAGCTATCAATCGACTCTGAGATTTTTCTGTGAGTACTTAGTAGCCAAGGTGTATGTACAGAGAAGGCAGACATTTGAATCCATTTCGGATTGGGGATTTTAGGGCATGTACAACAAATGCTTAAAAAGACAATTGAGTTTAGGTTAATGGTAAGGATATGGCTGCAATGACAAACCACTGAATCTATGCTTGATGGTCTTCATCTTTGTCATCGTTATCTTCATCCATCATCATCTTCTAACTGAGGATGGAATTGAAATCAGAAAGGCCTGATAGAAAGGATTAAAGTCCAACTTGTTGGTAAAGGTTAATAACCCCCCAATTTCATCATGCCTCCATCACCACAAAGACCCTGTGTTAAAAGAACATTGTCTCTCCGTCTAGTTCTTGGAAAGAACTGTAGTTAGTCGTGTTGGTCAGACTATTGTACCTCAAAAGTAAAAACCGATCTGGCTTCTTCCTTTGTGACTACCTGGCTTCTTGCTTTGTTCTTCACTCACTTGCACTCCTGTTGGGTGGTTGCTGTCATGCATCATGTTTCCAGGTGAGTGGCAGAGCTTGTGCAGAGGGCTCTTCAGACAGAGGTGTGCTGATTCTAACCATTCCCCGCTCCCCAGTCTGGTTTTGACAAACCTGCATCCTCAGCCATGCAGCGGGGTGGGTAGGTTCTCTGACAGTCAGCTCGGTGATATCTCTGCAGACACACCTCGGTAAGCAGTTTCAAGACCTATATTCAGAGTAGGAGGGAAAAGATCCCTTTCAACCTGAAATCTAAACTGAGGTTTATTATCCCACCTAATATAATGAAGAGGTTATGAATAGACTTTATGTCTGTGTGTGATCCCTAACTGTGGGACTTTGACCAAGTTACTTAACCTCTAGATTTTTCATCTAAAAATGGGATTTGAATAATACATGTCTCACAGTATGGTAGTGAAGATTGTAAAAGTTAATATGTGTGAAGCATTTACCCAGTGCCTGAAGTAGCATACTTAATAAATATCAGTTTTTAAAAATTAATTACTATTTTATCAGAGAGCTCCTAATGGCAGTTCAGAGAGTGCTTAGATTTATGTTTAATCTTTAAAATTTTTATTTTAAAATATTTTGGTTTATCCTTTTCTCGTTGATTGGTGATCCTCAAGTATGTGCTCCTCCTTTACTCCAGGGGAAGGAGGGATAAGTGGGATGTGAGGACACTCTGAGCCCCTAAGGGCAGTGGAACAACAAATATACTAAAAGCAACTGAGCCTTGAAAAATGGGCACAGTGAACAAGTAATATGCTGGAGTCATAGGGCTGGGAAGACGTGGAACCCACAATTTGAACCAAAGAATCAAAAGGCTCCCAGATCTTTGGTCTTCCACCAACATTATTATTCAATTGTCTTCATTGCACCTAAGAAAATTAAGTAGCAGTTATTGTTTAAGTCAGAATCAAAAGCGAAAGTTGACTTAGCTGTGTAAAACTTGAATTATTTTAGTTAGCTGTGTTTGTTGGAGCAAAAGCAAAGATATGAAAACAATGACAATTCTGTTTCTTATTTCAAAAACATTTCAAAAATGTTTCACTTAAACATTTCTTATTTATTTATTTATTTATGTCAAAGTATTACAGGAGTACAAATATTTTTGGTTACATGAATCACTTTTGTAATGCTTGGGTCATGGTTATATGTGTGCCGATCACCCAGATAGTGTTGATTGTACCCATTAAGTAGGTTATCACCCATCCATTCCTGCCCCCTTCCCCCTGCTTGATTTCCGTTGAGTTTTACTTCCCTCTATGCACATGTATGCTCATCGGTTTCTTCCAATTTAATAGCTAATACATGTGGTGTTTGTCTTTCCATTCTTTAGATACTTTACTTAGGATAATGGTCTCCAGCTCCATCCAAATTGTTAAAAAAGGTGTGAAGTCATCCTTTTTTATGGCTGAGTAGTATTCCATAGCATACACATACCACATTTTGTTAATCCATTCATGAATTGACGGGCACTTGGATTGATTCCACATCTTTGCAATTGTGAATTGTGCTGCAATAAACATTTGAGTGAAAGTGTCTTTTTGATAGAAAGACTTCTTTTCCTTTGAGTAGATATCCAGTAATGGGATTGCTAGATCAAATGGTAGGTCTACTTTTAGCTCTTTGAGGTATCTCCACACTGTTTTCCATAGAGATTGTACTAATTTTCCGTCCCACCAACAGTATATAAGTGTTCCTTTCTCTCTGCATCCATACTAGAATATATTATTTCTGGACTTTTTAATAAAAGCCATTCTGACAGGTGTAAGTTAAAATCTCATTGTGGTTTTAGTTTGCATTTCCCTGATGATTAGTGACATTGAACATTTTTTCCTATGTTTATTGGCCATTTGTCTATCTTACTTTGAAAAGCTTCTGTTCTTGTCTTTTGCCCAATTTTGATGGGGTTGTTTGATTTTTTTCTTACTGATTAGGTTGAGTTCTTTGTAGATTCTTGTTAGTACCCCTTTATTGGATGTATAGCTTGCGAATATATTCTCCCATTCTGTAGGTTGTCTATCTGCTCTGTTGATTATTTCCTTGGCTATGCAGAAGCTTTTTAATTTAATCAAGTCCCATCTATTATTTTTGGTTGTTGTTGTTGCCATGATTGCCATAGGGGTCTTCTTCATAAATTGTTTGCCTAGGCCGATATCTAGAAGAGTTTTTCCAATGTTTTTTTCTAGTGTTTTTATGGTTTCATGCCTTACATTTAAGTCTTTTATCTATCTTAAATTAATTTCTGTGAGTGGTAAAATGTGGATCCCGTTTCATTCTTCTGCATGTGGTTATCCAATTTTTCCAGCACGATTTATTGAATAGGGATTCTTTTTCCTAGTGTATATCATTGTCAGCTTTGTCAAAGATCAGTCTGCTGTATGTGGATGGTTTTATATCTGAGTTTTCTGTTCTGTTCCATTGGTCTGTTTCTCTATTTTTGTGCCAATACCATGCTGTTTTGGTTGCTATAGCCTTGTAGTATAGTTTGAAGTCTGGTAATGTGATGCCTCCAGATTTGTTCCTTTTGCTTAAAATTGCTTTGGCTATTCAGGCTCTTTTCTGGTTCCAAATGAAGCGTAGTATTATTTTTTATAGATCTATGAAAATGTGTTGCTGGTATTTTGGTGGGGATTGCATTGGATCTGTAAATCACTTTGGGTAATATGGACATTTTAACAATGTTGATTCTACCAATCCATGAGCAATATGTATTTTTCCATTTTATTAATTGTTTTTATTATTGCTGTCATAGTGCATTTTTAGTTATCTGTATTAAATTTTTAAAAATGAATATATATTACCTATTAAAATTAAAGAAATATAAGGAATATAGCATTATTGTCATGCTGAAGAAAAGCTATTTATCTAGGTACAGTAAATAGTATAGGATGTGAATTTTAGCAGGTGCATAGCCTGATCAATGCAGCTTTTGTTTTCTTCATCATGTTCTTTCATATTTCCTGCCCTACTCAATTCATCTTGAGTGCCCAGAATGATTCAACACATGCTGATTTATTTATCACTGAGGTTAATACATCTGAAAAGTGCAAGTAGTGAGCCAGAACAGAGAGGCCAGAGGTTTACTCACGCTTTTCCTCTCATCAGTAAATACCACTTCTTACCTTAGATACTCAGGTCTTTTAGGTAAAATGAGGACAGTAGAAATGACTCATTTTCAGAGTCCCGATTTTAAAAAAAATTAAATGTGTACATGAGATGTTAACATGTTTTTTACAACTTTTAAAGATTTACATGTGAACAAAATAATAAAGGAACACATTTTTAATTAAAACATTAAATATTTTTTAGTGTTAAACAACTGAATACTAAGATACTTAAAAAGGTAATACAGGTAGAAGTACTTTGTAAGCTCTACATAGTATACAAATGTAAGATGACACTGATATTATAAAAATATTCATTTATATAAAATTCTCAGATTGCTTAAGATACATATTTAAATTATTTTCATTATAATAATGCATTGAATAGTTCACAGAAAATTACATTTAGATCTAAAGTATGTTGGTTTTTAGACATACACGTGTTTAAAATAGTTGAGCTTGTTAAAATGAAATCTAGCTATATTTTATCTTTTGGGGTTAAACAAGATATAATTAGAAAACTGGAAAGAAATCATAGTAATTTAAAATATTGCTATTTCATACCATTTTTATTTAAGTTGATTCAGAAAATGCAAGCACCATTAAATACAAAATGCGTCTAGCTGGTAAATATATATATTAATCTAGGTATGCAATAATGCTCTTATTTTGATTTATCATGAATCACTGCTCAGTATCATATATTGAAATATACCATTAGCAAACCACACAACAATTCCTAGCAGTTTTCACTGAGACAGTGTTACAGGAGGCTATTGAACTTCACTTTTTTGAACCTGTGTTGCTGGCGCATTGGTTTCTGGATTGCTATTCTGTTAGGATGATGAACTAATTGACCTAGCAGGACTCCCTATAGAATAGCAGCTTCTGCTTAGTTCATCAGGAGTACAATTTGTTGTTTCATTTCCTTTTCTAGTCCCCTCGGGGAAATTGAATTGTGAAAAGACTACCTACTGGGAGTGTTCAGTGCTCACGACTGAATAACTTTATTTATTTATGTATGTATTTATTTATTTGGTAGTGTCTTAATTAGCAAGAAGGAATGACTTTATTAGGCAAGAGTCTTCTGTGTTTTTGATACAGATGAGTAAATGCTGTTAGCAAAGCATTTGATTCACAGAGATGTGTCAAAGTCAGGGCCCCTTGCAGGTGCAGATCTTACATAAAATTTTAATTTGCTATGGTAGAGTAGTTTTCTGTTTTTGCAATAGTTATTCATCCAATGCAGACATTGAAGACAAGTCAATGGCTGTTAACTTAGTTTAGAAACCAAAACAAAACACCCACAGTTTGGAAGTTTGGAAGATACATTCTTTGGGCCTCATACAAACTTGATATTTCAATTTTACTTCTTCATTGAAGCATCTTTACTGATGAATTACTTGTCCATAGCAGTGTCCAAATGTGGACTTGAACAATTTGTCCTTACATTTTGAAACCTTGACAATTTTCCAGTTGCATCATTTTTTAGTGTATGCATTCTTAGGCAACAGCAGAGATTATGAGATCTAAATATAATGATGAAGTCTGATAATATCTATATTTTATATCATTTTAGAATTTAGTATTTGTTTTTACTGTGTCTCAGCAAATTCTCAAATATATTAAGCAAACTTTCTAGGCCATGATTTAAATGTCCCCTATATTAAAACCTTACATTTTCTAGAACACTGTTCAATAAGTTGTTTATTGTTTATCCTAATAGTAGAAGCAGAATAGTGTAATGATTATAAATTCTTGGTCTGAAATAAGATGTCCTTGATTCAAATCTCTTCTGTACCCCTCACTAGGCTTGTGACCCTGGAAAAGCAGCTTAATTCCTTGAATTTCATAAGGTTAAGTCATGGATAATGAGTGTTACTACAAGGGAAGCTCTTGAAAGAGTGCCTAGCACATAGGAATTGCTCAGTGGATGTTAGCAGTTATTACATATATTTTTCAATAAACTAGTGCAAAACCTGGTGCAAGGCATGTTCTCAATAAAGAGCTCATGAATGAATGAATGAACAAGAGGAAGTGTTGCCCAGAAATCCTAGAATCATTATAAACCCATGTGTGTCCTACATATTTAAACAAATCAGCACATTTATGTATAGTTATAAAATTATAGCCAAATGTAGGAAAGGTTCTAAATAGCTTAGAATCTATGTTTAGACAGAAGAAACTTATCTCCAAAGTCCTTACTGCAATTTCTAACCAATTTGAGAGTTACTTAAAATATTCTATGAGTATGGATGACTAGATACAGGAATTAAAAGATCTGCCATTAATATAGTATTATGAAACACTTGTATTTTTCAAAAATAAGCCTTATAACATCTTAATGAACCCCTGTAAAAGACCTTGTTTGTGTACAGTTCTCTTATTTCTGAGGTGAGGGGAAAGAAAAACTGTTCATGTACTAAGTTTGTACCAGGTTCTGTGCCAGGTACTATGAGTATTTAAAAAAATCTAAGGGATGATCCTTCTGCCCAAGGAAGGCATAACCAATATACTTGGGTTGGCAGTGGTAACACATAAATATTAGGTTTTAACAAATGCATTACCTATTACATATATAAACAAATATTAAATAATGTGGTACACACTCTAAATTCATGCTCCAGGAGTTTAAGAAAATTTCCCTCTACTACTGAAATTGACCAACTTCCTTTTGGGGTATTCTTATGTGGAACTGTTGAGGAAAGAAATTGTCTTATTGAATTTTTTAGAATTCTCAGAAAGTTCTGAAATCTAGGAAAAGGTAAACATGTAGAATTTTTATTATGGGAATTGGTTATTTCTTATTATACTAAAAATATGAGCAAGACAGAAACATCATTGCTAATGATATATGTACTTTTATTTTACAATAACAATTTTTTTTTTGAGACAGAGTCTCACTCTGTAACCCTGGGTAGAGCGCAGTGGCATCATCATAGCTCACTGCGACCTCAAACTAACTCCTGGGCTCAAGCGATCCTCCTGCCTCAGCCTCTCGAGTAGCTGGGACTACAGGTGCATGCCAGGATCCACTGCTAATTTTTCTGTTTTTAGCAGAGACAGGCCTCACTCTTGCTCAGGCTGGTCTCAAACTCCTGAGCTCAAGCAATCCTCTTGCCTCTGCCTCCCAGAGTGCTAGGATTATAGGCTTGAGCTACAGCGCCTGACCTATAATAATTTTTGATAGTGTTAGAGTTTATTTTTTTCTTTTCATGATTGTTATTTAAGTGATAAATGTGTGATAATGTAAAGTATAATGTGTGCCACATAATATCCTTTATGCTGGTCTGTCTTTTTGGCCTTCCTTCACTCCTTTCTTCATTAATCCATGATTATCAACAGGAAAACACTGAGGCTATTGTAATTAAATTTAACACAAATAGGAGATGTTATTGATAAACTTAGTGGTACATGGTGATCACAGTGCAAGTTCCATAAGAGATGGTATTTGGAAACCAACCAATGTGGCAAGTGAATTTTGCCTTTGGCTAAATCTTGAAAATCAATCTCCATTTGGGTTCTTTCTTTCAATGAAATGTATTTTTTAATCTTCCCAATGTGTAAGTAGTAAGATAAGTCAGAAAGTACATTTTCTATGATGGAAGAATAATTATTATCTTTTCAAATATGACAGCAACAGTAATATTGAGAAACATTTCATTTGCTGTTCTTGGTCCTCTTGCAGTTAGTAGGGCCTTGTGACTGGATCTGGACGGTAACATCTGATCTGTGTCATTTTGGGTTGACTTAGTCCTTGCATGATACTACAGTCTGTCTTCCCCTGCTTTAAGGAAATAATAGTATTCTCAGTAAATGGTACTAGGTCAATTGAATTTACATGTAAAAACAACTTAATCTTGCCCTTTACCTCAGATATACACAAAAATTAATCTAAGGTAAATGGAAGATTGAAACATGAAAAACCAAACAATATTTCTTGAAGACATCATAGAATAGTTTTCAAATATTTGGTTAGGCAATATTTTTTCTTTTTTTTAAAATGAGACACATGAGACACCAACTATAAATGAATAGGTTGAGAAATTAGATTTTATTAAAATTAAAAACATGTTTATTAAAGATATTTCATGAATGGGAGTGGAAAAAGGTATTTGTAATATATGTAACCACTGAAGGATCTACATATAGATTATATATCTTAAAAACTCCTGCAAATCAGTAAGAGAAAGGAGATAACCCAATAAAACAAAAGGGAGGGAGTAAAAGTCTTGAACAGGCACTGAAAATGAGAATATACAAATGGCTGATAAAGACACTAAAGAGTGCTCAACATTATTATTCATTAGGAAAATGATAATTAAAAGCACAGTGATATACTATCACTTACCCATTGATATGGCTGTTGAAATTTTTAAAAGCTGATAACTCCAAGAATTGGAAAGGACCATAGAACTACAAGAACTCTCAAACATTGCCACTGGGGGGCATAAATTGGTACAATTAGTATGGAAAATTGTTTCATAGTATCCACTAAAACTAAAATTACTCATTCCCTATGGTCCAGCAATTCTCCTTCTAGGTAAACACTCAGAAGAAGTGTATACATTTGTATATCAAAACATGTGTACCAGATGTTCATAATAGTGGTATTTTTAAAACCTCAAAAGGAAACCACCTAACTGCTCATCAACAATAAAACAAAAAAGGAAATGGAGGAGATTCACAAAATGGATTACTATACAGCAATAAAAATGAACCAACTTTGCTACATACAACAACACAACGTCTTACAAATATAATGTTGAGCAAAAAATGCCAGGCACAAAATGATACCTATTACATGACTTTTAAAAATGTAAGTTTGATCATGGGTCAGCAAAGAGCAATCTCAAGAGTTTGATCTCTTCTGTTGCCATTTGGATGCCCTTGATTTGCTTCTCTTGTCTGATTGCTCTGGCCAGGTCTTCCAGCACTACGTTGAATAGAAGTGCTGATAGAGGGCAACCTTGTCTCATTCCAGTTCTCAGCAGCAATGTTTTCAGTTTTTCCCCATTCAGTATGATGTTGGCTGTGAGTTTGCTGTATATAGCTTTTATCATTTTTAGGTAAGTCCTGTCTATGCCTATTTTGTTAAGCGCTCTTTGCTGACAATATGATCTTATATCTAGAAAACCCCAAAGATTCTGCCAAGAGACTACTGGAATTGATAAATAAGTTCAGCAAAGTCTCAGGTTACAAAATCAATGTACACAAATCAGTAGCATTCATATACACCAACAGCAAACTGAGAACCAAATCAAATAATCAATACCTTTCACAATACCAATAATGAAAATAAAATACTTGGGAATAAATTTAACTAAGGAGGTGAAAGACCTCTACAGGGAGAACTAAAATACACTGAGGAAGGAAATAGCAGAGGACGTCAACAGTTGGAAAACATACCATGCTCATGGATTGGCAGAATCAACATCGTTAAAATGTCTATACTAGCCAAAGTGATCTACATATTCTATGTAATCCCTATTAAAATACCAACATCATTTTTCGCAGATCTGGAAAAAATATTCTACACTTCATATGGAACCAAAGAAGACCCCGTATAGCTAAAGCAACCTTAAGCAAAAAGAAAAAATGGGGAGGGGGGAGGAGGGGATGGGTAAATCCACACCTAATGGATGCAGCGCGCACTGTCTAGGGGATGGGCATGCTTGTCAGTGTGCAGTGGCAACTTATGTAACCAAAGTGTTTGTACTCCCATAATACTCTGAAATAAATAATAAATAAAATTTAAAAATATATATAAATTTGATTTCTATGAAGTCCAAAAATGGACAAAACTAGTTTATAATAAGAATCAAAATTGAATTTTCCTTTAGTGAGATAAAGGACTGAAGAGATTTATGCAGAGGGAGTTTCTGGTAATGTTTTCTTTTCTTGCTGTGGTAACACAGATGGGTGCATTTATTTAAGCTTCATTGAGCTGTATATTTAAGATTTCTGCACTTTAAGGTATATATATTATATTGCTCTAAAATTCAACACTAATTCTCCAAACAACTTATTAAATAAAGCTATTTTGATAATTATGCTAGAAACATACAATCACCAGTCAGTATAATCTGGGCAAAATAATTATTTTTCAGGTTGTAGAGAACAAAACTAGGCTAAAATCATTCTAGATATTTTTTCCTTTTTGTTATTTCTTTTTGGTTTAACCAAATGATATCTTCCCCCTTGGTGGCCTTGACATCTCCTTGACTACCCTAATTCAGCATTGGCTACTTGTCTGGCATTTGTGGGTACTTTAATTTTGTAATCTCAACAGCTTAGTCCCAAACAAGCCAGCATATCAGGATACTTAATTGGCAGGAGCATAAAAGTATCTTCAGAAGACCAGTTGATAAAATGTGAAATCTCTGTTTGCCTACCTTTTTTGTTTGCATAAAGCTAAATGGAAGTGATTTCAGCAAAATATGAGATGTCCCATATTCTCAGGCTTTTAATTGAGTTCCAGAGTTGGAAGTAGCTGGGGAAAACTAAAAATTTCTTTGCGAAGTTTAAGCCCCTAAGTATCCAATGAAAAATTAGCATAGTGGAGGAGAGCCAAAGACCAAAGATAATATCTACTGCACTGTGAAAGGCCTGTTCTATGCAGCAAAAATAAAACAAAGCACTTTGATTGGCAGTGCTTATGATAGCCAAGTCTTTTCAGGCAGATGCTGAGATAGGACAACAGATAACGGCTCAGGAAAACTGAGAACAGAGATCATCAGCAACTGTTCTTATTTCCACCTGCATCAAAATAGTGATAAATGTAAGTAAATTACAAAATTCCATATGAAATACAGTTAGTTTTATGCTTGACAATAGTCATATTTTTTTTGCTCATTGGTTCAACAGAGGTTTATTAAACAGCTTTTTGATCGCAGGGATTAGCTGAGGATACAGTATCCACATGACATGGACCCTTACTCCAAGGGCTCACTACCAAGTGACAGGAGAAAGAAACTGGATGGATTACATTATAATGTAATGAAAAGAAATAGAAAACTAGAGTTCTTCCACCAGGAGAATGTAAACCCCAACCCCAAGCTCATGCCAAACTCCTCTTCAGGCCTTGATCGTCCATGACTTCTCTGTTTGAACTTCAGAACTTTGCACATTTTGGTTTTCATTCTAGGCAAGAGCTCATGAGTCCCCTAGCTCTACTGTGTATGCCCAGATCTCAGCCCAAGGCCATCCCTGATCCCTTGTTCCCTACAGGCCAAAATTTCAGTTTTCTGACCCTCTGCTGTGCTCAACTAAGCTTCCTTTTTTGTGATATTGCACTTATCCTTTAGCCTTTTCTAGCCCTACTACATTATAAATTCCTTAGGGATAAAGGCCGTTCTGTCTCATTCAATGTGAAAACCCAGCTTCTGACTCTCTAATAGTTGCTGAGTAAATGATGAATGAGCCATAGTCTGGGAAGCCTAAGGGACAGGATGACTCAGCTGGTTGGAGGAACCACAGAAAGCTTGGGAAGGAACAGAGTTTGTAGTGCTGTAGTTCGTGACATTGCTCTTAATTATTTAAGTGACAATTTTCTTATATAGACTCTTTGTCCTAGACAGTATGTAAATGGAGTATGAAAGAATACTGTCCTCTTCTAAATTACCATCTCCTGGGGCTTTGTCTCCCACCCCCACCTCCCAAATGCACTTGTGCTCATATATGTTTGTATATAATTTTTACGATAAGCCTGTTGAAGCTCATTAGAGACTTTGGCTCAAAAAACCTGATATTCAGAAGCTTTTGCTTCCTCATTTTTGGTATGCCCAACCCATAGCTTGTGGGGGCACTACATTCAGCTTAACTAACAATATTCGTAGATAACGCTTATTGTGCACCCAGCACGTTGTTTCATTTAATCATGATAACCAACTTATCGTGAGATAGACCCACTCCTCTTCCCAGTATATAGATAAGGACACTGCACTAGACAGGTTAAGTAATTTGTCAAAAGCCTCACAGCTTATAAGGAGTGGAGCTGAAATTCAAAGCCAGGCAGTCTGGCTCTTGGGTCCCTGCTCACATCCAATCCTCTATACAGACAGTCCAGAATTTTGGCACATTTCATTCTCTCGGTGTCTTACTAGGAAGTGAGTATGGTTATATCCATCTTATAGTCAAAGAAACTTAGCCTTAGCAAGGTAAAATTACTTGTTTTAGGTTACTTGCATATTGGTTTGTGTTAGGAAATTTGATATGAACTCAGGTGGATCTTCCTACAACAACCATGGCCTTTACAAACTTCAAAGCAGCTAGCAGGTAGTAGGTACTCATCTCTGAAAAGAAAGATGAGAAAAGACAAAATTAGGATAGATTGAGCCAGTATATTTTAAGATGTTTGGTTTTAGTGTTTCAGGTTGAGACCTGGAATTAAAAAACTCTTTAATGTACGTACTTGTTTGCCTGTGCAGGAAGAGGGAACAGGAAAGGCATGAGTGGGCAAAGAGCTATGCTATTGCAAACTGAGAGTTGTGAAAAGCATAATTAATGATGTCTCATTTTATATTATTTTGGATATGGGCTTAGGAAGACAGTATTTTCAGGGTTATATAGACTCAGACTCAACTGTCTATGCCATGGTCAAGCATAAGTATACACACACAATATGTATGCATTTACATTTAAATTTTGAAAAGTGGTTATTTTTCAGTTTGGATTCTTTGGTTAATGAAAAATTATAAATGCACATGTTCTTGGTTTTAATATTTAATATTAATTTAATATTTAATTTTTAAAGCACAGATCACTCCCACTTTGGGACTTTATATGTGTATTTCCCTCAATCTTGACCAGTCTTTCTTCAGATCTTCACATAGCCACCTCCTTCTCATCTCTTTGGTGTGTACAAAAATCACCTTCTCTAGTGGTTTCCTAATCACACCTGTCCTAAATAGCACATACCTTTCTACCAAGCTCCAACCCTAGACCCTATAACTCTTTATCTTTTATTTTGTTAAATTTCCAGCACTTTTCACTATATGGAATGATGTTAAGTGTTTGTTGTTTCTCTCCTATACTAGAACGTATCCCTGTAAGGGGCAGAGACATTTTCCGTCTTAACTCAAATGTTTAGCACATAGTGAGGTCCAACCATAAGTATGAGTTGAACTAGCATCTGAATGGATGATGACTCTATACATATGATGCAAAACAAGTAACAATTTAAAAATCACTTAACTGACTTAGGAACACTTTTTTTTCCACTTGGGCTGTTGTTGGTTTTAATTGTCTGAAGTTATACATAGTAGATAAAGTGGCCCAGAAAAGTTCTAGGTGATGATGGGAACAGAAAAGGATTCAAAATGTGTTCTACTGCATTTGTAAGTAGAAAAAAAATGCGTGGTTAATTAAGACTTGCTATCTGTCATTTTATGGATATATCTATGTATGGAACTATTTTTCTCCAGTATACATAGCTGAAAATACCAGTAATGAAATATTTTACTGTCATTCTTATTCCAAAAGCCGAGTTATATTGAGGGTAGCCATTAGAATTACTATGGGACATATTGAATATTCAATTCTTTTTGGATAAAAAGGTGTCATAAGATCTGTTGACAACCAACAGTGAAAACCTAAGGATGATTTCACTAACTGAGACCTGATAGCATATGATGCATAAACTAAGACATCAAAGACTTTTTAAAATACCTATGAATTTCTTGAAAGAAGTAACTGCCTATTAGGCTTAAGAACACATGTTGAAATTTGTTTTTAATTACTGAAAAGTCATTTCTCTTATTTCTTGCTCAAGTAAATAGGAAGAAAAGTATCACTGTCTCTCTCACATACTCACACACACACACACACACACACTCTTATGAATGATGTCAAATTAAAAGGGAGAAAACAAGTATGAGAGGACTGTGGTGGGAACTCTTTGCTTCCCAGAACACTAACAAAACTCATTAGCTCCCTATCATCCCCTCCCCCAAAAAAAACTCCTATTGGAATTTTTTCATGATAGGATATTAGAGTATGTTACTTTCCGTTTCCCTTAAATGTACAACGCGCTATTTTCTCTAGTTTCGTAGTTCACGAGCTTCCCAGTAGATGGCACCATTGTGACTCACAATGTTGCTCCATCTTGTAAGGAAGTATTATGAATACTTTCAATTTCAAAGCATTTGTAAATAGTGCACTATAGTAACACTTGCAGTGTTGCCTTAGAAAACAAATACTCCTACAATATCTAGAGAATAAGTCAACTGTTGAAAGCCAGTAAATGTCACAACAAACCTCACAATTTGTGTTTGTGTGAATATTTCATAGCTAATGATTTTTATAATTTTAAATTTAAGTTATTTTAATTATTTTAATAAAGAATGTGTATACACACAAATATGTATGTGTATATATCTACAGATATATATATATATATTATATATATATAATTATTTATATTTTTATATATATATATATAATTATTTACTTACTACTCTTACTGATTCTTACTACCTGGATTAATTTTGATAAGCCACTCAGAGAAACTGAAAATCCTGTGGGCTTCTCCAGTTGTTCCTGTGAGAAAGGAGTATAGGGACAGTGATTCCAGATCTAGAATGCACTGGACACCAACCCCAGATTTTCTCCTGCATTACCTAAAGCAAATTATATAAACTCTCTGACACTCAATTTTCCTATCTTTAAAATGGCACGTACCTGGCAGTGTTGCCATAAAGGATAAGGATTAAACAAGATGTATATGTGTGTGTGTGTGTGTGTGGTGTAGTGTACAAATACATACACACCGTGCCTGTTATAGGGTAGCAGTTCAAAAATGTTGGCTGTGCTACTATTCTCAATACTACTTGTATTAAAACTCAAGTGTTAAAAACAGGAGATTTATTATGGCATGTTTTATGACCTTCACACAGTTTTATACATCTTAAAATAAGTCCGAGCTTTCCAAGATTGCCTCAGGCCTACGTCTACCTTTTCTTTGATTTTAGTCCTGGAAAACTTCATAGCTTTAAAATATCTCAGTATAACACATAAACATGGCTCATGAGGGTTCTGTGTAGCTGTCTGTAGGGGTTCTTGGAAGAATAGGGCTAGACCAGGCATTTCAAATGGTAGATTCCAACAATAAATGATGACTACTACTTCTATTATCCAAATTGTTCCCTTTTCATCCTTCTCCATTAGACTCACAGTTCATTGCACTGTCTTCCTAAATAACCACCCAATGCATAATCCTACTTTTCCCACATTCATGCATACAGTTTTAGCAATAAGTTTTGGTAAGGGTGTTCTCTGTCCCAGTACTTTAACTATGAGTCCATGACTGGACCAAATTCTAACTTGGCTTCCTAGGGTTAAGGCAAACTTTTACATCTCAGGAGCCTTTGGGAACCACCCTGCACTTATGGAAGCACTTGCTGTGTTTTCTCCTCCAAGCGAGTAATCTTTCATTATTAATTCATGCAAGAAATATTGATGCAACACTTTGTATGCCAGTTACTGTGCCAGGCACTATGTCATGCCTTCATGGTCCTTTGACTCTGCCTAAAAATACTACCCATTATTTATTGAACAAATACTCAGTGTCAAGTGTTTTACACACTGTCTAATTTTATCCTTGTAGAACCCTATGAACTAGGGATATAGATTACAGATGTGGAAACTAAGATACAGTGGGTAGGAAATTTACAAAAAAAGAAACGAAAGGAAGGAGGGAGGGAGGGAAGGAAGAAATTCACATGTTGAAATCCTAACCCCCAATGTGATGGTATTTAGAAGCGGGGCACTTGGTGCCATCAGTGCCTGTTTAAGAAGAGACACCAGAGAACTTGTTCTTGCTCTCTTTCTCCCTGCTGTGTGAGTACACAGAGAGAAGGTGGCTGTCTGCAAGCTGGGAAGAGAGCCCTCGCCAGAAATAGACTATGCTGGCATCCTGATTTTGGACTTCTCAGTCTCCACAAATGTGAGGGATTAAATTTCTGTTGTTTAAGCAGTCAAGTCTGTGGTATTTTATGATGACATCCTGAGATGTCTAAGACACCGTTTTTGCCTTACTGAAAATGGTGCCTTGAACTGGAATAGAGGGAATTAGAAGAAAAGTTAATCAGCAGTGCCATAAATTTAGCCCAGATATTAAAATGGAGATAACGTTCAGTTTGCTAAATTTGATAAAGATTCTGATGAATACCGTTACTAAAAAATACTCATCAGACTTTTGCCTTTTCCAAGACAGCAGAGCTTGCAAATCCAAAGTACATTTGAAAGTGACTTTAGTCTGATCTTTACATGTTGCTTAGAATTCCCAGTCTTGCTGGAGGAACATTTTGTAGTAACATTTAGAATATAAACATTTTATTTTTTGCCTGCAGTGAAGAGAGCTGATTCATGATGAGTTCCTCTGTCCCTCCTTCACCATATGTCTCTTCCTCATTGCTGATTTCCTGTTGACATTAAAAGGAGCAACACATTTGAAGGAGCTAGAAGGAGAGCTTTAAATTTAATGATGAACTTTTTTTAAAAGCAAAGATCAGATTTTCCTATAAAGCCATTTAAAATGCATTGTCAGTCATTTCTTCCATATTTTATAGAAACTTGTGTTGGAAGCATCAATATTCCCTTCTCCTCAGCCACCAGATTTTTAAGAAAGATATCATAAATAGATTTATTTTTTGCAGTGTAATGGGAGGAGGGGGATCTTGTGGGAAGCTGGTAAGACGTGATTCAGGAACACAGCCTGTGAAATCCAGCTCTGGTGTCAAGAGACCGTAAGCATTTCAGAGGTCATTTCTTGGCTCTTTTTTGTTCTTCCTTGATTCTATTTCATACCTTTTAATACATTTTGAATTATCTCAGTGAGATGACTCAAATTTATATGTCAATATATCTATATCACAAAATATTACAAATGGGATGCCTTACCAGCATGAATTATAGATAATCTGCTATTAAAAAAAAACCCAAATATTTTCTTATTTGTCTTTTAGTAGAGAGGTCAACATAAGATCAAAATTAATCTGGGCATGAATTAACATGGCTTGGATACTTAACATGAACATAGCCCCTCATCTCTCTTTGCCTATTTTGGGAAAAGGAATACATGTTAAAGTGAAAATTAGTAGAGGAACTTATTAGTAATACATTTTTACTCTGTTTCATACACAAGACTATGATTAATAGTTTTAACCATAGGAAATTGGCAATATTTGATCATTTCGACCTACAGAAAAACCTTGGCAATTTCAAATGGTTCAATCTAATAGTATGGCACTATTTTTAAAGTAATTGTTTATTCTATCATTGGGCTGTTTGAATTTTGATATACAGCACTTATCCTCAGCTTCAGGCTTTTTGTTCTAAAAAGTCCAATTATAGGAGAAAGTATAATTGAAGACTCTAAGATCATATGGGAGAAATTTGGTAAGGAAGATTGCTGTTTACTGGGAGCCAATGAAAGTCCTATTCAGTAAAAAACATTTTGAGCAATGCCAATATTGATGACATTTTTGTATCTCAAATTAGCAATAATGGGTCTTAACCATCAATTTCTATGTAGTATCCTCATTGATCAGACAATTTGGAGATCCCGTCCCTTTAATTCTCCTCTCCCATACTGATAGGAAAGAATTTGTTTTATTGCAAATAATATACATAAAGGTCAGTGTTTAGTTTTTCATTTCTTGTGTGCTAGGCAGTGTTCTAAACACTAGGGTCATCGATATGGACAGATCAGACAGGGTCCCTGCTCCCAGGAAACTTGCAGGAAAACAGATGAATATATAAATTAGATGGCTCCAGTGTAATGAGAGGCCGTGGCCAGAAGGCGGCGTAAGAGGCTCTCCCAGACAGGCTGGTCAGGGCAGGCCTCTCTGGGGAGACGCTTGCATAGTGGCCTGAATGACATGGAGACATACTGCCATGGAGGTGCCTTCAACTCTCGGGGATGGGAGGCCACAACAAGGCAGGATTTTTGAGAAACAGAAGGAAGGCCAGGATCCATGAAGGAAAGAAGGTGGAAAATGAGAATGGAGGTAGGACCTTGGAGTCAAGTGGCTGTGCAGGATATTCAATATCTTTCTTATTTTTTTTTCCATTAGGCACTATTAACTTTAGCCATTCTGTTCAACATTATCTGGCGAGGAGCAGGAGGGTTAGATGATATGTGTCTAATCTATTCACCTTGCATTTCTTTTTTTTCCCTTAAGTTTCTTTATGCTTTCTAAGACATCATTACCCAAATCTCTACGGCTGTGCTGTCATCTGGCTTACCCCGTGTACCTTTCATGTTTTCTCCCATAGGAGTGACTCACAGTCGGCATGTCCTAGACCCACATTTTTAGAGTACACTCAAAATCAATTCACATGCAGACATAAAGGGAACCTTTGAGGGGGGGGGGCTTATTTTGTTAAATCCTGGAAAACCAATTTAATTGGGATGAAGGAGGGATATTTAAAAACCGGAAAAAGAGACCTGGGACAATAGAAAGATTTAAATAGATACCCTGAGTGAACATATCTCAAGTGCTCATTCTCTGCATTTTTTGTTTTGGCAACATTCCTGAATATTTACCAAAATAAGGACCCTATAAAAAGGTATTCTATAATTGATGATTTAAGTAAATTATAGTTTATAATTTTAGTGTGACTAAATCAGAATTTGAGAAATACAATGTTTAACATGTTTATACAAATTTGTCGCTTAGAATTTAAATTATATTTCAAGGTGGAAAAAGAGAGCTCTCTTCTGATTACAAATGGATAGGTGATAGAATTCTCACTTGACATGAGAGGTCTGCATTTGATTCTCACAATTTCACATGGGACTTCTCTCTTACAGCCTTAGTACTATGATTGGCATTAAAGCGTCAGACAGTAAATATTTGTTTACTGAATAAATGGATCAAATAGTGAAAATATAACTTATAAACATAATGTAAATATAATATAAATATTATATGTTAAAATTATCTATGTTAGTAAGGAAAATTGTGAGCTTACTCTGTATTTACACCACTAAGTAACACTTATGAGTTCACTTAAATGTTTGCATTTTAAGTATAGCTTTCCTTTGCATGTGTTATCTTAAAGAAATGTAATCTTGGCTCATGATCAACTTGATATACCACTTGTATGGTTAAAGAATCTATTGGAAATATGTTTATTGGTTTAGTTTTTAGATTGATTTTTCATGCAAAGGTAATATTTTGTATTGCTTCATAGAATTAGTAAATTAAATGCGTAAATGAAACCATTTGTTCATGGTCAAGTTACGCAGAGTTGTCATAGAAGTAAGATGCATAGGACTAATGTTTTTATTGGCACGCTTTTCCATCGACTACCGCCACTTTCCAGGACTGTTAAATTGAATCAAGAGAGTACAAACTAGCCATAAAACACTTTTATCTGCTTATCAATTTCAAAACACCTTAACTTCATGAAAATGACAAAGTCTCATTGTTCTCTGACAGGTCTTCCTTCTGAATTAAATTACTTACTCATCGTAATATCTACGGAATTCCTGAATAAAATTCTAGTAGAAAAAAACTTTGAAATGTAATTTGAGAAAATAAGTCATGAAGTTAAAAGGATTCAGAAACCCCATGAAATTTTTTATAGCTTCAAAAATACCAGCCATATTATAGCATCTTATATAATAAAACTTCACATGTATAGGTTTTTCTCAAATATTGTAGTAGCCATTTATTCACACACAGAGCTGAAAAGTTTAATTACTATCCACCTTTAAATTATATATTATAAACTGATATTTTAAAGTCATTAATGGAATGCTTTACATGAAGATCTTTACACTTTATTATTGCAGACTCATGCAGTGGGTTTCAATGTTTAAAATATCCAAATAATTAAATAATAATGTATAATATTTTATTGAAGTATTCTCTTTCACATATCTTTTTATATTTATTAGCTAAATTTATTAAAATATTTAGATTTAACAATCAAAATACAGAAACTTAACATGATTCTGTAGAACTCTGTTTTCTATTTGAATTTGTTTTAATGCAAAATGTGCCACTCAGAAACATTTGAAGTTAATGTGCATATCTCCTTTCAGGGCATTTATACATTTTTATAAATAGTCACAGAGCTTTGTTAAGATTTTGTGAGTTACATTCCTGTTTTCAGAGATTTACCAGGTGTTCATTACCTTTTGCTTTTCATCTCTAGATATCCCTTAGTGGTTATTTCTATATCCATCAATCCACATTTGCTCCAGTTCTATAATAATTCAGATATTAAAAGTAACAGCGAATGAGACTTTACTAATGTCAGATTTGCAAGTCCAAATAAATTATGTTTACATATTTCCTTTTGTTTACATATTTATTCTAAGTACTTTAGTCAATTGGTAAGGCATAATTTGCCTCAGAAAAACCCTTATCTTTTCCCCAAAAGATTGTGTTTGCTTATTTTCCCTGAACTTTCTCTATATTTTAAAGACTATTTGGGGTTTATTATAAGTGCTCCATGAAATTATATTTTAGTTCTTTAAATTCTAGATTGTTTTTGACCTTCAGATGTCGAGCACTTGGGCAAACTTTATGTTTTTAATAAATGACTTTTCTTTTTATAAAAAATATTTTTTTATTTTGTCACCAAGTTTTATGCTTTGTTCTTTTTTTATATTTTTGTAGAGTTTTTGTTATTGTTTTGTTTAAGGTTTTCTATTATCATTTTTTTTTAAAGCTGCGGTCCATTTCTTCTGAGCTTTCAACAAGTTGTGTTTTTTTTTAAATACCTTCCAAGCTTCTGATGGCTATTATTTATATAAATGAAATAGTCTCAGGAAAAAAATTTATAAATGTGTGCATGGTGTCTATCTACTTTACAGAACAAGGACCCCGTTTAAATAAATGACATATTGATTAGATACAATTATAACTTGTCAGAAATTATTTTATAAAGATTTTTTTTTCTAAATCTTCCTATCCATAAATCAGTTTGTGAGAAAAAAAAAACACCCTCAACAAATATAAATTCCAAAGGAGTTCTATTTTAAGTTCCTAGGAAGTGCTTTAGAGTCTTTTGAAAATCAGAAAAGATTTTAGATTTTATATGGATACTTTATGTTAGAAATTGGCACGTAGCTGAACGCTTAAAGTAGTAGATAGAGAAAGCTCAATCTGGCTTTATTTCCAGCTTCATTGAACTGTTTGCAATCTCCAGCCAGATTCACACTTTTATTTATGTCCCTTGCTCTCTGCCTACCACTGCCTCCTACCCCAATCCTTTGACCACGTGTTTCTCAAGACTCTTCTGTAATATCCCTGACCCCTCAAAGTAGGCTTTGCTGTGAGCTTGGAAGCGTCTCTGGAAACCAGTGTTTTGCCCATCAGACTATTGTGTAAATGAGTGTTATTTTGCTCAGTGCTCCCTTCTAAACTATGAGCTTCTCGAGGGCAGGGACGCTGCCTTCTTCATCATAGCATCCTCAGTGCGCAGTGTGGTACAACCCATGTCAGCTGTCTGTGGCTCCGCCAACACACACGTTGAGTGAAGGAGCCCCAAGCTTTAAGTGTGGAGGTGGTAGGGAAAGAAAGGATATTACCGGGACTGTTGGCAGATGAGCACAGAGTTGACTAAAACCTTCACAGTGTAGGAAGCAAAATACAAGGGGAAGATTTGTAGAAAGATATATACAAAGACAAACTCAAAGATAGTAAAGGAATAAATGCGGAGCCTAGAAAATCAGATTCTTCAGAAAATAGGGACTTTAGTATAAGGGAAGATGGTAGGAGAAAAATAGTTTTGCAAAATAATCATATTTCACTTGATTTGGTGGTGTGTTACCCAATCAGAGATGACCTGGAAATGTTTGCCGTGTAATGTGGTATTAATGGGAAAGACTCCAGAATTTGACAGGTAGGGTCATTGGTATGCTGGTGATAGCTAAAATTGTAAAGAACAGATAAAGAGAGTAGCTTTAGGTTTTGGATATTTATTGAAAAGGAAAAGAGAAAGTGGGAGAGCCTTAAACTGTAACTTAAAAGAGCTGGATTCTAGAAAGCAGGAAATGAGACTTGGTTGAAAACCCACAGATGCAGAATAAGAAGATTACCTGATGTTTGATAATAATGATAATGTTGATAAAAAGGGTAAATAGTGCATGATATGGGCCAGGCTTTTATTATTTAATTTAAACCTCAACACAACCATCTGGGGAAGATTTCATTGTTTTCCCCAGAGAAATCAGCAGTGACGGACGGGTAATGCGCCCACGGTCTCAGAACTATTAAATTTTGGAGTCAGAATGGAGTCCAGGTAGAGGCTCTCTGGAGTCTGAAAATCACCCACCACCCTCTAGTCTAAGCTTTAACCAAACACTACACAACATTTGTGGTATAGCTGTCCTGAGCTTAAGAAATGTACTTATTTTATCTCATTTGATCCTTAGAAAATCTGCAAGATAAGCAGAAAAGGTGTTACCATCCTAAAGGCAAAGAAACAGGCTTAAAGGAAACTGAGAGATTTTCCCTGAGTATCCACAGCCTATAATAACCCGGCCTGAACCAACAGCTTTTAGTTCTAATAATGTGGCAGGTTCCACTAAATAGTGCTACCTCCATAGAGAATGTTCCTTTAGGAAAAGAATATTAACATCAGTATTTAAGTGTATGTGTGTCTGTTCATGCATACATACATGTGCTGGAGCCTATTAGGCCCCGTTTTATCACTTTCAAAGGTTATAGGAAAAATTATATTCCTACATAATGAGTCTGTACATCAAGAGAAGCAAAAGGTATTTTGTGAAAAGTTTTATTATGGATCCTGAATGTTGAAAGCCTATGGCTGCATTTAAAAACCTCTCTACATGAGGTGTTCATGAGTGTCGTATTTTGTGTGCAAAGTTAGTTAATAACAGCTGCAGGCCAGTGATACCGTAGGGACTCTCCTTTTCTTCCAGTATCGCTGGTGTCTTTGAACAAGTGAAACAAAGTGAAGCCACACGGGAGACCTATGAGTTTGCATTCTTCCTTTTTAAGTGAAGTCTTTTAACAATGGATAATAGTCACAACTGGTAATAGTCTCTAAAAATTTACCAGTAATGATTAGGTGCTATCAACACATTATTACTTTTTCTCCAACCCCTTTTTTCCCCCTCAACCATATATAGAATGCTATTGAAAATAATTTCCCCTAACCAACTGTTCTCTAGCACTTTTAGCCATGTCTCCATTCATTTCTAAGGCTTCTGATCTAAATCACTAACTTGGAGGGGTTGAAGAAGAGGAAGCAGCGTAGGAGGATTTTGCGTCGCTGCTCCAGGGTCCGTGCTGTGCTGATGACCTTTCACTTACCTCGTCCACTCGACAGCCCTGCAAAGTCACTGTTTTTACATCCATTTATACCAAAGAGGAAACTGAGGCTAGAAAAATGAAATAACTTGTGTAAAGCCTCACAGGGAGTAAGGGAACTAGATTTAAACCCATGTTTGACTCTTAATGTCATGCCTTTGATCTCTGTAGTTAGAGGCTCTTGGATTCAAATTCATTTTTCATATGTATTTTTAGAGTCCCTATTGTGAAATGGAACGCTAATTAATACTTTGTGAAACACACACACACATATACACACACAGAATATTGTACATAAATATACAGAATAATGTAAAGTAAATGCCTGCATACCCGCCACTCAGGGCAAGAGGATCCCTGCCGTCTTGCCACATGGGTCTTGCGATGTCTTTTCTGGTCATACCCACCTCTTGCCTACCTAGAGGAAAATACTATTTTGATTCATGGGAATCACTTATTTGCTTCTTTTTTCCCCTTAAAACATGTTTTTATAGTAAGTTTTTTGTTATTGTTAACTGAGAAAACTTAGTTGTATTCATGTGAGGGGAACTGATGTTCACTAGGAAGGTGTGCAGGGATATGTTTATTATATATTGTTGGCTGTTCTCACATTAAAAATCACAGGTCTTAAAATTTGAACTCAGAAGACCATTTCTAGGCCTTTGAGTGCCCCTAAGTGGCCATAACAGAGAATACAGGATTTTACAACTCTTGAACTATCTCTCCTTCCATCTATTTAATAACAGCTAGACTTTCAGTGGGTTCCTGGCTTAGCTTCTACAACATTCTGCATCCTTTTTTTCCATTAAACAAGGGCTCCTAGGATTTTAATTTGACTTTGCTAACAGAAGGGCATTTGTGTGGTATTAATTTTGCACGGGAAATTGCTGACAAGTTAAAGTGGCATCTGTCCCACTCCCCAATGGACTCCACTTGAACCCTTGTCACTGCAGTTGCCCATATCAATTGGGGGTTCGGTGGGGCTGTGGCCTGAGAGTTGCTGGTCAGTGAATCTGTGTTGTTTTTCCTTCGTGTTCACGGAGCTTTGCGTCTAAGTCCATTTGCTATAGTTTTGTTATGAGCTGTCAGGTCCTCTATGGCACAGATGGACGTTTTGAGTTTTATTTTCTCTTTTGAAGGTACTTTGTGGGGGTCAGGCTGTTTCTGAACACATGCAGTTTGTGTACATGTACCGGGTATGCAGAGATGCTGTTAGCAGTGGAAAGAAAGTAATTTAATATCACTGTTAAGACTCATTCTTGGTGGGAGTTTATTGGTTCCTCTGCTTGTTTCATAATCAAGGCAGAAATTCTTTTTCCCTGTGTTTCCGTGGAGTCTTGTGTGTGGTCCTAATTTTTCTAAATGTTGAAAGAGTAGATTCTAATTTAAACTGTTACCCAATATTTTGAAAGACACAGTCTTTTTAATGGAAAATTTAGTTCATTCACATATTCAACAAATATTTATGGAGGGGCCTATTATATGTCAATGTTATTGGCATAAATAAGACAAAAATGTTCCTATTTTCATGGCACTTATGTTTGGTAGTGAAGAACCTAGAAGTAGTCACGACACACATGGGTACATTTTTTCTTTTTTTTTTCACATTAAAATAAACTTTTATTCATCAAAAAGAATAAAAATACCAATCACAAATGGGCAGAAAATAATTGTAACACATATAACCTATATCTAAGGGAAAAAAACAGAAAAATGGGCAAAGAACAGAAATTTCACGGAAGAGGAAATGCAAATGATGCATAAACATATGAAAAATGCTCAATTCATTAGTAATCAAGGTAATGCAAATTACCATAAATAGAAACTATTTCAAACCTGTAAGATTAAAAAACATTAGAAAGTTTATCAGACTTTTGGTGAGGATGTAGTAAAGGGAACTTTCATATATTACTCTAGAAAACAATTTGGATTATCTAGTAAAGTTGAAAATATGTGTACCCTATGATCCAGGAATGGGTGCATCAGTAGATGTACAAACTTGTTCCTAGAAGCATTATTCATAAAAGCAAGAAACTAGAAGCAACCCAAATGTCCAATGATAGGAGAATGAAAATTTTTTGTACATTCATATAATGGAGTGTAATACAGCGATGGATATGAAGTATAGTTAAACTAATCTACAAAACAAATTTTGAGAAAAGCAAATCCCAGTAGAATACAGATGAAATGATTCCATTTATAAGTTTCAAAACTAGACAAAACTAAACAATATATTGTTTGGGATACATTCATATGTGCTAAAATTAAAAGCATGGAATCATTAACATGAAATTCTATATGGCGTTCACTTCTGTAAGGGAAGAAGGGTACGCAATTAGGGGAGGGCGTATGGGGCTTCATAGGTATTGGTGATTTTCTGTTTCTAAAACTGGGCAGTGGGTACAGGGTTCTTTTATTATTAGTCATTGACATATTCGTATATATTCCATACATTCTTTTGTATTTAAGATATATTTCACAATTAAAAATTTTTAAAAAGTTAGTTGAATACAAATGTATAATGTTATAGTTATCTCTGCAAAAGTGAACTTTATTGGTTTTGGTTCTTCAGTTCAGTTAGGATAATTTTGAATCTTGCTTCTGCCCTCTATTTTATCCATGGTTTCCTTTGTTACTCTGTGCCACACATGGATACATTTTTAAAAAGCAAATGTGATCATTTCAGGTAGCAATAAGTGATATGAAGAAAATAAATAAGATCATGGGATGGAGTGGGAAAAGGGAAGAGCTATTTTAGACTGGAAGGTCAGGGAGGCCTCTGAGGATCGGGCATTTCAGGGGAATCCTAAAGGCAAAGAAGTAATAAAAAAATTGAACTGCATTTGAGACAGAGACCAGAAAATGCAAGATTGCTGTGGCATAAATTTATCTGGTTGTGTCTGAGTAACAGAAGATTAGTAAGTGAAGAAAAGAGTGGTAAGAAGTGAGGTTGGAGGTTTTAGAGGGACCAGGGCCTGTCGGACCTTCGGGCCATGCTTGGATTTTATCTGTGGGCGGTGGACATCAGTGGAGGTTGTTAAAAATCAGTCCACCTTATGTTTTAAATAAATGGGGATAACATACTATATTTTCATTTAGTTCTTTTAAAGAAAAACTAAAATTAAGGGGGAACGTTTATATGAGTTTTTACGATTGTATAGGACATGTGATATTGGCTGTATCATAATAAAGCTGGCACAGACCAAACAGTTGAGGAAGTACAATGTAAGGATTACTGTTTTTAGATTGGCACACATTTTCTCAAAGCTCTTTTTTTTTTCCTTGTGCATTTCACATATTCCTTACTGACATGGACTTTTCACAAGCTAGACCACTGGAGAGATGCATGCTTATGCTCAGCTATGTGGTTTTGGTCCCAATATAATCACTTGGCTATTATGTCCTTGACTTTCTTGAGGGATATCGTATGATGCTGCCATGACATCTACTCTTATATTTATGTAGAAATATTGTTGAGGACATTATGCACTGTTTCATCATGTGGCCTCTCAGGCAGATGTGCTCTCTGCTGCAGTGTCAGGGGAAAAATAATGTGTTTTTCTGGGATAGCTGGTATGTTTTTTAATCTCAAAGACAGGGCATCTTTTCTCTTTGCCAGGAACACAACTAAATTTATAGTTCACCCCTTACTTGGGACAAGGGTTTCTGTGAATGAATGACCCTTAATTTAACCTTCACCACAAGTTATTTATCTATTAATATTTATTTATGCATCCTATTATAGCAAACACATTTCTTCAAACCACCTAGAATCCTTTCCATATCCAATAATAGAATATGAAAATACCATAAAACTTGTTCACCATCCTCCTCCATTGCCATTATATTTAAACTACCGCTAACAAATGTTTTGTACTTTCTTTAGGTCTTTGATTTCCTTAGAGCACAGGCCATGTGTATCCAGGAAGTGATGTATCCTTCCCTTTAACCATAGCTAATACATTGACATCCACAGGCACATCCACACCATCGACACACACACTGACACTCGCTAAGTCTCTCTTGTTCGCCGAGACACTATCCAGGAGAAACCCAACTTTCTGTGTCTTGAACAGACTCTGTTGGTTACTAAAGATGACGGTAGATCGAAAAGCACTTAGTACTTGAACTGTGTTACATGGGTAGTCTTATATTATTATCCAAGGAATTTTCACTTTCCTTTTGTGTGTAACATTTTTCTCAGACCCCAGAAATATGTTAAAGAAAGGATTCTCCTCTAATACACATCATATTTTCTTCAAGATAATTTCTAAAATGACACCTTCTTGTGCTATCAGGGAAAAATTATGCCAGGGGAAGAAACTTTCATTAACATAAAAAAAAGTTGACTTTATACATCAAGAACATAGGTATTCTTTGTAGGCAGAGAAGGGAGGAGCCTAGGAAAATTGGATGCTAGGAAGTTACATCGTGCCTCTATGTTTAAAGCAAATATTTGGGTTTTTTTCTAAGACAGAACAGCCTGCCTGGCAAAAGCAGGAATGGAGGGGCAGAACACATCTTTTATGAAAGTCAGATAAATTTCATGCTCTTTAACATCGGCCCTGACTGCAGGCCTTTCGCTGCAGTCTGGCTCCTTCCCCAGTGGGAACAAAAAAGGAAAAGTGATTAAAGTCCCCTCAGTAATAGTCAGCAGGAGGCAATGGTCTTGGCTTCTATAGAGGCAGAGAGAGAGTGCTTTAACAAGACTTGTGAGAGTTCTTTGAAGAAAAGAAGTTAAGACTCGAAGGGCTGGTAGAGTTCTGTCGTAACATTTCTTCATTTCCTCTACTTCGTATGGCTTCTTTGACTTCTTGGAATAGCGTCACCCTCTTCATAAAGTTCTGTAAAAGGAACGTACGTTGACTCCTAGCTGGGCCAGTCACTGGAGACTACTGTGAAGTAGAGTGTTGGACCTTGTTATAACTTCAAATTGATACAAATGATACTAAATCCATGTGTTTTGTGTTGAACTGGCGTGTGGAACGAGAGAGAGAGAAAGACAGAGAAAGACAGACACACACAGGGAATATGAACGAATGCATGAACACAGGCAAGGATTTTTTCTGTATGGGGGGCCTGGGATTTTGGACAGCCAGAATTGCTTTCGGCTCAGTCCAGTGAACTGACTAGAGCCCCTCACCCCAACCCCCCCAGGACAAAACCACTGGACCTTTCTCCTCTCTCTCTTTAAAAAGGAAAAAAAAAAGTTTGCAATCAGTATTCAGACATTCTTATAACTAATAGGATTAGGGGTGTTACAAAGGGATTTGAACAAGGTAATTTTCTATCTTATCCACAGAGCAAGCAAAATCATTCTGAGAAAAGGCAGACAAAATAGGTCAGAAAATGTGTGGGAAATGAGGTAAGACCTCTCAACGAGGACCACGATCAACTGGAATATTATGAAAGGGCTCCAGGCTTCATTCATTGCTGGAGACTGCCTTTTTTTTTTTTTTACTTGGCCACCAGAGGTGTGAAGAAAAGTGACTTACTTAATTGTTAGAGTTAATGGGTGTTGTTCCTGGACCCTGAGTATTCTGTTGCAAGTGCATAAATGCTGCCTTCAAAGTGTTTTTCACAACATGATATAAAGGTAATGTTTTGGAAAATCTGAAAAGCTCTTATCGGGCATTTTACAAGCTGGAAAAAATTATACAATTAAGAAAACTCTGATTTTCTTGAATAGATTCATTACTTTAATTGCAAAAAAATTATTGCAAACAGAGATGTGAGGGGTGTGTTCTATGTTTAATCGAAGTACTTACTTAAATACTTGTGCTCTAATTTGCACAGTTTTCACTGCAGTAGAATACACTTAAGAAGAGTCGTGAATTAAAACAAATTCACAAAGAGTGTATTTTTTTTCTTTATAGCCAGATTTCTTTCTCCCACCTCTTCCCTACCTTCCTAAAAGCTAGCGTTATCAACTGTACTATTACTATCTGTGAATTAAGGAATGCTTCCAAAGGAAGACTAGAGAAAAATATCTTCAGTGTCTCTGTGTGTATGTGGATGCCCACATACTTTATTTAGTTAGCTTCTGATCTTACAGCAACCACCGGCCAGATCAAAGCCAACAGAACCTGCTAGAAAGCCTTTTGGCCTGGCGTTGGCACTGTGTTGACTTCTGACTGGTAGAGGAAACAGTAGGCATTTCTGCCTAACGAACTATCCAGTGGCTCCACAGAAGTGGATCTTTCATTATCTATCTATAGGTGAAGGAAAGAAGGTTATTAGCTGACAAAAGAAGTTGTTAGACATGGAAAGCAATTAAGCCTCAGAATAACATATTGTTAAAATATGACATGATAATTACCTTAAATAAAGAAGCCTAAATGTGTGTTTTCATGTTCCCAGAGTGTGGTGTGTTTGTATTGCTTTCACCCATTTAAAATACTGGACTGCACTGTGTTAGACACAATACATTGCATATTCTTTTCATGTCACAATAAAATGTCATGTTATTTTTCTTCTGCACAAATATGAAGCTATTTTGTGCCATCATATCCTGAGACCATGGTTTAATTTTAGGATACAACTTGAACTTAACCTCGTAAAAAAGAGAGAGTAATTCAGGGCTGTTTTCTATGGTTGGGCAAGTTACTCTCTGAAACAAGGATACCCAACCAGCCAGTGGATTTTTTTTTTTTTTTTTTGAAACTTAAACAACAGAAATTTATTTTTTCACATTTCTGGAGGCTGGAAGTCTGAGATCAAGGTGTCTTCAGAGTTGGTTTCTTCTGAGGCCTCTCTCCTTGGCTTGTAGAGGGCAGTCATCCCCCTGTCTTCCCCTCTGTAAATGTCAGTGTCCTAATTTCCTCTCCTTGTAAGGATTCCAGTCCTACAGCATCAGTGGGTTTTTAACTCCAGCTCTCCTCTGCTGGCAGAACTGTCTGTGCAATTTATCTGTCACTTATCTGTCTCTTTATAATTTACTCAAAGATGCTCTGTACACTATGGTGGATTTTGAATGATTGGTATTTACCTTTAATCACTGTGAGTGATGCATGTGTTTAGAGGGTAAAGTTCCTTGAATGACTAATTCTGACCCCAAATCATTTTAGTAATAGATGGCTTCTGAAAAAGTTCTCTTAGGCTTCACTTAGTAAAGACTCAGGACATCAAATACTTATCTAAAATTTAAATTGAATTAAAAGAGTCTAGACTCTCTTGCGGGTAAGGCTCCTATGTTTTGGACTTGGAGAAATAACAATATAAATAACAGGGTTCCTAATCTCCAGGTGATGGCCATCTGGAGAAGGAAGATATTGGCCCTAAAGAGAATGACACGCAGGGAATGGGAAGAAGCAGAACTGGGAAATGAGGAGGATGGCTCTTGTAGGAGGTGGTATTTCAGGATAATTGCACTTCGCCATTGAAAGAAGAAAAGAGACTTGCCTGCAGAGGTGGATGGGTAGGAGCCTTAGAAAATGTTGCAGGATGGTGGAGGGTTGGGAGGCATGTTCAGTAAATGACTGGATTGGATTGCTGTATGGAAACTGGCAGGGTATCAGTGGCAAAGTAGATAGATGCTTTGATTGAGGGCTGAGGAGCAGAGACTTAAAGGAATGAACTGGAGCTAGAAATTCTGTCTAGGAAGCTAATATTATAGTCCAGGGGAAAAATGATAAGGCCTGACCAAGAGCAGTGGTGGTAGAAATGGAAAGAAGTACAGAAGCAAAGTAAATGTCAAAATCATCTAAATTCTAAAGATTGAGAACATATGGCATATACAATTGTCTTCCACATGTTTACTTACCACTGTACAGTGAACGTAGCTGTTTTTTTAAAGTTTTATTTTGTTTTTAATTGACAAATAATAATAATTGTACATATTTATAGGGTACAGTGTAATGTTTCAATAGATGCATACATTGAGCAATGATCAAATCAGGGTAATTAGCATATCCATTACCTCAAACACTTGTCATTTCTTTGTGGTGAAAACATTCAAAATCCTCTCTTCTAGCTATTTTGAAGTATACAATACATTATTTTTAAATTATAGTCACTCTACTGTGCAATATAACACCAGAACTTATTCCTTCTATCTAAATGCAATTTTAATACCTATTGGCCAACCTCCCCCTTGCTCCGCTCACTTTTTCCAGCCTCTGGTAACCACTATTCTACTTTCCACTTCTGTGAAATCAACTTTTGTAGATTGCACATATGAGTGAGATCATGTAGTATTTGTACTTCTGTGCTTAGCTTATTTTACTTGGCATGTTCTCTAAGTTCATCCATGTTGTGGCAAATGACAGGATTTCATTCTCTTTTTATTGCTGAATACTATTCCATTGTGTATATATACTGTGTTTTAAAAAATCCATTCATTCATTAATGGACACTTAAGTTTATTCTTGGCTGTTGTGAATAGTGCAGCAATAAGAGTCACTAATTGGCTGGGCAGAGTGGCTCAAGCCTGTAATCTTAGCACTTTGGGAGGCCAAGGTCAGAGGTTTGCTTGAGGCCAGGAGCTTGAGACCAGCTTGGGCAACATGGAGAGATTTCCTTTCTACAAAAACAAAACAAAACATCACTAATGATTAGGGAAATGCAAATCAAAACCACAATGAGGTATACCTAGTTAGAATGGCTGTTATCAAAAAAACAAAAAAAATAACAAATGCTGGTAAGGGTGTGGAGAAAGAGGAAATCCTATATACTGTTGGTGGGAATGTAAATTAGTACAGCCCTTACAGACAACAGTAGGGAGGTTCCTCAAAAAAATCAAAAGTATAACTACCATATAACCCACAATCCAACTACTGTATGTATAGCCAAAGGAAATGAAATCAGTATATAGAAGAGATATCTACACTCCCATGTTTATTGCAGAAGAAAACAATTCTGTTTTTCAAAGACTAAGGTGAAGCTTGTATGAATTTCTATGCATTTTGACATACAAATACTGTCTAAATCTTTAGTGAGTAGTGGTGACATTACACAGAAATTTTTCTGGTCTGGAATTTTGGTGGTAATCTGCATTCTAATGTTTCTATATTATTAATTATTCTTAGAATTATTAATTTGAATTACTGCCTGATAGCATTAAGCTATAATCAATGTATCCCAGCCTCTATTAGCAGACATTTAGCTTGTTTTACAGTTTTTTTAATAAAAAGTGCTTTGAAGAACACATTTGCTCATAAAAATTTTGGCAACATGGCTCCTTACTTGCTTGGGCTAGATTCCTGAGGTCATTCATTCATTATTTCACACATTAGTTGTGAGAAAGTGCTATATATTTACAGCTTTTTGCTAGGGAATGGTTTGTAAGTACTCTCTAGAGTCTAGGTGGTTACAATTACTAGTTAGTATGACAACCAGTGGTCCATGCATGTAGCAGATATCAATCGATCCCTACATTCAAGGTACTATCTTGGACTCCACTGGGAGAAAAGATGAAAAACATAAGGTCCTGGACTTCAAGGAGTTTGCAGTTTAGTAAGACAGTACAATTTAGTACCAAAATGAGTATGGATCAGAGAATAAATGCTTAGGACTTTAGAGAATAGGGCTAAAAAACAATCATAATTAAATGAGTGTGGCTCAAAGAATAATGCTGTAAGATTTTAGAGAAGGAACTAAACATCATGGATTAAAGTGGTTGAGAAGGGCCATACTGAACTGGGTCTGGAAAAAGCAGACATATTTTCATTCAGTGCAGGACAGGAAATTTCATTTAGTGTGGGGGAAGGAAATTTCATATGAGAAGGACATGAATAAAATCCTTGAAATTAGCCTAGGAATCTTTCGTTTGAAGAATGATAAGATGTTGACTCTAAGCATATCTGAGCATTCCAGATGAAGCCATAGGTTTAAGCAAATAGGTAAAAATGGGTTCTGGCCTGCCTAGAAGGTCAGGCTAAATGTTAACTTTATTCTGTCATTAAAAGTTGTCCTATGTAGATTTTGTGCTGAGAAGTTCAGTTTCTTGTGCATTTGTAGTATGAGTAGGAGTAGAGGTAGAAGAAAAGTAATATACTATAGAGTAGCCAAGTATAGGTGGGAGTTAATGAAGGTCCAGGTTATAGAGTGAGTTGGAGAGTTGAATGCAAAATAAGCAGTTTGTTTTCAATGAGCGAGTGAATGAACTGACATTTATTGAGTGCACGCTTTGTACCAGGCTATGTGTCATGATTCTTACAGAGTTTAACTCACTGACTTGAACTTAGTCTTCTTTGTTAGCTTGGAACCTTCTAGATCATAATAAACATTTGAAAGATAAAGTCCTGATGTTGTAAGACTTCAGTTAAGTAGATTATTAGGAAAATGATTATTTTCCAGAGTAAAGGATTAAGAATAAAATAAGATGATCCCCCTTCACAAAATATGCATTAGCTTCCCCAAAGTCACACCACCCCTTTATACATGCGATCCAAGTAAAAGTTGTGTGTGTTAGGAAAACAGTTCTTCAATACACATATCTAGCTCCCATCCTTCCACTGTATTTCCATCCCTAGGCCCTTGCTGTATTGACCATCTGGAGTCCTCTCAGGTGAGGCTCACCAGGCCATGTCTTTTATGAAATTTCCTGGATTCTGGGATACTCTGAACCTGAAGACCACTGCATTATGAAATGTGAAAGCATCAGTATTTAAATTTGAGAGTGGCTTGATCACTGGGAAATATTACACTCCTTTTCTGAATATTTATCTTCTGAGTTGATCAACATGAAACATCGAATTAATTTAAATCACTTACTTATATCAGGAGTCTGCAAACTACAGCTTACAAGTGAAATGCTGCCCTTTGCCTGGTTTTGTAAATAAAGTTTGATGTGGACACAGCCGTGCCATAGTCTGTGGCTGCTTTCAAACTACAACCACAGAATGGAGTAATTGCTGCAAAGACCATATGGCCTGCAAAGCCTAAAATATTTACTCTCTGGCCCTTTACATAAATAGTTTACTGACCTTTTATTTATATGAATTGGGGCAGGAGTGGATGCATAATTTAACCTATAATAGTCATTTATTTCATTACTGGTAGGGCTTTGATTCAAACTTGGATTCCAGAGTTCACAATGTACTAATGTCTGAATCCATACATGGATTTAGTAATATGTATTTGTGCCATGAACTCTGTTAGAAACTATAGGTAAATAAAAGTCCAGCCCCTGCCCTTGAGGAACTCAACATATAGCAGGAGAGAAATACATCATAAAGTTGAGACCCATGACTTAAAAGCACTCAGAAAGCAACTCACTTGCCATTTTTAATCATATAAAGCTTTCCATCTATTAGGTTTATTTTGCCAAAGCCTTCTAATGAAATAGTTCCACCATTTAATTTAATTTTCAGTGGGGTTGCCAGAAGTGCAATTAATTGTTAAAAGTTCCAAGTATGAAATTTTGCTTTGGAAAGCAGTCTGCCCTATCTTTATATACCATTAAATTCGATCATATGCTTGTCATCCTGGCAGAACATCTTGATATACTTGAAGAAACATGGTAGCGGAAATAAAAAAAATATTGTCAGTACTACACTGTAGGGTTTCCAAATACAAATGTTAGCATGATTGGGTTATACCGATCCATCATTAGGTTGCATCTCCCTGGAGTTGAAACTACATCTGGGCTTGGCAGGGATACATTATCACTAGTCAGAGTAGGGACTGTGTGTCAGTCTCTCAAAGAAGATACATGGTCTTGTGTTCTGTTAGGATTGGATATGCTTATGTTGCAGACTTTAAATCAATTTCTGAAACCTTTTTACAGATGTTGACTGCTGTAGGTCTGTAAATAGCATAGTATATTGTGAACTTCAGCTAGTGTGTACAGCCTAAAAAAACGCTGCCATATGGGGCAACAGAAAACAACACAATGAATGAAAATGGGACAGATCAAAACTTGCTGAAATGATCTCGTCTGTTTAGTGACATCATTTAAACAAAATCACCTCTGAACTTGAAGTTGCCATTTTCTTGGATCAATGAAGAAACATAGTGATTTTAAAATTCTAGAAGTTTCTTTTGTAGGCCTTATTATTTGATATGGACTGGATGTATTTGTAAAATGTGATGTGTACCAATATTGAGGTGGAACTCATTCCTTAAATATCCAACTAAAATGCATGTAATTGTACTCTAACATTTGGGAGTGTGGTGGGCATAAGTTTTAGTCGATTCACCTGTGAAGGAGTTAGCATGCCCAAATAGAACCAGGCCTTTGCAAAGCCGTTTTAGCCTCTCTGTATATTCCGAGCACAAGATTTTCACTGCAGTTAAAATTATAACCCCAACCCCACAAAAATAGCTTTGTGTTACCAAGACTTTTTACTCAGGGCCACAACAGGATTAATTGAAAATGGCTGAAGCTTCCATAGGAAAAAATATTCACTTCATAAACAACAAACTTCTAACTAATAGACAAAGTGATTTTAATATTGACTTTAAATCCCCCATCAACCAGGAACTGGTGAATATCTGTGATTGGTGTGGCAAAGGGGCTGCTGTGTCCTGGTTCGGTTTAGACCCTCTTCTTTTACAACCTGGATTTTATGTCATTCACTGATGCCTTTTTTTAAAACTCATACATTTTGTGCCCCAGGCACAGGTGACCATTTCCTTAACATCGGGTCTTTTATACCACTGGCAAAGAATTTTCAATCTTCTACTTAAATTTGGTTCAAATACACAATGTCAGTGCAGTCAACACTTTGTCTAGGTAAGCTTGATTGCTTCCGATATGGATTTGCTGCAAAATAATAACTGTACTGGTAACTGAGGAACATATTCCCTCATCCAAACTCTCTGTCTCTCCCTCTCCCTGTCCATCTCCCCCCAACCCCCTCGTACAAAAATACATACATTCATACCCAATGTACAAACATATACCCATAATCAGTACCCTCTCTGCCTGTGCGAGTTAAGGCTGTGAGAGCTCTTGGGGTTTGCTTGGAAGAGAGAAACTTCCAAGCCACAGAAAAGCTTTGTGTAAGTGTGTCCTACCTGCTCACAAGTCAGACTATGATAATTCCCTTGTGGATTATCAAACATTCCATCTACTATACAACAACCCGGAACTTTACTCTTTAGGCATTTTATTCTACTCTATAAGGCCCATAAAGTCTTGTGTTAAGGAAGAAAACATTCTCTGTGTAATTATTATTTCCTAGGCATAATTTAGCCTAGTCAGAAATCTCAACACATATTTTTTTTGAAAAATCATTTTAATAAAACAAGCATATAATAACATTACAACAAAATAAATTATTTAATCGAGGTATGCATAAATTGCTTTACGAAAACAGAGGAAGAAAAATACAAATGTCGTAGTTGAGTATGGGGGAGGAAAAAAGTTTGGGGAAAGGCAGACGGGTTGAAGTGGGATCGTAATGAGCTTCTGTTTCTTCATCAATGGAGACGCCAGTGGGGGGAGGGGCAGGTCAGCAAGTGCAGTGTGTACAAAGGCACCTAGCCAGGTGGAGGGAGGCAGGCTGTGTTTAGAAAAGGGGACCAGTTTTAAGAAGTATATGGAACACGGATGAGGCTATGAAGTGAAACTTGGAAAGGAGCAAAATGACATTTCCCAGACTTTGAAAGCTCTGCAGCATAGGAATGAGGGGCCCACATTTGCATATTAAAAAGTTACTCAGCTCATGATATAGAGGATGATTTGGAGAGGGCATAGACTGGAAGCAGAGTTTTAATGGTCATTGTGAGATTTACCTTGAGAGTGAAGAAGAAAGTTTGGGAAGCCTTCCTGTGCTGCCAGTATACTCCAAGGAATTTTCCTTTCTATGGAAAAGGATGGCTAGCGTTTCATGTCTCTTTAATATTTTTCTAGAGAGTGTTTAGGAGAGAGAGATTGCTAAGAAAAATAAATGAAACTGAAAATTTTGCTAGTAGCACACTGAAATAGAAAAAGGCTGCTTTTCCTTGCTCTAGTAGCTTAAAAGTGACTATAATAAGCCCCATGAATCAGAATCTTAGAATTGAATAGAATTTTGTTTCTCATAGGTCATATCATGCCTGGGAAATCGCCAAGTTCTTTATGGCAATTTATCAGGGAATGCAGTGACATTTTCAGCATATACTGTTCCCATTATTTGTACATGCACACACCACACACACACACACACACACACAGCTTTAGTGATTAGAAAGTCTTTTATTAAGAGACGAAGTGGTGGGTAGGGCACAAAGGATTCGCTTTGGTCTTTTCTAAAAAGGCTACTGAAATTTTGACTTACATTTTACTATGTGGGGACACAAACAGATTGGATTGAATTTCTTTCCACATGAGAGATAGCTACCTTCCTGGAACAGGCTTGAAATATTTCTCTAGGACAGAACCTTGAGGACTAAAGGTTTAAGAGATTGGTGCTTTAGGGGACAAGGCATGGTAATGATACATTTTCTCATAAACTTTAAATTCATTTTGGCCCAAGCAGATAACTTTTAGCTCAAGGCGCTTGAGTGCATTAGTCATTCACTCATTTATCACAAGTTTATTGAACCACACCTGAAGTATCCAGTCATCAGCTGTGGGCAGAGAAGGAGAAAATCTAAAAAGGAAACTAAAAATGTAATTTGGAATTAGACCACGAATCGCTTTATAACCATGGTTAGCAAGTATGTATTGAGCACTTAAAGTGTACCAGGCAGTACTAGGTGCTGGAAGTATTTATTTTAGATGTTATCCTGGAATATTTGAGGATTACTGAAGCTTTGAAAGTAGATGAGGTAACTTAATAACCCCTGAAGAGCCTCATCATGTCCCTGGAGAAGAGGAACAAGATGTGGGCTTGAGATGGATTACTCGGCATGGCAAGAGGACCAGGAGGCATGGAAGAGATTCCAGGAGGACAAAGGAGTCAAAATGTCAGCTGCCGGATTGAAGAGTCTATTGGTTTGGCAAGTACAGTACCATTTGACCAGAAAGGAGGAAAGGAAACTAGTGAAACACATGCTGGAAGTGGTCTATGTTAATGTGCACACAAGGATGTTATCCTTGGAGATGAGGGGCCCCGGACAAGGATTACTGTGGATATTATACACATCAATGTGGAAGTGGAAAGGAAGCAAGGTTCTCCCAGAGGGCTGCCATTTTCTGAGTAAATTAGAAGACAGACTTACTTTCTTAGATTCCAGAGGCTAAGCATAGGTTGGTAAGGATGAAGAGAATGATAAATTGAACCATTGCCATCACTGGCCATGGTGGCAAACGGAAAAGGAGAAAATAGGCTCAGGTAAGGAGGATTCTTGGGGGCCCCGCTAAAAGTGAAAACCCTACATGTGTAAGAATGGTATTGCCTTGTTTTATTTTTATTCTCCTGTTTCACTAAGAGTTGTTTCAGAAAAAAAAACTCAATTGGTATTCAAATTTAACTGACTTGTAAGTTTTACTGCAGTTGTGATAGTTTTCCTAACAGGTGAAATTCTTTGTCTCCAAGCTCAGGAGTCACACACACCTGTGCCCAGTGGATAGCCCAGTACAGTGCCAGTGTAGTAAAAGCTTGCTATTGCCATTGCCATTTCTAAAACTCTCTTTAAAAAACATAGTGCTTGCTTTGTAATTTTATTTTTAAGAAAAAAATTCTTTAAAGTCTCTCAGCCTGCCAGTTTCTCAGTTCTCTGCCTCTGCCTTCTGCTGTGTTCCAACACCATTCTGTGTCTCAGGTCCACCTACCCCATGAAACTTTCTTTAATACTGCAGGGCCACTGATCTCTGTATGTTCTTCCCCATGTCTTTGTTACATACTTTGAGACTTAACTGCATTCTGTCTAGAAACACTAACCCATACTTTCTTTGTATTTACAGTAGCATCACACTCCTTATTGGGCCACAAAACAAGTATCTTATCAATACCCCATGCATGAAATGTAGCTACAGTAGGGGTGGTTCAGCAGAACGCTGGGTGCACCAGTCGGTCCTGTCCTGCTAACGATCATGTCAGTTTCTGCCATTCTCCTTGCCCCTCTCCTGGTCATTAATTCAGAGAGCTCAGCACCCAACCCTGTTATTAAATTATCTGCTATTAAAATGATAAATTGGTTTCTGCTTCAGTAATTCAATGTGCTTGGAGACTACTCTTTCCAGAGTCTCATTTTTTTATTAATATGTTATCTTAAAAGGAGATATTTCTTACCTAAGCATCATACCTTCGAGAATTCATTATTTTCATTATGAATTTGAATCCACTTAAAAATATACTTTAAAGAATTTAAAAAATTAAATGTATTTTCCACAAACAAGAACTCGATAGGGATGTCTATTAAAGAATATATTTGAAAGGAAATTTAGAGAATCAGAAAACTGAAAGGGATTTAAGCCATCTCCTCTTTTTTAAACGTTGCCATTTCTTCTCCAAGGTATTGTTTTCATGCTGTAATCAGGATTAGTTTTTGCTGTTATTCCTTGAGCCACAGCACACTTCATTACAGGGGATTTATTAGGGTTCTGTACTTTACACTCCAGATAAAAACAAGTGTATGATCTTATGGGTGTGTACATGTATATTTTTCTAGGAAAATGTCCAGATTTCATAAGAGTTTCCAAGGGTTCTAATTTCTCTTTCTTCTCATAAAATATGAGAGTCACTGCTCTAGTGGAAAGGACTTTTTAGATGTATAAAATTAGGCTCAAATACAAGTTCTACCACTTATTAGTTTGGTAACTTTGGAGCGACTCTGTAACCTTGGTTGCCAGTGGGCTGAATGAAGCAAAGTATGCAAAGCCCCAGCCCACAGTGGATGCTTAATAAATGTTGTCAAGACTTCTTCTTTCTTGCCTAAAGGTCATAATTCCTACCGTAGTGCTCTTCCATTTCCTCTTGTTCATTCTCCATTGAAGATAGAAACCAGCTGCTCCAATCTCTATGCACAACAACTGTCTGTGTGCTTAAAGTACTTAAGCACACCCTCGCTCCTTAACTATGGGTTAATTCCTTTGACCCCGTCTTCGAAGACAGTTGTCAGACGGGAATTTTCTCAGCGGTTTGCCCACTTAAGGCAGTATGTCTCTGGAGGCAAGCAGTTGAAGAGGGAAGCTGGAATTTTTAACCAGATACTCGGCCATGAGCTTGGATTCTTCTATTTTTCCATGGTAGCCTAGGTCGTCTGTGCTTTGTAGTATGGGAAGGATAAATTCAATGTGATGTTACATGGTTCTGATCAGTGCTGGATCAGTGCTGGACCACGTCCACCTAAAACTGGGGAGTGAATCTGAGGAATCGCTACTTTTTAAGTGATGGGTAGTGAAGAAGAAAGAGTGAAGCAGCAATGGTAGGGGAAGCTTAGGGAAAGTGTTTGAAATTGTATCCAAGATTTTCAGTGAATCTGAAGCCAAGAAAAGCCAAAAATCAGTATTCAAGACTAACCATCCAGATATCTCTTCCTTTACTAACCAAAATAAATCAGGCAGCTTTTAAAAGCATGGTCTTAGCAATTTCAAAATCGCAAGTTAAGAAGAGATAAAAGAAAATATACATGATTTTAAAATAAATAGCTGCATCACCAAGGCCCCTCTGCATTTATCTGCTCAACTAGGTCACTAAATCTTAGATGCAGAATATAGCAATCCTAAATTCAAGACCAGCTATTATATTATGAACTGTATGTACAGAGAATGAATAGGAAACTCTATCAGAATAGATGGTTCAAAAAATCCAAACACCCACCTCCTCTTTGTTGTATCAAATGAGATAATGTACATGAAAGTATCTTATAAATTTTAGTTTGGGTTCAATATATTGTTAATATTTTCACAGAACAAAAGCAGTAAAGTTAGTTAGATGCAGAACCTAGGAGTCCATGAACAGGACAGAAACTTCACAGAGAAGTGGTCCTGATGCGTGTTTGCCTAAAGGAAGTTTCTTGTAGAAGGGAGAAATTCCTTGGAAGGACATCCTTAGGACAGACAACATCGACCCTCTTCCCTGTTAGTCACACATTATCCATAAGATTCTGACTTCCTCAGGCTATTAATTTAAAAAAAACCCTAAATCTCTAGGCAACAACTTTCAAGCCCAACAGTTTTCTTTGTCGTATGGAAGGAAACACAGTCTGTGAGGAACCAGGGCAAATGATGAGGAATTCGTGCATCTCTTGAGCAAGGGGGGAAGAGATCAAGTGGATGCAACCCTCTTGCTAAAGAAAGAGCCAGAGGTTCTCATTGGCCTCTGCAGTGATCGGTGGTGAGGGGCGTCGTGAGTTATGATAGCTGAAGTGGCTTTATTTCAAAAGGTGCCATTTTAAAAAGACTATTCAAGGTTATTCTTCCTGTAACATTGCTCTCATTTGAATTTCAACATCCTTTCTTAATTTAGGGAGAAAAGATGATGTTAATAGTTAAGAAAATCTCATGGGGGAGTGCTGTAGCCTGTGTTTCATGTAAGGAAATGGGTTGCACACTGCTTGGAAAGACCAACAGGCGTACACCATGTCTGCAGGAGACGGGGATGGAGAAGACGGGCTTGGCATCTGTGTCTGCCGAGGCCTGGCTTGGTTGAGAAACAGCTTTTCAGAAAAAAGTAAAACGTAAAAGATCCTTTCTTTCTCTTTCTCTCTCTCTCTCTCTCTCTCTCTCACACACACACACAGGCATGCCACTAAAGCAGAAGATGAATCCAGAAGTAATTACTTTGCACTAGCAATAAAGTGAGAATCATTCGGGCTTTTCAGCCACATTTATCAGTGAACATTTGAGGAGAAAGAAGTAACGGGAAGTAGTAGTGGAGGGATCCACAGATCTTCTTCAGTGTGAAGACGTGGAGAGTGAATCTGAAGAAAAAGAGAAGATTGGTCAAAAAGAAATGGAAATTTCATAGGCTGTGATTTTACCAAGCCTGGATCCACACAGTAACACATGGAATCCAGAAAGCCCATGGGTCAGACTATGTCTATCTACTTAACTTGCCATTTGTTGTCTCTCTGAAAGACTTAAGAAATGTTTTGATACCAATGTCCTAATCTTTAGAAAACATTAACTCATTTTGATATACTAATAATGCACTAGTTTATAGGTACTAAACATACTGATTGTTTATTTAAAAGTCTGCACTTTTTACATGACCCAATGATCATAGTTATTTAAAGCATTTCAAAGTATGATTTTTAAGAATTACTTTCACTTCAGGAGTGACAGGAAAAAAATATTCCAGCCATTTTTAGAAGAGCTTGCAGTTTTGATTTGTGTTTTGAATTGTAAGGGTTCATTGCTTTCCTTGAAAATTACTTAAATTGCTTTTAATTGTTATTGTACTAATATTTTAATATTTTTAAATAAGTTATTATTATACAAATAATAATTAAAAGCAACTAAAATAATTGCTTTTAAATAAAGTAACTATTTTTACTATGAAAAAAGTGATAGTCTTATATGCCCAGGGACTGAATGAAATCCAGGTAGGCCCACTTGAAAATTCAGTTCAGTTTTTTACTTATTCATATCATTTGTTATTTATTGGGAACTGCCCATGGGGGATTGTTGAATATTTTCATTGAGTCAGATTATTTTAAAACTATAGACAATGTATAAGTTTTGTTCTATTGCATTGTTTTCTACTTTATAGAGAAAAACATTTTTTATTTTGATTTGCTTAAAAAGGAAAAAGATTAGAACACCAAGAGTGTAAGTATTAATTATTGAGGAATTAAAAATAACCGATAATTATTAATAGAAACTAGAAACATTGTAGGGAAAATGCAAGAGGTATGAAAGCAGCTTGTGTATTTAAATTGAAAAATGAAACTATTGATTTATAATGGTGGCTAAGATATTAAAATACAGCATGGAACCCACCACTGTGAATGCAGGATTGACGGCTCCGTGTTTTTGTCCGAATTACTGAAAACACATTTTGTAACATCTAACCTGCCAAGAGTATAGTTAGTAACTGAGAACCTGTAGTCTTTTTTTTTTTTTTCAGTATCATCAACTTTAGTTTCCTGGTTAAGGGAAAATGATCTTTGGTAATGTTCTGAACTGGATCAAAATATAGTTGAGTAACTTTGAAATCTTCATGGTATTTCGATGTTGCTACCTTTATCTCTACCAGACCATTAGAGAATCACACCCATTTCTGTCTCTCCCCTGGAAAATGAAAACAATGTTGCCTGTACTCTCTAATGAAGTGAAAAGAATGAATATCAAATCCCATTCAAACTGCCCAAGCCATGTTGATACCCTATGGTTTGAGGCTACATTTTAGTCAATGGGACATTAAAAACAGAGTGTCTTAATTTTTTCCTATATTATAGTTTTGTGTTTTAAGTCACATTTTAGATGTTTACAGTTCAATTTCATTTTATTTTACCTGAATTTCTGATAGGACATCACTTTAATATTAGAAAAAGCCAATGATAACCATCAAAGTAGAAGGAACCTCAAAATGTCACCTCATCCCTCCCTCTTACCCACTGCCAGAGAACATGTGCATCACTCCAACTGGATGCAACTATCCTATTTTTAAAGATCTAATCCACTGAATAACTTCATCTAGCTATATTTCTGATGAAGGAAAACTTTGACCTAACTAGGTATGCTAATTTTAACTATGCAAATAATGCAAATAGGAATTTTTTTAGTCTATTCCAATTTTAGCCAGCTTCTCTTTGAATCAAAATGCTATGAAGAATTGCACTAAGATATTTGTTCATTAGGTGTGTTTGGAAAAGCCACAGTATAAATGTAAACATTTGATTTGTAATTATACTTTTTCCTATATAACACAATGAAAATTATGCTGTGGTACTTCACAGTTATGATCTAGTCAGTCCTAGCATCTGAATCCATGTTTAGGGAGGGAAGTTAACTTGAGCTACAATGTAAAAAGAAAAGAGACCCCAGTATTCATTTCATAATAATCTATCCTTACCAAACAAATGGCAATATGAAAATTCAGTCAAAACAAAAAAATGAGAACTTTAAAATATGCAGGTGTGTGGTTGTTTTAAACCTCCAAAAAAGTGTTTTATTTTTCTTCAAAATTTTAAGTCACCCAGCACCCCTAGCCAGGGCAGAGACCACTGTTTTCCTCACAGTTCTGGCTCTGCTGCTCTCTCAGCAAGTATGGAATGGCTACATCTCTCTTCTACCTTCCTGAGGTTTGTCCCACTGTCAATTGCTGTCACTCGGTGTCATTTACTGATGTGTCCAACACAACTTTCTCTGTGAGGGATAAATAAAAGCCCTACATTTCCCCCTTCAATGTTACATTTCCCCCTTTAATGTTAACTTCATGATTTCTTTGGAATTAATTCACTGACTTTTTCTTAAATACTTAGTCAATTCCTACTAATTTCCTTTCAGGTAGTTCCTTTGTTCCCACTAACACAGCTAAAAGAAATTCAAGTCAGAAAAAGATATATTGAATGGTGTATAAGATCAAAATCTTTTAAAATGAGAGCTTTGTAGTTTATTGCTAATAACACACATAAATGATATGCATATATTGTAATTATTTTATCAATGAGTGTTTCTCACAAAGATAAACTGAAACTGAGAGCTGTACTCAAATGTGAGCCTTGAATCTTCTGGGATTAATTATCTGTGTAGAATGGCTAAGTATAGTTGTGCATATGTCATTTTACACAGTACCTTTGTAGCAAATTGATTTAAGTGCCTTTTTGGAACAGTTGTTGGGCAGAATTGATTTGGTGGCCAGTAGATGGACTTACACAGCAAAATTGTGTCTGGGTTTATTCTGGCATCTAAATAGAGTTTTAAGCAAGTGAAAGGGTAAGGGTTGGTGGAGTCGGAATGCAGTTCTCCATCAACTTGCACTGTGAAATGTTGTGACGTACATTATTAAAAGACATTCAGCAAAAATATGGTGAGTCAAATACCCATTGACAGCTGGCAAAACAACCAAAGCATTTGAGTTGCATTAAAAATGTTAAAGTAAACTTTGTCTCATTGAAATTCTATCATCTGACACAGTCAAGGAAGAATCAATGAAATGTTTTAATTGCAAAACTTTTTGTGCCACAAGATAAAGAAGCAACTGTGCAATGTAGATAAATATGGAAGGTGTGTTAAATGGGCGTATTCGATGCACTTGTACTTTCTTCTCATTCAAATTCCAAGCATCTTTCCAAACCCAGAGCAAATCTAGCCTGTGTCACTTTAGGTTTAACTTCCTGAGGACAGGGACTTTGTTCACTGCCGTCTTCCCTAATAATACCTGCTAAATGTTTGGGGCAAGTTTCTTTGCCTTCCTATACCTCTGTTTCCTCATCTGTGTGTTGTAGATCCCAATAGCTACCTGGTAATGTTGTGACAATTAAATATGTAATAAGTTTAAAGCAATTAGAACAATGTCTCAGAATAGAAACACATTCCTACTAATTATATAAAAGAAATAAAATGGACAGTTTAAAACTTTCCTCTTTAAAAACTATCCTCTGATTCTTCTTTCTTTTGCACAAGTTGCTCTTTGGATGTTTGTACGCCCTGCACCTCCTGTCATTTTTCCCTCATTCCCCTGCTCTTGTATTGTATCCCCCTTTCTCCCTCTCTGCCCTCTTCTCCCTCTTCCTTTCTTACTCCAGCACAGCTCCCAGTCATTTCGTTGATTTTCCATATCACGTCGAATGCTCTCTGCACTACTGCAGTTTTCTTTTGGCCTCATCGATGTGTGGTGTGCCTGGGAAAGGAGGCAGCTTACAGCAAGGAGCACCCTCGGCTTCTGCCTGGATTGAGGTCTCTCTCCTGGAAGAGCAGGCAGCAGGGGTGATGGAGTTACTGGTGCTCACCGGATTTAGAACCAGAAGTTGCCTTTATATCTGTGGATAACTCTGTTTTACCTACAGTGAAGACATTAGGATATTATGAAAATGTGACTTCAGATACCCTCAAAATGTCTGCTAGCTGCGTAATCAGGAGTGGTTTGTGCATTTAGTGGAAACATTAGCTTAAGATTGCCTTTCAAAAATTATAAAGTGGCTTTTTACATTTAGAACAGTATGATATGCCCAGATATGGGTTATGAACCTCTTATCCTTCTTTGTAATTCAGAAACTGTATATGGCGAATTTAAATTTCCTGAATTTAAAGTGTATCGCAAAATAGCTCATTGCTTACTGGGATAATTTTAAGTATTTATTGATAATGACAGCAATATAATTCATAAATACTCTGTTTAACTGTGAAAAAGGCTTTTCTGTGTTTTCCTAAATTATAGGTTGATAGATATAATTGGTGTGCTAAAATTTTACCTAAATTGTAGTGCATCTTCCAAAATCCTGTTTGTTGTTATATATATCCACATTAAAATGGTAATACGTAACATTTACCGAATGTTATTAATATATGTAAGGCTCTGCACTGAATATCTCATATCATTTTCCCAACAGCCCTAGGAAATGTGTTCTAAGTGTTTGCCTTAATTTATAGATTAGGAAATTGAAGCTTACAGAAGTTTAAAAGAAAAGAAACTGGCTCTAGGTAATAGAGCTAATAAATGACACATTCAGGATAAAACTCTTAGATGATTAAGGCCAACCCCTCAAGTTCACCCCAAAGTGGAGGAAACAAACAGAAATACACAGAACTGTGCATAGCAATGGCAGATCTAGTGTGTATTGGACACTTATTCTGTGCTGAGCACTGAAGCATTGTACAACCTCGATCCAGGTTATAATAACCTTATGAGGTCGGCAGTTTTATTATGCCCATTTTATAGATGTAGGTGTGGGAGTATAGAGAGGGTGAATGGATTGCCCAAGTCACAAAGCCAGTAGATAGCAGAACCCAGGTGTGGATCCAGGCACTCTGGTTTGAGTGACATGGCTCTTCAACCCATGCTGTACCATGCTCTCCTTTCTGTTCTCAGGAAGATATATGATTGTTTTTACCAAGTGTATGTCACAATAAATTAACTTTGAAATATACACTAACTTCCACCCTTCATAACCATGCTTCCCTTTTACTTCTTTAGCAATAGCTATCCTGTAAAGAGTTCTAAAGAAAGAAAGAGAGCATTGATGGGGAACTTTTCTTGCACCTCCAAACCTCTCCTCAATCTTGCATGAGTTTCTTGTCATGTAACCTTTGTGATACTTGATTATTTTATACAGCACTGTACTAAATATAGTCTGATCTTTCTCTTGAACTAATGCAAACATCTCTGTTATTTGAAACTCATTTTTTTCTTACACATACTCAGTTATTTGTATCTTCAAATACATGAAAATAATTCATTTGCATGAAATATATTATTTGATTAGATATCTGAACAAAAGGATGTCATTGAGTAAACCATACTTTTTTATTAAATTAGGAATTTAAGCTGTGATGACTTTTACAGGTTAGCATAATTATTTCCCATGTGCATTTATATTTCTTTGCTTATCCAAAGTTAAAATATTGGCAAATACTCATTTATCATTACTCAGTAGTTTCCAAAGTAGTCCACAGAAGTACAGATTTATGATATTCCTGGTCAGACTTTAAGAGAGGTTAAACCATGGAGGAAAATAAAATTACCAGTAATTAAATTTACAGGCAGGTTTGCCATCTAAAGCAAATTTATTGCTTCATAGTGAAAGATAGTTTAGACACTTTCACATAAAGTGAATCCATTTTTACATGATATAGGTATTATACGTTGCTGTTTCAATTTATATAATTAAAATGATATCATTGCACTCTAAGGTTAATGGGATACTCAACTGGAAACCATACATCGTGGGCAATAAAATAGCAGCATTGCAGTATTGGCTCTTTTGTTAAAAGCTGATGCAGTATTTCAGCACCATTGGATTACATTCTACCTTTTTAAAAATCTTTAGAACAAGTAAGAAACAGAGATACCAATTTTAAAAAAGGCACACTCTTGAAAGTGGCCTTTATTTTTTAGAAATGGAAGAATTAAATGAATATATAAAGAGTGCTTCAAATAAACATATTTGAGAATTATTTTGGTCTTACCTCTTTGTTTTTCTGGAGAATACTCTAGAGAATGCCTCAAGTGAGGCTTCTAAAATTATCATTTTAGGATTTATTACATAATATAGGTTTGTTTTAAATTTAAAATTATTAAAATCTTTTAAGTCTGAAGATAAACCTTTTCAGACCATAGTATTTCACAACTTTCCTACCTAAATTACAGGTAATGAGATATAGGTAAGGTATCTATGTAACTAATATATATCTCTATATATGCCCATGCTTGCACACGATGGGTTTCTCTCTCTCTCTCTCTCTGTCCATCCCTCTCTCCCACACATGCAAACAGATACATGCACATATACATTTAGAAAAAAATATGTATATAATTTAATATTTATGTAGCTCTGTATTAGCATGGATATAAATATGTGGAGAAAGCAATGATGGGAAAATACTTCTATTCCTAATTTTGAAAAGTGTTATCCCAAATTCACAATAAATTAAGAGCTGCTTCTGTAGTCTGTACAGATTCTGTTAGCATGATGAAGAGAATATAGCATGCACTGCAGAGCTGTTGTGGGTATATGAAGGTAAAATTGAGGGAAGAACACTATAACCCAATGTATAGAACCAGAACAGACAATTCTTCTGAATAGTGCAGTATCTAAAAAGATTTGAGATGATCCAAAGCAGGAACCACTCTTTGATGGCCATGGTCTAATAATTGGGCTCTTGCTAAACTAAGAAATACTAAACCAAGTGCAGAAATACTGCAAAGGAACCAAAGAACATACTAAATATACTAATCCCCAGCAGAGCTAGTTATTGATTTTGAAATTGCCTTACAAAGTCTGCTACATCAATTATCTGAGGAATAGACAAACAAAAAAGAGTTCTATCTGTACAATGGAATATTATTTAGCAATAAAAATAATTGAAGTACAGATACATGCTACAACATGGGAGTGGAAAGGTGAGGAGTGCTAATGAGTGCAAGGTTTTTTGAACGGTAATGAAAATGTTCTAAAATTGGTTTATGGTGATAGCTGCACAACTCCATACGTAATTTAAAAACCATTAAATTGTACAGGTTAAATGGGCAAACTTTGTGTTATGCAAATTAGATCTCCATAAATCTGTTCAATTCTATTGCAAAAAATTTCTCTCTGGGGGCCATTTTTTGTGGAGGTTTTATGTTTTCTAGTTTTATTTATCAAGTCTTCATTTGTAGGTATTTTTTCAACTGAAGCTTATCTTCCATTGATACCTTTTCATAATTATCAAGAATCATTTTTTAGCTGAAATCTGTAAATTCTACAAGGAAGTCATGATGGTTGCCTATCTTTATAGACTACAAGTTTTTATAGTTTTTATAAAGTCAGAATTTAGTGCAGACACTGACGTGAAAAAGTTGGCAGGGGCATAAAACAACAACAAGGCTTGCTGTTCTGAAACAGTTAGATGGTGAACTCTGGTCGTTCTCACACAAGGATTCCTGAAACCTTTGTCAGGTTTTTTAAAGAACAGGGAATACAATAATGATCTTGTTTCTTTCCTACTATTAAGATTAACTGAAAACTCTTAAGTCGTCTATTCACATGTTCTAGAATCCCAACACAGCCCCCCTCTCTCATTCTAATTAATTGTTAAATGCAGCAAATTGTCGTCTTACCATTTACCCCCAGTGATGTCACCCTTAATATACCTGTATCTTTCATCTATCCATGCTAATTTTTTAGGAATAACTTTCCATTTCTTCTTATCAAAAAAATCCACATTACTTTCTCTAAAAGCCAACTCAGTGCTCTCCTTTTTCAAAAGCATTTCCTGATTTGTGTGCTGTCTCACGTACCACCTCACTTATTTATTTACACGTGCATGTCATCATGAGTTTGTGTTTGCCCTTTACTCACATACATGTGCCTGCTTTTCCTTCTACGTTGCACTCATTTTGATGAGAAAAATGGGATCAAATTTTTTTATATATCTCCATAAATGAGTAGTGCAATTCCTGACACAAAGGCATGGAGTTGGGTATTGAGGAAATGATTATTTCCAGGTTAGCATCCATGCTGTATTGACTAAATTGTGAAACTCACACATACCCCTGGACCCAGTATTGAGAGAATTAAAAGATTTTAAAGTCCGTCACCTGAGACTGATACTGTAGTTAAGGTTGAAAAAAGGCTTTCAAAGGCTGTTTTCCATTTAAAATACAGGGAACTTATACTAACACAAACATTCTAACTTTGATATTACTTTATGTTACTGATCTCTTTGAAGATGTTTGGATTATGTAAAAAAATCTATACCATATCTTAGAGAACCAAAGAGTAAATATATCATTGTTTTATTAATAATTTGCCAAAGCAGAAGATAACCTTTTCATATGTCTCTAAGAAAGACATCTTGTACCTGTTAAATAAGTGATTTTCTTGACAAGCTATGTATCAATAAATCTAATACTAATTTTTTGATCATTTATGGACACTTTTGTTTATGATTTATTGACCACAGCCAGGCACTGCATTAGGCACTGGGAATGCAATGATGAATTATTCAATATCTATTCTTAGGGAACTTTTGGCTCTCGGGGGATGTGTTAACAAGTACGCTAATGATTATAATCCAGTATAATATCAGTTAAGTATAATAAGCTGCCAGAGTGCAAGGAAAGGAGCCTACTCCAGTATATTCCAGACAAAAATTTTTGCAAGAGATAATGTTCAAAGTCTGTTCCAAGGGATGAGTAGGAGGATTAATCAAGTGAAGGACAACATGTGAATATTCCAGGCAGACAGCAATGCATGTACAAAGGCTTGGCAGGAAAAAATGTGTGGATATTAGATTGTGTATGCATAGATATAGATATGCATAGATATACATACATAAACTTAAGAAACTCCACTGCAAAATCTTTTCTGACTATCATCTATGATCCTCAACACTTTAAGCAATAACAAAGTATATTTCCTCCTTTACTATTTTGGGACTTTCTACATTTTCTTACTGATGTTTTAAAATCAGTTCAGTAGTATAACAACCACTTTGCCTGCCTGCTTTCCCTTTCTGAATCTGACCTCCTGGAGAATGGATACTATGTTATTTTTGTCCTTTTATTTCTAAGAACTAGCAGTGTGTTCAGTGCATACTGCCTTAATAAATAATTTTGAGGTGACCTGAATTGAAATAATGGAAGTGCAGAAAGTAAAACGTGCCAGTGCTTTTGTACGCTAAGACTACGTGAAGTATTTCATACCTTCACAAAGAATACATAGGGTCATTCAGTTGTCATAGGAACCATGACACAGCAGGGCTTAGTATTTTCTTCTAGAGTTAGAGAATATAAAACATGAGTCAAACTTGACCAAGATCACATGGTTGCCTAGTTTTTATGGGGTGGAGCCAGGGATTTCTATCTAAACCTGTTTCTAGGCCTGTCCCAATACACCACCCACCAGGATACCATTTCAGTCATTTGTAGGTGTTCAGACCATTGTGGTTATCCCTGTGCTTAGATGTGAATAAAAACATGGGTTATTCTAAAACATAAGTCATCAGTTTAGTGGCTCTCCTCATAAAGGCACATAAGAAGGTTATTTTTTTATTTGTTGCTGTAGACACGAATTTTAATATCTCTTATTATCTGATGGCTCTATCGAATTAGGTACCTCTTCCTTGAATATGCTTAATAAGCATGCTTATAGGTAACTTAAATGATGACAAATATCACTTGGAAAGGCTGATCTGCTTTAACATGAAGCAATGTTATAGATATTATTTAGTAGAGAAGAAAGAAAAAGGATAAACATTCCTTACATTATGAATTTTTTATTATTTCAAGATTTGTATCAATTGTAAGATTTCACATCATGCATAGAGTTCTAAAAGTGGCCTTTTAAAAAGTTTTGAAGATGGATAGTGGTGGTGGTTGCACAACAATGTGAATGTACTTAAAGGCAGTGAACTGTACACTTCAAAATGGTTGAAATGGTAAATCTTATGTTATAAAAAAGTGTCCTTTCTTATCCAACACTCTTCTTTGTCCAGAATACTCTATCCATACCTCTTGGCTTTAATGGTGCTTCCTAGTTTTTATTTTCTGTTGGCATTCACGGCTTCCAACTAGATGCACATACACAAATGCCATGTTTATAAACCAAACAAAAGGTAGAAGATACCATTTATCGGAGATGTTCCAGTGTCTTACTAACATGGGGTTCAAAGACCATGGGTATAACAGTTACCTGGCAGACTTGTTAAAAATACAGATTCCTGGACCCCTTCCTTAGAGATTCTGCCTAATATTTCTGGCACTCAGAAGACTGTTTTTCAAATAATTTCCCTAGATAATTTTTATGGATGATCTTTAAATCACAATTTGAAACCACAGTTCCAAGGTGATTGAACTATCATGCCAGAGAGCCAGACCTCTACAGAAGCCACCTCTTATATGGGTCAGGACAGCAGTGGTTAAGATTATGAGGTTTGGAGAACATCAGAGCCAAGTTCAAATCCCAGCTCTACTGCTTACTAGATCTATGACGACAGGTAAACTGTGTAACCTCTGTAAACTTCAGTTCCTCATTTCCAAAGTAAGAATGAAAAAATACACCCTGATGTGATTATGGAAGCAGTGAAATAAGTCAAAGTGTGTTGCCTAGCAGTTAGTGATTGCCCAACAAATGTTAGGTTTGAATATTACCATATTTCATCAATTCTAAGGTGCACACTTTTTTACACTTAAGTATCTACAGAATTTTATAATTATCGTTAGTAAGTTGCATGATAACCTTCTGTTGATACTTTCTGTTAGGAGTAAGAAGTGTTGGTATTAAGGCATATTAGAGATGAGAAGAAAAATAGATCTCTGTTATTATTGCTATGCTCAATAAAGCTTTGGCTGCTGAATACTAGAAGTCCTTGCAGGTTTCCAGTGACAAAACAATTTTCAGTGGAGGAGCAGCCCCAACAATCCCTAAAAAGAGCTCATTTAGACATCTGACAAAGAATGATCAAAGTACTTATCTTACATAGGATTTTGTTAAGAACCGGAAGAGGAAAGACATATGTAGAGGAGACAGCATGTGTGTCAAGAAATGGCCGTCAAGTTGATGGTAAAAGCATACCAGAAAGCTATCATAAAGCAATGATTACATCAGGCTTTATGCTGTCAATAAATACTTTTGAATACATGAATGAGAAAATAGGAATGAGGGCAAGAAAAGACCACAGCTGACTTTCCTGCTTGTACATGTTAAAATCTTGAGTAAACTGAGCATCAGTTCCTTGGGGAGAATAACTTGCAAATCTGAAATTTGTTGATGCATACTACCTAAAAGCAGATTTATATATGCAGTGTATAGTTCAATTCTCATTATGGTTTAGACTCTTTGATCTGTATTTCTGTATCTGGTCTCTTTATTGCACTCTTGTCTCTTATCTCCAGCATTTTATGTAATATTGCCATTCACCGCTCCTGCATTGCTTTGATACCAGTGTCTATAAGTCCAGTTTTCTTTCCTGATTTCTTCTAGTTATGTCTATTATACTAGATTTTGTTACTTACCAAACTTCAAACCACAGACTTACACTTAACAGCTCTAGCTCTCTCCCTTGCTCATATACATCCAGCAAGTTGCTATGTTTTGTAAGTTTTTTTCTTTTTCTTTTCCTGTCTCCCTTGCTGAAACATTTGCTGAAGGCCTATCACATGCTAGTAATTCTACAGAAACAAGATGAACTAAAATTCCTGCTTCATTTATCATATTGACTAACAGGAGAGAAAGTTATTTAGGAAAGAAGCTTGACTAAAATTATTTTTTCAAACTTATTTATTTTTAAAACTGACATAAAATTGTATGTAGTTTATCATATACAATGTGATGTTTTGGAGTAAATATACATTGTGGAATGGTTAAATCTAGCTAATTAACAAATGTACAACCTCACATAGTTATTTTTGTGGTGAGAACACTTAGCATCTAATCTCTAAGCATTTTTCAAGAATACAATATATTGTCATTAACTATAGTCACCATGCCATACAAAAGATCTCTTGAAATTATTTCTTCTATCTAACTGTAAATATGTATCCTTTGACCAACTAATTCACCCACCTGCTATTCTCTGGTAACCGCCATTCTACATTCTACTTCTATGAAAGCAACTTGTTAAGAATTTGGACGACTTTATGCTAAGTGAAATAAGCCAGGCACAGAAAGACAAATATCGCATGATCTCATCCATGTGTAATCTAAAAATGTCAACTGAAAGTATTAAAGAACTATAATAAATATGTGTGCAAGACATCTTAAGAGCACAGAAGAGGGAACAACTGACTTCCCAATAATAAAAATAACTATGCAATAATTTTATTATTAAATGATATAAGTACTGATTTGTATCACTAATAACAATATTGTTATTTGTACCAGGCAAAACAATTTTCAGTGATTATTTATATTAACTCATTTTACAGATAAGCAAATGGAGAGAGAGACCAAGTACCTTACACACACCACATAGCTAATAGATTACAGAGATCTTATCACTAGGCTCAGCTGAGGAGTTGGAGAAAACCATGTTGAGGGAAGTACTACTTGGTCTGTGTCTTGAACAGTCTTTAACTCTCTGTCTCCTGGTGATGGGAACTAGGTGCTTTAGGCAGAAGGAGAATGTGCAGAAGTTGAGCTATTTGAAAGGAGATTTTATAAAAGGTGAATTAGGAGCATGTAATTCATGAGTGAAGGAAGGACTGAGAAGGAAGTAGAGGCACAGCAGGTATCAAGAAGGCCCTGAAGTAAGAGAATGAGTGAAGTTTTCAGGAAACCCCAAGGAGGCCAGTGTGGCTGGAGCAGAGTGGGTGAGGGGAGGAGGAGCAGAAAGAGATGAAGTCAATCAGGATGTGTCGACCGGTACATTTTGGGGAGTTGTAGACCCTTCTGATGCTTTGTGATTTCTTTTATGTTGAGGCAAGACATCTGTAGAGAGTTTTGATCAGAAATGTGGCAAGATACGGCTATAGGGAGGCGAGGGCAGAAGCAGACAGCCGGGAGGCTGTTAAGATAACCCAGGCAAGGTGAGATGGTGGGTTTGGTCAGGGGAGCAGAGGTGCAGGTGGGTCAGGTTCTGGATATATTTTGAAGACAGAGTTGAGAGGAGTTGCTGGTGGGTTGGGTGTAGGGGGTAGAAGACTATGAGACATCAGTGAGAATTCCAAAGTTTTTGGTCTGAGTAACTGTTGGGATGGTGTCTCCTTAACTGGGATGATCAAGACTTCAGGAGGAAGTGGTTTGATACAATTTCAATGTTGGAAATATAAGTGTGTTACCAGCATGGGAGATGTATTGGAAGGAATCAGAAGTCAAGGCAGAGAGGTCAGTGTGGAGTCTCAGTCATGTGTAAAATCGGTGATGCATGTTGGCGGATGTTCTAACAGTGACAGTGGCAGTGGAGAATGGGAGGACGGAGTTTGATTGGAGACAGTGCTAAGGTAGGTTTTTGAATGGGTTGGATGTAGTTTGGGGTGGGGGGAGTCTAAAATGGGAAACTCCAGGCAGGGATGGGGAACCTGTGGCCTTCTGATTTCAAGATTGTTCTCTTTTAAGCACTAAAGGAGACAAGAAAACCTTCGTCTTTATCTGCTGCACCCCTTTTAATAAAAGAATTTGTTCTATAAAACTTGGATTCAGTCAAAAGGCCACACTTAAGAACCTAGAAGGCCACATTTTGCCTTAAGGCTGCATGTTCCCCGCCCTTGCCAGGGTCTCTCGACTGGCCACTAGGGCCGCTTCTCAGGTGTGCTTCTGGGAGGCCTGGATCTTCCCAGCTGTGCAAATGCCACAAATGTAAAGTCTTTGCTATTTGACACCAATTATGTTCACCCTCCTTCATATCTTTCCTATTGAGTTTAGCTACAAAATGGGACAATCTTTTCAGCTCTTTTCATTTTCTTGCCATGTCCAAAAATGAATAAACCAGGTTTTCAAATTTAAGGTGTTCAATATTTTTAATTTCTATGGAAAATTCCACATTATCATGCCTGAGCATTTGCAGTACCTCTTAAAAAAACTGATCTAACTCCCCAATATCCTGTGTATCATCAGCACACTTGTCTTTTCTACATACTTTTTCCATTTTGTTATTCCCTTACTTAGAAAATTCAAGCGGTTCCAGGCTCTCCCTGAGATGAAAATCACCTTAACTTGCATTGAAGATTTTATATTTGGACCTGACCCCAACTCCCTACTTTTCTACTTAATGTTTTCTCCATAAACATTGCCTAGTTCACTGGAGACCCACCAACTCTCTGAGACATCACTTAATGCCCCCTTTCTGCCCCTTATCCCTGCCTGCTCTGAAACCAATTTCCAGATTGATCTTCCTAAAAATCAACTCCAGTCAAGCCATTTTATTCCTCTGAAACTAAAGTTTTACACTGTATTGGCTAGTAATATAATTACACACTCTTCCCGTGGCAGCTCCATGCCACTAACTCAATTGTTCTGATTTGTTTTGTTTATTCCTCACATTTCACAGAATAATACATTCCCATCAGTGATGTCTCACATTGCCTATGATGATCTTCAAGGAATAGAGAAAATACACTCAGGGGCATATAGCAGAGTCTCCAAGTAGAGTAATGGTAACATGTATGTATCCATCACTTCTGTAGTGCTTACTGTGGTACCAAGTACTTTTTAAACATTTTAAAAGTCTGAACTCATTGAATCCACCTAACAATCCTATGACATAGGCACTGTTATTGTTCCATTTTATAGATGAAGAAACTGAGGCACAGAGAAAGCAGGCAATCTTCCCAAGGTCGCATGGTCAATAAATGGCAGAACTAGAATTTAACCTCAGGTAGTCTGGGTATGCTCTGCCAGGCTGCCTCTCTCCTTCAATTCCTTCCACCTACCACCTGTCATCCCCTTCCCCAGCACTGAAGCTAAGAATTGCTGAGCTCAATCATTTTTCAAGGTTGAAATATATCATTTTATTTTGAAGGTGGTCTGGGTCAACCAGACCTCCAATGACTGTTCCTTCTCTGATCTATCTCCTTGATCACCTTTCTCAGATGTCACACATATTTTATTTACCATGTGCTATCTTTGTTGTCCTCAAACTGTGTGACATATAGTACATCTCTCCAACTAGATTGAAAAGATTTCAAAACCAATCATAATCAACACTCCAAATTGCCCTTTTGATTTCCCAGTGTTGTTAATGGTCCCCCTCATCTAACCTCAAAGTGACCCCCATCTCCTCTCTGTCCCTCACCTAATGCATCTCCACACGCAGGCCATGTTGTTTGGGGTCCTCATGCATCTCTGCTGTCACTTCTAGTCTTCTCCACCTTTTCTGTTCATGCTGTGGAGACGCCTCATCCATTTGCTGTCCTGGGGTAAGCAAGCAATGAATTCGGTCGTTACATTGCTTGAGGTTCTCACGATATCTTTTCCCCAGCTCTCATAGAATTCTTGTATCTGGTCTTCCAAATTCAGTGTTATTAAACTTAAATCTTTGACCCGCCCACACATTCATCCTAAACCCCATTGCCAGTTTGGCCTGTCTAAGGAAGAGCCTGTGTCCTGCTTCCTTTACCACCGTGGTCTGAAAGGAGAACACACTCCTCAATTGGTGCGAAAAAGTCTACTCAGCACACTGTGGATTTGTCCATGCAACTTTTTCTCCTATTACTCCACCACACGTTGTACCCTATCAGGAAACCAGACTACAAACTCATCCATAAAAAAGTGCTATGTTTTTCCATCTCCATACCCTTGTTTAAGCCCTTTATGTCACTGGAAGTGCTGTGCCTCACCTTTGTATCTTGACACATTCATATTGCTTTTTGTTCTTATTCTAAGTGCCTTCTTGCTTTTTTGACTCTCAATAATTTGAATTTCTCTTCAAATTCGCCCTTCTCTTTGGCTACTTGCCTTATCTTTTCTACTGGATTTGAAAATTCCTGAAGACAGGAAATCGGCCTTACACAACTCAGTAACACTTGCATTACATATAGTGGATGTGGTCAGGATGAGTTAAGGAAAGTCTTCTAAATTCTAGGCCACAGGAAAGACATATTGAAATTAAATAGACCCTGGCATCATCTTTAGAAATCCCCAAATCTTGACTCAGTATTTACCTGTGTTTCCTATATATTTACTTTAACAATTTGTCTCATTGTTTAGCGGTAATACCTGACATCTCTAAAGTTTAGTTTCCTTTCCTATAAAGCCAGGATAACAATACCTGTTTTGCAAGATGGTATGAGGAAATAAAGGAAATAAGGTTTAAATAGGATAATATATTCTTTCTAAAAAATCAGCTATTGTATACAATAGGTGCTGAAAATGTGTTAGTTTCTTCCTCCTTTCATGGGTGAACGTGGCCCACTTAAATGAAGGGGCCTGGCATCCATAAGTAACGTTGCCTGCCAGAGTGGGCTTGGCACCTGAACTGAGACCCCATAGCATGGTCTGAGGAGGCATCTCTTCGGTGGGCAGCCACGTATAAACCATTAACCTTAAGGGAATAAGGAGGCTCTGAGCCTGACAGTCTCTCACTCTTTTGTAAAAAGAAAAGATTCATAAGTGTTAGCAGGATAAAGTTATTCTATGCCCTAGGATTCTGCCAAAGGTAATTGGAAGGACTAAAATCAAATTTAGAAGGAATGGTGTTCTGACTGTACGTTTCGATGATGTTTCTATGAACCACCTTAAATCACCTCCCTGACTTTCCTCGAAGCCCACTCTACCCCCAGCTGAGAACATGACTGCAGGACAGCTCTGTGCCTGGGAACTGAGCAGAACTGAGACTGTAGGTGAGGGATGAAGTAGCTCCAGCTGTCCGGATGGGAGGGCTGCAGAGCCTGGAAACAGGCAAAATCCGAAGCAAACATCTCTGCCGCTTTTATTCACTTACACACTCTCTGAGGCATTGTCTCAGAAGTGGAATAAAAATAAGTGATTAGAAAATATGGATTTGTCAGGGACACAACCGTAAACATACTAGTAATGGTTTTCAGGGAACATTATAAATCCAGATTTGCTTGAATTTAATCTTTTATTCATTCTCATTTTTTATTACTTTCTGATTTTTCTTTATCTTTGCTCTTTGCATTTTCTGAACACTGTGTCGGGTATCAAGGGTTTCAAATACATATTGTTAAACATTCTTAACTCAGTGTCATTAAACAAAGGAAGGAAGTCAATCTGAATCAATGACAAGCTGGAAAAATAAGCAATTTTTAAGGAAATGAAGCTTTATTACTCTTAGTGATATACTTGAAACTATTGAAAGCAGTAATGAACTATATGCTTAGGAAATGGATGGCTGCCTTAACTCTCCTACATAAGTACATATTGTAGATTTACTGTTTGAAATAAAATATGTATTTTTTTTGGCTAAAGAACTTTACTCTTTAAATAGACTAACATTTATTTTTTTTTCAAATTACTTAGCAAACATTTTTTCTGTTTGAACATCAAGGATATTGAGATATAGATGCAAATCTCAGTTGTTTAAAACTTGGTGCTAATAAGGTCAAGACCACACACTAAATCTCTGTACCTGCCAATTATCTCTCTCTATTGTGTGGCCACAAGTGTGTGAACAGCAAGCTCTGGTCATAGGCAGGACTGAGGGAGAGGATGTGGGTGAATCTGTCCAGTGTGCCTCCACATATTGGAAAATAGCTCTATTTTCATCTGCTATGCACGTGTGGTCAGTAGCTTCATCTTTCTTTGTGAGAATCAGTTACCTTAGAATTTTAAATATAATTTTAGTTCCATCATTGTTGCTTTCATTATTTATTTGAAATTTCAACTTTCTGCTATATGGTAATGTTACTTAAAACTAGATGATAATTTTCTATTTTCAGTGACATTTCTTGCATGTGTATTTATATTCTACTTGTTAAGTCTAATAATACTATATGAGCTCATAGAATTGCATCAGAATTCTCTGAAGGAAAAATAATGATCCATTTCATGAGATGAGTGATTTTTACAAACTTCTCATTCCAACTCAAAGAGTGCTTTCTCCCTTGATTAAAACGTATTTCTCAATTAGATTAAAATGCAAATATAAACAGTCTGTGTTTATGGTTATAATAGAATTATTTAAAGAAGGTTTTAAATCAACCTGGTATTAATATTTCATGCATAAACGGTTGGTTTTATTGTTGGGCTGATTCTGCCATGTTCCATTTTCAAGATTGCTTAAAGTGCTATGAAAACTTAATCATACTGCCCAGGTTTTACCAGTTTTTACCCTGTTTTCTCTGAGAAGCTAAGTGAGCAGCTTTCCTATATACTTTGTGAGTTATGTCAGTGATATTGGAAAAACAGAAAGTACTAAAACTTCAGAAACCCCTGAAATTGAGTTATGCACAAATTATTGTTTGTTTTAAAGAAATATTTTGTTACACAGAAATGGAGCAACTCTTAAATTTAGAGTACCATATTTTATAATTTATTATAAAATTAATGATCTGGAAGCATACTTCAAGATTTATTCCAACCTTTTAGTTTATATTAGATATATAAAATATTTGTATTAGAAATTGCACCTAATGCTATGGATTTATTTATGATCTTTTTGGATTTTTTTCCTGATATCCCATTGCTTCTCAAACACTTTAATTAAAACAACTTTTAAATAATATTTTGTAACTTAATTTTTGTTGTTGTTGTTTTTAGTGATCTCAGTGAAAACCAAATTCAAGCAATTCCAAGGAAGGCTTTCCGTGGGGCAGTTGACATTAAAAATTTGTAAGTATATGTATTTTTTAATTTATAGTGTTTTAAGATAGCATCTATTTTCAAAGTCAAGTTTATATTAAATAAAGTGCCAGAAAGAAATGGTGAAAGCCCTGTTTCTATTTACGCCTGCTTAGGAGGCTTTATGACAGTAAGTTTTACATTGTTTTCACAAGGTATTTGAAGAGATTCTTATTTAGAAGATGTCTGGAACCTGAAGTTGTTATCAAATTCACTTTTCAAACCTTATGATTAATTTTTTGAAACCTAAAGAAATGATTTGATTAAAAAGTGTTTGTGATATATTTTTTTTTCCTTTTTCCTGTTGGCTTACTCCAGTAACTCCCTTTCCAATTACTATTGGTGTTTGCTGGAAATGCAGAATGTGAACTATTTTTTTTCTGGAAAGAGTAGATAATATTTTCTTGTTAGAGACATTTGTATCCTAGAGCTACAGCTTTTTCTAGAGCTTCAAGATCACCATTTTCATTAAATGCCAAAAATGTGAGAATGAGAAAATTGTTTTTCCCTTTGTGTGAATATTTTTCTTTCATCTTTGTCTCTCCTATCTTCATGAAAGAGTATATGTATAATCTTAAAAAAAGAAAAAGTATTTTCGTTTGATAAATCTTTAATCTTGTGTCTCAAGGAAGAGTATTTTTTAAGTACATATAGCTCTAAAGGTACATATCAGATTTAAGATCTCAATGACAATCCTAATGTTGTCAATATATATCTTTATAAATTTTGGAATACCATATTAGCTTTTAAAAATAATGGTTTTTGATCAACAGTGAATGCTAGGATATGAAATGTTTTCCTTAGCTTTTACATTAGTTTGGAATGTAGGGCGGAAACGCCCCTCTGTGCTGAGATTAACTGTCAGGAATTCAATATTTCTTAGCTAGTAATAGACACGGCAGGCACTTTTTCAAGAATTAACTTATATTCAGAATTCTCCATGGTCTGATCCAGCACTGTTTTTCCAGTAGCAAAAGTAAGACAGATGCTCTCTCTTGTCAAAGAAGACAGCTGTTTATAAAGCTACAGGTTTTGGCCTCTACGTCTTCTCCTCAATGGATATGATTTTTGTTTTAAATTTGTACTTTCTACATGTTCAGGTAAAGACAGAAAACTACATGCTTCTGAGATATAAATGTACAGAGCCATCAAAATCCTGACCCTAGGTTTTTATGAGCGCTCAAGCTGGAAGGGCTTCATTTGCTTCCTTTCTATTTTCACTACTGAGGGCTTGGAGAAGTCTTCAGGTGTACCCTGTGATGTGGGGTGTTCAGATCTGCCTGGACAGAACAGCAGGAGAATCCCTATGTAGCACCCACTTAGTTGCCTTTTTGTAGCTGTAAAGTATAGCCGTGGCCATAGTTGACCACCCCTTGGGAATGCTATTTGCAATCTTACAATAGTACTACCTCTCAGTCCTTAAAACAGGTAGCTTTTAATCTTCTTAGTAGACATATTCAGGAAATCCAAGTCAACAAGTAAGCCTCCTCTCGTATTTAAGGATACATTTGGAAGCAGGGCCCAGTCAGGGTGGAAATTCTCCCTTATGTCCTCTTCATTTATTCTTAAAACATGCGATTTTAAAAGTTTAGAGATAAAAGAAAATATTAAGAGCCAGTGTGATATGAAGAATGGAATGTTTGACTTAGCAAAATTTTTACATCATTTTTCCCCCACATGAATGCTTTCCCCCCCAAATTTAAAGACCGTTATTAATATATGCAGTGCCATGAGTTAGGGATTGTTCTCAGAAGGTTTTGCTGTTTTTTGGATTTATAGATATGAGCAAATCAGTCAACTTCATTGAGCCTTCGTGTTCACTTTTATAAAATAAACATAATAGTTGCTTGAGTTTGTTATGGTTATTGGGGAAAAAAGATATGTGAAAGACCTTTTAAAACAGTAAAATGCTGTGAAAATATAGTATACTAATGCATTTCATGAGTATTTGGCTAATCAACTCCTAAAAGTTAGCTCTGAAAAATGTATAGTAAGGAGACCAGAAAGTAGAACATGAATTACTTGACAATATTAGGAATGTATATGATTATTCTATTATGAGTCAATTTGACATGGAGCTACAAAATGGAAAAAGGAAATATACTAGAATGTACTAAACGTATGTACAGAAAACCTTGATTTATAAACAAAACATTTAGTGCTATAGGTGCTGAAGAAAGAAAAAGTAAGGTAAAAGTATTACTTGAAGTTAACAGGGAATGCTGGGGGAAAGAGTTCATGAGAGGAAATACAAAGGAGGCTGGTGACTAGTAGTAGATAAGTATGGATTGGGAAAGTTAGAATTTATTAAAGAGTCTATCTAAAGCCTGATTTCAGGGTTTTGATTGGATTAGAAGATTGAAAACATAGTGCAGTGGAGTGTGTGTGTGTGTGTGTGTGTGTGTGTGAGGTGAGGAATTGAATGTGAACTTTTTTTCCTAAGGTGAGTAAGTATGAATCCTGAATAGCAGCATTGGTAAGAAACATAGGGATCTGAATATGGGGGGAACTGAGTAGTGTGGCATCCAAGTGATTTCAGCTTTGGAGATTTATGTTCCTATGGAAGAAAAGGGACTTAGAGACTATGTGGATGCTCAGTGATGATGGTCAAAAGAGAAATTTATTCCCACTATTCTTATTACCTTCTATGTAAGAATGTAAAAGACAATGAGGAAAACATTAAAATATCACAATGCATTTATAGGCTTATTTAATTAGTATTATACCTATAATATTATAGAATTTTACATTAAAAGATACTTTCTATAAATAAAAGTAGTTCAAACTACATTGTTTTTAAAAAAAGTTCCAATCTCATGGAGCTTTGTATGAAGTTTAGTTTTATCATTAAAACGTAAGAATGATATCTGGTAAAATATATTAAAACTGATGGTAAATTTTATCTCATATTATTATTAAACTAGTACCCATAAGTCATCAAGTAATGACTTAATAAAATCTTATCAATTTTAGTATTAGCTTTATTAATATTATTAATGTTCACTGTGAGAAGGAGGTACAGGGTTTCATCCTATTTATCATGCTAGTGTGTGCATTTACAAGTTGGACAACCCTGCATGGTGCCATGATGCTATTATTCAGTTATTCAGAGAGTAAAAGAGAAAAAAAAAAGGCTGGTAAGAAGGAATATGTGCTTTGGTTGCATCAAGACAATATTTTGCATAGTACTATCTAAAAGTCCCGTCTGATGCACTATAACAGGTTTATTGGATTTACCACATTCAGGCCTTATTTAGAGTGAATTCCAGTTATCACAGAATCTTCACTGGAAGCAGTTGCTTTAATCCTGTGGATTGGCTAAATATGCTGAAGGCAGCATCCTGACAATATGAAATTGATGCTGTGGAAATTTTGCAAATTAGCAGATCGCTTCCCTTTCCTCCAGGCAAGCCACACTAAAACTATTCTCAACAGATGGACATTTATCTTGCTCTTAAACCTCTCCAAGGAGGACTTCCCATAACTTTTTTGCTTGCTTCCATTAATTTCTTAACTGAATTAAAATGCTTTATGTTTTATTTCGTTACCTGATTTTCTCCAGCCACGATTTAAACTACTTTCTTTTCCTGACATTTTAGACAGTGAAATATGATAAGAGAATAACAAGATCATATTAAAATATCAACTAAATTATAGTGTTTATAATAGTCACTGGCAGCACTTTTCCATAAGATTTACATCTGTGGTTTTAAACTACCAATCTAAATGTGAACTAAAATATTGACACCATATCATTACCAGCTGGATGACTCACCAAAATGATAACCAATATTTATAGAACTTTTCTTTAGGAACATTGTATATATATTTAAAAGATTTAACACTAATGCAGTAAAGCTTTTGCTTTGCTGCCTCCTAATCAAATCTTGAATGAAGACATGGTGCATTGTGCCACTCATTTGTTTTCAAGTATCTATTAGGCATTTCCATTTAATTGAATAATTTAGAAGAATATTAAAATTAAAAATTGCTTTATTGCCAGTATTTGTAAGTTTATTCTTGAAGTATGTACAGTACTCAATAAGTACAAAAAAGCTTCAGAGTCTCTTGTCTTTATGAGAAAACATTTCTAGCTATAGTTAACCCAGGCTTTAAGCAAAAAAGTACAAATATATAAACTTTAAAATTAAATAGATTACAAGTTTTTAGTAACATCACAAAAACAAACTAACTTACTTTACCATTAGTTTCTCTAGTAAATTCAATATAGATACTTATATTAATTAAATCCAGCAAGAATTATTTTAGAGGTACTGTGTAAAGTGAATCAAAACTGCTTCTTCTTTAATTTTCCAATACATCCTCAAAGTGTACTGTTTATTCCAGTGTAACTTTACTATCTGTTCATAAATAAATATATCCCTTTACTATTTGCTTGCATTATTCTGATTTCATTAACCCTACATCTGTTATACGTCTTGCCCTCTTTTTCCAGGAAAAATGCATCTTGGTAAAAATTAGGATGGGGAAAATATTTGTATTTTTTACATGCATTAATTTATAGACAAGTGTTTAAGTTATAGGATAATTCAGCATGGTTCTCTTTGGGGTAAGTCATGATATCATTTGGAAAACAAACATGCATGGCTATGACATTTTAGGAAAGAAAACACCCAAGTTGGGATGCATTATTTATTAGCATAAGAAGATTTGGCAAATAGAAAAGAGAGAGTTATCTATATATTATTACAAAACTATTTTAGAAATTTTATTTTTTTCCTGAAACCATCATCTTCAATTTTTGTATTGATGGATCAATTAAAACCCATAGAAAGAAAACTCACAGTTCTATCCTAGATACACAGAGAGACTTATGTATTGCACTGAATTTTTACACTTCTCTGGTTTTAAATGTTTCTCCTCTGGTTTCTTGTCAGCATCATCTTTGTAATTTGTAATGATAAGGGAGAAAGGGCTGCTCACATAATACAGAATCAAAATGTAACAGTAAGAGAGAAGAGTATATGTAAATTTTACCATGCAAATACGATTTTATGTAGCTTTTTCATATAAGTTAAGTCATAATTTCAAATGTCTCCTTTATTCAATTAGTTCTTATGTTTAGTTCTTACATTTCTTAATTATCATAAAAATAAAATTTATTGGTAACATATTGAAACTGCAAATGTTCATGACCCCAGCTTCTTGCTATAGTGTTTTCAGTAATGCTGAAACTGAAGAGATTTTGAAGGGTAGCTTAGTTCCTCACTCAAGGGGCTTGCTATCCTCAGTCTTAGATTAAATTCCACAGGTCTTCGTTGTGGCATAGAACCTTCTAAACAAACAAATAGGGATAGCTTTTCATTTAGATAGATAATAAATAAAGGTGAATTTCATTTTATAAGGGCTAGAGTACCCCTTAACATCCAGAAATGCTGCCTATGGATGTAAAGGGCAACCAGGGGTTGTCATGGGTATGTAAATATTTAAAAAATCAGTAACTCAGCAGATGCTGCTGTCAGTACTGTAGGAACTGTCCGTGGTCCTGTAATTTGCCTGGTTTGCACTCACTTTAAAAGCACACTCTCAACTGTGATAATCCCTAACAACCGTGACAATATTTGCTACCAATAACCTCTTCAACATTGCGTTTTGCTTTGTCTTCAGACTGCCTTAAATAGTTTTTCTTCAGCAATGCATTCTGTCATGTAAAAATGTAATCCATACAATATTTCTTCATAAATGCTTTATAAAACAAAACAAAGTAAAACAAACAAAACACAAGAAAATCTGATTGAGTAATTGGGAATCCAATTCATATATTTATAAAATATGAATTGACATGATCTTTCTGTGCCTGCCACGTTGTCCTATGAGACAGAACAGACCTTTAGATTTTTTGCTTCTTTGACACAGAACAGCACACTATGCTATCTCTGAACTATTACAATAGCCTGCTAATTGAATTTTGACCTTCAATTTATATAAAAATTATATTAGATAATTTTTACACAGGTGCCAGATTTTTTTTTCATAAAGCCTTCTTTTTTATCCCATCACTACGTGGTTCAAAATCACTGTTTATTCAAAATAATACCTTTGTTATAGGTACTATGGCAAAGTCCTGGGAATATAGCAGAATGTTGTCCTAGTTTTATTATGTCTATAGGAACATAGACTCTTCCCTGAAAGAACAGTGACTTTTATTAAATGCTGTAACATCCATTGTCTTTAGACATTCTGACTAGTCCTAACATTCTGACTTCAACCCAGGCTTCCAGTGTCCCCTCCCACCGAATCTGCACACAAGCTCTTTGCTCAAGCCAGAATGGCCTCTGTCTTGCAGACATCAACTGTGAACATTGTAGTGCCTCTGCTCACAACTGTTCTTTGTTTGAACCATTTTGTCCATAAGAAATACCCACTTGATTTTTCCATCTAACTGGATTTGACCTGTTTTTTGGTGTTTTTCCTCCTTCATGCATGACTACTTCAGCCTAGCATAAACTCTTCTGAAATTCTATAGTATTTTTCATCTGCTGGTCTCTTCCTTGAAACATGCTTATCAGAGATTTAGCTGAAACCCCCATTTAAAGAAAAAAAAGCTCCTGAATCAATTTTCTAAGCCACAGCATATTGAGTGGGAGCTATGGCAAAATATAGATCTAACTTCCGATCCAAAATTAACAGAATATTTTCTACCTACCATGTAAAAATTATTGAATTTCTGTGAGCCTCGTTTTCTCATCTGTAAAATCGGGGTGATGCCAATACTTACCTTCCCAAGTTATCATGAGGAATAATGAGATGATGTATATACAGACCCTGCCATATGCTATGTGTTCATTAAATGTTAGCAATTATTATTGTCACTGTTAGTTTCTGCCACCTTTGATTAGTTTACTTAGAATTACCAGGACTTGAATGTCAACTCAGTTGTCTTTCCCTGGATTTTTGTTGAAAGAGATTTGCCCTAATCTCTATTATAGCTGCCTTTTGCTTCTTCCCCATAAATTGACAAATGGATATAACTTTATACCATTGCCTATTCCAATAAAAACTAAGATTATTTATTCCTCTGAGAAAAACAGATTGTTGCCCGGATGATTGTAAAAGGGTTAAGTTCTCCCATCGTGTAAGTTACCGTGTGTTCCTCAGAGCAGTCATCACCTCTACTCTTTTCTTCAGCAGTGCCCAGGTTGGTACTGATGTGCTTTTATGCAGAGGAAAATGATAAGGTTGCTGAAACTTCTGTCAAGGATCTTTATTTGTATGGATCAATTTTTATTATTCTTATCCTCTCTATATATTATAATTTAAATCTTGGGCTACTCTTTAAAAAAATCACTATTGGCATAAGACTTGTATATGTAGGCACTCATATTCACTTGAATTTTATACACATGTAGGAGGAAATAGAAGAGACCATGCCCATATACTTAACAGTTTTTTTTTCTTTTTCTCCCCTGTGATTTATATGTTTTATCAGATTTCAATACAGTAGTGAAATATTCTTATTCCCTCGTATTGATTCTAACCAATTTCATGTGTTGTAAGTCAACTAAAGTTTTTAAGTTTTCCATCTTACAGTAGTGATATGAACATGAACTGAGCTATTTTTAGCACCTAAAACAAAACAAAATAGATCAAAATTGGAACATAGTCCTAATATTTTGTTAAGACATAGAGAGATACTGACATAGAAATTATTAAAGATTTTTATGTTCCGTATTGTTTCAGAGTTAAGTATATTTTACGTGTTCTAATTCTTAAAAAAGAAAATCAATTAGTAATAAGATCTTATTTTAACACTTGGGTGCTGAAGTGAAATATGAAGTTACTATCAGTAGGGACACATACCAACTGAAATTAATGCAATTTTATGTGTTATTAATGTGTGTTTTATACGTGTAATTCAAAAACTGTATGGTATCGAAATTTAAAAAGACAAAAACAGGAAATCCCATAAGAAAACTTAAGTGACAGAATGCAATGTCTCTAACTGGTTTCAGAGTCCTAAGTAAACAAATGTTTAGCCTTTTTTGTCATTTAATATACTTATTTTTAAAACTTATATTTAGCAGTATTATATATTATCTCCCATACCTAGAAGAAATCAAACTCTGAAACTAGGATAAATTATTTTTAGTATTAAAGAAAATCAGATCAGCTTCAGAAATTTTGTATGGGTGAGGCACAGAGTGTTATTTCTTAATGTGTGGATTCCATCATCACACTACTGTATTGTCTAAAACTAAATTTATCAGTGCTAGGAGAAATCAAAGTGGACAGTCTTGAGTTATTCCAAGGTATCAGAAAATACTTCTCCTACCACCAAAAAGAGAATCATAGAGTGTTAATACTGAGAGAAATCATGAATATTATTCTTTTTAACCCTCATCATTTTCATGAGATTATTTTAGTTCTTAAAAACACAAATTTACACACCAGTACAATGAAGGATCAGATAGAGGGGAGATTCGGAATTTGAGCCGAAGCTAAGAGGAGGATTGGAGTCAGGAAATAAGGGGGGAGAAAACACAAAAGTCTATGCTCGGTGAGGTCAGCTGAGGGTCGGAAAGAAACCGCTTATTATACTACACCGTTCTTTTTGCACAGAAAATAAGAAAAGCCCTAGCTTGTTTCCCCCAGGAAGTAGCCCCTTGTACCAGGAAAGCATCCTAAAGCTGTCCGTATTGTACCTAATGCCCTTATCATCCAAATCATTCTAAAGATCGACACATTTACCTTATGTCTGACTGAATAGTTAGAACTATTATTTTTTGGAGAACTGAAGAAAATCTCCTCTTGCTATTTCCTTAATTCAGAAGAATTTCATGGCACTATTGGAAATCACATTTAAAAAAGGTCAGGCTGTCACTAAATGCATGGCTGAGAACAGATCCTTTCCTGTTTACAGAAAGCAGAAGTACCCAGGGCTTGAAAGGTAGTAGAAAAGGCAGTGAGCAAGGTGAAAGAAACAAGGTGCAGCAAAATAGTCCAGAAGCTCTGAAATAAATTACACTTTTGCATAGTTTTGACACTGTTTATCTTCAGCCATATGCAGACAAGTGGAGGTCTGTGTGGAGAGGTTTTCTCATGAGCAGTCATGTGGTCACGCTTTCCATAAACATTCCTTTGAATATCACAGAATTGACAAATTGATGAAAAAGTTATTCACTTGTTTGATTGGAATTGTTCTTTCAATATGAGAAACTTTTTCATGAAATACCTTTGTGCTCAGAATATATGTGAACTGAGATGTGACAGCATTCAGAAAACTTTACAGGAAAACTTCAGTCCTATGATAGCTAAATACTCTTAATGTTTCAGTGCCAATAAGGGCTTAGATTTCTGTTAAGAATCAGAAGCATGTAACCATGAGCATCATTAAAGAGGGGTGAAATAACCAAAGTTCCCAGCAGAGTCTCAACTTCTGCTGGTATAAGGAAAGTAATCTGCCTTTCAGTCCTTGTAGGACAAGATTTGCTTGAGTGCTTTCTGGCATGCTAGAGCTTCCCCTTTGTGTATTGTATGCATGATTTAGAAGAAGCTGTGTCAGCACTGATTTATACATTGACAGCTAAGGATAATAAGATATGGGCAAACATACAGCTCACCCTTTTACAGATTAACCTGGAGACTGCATTAGGCAAATTTGATAGCATTAAAAGATTTTGCCAATTTGTCTGGAAACAATTTCTCTTTTGTAGTGTGTCAAGGGTAACACTTCATGCCATTGTACTAATTTAAATGGCTTTGATAAATTGTTCAAGAGGTTAGAGAATAGTAGTGTAGATATATATTCAGCACTTTAAAATAAAAAAGCTATTAACTTAATTGTTAAATGAATTTAATTTGTAAAAATCAAAAGTGTTCAAGAATGTAAGTGTTTTCTTGGAACCACAGCAGCCATGTTACATCATGAGGCTTTAAATATCTTAGAAAATAATATTATACTTCTGCATTACTTCCTAATAAGTAGAAATGCTTTAGGCTATTACAGCAGCATTGGATGTCCACTATTATTTGGGAAAACCTTTTGGTTTATAAAAGCAATAAAATTGTATCCTCTTTGGGGTGCACCTTTTTTGATATTGCATGTCCTAGATTGTACCATTTGCATGAAATCAAGGTACCTTAATTTAGTAGGCTTCTGAGAAATACAACTATTTTATAAGAATTTCAAACAGTTTGTTAAGAACAAACCTCAAACATGAATTAGCCTTTTTGGTGAATTCCAAACTTGAAATGAGGGCAAGATGCGTTTGTATTTTAATCATAATCTTACTCCTGTATATCTGCATTTCCTCACCAATGCATGTGCAGCTGACAACTCACCTATTTAATGAAACATTTCATTTCTATCTCAAGTGAAACATTAGAATACTTTTTTTTACTGTAATTATAATATCTCAAAGCATCAAGCTACTATATTTAAACAACAACTGCTTATTTGGAAAAAAGAGGATCATATAGATAGGATTGGAAACTTGGCTGTTCATTTCAACCGAGTAGAAGGCTTGATATCAACATGGAAATTTTAATTCCAAAAACAAGCAGCAGGAAAAGGCAGAGTTAACCAAGTTTGGAGCATCCTTTTTTTTTTAACATATGAATTTTAACAAATGAGTTCTTAAACTACTGGAGAGGATCCATTTGTTTAAATTATGTATTATTTAGAGTTAGCTGTTACAACTTTTAAACTTTTTACCATACATACATGTGTTTTAACAACGTACCTGTAGGATAGGTTTCTTAATATTTTTGGCTGAAATTAGCATGTTTGAGAAAAGCAATTTTTTATTAATTGTTTTAATACTTAAAAACTTATTTTCTAGAGAGTGATATGACTCTGGAAATTCCTTAACCCAAAAATATGTTGTATTTACAGTGCAGAGGATTTGCACATAATGATAAATAATGCAAATTATGAAAATAGAGAAGCTCGATAGAGAACAACTCCTAGCTTTCTAAAATGTATTCCTGGTTCAGAAGAGCAGGGAGATATATAGGACATTTCTCTTTCTCAATTTGGAGTTCTCGAAGGAAAACTGCTTTTAAAAGAGGGAAACCTAAAAGTAGTCTTGCTCTTTCTTGCCAAGGATAGTGAAATTAACATGCAGCTGAGCTTCTCTGATAAATGGATTCTGTTAGGTCACTGAGGGGGTGCATGTGACATTAAGTGATTTACAGTCCTTTACCTTAATGAAATTGTTTCAGCAAGATGACGCTGAAAGCTCCTAATGGATAGCTTTTCTTGATGTAATGAAATTGCATTCCTATGGCATTTAATATAAGGTGCAGTTATTATTTACTGGAGCTTTCCAAGGGCTGCTATTTGCACAGACAGTTCAGAACAAAAAGAGATTTCAGTGGCAGCACAGAGACCAGAATGGTTTGTGACATTCTTAAGCATTTGAGTGTGTTTGTGAGAGCATTTCAGTAAGTGTGGCCAGGGCTTCATAGAACCTTCAGGAGACTTCCTATCACCTACTCCTGCTACTGTCCATTCCTTTTACATAGATTCTGCTAATCTATTTAACAGGCAGCTGGATTACAACCAGATCAGCTGTATTGAAGATGGGGCATTTAGGGCTCTCCGGGACCTGGAAGTGCTGTAAGTACTGCTATTTCTCTTACTCTTTTAATGGAAGCTTTATATCTGGAGAGTACTAATGTGGGGGCTTATCTGCTAGCTTAAAACCTTGTGTCAAAATGGTCTCTTAAGAGATACTTAAGAGTAGAATACAGAGAAGAGTAGAAATGGTGAATACAGAGAAGAGTAGAAATGTATGTGTGCAAAACCTTGCATATCATATCTCTGTTTAGGTAATATTGTCTACTTAGGGACACTCAAATATTCTCCTTATGATAAACTATTTTCATAGGCTTCACAGGATTTGTGATAATTCCCAGAATTGCTAAGTATTAAGATTAAAATCAATTTGGAGGAAGAGTAACATCAAAAAATAAAACTCTTGGTAGCTGATAAGTCGCTGTATTTTGTAGTTGTTAGGCGATGGAAACACGTTTTCTCATTTAAAAATGTAATATTTAACCAGGTAACTCAACATTATTTTTTTAGGATTATTTTGAAATCTACTTTCTAATTTTAATAAGCCACCCATTAGGTCCATTTTAAAGTCTTCACTACTGATTTTTTAATGCACAACATAAACTTGAATTATAATTGGCACCCTCTCTCTTTCTTTGCTAGGTAGACATGGCTGACAGAATTGGTTAGAGGCAACTAAGTAATCTCTATTGACTTTTGACTTAGTAAAATAATTTTAATGAAATTATCAATTTTAATGAAAAATAATTTTAATGTAAACTATAGTTACTAAACCACTTTATGATGCCTGTACCTTGCTGGAATTTTTTTTCAGTCAAGGATTCACATTTCTAGCTTGAAATTTTAAAACAGAAATGAAAAAAATAAATATACTTACAATTCTTCTCCAAGTTAAAATATTTTTCTGTGTTTTATGTCATCCTTGACACAATTAATTCAGAAATCCAAAGTTGAATTAAAAGTGAGGAGGTTTTGAATTTTTAGTCCATTTGTTAAAAGTGATCCAGAAATGACCAAATTCTTCCAAAAAAAGAAGATTCTTTGCTTTATAAATTGAGTTTCAGGAACAGAATGTACTTCTGAAAAAAAAATTAATCTTTCAACTAGAATGGCTTATTTCAGCAATATTTTCTATGTGGTTTGGGTTTTAATTATGAGTAAATTAATAGAATTTCTAGCTGTGTCATGTGCTGAGTTCCTAATTATTTTAAAAGAGATTTATGTATGAATGAGTTGATTGAGATAAATTGTGAAATATAAAAATATATACTGCTTTCCAACTATGAGAAGTCGCCTTTGCTTCTACTGATAATAGTCTAACTTTTTCTGTAGAAAAAACGCTCCAAGTGCTTATCATATACATTTTAGTTATAAGACCACTTTATAAATTGTATACTGGAGCCATTTTGAATATGTGAAACTCACTGATGCTATTTCAGAGTCAGAATAATTAGGATAGATCAATGATTTCATAGTGGTGGTCTGATGTCAAAATCATAGTCAGTGTCTCTAAACTTTGTATATGAATAGACTACCACAAGAGTTATTTAATTGAATGGAGCTGATCAAGCCAAAAATCTGTTGCTAAGTCAGTGTTCCTTACTGGAAACATGAATGATACTGATCATTTTATGAAAAGTTAGCTGAATATTTTGGATGAATTAAATTCCATAAACTACCTTATTATTAAGTTTGAAAAGCTTAAATACTAATTAGATACATAATTATTCAGATTTTTTATTCTCTCTTTATATGTATATATATATATAGAGAGAGAGTACCTGCTATATATAGCTCATATATATATATATATATAGTATATATTTTTGTAGTCCTCATACTTGAAATAACCTTTAGAAAAATCAATTGATACAGAATTTAAGGCAAAACTGGATAAAGCACTGAAAAGACTAGGATTTATTAAGCCCAGATCTCTTGTCAACTACACAAAAAGTTTGCCTATTATAAACATTTGGTCAAGGGCTTTTTAAAAATAGAGTTTATACTCAGAAGGGTTCCAGAAAGAAGCTTGACTGTTTGCTTATTTTTACCATTCATGACTCTTTAGGATACATCTTCAGATTATGTGAAAATAATGAAGGAACATTAACTTGCACATACATTACCTTAAATTTCAGATTCCCAGTGTTTTAGATTTTTTTAAAATTTTAATCCCATGAACCATTTGTGAATGTATGACCTTACTAAGACCAACCAGGAGGAAATGGGGTAATCATCCTGGGTCATTGATGAAAATGTGTAAGATTAGGATATATACGAGGCTGGAGAGAGTGAATATAGTCCAAGAAGTTAAGTGAAAAGTCAAGGCAGATGAAAGCAAGGAGGCAGTTTATCACTTGTATGTTCTTGGCGAGCTGGTTTATTATGGGATTCTGGTTGGTCAAATTTAGAACTAACTGCTTGTTTTCTTAATATTTATAATAGATACCATCTCTAAAATAACAGTGGAAACTAAATCTAGATCAATCCTTTTTCCTGTGGACACTAGACTCCGAAATAAAGTATATTCCTTGAGTTGCTAGTTTTACACTTTTTTTTATTTTCCACAGAATGGCCATAATTTAATTTAATTTAATCATAGTGATTCATATCCATTAAATACCAGACTCTCTTCCAAGGCCTATACTTGGCACTAAGGGAATAAAAAAGACTAAATCAGATCTAAGTGGGTGTGGTGCTCCATGATTATAAAGGCTAGCATTCTGTATTTATACACCAAGATGTCCTTTGTACTAGAATACATTTTCATTACAAAGAGAAAATTTTGAAAATCTTATATGTTGAGCACATAAATAGACTTACACATAGGAGAAAGTGTTCGCAAATAAACAAGTACAATATGTGTTTGTATCATTTCAGAACAGGAATTGATCATAACCATAACATATATGTCATCATACTTAATTAGCAATTATATTTATTACTAATTTTTAAATTAACTTAATTTTTATGGTTCCACATATCTTTCAGTCACTGGGTATCAGTAGCAATATTGCTTTGCCAGCATCCATACCACATAAAATACTAATATAATTTATTTCTTCAGTTGTGTTATATAAACTAACATTTTGAGAAAAGACTTCAAATTGATAGCATGGGCTTCAGCATTCAGTGAAAACTCTCTTTGCACGGAAATGTAAGGAACTATAGTTCAAAATTAATTCATGTCTGCTGTGTGTGAATTACTTTAAAAAATTTATCCCCAAAGACCTATTTCAGAATTCTATATACTGTAAAGATTTTAGCCATACTAAGTCAGCATAAATTGTGAGGGTGGGGGAAAAGGGTCATTTGAAAGCAAATTCCTTTAAAAAATAAAACCTTTTAGTTCATACATCAGGATGTATTTTAATGGTGTTTGAAAAAAAATCTCCTTTCACTTGAGCATAGAAAAATGCTAGAAGCTTTTAGATAACTTGAGCCAACTAATCCAGTGCTTTATAGGTCCTTCATAAAGTAGTGCATTTTTCCTATGTGACTTAATTCAAATCACTTAGATTAGTTCTGATATCATTCAATACGTTGCAAACTGGACAGTAAAGAGAGTCAGTGCATAGGTCTGTAGCTGATGTGCCCTACTTCACTGAAAAGTTTTAGTCAATCCCTTAAGCTCCGAACACCCCACGTGTTACCATGGGTAACCATAACCCCCCACTGGCCTAAAGTGGCCTCACCGATGTATCTTGTGTAGGACAAACAGACTTGGTCCACAGACTCTTTGAAATATTGAATAGTTGCCAGTATTTAAAAATTAGGAAGATTAATCTAAAAGCTTTCATTTCTAGCTTCCCTTGGAAAAATCAGATTGTTTGACAGCCTTCCATTCCAGCAGTCCATTGGAGCTGAACATTAGTTGCCGTGACACAGAACATCATCACTAGCTTAACAGAGTCCTCACCGTCCCCGGCTGCCTGTCTGCTTTTCTCCAGCTCTGTCTTTCCCATTGTATTTCTGTGCACATGGCTTCCTTCTCTCATGTATGTTCCCTGCCTAGTCTCCGTAGGCAAGTGAATTTGCAACCCCTAATTCAGACCCTTATCTGGTATCGAACTTCAACCACCTGGTCCATTGCTTCTATCTTTCCTGCCTCCTTCAGAAACTTGCCCTCCTCAGCCACCCCATTCCGCCTCTCCCCCTCTTAGAATTACTTTACGTTTCCACATGCCACTCACACATCCCTGGGATAACTGTTCTACCACTTTCTTATCACAACCAGACTTCTCCAAAGAGGGGGGAAAAACTCTGATCTTAATCTTGTTAACTCTAAGTTTTTGTAATTTGTCTAATTCATCTTTATTTTAGGACAGGATTTGTGCCTGATTTATTTTTATAATACTCCATGTTGCCATAAAGTAACAGCCATTTAGGAAATATTTGATGAATGAATGAGTAGTAGTAGTAGTAGAAACAATAATTATTATTAATAATAATAAAACTAACAATGCTTTGTTGGAGTAAAATAGGAAAAATTTGAACCAAGCAAGTATTATACTTTTTTCACCGTAAGTCCCTTGACCACTCATCTTCCTGGCTCTACCTCGAGAAATTATGATCACTACTCCACAGCACCAAGTAAAGGACAGTATCTGCTGCAGCAACTAATCTGTTAGAATTGGTTAATTTTTGAATATAGTGCTAAAGCATGTCACTTTGTCTCCACCGGATGCAAGTACCAATATTGATGTCCTTCTACTCAAATTTCAACAGTGGTCGATGTCTACAGTAAAGAATAATTAGTGGGACTCTGTTCCAAGACCTTACAGGAATAATTCTGTATGGTTGCTATGAGATTTCAGTTAGAGAATTCAAATGTGTTCATACACTCATGGAGAAGGAAATGCAATTGTGCAAATTTTCTCACTGTGACTGTCCCATCTTCTTCTTTTTTTTTTTTTAATTGAGATAGAGTCTTGTGCTGTTGCCCAGGATAGAGTGCAGTGGCGTCATCATAGCTCACTGCAACCTCAAACTCCTGGGTTCAAGTGATCCTCCTGTATCAGCCTCCCGAGTAGCTGGGACTACAGGCACGCGCCAGGACACCCAGCTAATTTTTCAATTTTTAGTAGAGACGGGGTCTCACTCTTGCTTACGCTGGTCTCAAATTCCTGAGCTCAAGCAATCCTCCCACCTCGGCCCATGTTCATTTCTTAACCAATATCATAATAGACATGCATGCACAACTAACATGTAAATAGTCAAAGATGCTATGACCAAAGCCATAAATGTATAATAAATATTGAATAAAACTGAAGGTATAGTAATATGTTAAAGTATGAAATGTATTTATCAACTGTTCTATAAAATAGTACATTCTCTAGGTCATCTCTACCAGATAGTTGTCCTTCAGAAGCATAGGCAGTAGAAGTTTTCTGTATATTAATGTATAAAATAATCAATAAATGTTTATATCTAACTCTAACTTTTTTTTTAATTTTACAGCACTCTCAACAATAACAACATTACTAGACTTTCTGTGGCAAGTTTCAACCATATGCCTAAACTTAGGACTTTGTAAGTAGTCACAATATATGTGAAGGTCAACTTAATTAAGGATTCCCTTAAGTATCATTTTTATTAAGCAAAGAATAGGACCACTAGTTTATGAGGTAGACAAGGAAAACACAACTTTAAAAAATTCTAGATATGATATTTGAAGAAATGAGCTATTATTCTGGAAACACGAAAGCCTACTTTTAAATAATATGCATTGTGGGAAGTTTGGCGTGGGAAAAAAAAACATTTACTTTGAGCTATTGTGGAGGTCACATTTCATTAAGAAATGGAAGACTCCTTGATTGGCTGTCACAAATGATAAATGAGAAATCTTTATGATTTTATTACTGTACTGCAGGCAGACCTAATAAAGCTAAACTGGTTCTCCAACATTCTTTGTAACATAAAATTACAGCATCACCCTCTGGTGCTTCTATAATTAAGGCTGTGTCAGCATTTAAATTTAAAAATATCTTTTGGGGGGTTACGGCCGGACATTAAGATATTTTTGGTGAATAAAAGTGATTCTGTAATAAAGTATTGGCTACAGCAATTTTTTTTCCTCTTGAACAAAATGTAATCCTTTAAGCCCAAGTGGGGTTAGCATTTTCAGAGGCAAATCTCATTTGAACTGAGTTTTGGAATCACCTTGACCTAAAAAATATTTTTACATATATGTGGAACATGGTTGGAGACAAAACCAAAACATTGGACTTCTTGAAAAAAATGTGTTTTTTAAGTAGGGTAAATATATTTTGATTATATTTTCAAAATATTTCTCCTTTTATAATAGCTTAGCACTGCAATATATTATATTTATTTTCTTTCTTTAATAAAAAATATCAGCTTTATGAATTAGGCAACACCAATCTTAATGACATTTTTTTCCTTCACTATAATCTAACTTTGTATGTAAAAACACATCATTATAATTGTCTTGGAATATGCTTTAGCAAAATAAAGGAATTCTGAAAGTATACAGAAATGACTAAATTTTGTTTTCTTGGGGCTATCAATTGAGAGTAATCTGACTAAATTAACAGTCCAGTTCGTTCAAACTATAGATTCCCATTAACTTTACATAATTTTTAAAAAGAAATTGATCAAGCTTTTGATCCTTGAAAAAATAAAGCCACTGAAACTATTATATATAAAACCATCCATCATCTGAAATTTTGATAGTGTCCCTTGTTTTCTTGCAGAAATCCACTAGTTTCTCTTACTAATCAGGTTTTTAAACTTTTATGTTCTTTTTCTCATTTCAAGTTTGTGCACATCTAATTGGAATTTTTGTAATGTGCTTGGTTTAGACAGAAATATTTAGAGAACAAGGATGTAGAATGTGCTACTGTGGCTCCAAAGGATGACACTCTGACTTCCAAGTGGACTGAGCCAGAGGTCACTCATCTTTCCCCAAAATGTAGCTTTTTGTTCTGCGACATACCTTCTGGTTTTGATGCAAAACAATCTGTTCTTTATCTAAAGTCTCAAGGACAATGTAAAGCAGTCATCTAACTTTAAATCCTTTGCTTTGGTTGGTTCATTATTCTATAGTATCATTGCTACTTAAAAATTCCATTTTTATAGCCCAATTAACTTTCTGGACTGAGTTCCATGTTTTAATAATCCATTACTATTATTGGGTTAGAATTGAACACATCAGCTAAAAAGGACTAAAATGGTATTACTGTGTCATAGATGATTCTGGAAATGGTGCTTTGATTTATAGCTTTGGATGTCCTTTTCTGTAGTTTGAGAAAACATAAAAGCCAGTTTGAAGTCATTTACCTAATTTAGTGGATACATTTGTCTGATATTTTATTAATGGAGAAGTGCTATTTGCCACTTGGAAGAAATCCATGATCTTGTATGGATCCTGCCACCACAGAGGGGACTCACTTAATTCCTTCACTCCCAGCCATGTGTGCCTTTTAATTTCAGTCCTTGCTCTTTGAGGATAGGTCTCCACCAGCCAAAGAAGCTAATCCCTTTTCTGTGATTAAACAAAAGAAGGGAATCAGAATAGGGATATTAAAAGTGTTTTATATTGAATTATTATTCTGTCTTGTTCAGCAAAAAATGAAAGTGACCTGCTTAAAAGATTTTGCAAGCAGTTTCTATAGAGGCTCATAATGGCAGGACTTATTGATATTTCAAACTGGGAGCCACAACTTTTATTAACTGGCCCCCTCCTCTTGCCTCCCCACTCTCCCACACCACCCCCGTTGGCTGTAATATGTTGGGAACGCAGAACAGTTTGCCTGGGATGTGTTTTTTTCTCATTACTATTTTGAATGAACATAGGTGAAATAATTTTATGGTCATTTGCAAGCTTCTGTGTGTTTGCTTAGCTCAGAGCAAATGAAGAGAGACTTAATTGTATGGTTGTAAGCCCATTTAATTTTTATAAAAAAAAGAAATTTTATTGGAATTTGCTAAGCTTTGTGTACTTTTATGTTAAGAACTAAAGGTAAATATTATTATTAATGAATTTTTCAAGTTTTGAAATAACTATTTTCTGTTTTCTTGCTTTAAACTTCTTTCCTCTCATGTAGTCGACTCCATTCGAACAACCTGTATTGTGACTGCCACCTGGCCTGGCTCTCCGACTGGCTTCGCCAAAGGCCTCGGGTTGGCCTGTACACTCAGTGCATGGGCCCATCCCACCTGAGAGGCCATAATGTAGCTGAGGTTCAAAAACGAGAATTTGTATGCAGTGGTAAGGGAGAAAGAAGGGTTATATTATCATATTGTATGCTATCATGTAACGGAGTGTGAAGAATGCATGCTTCAAAGGTTTCAGTGTTGCTCACTAACCTGCAATTATGCAGTAATCACTCTATGGAGATACTCTTTTTTAGTGATAATAATAATATTTTCTAAGACATTTGTACACTGGTTGGCAATTACTGATTACTTGCATCTAAATTATGATCAAAGATTTTTCAGATTTTACTCTGGGGAAATAGAGGAAATTCCTAGATTATGGTTCTACTTGTGACTCATTGTTTTCCCTTTAAGTAACGATTATAGCTACTTTTATGTTAATAATTGAAAAATGATACGCTAATCCTGGATCCCTGCTGTGAAATTCAAAGAAAAATGCAACCATAGTTGCAAAGTGTGCTTTTCATGTATACATATATACTAATGGTTCAATTCTACTTAAAACAAACAATAAGTGACTAGCTATAGTAACAAAAATCTGAAAACAGAAATAAGACATAGGCTATGTCCAATATCAATAGCTAACATTTACTCTTTTTCTATGTGCTTAAACACCAATCTAAGTATTTCACATATATTTACTGCATTTCACTTCATAACATCTGTATGAGAAATGTATTATTATCTCTATATTAGAGATTAAAATGCTGTGAAAAAGAATAACCTTGCCAAAGGTTATGTAGTTGAGTCCAAGGATATCAAGTTAGGCAATCTGATTCCCATTTTATATGTATATATGTATGTTTATATTAATATATCCATATTGATACATAACATTTTATGAATATAGGGCTGGTTGTGCTTCAAAAGTGTCTCTTCAAAATATAATAAAACAAATTTTTAAAACACAGATAATGTATCATAAATAGTTAAGAGTTTTTTTGAAAAAGGCATGGGGAGACATTGTTAGTACGTGATTCTATTTTATTGTTATCTTTTAGACCCTTTTATGTATTTTTTCACACATTTTATAACCTAAACAAAATTCTCTTACAATGTCATGGAATGTTCTCAATATGTCTGATTGCTTTTTTAAAAAATTAAATAATGAAATGACTAACAATTCGTTACTAACCACTTTTTTCTCTCTTTACTTTTTCCTTCCTGTTTTCTAGATGAGGAAGAAGGCAAGTTCACGTTTCTTTTTTAGACTGAGGATATTTTTATAAAGTTTGAGAGTTTGTTTAAAGGGACAGGGTTAGCAACTAGCTAGCGGCCTCTTCCTGGCGCATCACCACCACTAGGGCCCTTTCCCAGCAGGTGGGAGTGGGCAGTCCCTGTTCTCCTCCAAAAACCATGCATTTGCAGATGCCTATTTGGTAGAACCCTGCTGACATTTTGGTGTTCATCTTTCAAGCAGTAAAATCTCATCTCAAAATAGTTTTGTTTCCAAATACTGAGTAGTAAAAAATACATACCCAAAGGTAACTACTTAGGCTAAAATTTTAATCACGTGAAGCCCAAAAAAGAATCATATAGATTAACAATTACAGAATGACATGACACAAATTATTATAATAACTTCAAAGAAAGTGGTAATTTTTAACCCATCCAGACATCAAATTTAGGATTATCTAATTTTCCTCCACATTTGTTGGCACATGATTACTTAATTTGAGCAACAGTTATCTTCTCCCAAGATGGAAGTGTTATTATTTTTCTTCCTTTTTTTTAGACAAAGTTAAGCCACATAAATTTGATAAAGACCAAATTCTATTTGAGCTTATTTGAAATGGATATATATTAGTCTGAAATTGCTGCTTTTATTTTTTATTTTTTTGGAAATCAGAATAATTTTGAATAGAATTCTGGTTTTAAAACTGAATTTAACCTATCTCAATTTTTTAAAGTTTTAAAAGTTACCACTTCTATGACCAGTTTTTAAGATCTCATTTGCTTCATCTCATTTGCTTTGTTGACCTGAAAATATAAATGCAAGCCTCCTAAAATATATTTTAGAATATAGGGCCATTTTATGAACAGGTATTTAGAGAAATTTATTTCTGTCACATGCTTTGTTATTTAACCTAAGTCTGCATGTTTCACAATTATGAAATTCTGGAAGAAGAATCTAATTGCTGTTCATTTCTTTTTTAGGTCACCAGTCATTTATGGCTCCTTCTTGTAGCGTTTTGCACTGCCCTGCTGCTTGCACCTGTAGCAACAATATCGTAGACTGTCGTGGGAAAGGTCTCACTGAGATCCCCACAAATCTGCCAGAGACCATCACAGAAATGTACGTGCCCTGAAATTTTTTCTTATCCCTCCACCTCCCCAGTGAATCAAACCTTAATTTTCTTTAGGAGATTCTGGGTTTATCAAAGGCACATCTGATCAATTAGCTTAAACAAATGTTCCTGTCAGAAGTGTATTGACCCTTACTCTGTTTAATTAAATACATACCCTGTTAAAGTGGATAGGATTTTTGGGGGGGGACACAGGTAGAACCAAAAGGAATGTATTTTAAGGAATAATAGTACTTTCTCTACCTTGAGAAGGTGTTATTAGGCTATTTAAGAGAAATAAGACAATTAGGACAGTTTGTATCTAGTCCAACCTTTCGGGCCTGTAGATCTGCTGTTATCCATTTCCAGTTTAGAGCAGTAGGAGTACAAAGAGGGATAGAGCTGGTTTAATAAACAATAGAAACAAGAGAGCCAGATGCTGCTCTGCCTCCTCAAGAGCTCATATTTTAAAATGCAGTTTCACTATTTTGTTCAAATTGATAGTTCAATGCAAAGTATAAAAACAATAATATTATGAAGTCTAATATAAAGATATTTTTAATTAGTGAGCATTATAGCCTATTCGAGCCAATGACTGAAATTCTCGTGATACGGTATTGTGTAAATATTTTGTGTACAGCTGCTGAATGCATTTCTACGTCCTTGCCAAATATAAGTCATGTGGATAAAACAAGCTCACGCAAGATGTAAAATGGAATGCTTTTACCATCTGGGGAAGTAAGCGTTAGGGAAAATCTTTACCTCAATATCCATTTATTAAGAAAGCCCCTCTTAACCACCCAGCCCATCATATTATTGTTTTATAGGCCGATTCTAAATTGTAACTGAAGAAATGGTTTTGGAAGTTCTTGGATAAAATAATAAAATAGGACCAGCTTTGTGTGATAGGTCTACAAAGTAGGCAAAAAAAATTATTTTTAAAAACTGCTCAATTTTTTAACCAATTTGTTTAATTGCTGTAATAATGTAACTGCTCAAATTTACTTTATATGAGAAAAACCTTAGTTCACAAGACCCACTACCATTATTTTAAAGTATCTAATATGTGCTTAAACAGTGTGCTTAGAGCTTTGCAGTGTAAGACATGATTCTCTGCAGGAACTCTAGAATCTGTAGAGATTTGACACAGACACCAAATTATGTAGGCACATAATAATATTATTCTCATCAAAATTGTAATTGTTGTGACACAACCTCACCTATAGAAGACATTTGTAAGTATTTTTTAGCTGAACCTTGAAAGAAGAATAAGATACAATTTGGGAAGAGTAGGTGACATCCCTGAAATAGAAACGTTGGCAGCAAAGGGCAAAGGTGGCTATGAGCATTATGTTTGAGAGATTGTGCAGTTGAACCTAATTAGAACAATAGGTTAATGTCGGGGCATCATGGAAAATAATGCCCTAAAAAGGACATCTGCATCTAATTTTAAAGCCATAGATTACTTAAGGCCTTTAAGCTTAGTCAGAAGATATTAGATGTGATGAAGTAGATAGTAGAAAGACATAGCAAGTTTTTTAATAAGAGAGTAGAATATCCAAGAAAAAGCATTTATTAAGTAACCACCTACTGATAAAGGCACCATGAATTCTCCAGAGATCTTTCATCAAGTGGCTACCAAATTTGACATGCAAATTAAAAACAATGAAATGAGGTACAAAGTAAAAAAAGTCAGTGTACACTATTCTGATCATGGGTATACCCACAGCCCAGACCTCACCACTATACAACATACCCATGCAACAAAACTTCACTGTATTCCCCGAAATCTATTGAAATTAAAAAAAAAAGTTTTAAGAGACAAACACATCAAGTTCAAGGTATTACAGAGGACATAAAGTGGAGGACAAGATACAGTGGTTAACTAGAGTCATAAAGTTTTAATTGGAACCCCAGGTTTACCTACCATTTACTATCTGTGAGACTGTGCCAAGTTACTTGTCCTCTATGAGCCTGTCTCTTCATCTAAAACTAGGAGTTATTGTAAGTTTGAAATTAAATAATTAACACATGCACAGCTGTATGTGGTTAGCATATAGTAATCATTTTATAAATGATACATTAACCATGGAAGACTTCATGTGGAAGTAACACCTGAGCTAGCCCTTGAAAGACAGGTACTAAATGGAAATACAGAGATGAGAAAGAGGATTTCAGAAATAATAGACCATCCTAACCATAGGCAATAGCAATGAAATTACAAGACACTATCAAGCAGGAACTGGCTGGTATTTGATGCCTGAGGTAGTACTGGAAAATAAAGTTGGAAAGGTGGATTGGAGCCAATTCGTGGAAGCTCTTGTTAGTATAAAGATCTTAGACTTTATTTAGAACTCATTTTAACACAGGAGTTTTAATCTGAATCTTCTAGAAGAATTAGTGTGAAAGATGTGTGCTAGTGATTTGGCAAAAGGAGAAAATGCAAGGCAGAAGGCTTCCCAGGAGGCTATTACATTGGTCCATGGAGATGTCAGAGGAGCAGGAGCTAGTCAGTAACAGTAGGAATGGTGATGTGGAAACAGACATGATAGCTCATGTAGGGGAAGAATTAATGGGATTTGACATTTGATGAGATGAGGGAGTAATGGAGAAAAATAAACCAAAGATGATGCCGATGCCAGAGTTTCAAGTACGAGTGATGGGCAGGTCATGGTTATATCATTGAGTATAAGAAGCTGAGGACCCAGACCAATCCTGGGAAGGAAGATGATGGTGAACTCAATCTGTGAAATACGGAAGTACTAATGACACATTCAGCAGTACTATAAGAATACAGATTATAGTAATTTTGGAGCAAGACGAAAATTTGAGACAAGTATTTTAGGGTAATTAACATGATAAAAAAACAAAGTTGATAGTTGAAGCCATTATTGTCCAATGGGAAGGAGGGGAAGAAAAGACATGACCAAGAACCTGAATAAAAACAGCAAAGGTCTCTGATAGGTCAGGGAGGAAGGAGTTCTAGGAAAAATGATTTGCAGAGGCAGACACTGCTGCTAATGAACCAAGATGAGATTTAAGAAAAGGTCTTGGAATTTGTCCAGCATATTCTTGGAGGATTCAATTTTGGTAGAAGGATAGGTAAGTAAGACACTTTTTAGAGTGTTAAGAAGGGGATTATTGATGAATATTGGAGAAAGCAGATATGGAGCAGTTTGAACAGTTTGGCTGAGAAAGGATGTTTTTAAAATCCTTTTAAAAAAAGACAGTTGTTGCTATAAAGGACAAACTTGGATTTATTTTAAGATGCAAAAACCTGCAGCCATTAGAAAGTTGGAAAAAGAGAATGGGTTTAGAGAGAAATGAAAGGGTTAGAATTAAATAAGATACAGGTGGGACCAAGATGATTCTGGACACAAGAGGGAATTGATCAAATCCAGATCATAGGAAAGGAGAACAAAAAGCTGTTGTAGGATGACAAAAGGAGAGAATAAGTTGTAGACGTAACATATTGAAAGCAATATGAGACGTTTAAAATGGTTTATCTTATGTAGTCTATTTTATTTTTTATCATAATGCTTTTCTTCTACTTTGTATGCTCTTTAGATTTTATATAATGGTTGGATTTAGTAGCATAAAAGTTATACTAAATAACACATCCCATTGGGTTTGCCTATGTTGAGGAGGTGGTGTATCAGGTAATGATACAATAAATCAAATTTATAAGGAGAGATGAAAACATATGGGAAGCTCTAGGTGAATTTTACTTCTCTGATTATTACATTATCAGCTTTATCAGTAAAGCATCTGGTAATAAATTATATTTATCTTCAACTCCAACAAAATACCTCCATTTTCATTCATTATAGTACATAACTTACTAGCTTAGTAACTCATTTCTTTTATTGCTCTTTTATTTTTTATAAGAATAAAGAACATCAGTAAGATTATTAAATGTGAAAATAAAGCTAAACACATCTTTTTCATCTTTATAGATTCAAGGTTTTTAATACATGATGAACTGAAAATTATAAATTCCCCTCCATATTATTCAAACATGTTTCTTAAGTCTGGGTTTTTACCATAAATTGTCAGTAGAATTTCTTTATTGTAAGTTATCAAATATTTCACTTAATAATGTTGACCTGATTTCCTACTGTGTGATGTCTTTATTCTTGCACCTGTCTCAATATAATTCTAAAAAAAAGAAAGTATGTATGTGCTATATGGGAGTGACAAACTGCCTATAAATCTAGATAGAAAAACATGACTCATGCTTTTTTATTCTACATTGTGTTTGCAACTACAAATTCATACTTATGGTATTCACTAAAACAATTATTTGTTAAACTCTAGAAATGAAATATTCTTTTAAAGTCAGAATTGGAATAATTTGGAGAAGGAATGATAGAAGGAGAATAACATTTATCTAATACCTGCAGTGCTGGATGCTGTGCACACATTATATCGTTTGGTCTTTTTATTGACCTGTGATGGGGGTATTTATGAAATTAAATAAAATGTGAAAACTAATGAAGAGGCATATGCCAGATAAAGACTGGTGGTTTTCTCCAAGAGGCCTCATTATACTGATTGTTTTACCACGGTCCAGGAGCTGCCTTCCCATTTGTAGGCTAGGAATCTGATTGTGACTGTACCTAATTATCAGATTTTGTAATTATGTATGTATTTGTGTGTTTATTTTTTAACATCTGTCTCCCTTACTAAAGTTATAAGCTCTACAAAGGCAGGAACCAGTTCTGTTCTAATCACTACTGAATACCCAACAAGAAATTTAGTACCTTAGCACATAGCAGGCACTTGATAAATATTTATTGGGTGGATGGATAACTTAAAAATTAATCTAACATGTAGAGCAGATTTGTCTCTAGAAAGATGGAACTACATTAACCAAGATTAATAAATAAAACCAGAGGGAGCAGCCCATTATCACCTGTAAAGAAATTGGTACTTTTTAAGCATAGTATCAGTTAAGAGAAAAGTTAAATGAATAGAATATTTAATGTCATGGGCTAAAATGGGGCTAGAATACTAAAAATTCATTAGTTAAATTTCCCTGTTCCTCATACTGGTTTGGATTCCACTGTCTACATGTTTCAGAGATCTTTTTCTTTGTTCTCAGCTGACCAACGCAGCATCTAATAGGTACCCTTTTATTGAAATATATTAATTAATTCTATCATCTTACAAATAAGTTGTAGACATCTTTTTCTAAAGTCTTATTTCCTCTCTAAGGAAACCTATAGACATTTAACTCAAATCTCTCAAAGACTGACAATTTTATTGTTTAAGAAAAAATGTTTGCATTGTTTATAAAAAAAAGGTTCAAAAAAATTAAGAAATTTTGTAAAAAAAAAAAATCAATTGGAAAATGGTTAAGTTGGCTCTAATCTTAGATTTTCTTGATTCCAAAGCCTGTGTTCCTTCCTTGATCAAGCTGTAAAAGAGATAGCTGTAGCTTGGTCTTGTTGGGAGGAAAAACTGAAAAAATCATGAAAAGAGACTGATACTCAGAAAAACAGGACAAAAGAAATGTTAAGAAACTTACCTATGAAGAAAACTTAGAAGGAGCAGAGAGAAAAAGCGTTCACATATAGGATTGTTTACAAAACTGAGAGCTGTTTTATATTATTTTATATCTAGAACTACTGTCGTCTTTCCTATTCTCTGTTAAATGTTCTCACATCTGAATTTTCTCTGCACAAAACTTACCAAAGTTTAATTTAATATTTTGATTAATGTGAAACTATCCTATTAGACTCAAGTTTAATGGGGGCAAGATCACGTCTATCTTCCCCACCATTTCTGCCCTGCTACTTAGCACAGTGTGGGTGGGGGAGACGGTGTTGTGAGAAGGTGGAAGAGGTCTCAGGGGCACACAACCTGGACTGCCTCCAAGTCTCCATTTTCACAGTAAATAAATAAATAAATGAATGAAAAGTGACACAGCAATTATGGTCCAATGTCGAGAACGTAGAGGAGAGAAATAGAATGTGTAATGTAAGATAAAATTAGGTGTAAAATAAAGAAGCTGTTGCTCCCTGAAAATCTTCCCAGCTCTTTGCTGCTTTGAACACTGCTGATTGAAAACTGCTCTCAAACAGATGGAATGCCGCAGGCAAGTCTATATATGATCTGATCCATGGCAACAAAATCATTAATAGCAAATTGATTCTCTATGTATATTGAATCCTCAGAATTAATTTCTTAAATCATATTTTGAGGTATAGAATTTTGAATATCATGTGTTAGATTGCCATAAAGTAGACATTTAGTTCCTTCAATCCAGTTATAGGTTTTCTATGGCATATTGCCTTTTCAAACCATTATACAGAAGTTTCATAAATCATGGAGAATAGTTAGAAAGAACATAGGTTGTACAATTTAGTATGTCTTGTTTACTCTGATGTCGTCCTGCCTTTACACTTGGCTGCCTTTTTCAAGGCTCAGAAGCTGGGAGCCTCACAGTTCTTTCTGTTCATTTATCTGAAAGAAGATCAGGGAAATGTTCAAATTATGAGAAGAGAAAGGAAGGTAGTGAAGTTTTCAGGCAGTCTTCTGAGAATTGTTTCAGTGTTTTCAAAAGTGTATTGCAGAGTCTCAGAAGTTATAATACTTTTGTCAGACGTGCTATTCAAATAGGTAAAATATAAAGGAAATTCAATTTGTTGAGTAAACTCACTGAACTATTTTTACCGGTCCAGTAATAAAGAAGGCTCTTTGAAAGAGAAACATAATGATGGAGAAGGAATACTAGGTTTGGAAGTACTTTTGTTCCTTTTCTTTCCTCTGGATCACTTGCATGCATAATTATAAAGAAATGATAGTAAGAATGATTTTTAAATGCTATATCTGATTTCAACCTGCATATATAATACGGAACACAACTTTAAAAATTTACTTTTTGTCCGTTTCTCTTAACACAAACACTTCCACTCATACATACTTCACCCTTTTTGCATAGTATTTCTGCATCACTACCTCAGAAATTTGGATCCTTAATTATATTAAATAATACTCAGTTTTGAATTGACATATCTGAGAGTCATCTGACTTTCTGTATGTAAAGATATGTAAAATAAATTTTAGCACTTGTCTTTAAATAGCCTATTCTGTACTGGCTGATTTAAAAGAATTACAAGTACTCATGAAATTAAGCATGATTTTTAGATGGTTTAACATATACTTAGTAATATCTCAACTAATAACATATTTTTCATGATGTGTAATTAATTGATTTTATTTTAATTATGCCAAATTTTTAAAAATAAATTTTAAAAATAAATACAACATACAGTTTGGCTAATTTTTCGTAGCACATGTAGATGAACTTGACTTTGTTATTTAGACAATATTGATAAAATATCTAAGTAAGGCAAATGGTACCATTTTTTAATGTAACTTGGTATAAAAGTAATAAATAGTCAATAATCTGAGTTTGTCTTGTTAAATAACAAGTAGGTTGATATTTTCAAAGTGCAATTGTTTTCACTATGCAAGGATTTAATTGTTTCACTATTAAAATATTTTAAAACTTACAGATATATTCAAGTCAAGGGTAATAAAATGCAATGGAAAATAGGCAGAGTTAAGAAAATGTTATAAAAATGAAAATTTGAACAATTCTAATTTAGTTCATAGTTTTATCAGGGCACTTGTTAACACCTGGAACACTTGTTAGCATTTTGCAGTTTTACGTATTCCTGATATTTTTGTTACTTCAGATCCACCCACAGAATTAGCTGACCTAGAGCATGACTTTGGCTTTGTATTTTATATTTCTACAATTTTGTGCACTTCCAATTAGGTAATATAATAAAATTCTCTCAATATTTTATGTCTATTATAAATATAGATGACATGGTACTTTTTACAAAGCATCTTGGATCAAAGTTAACACCTTTATGATAAAAAAAATTTGCCAAAAAATTTTGAAATTGTTCATTTTATTTCATTACTACAGAAACAGAATATAGGAAGCTATATATTCTTTAAAGGTTAGCAGAAACATTTAAATTTTTTGTACTTTAGAAAACAATTTTGTCAGTGTTTTTAATATAAACCTGGTTTTAGAAAAGGAGCTATCATTCTGATGTAGGGAATTCAAATTATATTCTCAAATTTTCTATGAGAGCCTCACAATAGCAGAAGCTACATATATATTCCCTATGCGCCTTTAAATTACTAGCCCAAGAATACACACAAGTCAATATTATTTTAACTCTGATTATGTGCTAACATACATACAGTTATAAAAACAAAATACCATGATTCTTTTCTGGAATTTTTAAAAATTAGATGAGTAGTCATAAAGTCATTTTATATAAAAGAATTTTTTTTCATGTAAACATTATTCACCATTTTTATTTCCTAATGTTTTTGGGTTGTATTTTCTTAAGTCTTCATATCATGATTTCATAAGAAGGGCCCAAAAAAAGATATAATAATTTAGCTTCTTACAGTCTGCAGAGTGCCAATTCATTATTCAGCATACAAAACAGAGCTTTCTAATATGCTACTTCAGAACCAACATCTCATGTTAATTCTTAGTTGTCAGCAGCCTCACTTAGTGTACTCCCTCAGCAACTTTGATAATTCCACTGCAAAACTGTGTAAGATAAATTATGTGAAATATATTTATAGATTAAACTATTTTTCAGTAGTTCCATAGGGTATGATTGAGTTCACTACTAATCATTGGAGTGTTTTCATCTTTGTTTTGGCAGAATTCCCAATTTTATATGCACATCCTGAGCAATCTTTAATTGCCATCGAAAAAATAGTAGAATAGGAATAATTCTACTATTGAAAGAATAGTGGAATAATTATCTTTTTAAAAGGCTACATATATTCATTACATGCAAAGAAACCATTTTTTATTAATAATTTGTGTTCATGATAAGAAAATTCCTTATTTGTCCCTATTTCCCCCTACTTATTTCTTATTCGTACCTAATTTCCCCCAAAATTATTTATGTAACATATATGTAATACATATGTATACCCATATATGCAAACACTTTATATGCTTTTTTTGTTGAGTTGTGTGATCATTGAAGCAGAAAGCTATATAATGGCTTTCTGAAGGGGGAAAATACAGAAGACTGAATCAAACTTTTGTGATACTATTAATAGTAAAGAAGTGAAACTGAGTATAATAAAACCAGAAATAAATTGTAGAAAAAGAGATATTAAAATGACAAGGGCAGAGATTAAAGTAGTAAGGAAAAACAGAAACCCCAGCTCATTGCTCTTAAAATGTCCTAAGAATTCAATGAGTACTATTTCAACACAAGAAAGACATTTAGAAAACTAGCCCTTTTTAAATGTACTACATACTCAGCAAACATTTCTGAGTGCCTAGTCTGCATCAGGACACATCCCCAGCCTTCCAAATATTTACAGTGGAGAGAATTGAAGCTTTACACAAACAGAAATTTGTGAAACTGTATAATAAGTAATAAAACATATATGCACAAAGAAGGTAGAGGAAGAACTACCAGGATCTGCCTGAGGGAATCAAGTAATCTTCAGGTAAGAGGATGTGTTGTGCAGGCAGAGAAATTGGGGGCTTTTCTAGACAGAGGTAAGAGCATGTGCAAAGTCCCAGGAAAGTGATAGAGTACTGTGTTTTTGCAGGAACTGAAAGTTTGTAGCTGTTAGAGCATAAAGCAGAAGCCAAATCTTGGAGAGACTTCTTCAAGTCCTAATGACAATAGAATACAAGGAAAATTTTTGAGCACGGTAGTAGAATGATTAGATTTGTTTGTTAGAAAAATCACTCTACCATGGAGTGGAGAGTGGTTTGGAGGAAAGGAGCCCACTGAGAAAATGATAGCAACAGTCTCTATAAGGGATGATGAAGGTAAGCTGAGCAGCAGACAGTGATGAGAAATTATTCCAAGAGATAACTCTAGTGCTAATGTGGTTGATTCCCCCCTAAAACTTATACAGGAAAAAAATGCAGACCCCTCAAGTATAAAATAAGAGTAGACTCTAACATATAAATGAAGAGATCTAGGGTCATAGTCATAGTCATAGTATTATTCATTCTCAGAATGAATGAAGGTGTCATTTGCTTCTTAAACAATTTATGTTATAGGTTGATCAGCTGGAAAGACTGAGTTGAAAGTTTATATAGTTCAAATACTACTGGTGATTACAGTGTTACCTAAACTTTAAGAAAGAGATGATGGATAACTTGGAGAATAACTCAGTGCAGGGATGTAGAAGAATGCAAACTACTATCTACTCATTGAATAATTGTTAAACAAGTGATGTATAAAGATGATTTTTGTAATGTTTTTAAAACTAAAATGATTAGCAAATGGGAGACGTAGCTCAGTGTCTAATTCATAGTTAAGTGTCCACATTCCATTTAGTTATTAATGCAAAACAGAACAACAGTACCTCTAAGTTTTTTTCTTTCTTGAGTTGATAAAAAAATTACATGTGAAAACAAAATGTTAGTGACATTATGAATATTTTCTATCCCCCTGAAATCAGTGAGTTATGTGCCTAAGCCCATTTTCTTTCCTCTAAGTCTAAACCATTTGATTGCATATATTGAATGTATCTTTGCATTTGAATACATGTCTATGTGAATACATGCATGAAAATTTTAACACTCAGAAGGCACACACATACACTCATGCAGACACATATATTTTTGTCTTGCTGTAAATGCTTTAAAACCAAATGGAAAAAGACTCGTTTCTCTACTATAAAAACATCAATTGAATTTACACTCCAGAGAATGTGTCCTAAAATGACATCACAAGAAATAAAATAAAATTAAGGAAATGAATAATTTTCAGGAACAAGTTCATCCCAAGATAGGGATGGCTGATAACCAATTAGTATAGTCACAGTCTTAAGGTAAAAATGCTAGCTATATGCAAAGTATGTCCCTTTAGAGGCCAATATTCACTCAGCTGCTGAAGATAGTTATTAAATTTACAAAATTCAGGGGACTGCAGTTGCAAAACAGAAATAATGTTTAGGCTAAAATATGTTGGGTCATTTTATGGAGGGGCATATGAAGGATTTTAGTGAGCCACATTTACTGCCAAAGTTGGAAGTAACATTCCAGAAATATAAAATACTTGTGTTAGAATTATTATGTAATAGGGAAGAGAATCTTTAATCTTAAAGAAATATTGTTGCTTTCTCCTTTCCAAATGCTGGGCCAATGTTACCTATGATGAGAATGTATTGGTTATACTGAACAATTTAAGATTCAGAAGCTAGAGTCATTCTGCCTCCCTCCCCTTACCCCATTAAATCTAGGCTCTATTCTATGGCAGCTGTTTTTGCCATTTGTGTTAAAAGCAGATGGAGAAAATGCAAAGAACTGTCAGTTTTATTGCCATGTATAATCAGCATCTGGGCTGTATGTTACAGACACAATCAATCCAAACAAATACTTTACTGGGTTTTATAAAAACTTTTTTTGTGTTCTAAGACAGTCCCCAAATTAGAGAAAGTACTATATTTTAATCATGTTGATCGTGGAAATTGCAACCAGTTATATATTTTCAGCCTCAATGTGAATGATGTATGTGTGTGTGTTTAATGTAAGTTACTGAGTTATTTGCAAAACTGTACTGCTAATTTGTTTAAAAACATCATTTGGAACAATATATATTTGTTTCACATTAGAGATCAAATCATGTGTCAGATTTAGCCTTTGTATAATGTGTGAGTGTGTATGTGTGTGTGTGCGTGTGTGTATACAGTAATCCCCCCTTATCCACAATTTTGCCCTCTATGGTTTCAGTTACCCACAGTCAACCACGATCGGAAAATATTAACAGTATTTTGAAAGAAAGAGAGAGACCATATTCACATAACTCTTATTACAGTACATTGTTATAGTTGTTTTATTTTATTATTAGTTGTTAATCATGTAATGTGCGTAGTTTATAAGTTAAACTTCATCATGGTGTGTATGTATATGAAAAAACATAGCATATATAGGTTTCAGTACTATCCATGGTTTCAGGATCCACTGGGGGTCTTGGAATGTATCCCCTGTGGATAAGGGGGGACCACTATACATGCTGTGGACTTTTTATTATATAGTGCTATATATTATATTTGTGATTAGAGACATACACATATATATCCCCATATTTTCATTCTTTCACTGTTTTTTGTGTAAGAAGCAAAATACCATGTATTTTCTTTACACTTCCTATAATTTTGACCAAAACATTTATGGTAAGTTCTATATTCCCCATTTTTCAGAAAGAGAAACTGAGACACAAGAGAAGGAAAGTACCTTTTGTAAGGTGCACAGAGCTAATCACTGGCAGATCCTGAGTTTAATCCAAGTCTATATGAGTCCAAAGTTCATACTTTTATTCATTAAATGATGATTTTTTTATTTTTATATATTTATGTATACAAAGCATATAAATACCTCCTGAGGAGGGCTGTTTAAGAATTGGCACATGGATGTTATTTTCTATAGTTTGTTAAAATAATATGATTTTTGAAACGTTGAGAATAATGCCTAAGAATTGAATGCTAGTGAGCTGAAAGTGTCATTTAAAGCATGCTAATATTCTTCAATATGTTGCAAATAGCTTCAGAACTAGTTGGGGTTTTTTAATTGCCCAATCATACCTACATTGTTTACTCTACTGATGAAAGATCTACTCACTGCCAACCACTGCAGAGTATTTTATATGTCACAGAGCCTGTCAGCCCACAAGTGACAGAACTGGAATTCATTGGGCTGAAAATTGTACCTGCACATAATTGACATGTTCTAAGAGTCTCGAATATTAAAGCAGAGGGATATTCCATGATTTTCCATTTTCTATAATTTTTAAAATAGATGCCATAAAGTGATATATATTGTTTGTTGTTCATTCTTTAGGAACTCTAAAGGTTTGAAGACATGTACAATAAAAGAGCAGTAGTTGGAGAGCAGGAGAAAAAAATCTAAGTGTGAAGGAGGGGGAAGAAGGGTGTTTCATTGGCTAAATATTCTTCTGAGTTTTTTTTTTATTGGAGCAATTGGAAAACTATCTCCATTTTCTCATATTAGTGGGCGTGTAACTAAACTTCCCTGCTAATTGTGAAGTGGTAACAGCCATTGCTTTGGGGGAGGTGTGTGTGTGTGTTTGATAAAATGTTTTGGAATCAGTCACAAAAATTCTTCATAGGCAAAGGTACTGGCCCCTTTTACATGAAAATATCTTCCTTGTAATATGTGGTTTATTGGATTTTCTTCCACTATTCACTTTTGCTAAATCTATTTTTATTTTGAAACTCGCAATATTGAATTTTCTCTGAAGTACTAGCATTTAGAAGTCTCTTAATTATGGTGAATTTTATCCACGGCATGCATATATGTCTTAGCCATTACACTATCTATTTTTGTAACCCTGGAATGTTTTTCAGTAGGTCCTTTATGGAACAATGGATTCAAATTTGCACCCTATAAAATTCAGCCGATTCTGTGCTATTAAGGCACAAGATTAGGTAGCGGACAGCAATGCTAGAAAATGTAAATGTCATTTGCTTTTTTTTTCCTTAATCTGAAACTCTAATATTTCTATTCCTTACTTTTTATAATCTGGTTTAAATACTTTTCCCCCTTTTTGTAGAAAGGACACCATTTGAGATGAATGTTGTTTGTAGTTTATCAAATATATTCTAAAGTTCTTGCAATGAAAAAGAAAAGCCCTTTCTTTATCCTAAAGACCTAAAAGTTGACAAGAAGTATAATTAGTTTATTGTTTATCCACCAAAGAAGAGACAACAGACATTCCGAAATGTTTTAAACTTCATTGTTTGACATCTGTCAGTAGTGGAGTATTTTCCTGCTTTGGAATCTGTCTCTTTGAATGAAGGATGCAATTACGTCTTGCTTTAATGAACTGCTGAGACAGTGTGATAAATACCAATTAGCTGCTGAGTCAGTGTAAATAATATAAGCTCTCTTTCAAATACAAATACTTTCTTTTCTTGGAACAAGTTTGAAGATAAATAGATAAATAAAGAAAAGCAAGCAAATCCACTGTATGTGGCATTGTTCAGCTTTCTGTTGTCCATGTAGTAAATGAAATAGTTTCCAATATGAAGATGAAGTCATGGTAAATTGCAGTAACAAATGGTACACAAAACACACTATATTATATTTGAAGTATTATTTTTGCATATAAAAATATAGTACTATTTCATCATCAATTCTCCTTGTTTCATACCTTTTTAAGTATGTATTTTCTAAAAATAGGCCTTATTTATTGTAAATCTTTTTTTTGTTTGCTTCAATAGTGATATTTATCAATGAAATTAATTGTAGATTAAACACAAATTACCATAACGACATATATTTGAGTGCCATTAGAAAAACTTGTGATGATTATAAGTATTCTAGACTGTGATACTTTAAAATAATAAATGAATTTTAAAATTTCTAAGGAAGATCTTCATTTATATAAAATTATGGAATTAGTTTGACCACATTCTTCAGTTAAGGTTATTGACATTTCAGTAGTCTCAATGCTGAATGTAGCATTTTAAAAAAACTTATATCAAAGAAATTAGCCTTGAAAACTAACTGCAAAAGTAGGCTTTTTATCAATAAAACCTCCATGAGCATATGAACATGTCTGCTTTTGATGACCATTGAATACCAATCATATAGTATAATATTTTGTGCAGAGTAGACATTAAAAATTTGTAGGGCGGATGAATAAATGAATGGATGATTATGTTCTGGTTTATTTATTTTTAAGAACCTGAAATGATATCTATGGAAAGTAATTATATGAAGTATTTTGCATTACTGTTAAAATAAATATAGTCATTAAGAATTAATTTTTCCTCATCATAGTGTTATGTTATTGTGAGCAAATCTTTAACACACTGAAATGATATTTTATTGGCCAGGATTCAAAGAAAGTCCTCTAACTAGTCAATAGTGTTCCATGTAGAGCTTGTTTTCTTTGTATTTTTATTTATTACATTTTAAGCTTCTTAAAATTTAACTATAAGAATGAATCAAGGCAAAAAAAAAAAAAGCCAGCCAGTGTCTCTGAACCATCAATTCAGAGCATTCTATTCAATAATGTAATAGTGAAATGATTTAAATGCCCTTTGCAATGTTTAGACCTTTTGAAAAAAATACCCTTACTTAAGACCTAGATAAATAATGCAGATGCCAAATCCATATTTTCTTTGTACTATTTATTTCTGTCTTCTGGGGTAAATCTGCCCTTAGGAGCCAACAACCTGGTCAGCAGGGTTATGTTAACGATGTATAGAATACAATGAAATAAGAACAGAGGAGTTAAGAGCATGTCCTTGGGTATATAGGGAAAAGAACAACTAACCATATCTGAGAAAATGAAGGCTTCAAAAGGAGGTCATGCTTTAATTATCTTAAAATAACTAAACATTATTAATAATAGTGTAAAATTGTCACTAATCTAAATGTCTAATAATAGGGAAGGATTAACAAATAGGGTATATTTTGACAATGGAATGTTATGAAGCCATTAAAAGTAATCTTTTCCACAATTTTTAATGATATAGGAAAACATGTATGTTATGATATTGGGTGTAAAGATGTAAAAATTCTATATGTAGTAAGACCTCAATTATTTAAAATATGCAAACAAGAAACCTATAGTAAAATTCACTGATCTGAGTAGTACATTATAAATGATTTTAATTGTTTTCCTTACATAATATTACATTTCTCAAACTTCTATCTTTTGGAGAGAGAGAAATCATGACAACAATTTAAGATGATAGAAAAATAATTTTACTTTTTGTATGAGAGAGGAGGGGAGAGAAACTTGGGAAATAACTGTATTCAGGGGATTAAATGGTGAAGCCATAATTGAGATAGGAAAGAGCTGAGAGAGAATTGAAAATAGTACAGTAAGAACCAGGGGCATATAGTGTCAGATCCTAAGGGAAGAAGGATTCTTAGCAATATCAAATGCTACAGTGAGTTCAAGAGCAATGAAAATTGAGGAAACCCATTGCATATAGAGATAAAGAAATCCGGAGAGTGAACCCTGAGACTGTTGAAGAAGCCATGGCACTGTGACAAAGGCTTTGAAATGAGAAAAGACCAAAATTTAGGCAATTTGGTTTAACCTCCTAGCAATATTTTGTTTTGATTTTGTTTCATTAAATGTTAGTAATATATATATGTGGGTGTTGGTAATATTACCAACATTCAATAAAAATGAACCAATGTATATGACACATATATAGTCAATATATATTGCCATTATATTATTATCTAAATATTTAAATATTAAATACTATTTAAATATATGCATATTTGAATATTAAATGTGTATATGTATAATTTAAATGTGTATATATTTAAATATATGTGCATGTTTAAATTATATGCATATTATACATATATACACACACACATATATATGTATGTGTATACATGGCTGGATACTTTCTGGACAGCCCTCATATATATGCATATATTTTTAAAAATCCAGGCTGGAAAATAACGCTCATGCCAGGTGAGTTTTATTTTTCTATTGAAAACGAATTCTGTTTTTCTACTGAAAAATAGAGGAATTTAATATGGTGAATGAGTTAAGCAGTTGTAGTATGGTGACAGAGAGAAAAAGCTGCTACCTGCCCAGGGCTACAAAGAGGGAAGAAGAAGGTGATATTATACAAAGTTTGGAGGTGACTCCACCAGGAACTAAAATTAGGAAGGAGAGGAGACCACTGCTGTGGACATCTCCTGAAACAGAGAAGGGGAAAAATACCCTGGCTTCTCCCCTTCCGCCACCCTTCAGTCTCCCACCAGTGTCTTTCATTGGCCAAATCTCACAGGAGCCAGTTGGCAAATGAGCCTGGGATATATGAATCACTGGAGTCAGCTCTCTGGGACACAGAGCAGAAGAGAAGAGGAGAAGCAGGCGGGAAATGTGTGTAAGGATGTTTATATGTGGAGAAAGGAGGCTGAGAGGCAACACTTTTTGATGGACTAAAATATTTACCAAAAGACTTCGTGAAATCTACTTCTTTCTGTCTTTTGTAACTATATGGGTAAAATCTTGTCTTTCTCTGTTAGCAGGACCATAGAGTAGATGATTTCAGAGAGTCATTTTCAACTCTGTGATTTTAGTGTAGCATAAAAGTACTTCAGTTGTGTTAGAATGCACTTTGCTATGGTGGATTTTATGTGAAATATTCACGTAGTGAATTGATGTAGTCCAGACTGTCTTACTGAAAATCTCTGTAGCACTTACGGATTTAGAATTTAAGATTTTGCCTCATAAGAACCTTCAAAATTAATTTTGTGAGTATAACAGTTAATATGCTCTCTGTAGAAGAAATGAAAGGTTTATAAAATTTAATATTCAGCAGTAATTTTCTGTGTGGAAGAGTTTTATGATTATTTCTAAAACATGTAATACGTCTATTCAGTGTTACTATGTATTTCTCTTACTTATATTTAGGTTATTACAATGTACTCCCAAGTTAATTTCTTAAAGGTGTTTTCTCTTTTATACAAAGTCCAGACTTAAATATTGATGGACCTGTAATGTTTAAAAATCTGAATATTTTATTATTTTTATAATTGCCTTATATTTAATCCCACCTTGCTTCACATTTAGGGAACAGCACAATTAATTTTATTAGTCATTTTTGAGGAAAAAAAGAGAATATCACTCATGAAGAGCACCAACTTTGCTTCTTGACATGAATCCTGAGACTTAAACATGTCTGAGAATTTATATTTCCATTTAAAAATTGGATTTTTTTCATTGCAGACGTTTGGAACAGAACTCAATCAAAGTCATCCCTCCTGGAGCTTTCTCACCATATAAAAAGCTTAGAAGAATGTGAGTAAACAATATTCTAGAATACATATAATCTTAAAAATATACAGGTCATGACCATGCAAAGAAACCTAAGTATGAATATACTTAAGTGTTTTACAGTTTAAATATTAAGGGATGTGACTATCTGAGTGCTAGTTCTATAATAATATTTTAATCTTCATACCTGAACTATGTAATTTTTAAATTTCTCTGTAATTTAACATATTGATTCACACAAATTGGAATGTATGTGGTCAGTACATTAGGCACATTCTTAGGTGTTCTATTGTCAAAAATAAGATATGGCATCTTTAATAATAATTTAGGAAAACAGAGAATGGTTGTTTTAAAGTGTGATTTCTTTTTTTAAATTTAGGATTCTTCAAATGCTTTATGTTGCATATTTTATACATGTATTGATAGGTGCGACACAAACATGTAAAAGCCATAAGTAGCTCTCTCCTGCAGTAAATCTCACTGACAATCGATTTAATTTAACCTAACCCTATTTCTAATTTTAGCGACCTGAGCAATAATCAGATCTCTGAACTTGCACCAGATGCTTTCCAAGGACTGCGCTCTCTGAATTCACTGTAAGTATTGACAGCATCACTGAAGGAAAACAGAACCCACAACAAACAGTGGCTGCATTTTTAAAATCTGGGTTTAAAAAAAAACTCTCAAGTTTTTATTATGAAATATGAATTATGAATAGTATTAATTATTGTTAATCACTAATTAATTCCATAATTTTTATGCAGGACTGCTACTAAAATTAACCAATTTTTAGGAATATATATTTTATGATTTGGTAATTTTGCTGTTAAGAGAGCAAGAGTTAGAGCCCCTTTTTTGAAATTTTCTTTCTTTCTGAAAGAAAGGGGAAATGTTTATTTTGGAAAACATATAGTTACTGTGTCTGAAGACAATATCAGTCCCCTTTGAAATGATGCTGGGTGAAGTCTTGCTGAGAACAGATGAAGATGGCCAGTGAGAGGCCCCCTCCACTCCTTGCTTCATCACCTTAAGACTTCCCTGAAAGAACCAGCCTTAATCGCTCACAGAACAAAGATAAGAAAGTAGGATAGCTTTTTAATGTCAAGAGGACTTTCAGGAAGATAGCTATGTAAATTAAAGAAGTTCTAAAATAAATTTGCAAAGGCTGTTATTTCTTCAAATTTGTAAAAAAATCTTCAAAAGTCCACTAAGTAAAGTAACCTTTATATCAAATTTTAAAGTTAGACAGTGGAGGTGGGCATGTTTTTTTTTAAGAGTTGATGCTCAGAGAAGGGTTCTTATTGATGTAAATTCCTGCAGAGCTCTTTCAAATTTCAGAAGTCAGTGGTGGCCATGGGAATGCCAGGATACACGTGTGTGAGACTCAGATAAACCCCTGCAGTGTGTACAATTTGCTCTCATGGTTACCAGGGGGAGGACTAGATCGTAGTGCTTATCTGGGCACATGGGTGTTCAGGTTGCTATTCTGGTCTGTTCAAAAATCTACAGCTTTCTTTAAAGAAAGAAAATGGAAAACTGTCCCTTAACCCACAATATGTGCTTGGATTCATTTTTGTTTGATTTTTGTTTTGGAGGGTTTTGGCTAGAGGAAGGCCAAAACTAGAGGAACAATTGTTGGCAGAAAATGTAGAGTGTAGTCGTGTATTACTCTCGGGGTGGAATGTCAGGTTCTGAAATAACAAAGTTTAATATAAAACTCAGTTAATTCACCCAGTGACATTGTTCATAAAGTACTGTTAGTACCATCCTGGACAGTAATTCTGTCCAAAGGTAACATTGACAACCTCCTAACCTTACAGAAGAACAGAACAAAAGTCAAATCAGCATAGTGATTCCTGGTCCTTCAAGTCTTTGTGCCTCAAAGATAATCATTAAATGTAAAGAAGGAGAGAAATCCATGGAGAATTCTTATTTATATCTGCTTGCTTACAGTGTTTACTGTTAAGCTCTTGCCTTCACTTTAATTGAGTGTTTTGAGGTTGTAAGAATTAAAGGAAAAGACAAAAAAAATAAAAAAGCAAATAATAAGTAGAACAACTTATCATAATTTATCATTTATCTCAATAATTACATTGTTTATTAATACATATATAGTTATAATTAATGATTAGATTATAAATTATTATGTAATAAGCTATATCAAATAATAGAATAACAACAAATAGTAAAAGGAATAATAATACATGTAGCAGGTACAAGAGCTGCCTTAAGATTTCCCTATTGTTTCAAAAGACTATAAAAAAATTCTCTATCAGCATAATTGTATACTGCATATAGTGTGCTGAGTGTAAGTCATATATGAGAAAACTGTAGAGAAGGCACTGAATTTTTCATTCCTGGGATTTGAATGATATTATCCAAAACCCTCATGTATTTATTTTCTTTTCAGCCAAATTCATTTTTATCTTTCAATTTCTTTTTAAATTTTCTTTCCCTTTTAAGAATATAGCACAAATTCTCACTGGACTTCTTGCCCTTTGTATCTTTATGTGACGATATGTCTTTTCCTCATTTTTATAGATTTTGGCCCTATTTCCTTGGTTGTCATCCTTCTCTGTCCTGGTCTTTGAATTTTTGATATTTTAACTCATTTTCCTTGCTGCCATTTTGATCTCATTGCTGTGTAAAATAACTGTACCCAACCCTAGTATTGCTGTATCTTTTTATAGAGAAATCTCATGTCCATTACATTTAGTATGACTTTGTGATAATATTATTATGGATGGTAGTCTATATACCAATAGTACCTATACAGATAGATTTCCTCTATTTTGTGATTTCCTCTTTCTATTCACCATTTACCCATCTTGTCTCATTAACAATAAGCATCTATTATTTTTTAACATGGTCTTAAAGAAAACATTTGATTTGTTGGAAAAAAATATTTTCACATATAAATATGATGAACCTTCTAGGTAGTCCTTCTTTCATGCTATTTGAACCAACCTGTGAAGTAAAAGTTCCAAATAAATGTCCTACTAAATTGTTCATCCCTTAATTCTCATGTGGGACCACCACAATTTATATGTGTCTTTGTTCCTTTCTAAATTGTGATGGATTCAAAATATGAGACTCTTTCAGTGTTCAAAATTACTCTTTTGGATTGCTTTTTGAAGCCATACCTAATTCATCCCAGTCATATCAATGCCTGGTACATGGGCAAATGGTGAACATTCAAAGAATAACAGTTGTATTCAATTTAATTGGCCACCAAGCTTAGAACCTAGCAAAGTTGCTGGCACATAATAAGTGCAAAATATCTATTGTTGAGTGAATTAATTGAATGATATTGAATTGAATATCCTGAATTGCCATCAAATCTGCTCAGTTATATATCCGAATGCCTTCTCTTCTCTGATTCTTGACCTCAGAATATATATTTATTCATGCTTTGTCCTTTCGTAATTTCCTTTCCACCTGTCTCTGACAATATATAATTCTCTCTTTTGTTCTTTGATTTTTTAAATTATTTCTTCACTAATTGAGTTGCCTTTCTAAAAAAAATATACATTCTATACAAATGAAATTTTATGTTACATTCTATGGCTGTATCACCAGACTCTAAAGAGAGAATTGGAATGTCTCTGTACACCATATAGCACCCAGCTTTATTTATACCCTTGAGAATTTTCTTCATATTTTGTAATATATCCCACCTTTCTCTGACGTCTTAAAAGGGGAATGGCTTTTCCCCCACTCTTATTTGTCTCTTTCATATTGTTAGTTTCTTCTTTCGCAGACAGAAACCATGCACTGCTGCCAAACATATTAATTATTTAGACTCTCATTTCAGATTTTTCTTTTATATATCATGACATCTGTTTGTTTCTTTTTCAAAAGAATATTTTTCTGATTCTTGAAAGTAATATATGCTTATTGTAGAGAATATAAAAATACTTAAAAATACATAGATGCAAATTCAAGTCACCTCTGGATGGCAAATCACCTGCCATGTAAATATTTTCCACTTTTTTTGTATATATGTATATGTTTTTTCCCCCAAATTAATATAATAGTATAATATACTACTTTGTATTTTTTTAATTAATGTTTTATCATGATCACTTTCCTGTCACTAGATACTCCTCAAAACTTGATGTTTATCAATGTGAAATGTATATTTAACCAATCCCCTGTTTGGGGATTTGAGGGCATTTTATTTGTGTTTAATTTTCCACTGTTACAATTATGCCATGATTAACATTTTATACATAAAATATTGTGTTTGTCTCTGATTATTACCTTAAATTGAACTCCTAACTGTAGAACCACTAAGTTAAAGTTTATAAACATCTTCATGACTTTTGATACATGTTGCCAAAATGTTCCCTCAAAATACAATTTCTATCTTTTCATACACATAGTTCTTCTCCCCACATTGTTGGGGCTAAAAATAGATGGGCATCATCCCAGACCTATTGTTAGTAAATGATGCAATGAGTCAACCATTTCCATTCATTTGCTCTTGAAATCTTCTCGCTTTATCTTTTTTGTTAATTTTATTCCTTAATTTGTTTTTCTGCTAATTTATCATAACTTCACTCATCAGTCCAATGTTGTAGCCTCACTGTATGCTAAAACCTATGTTAGGCTGTAGGTGTACTGGGGTGATTAAGTCATGGTCCTTGTCCTTGGTGGCTACTTAGTGTCTGATCAGATGTGGGTACCATGATGATTCATTCCAGTTTATGTTTCTTTGAGGCAATATAAATTTCAAAAATTATCCTAAATTCATATTCATGATCACTGTCTTCACAGATCTTACATTTCCCAAGAATACACATTATATGTTTAAAAGAAAAGCTGTACCTTTATATGAGTTCCTTCTACTGTTTACCAGTATTATGAGCCCAAAACTCATCTTTTTCAGGATTCTACCATTAATGTTCTTCTTTGTTATACATAATGTGCTCTCCTTACTTATAAGCCATATATGTATGTGTGTGTTTGTGTGTAGAAAACATGACAATTTTATGGGTAACATTTCTTTGAAAGGGCAAGGAAATTATGAATTATATTACTTTTTGTTAATCTCCCTCTGTTTTTGTTTTCCAAATTTTCTCCAGTAAGCATACATCTGATCTGTAAGCAGGCAAAAGACATTTGCAAATGAAGCTTGTTTACTGAACTGTAACTGCTATGATATATTGAGTACCTACTATCTCCTCTATGCTTGAATACATATGTATTAGATAAATTTGTTATGCAAGTTTGGTGTCTGATTTTTTCATTTAAAACATTTTTTTCAGTGTGCTCTATGGAAATAAAATCACAGAACTCCCGAAAAGTTTATTTGAAGGACTGTTTTCTTTACAGCTATTGTAAGTATTTGATTATTTTAGATCTGTTAAACCTAATAATATATATTATTGAGTTTACCATCTCATATTTTCATGGAGGCATCAGAAAAATTTGACCCAAAATTATATAGTTGAATGAAATAGAAAAAGATTAGTCTAATAAACCTAACATTGATGATGGTTCTTTATTTGAGGACAAAACTTTTTGGAATTGTCCCAAAACTTTTCTCTCTACACTGTCATGAATGTATGCATTCTGGCTGCTCTATCATTTAAATCTTGTACAATCCCTGCCCTTGTGAAACATCTCTGTGTTAATGTAACCAGTAGTTAGAACCAAGAGAGATATGGTGATATGCTTATCAACCTTTGTCCAAAGAATCTGCAGGAGCTGCAGTATTGGAATAACTTCCCCAAACACAAAGATGGTGGCAGTGAGCCACCATCTTATAATACCACCACCGTAGACCTCAGACTAACCTTTATTGACAGAATTATCTGTAAATCAAAGACCACTCTGCTTAGACAATAGCTACTACTCATTTGTCTTGAAAGAAGTATCTACTATACATATTTATGAGAAGCAGATTTGACCCCAGTTGTTTTATAATGCGTGCCTATAAAACACGTGAATACTAAGACTGTTAGTGTTGGATCGTCAAAATTCTGTTTAAATCATCAAACACTTATAGAATACCTCATTTGAGGCAGAGACTGGCCTAGATGTTTTGGATATAAAGATAAGTGTGCTGTAATTTCTTTTCTCAACTAGCTCACAATCTGTCTCCTTTAAAATTCTTAAGTTTAGAATGTTGTTATTCTCTTTGGGCAGATTTATTTGTCGGTGTTTACTTGGTAAACATTTATTCCTAATCCCACAATTTTCCTAAATATAGATTTTATTCCTTCCTTGATAAACTTATGTTCATAATTATGTTTTGTTATCCGTGTCTTAAACTTTTTCACCATTATGCAGAAATGTATTTTACATCACATTCCAGTTCACACACACGCAAATGAAGCCAAATGTTAACAGAAAAATAGGGAACGTTACTGTGTGAAGTGCTCTTTTCTTTTCACCCCTCCCGTTCTCTCTCTCTCTTTTCTTTCTTTCTTTTTTTTTTTTAATGAGGCATGTTCTTGCTGTGTTGCCCAGGCTGGAGTGCAGTGCTGTGATCAGTGGTATGATCATTGCTCACTGCAGCCTCCAACTCCTGGGCTCAAGCAATCCTCCTGCCTGAGCCTCCTAAATAGCTGGGCTACAGGCATGCACCACCATGCCCGGCTGATTTTATTATTTTTTGTAGAGATAGAGTCTCACTATGTTGCCCAGGCTGGTCTTGAACACCCAGCCCCAAGAAATTCTCCTACCTTGGCCTCCCAAAGTGCTGAGATTATAGATGTGAGCCACCCTACCCAGCTCTCTCTGTTTCCTTAATGTTACATAACCCAATAAATTTACTTTACAATAGACCAGTGAGTCATGAAAAATACTGATTTTTGACCTAATGGCTTTATTTGGGTTTCAGTTTTTTTAATCTTTGCAATAAAATTATCAAATATATTTTCTGGTTTGGTAAAATGATTCTATTCATGGTATAGATGTCTATACACCTAGTAGATATAGATGGATACTGTGGCCAAGTATTGCCTACTTGTCGCTCACCTTTCTGCCACTTTTCCACATTTTACTAGAATTAGCCTCAATGCCATTTACTCACAATGGTGCTCATGATCATCGCCCTATCTACCACCAGCACTTAAAAGGCCACCTTGTTTTTCTTTCCACACACACTTATTGGTGGTGGTTGTAACAAACATGCTTATACAACCTGGAGGTCTGTATATAGATAAACCTTACTTATCAAGCCACTTTTATAATGTTCCATCTGTAGATTAAGTCATTTTCTTAAGTCTGCTGGGGGTGAAGGTGAGGTGGGGAATGGCGTGATTATCTCTCTATAGCTAGCTGGAAACTTGGTAAAGTTAATTATCTTAGTTTTGTTTGAACAGGTGAGCTATTAAGGAGAAGAGGCAGGTAAATGAAAGAGACAAAAGAAATTGGTATTCAATAGTTATTTTCCTATTCCTTGTACCACATTGGTTGAAAAGCGAGTACAGACTGCATAGACACAGGATGCTGCAAAATTGCACCTGACTTCTGTTTCTTCAGGCTCCCCCTAGTTCCTTATCCTCAGTTTGGTGGTTTGCTCTCTACCTCCTTTATTCAGGTAGCTGATAAATTGAGGAACATGGTCAGCATTACTTGTGTTATGGCCCAGGGTGTCTAGGTATGGGGTTAATCAATCCCTACCCCTAACCATCTCTCAAGGGCTTTTGGGAAAGTATTAATATTAGATATATCAGGGAGAAGACCAAAACTTTAGCTCCTGATGAGGGATCAAAAAGCACAATAAAGAGAGGCACTAGGAGAAAGTCACGGCTTTGCATGTTTATGGAGCACCTAAAAAGCAAGCAAGTAAAATGGAAATGCCTTATGTTGAGTAAAGATAGAGATCATTTTATTGTCAAAAGAGAAAACATTTTTTAAAATGTTAGATATTGAGACACGCTCAAACCACATGGCACATATATTTTTTGAGCTACTAAACATGTATCTAAGTTCTACATATCAAAACACTGAACTAGTTGGTGAGGAAGAAAAAGGATATAAAAAAAACTGTCTTGCCCAAAGAGGGTGAAACTGTCATTGGGCAAACCAGCGAGCCTGTGTGAAACAGGTGACAAGACAGCCTACCATGGAATAGCATCCTTAGGAACGCAGAGGGAGGAGGACTGTAGTTGAGGGGCAGTCCTGTTCTGGAGAAGACTGAGGAAGGCAGACAGCAGAGCAGTGGATCCCCAGAGGTGAGCCGAGCATGAATTAAAGCCTAGACACAGTCACATAAAACCTACAAGGATGATGTTTGCCAAAGTATGATCCATAGACCACGATTTTACAGAATATTGATACAGCTTATGGGAAAAAATAAGTGTGTGGGATATTGCGTTAAAAAGTTAAACAGATGTTTATAATGCAGGACTAAGACCTTTACTGTGGTAATGAAACATGTCGCTCTCCAAGAGAGTTGTGAAGTCCTCATTCAAGCACAAATATTTATCGAGCCTTTCATATGTGCTGGGCATGTGAGAAACAAAAGGGAATAAAATAGACAAAGGCCCCCAATATATGGATGATGTACCTGGTGGGAAGGGGGCATACAAATGACAGTAAGAACAAAATACATAAGTATGACAGGAATCAATCCATGCTTTAGGAAATGGAAAAAAATAGGTCAAAGTAAAGAAATTGTGAGTACTAGAGGTTGGGAAGGGGGCAAAGTCAGGCTGCACATATTAGGGAGAGTGGCCAGGGGAGGCTGGGGTTGAGGAGGGAAGATGTGCACAGGCTTGAGGAAGCAGAGTGATTGGGCAGACTTCTGGGAGAAGAACATTCCAGACAGAAAATAAGACAGTGTGGTGTGTTTGAAAAAGAGCCAGGAGGCCAGTATCTGGAGCTGACAGCCAGAGGAGAGAACTAGGAGGTGGCAGGGTTCAGAAGGGTGGGCCGCAGTCAGGCTATCATGAGGACGCAGGCTTTTGCTCAGAGCCAGTTGGGAGCTGGTGTGTGGTTCTGAGAGAGGGTGGCATGATCGGATCCACGCTTAGAAGGATCACTCTGGCTGCTGTTCTGAGAATAGACTGACTTTTCTTCCCCACAGGGCAGTTTGTGGGACTAAAAATGTTTTGCGGTGTTTGTATGATGTCCTTGATAATAAAGGCCGGATCTCACCCACCTCTGTCTACTATTCTACTTCTATGTCTTCCAGGGAAAATGTTTAATAATTTCTTATTGGATACAAGTACTACTAGATTGAGGTTCATTTGACCACATGACTCTTGCTTTATTGAGCAAAATTCCAAATCTCCAGACTATAATGCCTACATTATTAAAGTTAAAATGGTAGAGTTGAGGTTAAACAAAATGTATTTCTTAATTGGGTTTTGTCAAGAAGGACAAAATCTTGCAGGTGAGTTAACGAGATGCTACACGTTAATTCTACAACTATTTGATCAAACAGATTATTGAATGCCAACAAGATAAACTGCCTTCGGGTAGATGCTTTCCAGGATCTCCACAACTTGAACCTTCTCTCCTTATATGACAACAAGCTTCAGACCATCGCCAAGGGCACTTTTTCACCTCTTCGGGCCATTCAGACTATGTACGTATATATGATTTGGGTCAAACATGATGACCCTTGTTTTCACTCTGAATGTGAGAGTTGATTCTGTTGCAAGTCATATATGAACCTGTTCTGTATGTGTCTCTGAAAGGCATTTGGCCCAGAACCCCTTTATTTGCGACTGCCATCTCAAGTGGCTGGCGGATTATCTCCATACCAACCCGATTGAGACCAGTGGTGCCCGCTGCACCAGCCCCCGCCGTCTGGCAAACAAAAGAATCGGACAGATCAAAAGCAAGAAATTCCGTTGTTCAGGTAATTTCTTACTCCTTGCGACGTTTCCCCTGGGACTAAAAACAGTGGTTACGTGAGATCTAACAAAGGCAGCTGGCGTTCGGCTGAAGACTAAATGTTATAGAATCATGTTTTTCTTACTACTCGTGAAGAAAAAAATAAAGAGAACTGTAGACGCAGTTCATCCTAATACTTCTATATGTAACATTTTTAACACCACATGCAGCAAAAGAGATAGACTGTCAACCAAGTTAAAAAGATGCCTAGATATGTCATGCGACATTCCCAGGGTTCAAACTTAACAGGGGCCTTTTAGCTAACTCAGTGCCTTTAAAGTATGTTAAGTCTTACGTTTGTTACTACTGACCAACTTAAAGTAATTAATCGTGTTTTTATTTCTTCAGAAAGTGAACTGAGGCTTGGTTACATGGTTTACTCAGGCTCAGGAGTGGAAGGACAGTGGGGAAACTCCTGATCCTTGCTTCTCACTCTGAATGCACCCTCTCATTTTGAATTCTGTTACTTTGTATAGGACTGTGAGGATACTTATTTTTTTTTTTTTGCCCCAAAAGGTCATCTTTTAACATTTTGGGAATATTAACGTTTATTTATAAAAAGCTAAATATAAATGCATTGTATTCCTATTAAATAGAAAGCTTATTTCATTGAAATTTACTATTTGCTTTGATCTAATCTTTTCTATTTCTTTATGATAGAATAAATTCTCTATGTTTTTTGGTAGTATGCTACCTAACTATCCCAGGCGTATTTCACATTCGGCAGTTAATTCATACTAAAAAGCTAATATCAAAACCAAGCTGGTTATTATCCATAGTTATAGATGCATTTACTACTCACTATACATTATTGTACTTCAGCCACGGCTGTGAATATACATTTTTCACTTAATTATCTGTAGTAACTTTAGTCCATTCTTAATCTAATATATCTCATATCTCTGCTTGCTGACATTCAGGTGCATCTTCTATTTTTTTTTCTCTTTTTTTATTTAGCTAAAGAACAGTATTTCATTCCAGGTAGGTTTTGCTCGGTGGTAGGACTAACTGCAGACACCCTTTCCTCACCTTATAAAATATAGCTTCTAAAATTTTGATATGCATGCTTTTGAAAGTACGGTGGATACGCTGTAGATAGATTGACTTATGCATAGATCACTCGTAGCTGTTTCCTGAAAACCTGACCTTTGCATGCAGCTTCTGATGTTAAACATATATATTATTAAACTCCACCTTTTTCTCCTTCTCTTTTGCTTTGGCACATTATCTACAATTTTTCACAGTAGCTAAAATGTTTGAATCTATGGCTTTCTACTTAAATCATTTTCTCTCCTTACATTGTATATCTGATCTTTCAAACTGTTTTTAAAATATAGCTTATTGAGCTAGTTTTAAAGACAGAGACCTTTCTGTTGTTAAAGAGCTAGTTCTACGTGAAATCAGTTACAAACACACAGAATTGCATTTTCGATCATGAGATTTCCTATTTTATAGTTTTTTATACTAAAAAAGTATACTTTACTTTTTGCTTTACTTTTGCTTCACTTTTTATACAAAAACAGCAGCTTTCTGCTGATTTATATGCAGTTGTTCCTTATTTGTTTGAGACTTTACATTCTTGCATATCCAGAATTACAGTATAACTCCACAAAAAGAACATTGATGTCATATGTGAAAGCATCAGAAGTTCTTGGGGACTAAATGCCTTGAATAATTTAGGCAGATGGATAAAATATTTCTAAGAAAAGTAACTGCGATGTTTTACCACTTCAATCATAACGCTATCAAGACTGATGATTGTAGAGCTAGCTCTTTAAAATGTTTCTTTACATAGTTTTCCTTGCCTGCCAATTGTGTAAAATGCCTCTTTGACTTGTTTGTTTTAAACCATTATATAAAAATATATGTTAAGTATTGTTTGGCCACATTCACCATCTTCTGGGTATATAAGACTATAATACATTTTCAGAACTATAGATAAAGAGATATTTCCATAGTGTTAATATGCAAAACCATATATATTTTCTTAAAAGAGCTCTGGGTTTGGTCTCTATTTTAAGAAGATATTTGTTGCTTGCTATTATTGAATTACAATTTGAATAATTTTATGAATTAACAGATTTAGTTACGTTACTTATTTTGAGCTTGAATAATCAATAATATTTTATATATTATACTAGCTGCATAATAAGTAACATGTTGTAAAGAACAGTTAATTAGCCTTCATTGGCAATATTAAAAATTAATTATTTTTACCCAGTTAACTAGAAAGGCATCTGATATCTATTACTTAGCCAGAAAAAGACATATTCTAAACAACAGACTGCTTATAGAATAAAACATTAATATAATTTAAATCCCAAAATTACATCAATTAATGTAATTGTTACCAAATTTTTATTCAAACTATTCCATTTAAATATACTTTAATAATTTAGAAATTAATATTTCTAATTCACCAAATAAAGAACAAAAGTCAAAGGTTTGTTTTTGTTTTTGTTTTTGTTTTTGTTTTTCTGAAAGAGGGTCTTGTTTTGTTGCCCAGGCTAGAGTGCAGTGGCATCATCATAGCTCACTTCAGCCTCCAACTCCTGGGCTCACTCAATCCTCCTGCCTTAGCCTCCCGAGTACCTGGGACTATAGGCGTGCACCACCACGCCTGGATAATTTTTTAATTTATTTTTTATAGAGACGGGATCTAGCTATTTCTCAGGTTGGTCTCGAACTCCTGCGCTCAGGCAGTCCTCCCACTTCAGCCTCCCAAAGTGCTGGGATTTACAGGTGTAAGCCAACACGCCCAGCCAAAAGTCAATTTGTTTTCATAAATTCTAATATACTTTTTGCCTCTTACTGACAGCAGCCAAAATAGGTTTTGGAAGGTTTCATTATATCAGATATCATGTCTTAACTTTGACTTCCTGATAACTTAATTTACATTATTTGAAATAATAATTGTAATTGTAAAAACCAGGACTCAGGAGGATTCTTTGGGCCTCCTCCTCCTTTTTTCCCAAAATTTTAATTAAAATTTGAACCTACCTAAAGAACCACCATAAAATAAGCATTATTGTCATTGCATTGAATGGAGATTATTTGACATGTAACATACCCAGTGTATCTGTCACTTGTACTTTGTATACCCTCATTTCGATATTTCAAGTTGGTGTAAAGCTTAAGTCACAATACAACAGATTCTCAATAAATACCAAGATGTTAACGGCCACATGCGTTGAAATTATTATATTCAGCATTGCAAATTTCTTATGAGATTCTAATTCCATTTCTACTAAAGTGACATTATAAATTGGAAAGGTCATTAATAAGTGTAATCCCACAACCTAAGGATTAATCCCAATGTGCTGATAGTTGTTGAGGATCTCCATTAGTTTTTCATTCACCTTTACATGTGTACTTGCCTAATGCTATTCTGTGTGACATTCTAAATATTACAGTGGTAACTCAAAAGAAAATCTGTCTTGCAGAGAGTTCATCTTTTAAAGGAATTGACAAAAGCTTAATTTGTCCTATCCATCTTTTATGCCATTTGCTTTTCTTATAAGACCATCATGCTTCAAAATATTATACAATTTTATAAAGCATGACAATTCCCATCACACCATGCTATTTTTCTATAATTACCATAATAAAGAAAGAAGGAAGAGAGTTTAGATTTATATATATGTATGTTAATCTTAATTGGGATTACTCTGTCTTTCTTTCCTTCTTGGTGATCTTTACTTTTGCAGGAATTCACCATTTTGGCTGTAAGTAAAAGTGTCTGATCTGAAACATAATGTCCTCCCTTTTCAATCCTGATGTATCTTCTTCTTCTAGTCTTGGTCTTTTGCACCGTTTTTTTCCCAAGAAGAAACCACAGATCTTTTGAGCTTCTCTGTTGTCTTTGTAGCTCACCTCAACTTCTTCCTGGATGTTGTTCCCGAACGCTGTTGTTTCCATTCTGCAGTTCTGAGGAACGGTGGAGGCACCTTTCAGTGTAGCCCCTTCTTTGTGTTTCCAGGAAATCTTCGGTAGTAATACTCTTACTGTGGTCATAAACATTCTGCGGGAAGGATGCATGTCATGTAAACAGTATTACATTTCCAGAACGTCTGTAGCTTTTCTCCTCCTTCCCTTCCTCTGTCCTCTTGGTCTTCCCTTTGGCCTAGTGGTCGGTGTAGTGATAATGTAGCGAGATTTTCTGTTGTGCTTGATCTAACCATGTGGTTGCCAGGTATGAGTAAAACATGGTTCCGTCAAGCACCATGGAACGTCACGCAGCTTTCTACAGCATGACAAGCTGCTGAGGCTTAAATCAGGATTTACTTGTCTCTTTCTATAAAATCAAAATGAAAAAAGAGGGCTTTTTAGGCATTTCTGAGAGTATGTGAGAGGGAGAGAATAGTTAAAGTCCATAGAAAATTTAAAAGCCTGAGTACATCCATTTGCCTTGAAAGCCCTAATTTACAATGATATGTAGGAATATGTTCATTACTGGATACGTTTTCAATCCTTGACTCAGAGAAAAAAATAAACTTTTTAACAATTAATATCCATTGTGTGATTAGCTGTGAAATAGGCTAGAATGGCTCAGAACTGGATCAGCAGAAAGTACAGCTGTGAAAAGCTCAAATTTATTAATGTTTTCCTGTCATGTGAATCTGGTCACTCTTTTTTCCAGAAAATTCCAAGCCTTTCTCTTAACCCTCTCCTGACATCCATTGACCAAAATTCCCCAAGTTGTCTCCCTGCTACATAATCTATAGTTATCTTTTTTCTTCCTACAAATTAAAATAGTCTAACCTTTAGACTCAGTATCTTTTTTTTTTTTTTGGTTTGAATTCTCAATAGGTACAGAAGATTATCGATCAAAATTAAGCGGAGACTGCTTTGCAGATTTGGCTTGCCCTGAAAAGTGCCGCTGTGAAGGGACCACAGTAGATTGCTCCAATCAAAAACTCAACAAAATCCCAGACCATATCCCCCAGTACACTGCAGAGCTGTGAGTTCATCCCCCAACAAAATCCTGGTTGGGAGGGAGGAAATCATCAAAGCCTCGGAATTTTTGTCTTGCCATTTTTATTCTCAATCATGTTAATTTTAATTAATATACATACATTGGCATAACTCTTCTTTATATAAGAATATATTAGGGGCCATCTTAGTTCATCTGTCTATGCAAAGATATTATTACACAAATTAATTTATCTCTCAAAGTTCAGTTAGTACTTAATAATGCTAATAATAATAGTATTTATTTGGTTTTTGTTTGGTATTATTTATGCTCAAACCTATTGTAAGCATTTAATAGATTTTTAATGTATTTAATCCTTACAGCAACCAGATAAAGTTGTTTGAGAGTCACCATTTTGAATCTTTGTTAATTATGAATCTCTTCAGTGAGTCCTTTTTATCTACTTTCCTACTTCATTGACTCACAGGTGGAAGGATTCAGTGATTATCAAGTATTAAAGTGGGAAGGATAGCTTTTGCTGAATAATGGATAGCATAGCAGGAATAGCTGAAAAGACAAAGTATGATCTGATTTATATTTACAACCCTAACATAGGACCTAGCACATACTGGTTGCTAAAATATGTCTGTTCAATCATTTATAGATTCTATGCTCATGTATGGTTTGCCTTTACTAACAGTATTTATAAAAAGAAGACCTTTAATGTTAGCATTCTAAAAATTCAAGAAAAACCTAGTAAAATCTCATCATTTTCTAAACATCTCAGCCATGTTTGTGTATAGCACCATCTGGTATTTGTCATTTACTGCTTCACAAAGTTGGTTGTCTCTTCATGTGTGTATAATTCTTCTGTCTTCAACTACATTGTAGCCCCTTGATGACAGGGATTGTGTGTTATAGTTTATCTCCCACTGTGCCTATACTTATACCTCTTTCTTAATGAATTTTAAGCAATTTGAATAATTAAAAATAAAGTAATACCTTTCAAAGAATGGACAGAAACTACCTTGTGGTTACAGTGATGCTTTTTTTACTCCTGTTAGTTCATGAAGCCATTTCACAGCTCAAGGACTTTTAGAAATGCATGGGACCATACAACAAAAGCACTAAACTCTATTTTATAGTCATGTAAGGATTAGTGCTTATTACTGACAATACTACAAACAAGTGATATCTTCCAGCATGCTAGCACCTTAAAAAGGTTTATTTGTCGAGGAAGAATTATAGTAGAAACTAGCTTCTACTTTATACTTCAGTAAATGTGTATGTCTTAAGAAATTTATGATTTTTTAAATTGTACATATAAAATCAGTACTGAGAAGAAAATATTTGCAAATCATGCATCCAATAAAAGACTTATATCCAGAATATATAAAGAACTCTTATAATTCATAGATACTAATAAAAAGATACACTACCCAATGAAAAAGTGGTTGAATTATCTATATGGACATCTTCTTCTCCAAAGAAGACATACAAATGACCAATAAACACATGAAAAAATGTTCAGTATCATTAGTTTTTGGGGAAATACAAATCAAAACCACCATGAGCTACCAATTGCTACCCATTGGAATGGCTATAAAACAAACAGGAAAAAAAGGACAATAATGTAGTAGAAGAAATTGGAACCCTCATACATTGCTGGTATGAATGTAAAATGGTACAGCTTTTTTGGAAAACAGTTTGGCTATTCCCCAAAGAGTTAAACATAGACTTATCATGTGATCCAGCAGTTCTACCCCTAAATATATATACAAAAAATTGAAAACATACATCTCGTACAGCAACGTTCATAGCAACATTATTCGTAGCAGTCAAAAAGTGAAAGCAACAGAAACATCAGCTAACTGATGAGTGGATGAACAAAATGTGGCATGCCCATGCCATGGAATATTATTCAGTCATAAAAGATAATGAAGCACGGATATGTGCTACAACACAAATGAACCTTTAAAATATGATACAAAGCAAAGGAAGCCAGACACAAAAGGCCACATTTTATTTGATTCCATTTATATGAAATGTCCGGAATAGGAAAATCAATAAAGACAGAGAGGACATTAGTGGTTGCCAAGGAGTAGGGGGGAGGAGCAATTGGGAGTGACTGGTAATGAGTATGGGGTTTGGGACAGGATAGTGAAAATATTCTAAAATTAGGTAGCATGAATTGCATCCTTATGGTCTATGAATTGCATTTTAATAAAGCTGTAAATTTTTTTAAAAAATTATGGAGCAAGTAATTAGGAAAAAATGTCTAAAAATGCTTCTTGGGGTTGGGAGTAATATTGAAAAAAAGTCTGAGAAACTTTGTTCTAGAGATCACTGAATGAGAAACCGGTTTTGATTTTTGGTTTTGCTTACTGTATATATTTTATTTTGATAATTAACATTTGGGTAAGATAGAAAAAAAATCAGTATATTGTAAAAATCTTCTGTGCTATGTGCACTATATTTTATTGTAGGGTTACCATCACATAATGTTTTAATTCAGTTTGAGAAATAAAACTTAATCCCTTTCTAACTATTGATAATGGAACTTTTCTGTTCTTTCTTTTTTTCCCCAGGCGTCTCAATAATAATGAATTTACAGTGTTAGAAGCCACAGGAATCTTTAAGAAACTCCCTCAATTACGTAAAATGTAAGTCATTTGTTAGCTATCTTTTTGAATTTCAGTAGGGTTTTATTGTATCTTTCCCATCCCTTTATAGTTTTAAGTTTCTTTGCAAATTGGAAAATATAAAAAACCAGGGAAATTTCCATGCAATGACTACCTGTGATACGAATTTAGGGTAATCTCTGAGAAGGACTTTACTATGTGTTCAAACAACATGAACCATGTTTTCTGTAGTAGAGCCTTAGCTCTTACGTTAACTCAGACAGCTGGTCTGTTGTGTGGCCACGCCAGGAATCCAGCAATCTAAGCACATTAAAATGGGTTCAGTCATGTTTTGTAACTTCCTCTACTATTCCCCAAACCATGCTGTTATTTCTTTTTCAGCACATTCATGTCAACTATTTGACTTTTTGCTTCATTAAACGTTCGTTAGAAGATAGTCAAAATTAATGATTGGTAAACTGGCTTGATAGCTCATCTGTGTTACTACATGTCCACTGCTCATATTTTAAAATAAGTTCATAAGCTCAGCAGTTTCAGCAGCACTCAGTGGATACTCCACACCCTTGAGAAGGTGTGAGAGAGGGACAGGACATAAGCCAAGAGTATAAGGCCAATGGTGCACCCTCCACACATGAGAAAGTATCAGCAGGAGGAAAGAAGCATGGTTCCATGATACATTCGTGTCCACAATACATAACTGACCCACGGTCACAGAGGCTGTACATGGTGGAGCAGCCTGAACCCACTACCTGTGTACTTGACCTCCATGTTATGCTGCCTCCCAAAAGGTTTCTAATGTCTTAATTGCCCTCCTTTTTCACTGGTACTAAATACACCTTCTTTTTAGCTATAAGATGATTTCCAATGCAACAAATATTTATTGAGCAACTACTATGTGTGATGCTCTGAGAGAAATAAAAAGATAAATAAAAATGATCCTTGATTGGGGGCAATTGGAGACAGCAGTGAGAAAAAGAAAGAAGTCTATAGAAAAGCGTTACCTCAACTGGACATTCTCGCCCTCTGGGCAAGCATTGTAGTATTTGGTATCACACATAATACTGACAGTTAAGTTGGTTGTTTTAACACGTTATTAAATGAGAAGTTCAACTGGGGATAAAGTCACGTTCCAATACATTTCTGATGCTATCCAGACACTAACAATTTTAGCCCATCTTTCTCTCTACACAATTGCCGCCTTTTAGTCATTAATTCATTGAACAGTTTTAATCAAGGACATTTCTTTGAAAAGTTCCTTATTAAGTTCTGTGGAGGGCATAAAGGTTTATGTAACCCAGTACATGACCTCAAGAATTTTATACCCCTGGGGACCCTTGCAGATTTTGACACGGATCAGGCTGGTATTTTTTACCACAGACGTTCCTTCTTAGTATTTTTGTCCCTTCGTCATGATGGGACAGAGAAATGGTGTCTTTTCAAAGCCCTGGCAGGGCGGAGCCATGAAAAGCTTGAAGACTATGGAAGACTTTGTTCCATAGAAAGAAACGATCAGACATATTGTTTCAGCGCCCTCGTTGTAAAAGAGGAATTATTTAAAATCTTTGTTCCAATAATTTTTCCTTAGAAACTTTAGCAACAATAAGATCACAGATATTGAGGAGGGAGCATTTGAAGGAGCATCTGGCGTAAATGAAATACTTCTTACAAGTAATCGTTTGGAGAATGTTCAGCATAAGATGTTCAAGGGATTGGAAAGCCTCAAAACTTTGTAAGTATTCTTATTTGTACTGCAGTTCTTCCCCCAAAGGATTATAGTTCATTGTTCATTATAATCCTGGGGGGGCACTTCTGAATTTCCCCACCCCACTCCCTCTGTCTCTATTTTACACCGTCTCTGTCACACACACACAAACACATACACACCTGCACATTTTGTGAATGCAAACGGTGCCTTACTCCAATACTCCTACCTTCAGTGTGTTGACAGCAAATGGTGAGGAGAGTCCCTCATGGCTGCTGTCTCTTCAACAGAATAGATCGTCCTTGCTCTAATGCTTGTATGGTTCTGGTTCCCCTGTCCTGCCTCAAAATGGTCATTCCTTTCCTTTTCCTCAAACACCTCTGTATTATCCTCCCTCTTGTCCCAAGGTCTCTAGGCTTCAGCATCTACTGCAACCACTGCAGTAGAGTAACTCTAACTTACCTGGAGACTACCTTTGGCTGTCCTACAAGGTCTGAGTGCAGCAAAAGGCTGGCTGCTGGTATATTTTTTACTCTCTATTTCAAAGAAAACATACTAAGAGTTGTGTCTACTTGCTTAGGGATAGGGAAGTTAGGAAAAGAAATTCTATGTTTCCAAAATGTTTTTAGCCAAGGAGGATGGGGATTAGGTTGAATAGTATATACGTTTTTGTATTACTTGAATTTTCTACACTGCATATATATATATACACACACATATACACACACATATGTGTATATATACACACATACACACACACACACACATGTATGTATGTATTTTTATCTTTAAAGTATATAATTATGTTTGACAAAAGCGGTGCCCTAAAACTGGAAGAGAGACAAACAAAACTCTGAAGCCTCCGGAAGACATGAAGGAAAATATTTGTAACCACGAAGCAGCTGTTGGTGATTGTAGTGGAGAGGGGCCTGAGCTGTATTATCTCCTCTAAATCCTCGGCCCTGCCCCGTGCAGCTTCTGAGGGCCACGTGCGGCCAGGGCTGCTGATAGCTGAGGGAGTCCACTGCCTGCTGTTTATCCGATGCAGAGGGAGAATGGCATTTCCACAACCAGTGGGATGTGCTAATAGCATCCCCAATTCAAATCCTACCAAAAAAGCCCCTGCACATTAGAGGAGAAGTGTGCTCCATGCACTTTGCAGGGGTAGCTTGGACCTTAACCACGCAGTAGGACCAGTCTGGGACCTGGCGACCCCTCCCAAGTGCTAACTTGGAGCCGCTTCAAAATTATATACAAACATTCCCTCAGCCTTTTTGTGGAAGAGATACTGAGGAGTGTGTGGAAGGGGGACAGAGAAGATGTGCCATAGGTGGCTGCATCTAACCTACCCCCGAGCTGTCCTGGGTACCTTAGCAAAACATAGACATTCCCTCTTAAGGAATGTAACAGGCAGAACCGTTCCTTCTTAGAAAATACTAATATTTGGGGGATTATTTCTTGTTACTGGAACTTTCTTCTTTGCAGAGCAGTACTCTGGAGTGGGAGGAAAGAAGTAGGCTATAACTCCACCTTTATTGATCTGTCCAGGCTGCCATACAAGATACCACAGACGGGGCAGCTTAAACAACAGAAATTTATTTTCCCACCTTTCTGGAGGCGTGAAGTTCAAGATCAAGGTGTTGACAGGGTGGATTTCTGGTGAGGCCTCTCTTGGCTTGTAGATGGCCACCTTCTTGCTGTGTCCTCACATGGCCTTTCCTCGATGTGTTCATGGAGAGAGAGTGAGCTCTCTGATGTCTCCTTTTTTTCTTATAAGGATTATAGACCTATCAGAATGGGGACCTACCCTTATAAACTCACTTAACCTTAGTTATCTCTCTAAAGTCCCTCTCTCCAAATACAGTCATGCATTGAGTAATGACAAGAATACAGTCTGAGAAACAGGTAGTTGGGAGATTTCAACATTGTGCAAACACCACAGAGCATTTAGACAAACCTAAATGGTACAGCCTATTGCTCCTAGGCCACAAACCTGTACAGCATGGGACTGTACTGAATACTGAAGGCAACTGTAACACAATGGGAAGTATTTGTGTATCTAAACATAGAAAAAGTACAGTAAAAATACAATATAAAAGATAAAAAATAGTACACTTGTACAGGGCTCTTACCATGCATGAATGGGGCTTACAGGGACGGTAGTTGCTCTGGGTGAGTCAATGAGTGAGTGATGGGTGAATGTGAAGCCTTAAGACATTACCGTACACTTCTGTCGACTTTACAAACACTGTACACTTAGGCTACACTAAATTTATTTAAAAAAATGTTTTCAATAATAAATAACTTTTTACTTTATAAACATTTTCATTTTTTAACATTTTTGACTCCTTTGTAATAACACTTAGCTTAAAACACACGTTGTACAGCTGTACAAAAATATTTTCTCTTTTATCCTTATTCTATAGGATTTTTCCTATTTTAAACCTTTTATTAAAACTTTTTTGTTAAAAACCAAGACACATACCCCTTAGCCTAGGCCTATACAAGGTCAGGATCATCAATATCACTGTCTCCCACTTTCACATCTTGTCCTACTGGAAGATCTTCAGGGGCAGTAACACACATGGAGCTGTCGTCTCCTATGATAACATGCCTTCTTCTGGAATCCCTCCTGAAGGGCCTGCCTGAGGCCACTTTACAGTTAACATATACACACGCACACACATATATATACACACACATGTAAGTAGAAGTGCACTCTAAAATAACAATTAAAAGTGTGGTATATAGTAAAACAAAAACCAGTAACATAGTCATTTATTGTCACCATTGAGTATTATATATGGTACATAATTACATGTGCTAGACTTTTATATGACTAGCAGGGCAATAGGTTTGTTTACACCAGCATTTCCACAAACACGTGAGTAATGCGTTGTGCTCGGACCTTATGATGGCTATGACGTCATGAGGCAATAGGAAATTCTCAACTCCATTAAAGTCTTATCGGACCACTTTTGTATTTCCATCCTTGACCGAAACATTGTTATGCTTCAGCACTTGAGACAGGTAACCACTGGCTCTCTCTTTAATCCACCTGTGCCACAACAAGGATATTAGAGCAATTTAGACCCAAACTCGGGGTAAAGTGGTTTATCTGGACGTACCTATTCATCCACTTGGTATCTTTTTGCTTGAAGCTATGAAGATTTTGACAACACATCTGCATTCCCTCTACACTTCTTAACCATCTAGGACTAATAGGCCACTTAGGAGTTTGTGTACATATTTCAGAGGATCTTTGAATTCCATGACATTGCAAATGAAATTTTGTGCATATCTGTGCTTATGGATCTTTCCACGAATGAAGAGTAAAATTTTCTTCCACTTCTCTAAGGGGTCTGTGACTCCAGCAAGATTAAGACCTAGTACTCTTTATTATTTATGAAAAGGGAAGTGCTGATAGGAGTACTTTTCTGTTTTGCATTTGTTTCCTAACATAAAATAATGCCTTGATAAGAAGGGCACCATCTTTTCTTCTTATCTGAAACTTGGCAGAATGCAAAAGTTTGTATTTCTTATTTATTATAAGGCAATGTAGTATTTTAAAGTGACACTTTGTTGTTTCTTTGTGCCTCCCTTTTTTACATTCTGCAATCTTTTAGTAGAGTAGTCAACTCATGTTTAGAAAAATTAAGGAATAAATTAAATTTTCAGGAATTCTGAATAAGATTTATGGCAACTATAAATAAAGAGTTGGCAAAGAAATGAGAACTGAGCCAATACTATAGCAGTGATAAGGAAATGGCTACAGTGTTAATCCTGTTAATGGCAATGATTTAAAAAAAAGGGTCAGAATTTTTTCATAGTGCACACATTTAAAGTTTATTGTGGGCCAGGGGCAGTGGCTCACATTTGTAATCCCAGCACTTTGGGAGGCCGAGGTGGGGGAATTGCTTGAGCCGAGGAGTTCAAGACCAGTCTGGGCAATATAGTGAAACCCCATCTGTAAAAAACAAAAAATTAGCTGGTCATTCTGGCATGTGCCTGTAGTCCCAGCTACATGGGAGGCTGATGTGGGAAGATCACTTGAACACAGGAGTTCAAGGTTACAGTGAGCAGTGATCACACCAGTGCAGTCCAGCATGAGCGACAGAGAGAGACAACTGGGATCTGTTATTCTTGCCATTTTTTAAGTTTTAAACTTAAAACAATGAACTAATTAACTGTTATAAATAATATAACCGTTATGTATGCTTTGTGGAGACTCATCCAACTTTGGCTTTCCCAGCCCACGTTTGACATTGACTTCATATCTGTCCCTGAGATGCCCTCAATTCTTCATCTGCAGTGGCTATTGATTCTTTTCTGCCTCCTTTTTGTTCAACCTTAAATGTAATACTACCCAGAATACACAAATCACAGGGCTCCAAGGTCTCAGAGAGCTGGAGGTGAATTAGGACATTATGTAATCGTGCAAACATAATTAGAGCATCAAAGGAAAACATTCTGCCTTCATCATGGGATTTTTAGTCCATGAGGAGACTCACTGAGCCTTTTGTAACTGAGATTAATCATTGACAACTCTTAAGCATTTTATTCTTGCAGGATGTTCTCAGTACATATCCATAGCAATTCCTAATGACAAGCGAACACTCGCAAAATAGTAATGAATGCCACATATTTGTGAAAAAGGATTATTTTGATCCTCAGATAGGCAAAATTGATTGCCTGATGCTTTATCTCCATAACAATGTCCTCTTTTTTCCCTCAGGATGTTGAGAAGCAATCAAATAAGCTGCGTGGGGAATGACAGTTTCATAGGACTCAGTTCTGTACGTTTGCTTTCTCTATATGATAATCAAATTACTACAGTTGCACCAGGGGCATTTGATACTCTTCATTCTTTGTCTACTCTGTAAGTATGAAAAATAGTCTCTATTTATATATTATTTGAGCCAGTGTATTATGTTTGTTACTTTTATTAATAGCATTTTAATGCATTATTAGGCATTTCATAAAGATATAATCAAGGGTTTAGGTATTTTTTATAAGGACAAATTTGTTCATGTTAATTTATTTTAATTTTAAAAAAAATATTACCTACTATCTTATATTAAATTTTTTAAAAAAATTGTAGTATTGTTTATCAGTCCTTTTTTATAATAATGTGCTCCATAATGTGGCTTATTTCTAAATTTTAAAATTATTATAACTTGATAGTGCTGCATATAAAAGAAATGTTATGAATTTTCCCCAGTTTTCCCACATTGGAGTATTTTCAGAATAAGTAGTATAAAAACAGAATTGATAGCTTTATTGCCAACAAACTATGCTCAAAAGGATCATTCGAAATGACAGGAGGTACATTAGGATGACCAGACCAACAATAAAAGCTGCTTACTAGAGGGAATTTACTATGATATTAGGAAAATATGGAAGAAATAGTTTGGGCCTGTCTAAAAGGATATTTTATGTAGACAGCTTGAAAATAAAAAATATTTATAGGCCTATAGATAGAACTCAGGAAGTGTCAAAAAAATTCCTCCAAACAATGTATTTCAGGTCTCTTGTAAGTATCTAAAAAGCAGTGTTTGAAATTATTAATCATATAAGATTAATCATTTAACTGATAAGATTTCCTCATAATGGTGGCATGCAAATATACTAATCTAACTCAATAGGAGGGGAATATAGTTATAGTTAGAAAGAGAAAAATGTGTAACATAGCTCAAGTCACTAAAGAAATAATTTGAGAGAAGCATCCATCCATCATTAAAGTACTTAATCCTCTTTCCACATAAAATGTGACATTTTACATTGAGTGACTAATTCGTGCATATTAAGGATGGCATGTTTATAAATAATGGGATTGTCAATAGGTTTGTGCTGAAGTGGTGAGATGCCAAAAGTATTGAGATTTGTAGAAGTAAATTCATTTTTATAACTGGCATTTAATCAACTCAGCTGTCAGTTTAGATGGGAAACCTATTCTCTGGAGCAAATAAGAGATGGAAATCTTGAGATGACAAATTAATGAAATAGCTGTTGTCAGGTTAAACTCAATAATATAAGGTAATCAGCCTTCATCTTTATATTAAATTACTGCATTATCACTGCAGAGAAGTTTGACAGCAAGTCAGATTTCTGACAAGTTTAAAATATTTCTAAATGAGATATCTATCTGGATCCACTGTATAAACTCTAAATTGCTGCCTTTACCATATTTTTGGCATGAAATTATTTGAAAAATTCCCTTATGTAAAAGTGTTGTTATAGTTTAAGTTCCAAGCATAAATATTTTAGCAAATAAATGCATCCCATATGTTGCATATGATTGAGTATGAATGGGGGCTGGGAACACAAAGAAGAAGAAGGAATTGTTCCAACAGAAATAGTATAGAAAATGGCAGCATGGGGTTTTGAAAAGTAAGAAGATGAAACCCCAGACTAAACTATGCATTGTTTGCATGTGGCACTTAGAAACCTCCTGGCCAATCCTTTTAACTGTAACTGCTACCTGGCTTGGTTGGGAGAGTGGCTCAGGAAGAAAAGAATTGTAACGGGAAATCCTCGATGTCAAAAACCATACTTCCTCAAAGAAATTCCTATCCAGGATGTGGCCATCCAGGACTTCACTTGTGATGACGGTAAGAAATCCTTGCCAAATCTTTCGTCATCAGGCATTCATGTGATGCTGTTCTGATGCTGTTGTACACAAATGTACAGCATATTACAGTTCAGTTCAACAAATAATGATTGCGTGTCTTTTTCTTTGCTTTGTTGTTTTGTTTTAGCAACAGGGCACTTACTTTCTCAGACTACCCTTACACATTCAAGTCTGCTTAATGTGTGTTCTGTTTTAAAAGATTTCTAGTTTCCTACTTGTGTTTGGTACTATTTCAATAGCTTCATTTTACCTTTTAAAAATTATCCTAGGCATCTTTTTAGGTAACCACCATTTTCAAATGAGAAAAGCAATTAACTTATAAAATAGAAGTTTTAGTAACTTTGACAAAAATAATATTTTTCACTTTTAATGCTGTCTCTGTAACATCACATTTGATTCTCATAATAGCCCTATAAGGTAGGTAGAGCAGGTTATATTATTAAAAGTAGTTCCAGTGAAGAGAGCTAACTTGAGCTCTATATTGTAAAATGAGGAACCCAAGCAATTTTTGCTAAACATTTTAAACTAATCTATCCCTTTATGTCTCTTCATGTCTGTCTCCTTACAATTTCTCTGTAATTCAGTTTACATTTACATGTTCTAATTAAAAGTATAATTTGTGCAAATAACTGAACAAATAAATAGCAATTATAATTGTATGGGTAATTGTAATTACAGTTTATAAGTTATAAACTATAATATTTTCTGGAATGCTGCCCTAGGCAGTCTGAAAACAGCGCTGCATGGAACTTATGGTGTCAATTTGTAAATACTTAATGCCCTACATATAAGTGCTTAAGACTCTTATGTTTGTTAGGTTAATTTAAAGACATAAAATCCCTTCCAGCACATTTAAAACCACAGATCTGGGTTTTTCTTTTTTCCTCTGCAATTTAGGAAATGATGACAACAGTTGCTCCCCACTCTCTCGCTGTCCTACGGAATGTACTTGCTTGGATACAGTTGTCCGATGTAGCAACAAGGGCTTGAAGGTCTTACCCAAAGGTATTCCAAGAGATGTCACAGAGTTGTAAGTAAAGCTTGTCTTTCCTTTTTCTTGACAATTAACGTTTTACACACCCAGGGGAATGGAGACCAAACAAAAATTTTTAGAATTCTCTTTGCAAATTACATTCTATGGGCAATTAATTATTATCATATAAAATAGTACAAAAGCTAGTCCAGAGACCCTTGGGAATTGCTGGTTGTGTGTTTTTCTTTTTTTCACTGTAGGATTTCTCAGCGCCTTTATTATGCTAAGGTGCGCTGTAACACTCCAAGAGAAAATGGCAAAATATAAGGTAGCTTTCACACTTATGTTTCCCTATATTCCTTTTCTCGTAGAGCATCTTGCAAGACTGGCACTTTGGGAAATGCTGTGTATTTAGTTTATCTATTATGACTAGGATATTCCCTATGTTAAATTCCTCTTTACCCTATGATCCCTGGGAGAGTATCTCAACACATAGGATAAATGATTACCTTGGATGTGGAAGAAACTGGCATAATCCTTGCCCTTAAAAAGAGATATTGCTTTTTTTTTATTAAGACTTGAATCAGAGTCCTTTAGACCCAAAAGGGTATGGGACCAATTATCCCTGACATTTTCATAACTGATATTCCACAAATTACATGGCCAATATACACATATCTGACCTTCAAGACTGCCACACTTCCCTGTCTACTTCATACTGTATATGCAGAGTGTAACAAATCATAGAAGAAGCTGCTGGAATAATGATGCATACATGCCTCATTCATTTCATTCATTTATTCTGTAAACTAATATCATATTCTTGATAGGAATACAACTGAGTCATTTTCCTCTGTTTATTTTTTTGTCTGTATGAAACCATGGGTCAATAATGATTTAAATCCAAATGTAATTTGTGCAGATACATGCAAGGGTTCCAAATGAGCGGGTTTGATGAACTTTCGGCAGTACGCAACATAGGTAATGAGGTTCAAGAAGATGCCACTTCAGTTTTTAAGGATCTTATTTTCAAATCATGGCAGTTCTATGGTCCTGAATGGAAAAGTTAGAGAAAGAGGGCACAAACCTAGCCCATGTGCGCAGAATGTTTGTTCCTCCTAGAATTGAACTGCTGCAAAGTGTTCAGTTTCTCTCTCGCTACCAATCACATTTTTCAATTAAGCACAATTTTACATGTATGTATGTAACTAAATATTTAATTCTTATCTTATTATGTTTTTATTTCAGAAGGTCACATAGGCCCCTTAACCATCCCCTGTCGAGAGGCTGGATGCCTGTAGAGTATTCTGTGTGCAAAGCATTGATTTTAGGAATACGCCAAGGAGGAGCATACACTCAGACCATCTTTGATGTTAAAACCCTTCTTCTATTATTTTCACTGGCTGATGCCTTGGTCATTTTACCTGATTCTCATTAAATATTTTAAACATCCTTTAATTTTCTTATTAAGCTCCATTGGACAACCTGCCTAATTCACATCCCGTCTGCTATTTATGTGTTCCTTCAACATTTCAAACAGTTGAATTTTCAATCTATTTCGCTACAAATTACTTAAAAGTCGTCATTTTTTCTAAAGAAAGTATGTTATAGAGATGAGAAAAATATTAACTCATCTCTTGTGAATTCACGTTTTACCTCCCAGAGAGCTTATTCTCCGAACCTTGCCACGTCAGCAGGATCCTTCACACCAGTAACATATATAAGTGTATTAGAAAAAATTTGTGTGTGTCTTATATTAAATTATTAAAGCTTTTGGCAAAAATTAGTGTTATTGGTGAACAAGTTTGAACACATGGTATCTGTTATTTTTAATCAGTTCCATATAAGTTCCCCTTAGATTGTTTTACATATAAACATTCATACCACACATTCTGAATCTTTTTGACCTTTGCTCTGTTTTTTGGAATAAATGGAAAGTGCTGAACTATATGGAATAATGCTTCCCTCTAGTGGTATCAAGGAAAACTTAGCTAGAGGAAAAAGGGAGAATGAGGGGGGTCAAAGAAGAAATATGAAGTCAGAAAATTTAAGCAAGCATAAGGAGGCATAACATATGCCCTGCTTTGCTCTTAATCAAATGTTTATCACATATTTCTGACATGTGCCTTTTATGTAATTGTTTTAATTTTGAAATATTAGAAATAGATTCTTATCTTAGGCAACTTCTCAGCTACTTCTGTATCCTAAAAAAATACCAACTTCAACCTGGAATCTTGAGATTGGCCACAACCCTGGGGGAGCAGGGACCACATGTCCAGGGTGCCAGAATTGTTTGGGGGCACATCCATAGCCAGATGACCCCGGTTGCTGAAAGACATTTGAACCCTTCACTATCTATATGCTGGAAAAGAAAAGCCTTGGAAGGAGATGAAATTTATTTTTCTCTTTGTGACATAATAGCTATAACTTCAAGCATTCGGTTATTTTTGTGTCTTGCCAGTTAGCCCAAAGCCTATTTTCTGATTATCCTTCAGACTCTAATAAGAAAGGGAAAATTTACTTATGTATGGTTATTTGATTATTACTTTTACATATATATGCTATATTAATGCACTTGCTAAATTTGTGATATTCCACGAAACCCCCTAAACTGTTCATCACCAAGCAAACATATAGTGGTAAAAACTATTTCTAAACTTAAATCTATTTACATACAAATTTCCAAATTTCTCTTTAAAACTGGTTGTTGTTATTTGCTAAGTGTACTAATACATATTAAAGCAGTGGAGAGTGGTCTTGGACACAGAAGCAAGGTTTTGTTAGTAGTTAATGAATTTCATGGTATTATCTCCACATAAATATCAGCAAACTGGAGGCTTAGTAAAAACATGGTTGATTGAGTGACCTTCCTTGTTGACACACAGCTGGCTAAATGCTTGCCTTGCCTTGTTAGATAAACCACAGAGACCTTGGTTTTATAATTTAGCTTAAGTGATCCACAAAGAATTCTGCTGGATTGGTCAACTGTTTTTTTTTTTTTTTTCCCTCCTTTACTTCTCCTAAATAGTGACCCCAGCTAGGAGCATGACATCTTAAAGCAAAAATTGCCAAGTGGTTCCTTGTCTCAGTTAAGAGTGAAATATTATTCACTTATTTTATGGTAGACCACCGTTACTTTTTAAGAGGATAATACTGTCTCCTTGTTTTTAGGTATCTGGATGGAAACCAATTTACACTGGTTCCAAAGGAACTCTCTAACTACAAACATTTAACACTTATGTGAGTAACATATTGTATTTTTCCGTCTTTGATTTATTCTATGTCATGAAAATGGGGATGGTAAGGGGCAGAAGATTTAGTGAATCTTTCAGATAAAATAAATCATTTACAGTTAGATGCTTCCCTCCTTGCTCATTGTGGTTCTGGATCACTAGCTACATCTTCATTGAATATCAATCAGGCGATGGAATGTCTTAGAAAAAGGTCTTCCTCTATTCAAAGAAGCACAAATGCAGGAAAGTCTAAGTAGTCAGAGAATTGTAGAAACACAATAAAACTGTATACTTTTATTGATAATAGAGATGGGCTATTTTATGACAAGCCAAGGAAAGAAAGATAAACAATGTCTTTAGTCTTGACTTTAAGCAAAAGATGGTAGATGGTAACAATTTTACTGAAAATATATTATAAATTTAGTTTATTAGGTTTGAGTTTCTTATAGAAAACATTAAGTTAAGGGCATACAGCATTAAAATTTATTTTCTAAAATCTATGTATATTTATATAGTATTTAGGTAAACTTGATAAAGATACTGACTTTCTGAGTATAAAATTCAAATTATTGAATTTTTTTCAGGTTGGTGGTTTGATGCCCTCCTAAAATAACATTTCTTTTATTATTAATGTGAACAGTTTTAATCATGTTTAAGTTTTAAATACAGGAAGATATTTACATATAGAAACATTTTGATCTAGTTATGTGTACAATGTTTAAAAATGAATGTAATCTTGTTATATATAATATCACACTTTAAGAGTAGCCTTGTTGGTAACTGATAAAATAGAACACAAAAAGTTAGCTAAAATATAGCAGATATTAATGGAAAATACCTTATTATTAGTTTAAGTCTATCTGATTTTAGAGTGAATATGAACAGCTTAAGAGGCAGATTGCTAGTGTTCCTAGAATAAGAAAGTTTATTCCTAAGTGAATTCTAGAAACCTAAGTAGCAGGAAATGTTACATGCCCCAATGTAAACTTTATCTAGGCTCATTGAGGATAGTTGAAATACTGTTGATCACTTTTAATTTTCCTTAAAAGTACGGGAAAATCAAACACTTTATAAAAAGTATATAGGACTACTTAAATGACAAATGATTAGATGAAATAAAAAAGAATATCCTCTAAGATGTCTTGTTCTTCCTCTAGTTATATATTTGATAGCCACAAGAACCAATTACATAAATTTTGTTCTGTTAAATAAACCATTAAATTGCTGCAATTTCCAAAGGGTCATTTTAGCAGAATTGGGTCATTTGTGGGACAGCATGTGATTATTTAAAGCCAGTTGGAAATGAAAAATGAGAAATCATGGATCCAGAAATGGTTTTACCAGTGACTCATTATACAACTCTAGGCAAGTAACTCCCTCTGATATAGATATGTTTATTTTTAAAAATTAGGTATAGTACTTCAGCAGCTTAAAATATGGATTATAAAGATCCTATTTTCACAATTTTATGGATCCATTTTACTGATATTTGGATATTTTAATAAAGGAATTGATAATCTTCAGCTTTTCTGAATCTTCCATTTATTCGTATATTTTGCATTTTGCTGCAGAAAAAAATAGTGAATATTTATAGTGATTATATATATTAAATAGACATATATGTTAGTGAATATATTTGTATTTTTTCATATATATATAAATACATTGTATATATAATGGGAATAAAATCAAGTTCATGGAATATAAATTATGACCCATAGTTGTACACACTACACTTATAAATAGCCATTTAGCATTGGTGAAAATTCAACATCTTTCCCATTTACTAAACATATGTCAAACAAATATTTATTGAGGACCTACTATGTGACAATGACTCAGCCAGGGGCAGGAACACAGGTGTTTATAATGATGGCATTTTGAATGTTGTTAATCAGGAGTTCTTTCAGTTATGAAATTTGAGTGTGTGTATCAGTGAACATATGTATCAGTGAGGATAATGTTTGTGTATCTGAGGGACTTACAAGGATAATAGATACCCAAAAAATATATCTGTTACAAGTGGCCTCCACGAAAGCTCCCTGTGAACCATCCCAAGTCTTGTGGAGGTGGCAGCAGAAGCATAAGGAAAAATGAGCTCGCTCTAAAGCAACTGCTCTGAAGTGAGACCAGTCCCTTGTACTCACACTTCATTGGCTAAAACAATGGTCCCTCCATTAGGAGGGAAATTATTCTACAGGGTGGTGTGTGAATAATTGTGAATAACATTGCAGTCTACTCCAGAGGGTGATCCAGTGTCTTCTTGTTTTCAGATAATAACTGAGTGCTAGCAAAACTGCTATGACTATGAACAAGAAGATCCTTCTCTTTCTAAGAATCACTAATATTTCCATTTCTGTGATTAATAGTGGACTCTCTTTCTTTTTCTCTTTTAGAGACTTAAGTAACAACAGAATAAGCACCCTTTCTAATCAGAGCTTCAGCAACATGACCCAGCTCCTCACCTTGTAAGTGTGAAAGTGTGGTACTGAGAATTCTTTAAGTCATTGGACAAAATGCATTTTCTAGATGCTTGACACTCTTAGTAAACAAGACAGAGTCTCTGCCCTCAGGAATGTTTCTATTGGGAAAAACAGACAAAACCTCAACCTATGAACAGATATTACAAAAAGTATTGGGTTCTATAAAAGAAACAAGAAAAATTGATGTTTGTGGTGGCTTTAGGGGAGTTCCTTGAGACAGGCTTCTGGGGACAGACCCTTTAGTGAGGGGTGGTGGAGGCAGCAACGTCAGACAGGAGTTGGCAGAGGGAAGCATTCTAGGTTGTATTTAGCAAATAAATATGTTGTGTTAGGGAGATAACACAAAAATAAAAAACACTTGTGTAAATATTCTCAATTTTTCTCGAATAACTCTGTTCTTAACTGCATTATTTTAAAAATATTATTTGACAATTTTTGGATTCCTAAATAAAACAAATTGGCATATTATACTTTCAGAATTCTTAGTTACAACCGCTTGAGATGTATTCCTCCTCGAACCTTTGATGGATTGAAGTCTCTTCGATTGCTGTAAGTAGCTTATATTCAACAAAATATCTCTTTTCTCAGGGATCTGAGTTTTGAGTAGTCTTTTTTTTTTTTTAAAGACTGAGTCTTGCTTTGTCTCCCTGGCTAGAGTGCAGTGGCATCATTATAGCTCACTGCAACCTCAAACTCCTAGGCTCAAGTGATCCTCCCACCTCAGCCTCCTGAGTAGCTGGGACTACAGGATTTCAACACCAGCTAATTTTTTCTATTTTTAGTAGAGAAGGTGTCTCACTTTTGCTTAGGCTGGTCTCCAACTCTTGGCCTCAAAGGGATCCTCCTGCCTCAGCCTCCCAGAGTGCTAGGATTATAGGTGTGAGCCACTGTGCCAAGCCTTAGGTTGTCTTTTTAATGATTTAACTGCTTTGTTGACTGTTGGTTCTTGTAGGATATATGCATTAGAACTACTACAAATTTGGAAATAGAAAAATCATATCTTACTGTATCATTGTTCAACAGCTTCAATTTGGACAGCATAACTTTCTCTTTTGTAATATTTATTGTTGCTGTAGTCGTTTATTTGGTTATATATAACATTAAGATGTATGTTTTATATAGCTTCAATTAATTTTGAAAAAATATAGGGAAATTTAATTTCTTCAGAAATTACATGGTACATGAAAACATTTTGACTATAAAAATGTGCTTCAAAGTATGTGAAATAAAACATGATCCTTAATCCCACTCCTCTACCCCAGAATTAACAGTTAAAACAGTTTGATGTACTCTCCTGGTTCTTTTTCATATGTTTCTGTTTTCATATCCTAATATATGTGTGCCCCCAACTATATCACTTTTATGAGCCATAAATAGAATATTTTCTTATTCTGCCCTTGGCTATTTTTATTTAACATATGCTTTAGAATATTTCCATTCTATCATATATAGCTATTATTCAACTGTTTAACTGGTACAGAGTCTTTCACAGGTTAGAGGAACCATATTTATTTAATCATCCTCATCTTCACTATAATTTGGTTTAATTAAAAATTTTTGTGAGTACTGTGTAGTACTCTAATTAACATCCTATATATTCATGTTGGTGCAAATGTGCTAGCACTTCAGCATGATTTAGGTAGAGAGGTATTGTCAAATATAATGAGGATGCCAAAAGTAACTGACGCATTGTCCCCAACACGATTTTGTCAATTTACAAATGTATGTTTCCAACAACTGTTTACTAGAATACTTTTTTCAAAGCACTCTTGCAAACAGTGAATATTATTAATCTTTTTATTTGTTTCTATATGACAGATTGAAAATTATTTTCCACTTGTTTTAATTTGCATTTCCAATTACTAGAGCATTTGAGTATATTTTATTTGTTTATTGAGCATTTGTGCTTCTTACTCTAATGAGCCTGATCATAATATTTTTCCACTTTCTATTAGGTACTTTGTCTTTTTCTTATTAATGTAGATGTCTTTACGCATCTACTACTTGACCCTATGCTTGCAGGTCTTTTTATAAAGGAATTAATTCTTGTATCTTACACAAGTTGCAAATATTTCCCATTCTGTTTCTTATATGGGATCTTTCATCATATGGGTATATTTCATGTTGTCAAAAATTTATCACTCTTTTCCTTTATGATTTCTGGGTTTTATGTAGTGCTTTTGAAAGCCTTCCCCATCTCATGTTCGTAAAAAGGAACTCTTCTATATTTATTTTTTCTTTTCTTTTCTTTCTTTTTTTTTTCTTGATATAGGGTCTCACTCTGTCACCCAGGCTGGAGTGCAGTGGCACGATCATAGCTCATTGCAGCCTCGAACTCCTGGGCTCAAGCAATCCTCCCAAGTAGCTAGGATTACAAGTGCACACCACCATGCCTAGCTAATTTTCAAAAAGTTTTTATACAGATGGTATAAAACATCTCTTATATTTCCCTGGTCTTGAACTCCTGGCCTCAAGAGATCCTCATATCTCAGCTTCCCAAAGTGCTGGGATTACAGGCATGTGCCACTGCACTCAGCCTATTTTTTAAATTTTTACATTTAACTCTTCAATCTAGAATTTATTTGTTCATATGATGTGAGGTAGAAACTAACTTTTTGCATTCCCAAATGAATATCCAGTTGTACCAAGACTATTTATTAAATAGACCATCTTTTCTGCACTAACTTAAAATGTTTATTATAAAGTCTCATACATGCGTGGGAGTTTTTCTGAACTCTCTGAAATGTAGGAAATTTAATTTTTCTTTTTCTTGTTTTTAGTTCGCTACATGGAAATGACATTTCTGTCGTGCCTGAAGGTGCTTTCAGTGATCTTTCTGCATTATCACACCTGTGAGTACCTAGTTCATGAATGTAGGTTTAGGGTCAAACTCTCCTAGTAAGTGAGTTGGGAACAATCTTCTGCCGCTTCTTTTATTGTAATATCTTAAGATGTGATTGGTTTCATCTTTAAAGAAAATGTGAAGATTTTCAACCTGAATATGGTGCCCTTTACAATGTAGCTCTAATTTACCCTTCTGGTTCTTACATCCCATTAGTTGAGTTCTCGTCACATAACTAAAAGTGTCTCTTCTATAATACAAATATGTAGCCTATGCCTTTTTTCTCATTGTTCTCTGATCCTAGAATATCATCTGCCCTTCAATTCGGTCTGTCCCAACTACTTTTCCAAGTCACATCCCAAGTATCACCTCCTCCACGAAGACTATCCTGATTTGCTCAAACTGGATTCACTTATTTAGCAAATATTACTCAGCATAAACTGTGGACCCATGCAAAAAATAAATTCGACATGGTTCAAGACTTTCAAGTCTGGTAGTGGGAAACAGCCAAATCCTCATATTGGGTGAAATGTTTTTCCTTTGTGATGCTGAGTTTGGCGCCACCTGGTGGCAGTTATCTGCTTCAGCTTAAATATCAAAGTCAGCTGGGTCCCTGTTCTCTAGGAGAGGTTGCCTACCATATTCTCTCCCAGCTTTGCACTCCCCTACAAAACACAAAAACTCCAAGAAGATAAGAATTTTAGAAAATTTAACAAAGGGGATGGTTGTAGAATAGGATCCAGTAGTCAGTCATGTTACATCTGAATTTTTCTCATAGGGTCTGTGTTATCAGTGTGGGTTTTTGTATATCCATTGCTTAGACTGTGTGGTGCCTACTATTAATATTCCTTCCACTAAACTACTAGATTCTGGTAGGCAAGACCTCTACCTTTTCATCCTTGAGTCTCAGCACCTACCTCAAAGTCGATATCACAGTTACTGCTTTACAAACTGTGTGGCTGCCATGTGCATGAGATGCAATGTGAATGAAGCCCCTAGCTCAGGGGTGTAGGGCTGGCAGAGAATGCAGCATAAAGAACTCTGCTTTATTCACTTTTTCCACTTCCCCCTCTGTCATAGTAAGGACTTAGAAAATGTCAGCACAGATGTAATCAGATGACTCACAAACATCATTTTCCTTATTTTTATTTTAGTAGGATTTGAATCTGACATAGACATATGAGCATAACATTCACTACATTTGAATTCTTAAAGTTGGGCATTAAAAGTGCTATAATATAAAGTACTATGATTTTACAAATATATTTTGGGAGTTGCCTAATAAAGAATAAGATTAATTATGCTTAGACCGAAGACCTAGAAGTGTTACTAATCAGAAGTTAATTATAAGTCAGAATTAATCAGTCTTTAAATGCTATTTTATGTATCTACTACTGTTCCCAAGTTTGACAAGTTTATGATCCCACTGGTTAGCTTCTCTGGTCTCAGTTTCTTAATCTGTAAAGTGGGTTATTGATAATATTGACCTCATAAAGTTACTGTTTATGATAAAATGAGGTAAATCGTGTAAATATGGCTTAGCCCAGCTCTTGCATATAGTAATTGTGCAATAAATGTTAGTTATTGTCTTGATTACTTTGCTATCACTACTACTGCTTATGTGAGCAGGAACCATAAAATGAAAGACTTTGCAAAGGGACAGACACCCAGTGCAGGTCCAAATCAGCACTGGTGAAGTAGCTTTAGATATCTTTAGTATTTCATGCCTTCATGCCCTTTTTTACTTTTGTACCTTTGTACTTGCTAGTCCTTTACCTGAAACATCCTTCCCAACCTTTTCCATCTACTTTAACTGTCCCACGTAGTTTGGACTTACTTAACCACCAGCACCCACCTCCACTGAAATGTCAGTCTATTTATTCACAGTCATCTTGTACGTACTTCTACTATAGCACTTCTAATAAAAATTATTTATGCCTGTGAGTGTATGCTAATCTCCTCAGCAGGAGGAGTTCTCTGGAGGTAAGGATAATGCTTTATTAATATTTGGGTCCTCAGAATCTTGCATAGTTCTCAGGAAATATATGGTGAATGAAGGAAGTGTTAATGCACTTAAGGTATGCTCATACCCGGTATAAACCTGTCTCTGAAAATACAAGGATTCCTTGTAAAGCACAGATAAGCATTAACACTGGTGACAACGCACTGAATCCCAGCTGCACATCATTCAGGAAAATGGGGAATCCACATTGTTTCTATTTTCTACTAAATTGTTATCCTCGATAAATCTGTAGGGATTTTCTACTGAGCAGCACTTTGAATTCTGTTCCCTTAGGAAATAATACTTCCATACTTGTGTGTGTGTGTGTGTATATGTGTGTGTGTGTTTGTGCTTTTGTGGTGTTGTTTTTCCAGAGCGATTGGAGCCAACCCTCTTTACTGTGATTGTAACATGCAGTGGTTATCCGACTGGGTGAAGTCGGAGTATAAGGAACCCGGAATTGCCCGTTGTGCTGGTCCTGGAGAAATGGCAGATAAACTATTACTCACAACTCCCTCCAAAAAATTTACATGTCAAGGTATGGTTTTTAATCATTTGTACTTCTTTTAAAAAATTACTATATTAAGTAAAAAAGGAAAAGACAACCATTTTGCCATTTGACTTCAAAGGTATAGTTGAAAAGCCCAATAAATAATTACTTTGTCCACCTGTGATTGGACAAGACAGAGCAGTTACCTGAGGTGCCCAAGTAAAGAACTAGGCTTTTCAAATAAATCTCAAAAACAGTCTATTGGAAATGACTACGTTTTCGTGAAAATGTATGAAAAATTCAGAGTATACAATTTCTGGAATTTGCTTTCATAGCCTCTAACAAGTAAAATGTTTTGCTTTTGCCTTGTCTGAACATATGCCCTGCTCCAGGGCTGCCAGGGCCCTGTGGCTTCCTGATACCAGGTAAGGAGAAACAGGCCCTCCCAAATGTTCAAGTGCTCAGCCCAAACCTTCTGACTTGCCTCATGTGCTCAGATTTTGTGTTGATGTTCCTGTTTCTTGCTTGTTTGTATTCCTTTCCTTTACCTTTGTTTTATGTATTTGTGAATTCTAAACAGTGTCTTAATGACAAATATTATTTTCTTCTTTTACTACAAGAGTAATATGTGCCCAATATAGAAAATCTAAATAGGAAAATCTAAACAATGTGAAATTTTATTTCTGCAAAAAGAAATAAAATTTACCATTAATCAAACTACTTAGAGATAACCACTATTAAACTTGTTTTATATGTCTGTCTAGTCAAATATATGGATTTAGGTTTCTTACAAAAAGTGGGAGAGAAAGTTACTGTTATGCTTAGATTATAGATGTTTCAGGAGGGCCACTCATAATTATTAGGTGGAGGAGAGAAATTCTTGAAAATTCTAATTGTATAATCAGAAAATGTTGATTAAACATGTTTTTTGTATAAAACTAAATTCTATGTATTGTGGAACGCATAGAAGTTGATGGTATAGTCTTTCCTTCCAAGACTTGCAAACCTAGCTGAAAAGATAAGCTTTTAACACTTGGACATTTATGTAGGAAAAACATATTTAAATAGGTAATACTGTGATGTGGGTCACAGTATGAGCTCTGAAGCCTAGTCTGGCTGAAGCTAAACCCCAGCTTCACTTTTCAGTAACTGGGTAACCTTAACCAGTCTATGCCTCAGTTTTCTCATGTGTGAGCAGAAATGAGGATAGTATCAATCCGAAAGGGTTTTATGAAAATTACATGAGTTAATATATGTAAAGCACAGTGCCTCACACACAGTTAACATTCAATATAGGTTAGCTGCTAATTGTATTTTTATAACACCACAAAAAAGATGATGTGAGACATTCCATGACTTATTAATAAAAGAAGGAATTTTCAAAAACTATACACTCCCCCAAACACTTTTAAGTTGGCATCTAATGCTTTTCTTAATAGCTGTAAATGGTTGCAAAAGATATAATTGACAGCACATTGTGAATATTGACATTGTAAAACAAAACTTTTCTATTATTCCTTTAAATGTATTTGGTGAAATCTTAATACCAGAGCTAATTTTAAAAGAGACAAAAGCAAAATCTTCCTTAATATATTACATTGTTCTTTTTCCTTCAACTTCCATTTTTCTCCTTGAATTCCTATTTATAGTACCTCAGAAAATTGTATCATTCTTTATTTAAAAAAATATGTATAATTTGGATTTTTAAAATGTCCTGCCACCAAAAGTCTGTAAGTTTGTCTGAATGAATTATTGCTATTAATACTAGTGCACTATTGATTGAAACAGCAAAATTATTTATCAATATTTTATTATTTTAGTAAAAATTGAAAGTAAAATTTTATGGCAGTGCCTTTCTGAAATTATGTGCATTGATTACAAAAATCTTTGCAAATAACTGGTATTTTAAATTGTTCTTTTGTAATCGTAGATGTTTCCTTGGGGCAGTGCCCATGATAAGTTTCTGGTGGACTGAGAGATATACCATTCTTTTGTAAAGTGGGGGAGACATGATTGTCAAAGGGAAAATAGGGATGGTGAAACTGACATAAAACCTTATTTTTAGGCATGTTATTGGACAAATTATATGGGGAAGTTGAGAAACTGCAGACTGATTGCTATACTTCTCTGTGACCAGTGATACTCATACTTCATTTTGAAGAATGCTGGTACATATCTGTATTTCTTAAAGTTTATAATTCCCAGGAGATATTTCTTGAAAAAAAAGTTCATAACACAAATTTGAGAAAAACTGCATACTTATATTGCACTCTTAAAGCATCATGGTTTATGTTAATTTATTAAATGTTCTCAGAACTCCAATACATATGTACAGGCATACCTCATTTTATTGTGCTTTCACAGATATTGCAGTTTTTACAAATTGACAGTTTGTTGCAAACCTAGGTCAAGCAACTCTATTGGCACCATTTTCCCAACAGCATGTGCTCGTTTCTTGTCTCTGGGTCACATGTTGGTAATTTTTGAAATTTTCAGACTTTTTCATTATTATTATATCTGTTATGGTGATCAGTCATCAGTGGTCTTTGATGTTGTTATTGTAATTGTTTGGAGGCACCACGAACCACGTCCGTATAAGATGGCAAACTTAATAAATGTTGTGTGTTCTGACTGCTCCCCTGACCAGCCATTTCCTCACCTCAGGCCTCCCTATTCCCTGAGACACAAAAATATTGAAATCAGAACAACTGCTAACCCTTCAGTGGCCTCTAAGTGCTCAAGTGAAGGGAAGAGTCCCACATCTCTCCCTTGAAATCAAAAGCTAGAAATTATTAGGTTTACCAAGGAAGGCATATCAAAAGCGGAGATAGGCTGAAAGCTAGGCCTCTTACACCATATAGCCAAGTTGTGAATGCAAAAGAAAAGTTCTTGAAGGAAATTAAAAGTGCTACTACAACAAACACATGAATGATAAAAGAGCAAAACAGCCTTATTGCTGGTATGGAGAAAGTTTTAGTGGTCTAGAAAGAAGATCAAACCAGCCACAAAATTCCCTTAAGCCAAAGCCTAATCCAGAGCAAGGCCCTAACTCTCTTAAATTCTGTAAAGGCTGAGAAACATGAGGAAGCTGCAGAAGAAAATTTTGAAGCTAGCAGAGATTGGTTCATATGGTTGCCAAAAAGAAGCCATCTCCATAACAGAAAGGTGCAAGATAAAGCAACAAGTGCTAACGTAGAAGCTATAACAAGTTATGCAAAAGATCTAGCTAAGACAACCAATGCAGGTGGCTACACTAAACAACAGATTTTCAATGCAGACAACACAGCCTTCTATTTGAAGGAAATGTTATCTAGGACTTTCATAGCAAGAGAGAAGAAGTCAATGCCTGGCTTCAAAGATTCAAAGGACAGGCTGACTCTTGTTAGGGGTTAATGCAGCTGGTGACTTTAAGTTGAAGCCAGTGCTCATTTACCATTCCAAAAATCCTAGGGCCCTTAACAATTATGCTAAATCTATTCTGCCTGTGTTCTATAAGTAGGACAACAAAGCCTAGTTGATAGCACATCTACTTACATCATGGTTTACTGAATATTTTAAGCCCACTGTTGAGATCTATTGCTCAGAAAAAAAAAATCCTTTCGAAATATTACTGCTTATTGACAATGCACCTGATCACCCAAGAGCTCTGATGGAGATGTACAAAGAAATTAATGTTCTTTTCATACCTGTTAACACAGCATTTATTCTGCAGCCAATGGATCAAAGAGTAATTTTGACTTCCAAGTCTTATTTAAGAAATGTGTTTCATAAGGCTGTAGTTGCCATACATAGTGATTTCTCTTATGGATCTGGGCAAAGTAAATTAAAAACCTTCTGGAAAGGATTAACTGTTCTAGATGCCATTAAGATCATTTGTGATTTATGGGAAGAAGTCAAAATACCAACATTAACAAGAATTTGGAAGAAATAGATCCTAAAGATGTAACTGAATTGCTGCAATCTCATGATAAAAGTTGAACAGATGAGGAGTTGCTTCTTATAGATAAGCAAAGAAGGTAATTTCTTGAGATGGAATCTACTCATGATGAAGATGTTGTGAACACTGTTGAAATGACAACAAAGAATTTAGAATATTACATAAACTTAGTTGATAAAGCAGTGGCAGGGTTTGAGAAAACTGACTCCAATTTTGAAAGAAATTCTATGGGTAAAATGCTATCAAACAGCATCACATGCTACAGAGAAATCTTTCATGAGAGGAAAAATCAGTTGATGCGGCAAACTTCATTGTTGTCTTATTTTAAGAAATTGCCACAGCCACCTTAAACTCCAGCAACCACCACCCTGAAAAGTCAGCAGCCATCAACACTGAGGCGAGACCCTCCACCAGCAAACAGATTAAGACTTGCTGAAGGCTCAGATTATTGTTAGCATTTTTTAGCAATAAAGTATTTTTAATTAAGGTATATAGACTACTTTTGTAATACATAATGCTATCACACACTTAATAGACTCTAATATAGTGTAAACATAACTTTTATATGCACTTAAGAAATGAAAAAGTTCTTGTGGATCTCTTTATTACAATATTTACTTTATCACGGTGTTCTGGAATGGAACCTGCAGTATCTATTAAGTATGCCTGTACATGTATACATACATAAAGGTTTTTGTAACTCAAGATTTATATAACTAATTTTTGTTTCATTTAATGACGATAGCATCTCATGTACTTAGTGTAGCATGAATGGAAATATGTTTCAGGGTAAATTGGTCCTTACCAGCACTGCCCAATAAAACTTTCTGCATTGGTAGAAATGTTAAATCTTCACTATCCAATATGGTAGTCACTAGACACTTGTGGTTATTGAGCACTTAAAATATGGCTAATATGACTAGCAAAATGAGTTTTTAATTTAATTTAATTTTGTTTTATGTACACTTAAATATTCACGTGTGGCTAGTGGCTACCATATCGGATGGTGTAGTTCCTATAAGGACTCAGAGGAAGAAATCATGTCAAAGAAAGGTGGCTGTGAAAGATTTAGTCATGTAAATGAGTCTAAGCCAGCTGTTTGGACAAGCAGACAACTGTGAAGATAGTGCTACATGTGGGCAGAACTGGAGGAGCAGAGCTGCACTATTGGAAAGTTCTGAACCTGTTCTATGGCCGCCAGAAAGCAGTTGAGCTGAGACTTCTTAATTGACAGATGATATAAGGCCCTAAATCTATCAGCTCAACTGTGGCAGTTTAGTTTAATATTCACTAAATTATCAAATCAATGGATTATACATATTTCAAAGTATGCCTTAAATGAGCATGAAAATAAGCCAGTTGGCAAGCAGTATAAACACTCAACAAATACAGTACAATTGTACTTAGCGGACTTCAGGGTTTACAGTTTCTCTACAGCTTAATATAATTTTAGAGTAATAGCAAACCCTGAAACTCATAATGCCCTTTGCCAGAATTTGTCTCAGCATTTGTCAAAATATTGTGAAGTGTCATTATCTTATTAACTAAGGCTCTGCTAGTTTAAGATTTATGACAATTCAGACTAGATCTTTGCTAATAGTACTAATACTGTTACTTCTGCTACTACTACTATTATAACAATAACAATCATAGCTAACTTCTATTGAGTGGTTTGCATTATGCTAAGCACTTTACATACATTTTTATCTCTTTTAGTCTTTCCGTCATTCCTGTAGTAAGTACTATCCTTTCCCCATTTGAGAGATGAAAATATTATAATTTAGAGAAATTTAGTCATTTGTTCAAAATCACTCAACTGCTGAGTGAAAGAGTGAGAATTTGAACCTTGACTCTGAATCCAGAGCTTACCGCTAAAGTTTACTTTATAATTTTCAATAAAAATATTTTCAAAATAAATTATAAATCTAAATAAATTTGCTACCCTATTATTGAAACATACTTAGAATTTGAAATTTTTGAACTACCTTCAGAAGCTTTACTAGAAATATTTACACATAATAAATGGATTGACAGAAGACAAAGTATTTTAATCTATTAATTAAAATAATTCACTCAAGGAAATCCACTGAGTACTATGCTATTGCACATACATGCTTTATGAGCTTGAAAGCAATAAAATAATATTTCTTTGACTATTTTATATTTGTGGTTTTCATATTTTAATTTAACTTTTCCTATAATTGTGTCAGTCTAATGTGTTTTTATTTTATTCATGAAAATTATGTAAATACAAACTCCCAATATTAAGGTTTCAAATTATAGCAGGAAGAAGAATATTCTTTAGTTGAAGACATGTTTACATACCTCTATTTAAGTATAATTTAAATGATTTTTCTTCTAGAAAAGGATATGCTATTATTTTGAGTGATTAATTCTTTCAGTAAAATGTCCTACATTTTTCAGAGTATTTTCCTTAGGGTATACGCTCATAGTTTTGATGTACAACAGAAATAAATAAACAGGAATAAATAGATTATCAGAGCATATTTAATTAATACCCAGATAGAGAATTCTTGAGTGGTAAGCAAGTGGTCATGACTTGTCTTTATAACCCAAATGTCTTGCCTTCATCTTTTAAATATAAGATGAAGATAGCGTGATCAAGAAGTCTGCAATAAAACAAGTTTATGTCCTCCCCAGGTTTTCATTAATAAAATCAACATGGAAAGCAGAACATTGTTAATTTCTAATATTCCTTTTATTGCTTTTGGTTCAGGTAGATTTAGCTATACAGGCAACTAAGTTGTTTTTTTTTATTTGACAGACATTTATTAAAGATTTACATGTGCTAAAGAATGAGCAGTCCAATGGCAATGAATGATACATTCCTTCATTCATTCAACAAATATTATTCAAGTTCCTGCTATGTACCATCAAGGTTCTAGGGTATTAGGAATACAACAATAAACAATACAGAGTTAAACTCCTGTTCTCGTGGAGCTTATATTTTACTGATAGATATGTTTAAATATATAATTCTAAACAACACAGAAGTTTGGTGATAGAAATATATATATATAAGATAGTCATATATAGCCATACAAATAATTATGGAGTTGTAACTGATACTGTCAGGTCCATAAAGTCATCAGGAAATTCTTATTGTGAGTCAAGTGGAACTGAAAATACAACACAGAAGGGGAGAGGAGGTCACAACAGGAAGGTGTCTGGTAGCCATGAGCTCAAAAAATGAGGCAGGGATATGGTGCTAAATATACTTCATTACTTCATTTGTAAAGGCCAGCTACCAGATCAGGTAAACCTGGGACTTTCATAAATTCCAAGATAATCAACATTTTACCATGCCATGGTTGGTCTCTTCCCCTAATTGTATATGTTAAGAATCCTCTAGATTCTTGAATTCCTGGGGAAAATTCTACCTCTTAGCAATAACATTGTAATACTATTGTTTTTCTTAGCAAGGTCAACATCTTCCTTTTGGGGGGAGTTTTTGGTAAGCTTGAGTGAGGGCCTTTGTTTTGTGTCTCAAAATTATTGATTGATAGTGTCCTTAGTCATTTAATTAAGTATGAAGACAATTAAATAATTTAGCCCAAACTAGAGTAATGAAAAATTCACTAGTTAGATCAATTTTTAAGCATTATGTAGAACATCCTCAAATCCTTTTTACATTTTTCAGACTTTGTGTCACTAGCACATAGTTGTAACTTTGAAATAGCCTCTTTGGGGGGACTTTTATTGCTCATTGGCCAAAGAAAATATTCAGATCTGTACATGGCTATCCTCCAAAAGCACCGACTTTAAAAAACAAAAAGCGGCTATGTTTCATTACACTTTTTAAAACTTAAAACCCTGGGATAATTTTAAAACAGATATTTACTTTAACAGGTGAAGAGAACCAACAATTAATGCTCTGTTCTTAAATATTGTATATTTATATTCTCTCTGATACAAGAATTTCATAAAATAATTATTATTCTTTCCACTTAATTTTGACTCAAGAAGTTCATTTACTGGCATAAGGTCACATGTAAATGTAGCAAATGGCAAAGCCTGGTAATCCCAGAGGTGTAATCATGTAGCCTTTGTGTTTGTAGTTAACCATTATGGAATGCAAATTTGGAATATTTTAACCCCCTTAATCTGGCGACCATCTCCAGTCCTCCAATGAAACTAGAAGGACACCAAGGACTTTGGGCTTACCAAGTTCAGTGGCTTATTTTTAGTTGTCTTTATTTGCTCTCTTTTCATCTCAGACCGTGCTGGCCGTTGTTCCTTTCCGTCCATTTTTTTGGCTCTTCGTTTCCTTTGCTTTTTCACCCACTCTTTAATGTGGACATATGTGGGGTCCTATCCTTAGCCCGATTAAATTCTCAACTGATTTCAATCCCTGGCTTCAAATATCTAGCCGTGACTTTTCTTACAAACGTCAGATTTATATTTCCATTCACTTACTGGGTTCCTCTCCCTGGACTGTTTGCAGAAACTTAAAACACATATTCCAAGACATATATTCTCATTCCCCACATCCATTCTCTAATTGACACATGTTTATCTCTAATGCTGAACTGTACGTTTTTCCCAGAAACTCAGCCATTTCACTTGGCCCTGATCCCTCAAAACTTAGCCTAATGCCTGGCACAAAGTAGATCCTCAATAAATATTTGATAATGGATGGATGACTTAATAATGAAATGTTAACTAACATGCATTGGATATTAATGCTTAAGAAATTCAGTAATGTAATAGCAAGTGGAGCACAGGATCATTGATTTTAAATAAAAACCTCCTTTTAGTTAATTATGCCCAACATCATCTATCCCCTACGTGTTTCCTAGGTTTTCTTTGATGTACCTCTGACTTTATACAAGGACAGTGCTATAGGATTTTGTTATTTGACTCATGTTTCCAAGGGATGCCAGAATGGAGGCAGACTCTAGGATACAGTTAGATATTTTTGTCTGGAGCTTTTGGTAATAAATCAAAGAGAGATACAATTCTCAGTGGGTAGTAATATTGGTGTCAGGTACATAACTAGTGATTTGAGTCAAGTAAGCAAGTCTGCCTACGAGCTTTAATGGATTTGAGATCGGCAGTTCTTCCATTAAAGATTAAAGTAACTGACAGAGACAGATTGTTAACCAAACTTTCTTCTCATTTTCCCTTTGAATTATTAAACTCAACACACCTCCACCCATATAGCTGATACTATAGTGCTCTCTTAAGATCAAATCTTAAATCAATCCAGTTAGCCTAGACTTGCCTTCTTCAATTTAGTGACATTACTAAAGATCTGTATCCCTAAAACAAGAGTTCTTTTCTCTTTTGTGGCACACCTCTCATGAGGGCTAATTTGTTGGCAATATTTTAACATTCCTTGGAACCAGTTATCTTTAGAAAGGAGAAAAGCTTAAAGATTGTAGTTTCTTACCAAGCAGCAAGGCAAGAGCAAAGAAAACCTCTGCTGCTCCTTAAAGCTGTGCTGTTATTTCTGGTTCTTGTCCGCACCAAATTTACAAGGCATAGTTGCATTCCTTAACAGCATAAAGTCATCAACTCTCGATGTTGTTCCCAGTGAGTAATTATCTGTTTATACCCACTTCCATTCCCCGTGGATTTTGTGATAGTCCTTATAGTTTCCCCACATTTTGGCAGCTCCTAGCATGTATAGAAGGTACTCAGTGAACTTGTGATGAATAGATAAATGGCAAGCTCTAGTTTGCCTTTACCAGTGTTGAAATTTGGACAAACAAGCAAAGAACTTCTTTTCTCCTTTAATGGAAAACACTTTCGTTCTCCCCACCCATTTTGACTCTCTGAAAGTCTAGGAAAGAGTGTCAGTACTCACTGTGACTTCTGTACTTGACCTCACTAGGCTCCCTGCTTGACATTAATTAACATCTCATTTAATGCTTCGAACGACCCACTGGGATGGCTGCCGTTGTCCTAGTAACACACACTTAAGTGGCAAATCTAACTTACTAACTTGGGTTGATGGACTTCAGATTCTGTGCCCAAGATTGTTGTGTGTTATGCTAAAAGATTTCTCTAATTGCTGTTCCTGGACATCTTCTTTTCATGGGGGACTAATCAAGTGTGCAAAATTCCACAAGTGTTGGTTTGCCCCTGGAGAGCTATGGTAACTCTTCTACCATTTAATGATGGCTTTATTTAGCATCTTCTTTTACCTCTGCTATCATCTCCTTGTTATCTTACAGTCTTTAAACAGATTAAAGATGTCATTCCCTTTGAATAAGAAGATTGCAGGAGAGGATCTCTGAGGAAGTGTACTGAATGGGAAATAAATCACAAGTTAGAGGCAAATAGAAGATGTTAGATAGATTAGAAGAGGAGCAAAATACGGGTGGGAAGATGAGTGACAGCAGAGAGCCAGATACAAGGGATATCATTCTAAGGGATTAGACTATAGAAACAAGCAGATTTAGATAAACCAGTTAGATGTAAAAATCACATTCTAAGATGGATTTTTAGTTAAGTGGAATTACAATCTAAATAAAATAGGAACAGGAATTATATCATTTTAAGACATTTGGAGACATCAGAAGATGCTGCTATTTGGAATTTATTTGACTTACAAACATCTTTTGGATTACCCTTCATTTAAGCTCAAGTACTGGAAAGAAGAAATGATCTTTGAAGAACTGACTTTAAAAGAAGGATATGAAAAAAGGAGAAGTGAATAAAATAGTAGCTAACTTTACCATTGAGAAAGTTGGTAGTAGTGAACTTTACAAACCAGAGGAAGTTAGAACTCAATACTTTGTTACGTTCCCAAACCCAGTGCCACCAAAACAGTTGAGCAGATTTAAGAAATTATCAGAGGCCTGTGTATATGAGAAAACTTGTTATCTTTATTTTAGCTAAACTGAATGCATACAAGCAGACAACAATCTCCCTTCCATATACTCATATGATATTCCAGATATGAAAATAATTGAGCATAATTAGCTATATAGGAAATGAAATTTGGTCTTGGGAAAAAAGTGGAGAAATTAGATAATGCTTAATTATCACATATGGTTCAGTGGACATTTGTTAAATAAATCTTGACCGTATGGTAAAACTGGACAAGAACTACTACAGCTTGGCAGTTGTGTTACCTGTATACTCTATTAAATTCTTCAAAATGTATTCAGTGTTTTTTTTCCCTAAAACAATCTCTAGCTTCTCATCTAAATACTCAAATAATAATTTTTGAACGATGTCACATTCCACAGAATGAACTTGCAGTCCACCAACCCTGAACTCCTCCATTCAAATCACAGCTTTACAAGGTCGAAAGCACAGTAATAGGCCAAAAGACATTTTTCCTCAGGGTCTTGGGAAGTGGCCAAATGAATGTTTACAGTCCTTGCATTTGCTGACGTGCTATTTTGCTGGTGTACATTCTTAGCCACTTCATCCTACGCCTTTGTTCTGAGTCAGATTCTCCTTTCTTCTAGCCTAGCTAAGGGATCCGCTATAAATGAGAGATTTGCAGTTCTCTTGCTGACTCTACATAAGATAACTTTAGCAAACATAAACCCATTTATTGTGAGGTATTACATCAATTTAACTAACTGCTTTACCTAACTGCCACCGTTCATTTCTCCAGTGTTGGCTGAACAGCTCATTTTTTTGCCCTTAATTAAGAAATTGAGGGGAGCAAGAAATTAAATTTCTGTGAGGCTCATTTCAGATTTAAGCCCAGCAATTTTCCAGCTGTAATTGCATTATTTATTCTGGTTACCAAGAAAAAGTTGAAGGGACGTTGGCACTGGCACATTCTCTCCTAATGACTGAGGTGTCATTAGAAGCAAGCACCACCTCTTCCCATTAGCACAGTCATCCCCAGAACTGTCATTTATTCCCAAATAGTTAAAAATACACAGGAATTTCAATGCAGACATATTTCAGGGGGGTTTTTTGGTCAAAAGGAAAACTGAAAAATACAGAACACTATCCCTTTTGTGGATTTTAATCCAAAACCATTATTTGAATATGTACTAGTATTTCCCAGGGTAAAGCATATGAAGAGATAAGGAAAATCTCTGTGACCACCATGTTGACCAACAACTCACACGTGTGATCTCTAATCTGGAGAATAATTTGATGAAAAGTAATTTATGTGAGCAGAAGTCATACAATACTTTGGGTGAAGGTACCTTAGAAGGTTAAAGCAGTGACAGTTTGTGGGGGGCGTGGAGGCTGCTATACAATTGTCCGGATAACTTTGCTAAAAACTATGTGTGGTGGAACATGCAGTTGGAATTATCACTGCTTATTCAAATGGGAATAAAGAGTTACAGAGAGATTGGTGATAGTAGAAATATAATTAATGTTTATATTATAAAATATTTGTCTTTTAAATGTGAAGATGCCATTCTGCCATTGTTCTTGTCGGACAGCAGTTGCCAAAAGGCAGTCTAGTGAGCTCTCACAAACAATGCAAAAAAGTAGCATCAACGGAACATAATTTTGTTGAGGACAGTACAATTTCCACATTGTTAGCCATTTATTAAATAAATATATGCGACCAAAGGAAAGTGGCTGCAAGTAAATCTGTGTTTAATCTAGACCTTTTATGGATCATGAAATTTTTAAAGGTGTGTCCCAAAACATGAGATTGCAAATAGATATTATCTCAGTGGTGTTTTCTCCTCAGAGAGAAAGATACAGAACACTCACCCATCGTGTGTTATGCTAACAAACCAACAAATAAACTGAATCAAAAGGGTATGAGGAAAAGTATAATGGAGACTACAGTTTTGATTTATTTCCATATGCATAAAAGTGACAATTTTGTATGAAACAGTAATGAGCTAATGTTATCTAGGCAGATGGATTCTATCGAAGTGATGAATTTTTACTTATTCATAAAACTTGCCCACCCCACCACACCCCCACACAGGTAGTCCCCTCTGGGACTGATGGCATGCATTTCCATGAAGCTGGCTGAGGTCAAGGTGCAGGCAGTGGCCATGGAACACATCCACATAAGCTAGTTAGCCCATGAGGGGACTCACACTGTGACACTGGCACTGTTAACATCAAATACTACCCACCCAAGCTACCAACCCAGAGTCCAACTCTGACTTCAGAGAGTCTCATGGTAAATTCCAGTGAGAAGGCCTTGAACATAATATAATGATGCTGATTTCTGGTTTTGTCATGGAAGAGAAACACATGGATATGTGACCAATGATAATGTTTATACAAAATTTACTGTTACAATCAAGACATAGGAATAATTTTAAGCAAACTAAAAATAGAAAGCCTCTCTCATATTTTTCAATTAATTTGTAGGTCCTGTGGATGTCAATATTCTAGCTAAATGTAATCCCTGCCTATCAAATCCATGTAAAAATGATGGCACCTGTAATAGTGATCCAGTTGACTTTTATCGCTGCACCTGCCCATATGGTTTTAAGGTAGGTAGAAGCTGTTCCAGGAGCTATGATTTGAAAATACGGCTTTCCTTGGTGTGCATTTATTATTCTACTGTGCTTTCTCTGTGATTTACATTCAACTCTAATTGCCCATTTCTTCTCCAGGGACAGGATTGTGATGTCCCAATTCATGCGTGCATCAGTAACCCATGTAAACATGGAGGAACTTGCCACTTAAAAGAAGGAGAAAAAGATGGATTCTGGTAGGTAATTAGTCTATGATCTTCTGTGACTGAAGTATTAGAGCAAGAATAACTAAGAAAGCATGCATTTTCCTTTTCAAATCAAAGAACATTGTTTTTAAAAGAATGCCAGAGTAAGGACAATATGTATTGTTCCCTCTTGGGGATATTGCAATATTAGAAACAAATGGAGACACCACAGTATTCTCAGCTTGGGATGCTATAAAATCAAAAAGAATTTACCAATGTGCACATACACAAATTATGATTAATCAAGTCAGATTAGGGAAAGACAAAGAATTGGCTCCATTATACTAATTAATAGCCAACTGGTCCCCTACTGAAAGTCATATATTCATCTGTTGTTTTGCTTATTGCCTTAACAGACAGTGTGTAATGATAAGATGTAGGTCCCACTGAAACAGGAAATTAATGATTTATTTCCAAGAGACATATAAGTAGACAGACATGCTGTGAACAATCTTAGTCTGGAGTTATTTAATCGTATGGTACAATTACTTCAGATGTACTTCATGAATTATGAAATAGAGTTCTTTATTAAATGACACTAATAATTTTACATAAAATGCTAATCTACTACTAACGCTTGTTAGAAATTTCACTTCTTAGAAGAAATGTACTTCACTTCTGCATTGTTATGAAATTATCTCTTATTCATCTAGACTGTACTCAAAGATTATTCTGATACATACTCAAGATTAAAAATATAATGTTTTATGCCAGAGAAAAAATTGCATTTATTGAGACTTAAAGAGAACATTCACATTTTGTAATCACATTGAAGACAAAACTTTATTTTCAGATTTATTTTTGTTTCAAGACATGAAGGACATTATACACAGGGTAGTAGATGTTGCAATTTTTAAAAATCAGAACCAGTTCCTCCTCGTTTATGAGCAAGGAAGCATGAATTATTTTATTTGAGCACAACTCAAGATTAAGATATCTAGGGCTGTGGGGTAAAACTTTGCTTGTGTTTTAGACCTACAAATATATAGGATTTATGGACTTTCAAGACCGTGGAGCCATTTGCTGTTTTGGAGCCAGTATAAATTTTTTTGAACAGTTTCGGATTTGGTGGATATACCTTAAATTGATGTTTACAACATGTCATTTAAAAGCATTTTAAAAATCAATTTCTCATAGTTAAAAGCTCTGTAATCGATGAGTGTACTTATGCTTTTTTCAATATGTAGAACACATGGCTTTAAAATGCAGCAAAAAGATTGTTTTCTGCTTTTTATTCCCTGGCATTCAGGTGTGTTTGTGCTGATGGATTTGAAGGAGGAAATTGTGAAGTCAATGTTGATGACTGTGAAGATAATGACTGTGAAAATAATTCCACCTGTGTTGACGGAATCAACAACTACACGTGCCTTTGCCCACCTGAGTATACAGGTATGAAGAATGGGAAATACTGTCTTCAGTGTGTCTGTTTGAAAGCATCCTTGGCACTGTGTTATATATGTTAAATAAACCATTGTATTATTGAACAACTGATAGGCGTTTTGAAAATTAGATGTAACATAAATAACAGAAGGACTTAAAGATGGTTTCAGCCAGATAAATAAAAGACCCAGCAAACTCAGTTCAAACACATGTATCTATCATAAAGTTATGTTATCCAGCAAAAAAAAAGAGAAGTTATTGTGCTGAAGCTTTTAGTCCCTCAATTCAATGGCATTTTTGTGCAAACCGTTTTCCCTCTGCAAACAAACCCACCAACACATAGAACAGAGGGTAGTGGGGAAGGGAGGGCGTTTCTTCCCATAGCCAAAACATGGTTAAGTTTTTGAGATTACTCATATCCATACTCGTTTCTTCACTAGTGAGTGTTTGCCTCTAGTAACCCATGTCCTTCCAGGTAAAACTCAGGAAGATAGCATGTCAAAGAGTCTTACGAAACCATCACCTTTTTTCCTCATGCTTCTTTCTCTTTAGGTGATAAATCTCATAAGACTATCCAAAGTGCTAAACTTCCCCCTTGTTCGAACCAATTTTGTGTAAAGTCCACATCAATTTTATGACTTGTCTGTATTGTTGGGACATGTGTTTGATTGATTTTTTGTGGCTATGGAAAGAAACTTCATAGTTATGTTTTATCCTTTATAAATCACTTAAAGTTGATAGAGAAAAAGAGAATGTTATTCATTTTATTTGTAAGAAAAATGGAGAAGTAATTTCTGTCACTCTATTCAAAGTTACCATTTTAATTTTTCTGGGTACATTTCATTAATTATGTCTATTTCTATGTAATTTAATACACAGTTAAGAATATCAGAGGGTTAAATAACTATGTAGGTGACTAGAGTTAATATCTCTAAATATAAAAGATGAACACACCTCTGCATAATTAAATTTTCCTAAGGATTTGTTGGAAAATCATTGAAATTAAGCATGGAATAACCAAGCTTTGCATTTTACTAAGTACCTTTGTTGATGGGAAAATGCTGGAAAATAATGAGGTTCTGTTTTGGTAACCCAGATCGGTTCAAGTGCCTCTGAAGCTGCCTTTTCCATGGTCTGTTTTTTTTTTCTTACACCAGTAAGGCACCTGATGGCATATAAAGTACTGTCATACTAAATTTCCAATAGAAATTTGAGTGTGCTGTATCACCACGTGTTCTACTACATGTATACAGCCCTTAGACTGCTTAGTGGGCAGAATTTGAGCACTCTTTGGTATTTTGCATTAATAAAGGATAGCAAGTGTATCCAACATGCACCTACTCTTCAGTGTCTGCAAAGAGTTCAGGTGTTACATAGCTTCGACTTTCACACCAGTATTACCTGTGTCACACCTCAGGTACTTGCCATTAGACTATGGCACTGATTCTGGAGCCATTGGAGCTATCCTGAGAATATGAGCTTTATTGGTTGGGCTAATTTAGATTTATACAAGAAGCTCAATGTTCCCACTAAAATATGTTACCTAGAACCTTCTTAGAGTAGAATAATACTCTTTTTCCATCATTGTTCTGATCACTAGAAAAAGGGCTTAAGAACTCAGTTAATTTCAGGGGCCTCCTTAAAGCAACCTACTCTGACTCCACCAGACAAACTGGACCCAAATATTTCAAGCACACTTTGGCTAACCAATGTCTTCCTAAGCACAGAAACCAGGAATTTGTATATATCCACATCCTGATAAAAACCTAGGCTTGGCAGCATGGCTGTACTCAGGCTCCTATGTGTCTTTTTAATGATAATTTATATAAGGTGGTAGATTCTCCTGGGTTGGTTTGGAGGGGGTCCCCTTGCTTTGGCTTTATTCCTGCTATTCCTTATTCTTATCCCTTTCTTTTGAGTCTTTGTCTTACCTGCTAACCCTTCATTTCTCAAGCTCCTTTCCTAAACCAGCTCCTCTTGAACACGTTTTCTCCTATCCTAAGTGATCAGTTCAATTTCCTCTGAGAAGTGTTATGAAGACTCACTTCCCCAACTATGTCAGAGCTCTTTCTTGAAACATATCGTGAACATCCAAAGCTTAGCAAAACCATTTTTAGCCAAAATGTGGCATCTATAAAAGCTGTCATGTGGGAACCTGCCATGACTGTCAAGAGCCATTTGGCTCCCCACAAGAACTGAGACTCTTTTTAAACTTTTTACTTGTAACTATTGCAAATGTCATTTTGCCTTAATTTGAACAAAGGATCAACAAAAACACTAAACTCAATGAAAGTGCATGGCATACAGAGCATGAAGACATTACCATTGTAACTTTGGACTGGGTCTCATGGGCCATGAAGAGTTTAACAATTTGGCATTAGAGAAGATACCTAAATAGGGCAAATTTATAACTCATCTATTAACTGTAGTATTTTTGTGTGTATGTGAAATGAGCTCATTTACAAAATTTCAAATAACCATCTGCAGATTTTGAAATCAGTGACACATAAGTGGCCTTTAATTATAAAGAAATAATGGGCTCTGAAGTTTCATATCCTGCTTCATCCAAGTCTGCAGTTAGGGAGAAATTTTCTTGTAATGTGATTATATTGTTTTAAATTTAAGTTCAGAATCTGATTAATGAGCATAAGATCTGTGAACAGAAGCCCTGTTATGCTCAGAGAATATAATAGTGTTGTCGTTATTTAAAAATCATTCCAGTCACAGGTTGCTTTTTCCTTTGAAGATTTTTTAATCTATATTCCAAAGGCGTTCAATGAGAAAGTAAACTCTGTTTAACAGGAGCAAATAAAACTTCGTAGAAAAAGCTTATAAATTATTATGGTGAAAATTTTTGCATTTGTCACCTATGTCAAGAATCAGAATGGACATAATGTTGTCAATGGAAAAAATTCAGAGATCTGACAGCAATCTGACAGAGAAGTCATGATGTGATGAGCAGGCTATAAAACACGACTAGAAATATTCAAAATAAAATGAACCATCATTGGGGAATTTATTAAACTTTATTTAAGCCCTGAGTAAACAAAAAATCACAGTATTGATTTATTAGAGTTGAAAACTCTCCGCTCTTTCCTGCTCCAGGATTTGACAACATAAATTGCAAGGGTTAATACCGTTTTGCTGTTGTCTAAACCTTACTGTAACTTCCCCACCCTAGCCATCAAAACTATTCTTCTCCACCTACTTCAATCCGTCATCTGTCCATCTAGTTGTATAATGCATGACTGTTGATTGCTAGTATTTTTTAGACAAGATTAATTTTTGAAAAGTTGAATTCACTATGATTCTAAATTAAAATCTCTATGCTAAGTATAGGAAAGTAGGACTTCAGAATTGTTAAACAAATAATTTAAAAATTAATTCTAGGATTTTAATTTTAGCTTGAGAGACTTTGGTTTTAATTTTCTTTTTTAAATCAATATCATCTTTCTAAAAACAGGGCATTTCTTGGAGGTAAATTTCCAGGAATTCCTTACATTACACAAGCACAAAACCTATAAAAATGAAAATTATAAATATGCATCCCTGTTGAAAAAAATGGACACCTTTTATTAGGCTCTAGTATTAACTTAGGCATTTAATTGAAAAACGTGCTTTTTCATATTTCCCAACAGTCAAAACCCTGGATCTGCTATGTCAAGACTTTGTCTTAATTAACCCTATGCTATGGCACCACATTCAAGTATGACACAAAGTTGATCACGTTCTCAGCCCTCATATTGCTTAATGGGATTACATAAATTCAGTAAAATGAAAATTTTCATACAAATTGGGCATGTAAAGTCTTAGAATATATTCTTTAGGAAAATATTCAGAACACTTTAATTTTTCATTTTATACTTATTATCTCTTTTGTTTTCCAAATCTCTGATGCCCATGCACAAGCTGTTCAGTGTACATCCTTAAACAGTAAAAGTGCTGGTTGCCACATCACCTGGTTTAGATGCAGATCTCTAGCTCCCTGTGATGGCATTTACCCTTTGCCTCATTTTCTCCATGTTTGTGCGTTTGGCCCGGCTGTAGGTAAGAAATCTAAGCCTTGCTTCAGTTTGCTCTCTCACCCTGGCTTCTCTGTTGTTAATGCTGCGCGTTGGCTTCGTGTGCTCTGCTGTTGTATTGCAATGTAAAAAGTCTTTTGTCTCTTCTGTCTTTGTCGCTGCCAGCTGCTAATCTGAATGAGGTGGAAAAAGGTTAGTTGCCTTTTTAAGTCTATTATGATTTTCATTTTAGTTTCCCTCTTTCTTTTAAAGCTAAATAGATTTCACTGTGTACACTCTAAAAGGAATGTTGACAAACCATGAAATCTGAAAGCAATATGTCAAATCAGTCATTCAGGTCCTTGGTATATGTATAGCTATGCCAAACACTGTAAAACGGGCCCCTGGCTTGCACTTTATCCATTTTTACAAGACTGTAATAGGAACTCTTTGAGCGGAAAAAAGAGGTGGCTAAAAAAGGGACTAATATTTTCTATTTTCTACTTGTCTGTATGCTTTTACTTTTGAAATATAATATGAACATGTATTATTTCAGTAATGAAAACATGGGTCATTTAGTACAGCAGATAGGCTGTAAACAGAAAAATTTTAAAGTAGTAGGAATTTTCCCATAACCTTAAACCAATATCTTTAGTGACTTAAAACATAAAAAATATTTGAAGATGTATACATTTATTGAAACATTTCATGAAACAAGTATTACAAAGCCCAAGAGGTTCATTTATAAAATGACTTTGTCAAATTCATAATATATGATGCTATAAGTACTAGGCAATATTTTTAAAGCATAAAAAAGAGCCATATTTTATCATTGACATCAACATGGTCCACACGGCTCCCCAAATACATCAGGGCCCAGGAAAGGGAGCCATAGAATTATTAGAATTATAACCCATGTCTGGGGAATCATCATGGAATCTTCATGAAATTTTATCTTAGAGACTCAATTTTAACTAATAACATTGGATTTGTAATCATTCAGCTTATCAAAAGTCTTCAAGTGCCAAGAGCAGGCACAGCGTCCCAAAAGGAGCACAATGTGTGCTTGTCTTGGTGGTTTCAGTGGTATATGAAGCATTTGCAGTAGGATTGTAAGGCAAATGTGGAAATATGTAGCAGATATTTTTGTCTTCTCTTGCTATGGACTTCATCTTCTTTTCTGTTGCATTGTGTGGGTGATTCACTGTGTTTGCTCACTTCCTCTTACTATGTGCAAAGTTCAGTTGAAAAACATGAAAAAAATGGTTTTATATTTTAGAGTATAAAAATATAATACATGCTATGCTCTGTGGATCCATGCATCCAATACTTTCCTTAGTCAAATGTCTTCTTTTTACAAGAACTAAAGCAATTGATGGTCTGGGGCAGGGGCGTCTAAGGTCTGAGTCTGTCTCAGAAACATAACAGCAATTATTCCATCATGGGAATGTGTCCTTAAATAGTTATATATACTCTCAGCAACAAGGTTGGCAGTGTAATAGTGTTTTAAATCACCATGTGGTTTCATGTGTTGACTAAATTTCACACTTATGTTTATAAAAGATCTCTTTTATTTCCAAGAATTTGCTGCTGACTGAATTTGCTTTTAAATGCAGTCCAATCATTCTCTGTATTTTTAATCCAAAATGTAATTAGAAATAGAATTTCAGTTTCTTTATAGCACATAGGGTAATTTTCTTAAATAAAAGGAACCTCCGTCATTTGTTGACATATTGTTAATTAACAAAAAAAAACCTCTGTAGTTTATGTGAACAACACACTTACGGGCAATAACTTTTATAGAACAATGATAAAGCACTTAGGGATACACACCTTGCAGGTAGGGCCCCAGGTGCAGACCAATGTCTACCTGACCCCAGGGCATGCACTCTGATCTGGGGGCCTTCCACTGGGGCCAGCCCCTTCTTCCTTGCTGCCATCTTCCAGGCTTTGCTTCTTTCCCCTCTCACGGTACCTCCCACTAATGGTTTATGCCAAACAAGCTTTTCTTCTGCTCTCCCTGCTATCTCTTCTGCTCGCTATATACAGTTGTCCTTATGCACATTTAGAAAGAAGAAAGTTGTAGGCACAAAATTCAAGTGCAGACAAGCAATCTATTTTATCTAGACGTAATAAAAAAAAAGAAATCACCCAATCAATGCCTGTACGATTAATTAATTAATTCCCCTGAGAACTAGGCTACCTTCCATTACATAGGGCAGGGGCTTCATTTGTGTAGGTAATGGGAAAAGCTCAGGTTTCTCATCCAGGCACTAATATTTATAAACTCTGGGACTTCTCCCAGTCTTTTCTTTTTTTCCTGTGAAGCATGGATAATGATAGCTGTCCTAGTTCACACAGACATTTGAGAAAAGCATGTAAGAATATATAGGAAAACACTTTAAAATGGTAAATGTCTATACTCCAGAAATATCGGGGGCTTCCCTGCGTGACGGGTTTAAGTTTTGCATCACTTAATTCTAACCATCATCACTACAGTGACATGGTTCGGATTTATTTGATGCCATTCCTGGTGACAAAAGAATTTTTATGGGAATTTTGATGAAAGTTACCTAAAGTAAATTATATGTATGAAGGAATTTCTCTCCCCATGTCTTTCAGTTCTGTCTCTATTATTATTTAATTTTACTTTCTATGTTCACTTCACATGGAAAGACTTTATTTTGGGATAAGTCTTTTGTTCTGTTTACCCCTTTAAGTGTAAGGAAATGTTGAATACTGACGAACTCTTGGATTTAGCTGGATTTTTAGGTTTTGTGTGTATTTTTAGATTTTCATAATCTCTTAATAACAGTGACTTCTTCTGTTATTAATTCTGCATCTAGATGTGCAAGGTCTTTATATCAAAATCAGTATAGTTTCAAACATACTTGTGAGCCTCAAATAAGGGAAACTAAAGTTGCAGTCTGTTTTAACTAGAGAGAATGCTTTGGCAGTCGAACAATATTATGTGGTTTGCATTTGTCTTCCAACCTTTCAAAGCTTTCTTAAGTGTATTTGAATCACAGAAAACATTTTAAAGATTTCTGTTTGCTCTTTAGTTAGTAGCCAGTGCCCATTGAGCCCAAAACAACAATTTAGCCTAACCAAGTCTTATTGAATCTAATTTGGATTTATTTATTGTGAAAACTCAGTTAAATATTTTCTGGAGTTTCAGTAGCTGTTGGAATTGGCTATACTATTAAGCCTCAGTGTTTCCAATGAGGAAGTACTAAAAAACACCTCCTTTTTTGTTTGTTTATTTGGAGAGGTAAGTTTTTTCATTTAAAAATGCACAAGATGTTTATTGAGAAAATACCTCATGCGGGACACCATGCTAAGCATTGAAAGTGATACAAAAATCCATAAAACATTACCCTGGTCTACCAGACACACTCGTTGGCTTTGATTCTTGACTACAAGTTCAGGTCAGGTCAGATATTTCTCAGTACACAGCCATCACTTCTCATATCCCAAGAACATTGAGAACATAATATAACTCCTTTACTAGTTGATTAATAAAGAAAAACACTCTTTCTGAATATGAACACTGATCAAACTCTCTGGCAGACAAGCGGTATCAAGCAACTCATTTCATATCATTTAGAAAACAAAAGTAAAAACCAAAAAATGATTTTCCTTCTTTGAAACATCTTAATATCTATATCTATAACATGTTTTCTCGAGCCTTCCTGTTTTGAATTATGATTAACTTTATCTAATGAGGTCTCTCCATGGTGATGTCCCGATGTTGCACAGGTCCCCATTTTGCACACATTTCACACAAAGAGATCATCTGTCAGTGGCTAATATATCTCCAAGAATTCAGGGCCCTTATGTTCAATTCCTTATATTTCTATACCAGCACTAGATTTAATTAAGTTTAGAAAAGTGGGGACACTCTGAATAGTTTATTGATCATATTTTGAGGGTCAGTTAATTATTTCTAATTAATAGGACAAGTTTTGGAATAGTGAACACAAAAAAGAAAACATTAGATTATTAAAAGAACCCTCAGGAAAAGTTGGCTCTTTTAAGAAAATAAGCAACAGAAACACTCTGTTCTTAAGTAATCCTCTACTTACTGATGGAAATAAAGCCAATGATTACTGTCACCACTGTTAAGGATACTGAATATTCAGATTGGAGACCTGACATCTGCCTATATTAATGTGCTGTAGTGTCTGAAATTATAACCTTGAGTACAGCGTGTAACAACTAGGGATGGTCTGCTTCAGCAAGAGAAGAAAATATGTGTACTTTTCTTTCAGGTCCAATTCAGTTACACTGCCCTAGGGTGACTCCCATAATCCCCTCAGCTATTTCCACTTTCTACTGCAGTTCATCAGTCTCTCTCTACCACATTGCAAGGTCTGTGAAAAGAGAGAGAATGTTTCTGTTTATATAAATAAGGATCAAATAAGAAATGTACACTTTTGTACACTATTAAAATGTACACTATTGAATATATAAAATTTGGTAATGAGAAACATTCAGGTCCATTCATCTTAACCTTTCTCAAACATGCCACTTCAGTGCTGACACGTACAATTCCTCCATCCTGGTGTCATCCTTCTCCATTTCCTATTGAGATGGTGGTTGTTTGGCAGGAGAAATTGTAGGGATATCTGGGAGTCAACAGACTACCCATCGAGTCCAGCCTGCAAGGAAGTACCGCAGGCTATGTACGTGTCAGAACACAAAGCTGCTGCCAGCTTTCCTTATTCGTGCTCTGCTTTCCTTACATTGTCCTTAAGGCAATCTGAGTCTCTGTCATTAACATTTAAAAAGCGTGTTCCCACAAGAAGCAGTGAAGTAAGTGCTCTCACGTTTTTTTTCATGGAGTGCCTAGTTTGTGCCAGACAATTTGCTAGTGAATGTGATGGAAATGGGGAGGTACAAAAATATAAATAAAGGTACACCTTGCCCTTAAGCAGGTTACTTTTATGAATTTAAATCTCATTTATTTTATCCAGTCGGTTGCTTCTTTTTGATATCTTCTCTTGCTGAGTTAATTCAAAGAGAGTAAAATTAGTACCATTTATTCAGACTTTTCTTGAGTCAAGAAAGAGCTCAAAAGGCAAATATTTGAAGAATGATGTGTTTGACCCTCCAAAAATCTGTGTCTTGGGGATTCTGTCAGGAATTCTACCAGACTTCCTCCCTTGTTGTAAGTATACTTGAAAACGTCACAACTGATTAAGTTTAACACTAGAATTGTTGTCCAGTTATTCAGATTGCTGTCCTAAATTTCCTCTCCATTATTATCAATATCAGTCCTTTCTCATTTAAAAAAAAAAAACTAGTTTGTTACAATTTATCAATAGGAACAAAAGCAGGCTGCAATGTCAGCTCCAGAACGCTCCCCACCCCGTTCATACATGTGTGATCCCCAGAATTGGACTCTGAGATTTTATCTATTTGAGAGAGAGAAGAAACTACTCTAGTTACATTAGAAGAAGTTAGCAACAGTAGCAACAGTTAACTGTTCTAATAACACCCTGTACTGGTATCTAAAATTACTTTTGTTGTAGACACGTCCAACCTGAATTAAAAAGGCTAACTTTTAGAAAAATTAGTAGTACTCCACTATTAGTTGGGTACCCTTTCCTATTGCTCCATTTATTGAAAAACAAATTAATATTTTAAACAGTGATTTGAGTGGAAAAATTCCAGAAGTCTTGATCTGGGGACAAAATGACCAACCTTTCTGCTAAGGAGGCTTTGACAACTAAATAAGACTAAAACACTGTTGCCCAAATTTCTTGGTAAATAGAAAGCAATTAATCATCCAACTGATAGCTCATCAAAAATTCCCTATCTATAATTAACATGGTTTACTTTACAAAGAGAAAAAATCTTTTCAGCGGTATTGATGTATTTTGTAACTGTGTAATATGGTTTTCAATAATAATTAAAAATAATAATGCCATTCAGCCCAGTTTCTAGGCCAAGATGCTGTCCATATTTTAATCACTAAAAGAAACTTAAGGAATAGTGGAAAATTAGGCAATGATCTTGTTTCTCTAAATTTTCCATATGGTGACTTCTCCAGGGTAAACTCTTTGTCATATTCATCTTTTAATCATTTGCTGGATCTAGCTCAAAAAATTTCTTCCTAACATTGTGTTATGAAAATTAAACTGAAGCAGTGTTTTTATGGTTTAATAAAAATCCTCACTCTCAGGTAGTACATGCAAACTAATCCTGTTGTAAGTAGTTAATTTTCTTTTACACTATTCTTATTCTTTTCGGGAAACATTGTATGTTAACTTCCATAAACCATATAATATCTTCATTATTTGTTCATCTGCCAAAGGATCGCTATAGTTAATTTTCAACAATGCCATGAGTTAAACCAGTAATTTTATTTTTTAAGAAAAAAGCGTGTTTAGGAAATTTAAGAATGTGTGCAGGAAAAGTAAATGAACTCAGGTATCCTCTACCTGACATGAGTTTTGATGTCGGACATAATTTAAGCAAATAAAACAATTTCAAGATTATTGTTATGCTTAATGACAGTATACATATTATTAATAGTAGTTACTAATTGCAGCTTTCATTCAAAGTTCAAGATAATCTTCATATTTATTAAAAAGTTGATGAAACAAGGCATTGGACTCACACTCTCCCCTTCTGCAAGACACAGTAGTCTTTGGTTCTCTTGCCTTTGCCACCTTTAATACCCTAAGAAGGAGAATTTTCATCATTATTTTATAGTCTGTCCTGCAAGCCCTAACTGGTAACACCAGCTCCTTTGAATAGAGGGGAAAGGGTTGACTGCTTTGCAGAGAGTCTTGTGGCCCCGCAGAGGATATAGAGCTAAACTACACTGCTGTTCTCCATCTACACCTTGCGTCTTTTGAAGCACAGAGATCCTGGTCATGGGCCACTCCTTCTCCTTTGTGCGGCATTTATTACAGACCCTGACTGTTGGAGAAGCTCAGAGTCCTAAAGTAAAATTTGAGACAAAGGAGATAAAGCCACATAGAATGAATTCAGAAGGAAGAGACATAAGAATTTTTAAAAAGGAAAAGAAGAAAAAGAAAGAATAGCATAAGTTGAAAGTTTTATTCCCTCCTATATAAGCCTCCAGTAGTTTGGAATTTGCCACCTGTATTGGTTTGCCAGGGCTGCCACGACAAAGTACGCAAACTGTGTGGCTTAAAGAACAGACTTTTGCTGTCTCACGGTTTTGGAGGCCAGAAATCTGAAATCAAGGTGTCCACAGTGTTGACTCCTTTTGAGGGCTGTGAGAGAAATATCTGTTCCAGGCTTCTCTACTTGGCCTCTGCCTGTGTTTCTTCACCTCATCCTCCCTCTGTGCTTGTCTTTGTGTCCAAATTTTCCTTTTTGATAACATCAGCTATACTGAATTACGGCCCACCCTAATGACTTCATTTTAACTTTATTTTCTTTGTAAAGGCTTCATATCCAAATAAGGTCACATTCTGGGGTACTAGAGGACTCCAACGTATCTTTTTTGGGGGGGCGGGGGGAGCACAATTCAACCCACAACACCCCGTCACTTTATTTAAAACTCTTGATGTTTGTGCCAGAAAACCTGGTCTTCTTCCAATGTTCTGTATGTCATTGAAAGGTACGTCTAGATATATGTACCAGAAACCTTGAAGTCCCAGACAACTAACTCCCTCTCGTTCATCTATGCTCATCTAATCCATCACAAAGCCCTGTCTGTTTTGCTTCCTAAATGTCTCTTTGGGCCATCCATATCTCTACCCCACCCCCACCGGAGCCCAAGCTGCCATGATTCATATGCATTCGCGTCTGCCCCTCTGCACTCCATCCTCCCCTGGAGACAGAATGTTCTTTTCAAAGTGCAGCTGTCATCTGGCCATGCCCCAACTCAAAACCCTTCAGTGGCAGCCCATTCTCATAGAATACAGACATTCAATCCGTGGCCCTGCCAGCCTCTGTGGCTCCTCTGGCCCCGTGCTTTCCTGGACTCACTCCCCACCTCTCTGGGCTCAGATTCTCTAGGCTGCCTCCTGCAGGACCCTCTGCCAGGGCTCTTCATTCCCCACTTCACCCTCGCCTCCAAATCTCACTTCTTCAGGAAGTGAAGTCCCTCAGAGAGTCAGTCCCCCTTCTAGAGCACCGTGAAATTTTCCTGCTTAGCATTCCTCACAGAGGCAATTTTACATGTGCAATAGTCCTCCTTTATCTGAGGGGGTACATTCCAAGTCCCCCAGTGGATCCCAGAAATCACAGATAGTACTGAACCTGATTGCTGTCAACCAGAACATTTCTGTTCATGTCTTCCACCCACAAGTTGAACACCTTTTCCATCTTACCTAAGCACCTATCATGCACTATGACCATAACTTTTGCAGTTTGAGGTTTGACTGCAAAACTAGCATGAATGTTGTTTTCCATCACAATTTCACGGATAGGAGACAGATTCATTTTTACCATAGATCTTAGCAACCTCAGCACAAGATTTATATTTCTTTCCTTATTAAGTTGAGGACTTCCACCTTTTCACTTAATGGAAGCACTTTATAGCTTCTCTTTGGCATATCCGTATTGACAGCATCACTACTCTTGCACTTTAGGGCCATTATTAAGTAAAATAAGGGTTCCTTGAACACAAGTACTGTGATACCTCGACAGTAGATCTGATAACCGAGACAGCTCCTAAGTGACTAACGGGTGGGCAGTGTCTACAGCTGGATAACCTGGACAAAGAGATGATTTATGTCCTGAGCAGGATGGAGCAAAACGGCTCAAGATTTCATGAAGCTATTCAGAACAGCATGCAACTTAAAACTTACAAATTGTTTATTTCTGGAATTTTTCATTTCATATTTTCAGAGTACAGTTGATAGTGGGTAACTGAAACTATAGAAAGCAAAACTGCTAAGGAGGTACTATTGTACTTGAGAAATTGTTGGATTAATACCATTTTCCTCCTGCTCTCATGTATAAGCTCCATGAGAATAGAAATAGTTTTTGTTGTTGTTGTTGTTGTTTACCATTATACTTCTAGCATTGACACAGGTTCTCATACATAGTAGGCACTCAAAACATACGGTGATGTTAAAAATCTGATTTTCTGGAAGAATCATTAGAAAAAGCCATAGGAAGATCACTCTATAAGTATGCAGGAAGAATCTGTAGAATAGTTCTAAACTATTTCAGTAAATGTGGTAATAAGAAATTTAAACAAAAAGATAACTTACGATACTAGGAAAGAAGTAAAAATGAGGGCAAATGGAAGGGCCCCTTTTTGTTTAAGAAGGAAGGAACATTAAAATTGGTTAGGTCCAAAGATCTAAAACGAAGCAGGAGGTAAGACCAAACTCCAGGTACTATTTCTCATAAGAACCATCAAAGTGCATTGAGGTTTCTGTCTCACTGCAATAATACTCACAATATTGGTGCCACAGGGGGCTCTGGCACATGCTGACACTTTGTTTTTACCACTGAATGCAATAATGTTGTTTTGTGCAGCTAAGCATGCTGCTCCCTCTGGTAACTTGCTATCTGCATTATCCATCACTTTAGAAGCATTTTCCTTTTTCTTTTTTTTTTTTAAAAAAAAAGACTTTTTAGAGCCACAGTTGACCTAACACGTCTCCAATTCCAGAGCCTCATTTTATCAATGAAGAACTGAGGTCCAGAACAATAAAATAGTTCTGCAATCAGTAAACTCTTTTATATTGAATACTATTGCAGAAGGCTATTTCAAGAAGTAACGCAACTAACCGAATGTCATTTCACCCAGTAAGAGTAATTTCTCCCTGGGATCTCTTTATGCTGGTTTACCCTTCACTCCAAACAGAGCGTTATCAACTCTGATGATGCAGCTTTTACTGCTCCATCTACAAGGTGAATACAACATTTATCATCCAAATCAGGGCACCTATGTGAGTGCATGGGGCCACTACTGACAATTACCTTGGGACAACAGGTGCAGACCACGACTGTCCTGAGCAAGCCAGGATGAATGGACACATTACTACTCTAGGAAATTCTTTAGAAAAACCCTGTTCACAGATGTTCAGTAAGTAATGAATTATATCTCCTCCTCAAGAGTGAGTCTTTGAAAAATCATCCACATTTAGAAAAGTGAGGATCACCCTTTCCAGTCTCCTTCACAGTTCATACTAGTGTTACTGTGGAACTTGTCCATTTCCAGTCCCACTGTGTGCCATGCTTACCTGACAAACACAATCAGAAAGAGGTGATCTAAGAACTAGACATAACTTTGTTATCAAAAAGATGCCTCTGTTTAGGATGTGGTTCCTTTTCTTCAGAAAGTTCTGGCATGCCCAGGTATTGTTTACCAACAGCCTTTATTACCAGTTATAGTAGATTGTTCACTAACCTCTGTTATCCTGAAGAGGTACGAATAGGCCCCTTGACTGACCACTCTCTGTTTCCTCTCTAAAACACAGACAGCTGACACATATACACACACCCACAGCCCTTTAACCTCCCATCAACAAAAAAGATGAAAACTAGAATCATAAGGAAAATTAATTTGCTCATCTGATCAAAAGTGAAATCACAAATGCTAGGCAACCCTTGTGTTCCACACTATTGCTTTGTCACTGGGGACTTTTGAGGGTCCAGGGCTGAAAGTAAATAAACAGGACTTCCTAGAATTTAGTGGGGTAGGTTGAAGCCAGATCATGGAGTCAAGGTTTGTCTAGACTTCTATATCTTGAAAGGTTCATGGGCACTGACATTTAACTTGTATTCAACCACATTTCCCTAAACCACTCCAATCCACTGACATCTTTCTTGATGCCAAGTTAAACATATCAAGACGTACTTATAGGGTAATCACTTACAACACTAGGTATATTGGAATAAAGATTATTTCCACTTTTCCTTTCTGTAACCTTCTGCTTTATTATCTCAGGAATGGAGGCAGACATTGATAATATTGTCTTAGACCCTGGACCATCAAAAAAGCAAATTTAGTCCCTTATTTTCCGTTATTTTTTCAGAAACTCAGTGCTAGCTCTGACCACATATATAGCAAAAATAAAAACCAAATAAAAATTGCGTGATGTTCTCACAATACTATAAGATGTGAGGGAATTTTTTAATAGCAGTAACTAAGAATATATTAGCTCACTGATGTTAATGCGTTTTATTTCTGTTCTTCCTGGAAAACCAATGCAATTTTCAACATCTAATTTTCTCTTACTGGCAGAGAAGTGGATATGCAGTCCAGCATTTGTCTAGAGGGCTTGCTACAACATTTCTTATCTTATATTGAGCTCCTAAATCTCACCACTGTGTAACACGATTTTGAAAGCTGTTTTTCTCCCAAATACAGCAGAATCCAATATAATTAGGACAAATTAAAGAAATAGTCCCATGGAAATATTTATTTTAATATTCAGTCAGGGAAAATTTAAAGTAGTGTTTAAAGAGAAGAGCATCAGCTATGTTATTATTGATGATGAATGACTAATTAAGTAAAAATTAAACTGAGAAATATATAAAGGCTGAAATGAAATCCAAGTTGAATATAGATCAAAATAGAATTCTTGCCTAAAAAGCATGATTATTTCTTTCAATACCTATTATTTGAGTATGTCAGCATACCACACTCTAGGAAGATACGAAAGCAAATATGTAAGGGTTTTGCTCTCAATGTTCTTACCGTCCAGGAAAGGGAAGGAGACAAACACCAAGAATATAAAATGCATACATAACAGGGCAACCCTGCAATCTTACCTTACATAGTTTTCATGAATATTAAGTGAATGCATATTTATACAATGTTTAAAACTGTCTGGCATACAGTAGTAAGCACTGTATAAATGTCCATTAAGTAAATAAATTGGTACCTACAATGTATGTGCCATCAGAAAGGCACAAGCAAACATGACATATAAAATTGTAGATAGATAACAAGTGCTTGAAAAGATCTAGCCATAGATCTAAATAATATGCCACATTTAGTTGTCAAGCAACTATTTATACCAATTAGCAATATATTACTTTAAAAGGACCATCTTGTAACAAAGGGATGCTGTGCAAACCTCTGATTTTTAAACCAGTGCTGTTTAAACCCACACTCTGAAAAATGACAGTTCTAGTAGTTTCTTGGAAATGAACAGCTGCCTGAGTATGTGTCACTTTATTTGCTCATTTATTACATATAAAAGAATTAGAAAGTAATTCAGAAGTAAGGTAGGAAAGGAGAAAATAACTTTTTAAATATATATGTATATATCTAGTCACCTTAATATCTAACTTAATATTAGGTAGTCACTTTCCTATCTAATGATTAGGAAAGTCTTCTCAATGAAAATTTTATTTGGCCTAATATATATGAAATAATAACCATGTTATTTGCAGCAGAAGAAATTTCCTAAGAAATTATCAGACATACAATTCAACACAGAGTGCCTAGAATCCACGTGGTTATGTCTTTAGCTCTCATTTCCTGGTCACATTTATTCTTCAGGAGCTACCTGACACTATGGAAAAAGTGTATGTTATCTTGCTGGGCTTATCTCCTTTTAATTTTTTTCCTTATATCTCAGTGGATCTGGCTAAGAAATATTCTGTTGAGCTGTTGTGTTGATTCATAAGAGAGAAACAAAGTGTTTTTCTTCCAAACTTATAAGACCTTGGAGACTATGAAGATTTGAGGATATTTTATTCCAACACAAAACTATGGAGTAACCTGCATTTAAGGGGTACATATGGAATGATTCCATTTAGAGCAAGCTCAAACACAGGCATAACTAACCTATCATCTTCCCACAATAGCAGTCATCCTTGGGGAGTTAGTGACTAGAACAGGGCAAGAAGAAGGCTCTGAGATGCTGGCAGATGGTGTGTTTATGGATTTGGATGCTGGTTAACTGACTGGGTTCAGTTTGTGTATATTCATTAGGTATTCATTTATCCTTTGGGTCTATGCTATATCTCAATAAAAGGTCCAAAATAAAATAAGTAAATAAAACAAAAATGAAAAGTATTCATATTTTCTTTTCCTAATTCCAGTAGTATATTCTAAAGGGGCTCATATTAGTCATAGATCACAATAGTCAAGTTGTCCCAAATCATAACACATTTGTGGCAGAACCAGAATTGGATATTGGATTTTCTGGTTCCATGCCTTGGGTATTTTGTTTTTGTTTTTTGTTCTGTTTTGTTTTCAATCATAAGCTACACTAAACTCCAAGACCCATGACAATGACACAGTCTGCTGGTGGGAAGCCTGCTAACCTTTCTATATAAACTAATACTGTTTGCCATGTTACAGGTGAGTTGTGTGAGGAAAAGCTGGACTTTTGTGCACAGGACCTGAACCCCTGCCAGCATGACTCCAAGTGCATCCTGACACCAAAGGGATTCAAGTAAGTCAGAATCTGTCTTCTGGGCTCACAGTTGGGGGAGAGGACCTTTCTGTTAAGAACACCTTTCCTGCCATTTTTAGTTTCACACCTTTGCTCAGGATTAAAGGGACATATTCACTGGTATCAACGACATCTTTATAAATGTTCAATGTTCATACACAAAATGGACTTTTTTTTTTTTAGTACACTGGGAAAAATAAAAGAGTGTTTCCTTTTGTTCCATAACTTTTTGGAAAATAATTTATGGAAGTAAGCAGCCTTTGAATAGGCTTACTTAAATTTATTTGAAGGCCAATCCAATTAAATTGATAATATATTCTAGGTGCTTCATTATCTGAACGTACGTCTGTGGTGCAATAGAGAATTTGATTTTAATGTAACTGAAAATGTTATGGTCTGAAACAATACTTTGACTATCCAAGGTAGGAAAAGACAGAATCACCCTATGTCCCAGGTTGCCCTGGACAGTTCTGGTTTATGCCTGTAATTATCATTGTAATTATTGATAGCGCCCCTTTCACCTTAAATGTGTCTCATGTGATAAAGCATTACAGTCACACGAGGTAGAGGGCTTCCCCAAGTGAACTCAGAACTTCAGCTTCAAAATCCTGTCTTTTTTCTCCGAGCAATATTCCTGAAATATGTTTGCTATCAAATTACATAAGTCCTTTGCCACCATCCTGAAATATTTTAAGGGTCTATCAACAGCAACTTCTCTTTTTAGACCTGGCAGTAATTTAGAGATCATCTGGTCCAAATTATTCATTTTAAACAGGAGGAAAACATGGCCCAGAGAGGGTAGGTGACTGTCCAAAATCCTTGAGGGCAGAGCTGGAGCTAGGGTTTACACTTTGCAGTTGGGTAAATTTTTTCTAATACATGTTACCTCTAAGAAGTTTTATAGTTTATTAACATTACAGTTGGGTTGGTATAAAAGATAGGCTGGATTCTTAGGAATGACACAGTCGGGTTCAGGAGTTGAGTTGTACTTACATCAGACAACTATTTAATAGAAAACAGCATTATTTGTGCTTCCACCCAATATTTATTGAGTGCCTGCCAGGACCAGGGCACATGGTAATAATACCATGTTACGTTTTTGTAGTGCTTTGTAGCTATTCACTTTCACATATTTCATCCTTGGGTGAAATGACCCAAGCTCAATTGCCATAGGATTCAGACAATTAAAGATTACTCAGGTCAGGAAAAACTTTGTAAGAGAAGATGGGATTTGAGCTGGAACTCTAAGATTTTGATAGTTACCAAACAGATCATCAGCCATTCTAAGTTGGGTGGGAGAGTGGAGTCAGTATCACCAGATTCCCACTGCATTTCAAAGGTTAATCTGAATTAAATATTTATTCTCAAGTTTTCTTTTGATAATATTCTTTTGCTTTAATTTGGTTTAAAATCCAAAACTTTAGAATATATAGATACAGTTGTAGCACCTCCTGATTCCCTTCAATGTCTTATTGAAAAATAAAAGAATAGATTATATTTTAGTTTACAACTTTATGCAAAAACCCAGTCTTCTAAAATTTCTACTTTATACAAAATTCTGCCTTACATTTTAGTCAATCAAGCACTGTCAGTAAATTATTTTAACTCCCAGTGGCATAATGATATGCCCACAGTTGAGTTTAGCAAATTGAAAAAGCATCACTTACATAACAAATATCTTCATTGCTCAGAGAGATTAGGAAAGCAAGTTTCCCAGAAATGCTTCTCTGTTAAAGAGATTTCACAGGACTTTATGCATTGTATTTATAAGATAAAATATTAGTAAGACTTAATTGAAACCATTAAAAATAAGGGAGTTTGTCTTCAGAAAGACTAATCCTTAATTAAATATCTCCTATTACGATTGTCGAGATTGCGCACTCTTAAAAGTGCATTTTGCTGGATTATGGAGTAACTGATTTAGAAAACTACTGTTTTCAGCAGTTATTCATGAGCTTGTTCTATAGCTGTATGTATGTAGTTTAGCAGAAAAAAAGGTTAAGTCAAAGTGTGTGCAATTATTCCTGCCTTATAAAAACTACACATTGTGGGAAAGGTAGTTGCAGAAAGAAATGGACTAAAAGCAAAACGATATGAAGCTGCTAAAGAAAATTTCTACTGACAAATGTTGTTTGGACAAGTTGTATTGTTACTTCAACTTCACTTTCTTATTACCAAGCTAACAGAGCTGGTTTTACTTTTCTTGCTTTATTATATATCTCATAAATCTCCTAAATTGCTTTGAGATATTTTTAGACTATGCTATGCCATAAGCAGTATTTTCAAGCATGCATCTTACTTAGTCAGCGTTGGGGCTTCTAAAGAGTGTATTTTATATTCTTTGCTTTCCTCCTCCCTCCTCGTCAGATAATAGCGTTGAAGGAATGTGATAGGTTTTATTGATAACACAAACTTTAAGAAATTCTTATTTAAATTTTTCTTTCCATTTTGAAACTCAGCCTGAGGAGCAAAATAAAGATGAAAACGTTGGACATAATGTAATTCCAAGTTCTAATGGGTTTGAAAAATAGTATTTGGAGAGAAGAGAATATAAAATAGCTCTCAGGCAGCCACTGTGGTGAATGTGTGGTTCTCTTATCTTTTACTTTGATTTCTTTTTTCAGATAAATAATTCAGGGTGTTTCAAAGCATTACTTCTTTCTTTTAATGCTTGGCACTTCAACAGCTTTGCTCACATTAACATTGATGGAAGTTTTCTTCTCGGGCCTTGTCCATCTATTTGAGAATGTATATGGCCACTTAGGGTCTATTTAACTTCAGACTTGTTGTTTACTTTGCTTTGTTATGATTTAGCGTTAAAACCAACTGGCTGCAGAGCAAGCATGCTTGTGCAGTGAGCTCATTTTATTCCTTAATTCATACATGCAGAGCTGAAAGTCTGTTTGTTACTCTCAGAGTGTATATACTCCCATTTGTTTTAATTCATCAGCTCTCCAGTAACTCTTAAATCCTGATTTTGCATTTTCAGACAAAACCCTTGGCATTTGGTAATTCCACATTCTTTTAAGTGTTTTTCATTATCCTTACTTACTTAAATCCTAATAGCTTTGAAATAGAAAAGTGGATAATTAGTACAGACTAAACCATAAAGACTTTTATAGAATTATAAAGACTTACATATAGAATTATAAAAAATACCAACCATTTATTGATCATGAATTATACATAAAAACTATACTGATTACAGATAGTTTTATTTAATCTTTTAATGAACCTGTGAGGTGGAAATTATTCTATACCTGTTAAAAATGAGGAAATGAACACTTATAGAGATTAAGTAACTTAGTCGAGATTACATACACTTCATGCTAAGTGAATTATGTCAGACACAGTAAGACAAATACTGCATGATCTCACTTATATGTGGAATTTTAAAGTCAAACATACAGAAACAGAGAATAGAAGGGTGGTTACCAGGATTTGGGTTGAGGGGATGGGGAGATACTGTCGATGGGTACAAACTGTCAGTTATAAAATGAATATATTTTGGAGACCTAATGTACAGCATGGTGGCTAGATACATCAGACAACTATTTAATACAAAACAGCATTATTTGTGCTGTGTTGTATACTTGAAATTTACAAACAGAGAAGATTTTAAGTATTCTCATCACAAAAGAAAAAAGGTAACTATGTGAAGTGATGTATATGTTAATTAGCTTGACAGGGCAATCATTTTGCAATGTATACATATTAACAAAACATCACATTGTACATCTTAAAAATATACAATTTTTATCTGTTGATTATACCTCAACAAATCTGAAATAAAATAAAGTTGATTTGTTAAAAGAAAAAAAATAATATACACTTAAGAATGAAGCTAGGATACAAAGGCATTTCTATATAACTGCAAAACCTGAATTCTGTGGGGCTAAACAGTAGTTTCCTGGCGTATATGTTTTTTTATAGTAAACTCTCTCTTAATCCCAAAGCAAAAATGGTCATGAAAGTCCAATGCATAAACCTAATAAAGCACAAAAGGAGAGTGCCAGGGGAAGAGTGGGAGGTACAGGGAGGCGTCCAGAAGTCCCCTCCCCATCTGTGGCCATACCTGTAGGGGTTCCATGGTCGCCTATAGGTCCATAGTGCAGAGTTTCAAAATTACTACACATGATATACTACTTTCCTCCAGGCAGTTATAAAGTCCTGGGTCCTTGGTGTCCTAAGAGATTCCAATGGTCAGTGGTCAGTGTCTTTAACAGGACAGGTTTTAAAGAGAGGCCTGAGGAATTAATTATCCAACAGCACAGTGCAGTGATTAGAAATGCATGCTTTCTTGTCAGATTGTTTGGGTTCAGTTCCTGGCTGTGGCAATTAGCAGTTGAGTGTTTTGGGGCAGGGTACTTCCCCTCTTTGTCCTTTGGTTTCCTCACCTGTAGGGTGGGTGTAATAGTATCACCAGTGTCACAGGACTGTGGAGAGGACTCAATGAATCATACATGCCAAATGGTTAGAACAGGGCCTGGCACAGAGCAAGTACTCAAAGAATGTCATCTGTATTATTACCCTTGGTTCTTCACCATCAGTGCAACTGAGACCCCTTCTACCCCCACACCACTGTGGTGAACAGGCTGAAAAGCTGTCCATGCGTTCGGCCCCAGGAATTTTCTATCAGTTCCCCCATCCCACTCTATTAGGTCAGCCCTCTTCTGCTGTAATGATTATCTGGATTCATTCTGACTTAGGATATCCAATATTAACATGTTTGCTTTTCTTAAAATTATATTTTGTTCCAATGCATCTAGTCTCTATTGGAAATTTTTAAAAAATTAATCATTTTTAAAATATGCTTAATATTCTTAGGAAATTTTACAACATAGCAGTCTAATCATCTCAATGGTCAAATGAATTAGGCAGAACTGAAAATAAAGGACATCCTGGGCAAATAAATTGGAGAGAAAGAAAGGAAGAGAGGGAGGAAGGGAGGAAGGAAGGGAGGAAGGAAGAGACGCTGGTACAATAATTCTGTCCTTGTTTGGATTGTGGATGCTCACTCTCATCAGAGAGATGAAATCACTGTTTCTTTGATAGATCACAGTGAGAAATGGGATACTTTGCAGAACAAGTACTATGTTCTAGGTGTCCATTAATTTGGGGGCTCTGTTCTAAATAGGTTTTTTAAAGATAGTGCCCTTTTTTCTAGAGGAAATGCAAGTTTTACTTATTTTGGCTCAGTTGGGTCTGAAACCATTTACCTGCTTGTTGAAACAGATGTGACTGCACGCCAGGATACGTAGGCGAGCACTGCGACATTGATTTTGATGACTGCCAAGACAACAAGTGTAAAAACGGAGCTCACTGCACAGATGCAGTGAACGGCTACACGTGTACCTGCCCTGAAGGTTACAGGTAAAAGCAGAAGTGCATATTTATATTTGGAGTTAGGTCTTACAGGTCTCAGTTCACACTGGCAATTAAGTCAAATCTCATTAACATATTTTTCCCTCCTTACTCTTTAGTGGCTTGTTCTGTGAGTTTTCTCCACCCATGGTCCTGCCCCGGACCAGCCCCTGTGATAATTTTGACTGTCAGAATGGAGCTCAGTGCATCATCAGGATAAACGAGCCAATATGTCAGTGTTTGCCTGGCTACCAGGGAGAGAAGTGTGAAAAATTGGTCAGTGTGAATTTTATAAACAAAGAGTCTTACCTTCAAATTCCTTCAGCCAAGGTTCGGCCTCAGACAAACATCACACTTCAGGTAAGGGTGCCCCCTCTATCATGAACTGATCTGATCTTAAGCCAAATTCGACTTGCAAGAAAAAACATCTGTGGCAGCTTGTGAATGATAGTATGTCTTAAACAGATGGTTAAAGACAAGGACAGAAAATGCTCCTTGTGTGGAAAACTTTAGTAATTCTTCTTTTCAACATTTCTATTTTCAAAACAAAATGGAAAGCAGGTATTTTTATTCACTACTTGATCCTATTGGGGGAGAAACAAAACGGCACCAAAATGAATATGTCTCTTTGTTTTATGCTCTGGCAAAGGCGTTTTATTCATTAACTTTTACGGCTCTGCAGTTCAGCCTTTGCACAGGGGAGGCTCTTCTTAGGAAACTTGATGCTGAGAAGAGCGCAGGTGAGAAAGAACACCTGGACTCAGCCAGTGCCTTTTAACTCTTCACCCAGAACCTTGAAGAATTGACTTGAAATTAACAAACTCAAATTTTAAGTCTTTCTGTCAAGTCACTGTGTATGTTTGAGAAAGTCATTCAGACCCCTGTGGAAGAGGTTACACTAGATTAGGGTACTAAATGTAGGGTGCATGGGACAAATTGGGTCTATGTGTTTGTTTTATCTGGTAAGCAAAATAGTTTGACTTATTTTGAATTCAAATGACTTTAGCCAGTTTCCTGTAGACCCCACCCTTTCTTATTTGGTTTCCCCTGACACTCCAGTAAGGGGTAAGGGGTTCTTTTGAAGTCATGAGGAAGAGGACTCTGGGAGGCAGGTGTCCCTTCCTTCCTGTATTTGCCACACCGAATTCTTATGAAAAGTACACAGGGGTGTTTGGGCTTAAGTCCTAAGTTACTTAGCTTGTCTTTAAAAGCCCAAAAAAGCCAAAGAGTAGGATAAAAACAGAGATTTCCTCCTGCACATGGCATAACTGTAAAGAATTTATTTTTTATATGGGATATGAAAATCAATCTTGCTCAATGCAGTCACATTTCACATATTCCATAAATAAAGCTCAAAATAGGAGCAAAAGGAGTAGGTAAGTGAAAATCTTCAGCACAGAAAGTTCTGAGCACACTCAATATGTTTACATAAGTAGTTGTTATTTTTCTTTTTAAGTTTCTTTATGAATTTGTTTGCAGCAAAGTAATTTAGGAACAAGTCGCCTTTCAAGTAATGATTTCAGCATGCATTATTGTTTTCTCATAGCCGTAAGGTAAAAATAAACCTTAGTAATACCTCTGCACCTCTCTTAGCAGTCTCTTTCTTTAAATTTTGTTTTGTTTTTGTTTTTTTGATGAAATACGTTTGGTTAGCTGCACATCATAGTAATGCCACCGTTACTTCCTTCTAGATTGCCACAGATGAAGACAGTGGAATCCTCCTGTATAAGGGTGACAAAGACCATATCGCAGTAGAACTCTACCGGGGGCGTGTTCGTGCCAGCTACGATACCGGCTCTTACCCAGCTTCTGCCATTTACAGGTGAAGATCTCTCAGTTACGGGTAAAGGTGAAAAAAATTGTTTAATGAAGAACTACTTCTCTATTATTTTGTAATGAGAAAGGGAGGGGAAAAAATTTGTCTCCAGCAGGCTTTATGATAAGGGTGTTAGTGAGAGACTGGCAGGAACAGATGACATACTCAAGTTGGGTAATTTGAGGAGAGATTTATAAGGGGACTATGTACAAAGAGGTGGCAGGGAAAGTACAATAACTTGGAGCTAGAAATGAGGGATGTGTTCCTACCCATATGCCTGTCGGATTGAGGGGAGAGAGCATTTATGGAAATCCATGCTCTGAAGAGACTTTGTAGAGAGGTTTGCCTGGCAGAAGCTGGGACCTTTGATGGAGATTTGCAGTCAGCTTTCAGGGAGGGAACCAGCTTTTGAAATACACAACCTCGCTCTCCTTCCCCGCAATAGTCTCCTGCCTGTGCTCCCCATTGGCCAAACCAGATGCCAGAAAGCAAAGAATCCACTGATTCCAGTAATATAGCTTGCACATGAGCTTCCCAGAGCTCAGAGCTGGGTGAAGAAGGGTGCAGGGGTCTCTAGAAAAGCAAATTAAGATACCCAGAGGGTAACTTCAAGTTACCATTCATACAGCACACATCTACCGAGCACCTACCACATGCCAGACACTGTCCTTAGCTTTAAGGAAGAAAGTCCCTGCTCTTGTGGAGCTTACAAATAATAAGCAAATGGACTCATACAACATTGTGATAAGTAAGCTTGATCATTCGTTTTGGAAGTTTTCTAATGATATAATGATGTTGATGATATATTGAAGATTTGAAAGGGATGGTGTTCAGGGAGCATAAATATTGTAGTTTCGCGCATAAGACTAACCATCATATCCTTCTGTTGGGTCTCAGCACCAATTCTCTATCGTCCTGCAGACAATTACCTAGTTAATTTTTTTACATATTGAAATAACTTCTCTGATCTTTCAGAGAAGAGGTCACAATCTAATAAGCAGTCAGTTTTTCTAGGCAGGGGTAACATAAATGAATTAAACAGGTCAAGTGCAAGAAAAGAGTGTGCTCTCACCCTTTTATTCTTTAAAAGATCTAACTGTTTAGATAAATATTCCTCAATTATAAATAGCCTTGATGTTAGCAATATAACAGGAGTGGCTGTGACTGGAATGAACTAAAAGCGAATCTTTGTCAAAGCGTGGTTACATCTACTCGGCTCTCCCTGAATGCTGCCATGTGAAAATGTGAGCCCAGGTTTTGCCAGACTCCTGATTTTTAAAGGAAAAGCAGAAATATGTGGAGTTTTGGGGGGAGGTTTGGGGAGGTTTTTCTTGTTTTTTTTTTTTTGGTTTGTTTTTGGTTTTGCTTTTTTTTTGAAACAGGGTCTCACTCTGTCACCTAGGCTAGAGTACGGTGGCGTGATCATAGCTCACTGTAACCTCAAACTCCTGGGCTCAAGCAATCCTTCCACCTCAACCTACCAAGTAGCTAGGAATGCAAGTGCATGCCACCACACCTGGCTACTTTTTGAAAAGTTTTTTCAAAATTTCAAATGTACAGACAGGGTCTCACTGTGTTGCTTAGCCTGGTCTTGAACTCCTGGCCTCAAGCAATCCTCCCACCTCATTCTCCCAGAATGTTGGGATTACAGGTGTGAGCCACCACACCTGGCCTGTTTTTTTTAATATAAAGTTTTCTCTCCATTAAATAGCAATTCCCATTTTTAATACCATATATGATGAACAAATCATATCATCTATAGGCCAAATACACTTGGCAACAAGTGAGTGAGCATTGATTATCACATAAAATGAAGATACTGGCCTCCGTCTTATTGATATTCTTGTATATATCAGTGTGCTTCAGAAGACTTCACGTCTTATTTGATCCTTCATAATAGTTCTGGAAAAGCAGATGCCAATTGTAGCCATGAGTGGAATTCAGTAAGTCCTTTTGGTGGTAAGCTAACCCACTTAGGAATATTTGGAGCATGGAAACAAACACAGAATTGTTGGTTTCTAAGTGGAATACAATAGTTATTTTATCTCCAAGTGGTGATGTGTTAGTGTCAACATTTTAGATATTACTAGGCCCTAAATTATATAACTTCAGTGTGTTTCGGCCCATAAAAATATTTCAGAAATTTGTGGTTCATTGTTGCTTTTTATTTTTGATTTGTTTTATTTTATGTACTGAAGCAGTATAGAATTCTCAGAAACCTTAGCAAAGGTATTGGGGTTGGCTTATTACAGCTAGTGTTTGCATAAAATATACTGAAAATATTTGTAGATAATTTTTAGAAACCCAACTGATTATATTCAAATTAGGACTTACTATAAAGAGCTTTTTTTGAGTTTATGTTCATTGACATTTTTTCCTAACAAACAATAGAGTGTACTCTGTGACATAAGTGGAATACCATGTTGTACACTCTTTAATAAGAACGAGAAGCCCATGTTTCTGCTGGCAGACTATCTAATAGAGAAATATAATATGAGATCTAGGGCAAACACAGCTTTAATTTAATTCTTGCCTTTTAGTCTATGACACACCAATCAAGAAGAGCTATCACATTATTTTTTGGTAAAAGAAAAGAGGCAATGATTACCAAGAATTCAGATATATAGATATGTATAGTATATTATATTAATTTATATTAATTATACAACATATTTTATGTTAAGAAAATAATTAATATCAAGGAAAAAGGGAGGAAGGAAGGAAGCAACGAAGGAAGGAAAGAAGGGAGGAAGGAAGGAAGGAAGGAAGGAGAGAAGGAAATGAAGAAATTCTCTACGTATAATATTGAAGTGTTTTCAAAATATATTGCTTACTTAAAAGGAAAAAAATAAGGTAAAACAGTGTCAAAGGAGGTAAACAAACATAAGTATTTGCATTTCCATATGTTTGCATAAAGAAAAACTAGGCGTAGAGAGGAAAGAGATGCACAGAAACAGGACTTCTGCATGAATGCCATATTATATCATGTTGATTTTTGAGCAATTTGAATATCATTATCACTCAAAAATCAAATGAAATCTAACAAAATTGGGGAAAAGTAACAATACATTAAGTTATTGTTTCTATAGGATATTTTTGGTTAAAAATTTCATTTTACATGTCAGTTATTGTTTCAAATAAATCAGTATGAGGACAATTGTTTTATGAAGTTATGTCTAGGCTGATAATTTGCTGCCCTTCTTAGTGACTTTCTTTTAATCTAGATAAGGAGAAACTTTTTCTAAAAATTCTTGATGATAAATATATGCTTCTTTCTTTAGATTCAAATTAATGTCATTTTCCAAACCAGACAGCTTCTTTGGAAACACAGTCAACTACTATTTAAAAATTAAGATAGTAGTTAACATAGCTTTAAGTGTGTTTAAGAAAACATAAGATGTTGTAATTATTCCTTTAGCAGTAGAAATAAAGTAGCATGTACCTTTTCTCATTTTACTCTTAAATCCTGAGAGAAGATCTTGGCTTCTTGTAGACATGCATCCTGTTGAGAACACCAGACATACAGATAGTAGTATAGAGCAGTTGTTTTCAAAAGTATGCATTGTAATTACCTGAAAGGCATATTAAAACACAGATTGCTAGGCACCACCACTAGTTACTGATTCAGTAGGTTTCGGGTGAGCCTGAGAAGTTGCATTTCTAACAAGTTTCAGGGTGATGCTGTGCTCCAGGGACTATACTTTGAGAACCACTGTGTAAAAGGAATGTATTTGAGCTGTACTTTGAGAGCAGATGGTGTGTGTGTCTTTTCCCATATACAAGTTTCATGACATCGTGCTTGATGTTTGCATTAAAATCAGCCATGTTGGGAGTATTTCTACCACAAAAGTCAGCAAATGCTACAAATCCAGAGTTTTTTGTTTTTTTTTTAGAGAGCCAGTTGTTAAACATATGCCAACATCCCACTGCCTAAAAGACTCTAACTAGTAACAACAGAGATGAAATGAGCTGCCTGACGAGGGAATGAATGTAGAATATGGCACAAACGCCCAGTTTTCTTCAGTGCTTAGAGAATAGTGTAAAGAGGGACTCACTAATAGTGTCATAAATGAATGCATGAGTGAATGAATGCCAGTCCAGACTTAAAGCTAATATCAGCAGTAGGCCCTCAGGGATAGAGTAATAAATTTTTATTCTCAAGCAGGCTGATAATTTGATATTAATTATTCATAGTGACTTTTTAAAATCTAGATAAGGAGAAACTATTTTTAGAAAAGTTCTTAATGAAAAAATGTATGTTTCTTTCTTTAGATTCAAATTAGTGTCATTTTCCAAAACATCTTTGGAAACACAGTCAATTACTATTTAAAAATGAGAAAATCAGATGTTGATGCATGGTATGGTTCTGTATTAGTATTATATCACTGTATTAGTAATTATTATTACTAATATAGAACTATATCATGCATTAATCAATTTCCATATTTAGGGACCTATTCAACTTCAGGGGACTTTCTACTACCAACTATTAGGTTTGGTGGGCTATATAACCTCTGGATTGTGCAGCTTACAGGCTTACATTTCAACAAACCAACCAAAAACTCAACAAAGACAGTCTCTGTTCCTGAGGAGTTCAGTCTCACTGGGGAGGCAGACAGTAGACAGAAGCTATATGGTCGTCTTATTTCCAAGACAAAAATTCAGCCGTTCTTGATATGCCAGATGGGAAGGCACCACCATTTGCTAGCTTTATAACCTCGGGCAAGTTGCTTCATCTCTTGTGGTTCAGTTTTCTCATCGCAACAATTGTAGTTATGTCTGTTTTTCACGTGTAGTTGAGAACGAATGAATCTAAGGCACCTTGTGCAGTGCTTGACACACAGTAGACTCACAATAATTGGTAAAAACGAGTGAATCTAAAGCACCTAGCACAGTGCTTGGCACACAGTAATAATTGGTGAGATGGTGAGTTATAGATACTCTTCATGCTCAGATGTCTGAACGCTGAAAACTAAATACCCAAGTGGGAACCTCAGTGCCTCGTCTGTATCTACAGTATGTTCAAGTGTAGAGGTCCCTTTCTACCTATTTTAGTGTGTTTTATTTAAATTAATCTGTTTTAAAAGCACTGATTAAAATATAACATAACTCAATAAACTATTTTGTAAAACTTAATTCTGAAAGTATACATAAATATCTTTTTTTTAATGGGTTTACACAAATGTCTTTAATTTCTTTTGGCTTCCTATTCCTTTCGATTTAAAGAGATAGGCAGGGACATTCTACTGCACTTCACAGATGATGGATCTTCAGCCCAGAGATACCAAAATGAGACAACCGGTTAAGTTTGTTTGGTTTCTGATGCCTATTTCATTGCATGGAATATGCCGCCAGATACTTTAAAATTTTAAGGCAAAAAGCTGGCACTCACATAAGCAAAAATGAACTCTTTATCTTTATTAGACTACTGAAATATCTTAGGATTTATGGTTGAGATAGAAATATAAAATGTCATTGTTAAAGTGTCCTGCATAAATAGAGTAGACAAAGAAAATCAGAGACATTTTAGAGCCCCTCTTATAAGCCCTAAGTATTTAAACTCTTTTTCTGTAGCAAACCACAAGCATAGTTGGGTAACTGCTTTGGTTTTATTCATCCATTTACAGTCTAGAAATTCAAGAAAACAAAACACATCTCAGGTAATAGATGACTATAGTAAAACTAAACTACATAATAATGGTAATAAATGGAATTTATGTTCCCAGTGGAAGGGCTCAAAGTTAAGTGGTTCACTTATGAGATTTGTGAGTCATCAAATATATAGTTCCTTAGGGAGTGGTGAAAGAGAGATTATCAATACTTATCAGAACCCAAAAGGATGCTGTGCAGTGCAAGTGGGTATGTAGGCAATGACTGTGACGGACTGCAAAATCGGTGACAGCTCAGGCAGTCTCCCCATGTAACAACTGATGCGTCAATCACTGCTTTAATTTTAAAAGGGTATGTAGGCAAAGAATCCCTATACATCCCCTAGTTTATCTCATGCTATAGAAGACAGTGTAAAACGCCAATTTATAATATTCTTAACTCTTCCATATTCTCTTCAGGCCCCATCACACAATATCATCTTTAAAAATAAAGAATGTAAAAATATTACTTTACAATACTTAACCTGTTAAAAGATCAAGAGGGGACCTCACTTAATTCCAGGGAGATATAAATAGAATGAAGCTCAGTGATAACTCTTGTCAGTTTCTGGAATAATCAGATTAGACATTTTAAACTTTTAAGGCGAGAAAAATCTAGCCAGTCTGAATCTTATTCATAATTGGGAAAATAGAATCCAAACCCCATTTTCAAATCCACATACTTTATATGAATTCTCGTAACCTTTAAACTCTCATAAGATTATTTTATTTTTTATTACAATTTAATGATTTTTAGTAAACATGCCAAGGTGTGAGGCCATCACATAAAGTCATTTGGTGTAGAACTTTATTCCCAAGCTATTTCGAAGAGAAATCACATATTAAAGAATTGTTAGTGGTGACAAGAAGAACACATTTCATTTGTATGGTACTGAGTACTCTTCAGGTTGCTGATTATAAAAGGAATGCGTAAATTAAGAGCACAAACCTACACTACAGCCAGGCAGCCTGACTTCAAATCTGTTTAGCAACTAATTAGCTATGTCACCTTGAGTATCTCAAGTGCCCAACTCTTGTTGTGAGGCTTCAGTGAGGTAATACATGTGAAGTTCTTAGAATAGTACTGGGCCCATAGTATGTGCTATATATTAATAATTCCTTGCTTTTATTATTCACATTTGTCTGATGAGGTAAAAAAGGCAGAGAAAAATTGCCTAAGGTCACACTAACCCAAGATCACACATCTAATGAGAGCTAGCACAAGCTGAGCAAGATTTGTCTCTCAGCATTATCCTTCAGGATGCTGCCACAGAAAGTTCCAATTTTTTTTAAGAAAATGAATCTTTCAGAGGTCCTTTCCTAAGTATACTTGAGCCTAACACATCTTCCTTATATTTACTTTATATATATATTATATATGTGTGTGTATATATTATATGTGTATATGTATATGTGTGTGTGTGTTTGTGTGTGTGTGTGTGTGTGTGTGTATATATATATCCATAAAATCATCTATTATTTACCAGATGCTCTGCTGGATACATTAAGGAATAAAGAAATGAATAATACATGGCCCCTTCTTTAAAGTGGCTTACGATTAGCAGGTTTTTAAGATATGTACTCCCCCCCACCCAAAAAAAAATGGAACAAAGAAGGGAATAAAGGAGCAGTAGGTAAAGTGAATTGATGATGAACCTACTGACCTCCAGGTTTCTAGCTGAAACACTGCATTAGGGTGTATAAAACTTTAAAGGTCTTACTTAAGTCTTTCAGTTCTACTGCATCAAATACCGTCATTGTCGATGACATGCCTATATTGATTTTCAAAGATGGATATATGACCAAGAATCTAATTTTAAAGGAAAATAGCGGGCCTCATTATTAATATCTATAACTTAATTAAGGTCAATGTTCATAGAACATCCATATAAAACCACTTAGAGGGTTGTAAATGTCCACAAAAAACAAATTTGGCTTCTACCTTCTTTATGTCTATCTTTATTTTAATGTTTTATTTTAAAACTTTTAGTTACTTGAACAAGCTATGCCCCAAAGAGGCTATTATATTTCTGCCAGCCTTTAGTATTATCTTACAATTAACATTAAAAATAAAGCTCAATTAAATTTCTTTCTGAAGAAGATTCTGAAATAGTATTGAATTATTTAAATGATCTTGATGGCCATGGTCGTGGTGTTGCTGGTGTTGCTGGTGCTGATGGCAATGGTGATACTAATATCTAACATTTAACTTGGCTGTGCTATGCTTTTTTTTATTTTTATTTTTTGAGACAGGGTCTTGCTCTGTTGCCCAGGCCTGGAGTACTGTGGCCCAATCATAGCTCACTGTAACCTTGAACTCCCGGGCTCAAGAGATCCTCCTGCCTTAGTCTCCCAAGTAGCTGGGACAACAGGCACACACCACCACATCTGGCTATTTTTTAATTTTTTTAGAGGTGGGGTCTCACTATGTTGGCCAGTCTGGTCTCAAACTCCTGGCCTCAAGCAATTCTCCTGCCTCAGCCTCCAAAAGAGCTGGGATTACAGGTGTGAGCCACCATACCCAGCCTATGCTATGCATTTTTAAATAATCATTTCATATAGACCTCAAATTAACCATAGAAAGGAGAAATACTTATTAGCATTTACTAAAGAGAAAACTGAAGTTTATTAGTAATCAAGTAACTTAACTTATCTAAGGTTAAACATTTAATAAATGTAGGATCAGGATTCAAATCCAGGTTTACCTAATTCCAAAATCTGTATGTTTAACCACTAGCTGGTATTACTACACAGCATATCTTCTTAGAAGAGAGTCATGTTTAAGACCACTGGTAGTTGCTATGCAACTTTATTTAGAAAGTAATTTCCTAGTCTATTGTTTTGTCTGCCAGTTTTAATGGTGTTAAGTGTTAGCATAATTAAATGTGTAGAAGGCAAAAATGTTGATTGATATATCTAACATTTTTTAAAAGTTGATATCTGAGACAGACTTTCAAAGATCCCTGCACACATGGACTCTTCTAACCACTTAAGCCAAGAGAACTTCACATGTTTTCACACTACTGAAAAATGGTTTATATTGTTCCCAAATCAAAAAGCTTTATATTCTCTAACAGCAAGCAATGGAATATGATTAGATAGTGGTGAGTACTATGCAGAAATGTTAATACATTTTTCTGTCATTTTCAGGCTTGACCTTTTTGCAAATTTAAAGATCAGTGCCTAGAAATTTAGGCAATCATTTCATATAGGGAATATTAGGTATTCACATTTAGGAATAATCCATCATATGCTCACAGATCTCAATTTTGGAAACTTTATTCAGTCTTTCCAGTCAGTATGCCACTATGTTAGGTCTTTAATAATCACTTTTTATTTTTTGACCCCAACTTACGTTATGCCGTATTTTGCCTGTATAGTGAAAGGTAAGCATATTTCTGACACTGCACTGTGTATTGGTCCCATTTTTTCTTTGATCCTGTCTCACTGATCCTGTTTCATTGTTGTCTTTTTTCCTGCTGTAACACTGGAGTTAGATTTGCAACCACACTTTAAATCCACACAGCACATATTTACTAATTGAGCTCAACTTCATCTTATTTTTCAGTGTTCGTTTTCCATTTAACTCAGTTTCTTAATCTTTTTGTTTTTATCCATTTTATGAATTTCTGTAAGCCCCTGTGAGGTTTTTAGAAGGTGGCAGTAATAATTGTTAGACCTGGCCCTTTAAAATTTTAGGAAAGAAACTGGAAAACCACTGTCATTGCTAGATTTTGTAGGTATGACTATGTTAAGCATTTTATTTAATCTGTTATTCCCATGTCTCCAATGAGCATAGACTCCTTCACAGTTGCATCACTTGATGAACACCTTTCTGAAAAATGCACAGAAGAAAGTAAGGGTGTATTGTGAATTAACAAATTTCAAAAAATGCAAAGATCCTACCAAGTTGGTTCTTGTTATATTTGTGTGTATGTTTGATTCTGATACGTCCTAATGTACAGTGTTATGAGAGTAAAAGCCAGGAACCCCTTAAGATCAATGTCTCTAGAGTATATTTGGAACAGGTATAGGTTCCTTGTCTTTTCAATACTATTTGGAGCAACAGACAGTATTTTAGTAAATGGAAGTTTTTTAGCGTTTCAAAGAAATGCATAAATTATCCTTTGTAATTTCTTTATACTGAGGGAATGTGGCTGGATAATGATAAAATGTACTCATTTCCTCTTCTCCCCATGGGATAACAAACATTTTGTATTCAGTGCCTGGGAAGCTGAAATTGATTGCATCTCCTTAAAAATATCTTTTTTTAAAAAAAATCAACTACTGGTCTTTATCTTCACTAATGTTAGATGAGTGTCTTTTCCCAAAGAGAGCTTATTGAAGTTTGTATTTTAACTCTTTTTCTTTACTGAAAAGAAGACTCAGCTAAGTTGTTTTTCCATTGTAGTGTGGAGACAATCAATGATGGAAACTTCCACATTGTGGAACTGCTTGCCCTGGATCAGAGTCTCTCCTTGTCCGTGGATGGAGGGAGCCCCAAAATCATCACCAACTTGTCAAAGCAGTCCACTCTGAATTTTGACTCTCCACTTTATGTAGGAGGTGAGCTCTTTCCAAATTCAATGGATCCCCAAACCTTGTGATTCTTATCATGGATTAATTCTGAAGTTATGGATGCTTAGTGCATCAATATTTATCATTGACCAAAAGTGATCAATCACTGAAAGATGGATAGCAAGGATAGAACATGTGGGTGTTATGGAACCATTTTGTAATCCTGCCTCTGGTTCTAACTAAATGTGTCATTGGGATAGAGAAGAATATTAATTAACATTTCTTTTGTGTCTATCATGCTAGGTGACGTGTACATCATATCATTTAATCTTATATTTGATATGATCCATAGAAAAAGAAAGTGGGTTAAAGGGCAAATAAGACAATTAAGGAAATGATGAAACAAGCCTGATGTAAACTGGAGAGGGAATGACTTCCCATAGGAGGCAAACTCTAGCAGCTCAATCAAATGTTACCATGCTGGAATTCGTGCATTACAGTTGCTAATTCATTTGTATGATAGAATAATTATCAATGAAACCCAATGAGTGAATGAATGAACTAATTAAATGTGTAAATTGTATTGAGGTAACAAGAAGTAGTTCTGTTAAGCTAAGACCTCAAGGTGAATGAAGAAGAGAGAGGGTTGGAAAGGTCGGTTAGGGCTTGGAATGATAAAGACTGTGGACTTGATGTTTAAGCAACAAGGCAGATGAATAAATAGATGAGGAACAGAGGTATGAGAAAAGTCTAAAGGAGCCAAGAGAAGAGGACCCACAAAGGAGAGAGCTCCCACTCTTCCCTCTGTCTAGAGGAGGAAATATAAACTGGAGGCATAGAATTTCAAAATCCAGGCAAAAGAGCAAGAAAGCAGGTAATATTGAATTGAGATGCTTTGAATTAAATTACATTGAATTGAGTTGAATTGAATGATAAAACTAACTCATTTAAAGATAAATCAGCTAAAGCTTCTGAAGAGGTCAATGTGCCTGATTTCTTCACCGTGACTGGTATTTTCATGAAGTTCACATCATTCCCTGCAAAATAATAACTTTGGGAAGCTACATCATTATCTTCACCCTCAAAGCCTTCTCTGAAGACATTTTTGGGGATTTTCCTGTAAGTCTAGAGCACTTCTATTTTTAATAATTTCAGTAGTAGAAAATCTTAACACTTTGATAGTTTTGATTTTTTTAGGAATAGTTAGAGTCTTTGGTTCAATTCTGTAAATATTTATTGAGCACCTACCATAAGCTGGGAACAAGTTAATGGATACACAAAGTGTATAAAGTTGAAAAGACATTTCCCTTCTCCCAGGGAAGTGGGGAATGCAGACACATCTTCAAGTAACTATAATGCATTGTAATTAAAGGATTGTATATTGAATCTTCTTTGCAAGTCAACTGATGTGCTTCATGGGAATCACAACTGTAAGACTCATTAAAAACAAAAGCCTCCCGTTCTTGCCTGTACTCCAGTTAACAGGGTTGCTTTGGGATGAGTAAAGCAAATTACAGATGTACCTGTGATTTGAGAGAAAAGAAATTATATTTATTGAGCACATGCTGTATGCCCAACACAATGCTCCTTTTACAGTCTTAATCCTGAGAGACCTTAGGAAATAGGTATTATTTTCTGTTTTACAGTCTCTGAGAAACAGCCTCCACGACTTTATATAACTTGTCCACGTTCACTGTTACATAATAGACACCTCATTTAAGTCCAGGTCTGTCTGACTCCAAAGCTACCTACATTGCCACTCATTTCTTACCATAAAGCAGAAAGGGAAGCAATCTAAGCTTTGCTGCTTTTCGTTCTTTATTTCTGGACTTGTCCTTCACTTGATTTTATTATGCTTTCATTAGGAACCATTTCATTAAATTTTTTAAAACCCCTTTAGAAAGTAGTTCAAAAACTTTTTTTAAATACAGGATGGGATTGTTTAGGTCAGAACATTTTTCAAAAAAGGGGAAAAAAATTTAAACTCCAAAATGCGAAGTGCTAATCTTCTGAGGATAGAGGACCTGGAGGAATCTAGACAGCACCTCTGTCCACCCAAGCCTGAAGGAGACCATTTTCATCCCAGCCCCACTGCCAGAGAACACACTGGGCTCACTTCCTTCCAGCTCAAAGTGCAGACTAAAGGGCAATTCAGATTTTAAAAATACAAGAAACCTGCAAGACCACAGCCTTGAATGCTATATGGCAAAGGCATGAGAAGCTGAGTTAGCAAAGGAAAACAAGGTAAACAGGTCCAGTTTAGAAATAGGGATGGTCCCCAAGGAGCACTGCCCCAAGGTAATGCAACCTATCCCATGGAGGCAGCTTAAGCTACCCTTAGGTTACCCATGATAAAGGCTTTATTTAATAAGAAACAATTCAATAGTCATGTTTTTCTGTATTACAGTCCAACCAGAACCCTTATTACTTAATGGACAAAAATTAAATAAATATATAAGACCTGCACATAGGTATCCATGAATATATCACAAACCCCTTGCTAGTGCTGCTATGGGATGAAGGATGTCAATCTTGATAGTTGGTCCCTTTATTGTCATTTTGAAGCATGTAGAGCTTAAGGCTAAAAATTGTCTACTAAGTTATCTATTGATTGACTAATTGATTGAATTCTGCCTAGGTCCATGGCATAGAGGAAAAACTTTAAAAAAAAAATCATGGATCTACTTCTGTTTATCAGTTAAGACATAGCTCCCTAGCCAAGCACATGAAAAGGTTGACTCAGAATAGTTCTTGATTTTATGATATCATATTGAATGTCAAATATATGTATGATGTATAAACATTTTCACTTACAAATTACTGTAATCAAAGCTGGGCCTTTTGTAATTGTCAGCTTTGGGACTAAAAGAAACACATTTACTAATTGTTTCTTTCTGCTGTGGAACTTTGCCAATCCGTATTTAGTCTTGACATGTGCACATATGTGGATTGTGCCTCCATCAAAATGAGCTATTAAAAATAGTTTGTGAAGAAGTTTATTTTTAACCTCTGAAGAAAGGATCACTAATGTGTGGTCACTGAAGTCCACACATTTATGATGGATGGATATGATTAAATTAGAAAGACTTACCCCAGAACAAGGAATTTCCTGTCACTAGTCTTCTTCTGGAAATGGTATTTTCATCTTCATGAACCTGCTCTAGAAAGAAACCAGTTTCCAAGGCCAGAGGGACATAAACTAAAAGCCCGTACTCATGGGATTTCAAAGCCGAGATACTTATTTCACTACCAACGTGTGACCATGGACCACCTGGATCAGAATCACCTGAGCTGCATGTTAACATTTAGGTTAACTGATTTAACCTAAATTAGGTTATTCTGATTTAGAATCAGAACCTCAGGATGGGGGAAGAATCAAAGGCCTGGGAAGCTGCCTTTGAATAAGCATTTCTGGTAGTTCTTATATATGACAAGCTTGGAAACAACTGCTCTGGCCCATCTGCTCATGTTACAGATGAGAAAACTAAGCCCCAGAGAGAAGAAATGACTGACCTGAGTGCACATAGAACCACAAATAAAAACTTGACCTCTAACCTGTTGGTCTACACCTAGCTGTCTGACTTTGGTGCCTGCTAGGACACACATGGGGCTGCTTCTGACAGAAAGGGGGACAGTGGCACAGGACAGGGCCCAGAGAGTGCTGCAGTGCAGGTCTTTGTAACCAACAATCCCCTGGAGAGTGACAGCCTGGGTCTTCCCCAGCCTAGAACCTCCAGCCAGTAGCTCAGTGTCCAGGCACAGCCAGGGCATGAGCACCAGTGGGGAAAGTCAGCTGCCAGTTCCCTCCCCTCACCCCGCAGTAACCTAGATGATGGCCTCCTGTGGATGCAGTCCAGGAACTATTTAAGGGTCTGGCTTAGGCCATGGAAAGATTCCTCAGTTTTGCCAAAATGAGGGTTACCAGATGACTGTCACTAGTGTAATGTATATATCCAAAGATTGCAAACACTCTGTTTTTGAAGTAATTTCTTTTGGATTCCTGATTTCCTTGGACTAAGAAGGCTTCACTCTCAATTAACAAGAAAAAAAAAATGATGTGAATGGAGTGCTGTCCTGATACGAATCAGGGGCAAGTTTTTCAGGCACTGACATCAGTGACTGAGCACATGGACGTCGCCAGTGATGAGCTGGAATTTGCAAACTTAGAATTCGGCAGGGCCAGGGTGAATGGTCAAGGTGAACCCAGCTCTCACCCTGTGAAACTTGGTGGACCTAACCCTGACTCCAGGGATTGAGGAGGTTTGTCTCACCTGCTTGACTCTTACCTGAATTTGCTGGGTGACACTGAGCATGTCACCCAAGTTCTCTGAGCCCTGGCCCCTCATCTTTAAGATAAGGGGAAGAATTAGTCAGGGGATTGGAAACTGAGCTTTGTGGAGCTCTAGGCTTCCAGGATTGTGGGGCTGAAGGCAGTGGGGGGGGAGCACAGAGAGGAGGGAGCGCTAACCCACCCCCAATCTTGTTTGTGAGTATAGTAGCTCTGCCTCTAGGTTTTATATATGTATGTGTCCATGTTAAGTTTTGTTTGAAACAAATTTTAACAATTAAAGATTGACCACCAATGAACTAGGTACTTTATTCTACTTGTGCATTAGAATTGCTTATAGTATCTTCCAAAAAGCACACCTCTCTTCTCTACTCCACATCCCTCCCACACACACCCTGACCAGATATCCTGATTTAGTAGGTGTGGGATGAGGTCCCAAGCATAAGTATTTCTGGGTAGCAAATGCCTGAAGAGCCCCCAGAGAGCCTGACCTCTGACATGGTGTCCCTCCCCAGGCATGCCCGGGAAGAACAACGTGGCATCTCTGCGCCAGGCCTCTGGGCAGAATGGCACCAGCTTCCATGGCTGCATCCGGAACCTTTACATTAACAGTGAGCTGCAGGACTTCCGGAAGGTGCCCATGCAAACAGGCATTCTGCCCGGCTGTGAACCGTGCCACAAGAAGGTATGTGCCCATGGCACATGCCAGCCCAGCAGCCAGGCAAGCTTCACCTGCGAGTGCCAGGAAGGATGGATGGGGCCCCTGTGTGACCAGCGGACCAATGATCCCTGTCTTGGGAATAAGTAAGTTCATGCTGCTTGGTAGTTGAATACACACACTCAGACCCTCAAAGCAAAACCCAAGAAAGGAAGAAAGACAGGCAGATGGAGGAAGGGAGGGTGGGAGGGAAGAAGCTCAGTCATCCTCCATTCTTACCTCCTTTGCCAAATGCATTCCCATTCCTGTGTTCCTCCTCCCCATAGATGCGTCCATGGCACCTGCTTGCCCATCAACGCATTCTCCTACAGCTGTAAGTGCCTAGAGGGTCATGGAGGTGTCCTCTGTGACGAAGAGGAGGATCTTTTTAGCCCCTGCCAGGCGATCAAGTGCAAGCACGGGAAATGCAGGCTCTCGGGACTTGGGCAGCCCTACTGTGAATGCAGCAGTGGATACACAGGGGACAGCTGTGATCGAGGTAAGCCAGCCCAGCGGGGCACCTCCCTCTCTTTGAAAAGCGGGAGAAAGGGTGAACAAAACAGACAAGAGTAATATGAGAGAGTATCAGGTCTTTGCACTACTTGCAGTTGCTGCTGTTGATTTATTTTCAAGTGTTAGGAAGGCACCAGATGGGAAATGTCCTAAACCTCCACCACAGGATTTTACAGAGCCTTTAGATGTCTTCTCACAAGTTGATTTGCTGTGAAATCCTACTTTTTACCTTATGTAGAAGCACATTTACTTTACTTGCTTCTTACCTTTACCTGCTTTTCTCATCTGTACATACTGTTAATTCGTCTTTAGATACAGAGAAGATGGAGCTGATAATTCTGCTCTAGTTTTAATACAAAATCACCTTTGACCTTAGGATTGACTGATTTATTACAGCAAATTATGCGGGTGAGAGGGACGGAAACAGGCTGTCTTCTTAGCCCACCTTCCTCCTTCTCCTTTGTCTGCGTGATCAGAGCCCGCCTTGCCTCCAGCTGGCACGGATCTTGTGTTGTGTATCAGAGGGACGAGACAAGAGGAACGTGCCCATGGAAGCTTTTAGCAGATGTCTCTTTTTTGAACTACATACTTCTTACTAGGGTAATTTATGAAGTTAGTGGAATGTTACTTGTATTAAGTAACAGATTGGATAATATTAAACTCCAGGTCTAGTAAATTAAATTGCATACTCTCTGAAACGGCTCCCTGTGGTAAACAAAACCAGCTGTTAGTAGTGTAAAAACAGAAGACGTGTATTTTTTCCCTTTTTTACAATGAAGGAAAAGATTTAAGAATCTAATTTTCCTGTAATAGTATTGTATTTATTGTCTACATATATAGCATTCACTTTGCTGAAAATAAAGACCAAAAAGAAGTATGTTTTAAAGAATAGCAGGCCGTGCCACCAGCCAGTAATATGTAGTATAGGTTAAAAAGGGGGAGCAAAGACAGCACGTCCTGAATCGAGCTGTGGATTCATGGTCGCTCTGCATGATTTACCGTGACTGTCCTTAAAACGCTTGTGCTCTTTGTTCTTTTCTAGAAATCTCTTGTCGAGGGGAACGGATAAGAGATTATTACCAAAAGCAGCAGGGCTATGCCGCTTGCCAAACCACCAAGAAGGTCTCCCGATTGGAGTGCAGAGGTGGGTGTGCAGGAGGGCAGTGCTGCGGACCTCTGAGGAGCAAGCGACGGAAATACGCTTTCGAATGCACTGACGGGTCCTCTTTCGTGGACGATGTTGAGAAGGTGGTGAAGTGTGGCTGTACCAGGTGTGTGGCCTAAACGCGCCCCTAGCAGCTCCGTCTTTGGAAAATGGTGTATACTTCTTGACCGTGTTGGACTAATTAATGCTTCATAGTGGAAATATTTGAAATATATTGTAAAATACAGAACAGACTTATTTTTATTATAAGAATAAAGACTTTTTTTTCTGCATTTGGGGAAAAAAAAAAAAAAGAAATGCTTGAACTAAAGCTGCCCCCGCACTGGGGAAGTATGAAGAAAGACATACCTGCAGGCAGTAGAATCACGATGGGAACCGTTGCAGTGCGGATCCATCTTTGTAACGTGCTGAAGACAAGCAGAAGCACACACACATACACCAGGGACAGGCGAGCTACTGTGTACTGACGTGAAACTGCCCAGAGCATGAAACCTGTGTACGCGCCTTCACATCAGCAAAGCTCACTAGGACATACCAAGCACACGTGTGTGAACGAGGATGCAGGCAGGGGAAAGGAACTCCAGAATTCACAGGTAGAACAAACAGATGAGAAATATTTTGTCCAAAATACAAAGTGTCCTAAAGATCTGGGTTCCATTCATGACAGGAAACGAAAGTGCAAAAATAAATTTTATCTTCTTTTCAATGTCAGCATGTCAGCAGAAGCAGCACACAAAAGTGTTTATCTACCGTTTTCCAGTATTAATGTTTTTGTAATATAAATGATAAAGGAGATGATAAAGAACCAATAGATTATTGATAAATAAATTAGTAATAATATGAATTTTTTGTTTTTATGAGTTCTAAGCCCTATACAGTATTCAGTTTCAGCAAGAAATATTTATTGTATCGAAGTACATTGTACTTAACATTTTAGGCCATCCTTTTGCTGTTTCTCGATGCTTTAATATATATTAATTTATAATTATCCTGATATTTTTGTACATTTTTCAAACTTAAAAATCAGGATTTTTTTTTTTTTTTGGCGATAGTACTAACATAGGGTTTTATCTTGGGATAAATATGTGTTGGTCTGTTTGTTGACCTTGACATCTGACCACTGGTGTCACTGACCTACTGGCCTCATTCAGGACACCTGCAGAGAGTATGCAAAGTCCAAGAGAGGTAAACAAAAATCTGTGTCTTAGGTGGTCATTGTACAAAAGGAATTGACCCCTCTACAACACATCCTCACAGAAAAGAAATGGTGTCTAGCAATCAACACTAGAAAGTAGACCTTTTACAAATTAATATTTCCTTGACGTTTTTTGCCCTTTTATTGGGTGTGGGGAGACAAAAGACTGTCATGTCAAGAACTGTGACTTTTTTTCCAAACAATAAAACTCCTTTATTACCTTAATGTTCCCATGTTAACATGTTTGCTGCTAAATTACAATGTAGAATTGATAATGATTTATAGTGGACTGTGCTCTTCCCTCATTAAAATCCCAGGGTGCCCTGTAAAGATGCAGATGTTTCTTCCCCAAAACTTTTTTTTACAAAGAAAATTAGATGTACATGTATAATTCAGTGTGCTTTGTCTTTCTCCAGACTAATATCAGTTACACTACTGATGTTTGTAAATTAAACAGATATTTACTTCATTAACAGCTTGGTGGTTTTCTTAGAAATTGCACAATAATTAGGCCCCTCCTTAATAATTTGTTAATCAAAATGATACAGAAAGAACAGAGAAGAAAACCTGTACCTTTTTGTTGCCAGAAATTGGTTTGAGATTCACATATTGTTATATCTGAGGACTTTGGCCACATAAAAGAGATGGATATAATAACACACTCTTTGCTAGGAAAAAAGTACATATTTAATTAATTTCTTTATAAAATTATAAGGTGAAGTCTAAGGCAAAATTTTTTGTTTTTGTTCTTCTCTGTCTCTTTTCCCCACAAATAGAACCAGATGGAAAACAACAAAAGAAGGAGGCCAGGGCTGGTAGCATCAGGCCTGCCATCTATAACAGAGACACAATACTGGCTGGGTGCAATATTAATGCCCACCATAAGATTTCATTCTTTCCTTGTAAAGGAAGCATGCACACAGGCACATGCTCACATGCACTCTGTTTCATGGACATGGCCATCCAATCATTTATTCATTCTTGTTTAAAATGTCTTTGTTTTAATTATATAAATATTATATCACCATTGTAAAACATTTATTTATTCCCATTAATTGCTTCTTTTTTCCAAGGGTTTTAAATCGTTGATTAAACAAAGAAACATCTGTGAAGATGACTTGATTTAGATTTGTGTTTATAGGTCTGTGTTATCTATATAGCCACTGTTTTTTGGGTGCTTATTATGTGCCAGGTGCTATGTGAAGGGCTTTGTATGAAATACTCATCTCTATAAAACTCTGGGATTGTTGTGCTCCCCATTTTACACATGCATTGAGGGCTCACAGACAGAGGAATGGACTCCACCTTAGTCAGGCACTTGACACCACATAGTCTCTAACAAAGGTAGCAGCTTAGTAACTACTGTCTCTATTAGGGGACTGTTAAGCCTGGGAGCCTTATTTCTACAGCCCAATGGTTCTTCTCTATTGATGATGTAGATTTAAGTAATCTAGATTAGAGACTTTACATTTGTTGTTTTTGTTTTTTAAGGAAAACAGAAACCATGAAATCTTAGTAGCTTCCAGACTGTATTCTTTCTTCTTCCTGCTTATAAAGGCACACAATAAAATTATGGTTGCCTGGGATTTGGGCTGATTCAGCCAGTTTCTTCGGGGATCATTTGCCTTGTGCTGGGACTACCTTCTGCACATGAGCCCTTCTTTGAGAAAATCCAGTAGCCAAATAATTACTAGCAAACAAGACTACTTAAGGGCAATTATTTATGTTATAAAAGGCTCCTTACCTATAAGTCCTTGACCATAGGATTCCTTTAAATAGGAAACTATTCTAGAGCATACCCAACAGAATTCAATCCATTAAACAAAAAACATTTTGCACATTTCAGAATCAAAGCTACTACATAGAATAATGTACATTTGTAATCTGAAAAGATAAAGTGATTAAATATCCCTAATGTGTTTACATTAAATTCTCACATGAGTGAGGCACCATTAGGAAATGCCATGGGATTTAACATATGTTCGATTTAAGATGTGTTCATTGAATAATAACCATCTCAATCTTTGGAATTTGTTCTCACCACAGAATTCCTGAAATTATTTCTAAGCAATAGAGACTAACCCCCATTTTCAAGTTGCTGTGAGCATTTTCATTTTCAGATGGTTTGCTTTGTCAGCAGCAATTCTTTCTGGAGAAATGATTAAAAGACTGTTGAAATCGATTCAGGACTTAAGGATCTTGAGCTCTATGGTGTCATCTACCTCATGGAGTGACCATTATTTCAAAAGTAATGTCTGTAAAAAAAAATAATAATAAGCTATAAAAAGTATGTGAAGCTTCATACAAAGCTTTATAGTAAGTGTATAAAGCTATGTAAAATACATAAGCTATCATCATACTTGATCCTGTGTACTCAAAAGTTATTTATAACAATTTTTTATCTCCTATCATGCACGAAACTATACTAAACTTTTGATATACAGTTTCAGATGAAACAGACATTGCTTCAGCCATTTTAGAGCTTATACTCTACACAGGTGGGGTTGAATAGATAGCAGTTGAAGGGTGTAATAGATATTATACAAATGATCAAACTAATACATAATTTTAGATAGTGATAATTGCCCTGAAGGAAATTATGGGATACTAGAAAATGTACAGCAGATGAATCCAACCAAATACATATTGGGAGGCTCAGGAATGCCTGTGTGAAGAAATGACATTTAAACCAAGACTTGAAGGCTCAAGTGGGGTCTAGGATGGAGGCAGATGGAAGTTTGTGTGGGGATGGGGCTTGGGGGGTCCATGCAGAGAGAGCGGCCTGTGTGGGTCTGAGGAGGGAAAGAACTTTTATACGGTCAGTGAAGCAAAAGAAGTTAGTGTGGCCCGAGTGAGGCATACATTTGTGTTTTGTGTGTAACAAGACAGTGGCTGTTTTCGTGCTTTCTTAACTCAGTTCATACAGTCCATGTTCTTTTGAGCATGTTTGCAGTGAGCCTTCAAAATGTCAACAAAAAGGGATGTCCATTTTAAAATAGCAACTAGTTATCTGTGCTTAATGCATTTCCTTTCAACTGCCAAGTGAAATACCTCTGAAGACATAGAAATTATGAATACTCAAAATAGCACTGGAAACTAGGAATAATATTTCCAGAATTTCAGAGGAATTTTCATGAACTGAAGGCTGATAAAGCTGGATTGAAAGAAACAACTGCTAGACAACCCATGTTTTGAAACTCATGTGTGTTCCTTCCTCTCTGTTTATACCAAGGCCAGAGACTCAGAAAATGAGGCAACTGGAACCCTAGCAGAAAATATCTGTGCGTTAAAAGTGCCAATTAAAATCTGACCTTTAGTTCCAGCATGGTGTCTGCATCAGGCTGGAAATACCTTGTAGGATCACAGCTGTTGACCTGGGAAGCCCCAGCATTCCGCCCTCAACCTAGCATTCTTGTTTTCACAAAAGTGAAAACAATTTATTCCTCTATATCATGTCAAAATATATTTAATGAACTCCCACCGTAGGATAAAATCCAAACCCGTTAGTATGGCATTCCAGATTTCTCACAAAGTGGCCTTCTCAAATCACCCTTCAATATGTGCTCTTAGATTGACAAGTGCTAGGAAAGGATATTTTAAAGAAAATTCTGGACTGAAATGTCTAAATTGTGGATATAAGATTCATCCACGTAGAGGTGGTAGTTGAAGCCAAGAAAATGGGTAAACTAATTTAGAGACACAACAGAATGAACTTGACCAGAAGACTAACACCCCACTTTAGATGATACTCACCTCTCTGGGATGAAGTGGTCCAAGAATAAAGAAAAAGGGCAGTTTTAATAGAGTGATGAGGTAGTAGCTGGATAGACATGGGTTAGCAATAATAGACTGCCCTCTTAATTAATCTGACAGCAAAAGAAGAAGAGAGGATGGCCACTGGAAAAGTTGATGAGGTCACAGGGTTGTCATTCAATGCGTCAATAAGGATTCGTTGATCACCTATAGTCACAGCTTGTGAAGGTCCGGGACAAACACTTGAGGTATATTCTGGAGAGAGTACTGAGGTACAAGCTGGAAGAGTAAGACCAAACTGGGTCATCAATTCCATGAGCTTGTTGATTAGTGGAGGTAAAAAGTGGAGCCCAGGTATAGTGGGGTTGAGGGAACATGGTGCCTGAGAGCAAGAAGCCACAAAATCACCCAGAGTGAAAAGGGTAATATATATGCAAGAATTATTTTCCAAATGGACTTCTCTGTTGCCTTCCACTTCCTCCCACAGAAGGGAAAGAGAGCGTACTCACAAGGACTAACTTTGTCGAGAGATATAAACTTCAGCTGAGTGGAGGCATTGCCATCATGCATTTGGAATTGGCTTTGTCTCTTTGTCAATAAGAGGGGGGCTGAATTTGGATTCAAGAGAAACAAAAATAAAGGAAAGTACATACACAAAACCGAGGAGTAGGAGAAACAGCCACAGAGACAATTTTCTAGAAAACCTGCTATCATTAATCTTTCTTTCTCTCCTTGAAGTGGCTAGAATTGTTTTCATTGTTTTTTCACATAGATTGTGGCAGGAGAGATTAAGTGACTTGCCCAAGGTCACACAATCCAGGTCTCCTGACTCCAACTATAATGCAATATTGATTTTACTGGAATTGAAAGGCAAACTATGAATGGCCACATGAGATAATGATAGAGGAATAAGTGGATCTCTAGGGGAGTTATTTTGGTTTAAAGAAAAATTGCCATGAATAGCACTTTCTCAATAAAAATATATTAAAATCTTAATATTTCCCATTTGGTAATGGAAAATAAATAGTACTTTTAACTGGAATTTTCTTCTAGAAACTGAAACTGTAGGGATGAAATGAGTTTTATATGGTTGCTTCAGTATTTTTGGACATCGGGCTGGTCAGGTGTGCCTTGATCGAGTGGGCTGACCAGGAGTAATTGAATTCTGTTGCTAAGATAGTCACAAGGACAAGAAAGAAAATGCCCTAGTCCAGTTCCATCAGTTGCAAAGTCACATCCTTGGACTCATTCCAGGTCACAAGACAGTCTTGTAAGGAAAAAAAAAAGACATGGTAAAAAAAAAAACTAGAGAGAAATTTCTATTGAATGAACATGTCTGATAATGTCTCTTAACCACAATCTCAGAGGGCTTTGTTATCTCAGAAAGGAAAAAGATGCACATCTGTGAATTGCCTAATCTTGCAGTTGCTTGATCCTGCTTGGTCTGTGCTCGCAATATTACCATTCAATTACCTCCACCACCAGCTCTTACTTTCAATTACATCTCCACATTGATTTTTTTCTTCCTATTATTCCTACACTAGCCACAATTCTTCTCTTCGGACGCTTGTCAACTCCTTTTTGGAGCTCTGAATGAGCAGGAGCACGTTTCTGAATGACACACACAAGACCCTGTTTGATTAGGAAATAAATCTCTTATCATTTGGCAAAAAAAAAAAAAAAGCATGGTGTTCTAACAGCTCAGAAAATGAAGTGGAAATCCTTATATCTCTGTCTCCTCATTTGACCTTGTTTTCCTTTTCTGCCTTTCTTATAAATGCTTCTATATTTTAGAAAATTAACACACAAATGTATCAATAGAAAAGACAGTCTAACAAAGAGAGCGTGAGATTCACATCACTGCTCCTTCCCAACTAAGGACACCCAGGAGGAAAGAGGCCCAATCAGTTCAACTGAGTCAGACCTAGAGCTGCTCCTCCAGACCCTGGTGTACACATGCACACACATACACCATACATAGGAATGTAGGAATAAACATATAGGATTAAAGGTAAAAATCAAGTCACTCAAGGGATTAGCTGATTTCCGAATCTGAAAAAATAATATTTGAAGCTTTTTATACTCTTTTTTTCTTTACTTGAATCCTATTTCTTCTAAAAGCAGAATCACAGTACACAGAAAAACTAGTTTCAGTATGGAGCACAGCCAGTGGGTCTGTGATGGGAAAAATGTCATATCTGGAAAGACATCCTCGGCCTGAGAACATCAGAGGGTTACTTTTCCAGGTCCCTTTTCTCATCTTAGCTTGGATTTTACTTCTTTTACAATGTAATGGAAGTGTATATCCACTCCCATCCTCAGGATGTACTCTAATGCCCTGGTTAATCTCAAATGGACATTATGACATATCTGCAAGAAAATGTTCAGGACCAAAGGACTTATCCTGCCAGCAGCTGGGCCTCCCCCAGTGGACAGTCCTCAGTTCTCAGCCCACTTTGAAATTGCCTGACTGAAGAGAAACATCTTGCCCAAGGTCACGCACCTTTCTCAGGGCAGTCTACATACCATGACTGGATGATGCGGGGATATAAATGTCTGACCCCCTCTCTCCAGTTGGAGACATTTATGAAGGGCCACTCCAGCTTCAGAGGTCCTCATGGGATCAGCTGAAACTTTCTGTAAGACAGCATCACAGTGCAATGTTTCCCTCTGCCCAAGCCCAGTTACTTCCCTTCCATCCCCAGGTGATGGCCCCCAGAGCATTGTCTGATAAACCTGTGCATGCAGCGTCAGCCTCCCAGGAACACGACCTGGAATACTCCTGTCTGCGATTCACACAGTGAACAGGAGACTGCAGCACAGCAATGAGATACCCCTTTGAGGTTCAGAAAGTGGCAGACTTCCACCTCACAGTGTAATCAGGAAGGTAATAAGTGACGTTTCTACAGTGAGATGTGATAGCAGGGTGGCATCCTGCTTGGATAAGCCAGTCATTGCTGCCTGAGCCCGATGTGGCCAGTGCTCTAGAAACTTCCAGAAAGTTGCTTCACAGCTGTCCTTTACCTTGCCCTCAGGCCTCACATGTATCCCTCAACCAGGGATCCAGGCTGCTGTCTTATAGATTCAGAACCCCTCTGCTTTCCTCTTTATGGTCTTCCTTCAGCCTCTCCAACCTAAAAAGTGATTATTACCAAGTCCTCACTTGAGAATAGAGCTCCATTTCCTCCAAGAGAGCTTGACCTTAACAACCTAAAGGCCTACTATGACTCATGGTCCTTCATTCTTCCAAGACCAAGAAAGAAATTTTCTAGTGTCTTAGTCAGTTGAGGCTGCTATAACAAAAACCATAGACTGAGTGGCTTAAACAACAGAAATTTATTTCTCACAGTTCTGGAGGCTGAAAAATTCAGAGTCAAGGTGATGGCTGATTTTGTTTCTGGTGAGGGCTCTTCCTAGCTTGCAGATGGCTTCCTTCTCACTATATCCTCACATGATGTTATAGACCAAATGTTTGTTTGTTTGTTTGTTTGTTTTTAGAGATGGGGTCTGGTTCCGTTGCCCAGTGGTGTGACCATAGCTCAGTGCCACCTCCAATTCCTGGGCTCAAACAATCCTCCTACCTCAGCCTCCTGAGTAGCCAGGATTACAGGCACATGCCACCACGCCCAGCTAATCTCTGAATGTTAGACTGAATGTTTATGTCTCTCAAAACCCATATGTTAGAATCATAAACACCAATGTGATGGTATTAGGAGGTGGGAACTTTGGGAAGATAATTAGACCGTGAGAGTGGAGCCCTCATGAGTGGGATTAGTGCACTTATGAAAGGAATGCCAGAGAGCTCATTTGCCCTCTTTCCATTCTGTGAGGCCACAAGAAATCAGCAATGTTTACCCTGGAAGAGAACCCTCACTAGAACCCAACCATGCTGGCACCCAGATCTCAGACTTCTAGCCTCTGAAACTGTGAGAAATAATAAGAGTGATTTTTACATTTTTAAATGTTTGTAAAACATCAAAAGAAGAATAATATTTCCGTGGTTTATAACACCCCGTCTATGGTACTTTGTTATGGCAGCCTGAACTAAGACACGTGGCCTTTGCTCAGTTCTTGCATTCCAGAGGAAGGAGGGAGGGAGGGAGGGAGAGGGAAGGAGAGAGGGAAAAAGATCTTTCCTTCTCTCCTGAAAAGGAAACTAATCCCATCATGAGGGCCCCACCCTCATGACATAATCTAACACTAATTGACCCTATTTCCAAATACGTTCACACCATCACACTGGGGTTTGGGTAGATACAAACATTCAGTCCAAAGCACCTGACATCCCTCATCAGGGCAAAGACAGGAAATTAAGTTCTCTCTGGCATGATGCAAACTACAATCATTATTCTTGGCCACAGAAAAGAGCAAGAAATGAGGAAGGATAGGAAAGAAGCTATATACTTATTGCTCTGGCCAATAGTCACAGGAAGAAGTGGTATTTTAGTCATTGATTATTGCATAAAAAAATCACCTCAGAAATTAGTAGCTTAAAAATCAATAATCATCTTATTCTTTCATAGTTTCCCTCAGTCAGGATTTTTGGCTAGACTGTGAATTCTCATAAGCTAGAGCTGCCATTACCTGATGGCTTGATTGGGGCTGGCTGAGGGCCAAGGTCTCAATTTTTCTCCATAAAGGCCTCTCACAGAGCTGCTTGAATATCCTCATTGCATGGTAGCTGGTTTCCCCCAAGTTAAGGATTCTTAGACACCACAGTGGAAGGTGCCTTTTATGACCTCACCTTAAAAGTCACACACCATCACTCCTGCGGTATTCTATTAGCTGCCAGCTTAGTGCTGATTCAGCCTAAGAGGAGACCACACCAGGGCTTGAATACCAGAGATGAAGGTCACTGGAGCCATCTTGGAGCCTGACTTCTACAAACAGCATCTAAGACAAGAGTTAGCTATTTGCATAGAAAATGCCAAAGGAAGCACGGGCCAGCGACTAACCCAGGACTAAACTCTAAAGTAAAGAAACCTGTGTCTGGTATTGTCCCATAAAACATATATAGCTAAAGACCATTATCACTTAAACTGAGTCCTTTTCTTGCTCTTAGCTGCTCAAATACTAGTCTTCCCTAGTAGACTGTGTGCTACTCAATATCTATTCATTTCATCCCAAAGATTAGGGAAACTTCCAAATACATAGCAGGTTTTTGTTTTTGGTTTTTTTTTTTTTTGAGACAAGAGTCTCACTCTGTTGCCCAGGCTAGAGTGCAGTGGCGTCATCATAGCTCACTGAAACCTTGAACTCCTGGGCTCAAGCGATCCTCCTGCCTCAGCCTCCCAAGTAGCTGGGACTACAGGCGCCCACCATGCCCAGCTAATTTTTTTTTTTTTTTTTAGTAGAGACAGGGTTTTGCTCTTGCTCAGGCTGGTTTCGAACTTCTGACCTCAAGCAATCCTCCTGCCGCGGCCTCCCAGAGTTCTAGGATTACAGGCACCCATCCCAAATATATAGTTTTTAAATAGATTTTGAGTGACTGAATGTACTAGGTGCTGGGTATAACATACTGAACAAAAGAAAAGTGGCCTCTACCCTTGTGGAACTTATAATCTATCAGAGAAGCCTAAAAACCAAGTAAACCAACTAGTAATTGTATAATTCAAAATTGTAATAAGTTCTGTGAGGGCATTGGAAAAGAAAGTCATACTAGGATGGGCTTTGTTTTATATGAGCTGGTCAGAAAATGTTTCAGTGTGGAGGTAAGGTTTGAGCTGACACCTGACAAAGGACAACACACTCAGCCAAGGAGAAAGCATTCCAGGAAGGAGGAGACTCAGCCTGCAGAGCCCGTGGCGAGAGATGTGTGCTGGGGCAGCAGGACAGGGGAGCAGGAGCCAAGTCATGAAGGGCTTTGCAAGGGAAGGAATTTGAAATTTTTTCAAAATCAAATATGAAGTCATTGCATATTTTTAAAAAGAGAAATTAAATATTGACCAAAAGTGTCATCAATCCCCCAGACATTCCCATTTTATAAGGGGTTGTCCAAGGCATCCACTTCCTCTCCCGGCCTAGCTCCTTCCTCCCTCTTCAACACTCCTGCCCTCCCTCTTCCTCCATCTTCAATAATTCTCCCCCTTCTTTCCCCTCTACCCAGGAGAGCCCTGTTTTCTCCCCCTGGCAACTATTATTCCGTGTGAAGTCATACATTCTTACTGCTTTTCTGGAATGATATAAAGATGATGACAGAATAAAGTTTATCTTCTTTTCTGGAGAAAACAGGGAGCCAGACCCAGGTCCCAGTGTTCCCTGTTCCTCTAGAGAGACCCCATTAGCACCATGTTGAAGTTTATAAACCTGAATAATGGGAGGAATCTCCTCTTCCTTTCTTCTCCTAGCTCAGACCACACCCACCTCTGGAGTCACCACCAGAATAATTTGTCCAAAAAGGTTAATGTGTTTGATCAGAAGTCTGCAAATTTTTTCTGTAAATAATAAGATAGTAAATATTCACCTCTGCCATTGTTAAAATGTAAGTGATAGCCATCGATAATATATAAGTGAATGCACTTATATTCACTTACATATTAAGTGAATATTCCAATATTCCAAAGGCTATATTCCAGTAACATTTTATTTATGGACACTGAAATTTATGTTTCATATATCAACATTGTCATGTATCATGAATTATTCTTGTTTTGATTCTTTCAAACATTTAAGACTGTAAAAACCATTCTTAGCTCAGAGTCCATACAAAAGCAGACAGCAAGCCATAGGCCCATTAGCCGACCCCTGTGCTAAATAATTGAGATGCAAAATAAATAAGCTGTTGTGCTCTGCCCAGAAGAACTAACAATCATGTTGGAGATGTGAACACATTATCAAATAAATGCCCCATAATGTGGTTAGTACTATAACTGCAACATGAACAAAGAGCTACGGAAGAGTACAGAAAGAATTCTCTTCAAATCCATGGAAACTCCCTGTCATTGTGTATTCTTACCACTGCAGCCCTGAGATAGCATGATGTCTGGTACAGGGCCAGTGCTCTGCAAACATTAATTGAATAAATTAATGTTTAATTAATATATGAATTAATAAAAAATATCTCAAGGACACTTTCTAGGGATTAAGTAAACATAAATGAATACACTGGGACACTAGTCATCAAGTAATTGCTAGTTTGGGAAGGAAGACAGGTATTTAGGAAATTAATAACAGCACAATGTGACTTGTATAAGTAAAATAATTTTCAGTAGCAGAGAGAAGGGAGTGGCATAGTCTATTGGATCCAAGGGGGTTAAGAGAGGATTCCTGGAGAAGGTGGCAGGCATAGTCTAACAAAAATGGTGGGGAAAAGAGGACCCAAGTTATTATTCCATTGTGACACTGAGAAGAAGAGCAGGTCACAGGCAGCTGGGGTTGGGATTGACAGTTTGTAGAAGACAGAGGCCCACTACAGGGCTGCGGTAAAGGCCGTGCACCTAGGGATGACAAACACAAAACGGGGGGCACACCCCAGGCTGTGTCTCTAGGGAATTGGTGTCCACATTTCCCAAGTAAAACTAAATGACAAATAAGAGGGCTGTTGTCTTTCTATTGATCTCACCCCACCTCAAACTCTTAACCGTACACCTGGTCACCGCTGCCATGTTGGAGCCAAGAAATGCAGTCTGAAGGAGTTGGTGAATACATTGAGTGCTTTTATTCATAAAAAGGGTGAAAAATCGATACTTCGAACATGAACTTTGATTCAATCGTTTCCAAAAATATTTTGGAAAATATATCTTTTAAATCTCTTTTGCCGCAAAATACCTAGATATGAGAGAAAAATGTTACAATTACCCTTTTAAATTAATAGTTGAGTATGTAAGAAAGTAGACAAAAATCACCGAGGACCAAAAACAAAGAGGAAGCTGGAAGAATTTATACCCACAGGCCTACCTTTGTGCAGGGTGGACCTTTAAATTTGCGTTACCTCTCAATAAATAAATTTAAAGTGATTCTAAGTCGATAGCTCTCAGGGGACCTGGCAGAAACAAATGCACATACTCTCTGGAGGATGAATACCAGCAATTTAAACATTAGCACAATATCCAGAATTATAAAATATAAAACACTGGAGGAAATAAGCTAGCATGAGTATGATCAACAGGAACAAGAGTCAGTAGAATTAAATCCATTTATCATATATATATTGGAATTTATAAGATATAAATTATGAAAAAGTACATATAAAATATTTTTTAAATAAGAGGAAATTAAAGCATGACCAAGGAATAAGACCAGGTAGGTTTAAAACAGAACGAAAGAAATATGAAAAACATAATGGTTGGACTTAGGTATGAATGAGTTAAATAGCATATAGATACAACTGCAAAGAGAATTAATGAACCAGAAAATAGATTTGAAGAAATTATCAATAATGCAATAGAGACAAGACATGGGAATATTTTTTAAAAAGAGGTAATGATAAATGAATGATAGGATGAGAAAGTCTAGCACACATTTATTTAAATTTCCAGGACAAATAAAAGGATAGATGGAACCAGAGAGAGCAAACATTGCAAGAGATAATGGTTAAGAATTTTCCAGAATAGATCAAAAGTATAATTCTTATGATTAAGAAAACACAACAAAACTCCAGGCTATATAAATAAGTGGAAATTAACTTTACAATTGTAATTGAACTGCAAAGCACCAAAAGCAATAAGATCCCAAAAGCAGCCAGCCAGAGAAAAAAAGATTTCCTATAAAGTATGCAATTATTCTCCGTTTTACTGACAGCATACTTCTAAATGACTACAATGGAAGCCAGAAGACGGTGGCAATGAATCTTCCAAGTGGGGAGACAGTCAATGCGATGTTAATAAACTCAAGGCAGTGTGTTGGCCCAGTGGAAAATTGGGCACCATTAGAGCACCTATGCTGTAACATTGTTACAAGAATCGAATGAGTTACATGAGGAAAGCACTTAGCACAGTGCCTGCCAAGTAATCAGTACTCAAGAAATGTTTGATATTATTAGTTATGATCGTGTGTTATAGTGGAAAGGACACAGAAGTTGGAGATGAACAAGATGTCTTGAAATTGAAGCATGTCTCCTATCAGCTCAGTGATCTTATCTATGTTACGTAGGCTCTCTGATCCCCATTCCCTCACCTGAAAACCAATGCTTGTGGTCTAGCTCATACTAAGGTATCACATGTGTAACTCACAGCTTAGTGTCAAGATTAAAACCAATACTCAATAACCATCACATTTCACTGCTCTACTTGCTTCTTTTTAGCTATTATCTTAAAATCCTATTAGTTTCTCCAAATTTAAGTTTCTTCATCTGAAAAAAAACAATAGCCACTGCTTCACAGGAATCATTAATTTTTTTGCTATTTAGTCAATCAACGCTGATTTTTTGAGCACGTACTGTGCCAGGCACTGTGCTGAGTTCTGGAGATACAGACACGATCAGGCAAGCTGACAGCCTGACGGCTGGGAAATAATTAAATGCATGCAGGCGTGTGAAGGAACTAGCACCATGCATGTCACACAGAAAGCCCACTTTCCAGGCTGAGCCACCTATCCTTCCTTCCCCTGCCCCTGTGTATCAGGCACTGTACTCACTACCAGCAGATAAAATGATGAGTGACACACAGGCCTCACTCTCAGGATCTGGGGGAAGTTTTCCCCCGTGATGAAGAAGGCAGGTCTGGATGCAGCCAGCCAAGTTGAAATTCTGGATCCTCCATTTACTAACTGTGTGACTTAATTGGTTTCACTGTCCAAACACAGAACTGAAGACAGGGATTTGGACGCAAGCGTTTTATTTAGGAGGGATCCCATGAGGCACATGAGGGAATAGAGAGGTTAGGGGGAGAATGAACAGCTCTGCTCTGTGTCTCTGAATGGCACATAGAGCAGAGCCAACCAAGCCGGCCTGGACCCCTGGCACAGAGAGAGACAGAAGCTTCTGTGTCCTCTGCCATGATATTTGGGATTCCTCTGTGACAGTACCTCTGCTTACCCTCACCAGTGTACTCTTTTATGGGTGGTTATAGATAGTAAATGTGACAATCTGTGAAACATGCTTAGAAAAATGCCTGGCACCTGGTAAAGTTCTGGTATATAATTAATCGTTGTTATTATTACTGTTTACTGAGGTGTGATCTCAGCATGACCTGAACCACTTAAACTCAGAGTGGGGGAGGAATAGAACTGGAAATATAATTACAGGTGTTGCTGTAAGAATGGCAGGAACTGGGTTCTACGTAGACCAAAATGCCAAATGTCCATCCCACATGATGACAACAATGCCTGCCATTATTGAAGGCCTACTTGTGTTAGTCCCTGCACTAGGGTTCATCTATGTTATTGTATTCACTCTTATAAGCATTCCTATGGTGTAAGTATTAATATCTATATTTTACCATTGAAACAGAGACTCATGAAAATAATGGAGCATTAATCTTAAAGGCCACCATAATTTGCGAAAAAGAAAGAAAAGAAACCCTTCCTCGATCAAGATTCTCACTAAATGCTCCAATATTTGGAAATGGAACTGACTTTTAAGATATAATAAATGACAAAGGTGCGGGCAGTTTTTGAGTCACCTGAGAGAATGTTAAGTAACATGCAACATTTCATTCCACTTTGTCAGACTCCTCCACGGCTTACTCTTAAGGGATCCTGATCATTAATCACCCAAAGACTTTATGTCTATGTTCAGGCTGCTTTTTCTGGGGAAGTGATATATCTTGAATTTTAGAGTCACAGTAATGGTCCCCAAACAAGGTCAGGGTACCAATTTTTATCATTAGCCACACAATCAACATTTCTAGACTTACAGGACAGTAGCAATTTTCTCTCCTGGGTGATGACTTTGTATAAATATGCATGCAAACATAACAGGACGTTTTTCAGAGAAAGTTTCTGCAGGATCACGTCACAGACTCTGTACTTTCATCCAAGAGATATCCTGGGAGCGTGAAGCCAGCTCTCAACTCTGCAGAGTGAATTCCCTGATATTCAGAGCTAAGGATATATTTTTCCAGGAAAAACAAAATCATACCAAGTGGGTAGGTTCCCAGCTAATCCTCCTTTCTCCCCAGCCACCATCAACAATCCCCTCCTCTAATCCTCCTCCCTCTGGCCTTAGACCAGCCCAGGGACAAATGGAGCAGCTGCCAGAGGAAGTGATAGCTCCAGGCTGCACATTTCTCAACTTTTAAAAACAAGGGATGTGAAAAAGGAGAAAAGTTGCACTGTCAGGTGGAGACAACCAAGGGGAGTCCAGGGGCCACGTTAGGACCTATCATGACCAACTTCACGGCAGCGGCCGTGACAAGGACTCTTTCTTTGACTAAACTTTAGGTAGACTCCTTTGAGACTTCTTCCCACCGGGCCTGGTCCCTGATGTGATGAACTCAGTTGCAGCATAGATTCCTGCTGGGGCAATTTATGGAGACAGCCAAGCAAGCTCCTATTCCATTAGCCTTGATCTCCAATCAAGTTCCTCTTGTGTCCACCCTTAATAACGAACAAAGTTCCCTTAGGAATTTTCCATCCACTTTTTACCCCTGTCTGGTGGCTATAGATCTCCACTAGTCCCTGTTTTGTTCAGAATTAAGTTCAGTCTCTCTCCTGTATTGCAAAAGTCTTGTCCCTTTTTGCAAAAGCGTTGAATAAAGTCTCCCTTGTTTTTAATAAGTGTTCAGTGCAAAATTTTTCTTTTCCTTGGCCAATAGGGCTGGAAATATCTGTGTGCTTTGTCAACTATAGATCTGCATTCTGTGAATTGTGTGTGGATTATCTAGATGAAAATCCCAGTCAGACACTCTCATAGCTGGGTTTTCAAGCAACTTGAGGAGGTAAACTGAGCATGCTTATTCTTTTTTATTGACCTTCTATTACCCTTATATATGTGTAGAGGAATCTTCTCCTTACAAAAATGCAAAAATGATAGTTATCACTTCATGCCTATTCAAGTGCTGACTCAATTAGATCACGTGATACTTGAGATTCACTACAAGTCCCCATTGTTGCCTGTGTTAACCTCAGTATTTTGTGGGCCTTTATCATAAGGGTCTGGATTTAAGGGTGACATGTGTTTCCAAGAAAGAACATAGAACATATCTGGTGAGTTCAGAGGATGTACCTTGGAGTTTCCCACACACACTGTTACAGGGCTCCAGCCCCCTGCAAATCTCTTTCTCTGACATTTTCTAGAAGTTTCTAAAAAGGAGCACAGTTCTCTCCACTTCCACCAATAATCTCCTTTCAAGGTGCTGCAAAAGTGTGGCCTCTGCCTCTGCTATCAGCCCATAGTGGCTGAAGATGACAGGCTACTGCTGGCGAGGCCTGCCACTCTACCCAGTGACCCTACTCCCTGTGTCAAAGGACATACCAAAGGGGGAGGAGTCCTGTCTCCACCATCCCTTCTCTTACTCACTCACTCGCTCATCCACTCACTCATTCATTATGCGTTCAGTCAAGCAGTATTTCCTGCAGCCCTACTACGTACCAGGCAAACATGCATGCCATGTAGTTACAAAGTCCAGAACTCAGTGCTGATTTAGACTGTCAGTGATCTCACAGAGGTTTTAGGATGTATTTATTCACCCATCATTGTAGACCCCTTATTCCTGCTTCAGTATGATTTTCAAAAAAAAGTAAATGCAAGCCTCCCACACAAGTATAAAACAAAGACAAAGATTTTGTTTATGTTAGTTAATGACAGAACCCATAAGATACTAAACCAGCACATTTCAAGTGCTCAATAGCCACATTTGGCTTGTAGCTCTCACAGTGGATGATGCAGATAAAGAACATTTCCATCATTACAGAAAATTCCACTGGACAGCACTGCTCTAGATAATGGTAAATACCATGGAAAACAAGCCCGTATAAGTTTAGAAGGTGCCTAGAATCTGAGCAGGTTGAGGAGCTTTATGCTAATTTAGCCAGAATGGTGTTGCCATGGTTTCTTGGGGGAGACAGCCTTTGTGTTGAATGACAAAGCGTCCGGTTACAATCTGATGAAGGACATTTTAGGCTGATAGCTTATGTCAAAGCTCTGAGGCAAGAACTGCAGAAGGCAGGTGAACACAAGGATGAAAGGAAGATTCTAAAACTGTGTGTATTTGCTTGTGACATTAAGAGTGGAAACCAAGTTTTGCTTCCCTTTTGTCTAGAAGAGATCACTTTGGCAAACCCTCCTGTTACACACATATAAGTCAGGGCTCTATTCTCTCACTTTATGGTATCCCTGCACTTTGATGAGGAAACCCTAATGCAAATACTGCAAACTAGAATGTTAATTAATCACGTGAAAAGGCTGGGAGGTCGGACAGGGACAGTAGTGGTTCTGGTTAGGGTGGGCTTTTCTGTTCTGAGAGATTTGTGATTAAGATATTTGTAGGATTTTCTCCAGAAGTCTGGAACAGGGATTTAAGGGCTTTGCCCCTGGAAAGGTTCTGCAGGGAGAGGGACTCTGATTTGAATGAGGCTGCAAACCAGATTGTAGAGACAAAGCTGGCCCAATGGGAACCGAACCTGTGAGAGGGAACCTGGCTGAAAAATGTTCAGATAAATGAAGTCCAATAGCCAAATTAAAGTTTTCTGTGTTGTGCTTCCTTTACTCTATTCCAAAGTCTTCAGTGATACACAGCACCAGCTCTATGCTAGCACTGTCTTTGTGAATGAAGTGTGAGGTAAGGCAAGCTAAGAAAGACTAAAGCATCAGGGAGTAAAGTAAGGATGTGACTAAGGTAATGAGGAAGAAATCTGGGGTAGACAATTAATAAGAAAATGCAAATTCTCCTAGGGACATGCAGCAATCCTGGGAGGAGACTGGAATTTCTGAAAGACAGAGGGCTACTCAGAAGGCTGTACAACTTGAGGGTACTTGAGTTACATAATAATCATCACAACAATTACAGTAACTAATGGAATAACTACTAGATCCCAGACATGATATTTACATGCATTGTCTCATTTAGTCTTCATAATAACCTCATGGAATAAATATTATTGATTCTCTAATTTATAGAAAAGGAAATTAGCCACTATAAAAAAATAACCCCATATCCCAGACACTTTCCTAAATAAAAGTCAGTTTCTCACTCAGGTTAAAAAAAAAAGGGGGGGCGGTGTTCTTCATCAGCATGGAGTTCTCTGCCAAGTGAGCAATGAAGGATCCAGCCTCCTTCCACATTGTGGCTCCATCATCCTCAACAAGACTGTGGTGATAATGTGCATTTCCCTGGAGGAAGGGGAGGGAGCACAGAGCACTGTCCAGGTAGGGCTTTATGGGACATCTCATTGGCTACAACTCAGTCACATGGCCATACCCACCTGCAAGGGAAGCTTGGGAAATAAGGCTGGCTATTTCCTGGGAAAGAAAGGAAATGAGTTTGGGAAACAGCTAGTCTCTGCCATGTTAGGCAATTGTTCTGGTGACTGATCTAGCATTGTCAGAGGAGGGATTTAATACGACATTTTTTGTTCCTAGAGTCAATGTGACACTGTTTATGCACATGGAGTTTAGAACGTGGGGGTTGTTAGACTTATTCTCCTTGATTTGTTGATTCATAAGCCTTGCTTCCTAAAGTGGACACGAGGTAGAGGGAGGTTACCAAATGACGTCTACAATAATAAGCAGACAGAGAACGCCAGCTTTGGAGTCAAACAAATCTGGTTTTCCTCATCTGTAAAATGTAGAAAATAGTATGTGCTTTACTTTGTAATTGTTAGAAATAAATAATACATGTAAAGTCCCCCAATATACGCTTTGTACGTGGTACCAGCTCAATAAATAGTTCTTTTGTTATAATTTTCCTAATAAGATAAATGAATTAGAGTGAGGTGAAATGGAGTTTGGCTAACAAGAGAAGGTCAAAGTGTTTAATCTGTGACTGTCTTAAGATTTTGAAAAATGGCAAAGAGGCTGACACATTAAATTCTAAGCAATCAAGTGGTCCCAACAGTGGGAAATATGATCATAACCCACATCCAGAAAATGGAAACATATCAGTTGTCTGGAGAGACCCAGAATTTCCTGACACTGAAGCTTGAAAGAAATTTTACATTAAAGGGACAATGGTTCAGGAAGTGGGTCACATTCTCAACCAAAGTGACCTCAAATGAGTAACAAATTTTCTAGAACCACCTCTTGTTGTAATTTCCCTCAGGGGTACACCACCAAGACCAAATTTGGATTAAAAACCTACTTCTATGAGGGTCAACAAAATAAAGTTCAAATAAGAATTCTATGATTATTTAACTTGACCCATGGATAACATTCAAAAATCCACAGGAATGAATGAACACATTGTTGGTGCCTGTATTCCCCCAAAAGGGAGTACAAAATACCCAAAGATGTGTCCAAAATAATCCAGAGGGCACGGGGAGAAAATATTTACAACTTTCAGATATATTTATTTTTATCCTATACTTTTTTATTTGTTTCACAATGTATATATTTTCCTGATACTACATGCATATGATTTATTAAAAAATAAATATATCCATATTGGTCAATATACTAAAAAATTCATTTAGCTTATGTGTTCAAAAAACTTCAGTATAGCTAAAAGGTAGAAGCAACCCAAGTGTCCATCAACCGATGAATGGATAAACAATATGTGGTCTGTCTATACAATGGAATATTATCAGCCTCAAAAAGGAAGGAAATTCTGGTACATGCTTCAACATGGATGAATCTTGAAGACATTATGCTGAGTGAAATAAGGCTGACACAAAAGAACAAATATTATAGAATTCTACTTATATGAGGTACTTAGAAGAGTCAAATTCACACAGACAGAAAATGGAATAGAGGTTACCAGGGGCTGGTGAGAGGGGAAAGTGGGGAGTTGTTTGATGAGTTCAGAGTTTCAGTGTCGAAGAAGAAAATGTTTTGGAGATGGATGGAAGTGATGGTTGCACAACAATGTACATGTACTTAATGCCACTGTACTACACACTTACAAAGGGTTAAAATGTTAGATTTTATGTTATGTATGTTTTACCACAATTTAAAAATTTTTTAAAAATTTGAGAGATCTCTGCTTTAGTTAATTGTTCATGAATACTGGATTTATTTTTTGTCATAGTTGAACTTTCAGTAAGAATGGAAGAGCACGCTCCCAAGGTTATGTGCTCTGACCCGGGCCTGCAAGGTTTTCATTTTTTTAATTTTTCCTTGCCTTTGGAAGGCACTATAGTAAGTGGAAACAGCACCCATATTTGAGTAAAATAGACCCATGTTCAAATACCACCAAAGACATATAGAGGTGAGTTTCCTGCTCTGTGGAATGGTGATGTCATCCTAGCTGTTTTCCTCAGGGGGTTGATGACATTCATATTAATGCAGGTAGAGGCCCTAACCTGGGTGCTTGACACATAGTAGCTGCTCAGGGTAGGGTACTTACCTCACCTCAAGGGCTCACCTTAAGGGCTCAGCTATTTTGTCCCGGTGACTGGGCCTCCACTTGTGCTCAAATCCCTAATTTTTATGTTTTAGAAAAGAGAATTCACACCAGGTAAATATTAAACACAATGCTAAGGAAAAAGTCAACTCCCTTCCTCACCCTGGAGTGGAATTCCTTAACCTATTGGGAGGAATGTAGATTGAACAGCAGTTGCCTGAATGCACCAGTGCTCTAATATGCGATGGGAGCCATTGTCATATGGGAGCTTAGCAGACCACCTCTGATGTCTAGTGTCTCATTTTCAAACTCCAACTCCAGCATACAACCACTGTGTGACCTTGGACAAGTCAATTTACCTGTCAGTGCCTCAGTTTCCTCATCTATAAATAATGTTCACCTCACAAGGTTATTGTGATGGTAAAATGACTTCAACTATATCAAGTGCTTAGATTAAGCACTTATTAAATATTCAATAGCTGTTAGCTATTATTATCAATGGTTCTGTCCCATTTCCTATGTGGGGTGCTTATGCTGAAAATGAATTTATTTTCCTTTGAGTTGCTGCTGTCTCCTCAGAAGGGAGATTCCAAACCCAACCAAAGCAGGGAGAGCATCTTCATTCAGTGCTTTGATTCCTATGTTGGAACCACCTCCCTTTGCTGGTTTCCTCCTGGATCATAAACCTAAACCACCCTCCTATTTTTCAGAATTCCTGGTCAACTAAGTTGCCGCCTGACCACACAGACATCTGCTCCTTCTGGTTCACGCAGTGTTTCTAACCGCAGTCCCCACCACATGTGCTGCTAAGGATGACACGAGGCAGGGGAGCACTTTCTGTATCCAGCTCTCTGGACCACAACCCCCAAGCCACAGTGACCAGCTCTCTTCCCTTCCAAATCTCACCCCAACTTTCCGCTTTACTTTGTATGATGATTGTGGCTCAACTCTGCCCATCTGTACTCTGGACATATTTCCAGCTTCTTGACTCTTCTTGGAATTGGATTGAAAGTTTATTTTACTCTGCTTTTTTGTAATTTTTCTTTTGCATAGTTTAACAGTACATAGAGTCACTTATTTTTAAAAGCTTCTAAATAACCCCTTGTCCTTTTCTATTGGGACAAGCATTACAAAATACTTTCAATATGAAATAAGAATTAAACTTAATGGCCCATTGACTGTTTTGGTACTGGTTTCATGGAATGTCACATGTTGGAAACCTACTGGGCGTTCACATCTAGTCAGGGCCACACCGCAATGATTCAGTGAGGTCTCTCCATTTTGCAGAAATATTCAAATGCTGGGAGAACTTTTTAAGAGGATCACTTTTTCTTCAAAGTAGTAATAGCAGTTCCTACATTAAAGCCTTCCCAATATGGATTCTCAAACCCTGGTATTCTAACAAAATAATTAACAAAGATCAAGAAACTATGTGAAAAGGCTTGAGATTCAAATCCCTGTTACCAGCTGAGAAACACTGAGAAAGTTTTTCCCCGGTTTATCCAGTCTTGGTTCCATATCTATAAAATGGGGATAGAAATGCCCATGTCACAGGGCTGTGGCAAGGATTAATAATAATATGACGAAGGTGCCCAGAGCCATAGCTAGCATATAAAATGTGCTTAATAAAGAATTATGATTATTTTCAATCTTTCAGGAAGGTATAATTTATTTTCTTGTGATGAGTCTGTACTTTCTTTCCTTTTGACTGGGAATTTATGAGCTTAGTATCCTGACGCTGGTTAGCTGACCAAGAGCTATGATCAGCAGTTATAGATGTCTGTACATGAAATTGAGAAAATAAATTATTTCAGGGCGTATGATGGACCAAATCTTTCACAAGATGCAGCCCACAGGTGAAAGATTATACAAGTGAGCAATGGCAAGTGGGTGTTATTAAAGAGCTGGGTCTGGCAGTCCCCGTCTGACCACCAGCAAGCCTGTGAACCACTCTGAGATTCTGGTTCATCATCTAAGAAATGAGGATAATATATTTGCCTTCCCCAGGGTTATTGTGATAACCAACATTGAAACAATATGTAAAATTCCTAGCACTGGCCCAAGACAGTAGGCTCCCCAGGAAGGATCATTCTCAAATTTCCCTTTGTGGAAAAATGGTGCGAACCACAGTTTCGCCCCCACACTCTACTCACTAATGCACACATGCACGGGAAGGAGTCTTATTCCCGGGAATGACGGCGCCATGTATTATTAATAGCAGGTGATTAGGTCAGGATGTAATCCTGAGTCCGGGGCATTCAGTGCCTACTTCCTTAGATTAATCAATCTCACAACTATGTCCTGATTTCCTAAACAGGAGCCCACTCTTAAAATTCCTTCAGAGAGCATTTTTTCATTTTCTCTTCCTTCCATGTACAGTACTAACTTTAAAAATGGACATTGTCCCAGAGAGTTCATCCTGGCCTCCTCAGCTGACCGCCACCTTGCCTCTTGTGCCAGGCTGCTAAAATCCTCACGAGGCTTGCTTTCGTGTCCCTCAGCATCCAAAATCTCCCCTTTCTGCCCTTGCAAGAAAAGTGCTCTTAAGAACTGGGGGAGGAGCGTGCTAAGGAAAAGCCTCAGAATTATCCTGGCTGAATTTGGCATTTGCTTTAATCTTTGATCTCGGATGTAGTAAAGTGTCAGCCAGACCAAAGTCATTTTATAGATACGCCTGCGTAAGCAAAGTGGAGGGGCTTCATGGTTAATTGATTAAAACGTTCCAAAGAAGGTGTGAGATCAAAGGGCCGCTCGCTGGTTTTATGTTTCTCTGGGGTCCCACAGGCCATGTGGGTGACACAAATGACCTTGGGCATGGGAGTATTCAAAGGCTGGTGTTTGTTTGTTTTATTCCACAACACGATTCGTGTTTCCCAGGGCTGCCTGGTGACAGGTTGTATTGTGGGCTCCCCACGGCCTTTATCTGTGTTTGGGGGGGGCCTCAACTGGAACAGAAACCGTGAGCAGGAGGGCATGACCCTGTCACGCTGCAACCAGTGCCTCTTTCTGCCAAACCCCAAGGAAACAGACTCCATTATATTACTGGAAGGCAAAGACCACAATTTTTTCTCCATCTTTTTTTCCTTATTTCCAGTAACAGTCAAGAAGAGGTTCACGAAGTGCAGTATCGGTCCCTGCAACCGAGACAGAAGAGAGGCTAGAAAATGTCTCATTGTCTCCGATTGTCCTGATAAGAGGGGCAGGAATCTGCTGGGAAAACATTTTTATAAAGGATCTTCTGTCACCGGAAACTTAGCAAGGAAGGCAGGAGTGGTGGAAGGAGAAGACGTGCTGTCCGGAGAAGACGTGCTGTCCAGATAAGCGTCATTAAGTACCTTTGGTGACACTGGGCATTGGCGATGGGATAACAGCTCCCGTTTATCAAGCTGCTGCTATCTGCCAGGCACTAGCGCATGCTAAGTGCTGCGCACATCTTGCAAAGTCTCATTAATCCCACCTCATAATGGACAGAACCAAGGCCAGAGCGTATAAATGACTCCCTTCAGATCCCACGATTTGACATGGGATTTGAACCCGTGTTGATCTGACCCTGAAGTCCACACCATCTCAGTCACCCTGTGATGGGCCCAATTGTGTCCACCCAAAATTCATGTGTTAAAGCTCTAACCCCCAGTACCTCAGAATGTGACCGCATTTAGAGAAAGGGGCTTTAAAGAGGTAATTAAGTTAGAATGAGGTCATTAGAGTCAGCCTAATCCAATATAACTGGCATCCTTTTAAGAAGAGAAAATTTGGATCCAGAGTATTACAGAGGGAAGACCATGTGAAGACACTGACAGAGAGAGAAGACAGCCATCTGCAAGGCAAGGAGAGAGGCCTCAGAAGAAACCAACCCTGTGGACACCTTGATCTTGGACTTCTAGCCTCCAGAACTTCCAGAAAATAAATTTCTGTTGCTTAAGCTACCAAGTCATCATACTTTGTTATGGCAGCCCTGGCATACTAATGCACACCCCTCGGCTGTGTTTGATTTCCCACAGAAACGACCCAGGGAGGCAGGTGCTTAAGAAATGCCCTCCCAACTTGCTGGGTATAAGACTCACATAATGCAGTTATCAAAGAGTTGTAAGGTTTTCGGGGGGGATTGGAGGATATTTGAATACATTTTCTGCTGAAAGAGCATTTGTCTTGTATGGGGAAGGCCTGATCAAAGTGTGCAACATACAGTGAAAATTTTGCACCCTTTGAGAAGCCTTCTACAACCCCACATCTCTGGAATAATTTAGATGAGTCCCATATTTGCTACCTGAGTACCTGATGTGCATCTCCTTCATAGCACTTAGTGCCCTTCTCTGTAGTTACTAACTCTCTGCATCCTACACTGCAAATGCCTTGAGATCTTGAATTTGCCTTTTTCAACTTTGTGTTCCCAGGACCAGGTAAAAAGCTTCACTGGAGATAGTTGAATTAACCAATAAAGGCGGGCGGACAGACACACCTGAATGAAGACACACTTCACCATGATTATCTGGTCAGGTACCACTGTCCGGCCAGTCAAATGAAGATGAAATTCTTGGAGTCAGGAACAGAAACATAAAGAACTCAGCCTACTAAATGAGGGAGCATGTGGCTTTTTGAGCTTGTTGGAAGAAATGCCAATCTACGCACTTAACACCCAGAGAGCAAGAAAGAAGCAGCCCCCCAAAGGACGCAGGCAGAAAGGAGCTGGGATGGAGGGGGACGGAGGAAGCCAGGCAGGGTGGCTGCCAAGGGCCCTGGTCCAAAGTGGACAGGACATGGCTGGGGGATGACCGGAGCCCTTCAGCCTGGCGGGCCTGACCCAAAAGCCTGTGCTAACAGCCACCACCCATCCCGCCTTCAGTCCACTGTAATTTTAGAGAGTTTTAAGCATCTCACACTTTTCCCTTCCTTTTTCTTGTTTTCTCTTGCCTTCTTTCTCCCTTTCCTCCTCTCTCTCTCCCCCTCCAATTGTGTCTTGCTTATTATATCCCTCAGAGCTTAGTGAACACAGTGTTAAAACGCCAGCCTGCCTCCTTTGTGCTGAGATAAGCCACGGACAGGAGCTATATTGATGGCAAGTCTGGCACTTTCTACAAGGAGCAGGCTCCTCTTGAGGGAGGAGAGCTATGCGGAGTCCCCCCAGAGCAGAAGGCCCCTGCTTGCGTTTTCAACCACAACCAAATTTTTCCACTTTGTTAAAAACTCGAGGTCTGTGTTTTGTCTTAGTAAAGGTGACTCTGTTCTTCTGTGTGAATCTTAGAGATCAGAATAGCAAGTTCTGTGTAGCTGCCTTAGGAAGGGGTGGGGCTGTCAGCTACAGGAGGGCTATTGTTGGGATATATGAATAAGATTAGGACATAGCTTCTCAGACCCCTTCCTTCTACTCAGCTCTCCTTCTTCTGTCTGGAACATTTAGACTGTGAAGTCCACTATGACAGTCTGTGTTTTCTTTTTCTTTATAGTCTCAGAGCCTACCAAAGAAGGGTATACAGAGTTTTGCAGTGCCTCTTACATGCTGTCCCCAACCCAATGCCCGTGGCACATTCGCACATTCTTTTTTGTTACTATAAGGGCAATTTGGAGATGGTATACTATTGAGGAGGGGTCACCAGTACCACCCACCCATTCCTCCATCTATCTAGCCATCCAGTGGATGTTCATCACACAAATACTCTGGCTTTGTTGGGCACCATGCTAAGAACAGGAGGGACACCAGGGAGTAAAGCCCAACAGATCCAGATCCAAAATAGCAAACAAGCCAGTGGTGGAGACCTGGAATTCAAAACAGCAATGTAAAGATGCAGCAGTAATAAAATATCACAAATGTAAGTCTCTAGAAGAGCATTTTAATTCTGTACCACGCAAATGACATAGACAAGAAATAAAACTTTTCATGGTAGGGTTAGGTTGGAAGCTGCTGCTTGAAGATGTGTCTGTATGGATGTGCAGAAGGAACATTTTTAGCAGGGGTAATAGTGTGAATATGGGGTAGAGGGATAAATAGGCATAGTGAGTAAACAAGACCAGCAAGAGATAGTTCTGTCAAGAAAGGAGGATGCTCAGATGAGCAAGTTTGGTTGGGCTGCTGTAACAAAATACCATAAACTGGGTAGCTTATAAACAACAGAAATTTATTTCTTACAGTTCTAGAGGCTGGAAAGTCCAAGATCAACATGCTCATGTCTAGTGAGGGCCCACTTTCTGGTTCATAGATGGTGCCTTCTTGCTGTGTCCTCACTTGGCAGAAGGGGTGAACAGTCTCTGGATCTATAATAAGGGCACTAATACCATTCATGAGGGCCCTGCTCCCATGACTTAATCACCTCCCAAAGCCTCCACCTCCTATTATCATCACATTGGGGGTTAGGATTTCAACCTACGAATTTTGGGGGGACACAAACATAGCAGGAGTGGAGGAATATGATGTAAAAACATTAGTGTAGTGGGTTGCATAATGCACCCCCCAATGCATGTCACCCTGAACCTCAGAATGTGACCTTATTTGGAAATAGAGTCTTTGCAGACTTAATTAGTTAAGATGAGGTCATAAGGGACTAGGGTGGGGTCTAAATCCAATGAGTGGTATTGTTCTAAGAAAAAGACAGAGACAGGGCAAAAGGTCATGAGAAGATGGAAGCAGAGACCGGAATTATAGGTCTACAAGGCACAGCACACCAAGGATTGCTGGGAGGCACCAGAAGGTGAGAAGAAGTGAGGAAATATGCTTCTCTAGAGCCTTAAGAAGAAGTGTGGCCCTCCTGATACCTTGATTCCAGCCTCCAAAACTGAAACACAATAAATTTCTCTTAAGCTACCTTGTTGGTGGTAATTTCTTGTATAAACCCTAAGAAACCAACACAGTTAGGTTAGCACAGATTAAAATGCTCACTCTGTAGTCAGGCAGACCAGGGGTCATACCACAGCTCTGGCACTTCCTAGCTGGGAGACCTTGAACAGGTCAACTTACTTCTCCATACTTTAATTTCCTTAGCTATAGTATGGATAGATAATACCTACCACATATGGCTTCTGTGAGAATTAACTGAGATAAAATATATAATGTGTTAAGCATGGTACCTGACACAGAGTAAGCACTTAACCTGTGTTTCTCATAATCTCCACTATCATTCATTATTTTTAATAATAATATCACACCAAGGGCTCTCAATTATTCAAACCACAATGATGAGTGCTACAGACAATATGAAAATTAATAAGATGCTTGTTACTCTTAAATTACATAGCCTGCTATGAAAAAATACCATGGACTAAGTGGATTAACAACAGACATTTATTTCTCACAGTTCTGGGGCTTAGGAAGTCCAAGATAAAGGTGTGGCAGATTTGGTTCCTGGTGAGGGCTGGATTCCTGGCTTTTAGACAGCTACCTTCTCATTGTGTGCTCACATGGCTTTTTCAATGCTTGGACATGGAGAGAGAATGAGAGAGAGAGAGAGAGAGAGAGAGATCCCTCTGTCCTCTTCATCTCCTACGAGCAGTAATCCCACCCTGAGGGTCCCACTCTCATGACCTAATCTAAACCTAATTACCTCCCAAAGGTCCCACCTGCAAATATCATCACAGTGAGGAGTAGAGCTTTAATATATGAATTTTGGGGGTACACAGACATTCAGCCCTTAACAGTTGCTAAAACTAAAAAGAATTATATCATCCACACCTATGCAGTGTAACACAGTGAAAACTTCAATAGACTGTTACCTATTGATATTTTACTATAAATGTCAGATTTTCTAAAATAAAACACACAAAATGATATTTCCCTTTTGCTAACATTTTCACTTACATTTCATGTAGGAGGCAGCAAGGGTGGGTAGACTCACGAGAGACTACTTGTCTTGGAAAAGGCAGGAATTGTTTGGCTCTAAGACTAGTTATCCTGGCAAAGAGAGAGCAAGTTGCAACACAGCAGAATACATCAGGTGAAAAAAAAATGTTTGGCTGGCCAGGCCTACTCATACCAAGTTCCATCTCAGTCAGTTTCTTAGGGTAATTGTTCAACTTTTGCCAGACTGTGCCTTCGTGGATAAAGTCTTAAAGTGATTTTTTTTAACAAGCGGTTAAAAACCTGAATTTTCAAACCTGTTAAATCATTGCTTCTTCCCAACCAAGAGAGCCTGGGAGGCAGCTCTGCTGTCAAAGGCTGGCTGGTGAATTCCTTGGGGTCGCTCTTACAGCCCGCAGAGCTATTCATCATTTTAGCAAGCACCCTCTGAGGGGGCCTTCGGTGATTTACATGCTACAGATAAATTATGATGCCTCTCATGATGTTATCACCATTTCGGCTCACGAATTCAAACACTTTCTGGGAGAGGACTTTTTCCACCCTTTCTTAAATGATGAACAACTCCCAGACAGATTATATTGTAGTTGTCAAGTGAAAAGATATAGCTATATTTTCTTAAAGACAAACAACACAGCCACCACAGCTAGTCAGCTTAGCAACAGGAAAACACTGTCCACTGAGAGTTAACTGTTTATCCCACCTGGAAAAGATCAAACTTCCTGGGTATTCTAGTCTTATTTTATTTAATGATAAATTGTCTCCTGTAGTTTTGTCTGGGTATTTAGTTTAGTTTTAGGATAAAGCCTAAATAAAGCAGAAAGTCTCCTTCTCTATTCCAATAAATCTGTAAGATATCAAAGCTCAGATTGAATCTCATTTTACATTGAGTAGTTTGGGCCTTGCAGTGTGTTCTGTGGACAGGCCAGTTGACAGAACAGGTATTTTCCTCTCTTCAAGCCTGTCTCGTAAGATTCACATGATTTCTGTGGGTGGTGCACCCTATCAAGGTGTTTGGGTACTAGACCACAAATTTCTAAGACAAGTAGAATAGGCAGAATGATGCCTCCCCCTCAAAGATATCTATGTAGTAATCCCTGGAACCTGTAAATGCATTATGCTACATGGCAAGGAGGGATTAAGGTAGCAGATAGAATTAAGTTTGCTAATCAGCTGCCCTTGATATGAGAAGATTATCTCAGATTAACCAGGTGAGCCCAGTGCAATCACAAGGGTCCCTAAAAGTGCAAGAGGGAGGCAGGATTGTCTGTTTGAAGTAACGTGATATGAGAAAGGGCTGATCGGCCATTACTGGCTTTGAAAAAAACAAGGCAGCCACAAGCCAAGGAAAGTGAAAAAGCTCTAGAAGCTGGAAAAGGCAAGAAAATGGATTTTTCCTGAGAGCTTCCAGAAAGGAATGCAGCCCTTCCAACACCTTGATGGAAGCCCAGTGAGACACATTTGACTACTGGCCTCCAGAACTACAAGATAATAAATTTGTATTGTTTTAAGCCACTAAGTTTGTGGTAACTTGTTAAAGCAGAAATAGGAAACTAATAAAAGGAGACACAGTATCTTCATTATCTTCTATTTTGAGCAACCAGCCTTGTCTTAGTCTGTTTGTGCTGCTATAGCAAAATACCACAGACTGGGTAATTTATAAAGAACAGAAATGTATTTCTCCCAGTTCTGGAGGCTGAGAAGCCCGAGATGAAGGGGCTGGTGGGTGTGGCTGTCTGCTGAGGACTGCTGTCTGGTGCCTTAGTGCTGCATCCTCCAGAGGGGAGGAATGCTGTGTCCTCACATGGCAGAAGGGCAAGTGAGCCAAACACCGTGCAAAGTATAAGGCTTTTGTATAAGGCTCTTAATACCATTCAAGAGGGAGGAGCCCTCATGGCCAAATCACCTCTTAAAGGCCCTATTTCTTAATACTACCACATTGGCAACACATGAATTTTGGAGAGAACACATTCAAACCATAGCAAGCCCAGAATTGGCACAGATCAGCTGCTTAATAAATGTTGGGTGAATGAATGATTTATGTCCCAATATCCCAAGGCAAACTTCCTCTCACTGTCAAAGTCACGGATCCGTCTGGGGTGCCCTGCATTCTTAGTTCCCCTCTGTAGACTCTTCTCATTGTCCTCCCACTTGCACAACCGTTGACTACTACCATCCCTCGAGCTCCAATGAGCCAACCTGCTCACTTTGCCAGCTCAGCCCCTGCCTCCAGATTTTCTTAGATGATCCATCAGTACTTCAAAAGGATGCATCGATGTCTTTCTCACTTCCCTAGCCTCATTGCTACCCTTTGCTTCATACTTGGTGTTCAAGCCTCCTGAAATGCCTGGGGCTTCCAAGTACATCATGTTTCATACCGCCATAATACTTATTCCTTTTTGGGTTATTTCTTTGCCTTTTTGTATGTGTGATGGGACTATCCCTGTTCTCTTTCTTCAGGTGACAAATTCATATTTGTCCTTCAAAAATTACATCATATAGTACTCTCAGAAGACTTCTTTGACTTCTTATCTAAAATTATTCAAATCTTTCTATGAGTTCTACTTTTAAACTCCCTTACTATGCTATTAATGTACTTATTGCTCACTGTTTAACTTTGTTTCCTTTTTTTCTTCCCTGTCATTTTGGTGTCTACAGCCTCATGTCCAGAAACAATATCTATTACAGCAGGCTTTCAATCACTGTGAAATGAATTAATATGATATTTACATCTATATTAAGGAAAGCAAACATAATTTTCACAGAGTAGAGAAGAAACTTGTCATAGTACCCTGAAATATAGGAAGGCAAAGCAATAAACTTTATTTTTAATAGTATACTTTTTCACTAATATGGATCATCAATATATTGTTAGAAAAAATTTGTGTAAGTATTTTGAGTTGTGAGGTTAGGGCAGAATTACTTAGTGTTTGGTATTCGATTCAGAGTAGATGTTTTATATGATTAAGATGTTATAGCGTGTGTTCTTGTTCTCCTCTAGTATAAAGCAAAGTAAGAGGAAAAGAAAAAGGATTCTTAAAGCTAGTAAATTCCATTTAATGGAATCAGTTAAAATTATTGGCTTGCAAAATGGTAGATTTTGAGGAAAACATGACCTCCGTAACTTTTTTCCCCTCCTATCTTTGGAAATTGCCTTGAAATGAACATAAGTTGAGAGGAGGAGGTTAAGGTCAAGTTTATATAACTTAATCATCTGACTTGATGATTATTTTGGCTGTCCTCATGATTGATTTCTCTGTGTCATTCAGAATTAATCAGGAGAAAACTCAGGTAATCAGATCAGCTGAGCCAAGTCTGGTTCAATGACCATATGTGACATGGCTAAGGAGTTATTTTCTTCACATGCCATGTCCACTGATCATCAACCCAAAGAGGAATCATTGGGTTTTCCTCAGGGACCTGTGATTAAGTGGGGAGAGGGGAACTGAGTTTTAGTTGCCTTAGAATCTAAAGGAAACAGCAACTATGCACTTTGCAAACGGTCAATATCACAGCTTGTTTTCAGGATATTGTGGGTCCATAATTTGAAACCAGAGTTCATGACTGCATTATTTTCAATGAGGTAAATATTCCTAGGGATTCTAATTATTTTATGACTTTCTCTTCATTAGAAGAGACTAATCCATGAATCACAGAAAAAGAAAATATTCTTGCTAATATAATTTAAAAGAAATTCTGTATTAAAGAAGTTTGCAAAGACGTAACCCTTGGCAGACAGGCACTAGGGTTGTCAGATTTAGCAAATAAAAATACAGGATATCCATTTAAACTTGAATTTCAGATAAACCACAATTTTTTTAGTATAACTATTTCCCACATAGAAAAAAATTGTGGTTTATCTGATATTTAAATTTAACTGGACATCTTCATGCTATCTGGCAAACTTCACAGGTACCCACTGGGACATGCTATCTTTAATGTCTTTAAATAACTGTAATTTTAGCAGCAAGTATGTGAAACCAACTAAATGTCCTTTTAATGACCATCTTTAATTATTTGATTAGAGGAGTTATAATTTAAAGGATGATGAATAAGGGTGAAGGCTCAAATGTGTTTACCAAAAAGTTAGTAAGCATAGTTTGGAAAGAGGATGACACTAAGTAATGACTCTGGGAATTGTGCCAGAAAAATTTATAACAGTTGCATAGTACTTTGTATTCTATTTGATATATTAGATGGGATTACTGCCATACACTGAGAAGAAAAATATACCTTGTGGATATTTTGGTAGCTAAGATGATAGAGTGAACTTGTTCAAGGAAATGTGGGAGTAGAGGAGGAAGCTAAGGGTTGGAGTTCATCAGAATAGCAATTACCCAAGTGGGTCAATTTTTTTTTAGGAAAATATATTTTGATAATTGAAGTCCAGGAGGAAACCACCTGGCTCATCCAAAATGACCTTCAAAATGCAAATACCCAAGTGATTTATGTCATTTTTAAACTCTGTATCTCCTGTTAATGGCTATTCTCTGGATTACTTGTAGGAAAAAAACAGCTGGCTCTTATAATTACTATTAGGGGATTTGGATCGATAAAAAGAAGACATTCTTTTCTTTTAAGCATTTCTTATGCACCTCCATATATAACCCACTGCCCCCTCCCCCAGCCCTCCAGCTATCATATTACTGTCCTACTTTTAATCATAGGCTCTATCTATGTAACTCTAAAAAAGTCCAGCCAAAGAGCCAAATTTTTAGCCAGTCATCTGGATATTCTATCCTTTGGATTGCAAATATCATTTGGTTAAAAAACATCTGGGTCTTTGGCCGTGATCAAGCAAGTTGTATCTTTTTTCATCAAGAACACTTGGCCTTATACAGACACAGAAATAAATTCACAGGACCAAAAGGTGCCTTAAAGTATTATCTGAGGAATCCTTGCTTCTAAACCAGTTGACACCTAACCCAGGGTTTCTTAATGGCAGCACTGTTAACATTTTGGACCAGATAATTCTTTGTCATAGGGGGTTTTCCTGCATGTGATTAGATGTTTAGCAGCATCCCTGGCCTCTACCCACTGGATGCCGGAAGGACCTTCACCTCCCAGTCGTGACAACCCAATGGTCTCCAGACTTTGCCAAATGCCCCCTGAGGAGAACGGTTGAGAACCACTGACCTAAACTATCCGATATTGATAGTCTTATCCCTGTACCACCTAGGCTGGGAGATGGCTGTTAAAGCTGAGTTTAGTCCAGGGAGAGTAAAGGAGTGACAGGATGGGGCTGGGATAAGGCAGTGCAGAGTAGAAGGATGACGCAGTAGAACATTGGTAGTCGAAGCTCTTTCATTTGTTCATTCTACATTCATCCATTCATTCATTTGTCCTTTCAACAAATGTATACTGACGGCATGCTTATAAAAGGACCTGTTCTGAGGGCTGGGGATTGAGCCGGGAAGCAAGCACAAATTTTCTGCTCTCACAGAGCTTATATTCAAATGGAGTGTGGGGGACAATGAATAAGAACATATCTAATGTATCTGGTGCTAACAGATGCTAAGAGGTTAGTAGCACAGGAAGAGGTGCAGGAAAAAGAGAGAAGGATGAGGGACGGTATTTGTCAGGGTCTGGCAAGGAAAACAGAAGACAAGCTGGCAATTTTTATAGCGAGAATGTCATATAGGGAATGGGTTAACAAGGTGTTGGAGGACTACAAAGGCTACAAAAGTGAAAAGAGAACACAGAGATAACACAGAGATGGTAACTTCAGAAAGCTGCTGCTACTCCCCGGGCTAGGGGAACAAAGGGAGCAGGATGAAGTTGTTAGAACCTAGAAACTTAGTGCAGATGCAGGTGGAACTCGAATCCAGACCACTGAGGAGGTGGCCCTGCTGGCCACTATTTGTGCCTGTGGGGCTGGGATTCAGTCATGGGGGAGCTGGGTGGCTGGCCCACTGGGGATGTATAATATCTCTGAGGGACCGGTTAACACTGTTTCGGAAAGACTGGAACAAATCTGTTTACCGTAACCAGCTGCTGTGCTGGCCTGACACTCACAGAAGCAGCAAGTCAACACAAAAGGGGCAAGTGCCTTCACCACTTCACCTGCCTTCCAGCCTTCCTCTAGCGCCCCCTACTGGCACAGTTTATTAGGGAGCCAGCTGGCACAAGGGAGATTCAGTCTACAGAGACCCCGCCCCACCGAGCGTCGCAAAATAGGAGTGTGGGAGGGAAAGTTGAGGCTGAGAAACAGAGCCTCATAACCAGCACAGGGAGGCTGCTATTTCATATAGGAGGTCCTTAGAGCATACCCGCCGCCCCCCCAACCTCCAGTGAATGTCTTGGTCATTTTTCTCTGTGCATGGACGTGCCTCAGAAGAATCATCTACCCACATGGTAAACTCCTTCAAGGCACGGACAGCCTGTTTTTATATTATCACAAGATGTTCATTAAGTGAATGAATAAAATGATACATTCGATATAATGCTATTGCTATTTTTCTGAATCACCTCATTTAATCTCAAACTCAAGTTTAAACTGTTGAGTTAAAATTGAATACAAATGTCCTGGAAATTAAATGACTATAGCTGAAATACTACTTGCCCACACCTGAAAAGATTGTAGCATTAGTCACTTTTTAAGCTCGGGTGCTTCTGATTACCAGCTCGTGTGTGTGTGTGTGTGTGTACTTGTTCCACTTTCAATCTTATTTAATAAATATTAACTAGGTGCCCCTAAGTGCAAAGCTCTGCATCAGATGCTACATGAGACCTAAAAGAATTAAACCTTGTCCCTAAAGGACTCAGAATATTGATTCCTATGTGTGCCATCTGGCACATATCACTATTTTTAAAAGGTCTTTTTTTATTATTTATTGAGGTCTCTTGAATCCTATTCTTTTCTGTTTTTAAAGATATTAGCAATGCACATCTACCCCCACCTCACTTCAGTCCCCTGCCTTATCTCCTTTGTGAACAGAATAAAATAGATTTCCTCGCAGAAGTAGCCCTTTGGTAGTAATTGTATAAAGAGAGAAATTAACTCTTTCAGACTCCCAGGGTGTCATTGCTAAATGTTCTGTAAAACTCTTGCCTAATTACTACCTGGAGAGAGACTTGGCATCGGAAAACAGCATCCAATATGTATGCATTTATTTTCTTCCTTGTTATCCCAAAGAAGAACATGAGTTCATTACTCTGAAAAGAAAGATGGCTTAGAGATGCCTATTCAGTAAATAAGAAGAGAATGAAAGTCTGGGCTGAGGGGTTGTAGTGTCCCAAAATACTTTGAAAGTTTGGCTGCTTAGACAGCCTGAGTGTGGACCCCTCCCTTGATGGGGTGTGGGTAGAAGGTGAAGCCATTGGAAGCTGCTGTGACTGGGGCTATTACGCTAACTTCGGCTGTTAATGGTGATCTTCCTTAGCCTATCTCCAAAATCTTCTCTACTTATTAAAGATCCTGATAATTTTAAGTTCAGAATTTTGCCTATGAAAATATTTTTTAAAAGATAGTAGCATGATATTATGCATGGATCGCATTATTCCTAACCATAACTATACTTTGCAATCAGACCATCACTAAAATACCATTATAGACCACACATTGAATGTTCTATACAGGTTAAAAAAATCTGTTAAATATAATCCAAAGAGACAGTGATACAATTTACAATTTAAATCCTGGGTCTCCAAGCAAATTTTCTTCGAGGAACCCCTTTTTCTTTACTTTGAGGTAAAAGACTCCAGCAGAAAGGATCTCTCTTGACAATCACAAGCCCTACTAGTGTTCTTGGGTGCAGGTGTTAAGAAAATGCAAAGGGTCTCTTAATATGTGATCAACAACAATGTTTCAAAGCGGCTCAGCAGATGTATTATATTATAGTTATTCCCCTCCACTTATTATTTGGTCAAGATAAACATTCCCAGTCAATGCTGATTGCATTTAGCTTGACCGTGTTTTTGTACACGTTTCAATGCTGATCCTATTTTCTGCTTTTAACCATACACATATATAACAATAAAGAAAACAATTTTGATAGCAATTGAATTAGAAAATGTGTCCAACTCTCCATTAATAAAATCTCTATCTTGTTCCACCTCTCCAGTAAACAGCCTTTATATTTTTCCTGTCTTCAATTTGCCCACTGACAATAGAAAACGTTAGCGAAGGGTGAACGCTGGAAAAGGTATAGTTTCTCACTGCCATCTAGTGGCTAAAACTTAAAATTTGATCAAAAAAGTTTTTGGCTCTTTTCCCTCTAACATACTAGAGAAAAAATGCTGGTACATATTTTAATGTGCCCATTTTAAGAGTCCTGATTATTTTAAAATTTGAAAACAATTCTAACAGCTAATAAATACATTAAATTCAAGTTTATTTTAACTCCATTACTCATATCTCAACAATAATAAGTCAGGTAAGATCATGTGGAGCAAAATATGAAAGCAAGAATTGACAAGCATGGGATTTCCTTCCCAGTGAAGAGAGATAACCAAGAAGGTTTCATCCTAACTTTATTTGACCTTAATTATAAAATATATAGATATCACTGATGAAGCTAACTTGGTAATTTACTATCACTGTGTTCTTTGGAACTATTCAGCTTATTCCCAGCACTGATCTCTTTCTCTACAAGGGAAATGTAGGAGCCGAAGAACAAAGCCATTCAATGCCTCTCAGCAGTGAACAAGTATTTTAGAGATTGTGGCATTGAGAGGCAGAGGTTGGGATCACATATTAACCTGCAGAGCTTTGATACTGCTATTCAAGGCTGTACACACACACAAACACAAACACACACACACACGCACACACAGACTTACGTTAAGGAATTGGTTCATGTGATTACTGGAGGTTGGAAAGTCCAAAATTTGCAGGCTGGAGACCAAGGGGAGAGCCAATGCTGTAGTTCAAGCCTGAAGGCTGTCAGCTTTAGAATTCCCGCTTGCTTCAGGGAAGGTAATTCTTTTGTTCTATTCACACCTTCAACTGAGTGGATGAGGCCTACCCCCATTATGAAGGGCAATTTGTTTTCCTCAAAGTCTACCGATTTAAATGTAAATCCCATCCAAAAACACCCACACAGAAACCTCCAGAATAATGTCTGACCAAATATCTAGGCACCACGGCCCAGCCAAGTTGACACATAAAATTAATTATTGCATCAGGTGAAGCGTGCAGAGGAAAAAAACGAAGGATTTGAGAGAATTCGGGAAAAGTTCCAAAATCTATTTATCATCCACCTGAATAAAATGATTGCTTTATGTCAGAGGTTCTAAACAGCATCTCTACTTACCATTGACACTTCAAACACCATTAGATCTACTAGATTATATGATGCAAGTGGTATAGTAGCTCACACAGCAGCCTGGACCTGTCGCAGAGTCTTCTCTTGCTCTGAACCCCACCCAAAATTAGCAACTTTTTGGGGCCCTTGGTAAATGGGCTGGAGTAACACATTCAAATGTCAAATATGTTGCCTCCAAAATCCAAAGAGACCCACTAGGTGTTGAGTCTCTTTTTTGGTAGTCAGAGCGGCCAGGTGCAGCAATTTATCCTTCACTTTAGGAGGGATATCTCAACATGCCCCACACCACTGGACCCTAGAAGTTTTACCGAGGTCAAGTCCCCTGAAGTTTTATCTGATTTATTACCCATATTCTGACATGCAAATGTCTTACCAACAAGTCTAGAGTTGTTGTGATTTCTTGCAACTGGATCCAATTAGCATAATATCATCAATGTAAATGACCAGTATAATTTGTTGTGGAAGAAAAAGCCTGTCTTGGCCCCGGTAGACTAGATTATTATATACAACTGCTATACCTCTGAGGTAGGGCAGTAAAGGTGTATTGCTGCCTTTGCCAGCTGAAAGCAACCTGCTTCAGGTAGTCTTTACCAACAGGTAATGAGCAAGAAAGCATTTGCCAGATCAATTATTGCATACCAGGTACCAGGGGATGTGTTACTTTGCCCAAGCAATGAAACCACATCTGGTAAAACAGCTGCAATTGGAGCTGCCACCTGGTTAAGTTTATGAAAATCCACGGCCATTCTCCAAGATTTATCTGTTTTCTACACTGGTCAAATAGGTGATTTGAATGGAAATATGGTGAGAACCACCACCCCTACATAAATTAGGTCCTTGTTGGTGGCCCTCATCTCTGATATACTTCCAGGCATGTGGTATTGCTTTTGGTTTACTATTTTCCTAGGTAAAGACTGTTCTAGCAGCTTCCACTTGGTCTTTTCTACGATAATAACTCTCACTTCACAGGCCAGGGAATGAATGTGGAAATTCTGCCAGTTTCTGAGAAGTCTATTTTAATTATGCATCCTAGAATTGAGGAAATAATCACAGCATGGGTTTGGGGACTCACTAGAGCCATGGTGGGACAGATCTGAGCTAAAATTCCATTGATCACCTGACTTTTATAAGTCCCTACTCCACCTGGTAGACCACAGTGACATATTGGTCTCCAGGAACTAGTGTAAGTTCAGAGCCAGTGTCCAGTAATCCCTGAAAGGTATGATTAGTTCCTTTTCCCCAATACATAGTCACCCTGATAAAAGGACATAGGTCTGTTTGGGAAAGATGTGGAGAAAGATTAACAGTTTAAATTTTTGGCAGTGTAGAAAGGTCTTTCCTCAAGGAGACTCAATCTGCTCTTCATTCCAGAGGTTCTGGGTCTGTAAACTGACTGAAAATCCAGGACTTCATTGAGGGCTCTATTAGTCTCTTGGCTTTGGTGATTCGCCTTAGGCTTCTGCTCACATGACTTATAAACTCTTCTGCTTATACAAATCAGGCAAGAACTTAGTAGACTGCCCATCTGCTTCTTTGCTGGGAACACCATGATTAACCAGCTAACACCATAGGTCTCTGTGATTTAGACTATTCTGCTTACTGCTCTTTGACTCCCTTGTCCATTACAGTAACCACGCTCCCCTTGTCTCTGGTGATTAAGTGTGGCCATTTGGTCCCTGTCACCCTGCATCCAATTATCCCCATTGCATTTAGGGATCTAAGTCCAATGGCAGCAGTTTCCACTCTGATTTCTGACCTACAGAAAACATAGCTCTTCATGGATGCTGGGACTTTCCTCACAAATTTAATTATTTCAGTTGTGGTAAAAGGTGTGCCCTTTGGACCCTCCCAGGGTGGGTGAACTGGGTCCTACATAATAAATCCACTATAACATTCCAATATCCCTAAGCCTTTGGATACTTTACAGTATGCCAACGCAGTTACGGCATGGCAACTTCATTAAGTGTAAATCATCTTTTGGTCCATGTTTTAACCAACCAACCAACTAACCAGTTAGAGCCCTTTCTAAACCCCTCAGGCTATAAGATTGAGTACAGAACTCTGCCTAGTAGGCCCATGTCAATAAATTTGGCCTGATCCAACTTTATGTTCCTTCCACCATTATCCCGCACCCTTAATAGCCGTTCCCACACAAATTCCCCAGATTCCTGTCTGTATAAATTGCAGATGTTTTGGTTAGTGGCACATCTTCTCCTGGGTCACACTTCGTACCTCACTTTTAGGGGATGCTGGAACTTGACTCTAGTTATGGGTCTAGAAGCAAAAAAGTGTGGCAGGGATAGGTTCTAAGAAGAAGAAGAAGCAGTATCTTGCAGGGCAACTGCTTCAGGGGAGGCCATTACAGTTTCCTCTGGCAAAGCAGGTTAATCTCCTCCGAGGGGACTGGGGGGAGAGGGCTGTTTCTGTTGGCAAGGAAGACTCAGCAGAATTTAGGGGTTTGATATCCCCGGCTTTATCAGGATCTGTCCATACGTTCCCAATCCAATTTGCAGGATCCCATTGCTCTTCAATCACTACCCCCGCTTTAACAGCAGATATCCTGAGAGATTGGGAATCCAATTTGCATTGGAATTCAGACAATTTTGGCTTAGTTTTCAGAAATCTCAACCCTGCCACAGAAGATAAGGGTTTCTTTCAAAGAAGACATAGAAGATTTCAGGTCATTTATGCAGAGCTTGAGCTGAGGATTTGAAGCCCTGTGGGGGCCAAGGCCCTTGGCCCTCTGGAGGTTCACTGAAAATCATTGAAATGAGGCCAATGGATTAAGAGGAGAAAAAGCATATACATTTATTTAATACGTATACATTGGAGCTTTCAGAATGAAGACCTACGCCCTGCCCCAGGGTTCGGAAGCCTATATACCCTCTTGAGGTTACAGAAAGAATGCCAGCTGAGAACATGGCCCAGAAAGTAGGTTATAGTGGTACATCAGGTTTCACTGGCGAGATAGGTTATGGGAGGAAAACAGGAAGACTCTTGGTGATCCTATTATGGAACCTCACAGGTGGCAGCCCTTGGAGAGAATACGTAATGTCTCTTTTCAGACTCTTAAAGGTGTCAGACTCTCAGTTAATCTTTCCTAGATCGGGTAAGGGAAGGGCTGGCCGCATTAACGGGGATTGTCCACAGGTACAAATCTCCCCCACAAAAGACAGCTTTGCAGGGCCACTTCAAAATATGTCAACAAAATATATTTTGGGGTAATATATTTTGATTTCCTCTAGCCCTAAGCTCATTCTTTATTTCTACACTTTCTCTAGCTCAGTTGGGAGCAATCAGCCAATCTCATTATACTTGTCAGTCTGACTAAAATGTTCTAAGGTATCACATAAGTGTTCATTCAGAACTTGCCTTTTAGAATACAGTTGATCTTCCTTATTTGTGAATTCCATATTTATCAATTTGCCTACTCATTAAAATGTATTTGTTACCAAAAAATCAACACCCACAGTGCTTTCATAATCATTTACAGACGTTCACAGAGCAGCCAAAAAATGTGAATAGCCCGACACAGACTTTCCTAGCTGAGGTTGAACAAGGTGGCGCTCTGCCTCCTTGTTGGGCTGTCGTACAGAGAGGACCAGAGGGTGGAGATGATGGGAGCAGTGCAGGGTAGTGCAAAAAAGCTCCTCCTCTCTAGCCAGTTGGAGGGGTTTGAATCCCAACTCTAGCACATCTGTTGTCAGGGTGGCCTCAGGCAAGTCACTTAACACTTCTGAACCTCATTTATTAAAATAAGAATAAAATCTACCAGAATGAGTTGTTTTTAGGATTTAAGATTACAATCTATGTGAGATATAGAAAGACAGATTATATAGATGAATTATATAGACAGATAAATTATATATATATACATTTCCTCTAAAGCAATGATTCCACATTTACTAACTCAATGTTCACAGGAACTTTACAGAACGTAACCATCATGAATAATGAGAACTAACTGTATTTTACTAGGAGTATCCAGTGGTGATATTTTGTGTATCTCTATTGCCCCATCATGCCATGGACCGTCAGTGCCTCCTTTACTACGGAAAACACAGTCTTTAGAGTTGTTAAATGTAAGCAGATTAAAAGTTCAATTCCAGAAACTCCAGAACCAATTTGGAAAACTCTTCCTTAAAATTCTGTTCCTCTAGAACCACTCTTGATACCAAAATGTCTGTATTAGTGTTCTTCAGAGAAATACAGTAGGAGATAGGTAATTAAATGAATATATACCTATAGCTATATACATATACATTCTCTCTGTCTCTGAGAGGGAGAGAGAGAGAGAAATATTTATTTCAAGAAATTGGCTTAAGTGATTGCAGGACTCCAAAGTCCAAAATCCTTCCAGCAATCTGGCAGGCTGGAAATTCAGGCAGGATTTAATGCTGCAGTCTTACCAAATTTCTTCTCCTTCAGAGAAACCTCAATTTTGCTCTTAAAATCTTTCAGCTGATTGAATGAGGCCCACTTATATTACTGAGGATAATCTTAAGTCACCCATTGTAGATGTTAATCACATCTACAAAATACCTTCAAAACAACAGCTCAATTAATGCTTGATTGAATAACTGGGTACTATGACCTAGCCAAGTAGACACATAAAACTGTAAAACTAATTGTCCTATCCATCACTTCCAGCAGAATGATCTGTCCAAAATGAAATTTGATCATGTCATTCCCCACATTACTGGTACTGCTCAATATATTTTTAATGTTTAATTAATGTTTATTCAATATATACATAATTGAACATGACTGTATTTCTTTATATAGTCTTTCTTTTTAATATTTCATATCATTTTTTAATGTTACAAAATATTATTCTGCTTTGATTTTTATTTCAAGCATTTACAAATGTAAGAACCATTTTTACCTCATCAGCTGCACAAAAACAAGTCGCGGGCCAGATTTGGCCTGCAGGCCATAGTTTGCCAATTCCTATACTAAAACATCCACTGTAATCACACTTGTTCCTTTAAATTATGATTCCTTGTTGCTTAAAGGTTGATATAAATTACCCCCAGCTATTTATGCCTTCTGTTTTATAAACTAAGTGTGATTTGACAGTCACATGTCTTGCCCCATGACTTGCTTTGACCAGTGTGGTATTTAGCAAACATAGCAAAATAAAAAGCCTCTTTAAGAGCTTTAATTCATCTGTGCTTATCCTCTTGGCACATTCCTTCTTGGAATCCAGTCACCATGTAAGAGATATGACCACCCTTAGACCAACCACCATGCTAAGGAAACCCAGGCTAGTCACGTGAAGCATGGAAGAGCTCCAAGACAACCAGCTTCATGCTAAATGCTGCCAAGTGAAAAACCTCAGCCAAGACCATGTGGAAAGAACAGCACAACCAAGCCCAGCCCAAACTCCCGACCCACAGAATCATGAGAAATAATAAATCATCATTTGTCTAAGCCACTAAGTTCTAGGGTGGTTTATTGTAATATATGTAACAAGTAGATGAAACACTTCTTACTTTGATTTTTCCATATAGGTTTCTAATCATTAGTTTCTTCAATTGTTGTCTTAATTTTTCTTACCAATTCACTGTAGATCCTGGACAAGTTGCTAACATTTTCTAGGCTTAATTTGTCTCAGCTTTAAAATAAAAGGTCTATCCTATTTGGTTTCTGAAGATATCTTTCAACTCTAAAGGTTCAAGTATACAGGATAAATATTATTTTTAATACAAGTAATTTTAGGACATATCAAATAGTCTGGATTATATGTTTTATTTATTTATTTTTCTCCATAATAAGTAGCTTTGAAAAACCGTATATTTAACTTTGTAAGTTTCCAAGTGGTTACAGTCTTTCTGCAATTAAAACTTACAATAACTTACTCAATTATGAAGGAGTTCCCTTTTACCAGAAGGGATAGGATAGGATAAGAAATACTCAAATTGAAAATATTTCTGATATGACCTGCTCTTGAATATTTTAATTCTTAAGCCACATAGTAAAGAGCTTTCAAACTCCCACCATCAATAAATTCATTAAAGAAATTTTCTACTTGAATTACAAAATTTCATATGCTTGTTGTAAGAATTAAAACAACGCAGAGATATATAAAGAATAAAAGTTAATCTCTCCCCTACTGTCTATTAATCATAGCTTTCAGAAGGAAGTAATATTTTAAACATTTCTCTAGGCTCATGCATAGCATCAGATAGATTAGATAGATTCATAGGTAGATGGGCATAGACAGATACAGACACATGGACAGATAGATAAATAGATATGTCTATAGAATATGTATATATACGTATATGTATTTTAGTTTAGTTTTAATTTAATTTAAAAATAGAAGATCAATCAATATGCATCAGTCTACAACTTCCTTTTGTTCTCTCTTAAAACAGATCACGGACACCAATCAAGGTCAATCCATTTCTCTCTCAATCATTCTTTTTAATAGCTGTGCAATATCCAGTAATTATCCAATGATTCTCCAACTGATGGACATTAAAATTATTTTCTTTATTGCCTGTCTTAGATTGGACTTCCATAACAAAATACCATAGACTGGGTAACTTAAACAATTTATTTTCTCGTAGTTTTGGAGGCTGGAAGTCCAAGATCAGGGTGCCAGCATGGTCGAATTCTAGGGCTCTCTTCCTGGCTTGAGAAGGCTCCTTTCTCCCTGTGTCCTCATGTGGGTCAGAGAGAGAGAAAGAAAGAGAGAGACAGCAAACTCTCTAGTGTTTCTTTGTACAAAGGCACTAATCTTATCATGCGAGACCCACCTGCATGAACTCATCTAAACTTGTCTCCCAAGACTCCATCTCCAAATAACTTCACATTAGGGGTTAGAGCTTTAACTTATTAATTTTGGGGGTACACAGTTCAGCCCATGGCATTGCCTCAGTAAACTAATGTTGCAAATAGACCCTGGAACTTACGTCCTTATATACTAATCCTTTTATATTCATAAGAGAGAGCCCTAAATTAGCATGGTAAATTAAAACATATGTTTACTTTTACTTTTAACAAATTCAGATAAGTTTCTTAAAAGGTGTTAGCAATTTATAGACAAGAAACACTACATGAAGCACTCACCATGACCCACATATTTCTTAGTGCTAGATAAGAGCTAATCTGAGGGAGAAATGTTATAAGTTGCACTTCTCCTAAGCATATTTTCTTGTATTTCCTGATGGAAATAATTTGCATTAATACGATATTTATTTTCTATTGTTGTATAATAAATTTACACAAAGTTAGTGGCTTAAAACAACACATATTTATTATCTCACAGTTTCTGTGGGCCAGCCAGTATGGCTTAGCTAGGTCCTCAGTCTAGCAAGAGGGACTGACAAGGTTGAAATCAAGGTGTTGGCCAAGCTGTGTGTGGTGTGTGTGTGTGCACGTGTATGTGTGTTTAAAGGTTCAACTAGGGAAAGATCTGCTTCCCAGCTCTGTTGGTATGTCGGCAGACTGCCTCTTTTTGCAGCTGTAGAATCCATGGCAGCTTCCTTCTCCAAAGCCTGCAATGATGAAAGGGGTGGGGGGGGGGAGAGAGAGAGAGAAAGAAAGAGAGAGAGAAAGAAACTTTGCTGCCTGGAGTCTCTGACTTAAAGGAAGATCTAGGCCTTCTTTTAAATGGCTTATCTGATTAGGTCAGACCATGAAATACTCTCTCTTTTCATTAAGTTAAAATCAACTGATTGGGAATTTTAATTACATCTGCAAAACTCATTTATCCTTGCCAAAGAATTTAATATAATCATGGGAGTGACCTCCTATGACCTTTGTCATATTCTGTAGGTTAGAAGCAAGTCATAGACCTGTCTGTATTCAAGGCAAGGAGAGTATAAAAGGCATAGATACCAGGGTGTTGGAATCATGGGGCCATCCTAGGGTTTGTCTGTCCAAGTATCATTGTATTCTAGACCTTAATTTTTTTTTAAAATTTGTAAAAGTAGATAAATTGGACTATATCGTAATTTAAAATTTCTGGATATCAAAGGACACAATCAACAGAGTGAAAGGCAACCCATGGCATGAGAGAACATATTTGCAAATCAAATATCCGATACATGGTTAATATCTAGAATATATTAAGAACTCCCTACAACCCAACAACAAAAAAACAGGTAGCCCAATTAAAAAATGGGCAAAAGACTTGAACAGACATTTCTCCAAGGAAGATATACAAATGGGCAACAAGCACATGAAAGATGCTCAGTATCACTAATGCTTAGGGAAATGCAAATAAAAACTACGATGAGATATCACCTCACACCCATTAGGATGGTTAATAAAGAAAAAGGAAGTAAGTGTTGGTGAGGATGAGGGGAAATTAGAAAATTAAAAATAGAATTACCCTATGATTCAGAGATTTCATTTTTGGATATATAGCCAAAAGAATTGAAAGCAGGGTCTCGGAAAAACATTTGCATAGCTTACCCATGTTCATTGTGTCACTTTTCACAGTGGCCAAGAGATAGAAGCAACCCAAGTGCCCATGATACATCATGCATTTCCCAATGGTGGACGAATGGATAAGCAAAATGTGGTATATACAAACAATGGAATATCATTCAGCCTTAAAAAGCAGAGAAATTCTGACACATGCTACAACATGCATGAAATCTGAAGACATTGTGCTAATGACATAAGCCACAAAAGGACAAATATTGTATGATTTAGCTTATATGAAATATGTAGTCAAAGTCATAGGAACAAAAAGTAGAATGGTAGTTGCCAGGGGGAAGGAGGAGCGGGGAAATGGGGAGATATTGTTTGACTGGCATAGAGCTTCAGGTTTATAACACGAAAAAGTCTGGTTGCACAGCAATGAGAATATACTTAACACCACTGAACTGAACACTTAAAAATGGATGTAAGAGGGTAAATTTTATGTTATATGTTTGTGGTTTTTTCCTTTTTATATTTTATTTTATTTTATTTCAGAGTATTTGTGTTTTCTTACTGTAATTAATAAAAAATATTAAAGGAAAAAGTATACATTTTAAGCCTGCCTATATTCTTCCCTGTGGAATTGAACTTAGTCAGCGATTGAGTTAGGTTGAACTTACCGGAAACTAAACTGCTGAAATTCAGTCAACTTATTTCTCACATAACAAGCAATCAGGAGAAACACAGTGTGCGGTGATTCCGCAGCTACATGAAGACCAAATGTCCTAGATTCTTCTCGCCTTCCTGCTCCATCATCCTTAGCATATGGCTCTTGTCTTTCTTGCCCATATTTACTTTTGCATTCCAGAAAGAATTAAAAAAAAAAGCAACAAGAAGAAAGGGTAGCATTTGTATCAAAGAAGCATGAATTTCCCATAAATTTATAGCAGACATACATTTATGATAATTCGGCCAGAACTGTGTCACACAGCCCCCTTAGCTATCAGGGACACTGGGAAGTGTATTATTTTATTTTTACTTTTAAGACATACATACACACACACACACACATATATATATTTTATTGTGTTTTATAGCTACATCACTGCCCTGAAAAAATTGGGTTCTGTTAGTTAGGAAGAAAGGGAAAACATACACGATACAGGCAACTGGCTATACTTGTACGTTGCTCAAATGAAAAATGTTTATTTCAAAGACTCCATTGATTATCATAGAATTAGCCTCACATAAGCTAGATAATCACCTACTTTTTCTTGTTTTTCTCTACTCTTTTAGTCTCCTTTGTGCTTTTCCTTATTCTGTAGGATTGTTTTCTCTGCCTTCTTAACAGCAAGCACCTGGCATAAAATAACTGCAAGTCACAAGGCCCTATTTAGATGAGCTCACACAAACCAATATAACATTCTTACTGGACACAATCTATGTCTCTTAGTTCAAATTAAGCAAAAAATCTGACTGGGTTGCCTGGGCATGAATCATGTGGCCAAATTCTGGCCCAATCAGCTCATCAAGTATCCACTTCTCAACACCTCTCACAGTTAGCTCTGGTCAATGTCTGGGAGGCAAAAGTGATGTGTGTTTCTCCTGGTAGAGCTGGCATGCCTCCTTTATTCTGGTGTTTTATACTGCTATCCTAACCTTGGAAAGGCTACTTGTTTCACATGCCTAGCTATGAGATGAAAGGCGACCACCTGACTTGCATAACACAATATATAAGTGAAAAACAAACTTTTATTTTTCTAAGCCACTGAGATTTGGGTGTTATTATGGGTCGAACTGTGTCCATCCCAAAATACATATATTTAAGGCCTAACCCCCAGGGTGTCAGAATGTGACCTTATTTGGAAATACGGTCATTGCAGAGGTAATCAGCTAGGATGAGGTCATACTAGAGTAGGGTGGGCCTTTAATCCAATATGACTGGTGTCCTTATAAAAAGGGAAAATTTGGACACAGTCACACCTACTGTGAGAACACCATGTGAACATGAAGACAGCCATCTACGAGCCAAGAAGAGAGCCTGGAACAGCTGCTTCCTTCACAGCTTTCAGAAGAAACCAACCCTGCCAACACCTTGATTTCAAAATTCTGCCCTCCAGAACTGTGAAGCAATACAAAATTTTTGTTGTGTCAGCCACTAGTGTGTGGTACTTTGTTATGGCAGTCCTAGCAAACCAATATTGGGGGTAATTTTCTTCTACTGCATAGACTATTATAATTCTATTATAATTCTATTTCTCTTGCTATTATATTTTTGTTATCATTCTCTTGCTTTCTGGTTTACTTTTCATTACTGTTTCTTTACAAGTTTACCTCCAGTATATTTTTAAAAAATATAGCACTTTCTAGAAAAGTAAAGATGGTGCAATATAATCACAATTAGGTGAAAGCTCCCAAGAGAAAAAATGCTGAGTAGAGTCTTTGGGTTTTTTCATAATCAAGAAAAGAGACAAAAATGTTTGGAAGCTATTAAAGTGTGGAAAAGACTTATTAACTTTTAGTTTCACTGTTATGCCATTTGTTGGCTATTTATTTAATGTTTTCCCCCTTGGCATGATCAGAGTGAAGAATTATTTGTTCTCTTCTCTGGAAAGTACGAGACTGGCTGCCACTATCTGGGTACAAGTTGGGGGAGAGAGCTAAGAATTTCTGCATTCGGTTTTTGGAGGCTTATGGCCTCTAATTTCCCTATTTTCAATATAGTAGCTGTTCCTAATGTCAGAGATCCTCTATATTACTCTCAAAAGAGAATAAACTTGCAGACTTCTTCCAGAGTAGAAGAGAAGTCACTCAGAAGTGGTTCAGAAGAGTAGTAGAATGGTCTGTTTCTAACTTTCCAAAGAGTTTTGTAAGCTGCACCTGTTTGCCCCTAAGCCCTTTAAGTTATTGGGCCTTTTGAGGTTTCAGGGGTATAAAATGCACTTTTTATTAGCTTTCTTCACTGAGGTTTGGGGTTTGGCTTGCTGAGATCCGCTAAGCCAGTTATCAACATTCTAACACCTAAATTGTGCTGTTGCTATTATCTCTTCTTCTGCTCTCCTCATCCTTGTGGGGTTATACATTTTTTAAAAAAATCCATTTACTGTAGTTTAGGTGGTGTTTCAGCAGGTCAAAGTTAGATGACTATCTTTAATCCTCCAACTAGACTCCTCTGACTTTACCTGGCAACTCCCAACTTATTCTTATGGTCTAGTTCAAAAGGAACATCTTTGCAGCTTTCTTTGACTGGTCTTCTCATTACTCTTAAAATAGAATTAATTGCTCCTTTAACTGGTGCTATCGTTTGAGTGTGCCCTCCAATACTCATGTTGAAATGTAATTGCCATTTTGACAGTGTTAAGAGTTGGGATCTTTAAGATGTGATTAGGCCACGTGGGCTCCACCTTCATGACTGGATTAATGTCATTATCACAGGAGTGGGCTTCTGATAAAAGTCTAAGTTCAGCCTAATTTCCTCTGCCTCTCATGCTCACTCGCCTTTCTATCATGTTATGACACAGCAAGAAGGCCCTCACGAAATGCAGCCCCTGATCTTAGACTTCCCAGCCTCCAGAACTGTGAGCCAAATAAATTTCTTTTCTTTATAAATTACCCAGTCCATGATATTCTGTTATGGCAGCAGAAAATGGATGAAGACAACTAAGTTCCCAGTGTATTTTATATATGCTTCTATTCAAGCGCTTATCTCATTGAATTATAATTATTTGCGACAGATTAATTTCTCATTATCTCCTCATGGATAAGAACATTCTTTAATTCATCTTGGTATGCCCAGAAAGTTTATGTTCATTTCTGACCTAGAAAGAATTATACTCTTTAAAAACAAAAACATATGGTCTTTATAAATTTCTTATTCTCAAAACATTCTATTTAAATTCATCTATTATGTATTGGGTCACTCACTGATTACTCAACCATCAAAATCTGGAATAGAAATGAATTTAAGAAAATTTGATCACTTTTGGTTTTTTTAATTGAAAGAACTGTTTAAAGTTCCATGTACTGTATTTTTGATGACACCAACCCTGTGTATAAACCACATATCAATTAGAAGAATGCTTTGAGTGGTTGCTTTGATTTTTTTAAAGTAATCTTTTAATCAGAGCATGCATACATGCAGAAAAGTATCCAGATCATAAATGCTCAGCTGTTGAATTTTCACAAAGTGAATGCACTCATGTAACCAACATCCAAATTCTCAGAAGCCCCCTCATGCATCTTTCCAGGCACTAACTCCACTGAAGAATTGCCCTGATTTTAACCATAAAACTATTTCCCCCAGTGAAAACTATTACTTCTACTTCACCTAACACAGGAAGAGGTAAAGTCATCATTCTACTGACTTCCTTTCTGTTGTCCATGTGTGGTAGGCACAACAATAGTCCTTCAAATATGTCAGTGACTTAGTCCCCAGAACCCATAAACATGTTACTTTATGTGGCAAAAAGGACTCTGCAAATGCAATTAAGGTTAAGGCATTGAAATGGAAAGATTACCCTGGATTATCCAGATGGGCCTAAGCTAACTACATGAGTCTTTAGATGTCAGTGAGAAATATGGTAGCCTCTGGAAGTTGAGACAGGCTCTCAGCTTATAGCTAACAAGAAAGCCGGGACTTCAGTATCACAATCAGGCAGAACTGAATTCTGCCAACAACCTGAGTGAGCCTCCCAGAGCTCCTAGAAAGGAACACAGTCCTACCAACACCTTGGTGTTAGCCCTATGAGACCCAGGCTGGACTTCCAGAACTGTAAGATAATAAATTTGCATTATATTAAGCCATTAAGTATGGTAATTTGTTACAGCAGCAATAGAAAGTGAATACAAACTGGTTCCAGGACATTATCATGTCAATTTGCTCCATGGAAAGGCAGAAACTGCCTTCTGCTCAACTAGCTTCAGGAAATAATTCCATAGTTAAGTGAGCAATGTTTTTATTTTCTTTCCCAATGAAACTAGTAATTATTTAATTCAGCAATCATTTACTGGGTACATAAATGTGAACTTTGAATATACAGTGTGTTTTTAAGAAGAAGTAGCAAAAATTATTCTATCCCTTCTGTGTGTTTTCCCTGGATAATAAGATTTTTATTTCACATCTTATCTATTTTAACAAAAGGCTCACTTTTGGAAAGTTTAGAGTTTTTAATAATTATTGTTACTTGTTGCTGTGTTGATTTTAAATATAATTACTTTGAACCAACCAAGCCTGCAATCATTTCTTACATTTATATTCTTGTAACTTTTGCTCACATCTTGTATCTTTCATAATTCTTTTAATATTTCCTTTGACAAATATATACACCAGATTCAGAATAATAAAACTCTTAGTGTGCCTTTTACACATAAACTAGTTGAGGAGTTTTGTTGACGTTTCTGAGTAACAGCAAAGACTTGCTCTATCATATTAGTAGGAAGAATGCCAGGAAAAAATCAGCAGCTCCACATTTTTAATTAGCTCAAGACTGTAGTGCTACTCCACGATACTTCCTCCGTGCAGACTGCAGCTGGAGTCTTTTACATTTGATGTCACAGGGAGGGTTGTCATCATAAAAAGGTACTGACAACAAGAGTCAAATTCTTGACTTTGGACTTTCAAAAGCCAAGGTCAAGTCCAGCCATTACTTGGAAAAGCTGGAACAATATGTCATCAGTCAGAGTTAAGGTCTAGATATGAGAGCAAAGAGACAGTATGCCCTGTCCTCCCAGGGCAATGTTCCAGAACCAATAAGGGTCCAGATACTCCTGAGCCCAGCAGGGTGTGGGATGAGAGAAAATGGCCACATAGTGTACCTAGACAAAAGACAAGACTCTAAGGGAGCCTCACAGGTTCCTGCGATTTCCACAGGGTGGAACCCAACAGGTGGGTATTCTTTCACTTCAGATTGGGAGAATATTTCCTGGGTACCTAAGAGGAAAATAGAATTTCTCTCGATGAGAATCTGGAACGGGAGACAAACATGAGCAAGCTGCGTGGACAGAGGATAGATGACTGAGGACCAGAAAGGCCAAAGTTTTATCTCAGCAGATGACAACAGAGGACCAGATGCTTCACTCCTCCAAGCCTCACCCTATCAACACAATTCTGCAGAGAGGAAGTTTCTTCCATGGACAGAAAGGGAATTTGTAAAATAAATTAAATATAACTGTAAATCATATAGGAAGTTGTTATTTGCACTAACTCGATAGTCTGAGATTCATATCCAATTCATATCCTTCACATGTGGATTGATCTTCAAACACCTAATGGTGTATTTGACATACAATATGTACTCTGCAATTATTTAATACATTTCTTTACTTCATTCTATATTTGTCCAACTACATGCAGCCATAGCTCTCTGTCTGTGCTCTCCAATGTAGTAGCCACTAGCCATATGTGGTTATTGAGCACTTAAAATGTGGTTTGCATGAACTGAAATGTACTGTAAGTGTAAAATACACACCAGATTTTGAAGACTTACCATGAGAACAAGAAGTAAAATATCAAATTAATAATCTTAATATTTATTGCATATTGAAGTGATAATGTTTTAGACTTGTTGGGTTTAATAAAAATATATAATTAATATTAATTTCACATGCTTCTTTTTCCTTTTTAAAAATATGCTTACTAGGAAATTTAAAATTTCATTTTTCACTTGTATTATTTTTCTATTGTACAACCCTGCCCTGTATGCTCATCCTTGTTGATCTCATCTGCTTTCACCTGAGGAGTCTCTTCCACTCCTTAATTTTTTCCATGTGCAAGTGGATATTCAATGACATATGATGATGATATCTAACATTTCCTGACAGGGTATACTGGAGATTACATAGAAAATGTCTTGTATTTCATTTCCTGGTGATAGGACTCGAGGATAATCATCGGGAATCATTGCTTGGTCTGTAATTTGTACACAAGGGAAGATACTTTCTTTGCGGCAATTAAGACAAAGTCATTAATACTGCTGATATTTTCTTTAAAATATTTGGTGTCTAAAGCACAATTAAATACATTAAAAAATAGATAAGTAAATTTTTCATAAGTGAATCAAAACAATGAAAAAAATATGATCCTAAGTGTTTAACATTGGTTGGATTTATTATGTAATTCATAATGCTATATAATAGTAGCAACATATTAAAAATAGGATAATTTGGGGAGATTTTATTTACAAAGGGACTATTTATAAAGGTATAGGGGAATCACACAGACAGTACAGTAATCCAGGGATAATAGTCCCTGAGATTTTATGCCTAGCCCTGGAGTTGGCCATTCAGAAAGTATCTTAGTCCATTTGGGCTGCTATCACAAAATACTATAGACTGGATGACCTAGAAGGGTGTGGGATGAGAGGAAATGGCCAATAGTGTACCTAGATCAAAGACTCTGAGGCAGCCTCACAGGTTCCTGCAATCTCCATGGTGGGAGATTTATTTCTCACAGTGCTGTAGGGTGGGAAGTCTAAGATCAAGGTGCCAACAGATTCAGTGTCTGGTGAGGGCCTGCTTTCTGGTTCATAGATGGTACCCTCTCACTGCATCTTCACAGGGTGGAAGGGATGAGGGGTCTCTTTCAGGCCTCTATTATTAGGGCACTAATCCCATTCATGAGGGCTTCAACCCTATGACCTAGTCATCTCCCAAGGACCCCACCTCCTAATACTATCACATTGGGGGTTAGTATCTCAACATATGAATTTTAGGACACAAATATTCAGATCACAGAAGAAAGGAGGTGTGACCTTCACTTATGGATATGACCAGCCCTAGGGAAGCCCCTAAGGATGGTGGCAGGGGAATGAATACTTTGACTTCACTCTCCCCTAATTTTCTAATTAGTATTTTCCATTAGGCTAATCCAAACAGAAACCAGAGGGCATGGGAGCTTTGCTGATGTAATTCATACTGATCAGCTTCTCAGAGCAGACAGCAGGGAGAAGGGTGGAGAGTATACCTATAGAAGAAAGAAGAAGATATATGGCACAGTCTGTCTTTTCAGAATCTTTTACCATATTGCTAGACACATAGGCTACCCCCCCCATTACTTCTTTATCTCCCAAATACAGAATTAAACTTTAAAACCAGAGCAGGATTGGAAGACAGAAGTCCACAATCAGTGTTCTGTTTCTCACACACTGCACACTTTCCCTGGAGGATTCCATCTATTCCCATGGCTCTGGTTACTGTCTATATATGCCTGATGGCTCTAAAATCCATAGCTTTACCCAGACCTCTTTCCTGTCCTCTAGATGAGCACATCCAACTGCATGCTTCTCATCTGGATGCCCCACAGGCTTCTCAAATTAGTGTATTCAAGAGAGTATCCACCACTTAATGCATGATATCCTGATAAAGTTGCCATGTCAATGACCCTGTTTTTTGTTTTTTTTTTTTCCTTTCCTAAAACAAAGACAGACAGGTTAGAAGAAGCTGTTTTAATAATGATTAGGAGAGGCTTATACAGGTAATTGCAGTTATTATAAAGGTCTGAAAATCCATATCATTACCCCTGGTTCATACTAACAACAAGACATAGCTTGAGATTTCTGCCACTGACAGCGTCCTCCATGTTAGTTGTAATTTGCTTTCATCTGAGTAATTGTACTAGCTAGAACTTACTGAGTACTTCCTATGTGTCAGGTACTCTTATTTAAGTCTCACAAGAACCCTGTGATGATGAAGAAGTTGAGGCTTAGAGGGATTAACTGTCATGCACAAGGCCTCACAGCTGATAGGAAGTGGAGGTGAGTTTCAGATAGCCTAACTCCAGAACATATGCACATCACTTCTCTGCAATACTGGATACTAATCATTCTTACAGTCCAGGGCAGAGGGACTAAAAGGTCATGAGCTAGAGGCTACTGAATCTGACACTGAAGAAGCTAGGGGTAAGGAAGATAAAATAGGTCTTGAGGAATCTGGAGAAGATGGATTATAGGGTAAAAGTAGCTGAAGATATAAAATATAGGATCTTTTTTCTTTTTTAAAACATTAGTCAAGCATGCATTGTGCTAGACATTGGGGATAGAAAAACAATGAAGACAATTTCAGTCTAGTGGAGAAGATAGGTAAATACATCATAATAAATTTTAAAATTAAGATAGATTTGTATTAAGGTCACAGAACATTAGAGGAATTAGATATAGACAAAATTTGTTCATTTTATTCATTTAAAGAGCATTTCCGGAATACGCATTGCACTGTGCTTGAAGCTGGAAAAATAAAATGGAAGATACAGTCCTTATCGTGAAGAAACTCACAGCCTAATGAACACGCTTCTGGGGTGGCAGTCAGGTAGCAAGAATGGAGCTACAGGAGCATAGAAGGGTTACACCGCCTGGAGTGTTCAGACAATGCCGATTGTATAGTTAATTGTTATCTGAGCAAAAAGTTAAGTGTCTGGGTTGCCAACAGAAGAGGATACTACATAGGAGCGCAGTGGACAGGTCTAAAGGGCTTGGGCTTTTTGCTATGACAACCCCCAATTGTTGCTGGTGGACTTGCAAAGGGCCACGCATTTTCCTGCAGCACCAGTTATATTAAAATAATCTGGAGGACAAAAACTCGTGCTTTTCACCACTAAAAATACTGATTATATTATGGACTTGAATGCAATAGCAATATGGATTAGTAAAACACGACAGGAAAGGCATTTCCACAGCCGGGTTTATGAATTAGCCAGATAGGACAGGAAGCTACAACGAGATTCCGCAACTGGGCACGCAGACGGCTTTGGCTCCCACCCCTGAAGACTCTGGGGCCGGAGTTCACAGTCCTCAGCTCTCAGAGGATGTAGAGCAGGATGGTTGGGGAACCTTGAGTAGTAAATGAGTGAGTGAAGCCTAACAGTTAAGCATACGGACTGGAGAGAGGCTGAGGCGCAGGAGACTGGGAGCCAGTCATCGCTCCTGGCCCCTTGACCTCTCCTTGCGACAACACCCTCCTCCAGGTGCACCTTTGTCACAGAGACGGCGCCGGCAGCTTGCAAACTGCCCTTTGAACTCCCGGCGCCTAGTTGCCGGGCAACCCTCTTCCGCAGGCGCCTCTGCGACTTCCTGCTATTGGCTTAGAGGACGCAACGCGCGTCTGACGTCACTGCGCGGCGCTGCCAGGTGCGGAGGCGCGAGCCGCGCAAAGCCTTATTTCCCCAAACTCCGACGGCCGGTGGGGGGAGCGGAGGGTGTTAGCTGACCGACCGCCGGGCCAAAGCCCCGCCAGGGGCGGCAGCTGGTCTGCGGAT